>OV121091.1:16248964-17575665 GCA_921293015.1 Phorcus lineatus | reverse complement strand
TGTATATTCATATATAACATTTGTCCACAGTTCCAGCCTTCAATGCCATCACCATTGACCGTATTGTTGCTAACAACACCCGAGGTGAACCGGATCTGCAAACCCTGACATTGTATGATCGTGGGTAGGTGAATTATTTTTCCTTCTGCACTGTGTTGTATTGGTAAGCATGCTGGCCTTTCACTCAATGGCCTGTTTTTAATCTAGGTGGAGACAACAATTTTTTTTACTGTGTTGTGTCCTTTGGCAATGCACTTCATCCAAATTGCACCATCATCGTCAACATCAAAGTAATGTTTATTGAAATTAAATTGTCAAATCTCAATTGCTGTTGCATATTCAACAAACAGTTAACAAGCATATCGATGGCTGTCTTTACAAACCTGACATGGTATCAAGAATCATTATCAAGCAGTCACCAAAACGACTTTTACAAGGTGTATTAAATAAGATTTTTTCATATTTTGAATTTAAAACATTGTAAAGATGTTTATTTCTCACTCCTGTTAACTCTTTACCTTCTTTTCTGTCATTCTGATTCTTAAACAATCTCTTTGTTATCAGAACGAACGAATTACTGAGCCTAATAATGGTCATACGTAACTATGGTGCCCTTAGGCTTAGTAAATGTACATTTTATATATTGAGAGTTAACCTTAGTAATGATTGCTACATGAAGGGGCATAACCTAACCAACCTTTAATGTTTTTCCGATCTGAGTTCTGCTTCGCGGAAGGAGAAATGTGAAAGGCAACCTGATACAGCCCTTGTGGCCTCCCCGGACTAATTAGCATCCTTAACTTACCTTAACACCAGTTGGTTTATTCATGCAAATTTAAATCCACTATAGACAGCAACATTCTCCACTTTTAGGTATCTTTGAAATGTGTTACTCAGATCAGAAACGCAGAAAGAAGTAATATGATCTCACTGGTTTTAATGAGATTTAACCTACAGGACATCTTCTTCTTCAGGTGTGTTCCCGATAGTGCAGTGGGTATTGTTACTGATCGCCCATATTGGGCCCCTGAAGGAGAGAACCACACCATGTGCTTCAACATGGATGTTTTCATCTTCCGATACGATAGCAACATCTCCGACCCAGCTCTTGGTATTCTCATAGACTTCAACGTTAACCCTGATCCGGCTGAGACAACTATTGTGAGTGCTTAGCCATCTTGACCAGGTTGAATTGTTGTAAACAATTGTAAACCAGCTATATATTCGGGAAATTTACAGTTGCATTCCTTTAGTTTGATCACTTTTGTATCAAAGTGCAAATATCGTGACATGGCATTTTTATGAATGATAATCATTTTTCCTGTGTTCATTATTCGTTATCAAACGAATCATTTTGCCTTCATATCAGTGTTGTTTTTTCCTATTGTTGGCTTGATGAATTGGTCAAAGTAAGTTATCTACCAAACTTATCAATGTTATGAGTTACGTACGAAATTAGATGTAGTGTAACCATCGATGTTCATATCTGCAACCAAACCTTGGCCCTTAGAAATTCAAGATTATTAAATTAAAGTTAAAAAACATTAAAGCAAAACCCGTATTTAATTCATCTTATTGCTGTTTGTAAGAATCAAGTAAGAAATTCAGCTTGAATGCGATGACATAGACCGTTGTAGTCAATTTTCTCGAAAGTGTCCTAAAACCTATTGGTTTTGAAATAAAACTAATTGTGTAAAGCAGGCAATAATAACTGTATCGACGAAAACTTTTCTGTTCATGAAAAGAACAAAACTGAGACTCTTTATCATTTGTTTTAAATTTCTTCTCACAGTATCCCGAAACTTGCTCCGCTAAACGCCGAAAACGTTCCACGGAGACTGGCGAGGAAAATACTATGGGTACAACTTTTTATTTGATCAACCCGGAAGAAGACACTTCAGGTGAGAAAACATACAGTTTAATACTGAATAATAAACTTTCAGTTATAATTATATACATTTAATTTAATAACAATAACGTCAAAATCTGAAATTTCCTTCTGTAATGACATCAAAACAGTCTATCAAAGGACAATTAATAAATTTATGCGATCAGTAGTGTATATCCATCGATAATTTTAAAAATAATACAAAAATATGAATTGGATACTATCATATTTTATTTTTCGATTGAACATGTGTTTTATCTTTTTTGATTGTTTGCAAAAAAAATTAAACATGACTTTGTACATGAACACCATTTTCTCCCCACAGAGGTAGCTCCGTCATAAATTCCTATACAACCTCTGTCTTAATACGAAGGTTTCTTGGGCACGAAATGTAGAACGCTGCAATTCAAAATTTGGATGCAATCAAAGTTAGTTGTGTAATCAGCAACACCGTTTCAAAAGTTATCATTCAAATCGCCTCAGTTATTTCTGGAAGCTTTACAAAAGCTAAAAGTTATTCGAATATGCATCTTGCACTTTCACAATCGTCTTTACAGAACACATATGCCTCATATTGCGACCGCATCATTGCATAGGCCTTTGTGACAACAAATATGTTATTCATGCATTCGGCGTTTTCATTGGCTTAAATATTGCCAGGTACTTCAAGTTGCAAAATTGAAGCCCGATAAACCTTCGTATTAAGACAGAGATTGTATAGTTATTTATGACGGGAGAGAATGCATGAACACATGTGCAACAAAAATATTTTCCATGAATGCAAACGTTATCAAAACTTAAATGAAATAATTGTTAATAACATATGATATACAACTAAAAAATGAATATATATATATATATATATATATATATATATATATATATATATATATATATATATATATATATATATATATATATATATATATATATATATATATATACTAAATATAATCCATATGCTCTGTCACTCCCCTTTTCACAAACTCCATGTAAAATTGCCTTTCAAAGTTTTAACATGACTTTGTCTAGAAAGGGTCGTTCTTGAATTGGTCATTTCACTACTAATTTCAACAGTCATATTTATGATCAGTATATTAATTTCTCTCTATACGTATATAAAGCGTTTACACGTATGAATCAATGATGTTACTGTTACAGTTAAAGATTTTTTTAGGATACTTTTTTTTAAACATTTACCTTGGAGGAAACAGCAGCTGAAACTGAAAGTATTAGAAGGTTATCCTTCGTTTCTGATTTACGCATTTTTCCTTCATGTTCCTCAGAATATCATTATTATTTTACTAAATCATGTTTAAAGGCACCGTATCACGTTTTTTTTTAAATTCATATTTGTTCATACTTTTTCAATAAAATTAAGATTTATGCAACTTGATATTCTCCTTAGGGTTAAAAATCTCTTTACTCTAACCCATCATATACAGCTGCCTACCGTTCAGAAACCTGTGTATCCTATTACAAATATCAATGACTTTGGATGTGTTTGAGGCATCATAGCATTAAGAAAAGGAAACCGGCTAATGTTGAATTTTTAATACAAAAGTGAAGATTCACGTACTGTACTCCAACATTATCGTCTATCATACAAAACATTTACCAATAGCAGTTTTGGCAGGTCATTAAAGTGACAAGGGGTTAAAATTCCGAAATCACTCATTTTCATTTTCGCTACAAAATCCATTTTAAGTGATCTACAGCTTTGATACATGTCATGCCATGCGAAAAGTCAATGTGATTGTGTTGATTTATTTCTCAGAGATTGGAATTGTCATCTTTTAATAAAAATTTCAGGTAATCGAAATTTACCCCTTTTGTCTATTTCATCATGCCAAAATTCGAAATATTGCATGAGAGACACGAAGACTAAAAACTACGTTAAAGAATGGCTAAATTACACATGGACAATAGGTGATTCATTGTCCGTTTTGTTGAACATCTTTTATTGACGTCAAAACAAACAATACAATACAGAGGTACATGTATGTAAACAAACTTTTGGTATGCAGCTGTATAGTCGGAGAATGAGCTGTCACGTTTTAAGCGAAAATTGCATACGACTTTAAGAGTGAATAACCATTTCATCTTTCGATTTATGATCGTGTAGCTGAAAGAATTTGGTATGTTTGTTTTTAAAAGTATTGTATCGAGAGCTACTAACAGAAAAGTTTTTGACATTTTCGTGAGATCACCATTTTGCCTTAAGAAAACAAGCTACATTGCCTTTAAATTGTGCATAAAGCATAAATAGAAATTATTACCCGAGCAAGTGTGTATTAGACTTTTATTAAACGAGTGTGAAATTTTTTTATTATCCGAGCGAGAGCGGAGGTTACACACAAAGTCGCAGAAGTTTCGTTAAGGTCGTTAGTGTCCTATTACACACTTCCGAGTGTAATAAATTCTTTATTATTGGATTATATTTCTTTAAAACTTTAAGAAAACGGACTGCTTCCCTTACGACGGCCCGCTATAATGACGAACAATTGTTTCATGACGTCACAGACGACGCTGAAACAATCGTTGCTAGGCAAAAGTTTTATTTCTATATGAACTAATATTGAAATTATGTCACCAGTTTTATCAACCATATGGGAAATAAATAATATAATGGCCCTTTTATTTGTTTCCCTCATTATGTACAGAGAGGCAGGAAGGAACTGACAGCAATTGCACATGTAGCCAATGGCTGACCCCGGCGTTGATTGGTCTGGGTACCGTTTGTATCACCCTTCTTATCATCATCGTCATCATGACAGTGGCCCTCTTCAGAGGGTACAGGGAGAAGAGAATACCCTAGATTGAACTAGCATTGAACTAGAGGTAAGTCAAGTACCACAAGAGTTCCTTTTATATGAGCCTATCTCATCGAGTCATGATATATTGCCATTTTGAAGTACTGTATTTGCATTTTATTTAAATCAATACATCTTAGCTTGTACATGTGATATTTGGTTGTATACTTTTAAGTAACTTATTATTTATGTTGTATTGGTGGTATTCGAATCTGTACATGCAACGTATCTATGCTTTCTTTATTTGTTGGTGTCCGAGAGATGTAAATTATTTTCGCACGTTTTGTTAATGACATTTGGTAGACACGTATTTATCCATATCATTCTAGTGACATATTAAAGATGTAACTCATTAATGCATGTTATATCTCGTTGTACAAGGAATATTCTATTTCGTTTTGATCATTTAAATAATAAATTAATTTTGTTACATCCAAATGATGTTTAGTGAATTGTACTTTGTAAAACTTTTAAACCAATATGTACATATACACAAATAATGTACATATTACTGTAATAATTTCTTTATAACAGCGGCGGTTATGAAAACACCTTCATCACTATCAACTGCCATTACATTCTGCAACAGACATTTGTCATTGATGCTCACCTTTGAAGGCGACAACTACAGTGAAGATGCTGGCATCGCTCCCTGCTTCAAATGTGTTATCATTGCCTTAAGCAACCTGAATTTCATCTCTTCAATTTTACCCAAACAACATAAGCTTTTGCCAAATCTATTATTATAAGATGGTCAAATATTTCAATACTTAACCCGATTATGCGTAGTCGTAGAAGAAATTATCAAGCAAACACCACTGGCGGCCATTTTTGTGTGAACACCTTTTAATCATTTGTGGTAGGATATCAATTTCCATAACTAAACATTGTACGTTTCTTTTGAAACTGCTTCATTTGGTTAAAATAACATTGTCTTGCAATTGGTAACATTTATTTTCGATTTCGAAGGATCACTTTATTTATCTAAACAATACGTGCTACGACCCCTTAAACACAACAATTTGTTAAAACAAAACATCGAACTATTCATTACTAGAAAGGAAAATGAGGATTGACTAAGGCTGATTGAGGCAAGAAATTCGAGTGAAATAATCAGCGCATGCACGAAGGAGTAAGCGACCATAACCAATAATATCTTGCCAATTTGATTAAAGTAGAAACGTTGTGGTCTGTAAATGTTTTCCGCTCGAATATCTATTCGTTTCTTCTGTATGATATGTATTCGCTTTTGAGACGAATATAAACAAATTTTACAGGATTAATTTTACGAAATTTTTTTATGATCTTTAATCTTCCAATGAGCAAATCAAAATATGTTGTATTAAACAATGTGTCAAAATAAATCTCATTATAAGTCCTGATGAAATTCAATTAATTTATTGTTGACTACTTACATGTAATTGTTTTCTTTTGCAAATTGTTTTGAAAATGTTCTTGTAAAAGTTGGTACATTGTGATTTTCATGACGTTTCATTCAGTTTCATATAAACGTAAAGGAACGATGAGTGTAACTGCCCGGATCCCGAGTTTGGTTTTGACATAGATGTAAATATGTTTATATATAGATATTGTTTATTGGGTTCATATATAACAAGATGGTTACTCTGACTGTCTATGAAAATTAGAGTATAATAATTTATGTCAACATTTTCCGACTTTATTAAAACGGCATTGGTAAATAATTATTCAAAACAATTTTGGTTATGTACTTGATGTTACCGTCTTTAAATATCACATTAGTTTTATTATATGACGTTGATCTATGTGTGTTGTTTACTCCTGAATTACTTACGTTTGTTAAATTCCAAGTCATTTGTCCAACTGCAATTGAATTTTTATACCATTTTATTCTATAAAATTTCTCTTTTTGTTCTTTTGTTCTGTTGTCTCATGCTCTCTTATTATATCTCGCATTACGGCATCCGTAAGTTTGTCTTACAATTGCTGTGTATTGGTTAATACGTATACAGTCTATAACAAGGGATATCGTTGATATATGATATCAGGTCTACAATCCAATTAAATACTAAATCTTGATTGGCGATAGAACATTATAATATAAGAACACAATAGCATATTCTTAAAAATTTTAGAAATATTGATAAGTTCGAAACTTCAATTGTTTATTTCAAAGTGTAAAAAGACAGAAGTCCTAGTTTGAAAACATGCAGTCAATAAGTTCATATCTATCAAAATAATCCAATTTATCTATGGACATTGAGTCATTGACTTAAACACTCTTCTTTGATATTGACATTAATCCTACGCCGACCATATACACTATCATTTCATTGACGCGTTGGGGAGACCAGAGACCCTTTAGTTATTCGATGTACAGATGTTTTACAGGACAAAACGCAGTGGCAGGATTTGGCAGTTAAAAACATATTTTCTGGCTGAATCATATGTCACAAACCTTTTCCACAACTGTTAAAAAGGTTCTAAATTAAAACATTTGTTACTACATTCAATTGAATATTGAGGTCATTAATCCTTGTACAGAAGACAGTTTAGAAAAACATCACATTCATGTTTTATAATATCAGAATAAGGTAATAAAATCGCTCAGTCACCACTGTGCTATTGTAACGTCTGGTTTCAATTCGTAAAGGGGTAGCTCTACATCCAAAGGACATCTATAACAACGAGGCATAAGACATATCAAGTCCTCCACCCCATGTAAACATAGCACTGATTGGTGCATACTTACGTAAACCTAAAAAGAGTAGCAAAGCTTTATTCTGCACCGCATTCACTCATGATAATTCATACACACCCCATTATCATGAACCATAAGCAAGAATGAGCCACCAGTTTTTTATCATCCAAAACTGTGTTCCACAGGAGATATCGCTTGTGGAAATTTAAGCGATATCTCCTATATTGACAGTAGATTTTGAACAATGCCCTATTACAATCAAGTTCATGACATCACAATTGTTTTTCATCATCAAGTAATGAACGCACAATGCTATGACGTCATAAACATGATGACGTCACAATGCTTTGACATCACTCCAGTGAGAGTCTAAAAGTAGTGCAGTGTTCAGAAAAACACATTTTTCACTGAATCGAAATGAAAAAGGATTTTAGATGATAAAAAGAATCTCACTTTCGTGTCTTCTGATATCAAATTTATCAACACTCGTTGATAAAAGTAAAATATCCTCGGCAAGCCTCGGGTATTTTTAACTTTTATCAACTCATGTTGATATATTTGATATCAGAAGACACTTGGGTGAGATTCTCTATATATAATGCAATTGTACTTCAACCATCGTGTAAGTAAGTCATATTGCATCGGAATAACCTGAGAGCTTGAATCCAATGTTTCACGGCCTTGAGATTTTAATTTTCTGTACAATGCGATTGGGTTTTTCCAATACCTTTTAACATCCAAATATCAAATTCAATATTCGTGTTCTCTTTCGTTATATGCATTATTCTTATATGTTCCTTCGCTGATGGCAAATTGAGGCTAACTGGAGAAGTGAATTTTCATACACCAATAAAGCTTAATCATGATAGCAATAGAACATTTACCTTGGACGTATTGTCACTGTATTAATCTACGACGTTGTTACACATTTTCTTGTGCTGTCGTTTGACTTAAGGTTTTGGGATTTGAAGGGGCAGAAGCACCGTTATTCATACAGCTTGAGTGATCTCTCAAAAACGAAAATAAATGTTAGCAATTGGAAAAGAATGTGTGTAATGAAAAGAAGCAATTGTATAACAAACGTGACATGTTCAGTCAAGCTAGAGGAATGCATTTCCCAACCTCAAATGATTTAAAATGGCTGCCAATACATTTCGCTTGGTACTCGTTTACGACTGTTGATGAGTTTGTTGTGTAGTGATACATGTACATGTATGTTTGACCCTCTGAAGATAATGCATTTGGCATTAAAAAAAAATTTTACAGAAATTTAAAGAAATAAAAAATTCAAAAGTCATAACTTCCTAACAACCTCCGTCTGCATACAAGTGTTTCTCTGTCGAGAAATGTAGAAGCCTGATTGGAATCAATAGAAATTAGTTGTGCAATCAGCGACGCATTTTCAAAAGTTATCATTGCAATTATTATGCAATTGTTATCACTCAATTATTTCACTATGCTTTTCGGAACTTTTATCGAATGTGCAATCAGAAATTTCGCCCTACTTAACGTCTGCACCATTGACTAGCCCTGTGTGACACCAAGTATGTTAACCACGCATGTGATGACTTAAATACTGCATGGTAGTTTATGTTGCAATATTTAGCCACCAAGGGAAACTGCATGAAATTCGAGAACAGCTCATATTAGAACAGAGGTTGCATAGGAATTAATGACGGAGTTACCTCTGTGGGGAAAGAATACTTAAGGCTTAGTTTATCATTAAAAAATATATGTTATGGAACACATTTTCTCTATGTTTATGGGTATTTTTTTGTGCAAGTGGAGGTATATTTTAAAAAGTATTCCTTTTACAGGCGATTTAATTTCAAATCATGATGTAATGTTAAGATGAAGGTCTTGATATTATACCAATTGTGGATCGTTATATTACATTATGCTGTCATTGAATCCATTAGGAAAGAAATATTAACGATCGAAAATATAACGTTTTTCCACTTTTCGTGTCTTTGATGTTCCAGATGAGTTACATTATTGTCATAGTCGTACCAATATGTACCTGGATGGATTGGTAGTATTTATAGATGGTTGGATGATATTTATGAAGTAATGATAGTCAAGTCATTGCAGACTCTTTATATTTATTTCAATATAACAGAATTATCAACATAGAGATGCATTTGAAGTTACGCCTTCGTTCTTCAACTTTATTTGTTTATGTTGAACGGAAAAAATTTTCAAAGAAAAAACCCTTGATATTCGCTACAGTAAAATCCCGTTATGCCCATAAATAGGAAGTAGTGTATTTCTTTGAGTTATTTGTATTGTCTGTTTATGATAATTTGTTTATGAATTATGTTCATCTCATTTAACAGAATTGCCTCTTACGTACCTGCTCTTAATTTGTACGATAAGATTCCTTCTATGATTGTACCAAATGAAACCTTTTGCAAACGAAAGATGTAAAGGATATAAGTGGTAAACCATTTATATTTGTTTAAAAATTATACGTGAAATGCTACAAAAGAGGAAACTTTAAAAATACGAAAAAAATTCATTTTACCTGACTTCATTTTACCACCCGTTAAGCTTAAAATTAACAAATATGCACACTCGCTGCGTTATGTTCAAAATGGTACACATTTCATATCAAAACTTTATTCAAATTAATTCAGAACTTTCAGACGCATGAAAGGATGGCGGTGTTACTGGTTCGATATTATTTGAACAGAAGTAGATAGCCTACTGGGAAGTCAAGCAGGATATATATTTAATTCGTCTCTCTGTTTACGGTCAACATAAAGTATCCGACCTGAAATGGATCTGAGTTATTAATCACTAAATTTCCCTTTCATATCAGTTGTCTTATCTATTAATGTCAAGATATCTCATTAGTGAGAAAACAACGAGCAGAACATTCATTACTCATACAAACAACATCCTTTTCAAATGACGAAGAGTATGTTTCATGAATTTGAATTTTGGTTCAATACGTGTTTTTATGCTATATGTGTGATTATAGTTTAAATGTCCTCAAGCTTCTTTTAAAGTCAGCCTCACAGGTCAATAATGTAACAATGAAGGATTTTCATATACAAATTTTAAAATGATGTCATTTATGTACTAAGCTGAAAGTACCCTTGACATTACAAGTACACCACTTACATGTATACATGATCATAACATAATCAACCAAAATCTAGTGTTATGCCTGCCTTTTATGGGTCTCCATATTTTGTTGAATTAATTGCAGTAATCTGTACCTATTTTTCAGTCATAAGTACGGACTTAAACCTTATATTGTTGTTATAGTGTCCACATAAGCACTGAAATGATAATTACAACGACAAACAGAAATAAAATGACACTATTGAAAAGGTTGTGACTCAAACAACACACTCTAGGTTCATTTATGAGACAATTCAAGTAGTTCTGTCCCGGACATAATCTTGGACATAGATTCAACCAAATAATAATGTTATGATTTGGTTATTCCGCCTATCAGTGATGGAGAATGCACAAGTCACGTTTTGCATGTTTTATCACGAATTCACTCCTCTGAACTGTTTCTCCTCTAGATTCATGTCGACTTTTAAGATCATCGTATCATTTGTATCACGTTGTATCCAATTTACTAATTTGACATATTCCAGTGCTGGCTCGTCGGAAGTAAGACACTGAGATTTCGATTAAATGAATTCTTCCAAACACATGCAGGAAAAGTCTTCACTGTAACGAGATGCGATTGACAGCCAATACTCAGCATTGCTCGTGCTGTGAGTTTTCAACTTGTACCTTTACCTGTTAAGTGAAGAAAAGCACGATTTCGACAAAAATGTAAAAAGCAGTTTAATGATTATAGGTGATAGGATTTCAGACTCGAACCATATGAGCGTCCCCTGTAAACAGCCAATTTACAGCCAATTTTAGAGCTCATAGGTATTTTCTCAAAGACATTAAAAGTGCGTATTACTTGTGCTTATGGGTATATATGAAAAGGTTTCCTATGCATATGCCATTTCTAAATTAAGCGGCACAGTCACGACCTTACAACAGGTTTAACAGGTTTCATTTTTACGATATTTGAATCTAGAAATTTAAAAGACCCGGATTTTGCAGTTAATATTACACAATAAAGCTACTTTTATGCAAAATTCCTTTTCATATTAACTTAATTTGGATGACTTAAGATTTCTCAAAATGAATCGTTTTGGTATTTAATTCAACGTGATGTATAAACTCCACCCCTTACAAAACACGTGGGATAAAGATAGTAAGGGAGAGGACGAAATACCGTGCTGTGTCTGTGAAAAGATGATAAATTCATACCAATTTAAGACATTTTAACGTATCTTTCGAGAAACGCCCTTCATAGAAAGTACCAGCTTGACTGAGAATTACATGTTAATTATCATAACGGGTGGTATGCTAATATGCTAATAAAGGGTTGGTATAAAAGTCAGAACCCTCTGTAACTTACCAGAAACGGATAGACAAGAAGGTAAGGTGTTTTGATTTAGCAAACATTTTATCAGAGTTTGTTACCTACAGTATAAGTATAATTATATGTGAAATATACATTACCAAGATACACTGGAAAGTTTTACTTTATTTTACTTTGATGTTCTTTGTTTCGGTTGAATGTGTGAAAGTGTAATTTTGAACTTAAAATTTATTCTTACTTCGTTTTATCATTTGCGATTAAGATTAATCTAACCAAAATATATACCAAAAGCGCTTGCTTATAAATTTTCATAATGGTTTTCATCATGCCTAATTATAAATGACTTTTTTCGTTTTTCTGACACATACTTAACTATAAATCTTTTACTTTGAATTTATCTGAAGCAACTGATGTTTAAAGTTGAGTGTGGCAACATTGTCACCCTTTGATAAATAATTTTGATAAAAACCTGTTTATATCTTGTTCATAGCTTCATAGCTTCATCGTGATAGCAATAGAAGACGCTCTGTTGTCTTGTTGCCGTTTGGTAAAATTTAGGATACTTTTCTTTAAAAATAATCTTAATAAAAACCTGTTTATATCTTGTTCAACTACACGAATTTCCTTTTTAAGGACCCGATCTCCATAACAATTCAAGAAGTTCATACCTTTGTCAATTTTCTTTAGAAATACACTTTACTTTTCGAGCCTGCTGCAAGACTTTAAACTTTAGCTCAAAGTTTAACATATTTATTTAATTTCCATCGGTCTGAACAAAACCAAATGAATAACAATGTCAATATTTCATTTCGAAGCACACATTCAAAGCTGACAGTTTTATAAATTCACATCCATTTGGCCTTCATATTCTGAGAAATACATATTTTTTCCAGTCTGTTAGAACTTTAAAAGGTCAGAAGATTTGATACTACGGCTGACTGATACATTTTTTTGCATTAGGTGTCTTTGAATAAGAATATGAAAAAGATATTCAAGATGGAAAAATTTAGATTTTAATACCAAAATGAAATTGACTTTTTAAAAATCAAGAAGAGCTAAAATAGGTACCAGTCAAAACAGAAA
The DNA here is from genome assembly GCA_921293015.1 of Phorcus lineatus. Lineage (NCBI taxonomy): Eukaryota > Metazoa > Mollusca > Gastropoda > Trochida > Trochidae > Phorcus > Phorcus lineatus. Next base: position 17,562,796 of record OV121091.1, on the reverse strand, counting down.
ACCAAATTAGTCAATCTTAGAAAATCAGTGTTTCCAAACTGGTAAAGTCGCTTCTTTGGCTTAAAATCTATTGTGAAAAAAATCTCTTCAAGACCGCTTTTTTCGTAATGACAGAACAAAATGCAAACAAAAGAAATAAGCTTCGATTGTTGGCATAGAAAAGATTACAAACGATACGTACCAATGCAAGCCTCCATGTAACCCGCAATTGACACTTAGGAGAGTTATGCCTTGCAGCGGATGTTCTCGGGTTTTTTATAAACCTTTAAAGCACTTAAGCACAATTTCCGGCTCAAATTTACGATTTTGGGATATAAGGTCATGTTCACTCAACTTCACTTTTTATTGATCAAATGAAATACTGTTTTAAGGGGAATCCTTCCGCTCTTTGAGAATAAAATTTCTCACCTGAATAGGTACATATTTTCCAGATAAGTTATATAGTTGGTCACATTAGTGCCGATCATAATCGATATCTTGAGGTATGCAGAATTTGCTCTCTACTTATAAGGACTACGGTAGTCTTCCGCTCGTAAATTTAATAAAATTGAAATTGTGCTTGACCACTGTACAAATCCAAGATGACATCTTATGATTTATGAATTATTTTTATTCATTTACTAAGGATCTCATTCCTCACCAGCACCATGACGGGTCTCCGCTATTTTGCCCATTTTCTTTCATTCCTAGCTTCCATCCTTTACGTTCAAGGTAAGTATGTTTCAAGGTTTCATATTTGTCAGGAAGAATACTTGGTTGGATGATATTATTTTCATAAATAGTCATTTTTTCATTGTTTGTAGAATGTAGAAAAAGATTTTGAGTATCAACAGCCATCTACATTTAATTAGACATATCGTTATGTTTGTATTTGGGCAATCATGATTTTTTTCTCAGACCATCCGCCGATCTAAAACTAAACACCTGAATATATGTTATTTTTATATGGCTTAATATATATATATAATAACTTGATACAAAATATAGTCATCATGTTAAGAGGCTTAGAAATTGTTTTCCTTTTTGTGAAAACTTCTTGGTACAACCATTATAAGATGACAAACGTTGCATATAATGATCTTTTATTTTCATAATAGGTGAATAGCTGTACAACTCTAAAACCCTTTTAATATATAGTTTCATGAAATCTGTATCTCTTTCTAGAAATAAAAATGTCGCAAGTGTTGAAATTGTTGATCATCTATTAAGCTTTTTTTTTTTTGCTGTACTGTCAGATTTGAGAATATTTTCGTTAATCTGTTTATGGAATAATGAATTATTCTTTTTTCCATTCCATATGATTATCACACCTCAATTCTTTGTCATCCACAGCGGTAACCATAACCCCAACTACTGTAAAAGAAAATGCTGGGACTGTTCCCTTCACTGTGACGCCGGACTCACCAACTGGTGCATGGTTCTTGGCCGTAAGTATAATCTAATGTCTCTTTTTTCTATGTCTCTTCAAAGAAGTCCACCGTTTGAAAGCATGTTCACATTAGCACCATTGTGTAAGTTAAAGGGTCACTACAAGTACAATGACTTACCAGAAATTGTGAGCCCTAAGAGGGCGTTCCTCATCTCTTGTAAATTACTAGTAGGAGTAGTTCCTCTTACCATTAAAATGTCATTTCTTCAAAAGAAAGATCATTTTATATAAACATTTTATCTACAGACAGTCAATATCTCAATTGTAGATAATTATTACAAATCTAGCGAACACTGCGTGCAGTTTTTACTGTACATACCCTTAAATCATTTCAATAAGGTAAAAAGATACACGTAGCTTGACTGATCTTGAAACATTTTAAGAACTACTTTTAGTGATTGACAAATAATGTCCCATGATAAGATCACTCAATCTAATTCCCTGAGAAACGTGCTACAGGATCTTTAACGATTGTGTTTCCCTTATATTCAAATCTATAATGAACGGGGGAAAGAAATGTAACCCAGTGACTTGGTCTTGAATAGGCTACATAGAAATAGTTATTTCTGTATGCGGAAGAAAGGCTGATAAAGAGGATTATCAGATATAGGTAACAGCCGAAGGATGTGCCGTGCACTCAACCATAAATGTTGTTTTAAGCTGTTGAAAATACGGCTGCCTAAGTTTTGGGACGTTTCCTTACCAACATGTATAAGTTAAACCGTCATGGTTTTTTCATTGGGAAGTTTCTCGTACTTAACAACATTTTGTCCGTGTAAGGATGACATCACAGCCGGGATTTTAACGGAAAATTGTGAAATGAAGAATGAACGAGTAGGAGTGGATTCATGGGAATGGATTCATGAATTCATGACTACATGTTCTAGCTTGCGCTCCGCGTATTACCCATTAAATGAAAAAACACACGTTTCTTAGTGACAAACTAACTCTGTAATCCCTCCGTAGGCTAGTGGTCAATCAATCTAAATTGATTCAAGATTCGAACCTTAGTTCAAATATTTTCAGAAGTTTATTTTTCAATATTGAGACGTTTCAGAAAGTTATACTTAAACAAAAATACCCCAATCTTTATAATAATGATAATAATAATAATAATAATAATAATAATAATAATAATAATAATAATAATAATAAAAATAAAAATAATAATAATAATAATAATATTATTATAGTAATAATAGTAACAAAACACCCCTCATACCCGGGACGGTCAATTAATGAACAGTTGATTGTTCTTAACAGAAGAATAACTCAGTGATTAAGTGTAGGATAAATTAAGACAAAAGGTTATAATCAAAAAGTAAGCCTGATGGCGGCGGGAAATGCCCCTTTTAATAATCCTATATTAATATATCTCTCAACCCCTGACAGTTATCTCCATTACGTCCCTCTTCCGTTATTATCCTGATAATGCCCTCGGTCCTTGACACTTTATCTTAACCCGGACAATCATCTTGATATCATCTTTCAAACATTTCTCTTCAAATAAGATTCGATTATTAATTTTAAGTTTAAGTCAAATTGTCGCAATCAATTTTGCAGAATAACTTCATTTTCTTATTTTATTCTGCAAATCTTTTGTCAATATGCGGTCTCGAACGCATATATTCCACATATGCCGACGATATTAGTGCTGGACCATAGCGGCTGAAGCCGATTCGCGTAATGAGTCAAATCAGCGTAATTGAAATTAGTTGACCGTTGATGAAAACAATAAAACATTACCGCTCATAATTGCCTTCCTTTCCCAAACTGGTGCGTCCATGACCTCCTATCCCCCCTAAGCTCCTCACCCCAAATTAACAATAACATCCCAACTCACATCACAACTATACGTAGCTAAATTTACCAAAACCTTTTTTCGCTGCTTCTGTTCTTATTTTAAGTTAGATAAAGTTGACCCGGGGGGCATTATTAAAAAGTAAGCCCGACTCCCTTCGGCCCTTGAGTATTTCCCGCGCGCATCGGGCTTACTCTTTGAAAATGCTAACGGGTCAGGATTTATCCTACACATAAAAGATAATGGTCGATAGATTCGTCATACGGTGCTCTGCTCTACTCTGAAGAATTTTTTAAAATGATCGTTTCTGAAAAAATTGTAGATGTTGTTAGTGTATTCCCGTCTTGTGTTTATTCTTAAATATATTGCAGTATGAAACAGCTAACGATACTGCCTTTGCCGGTGTTGACTACGAAGCAGCTTCTGGAGCACTTTCGAGCTCTGGCAACACCTTCAACATAAAAATCAATGACATTGAGGTGAGTCTGATATACCAAACCATGTAACCTCAAAGAGCGTCGAACTTTCAAAGAGCGCCGGAAACTGTAAAAGAATAAGCCATTATCGGGACAACTACGGAGTAGTTTCAAAACCCACACCTCTCTTAAACATTTGATATATCCCATGGGGGTGGAGGGGAGTATGACCCCCCTCCCCCTCCTTTAGAAAAAGAGAACCCCCTCCCCTTATCGAGAGAAAGGAAAACATTCAGGCACTTGGTCTGAGAATCTGAATGATGAGTGTCGGATTTATGGCGTTACTTTATTACCTCTGAATTATATGATGCTCTAGTCTCGATTGGTTCAATTCATATTCCTGTTACAGACACATACATTTGATTAATGTCAAACTATAATTACTTTACCTTCACATCTATTGAATATTTCCATCACAGGGATATCAAGGCAACCGTATGTTTGAAGTGAATTTCACAACCGGAGTCAATTTGGATGACCCTCTACCACAAATTATAAAGATAACAATCATGGATGATGAACGTAAGTCTGTAAGCATTCATAAAACGCATACTCAGAAAAACAAGTTAAGGACCAACCTGATTTCAAATATTGGAGAAAGGTCGTTTTTCTCTAGTTACGTTGTGTATTCGTCAAATGGGAAAATTCAATTTAAACAATGTTGTATATACGATAGTATTGTATCTTAGGTTCATTTGTATCTTCTTTGAAATAAGAGAAGAATTTGAAAATAATAATTAAATTAAAGTGTTTTACTTAGCTTTTTAATGTGAAAATGTGATTTACTTTGCAAAATTTTTGTACGAAAACTGTTCATCTTAGATTTGAAACCATAGTCGTGTTTTTCTCTGGTGTATTTAACGCTTTATGTACAACGATAAATCGTATCATAGCCTCGATACCTTCATTTGAAATTTAACACTTTTGTGTTAGGGGATTCATTCACTTTTTCATAATTAATATACTACTTTATGGTTCGTAACTGTTGGATCTTGAATTACCCTGCGGACTTGATGTATTACTATGCTAACGTTCTAGTTCCTCCCGTTCAACTTGAGCAACCAGAAAATATGACAGTGAAAGAGAATGTTGGAGAGCTAAACATCACACTGGTTCGCCTACCGGCAACTACACGCACTTTTAACGTCAGCTATTACCACATGGGGACCGCTGATGAAACCGATGACTTTGAGCTGGTCACTACATCACCTATAACCTTCGCAGAGAACCAGAATGAAACCGTTCTGACTATCATGATTGTTGATGACAAGGTATGTCCATGTTGTTCAATGTTGTTTTCTAAATGTTCGATATTTTCACAAGCAAGGTGTGATCTAAAGTATAACCTATCAAACTAGAATGGGTTTAATTTCGTTTATCATCTAAAAGATCAAGCGATATCTCCTAGGAGATATTGTTTTGACAGGTGATTTTGAACAATACGCTATTACAATCAAGTTCATGACGTCACAATTGTTTTACATCATCTAGTACTGACATCACAATGCTATGACGTCATAAACATGATGACGTCACAATACTATGACTTCACCGCACTGAGATTCTGAGAGTAGTGCAGTGTTCAGAAATGCACATTTTTCACTGAATCGAAATGAAAAATGATTTTGGATGATAAATAGAATCTCACCCTCGTGTCTTCTGATATCAATTATATCAACACTCGTTGATAAAAGTAAAATATCCTCGGCAAGCCTCGGATATTTTTAACTTTATCAACTCATGTTGATATATTTGATATCAGAAGACACTTGGGTGAGATTCTCTATTTCTTGCTCCGTTTACTAGTTTTCTTGGCTGGAAAGCGCAGTGGTTAGCGCGTAAAGCTCAAGAGGTCCGGGATTCGAACCCTGCCAGGCAATCGGCAACTTTGTATGCAGGAGACAAGTTTTGTTCACGCAGTCAGGTTTTGTGCACGTTACACTGATTTAAGCGCAGTATTTCCAGTCGATGCTCATACGTTTCATCACAATGCATAGCAACTAAATTGTCGTGTGTTTTCTCCCTGCAATTGTACTAACAGCCTTGGTATAAGTAAAATATCCTTGAAAGCGGCTGTTAACCCCTTTAAGCGGCTCTTAATTCACTGAAAAAATAATAATAACTATCATGATCATTAACAAGGTCAAACCATGGAAAAACATGATCATGCTCATAAGAGTGATCTGTCCTCGCACCACCAGTAATAACACTTGTTGAAAGTTGTTTCTTGCTATACTTAACACCGTGTCCGATTACCGATGATGTCATGATGGAAACCTTATAAGATTATGGTCACGTTCACAAAAAACATTATTCATGCAGGTACGGTTGATCCTACAATAAGATTTCATAACGGTATATGAGTTTAATATATTTCTGCATTTAACCGGTTTTTATCTAGACTACAATATACAGTGATATGGCACTTTTCACATTGCGATATTTCATTTCCCTTAATGAATTGAGAAATAAAATCAATCATTTTGTAAAGACTTATCACAGCAAGTGAGGTCATTGGCATCAAAGTATTCGATTTTCATAAGTTATGATATTTATTATATATTTTGCAAATTTTGTAAATATATAACTGATACCTAAAGGGAGAACCGCTGTGACAGCAGTTTTTGCGCAATGTCCTGCCACTGGCAAAAGCTTTTACACCCACAATTAATAATATCAAATGTCAGAACCTCATAAACATTATGACATCACACGTCTTACCGCAAGTCTTAATGTAGAGCTGAGCATTTAAAATGGAACGAATTAGAGAATAATTTGGATTTTATAGCAATTCAAAGAGAATCTCGCCGAAGGTCTTCTGACATCATAAATCATATATAAATACTTCTTGATAAAAACCAAAATATCAAAGTTTGAGAGTCTCTTTATATTGCTTTAATGATAAATATTAGTCAATCAATAGCTTTGTTATTGCAGATTGAGGAGGAAGAGGAATGGATCTGTATATATATCAACAGTACCGAGATTGAAGAAGCCATCATGTTTTACATAAATATCAAGGACAATGATAGTAAGATTCCAATTCTGTTTTGTCTTTATAAATGCTTCATAAACTTTTCAAATTATTATGAAACAGAGCACATTATCTCAAATAACTCACTGACTTAGCAACAAGTTTAGGCAGTTATAAAACATATAGCATATCTTCATAATCTCATTGGCTTAACAATTATCTTCTGCAATTAACAAACATTGATTTAGCAACTATTAACGGTAATTATCAAACATAGCAATTATTTCCATTATCTCTTTGGCTTAACAATTATAAACGGTAGTCATCAAATATAGCATGTATCTCCATTATCTCACAGGCTTAACAACGTTTTTCAGTAATTATCAATTCAGCACTCCTCTCAGATATGTCAGAGACCTTGCAAATATCTTTTTTAGAATGTGTCATATTATCTGTTTATCAAACGTTGGTCGTAGGTTCAGAAAGTTTCATATGACTGTAGATATCATATTTGGTGCTCATTAACTACATCATCGATCACTTAATTTTAATCGAAAATATTCTGTCTGGTGATCTTAAACCAGACATTTCAGCGATACGTTTTCCTGGTTTATTTTGCTAAATTTTACTCTTTTTTTCTGGTTTCAGAATCCAATTCACAATCCGTATACCTTTATAAAATATTGAAACGTCACTACTGTCTAATGAATATGAATGAAAGCTGAATATCCATAGTCATATCATACTTGTCCAACCGAGTTCTATAATGCCTTGCAATTTGTTTCGTTTGTTCAAAAAGATGACAATTGGTCACTGCCATTGATAAACGTTTTCTGATTTCAGCACCGAAGAGTTTTCACTGTCTTCGTGCCAGTCAAGATTGTAAGAATGGAGCCTGTGATATCAGTGATTTCAACTGTGATTGTAATGATGACTTCGAGGGAGCTGACTGTAGCATACCTAGCGGTAATGAGCGATCCAAAACAAACATTATAAACATTGTAAACATTATCGTTTATCTTTATTAAAAGAGCCATTCTGTAATTTTCATTACACACGTTTGGCTTTGACACGAACCGAAATGACATGTATAGTGGTAAAAAATTAAATATTTTTATCACCTTCATTCCCAATAATGACAACCACTAGATAACCAACATTTCATTGTAAATATGATAACATATTCATTCATGTGCAGAAGTTAAGGTCAAATCTCTCAATCTCTCAGTATGCAGGTGACACTAAATTTATTCTAGATGGCTCTAAAGAATCATTTGAAGGGGTAATTGAGACCTTAGACTTGTATGCACAAATTTCTGGACTTAAGATAAATTATGATAATCAGAAGTTGTATGGATAGGAAGTTGTAGAAAAAGTAATGATATATTCAAACCAGATCTAAAATTACGCTGGAATCCTGAAAGCTTTAAGATTCTTGGCATCATCTTTTCGGTTGATGTCAACAAAATGATTAAGCTAAATTATGAAAGCAAGATTTACGAAATAGAAGAAATAATCAAAAGACGGATGAAAAGAACCTTTACCCCGCTAGGAAAAATTGCTTTTAGCAGGTCATTGCTGATTTCCAAACTGAACTTTCTTTTTCTCACTCTGCCCAACCCACCAGGTGAATTTTCAAAAAGCTGAACACCATCTTATTCGGTTTCCTTTGGGATGATAAACCTGACAAAATTAAGAGAACAATAGCATGTTAGCCAGTTGTTGAGGGTGGCTTGGGAATGTTATATATATATGTTATATATATATATATATGCCTATGTTGATGCTTTGAAGGTGACTTTGAGTAGAAAGCTACTTCAACGGAATTACGAAAGAAAGTGGAAACACCTGTTGATTAACACATTTCCAAAATTCATAAATCTTTCAATTTTCGGTAGCGAATATCAAATTAAGCTCTTATTCTCTATATTGAATAAATTATGGAAGGACACTTTAAAAGCTTTTGTTAAAAATAGTTGTAATGATAGACCAATTATTTATGAAGACTTCCTTCGGGAACCACTCTTGTATAACACAAACATCACTTTAAATGGCGAACCGTTTTCCAACAGGAAGTTTCATGAACATAACATTATGTGTATCTATGACCTAATGAATGATGATGGAAATATTATGACACTTGGTCAATTCTGTGATGGATTTTATGGATTTTTTTTTAATTGCAATAAGAAAATATCTCAAAGCTATATGCATGGAAAAAAAGCTTGAGGTATTAGTGGACAATTAAATAGGTAATTGTTTTTTTAAAAATTCTTTCATGTTAAAAAGGTTCCAAAAAATACTCTTTTCCAAATTTAAAAAAGTGAAAATCATTGAAAAATGGGAAGAAGAAACTTTGATTAACGCAAATTGGAATGACATCTTTATAAACCATTTAAAACCACTCATGATCCTAAATTAAGATCGATGCAAATCAGATAGCTCCATGGAATTTTTCCAGTGAATACACTTTTGTTTAAAATGCATATTGTTGACAACAACCTATGCAAATTTGTGGAAGGGAGCCTGAGTCTATTCTCCATCTTTTTGGAATTGTAGTTATAGTCTACACTTTTGGCGTAAACACTGGTGATATAAAACTTCAGGTTGATTTGATTCTCTTTGGATGTTCAGCAACATTTCAAACTGATGATACTTTTTATCCTATTTTGCTACTTGCTCAATATCACATTTATACATGCAAGCTGCAAAATAAACCACAACTATTGTTACATTTTAAGCGAGAATTGAGGTATTATTATTAAATAGAAAAAGCACGATATTGTAAAAAAAATCTCAGTTTAATGATTCTGAAAGGAAACGGTCACTATAAATGAATCTAATCAATGAAAATATTTGATATATACAGTTAATAGTATGCAAGAGTATGACTGAGTGTGAGTATGGATGTTATTTTATCTTATTTTTTCTTTTTCTTTTCTTTCTTTTGCTTTGTGTACTAAAAACTCGCTTTAAAAATTTTGAGTAATGAAAAAAAGAAGAAAAAAGATCAAATCTTGGTTCATAACGTTTAAAACCCAAAATGTACTGATTTACTCGCGTCAATGTCCGATTATTGATCATAAACTTTATACCTTCACATCGTCTTTGTTTTCAACAATTTTTCATAATGTTCTATCATTCAAATAAACCTCAACAACTCCCGGAGTATCCCTTTTATTAGTTCTGATAATGTACTCTGGTTTGGGAGAATATGAATATATCATATAGTCAAAACGGACTAACCCAAACTTAGTTTTAGTTGAGAATAAGATCTATGTCGTCTATCATTAGAACAGTTACCTCAATGTTCATAAGTCGGATTACTCGCTAGTTCCAGCCGATGCTTGCAGGTTTCACCGGAATGAATAATAACTATAGTGTCGCAGGCTTTCTCCCTCAAATAGTACTAGCAGGCGTAATACATGAAATAGTATTTATAGCCAAAATCTCACATAAGATTATGAAATTGCATTGTGCTACATTCAGTAATCGAAACAATCATGAATGGATGTAAAAACAATTTAATGATCTAAATATAATCAAATTGAAAGTTGTTACTGAGTACGTACTTTCGGAAAAAGCGATACGAGGAGTTAAGCCTTAGCAAGGTACTGTTAATAACTCTTTTTTTTAAAATCATTTAATCATTTAAATACTAAGCTGTGAAATCATATAAAATGTACATCATTTAACCCAGTGCCAAAACATCAACATATGCATATTTTCATTTTTTTTAATAATCTGTACAATAATTAAAATTAAAACCGGTTATCATCTATTAAATGCCAAAATTATTTGCCATCATGACGAAGTACATGTATGAATTTAAAAAAAACGTAATTCCTTAGTCGGTTTCGTTCATTCTAGATTGAATTTTTCGTTTTGTTTATCTCACCACAGGTGACGTCGATGTTAAGTTCTGTGAATCCTGTGTCAACGGAACGTGCATAACAGGTGGAACATGTATCTGTGATCCAGGATTTGCTGGAGAAGCTTGCGACCGATCTGCATGTAAGATCACAACTTGTTCGTTAAAAAATCATTTTAAAAACAACCAATTTTTTTTTAATTTACCAGGTTGCTTATAAATGAAAATTTTTGTTTATTTGCTAATTTATGAAGCATTTAGTTTATAAGCATTTGTGTAATGTTATCTCCATCCCATTTTGTTCTTATTGAATCTTAATAAGGTAGGGTGGATGGGGAGGGGCGTAAAAACATTCCCGAAAAAAATTAAGTATCAATTTTAATTGTTAAGAAACCATTCTCACTGTTTTTATTTCAGATACTAATAATATGGTCGAAGACATAAGTATAGGTTGCCTTTAATTCGATTTCAACCTGAGAATGTTAAGATGAAAATTTGCGTCACGTTAACCGTTTAATCTTTAAATGGATATTGTTTGTTGTGATAAGGCTTGTGTTCACAATTTGTTATCCATTTAACAATTGTCTTTGTTAAACTAATGTAACAACATGTTGAGCCTCTTTTTAGGATTTCAAAACCATTATTGTATCAAATTGTCTGCTTTTCATTCTAATAAGTTTACAATTTAAATACATCCAGATTACCATGAGTGCACAGCCACAAGCTTTGCTATTTGCTTCACCCCTTTCGGAATTAAGAAATTCATCGGTAAAATGTTCGTGGAAGATAAAGAAGCCGAGTCTGATTGTCAACTGACACCTGCCCCCCAACCCGCTAACGCTAACGACGGTATCCCAAATTGGTGCATGGGTTACGGTGCAGTCATCGATTTCAACGGGACGTGTGGAGACCTCGCAACCGAGGGTGGGGTAAGTACCTCAATACAGAAACACGACGAGTTGAATGAAACAACAAAACAAATTTTAAATTGGATTTTAAGGTTTTTCCCCATTGACTTCAGCCATAACCCATGGTCGACATTTGTGTCACATTTAACCACTAACAACAACCTCCTGACCAAGAAGTCAATGACATATTATACGTTCATTTTATATTTTTCGAGCTATAGCTGATTTCACAAATACCTAGAAAATTAACATTTTGAAAGTGACCAAATATCCTCTCTTAACATGGTAATTTGACCTACCGCAACTTGAGAAGCAATCCACATGTATTAGTGTTGCAGGCTGTCAGCATATTATATATGAGCTCATTTTACAGATCTAATGAAATAGTCGTACCGAAACGAAAAAAAGATGTTACAAATGCATGACAATGTTTTATAATTGGAGGAATAGGTTCTAAAACAAAAGTACCATAGTCAGTTTGTGCCCTATTACATATTTGTTTTTCAAAACATGAGACGCAAGCAAATAAACACCTCTCGATTTAAATCAATGAATCTTTGTTTTTGAACTGATACTTTTGTACGAATGTGTCGTCATATTATTGTATTAATTTCAATGAACATTTCTTAAGGAAGAGAACTTGGGGCTATTATCTAATGGAACTCGAATGTCTTAAAACAGCACTTGCGGTCTATCATTTCGGTCTTTCATTTTTGTACAAGTTGCCATCAAAATAACATGGATCACTCTGGAAAAATTGGTCTAAGGGCCAAAATCCCCTCCGTATCTAAAGCAATGGAATTTCTAGGAGTTGTAATGGGGTATTTAAGAACATGATAAACTATCTGTCTGTCTGTCTGTCCGAAAAAGGGCGCGTGACCAGTCATGCATTCACTGGTTTGTTGCCAGATAGAATGAATAAATGAATGAATGAATGAATGAATTGTTTATTAACGTGTCACGCATAAAAGTACAAGATGTAAATGCACATAAATATACAAGGCCGAAGAGACACAGTGAAAATCATAAATGCACAAATAAATAATAAAAGTAATGTAGATCTAAGCGGCCCATCAAAAGTGGCATTCAAAAACGGCTTTCATCACCAAACTGAACATATTTGAGTAGCGACCTTTGACGCACTAAACAATACTGTAATCAGACATTCACATATTTCAAAGAAGATAGTGAAATATTTTTGTCGTTATATAAACTTTAAAGAATCGTTTATTACAATTGTTATAACATATAACAAAATTGAAAATCGACTATCTATTTCTGCTTCCAACTTCTTTATTCTATATTGATTTTCGAAACACAGTAATAAGTAAACTCTGTGTATTAATCAACAATCAATTGAATGGTACTTAACCATTATTTACGGCCCAGAACATATGATTCGTCAACTGGGCCAATTAAGGGTCAATACGCCAAGACAACCTGGGCCAATACGCCGCTGAGCATGCGCAGGTACACGAATGGAGAAAGAGCCATGCTTTTGCTTCAAAACTTTCATCGGTTTAATTATCTCATTGATAAGTTTCATTTTGATGACGGTGATCTCATTCCGTTGGTGCAAGTAAGATATTCCGAGGCAGATTAATAATAATTATCAATAAGTAAGTAAATCCGTATTGGTCGAGTTTTTGCTTTGTCCCTTCGTCCCTCGACCTTCCCCTCGTGCAAATACAACGAACGTCGGACCTGTAAATTATAACTAGGCTAATATTGAAATACTAAATCAATAACATTATAATATTTTTCTTTTGAAATTATACGAGGTTGAGTAAATATTGTTCTGCTTGTCAGAAGAAATAAGTATTCTTCTCTTTTTCAAGTTTTGCGATTATCTGAGTACTATCAAACAAATAAAATACAATCGAAACTGTATACTGACGTGTGAAGTTGTTGGGTTGAAATTTGTGATTTCAAGGAGGTGGTTCCAAATAAGTTATTTTATCTTTAGAACATGGTTGGTTTATGTGACTTGTTCTTTGATAGATTATATTGCAAACTGTCAATGGGTATTGGCAGCCCTTTGGATAAACATATATAACTCTTCTAGCAAAACGGAGTTTGTCTTGCAGATGGATCAAGGTACTTACGAGGTGGAAATAAAAATACGCTATACTGCGAACTTCTCAAAGCCATCGGATGAGAAAGTCTATCTCAAGTGTAAAAGAGGGGAGGCAATCCTGGAATCCGGAGCAACAAATATTGATGGGTCAGTGCTCTCTTTTCAAACAGTTGCCTTTTTGGTATTTTGAACAAGTGAAAGTAACAGCAGAGCCAGAAACAGTCGTACATATCTATATCAAGATTTTACTTCATTCTGATGTTGTTTCATAAGTTAGTAATACGACAACACAGGTTGAGATTGTATCTATTGCCTAACTCAGTTATCAACTGAAATGAAAGCAGTCTAACCGTAAATTTCAACGATGATGACGATGATCATGAGAATGATGATGATGATGATGTCAAATATTTTGTTTGAAAACAAATTGATGTCTCACTTTTTGGTAGTATATGTAAAGCAACATAAGAAAGCTTTAATCTCATACAGTGGAGAACTGGGGAAAACGTCATTGGATGATAAATGAAATCTATTATTTTAATCTGTTCACCCATTAAAATCTATCAAACGAAAGTGCTGCGTTTTGGATCTGGATACTGCTCCTTAGGGGTCGTGTCTGTGACCTTTGCTCAACCAACCAGCAACGAAGCTAGGAAATCAACGACACGAGGGTATGTTATAATTCGTGCAAGGTGAAAGGTCATAGACAAGGTCACAAAGGAGCAGCATTCAGATAAAAAATGCATCAAGGTAAGTTTTGTGTTCTATCTTGTTTGTTAACACACCTTTCATGTTGACAAACAGAGAAGACGATCATTTCCAACAGGTTGGTGAGTCGGAATTTGCACCAGCAACACTTGAACTAAAACAACCGAACGGAGAACCTCTACCTGACCCCCTCACGTCTCCAGCCGTCGTCCGCGCATGCATCTCTGTTGACGATGGTAAGGACCAAATTTGCTGATAAATCGGAGCAACGCTTTTGGAGTGAATCGATAGATATTTACCTGTCTGTCTGTCCTTTTTTTTCATCAAACATTATTATTTCAAGTGCCACAATATTCTTTTAGACACATAAACTATGAGTTTTTATTGGTTTTATCGAACCGTACTTACTGTTTTGGAAAGTATTTGTTTATAATGACACATTGCTTCAGATTTTTTTATTTGAAAAGCAGACACTGGTCAATTAATCCAACTTGTTTGAACAACTTTTCTAAGGCAGACAGACAAAAATCGTTGGTAGTTTTAAATGCATCAGAATGCAAGACTATAAGTAAACATGTTAAACTATCGACAGCATTAATTATTTTTCTAAATTTCTTTCAATATATGGATTATAGTGACCAATATTTTTTAATCACTGCACAGAGGTCAGTTGATCATAAAACTCCGTTAATCGTCGTAAAATATTTCATTTCATTTAATTTTGATGCTTGATGGCTAAATCGGCTGGTACGTATCTCATTAAATATACATGCAATAGTAATATATATTAGCTCAAAATAATCAAAATCAACACTTAATTTGTATGCAAGGAAGAAATTAAAGTGAACTGTTAATATAAATGATTTTGGAGCAACATTTCATCGATATGCAAATGTTTCTTACTATATGCTTACACCCTCATCAGGTCAATGAAGGAGTAAACAAATAGCTGGATGCCAAAAGTTTGTTCACATACCTCTATATACTAGTGCAAATGTCATGTAATTTGAGATGACATTGAGGTATCGTAGAGTTGCGAAAAAAACCCATATAATATTGAATTTCCAATACACATACGTAAATCCATTCTTTTTTAAGGCAAATGTTTATCGTACCCCACAATTGCCCGTACTCAGTTTTGGCAAGTCATTGAAGTGACCAGGGGTCAATTTTCCGAAAACACTAATTTTTATTTGTCTCCATAAAATCTTTTATAAGTTATCATCTTCTTTAAAAATTCGCCACGTTTGTACCTTAGCAAAAAATCAATGTGATTATGTTGGTTTTAATCTCAGAGAATCGACATGGAAAATTTTATTTGACATTTAACGAAATCGAAATTTCGAAAATGTGACCCCCTCTGTCTTTATCAATAAGCCAAATTTCGAAGTTTTGCACCAGAGACCAGACGATCCCAAAATGAGTTTAAGAATGGCGATTTCACACATGGACAATGGGTGATCCATGGTCAGTTTTGCTGAAGTTATTCTATTGACGTTGAAACGAAACCCAAATAACATGATATTTGTACTACGATTCAGTGGTAAGTGAACAAACTTTCGGTATGCAGCTGTTTGTATATATATATATATATATATATATATATATATATATATATATATATATATATATATATGTGCGTGTGTGTGTTATATTTAATATATATATAACATAATATAAATATATTATATTATATACATTTTTTCAAAATTATGAGTACAAGATTGTAATCCAATTGAATAATTGAATGAGGGTTACATGTAAGAGGATTTTGTTTGGACACCTAGATAATTGAGAGGCAAACATAACAAGAAAGAGGCCGGAAGCCATATATCGGCGCTACGAGTGTGACGAGCCATGCTACGACATAACAAGTTATCGTTGATTTGTCTTAACATGAATGCTTTTACACATTCGAACCAAAAATATGTTTCATTTTCATAAATCTGTAAAATTAGTAAAAGTACAGTGCCTTTCCGTCAAACAAGATGGCAGATCGGATGCCTTTAGGTCAGGTTCTTTAAGTAAATCATTGAAATTCAAGTACAGTTTTGGTTTTAGATTGTCCTGGTACTTTTATATGAATTCGTGTACCTGTGCAAAACCTCTTTTAAAGATATAATTTACGCTAATTATAACTTTTCATTGTTCAAAGCTCTTAGTTTATCTTACAGTACCTGCATATGACTTCGTATTAATCGACGTCATCATAGCTGACAACGGAAGGGATGGCCCTGACTTTCGCTCAGCATTATTGTATGATAAAGGGTAAGCTCTTTTTACTAAGGACTGATTATGTACAGTTGTATATTTTATGGAACCTCTTATGTATTAGGATTATTCCTTCAGGAATGTAATATGAATGGGTCGTCGTTATGTATATGAATCATTGCTACACTACAGGGATTGATAATGAAGGTGGTGTCATGAATAACGATCAATACTTTAGTGAGTGAGTGAGTGAGTTGGGGTTTAACGCTGCTTTCAAGATTATTTCACTTATATCGCGGCTGCTAGTATTATTGCAGGGAGAAAGCCCGCAACACCATTGTGGCTATGCATTCCGGTGAAACCTGCGAGCATCGGCTGGAACTAGCGAACCATGGGGGGTACTGCACTGAAACTCAGTGTAGCATTGCACCCAAATCTGACTGCGTGTAGAACAGTTCTCTACTGCAGACAAAGGTGCCGAGCCCCTGGCGGGGTTCCAACCACAGACCTCTTGATCCGAAGCCGAACGCGCTTACCACTGCGCTCTCCCGCCCCCATCAATACTTCAGGGTTGTATAATGAAAGGGGTTGTTATGAATGAAAACCATGGAAAGTGTTGTTTTAAGCTTTCTGCCTTTTGGGAATTCTGTATTTTGGGACGATACCTTATGAATGAGGATTAATGCTGCAGAATTATATAATAAAGGCGTTGAAAATATGAATTATGATCAGTGCTATAGTATTGTATAATGAATGAGATGTTGTTAAATATTAAAATCAATGCTATATGCTTTATTTTATGGCATTTTATGGCATTTATATATGGCTCGTTGCAGGCTTGTACATGTATATTGACGGGGTTGTTGAATTAGGATCAATGTTATAGGGTTGTATGGGACCAAATCTGTATGTTTGAATAATTAAGAAATAAGGTTCAACTCTGCAATTAATGACAATCATTTTTACAGGGAAAACGTTTTCAAATGAAAGGAGTGCTTGTTTATATGAGGAAGTAAATTTTAGTCCTTTTTGATTAGGGAATGATATTCCTTTTCGCATGAGAATCGATTCGGTAATAGTGTAAATTGA
The DNA here is from genome assembly GCA_921293015.1 of Phorcus lineatus. NCBI lineage: Eukaryota > Metazoa > Mollusca > Gastropoda > Trochida > Trochidae > Phorcus > Phorcus lineatus. Next base: position 17,545,252 of record OV121091.1, on the reverse strand, counting down.
AGGATATATGATAACTTTGACAAGCGCTTCCCAAATAAAAGGTGTCATCTTGTAGTAGGCTAGGCTAGGCCGTGACAATCTAAGCAGGTAAGAATCGCTATCTATTTTGTTTACATCTTCTTCCCGATGTCCGGTTTGATCTTCTCGAAGTCTTAGTTATGAGTTATCTCTCTTTTTACAGGTGCTTCGAAACGCTCGGGGTGATCTTCGCAGGTCCTGCATACGATCCAACGGGTGAATTTCATACCATGTGCTTTAGCTTCGAGGCGTTCATCTTTAGTCATGATTCTCAACTAGCGCAGCCCCAACTTGTCCTTACTGTCAACTTCACTGTTGGAAATGATCCGGATACACCAACTCCTGTAAGCGGAAATTATTTTGACATTTTGACAAGTGATAAAATATTCCCAATACAGGTATATACATCACATGAAGTTGGCGTTAAAAGAATGTTCTTTGTGGAAACAAATTTGAGGGGACATCCCTGCTTTATAAATACAGGGCATAGTCCTTAATTAGACTATAAACATTGGTGATAATGTTTCGTTTGCTTTTGATTTCATAATTAGAAAATTAATAGCCGCATTCATTTAAAGGGTACTTTACATCGAGAACCTTAACATACGAGTATGGACTACTTGTTAGCCGTATCATTGGCATGAGGATATCCTTTTATAATATATCTTTTTAATAGGTTGTAAAAAAGGTAAAAGAATACTTAATTTTGCACACAAATCTGTTCATTGGACTGGTACATGGTAAAACAAACATCGGTATTCTGATTTCAGCACACGTGCACTCCAGCTGGTAGGCGAAAACGACAAGCGGAGCGTAACGAGGGAGAAACACTTCAAACGAGGCTGAACATCATCAATCCTGACTATGAGACATCGGGTAAATAGATGAATTTATTGAAATTATTTTGTCATTAAACAGGTATTATTCATACAATTCAAAAATGGTTCCTTGGGTTTCTAGATAATAAAGGTAATGAAATAAATATGAATACACCTAGAGGCCCTATTGAATTATCTATTACATGTATGTCATCTTATTCTTTCGGCCATCCAATTGGTCTACAACTGCATACCGAAAGTTTGTTCACTTACCACTGAATCGTAGTGCAACGTCAATAGAATAACTTCAGACAGACTGACAATGGATTACCCACTGTCCATGTGTGAAATCGCCATTCTTGAATTCATTTTGGCATTGTCTGGTCACTTGTGCAAAAATTCATATTTATATTGAGAGAAGGGGTCACATTTTCGAAATTTCGACTTCGTTAAACGTCGAATAAAATGTTCCATATCGACTCTCTTAGATTAACACAACATAATCACATTGACTTTGTGCTAAGGAACAAAAGTGACTCATTTTTTAAGAAGTTGATAACTTATAAAGGGTTTTATGGAGATAATAAAAATTAGTGTTTTCAGAAAATTTACCCCTTCTCACTTAAATGATCTGCCAAAACTGTTACAGGTAATTGTGGTGTACGATAAAAGAATAATGGATGTGCATATGTGTACTGAAAATTCAATATTATACGTTTCTTTTTCGCAACGCTACGATACTTCAAAGGCATCTCAAATTCATTGATATTTGCACTAGTATATTCAGGTATGTGAACAAACCTTTGGCACTTAGCTGTAGAGGCGGTCACGTGACAGACGACAAAAAAGCATATTTGAGAAGACATATGACTACGTCCTCGGTCAATGTTGTTTTCCTAGGGTCTACAAAACACCAGTCTTTAATTGTATAAATCCTGATGTCCCCTTTCAAGGCACTATTGCATCCCTTCGATCAAAATTCCGAGACTGCATTTTGATAACAAATACCTCTAGGAAATTAACAATATCGGTTATTATCAAAATTATGCATGCTTTTGAGAACATTAACATTGAACTATGCAGCATGCAACCGCAACAAACATAAAAATAGTATTGCCTTATCGGTTACATATATGGCAATGTACGATTACCGCATTCGACAAATGTGCAATAGTGCATCTAAGAAGGGTACACTTTTCGCTATTTTATTTCTATTTTTTCCTTATTTGAATGATGCAACTTTCTCTACAGAGAAACTGGGAAATGCCGGAGACTCTACATGTGCCCGCTGGCTCTACCCTGCTTTCATCGGTGTCGGTGTCGTCGCAATATCAATGATGGTCATCATAATCATCCTCACTGTCGCTGTCTGTAAGCGATTCAATGGGAGGAAAGCACCAAAGGACGTTTTTCAGTGAAACCAACCTAGTTGTCAACACGACACTGTGAAGAAATGGCGCCTGAATTATTATCAGTACAAAAAATAAATTATGAGACATTTTTGTGTAATCATTAGGAAAGGTCTCTAGATTTTAGGCACTGTAGCATGTTTTGTTTTTTTAAATAAAAATATCAAATTAGAAAATATTCAATAATGATTAACGTTATAAATGCAAAACAATCTTTTAAACACGAACTTGAAAAGCTCGGTTAATCTAAATCAATTAATTTCCTATCTGAGTGTTTCAAGGCGTTTACGCTTTAATGGCTGCCTGAGACGTTATGAACGACAGTACTTGTGAAATGAACCATCTTGATTTTTTTCAACAACTATTATTTTTGTTTATAAGGCCTGAAAAATGTGTATATATTCATCGTGGGATATTTTCGTATACTTGTGACTGTAAATTATACCTTCGTATTATCCAATTGTATATAATTTTGAATGCTTTTATATTCCTTGAGGGGCAGCATTTTGATAAGGGCCACAGATTTTGTATATTTGATTATTTTGAGAATTGAGTATTTGATTGACAGTTCATAGTGAAAAGCGACAAGGTTCCGCGATGTTTAATGTTTAGATAATAAAAACGTCGAAGCTAACAATTGAAACCTTGTTTTTCAAAAGGGTCATGACTGTTATTATTTTTTTCAACTATTGACTATGTCCAATAACTGTTTTAATTTTCTATATGTCGATTTGTATTGTTTCTTTTTTTAATTTAAGTCATTGTAATCATTTGGGTCAATAAAGCATGGTTGAAATACAGTATTGTAGATGTTTCTTCAAAATATATTTTTAAAAATATTGTTTTGATTTCATAATGGGACGGGATAGGGCAGTGGCAAGCGCGTGCGGCTTCGAATCATGAGATCTCGTGGTTCGAATTCCACCAGGGCTCGGCAACTTTGCCTGCAGTAGGGAACTGTTCTACACGCAATAACATTCGGGTGCAATCTACACGCATGCTGTTCCAGCCGGTTCTCTCGGGTTTCATGACAAGAGATAACCACAATAGTGTCATGAGCTATCTCCCTGCAATAATACTAGCAGCCATAACTAAGTGAAATACTCTTGAAAGTGCTTTTAAACCCCAAATCAACTCACCGCAACTCACTATATGAGCTCACTCAGTATACTTGTAACTTTCCTTTAGAATTGATAAGCAACGTTAGATAGGATACACCTTTTATATCAATCATTGATCAGCAAACCATTAAATGCACAATTGCACAGTGATAGAAATAGAATTAGAATTAACAATAAATAAATCAAGATTAAAATCTTCAGGTTGATGTGATCCTTTAGCTGTTCAGCAACACTTTAAAGAGCCTCTCCGTGAGTTGTTGGAGTCATATATGCCAAACTTAATAAATGGTGTCATTTGATCGCGAAGTATCGACTGTTACCAAAAAGACACATGTTAAAGCTTATTGGTTTTTTTTACAGTGACAATATGAAGATAGAACGTCGCAATTATGATCGAAAACCGGACAGTGGCGCGCGTCAAATAGTCAAACGTAATTTTGAAGACTTATCTAAAACAGCCAAGAGGGAAGTTAGAAGTTGATAGCGTTTGTTAGGTTATATAACTAATATCCATGTATATTAGACGTGATATCTACACCTCTGTGCATTTATAAGGATGTTTTAGATAATCATAGAAAACCAGTATTTGTCATAAATATGACTTTTGGACATGAAAAGTTAAGATGTTTTGATTTTATATCACCACATATGACAATTAGGTTCGTAACAAAGCTAATTGATATGTTATGAAAATCACGGAGTGGCAATTTAAACTGATGATACTATGATCTTCTGTTGTTACTTGCTAAGTTTCACATTTATAATTGCAACAGCAAAATAAACTCTCGTGACTCTTTAAGATAGAAGTGGAATTAGCTTTTAATAGGAAAAGTCCGAAAAAGCAAGACTCAACGGAAAGGAAATTGGCTCTATGTATGAATTTGATAGTCTTCATGGTGTTTTTTTCGATACAATGATCTAAATATTTGGAATATGTTTAAAAAAAGTATCAACAATAAAATGGCTCCATATAAAAATATATAAAAATCATTTTTTGAAGTCAATAAGGCCTAAGCCCTGTCCATTGGCTGATGTTTGTTCTATCGCAGAGTGACACAGACCATCTACATTCTTGTTATCTTGTATGGCCAGCTAGAAACAAACAGGTGCCATCGCTAAGTTGATAAAATAAACAGGTATTTCATATAAGTACATTCCTCTTATATTATTTTTCAGTCCTGGGCGTTACCTTAATTGGGATATTATCGCCTTAGATCGCTTTAAGCACATACATATCAATTGGGTGAGATAACCAATAAATTGTAGCTTTTGCCAATTTTGAAGTGTTACTAAAAGAACACCTGGATGTTAAATGCAATTGTAAGTGGTAACTACGAAATCGTTGTTTTATTAACCTTAATGAACGAGTTAATTGACTACCCGGAATTGAACTCCCAAACTATGCCAGGATTTTATTGCTATCGGGAGGCGGGAATATGTAAATGTATCGACCTGCTTATATATAATGGTACTTCTCGATATAGCGTTACATTCCAGGATTTCCTTTTTCGATTTTTCATTTGAACGTGTTGTTTTCTGCCCTGGTTCATATCTTCTTTAAGTTTCATATAAAAACGTAAGTATTCCTCAAGGTTTCAATCAATATATAGAGGGTTTTGTTTCACTCATCTCGTTAATCATTTAAAAGGTTTATTACATACAATTATTGTTTAAAGGTTTTTTTAATAACCTTCTATTTTGTTAGCTTTGTATTTTTTATTTTACTAAACTCTATTTAGGTTCTAAGAATTTTACTTTCCAATTGAAAGCGTTTTTGTGTAATTGACATACTTTTCAAAATTTAATTTTTTTTTAAATCAAAGAGACAGGAAATCAAGTCTGAATGGTTTGATTGTTTTTTGGACATTGTCTGAATACATTCCTCAATGATTCACACATTTGTTCTCATAAGGAAAAGATCTTGTATATATTTGAAAAAGTAAATATAAATTATAGCATTCACTGACACCACTTTTACTGTACATGAACCAAATCAACATGAGGCCAGTAACAAGGAAAGAAAATGTCATGTGATACAACTAAGCACATTTGATATTGGCAACACTGAAGTATGGTATATATGATGACTTATATCCACTCACCAAAGTTGCTTTGGTCTATCCTGAACTCGAAAATGAGCAAATATTACCTTCTGATATCAAGGTTAGTAAGTAATATAACTGCCATTCGGTTAATGATAATGACAGGCGTCATAACAATAAAATTCGCATTAATCCTGGTAATAGTCAATAGCGACTTTATTGACCTCAACCCTTCCTTAACTTTATGAATTATATCAAACATTCTCCGGGAAAGCTTCTTTAACATTATTTTTCTAGGTTTACACGTATTTCTATATCAAAATCAACCTTTAAAAATCAAACAGGTTTAGACAAAAAACGGCGTTGCTTTGAATATTAGTACTGTAAAGACCTTATCAGGGCAAGAACTTAATTTGACTTAACAACCTATGCTGATATTGAAAAACATCAGATCTGGTTATAACTGCAACGAGGCCACCTTGCACTATTACAAATAATGGATTCATTCTAGAATAAATTGACAAATTTAGTAACACTGTGTAACCAATTATTCCCAAGGTAACCATATTTACTTTATAAAAGTTAAGCATTTTATTTTGATAATATCACATTTATTGTATACCTGTTGTTGTTCCAGTTCATTTCAAGAAATATGTAACGTTAAATACTTTTCTAATAACTGTTGACAGCACTGATGTTTAAATAGGATTAACTGATATTGCTTACATTCTAACTCATCTTTTAAAGGGGCAGTAGCACGTTTTTAGGTAAAGAAAGAGATCTCTCGAAAACGAAAATAAACATAACCAATTGCAACGCAATCTCTTCAAATGATCGCGTTTTATCTGTAAGTCTTTAATTGTAAATTTTTCTATGGGATCAAGTTGATTAACTATAACGATTATTAAATCATTAAAAAGTATTCTCTGAATTTGATTTATATAATAATAATTTAAAACATGATCTGATACAACTTATTTTTATACAACTGTACTGTTAGTATGATCTTGTCAGCTTAGTTTTAGCTTAGAATCTTATCTAAGATATTTTTATTGTTTGTTCAAGAATGAGCTATTATTTTACCGTCACTACTTGCCTTACTACATGTACTTTCTAATGTGATCCCAATCCGCTCAGTTGTAAACGTACATGTACTGAGGCACATTTTTTCCAAAGGTTTGCTTATAGATATGAGTGAATGCAAAATATATTTTCTTCAGAGGCTGCAACATCTTATAACTAAACCCGATTATCCAGACAGACAGACTTACAGATTTTATTCAGTGTAAGGCCATTGGTCAAAAATACATAATTCAACATGAATGTTTCTACACAGCATCCATTAAGTTACATTCCTTTGTAATGAGGGACGCATCTTTAAAAGATAGTTACATAAGTATAAAGTAGTTTTTTCATTTGATTGTAATAGGACTTTAAAAATGTTTACGGTTGGATATTGGATATAGGTTGTATCAAGATTTTCCGTATTTCACCGTAGGAGGGACATTTAAGTAATCATCCATAGACAAAGAATAAGGTTTCACGTAACGAGCGAAAACTTCCACTGGTTATTTTAGATTGGATACTTTTTCATTATTCAAGTGAATTTCGAGTAGCTTAACCGACCTTTGGACGCTCGTATACGAAAACCCTTGTATGATTAAACATATTGTCTCGTAATTAGTAACATAAAATCTCGTTTTTATGGGATTCCTTTATCTCCCTATGTTCAGCTCCTTTTAAGCTGAATTAGATATGTTCTCAGTATGTTCTGAATGCCTTTGATAATAATCAATGACACTGCCAGAATGATATCATCATCCATTTCCCTTTTTGTCAATAATCTATTGATACGCTGACTAATCCACTCATACAACTTTTTAATAATCAAAGTTTCATCTTAACATTTCGGAAATGTTCTAGGACACTAAATATTACTACGGAGTTCTTTATTATCCCTCAGGGTCAAGTATGTTCCTGACAGGTTCCTTGTTCTCTGCCCTCCTCTCAGCATTGTTCCTGAGTCTAGCATTAGGTAAGATGTAGTTTTATTTTTAAGTAAGCTAGGTCTAATAGTTTCACTGATTTATCAAACAGATCAATTACATCGCAGTTTCCGGCGTACGACATCCGATAACTTTTCTTACTGTTTGTATCGATTCAGGGAATCAAAAGACACGAGTATTTCATAATGGTGTTGACAGTTTTCCTTTAATTGCTGAAGCTGTTGATAAGCTATGTAATAATGGGTTTGTTAAACTCTTTCGTCGTGTTTCAGGCTACCAAAGTTCATTCATAACTCCTTATCTTATATTCCTTCAAAACAATTGTTTTAGTTTTCATTATTGTCGTCTTTAATACATAAAAGTAAATAGGAAAATGAAATGTATCAGTGTTTTTGCATAAATTTAGTTGATAGTAACAAAAGCAAGTATATAGATTCTATTAGTATAAATCTATTGTTTATGTGGCAGAAATCTTATAAAATCATTTAAAATCACAAACCCAAAGGAAAAAGGAAAAGTATCAAAATAATAAATGTATCTTCTTTGCAGTCAAGTTTATCAAAATGGTCTCATGTTCGTCATGTACCAACGTTAAATCCTATATGAGGTTGCCATTGGAAGAAAACTATCGATGATTTGTCAAAGATACTTAAAGTATTTTTTATTCTTGTTGGCTTTGGTAGTAGCTAAAATAATCGTTATTAATACTTTATTGATTACATAATAAAGTTGAAATAATTTCGGTGGAGGAACATATTATTTCCGGAAGGGCAACGACCTATAAATGTATCGTAACAAATTACACCTCCAAAATAAATATTGTAATATAATGAAAAACAATACATGTACCAACCCATTTCGGTAAATGTCTCATCATGGATAAATTTCCAAGATTAAAATCTCATTGAAATTAGCTCGAAACTTGTCACTCGTAACTCACTGCGTTTCTTGCACAGCGAGATACGAGGGACAAGATTCGAGCTTATTTCGATGTGATTGCTAAGATTATGTCGGACGCAATACATTGTCCGGTTTACCATTACAAACTACATTAACCTCACTGTGGTCATCATACTGATCCGATGATCATTAACATAGTTATTTTTCAGTACATTTAGATTTAATAAAACGATTGACAGCATTTAGTTTACTTGATACCGATATCTTACCCTATCTTATTTATCCACAGAACAGCATATCATAAAGTAAACCCAAACGCATGTTCATTTCAGGTCAGACTTTAACCGTCCCGTAGACAGAAAACGTTGATGAAGACGCGGGAACGTTGGTGATCACTGTGACACATGATGTGCCCGTCCATACTGCCTAGGTTATTCAGGTGAAATTGGAAGAATAGGGAAAGTTGGGGGGAGGGGGGAGCAACGGGTTTCATTGTTTTATTCGGCAAGGCGGGGAGCGGTTGTGGCTTTTGGGCGTTGATCACCCTTGAGCCCGTGGCTCGATTCTCGGTCGCGTCATACGAAACGACATTAAAGGATTGGAGATGTGGCTTGAAATGGCTCCCTCAATATAGCTTCCGGCAGGCAGTGGGACCACAAATAATATCCGATATTACAATGTTATGAGGAAAGTAAAGAGTTACTATTATTGGATCAAAATTAAGAAAGAAAGGGGAGATGTACAGAATGTACGCTGAATATGAAACATCATCTCATGGTAAGTAGTAAGGGAAAAACAGAGGGTGAAGGGGAAATGATAACAGTAATGTACAGGGACAGATTTTAAGGATAAAAGGCAAGGACATTGGAAGTGATAAAAGATTGGTGAGGGTCTGTGGCCGGGGAATGGTGCGAGACTCTAAAGGGATTGGTCAGTTGAAGCATGAAATCAAAAACAAAATTAGTCATAATGAGAAAAGACACATTCTAAAATACAATTAACTGATTTAAGAATCCATTGTCGTTTCATGAAAGGCTACTAAAACAATTACAATCAATATATCAAAGCAATCTGGTGAAAGCTAAAATATTTGTCAAGGTGTAAATAAAAAACAAAGCTTGTGATTAACGACATACTATTACATATTATATGATTAACGATAAATACTGTATACTTCATTAAGCCCTCTTCACCTCCGCATTAAAGGCCAGTGGTAACTGAACGTATAAAATAACTATGTCAAAGCAATCTGCATTTATGTTTGGATTATTCAGCCTTTATCAAAAGATTATTTCATAAATGCGGTTTTGGTGGAGGAAATGTGAATGAGATGGTTTGTAAATAATTGGTGTAAGTATTCCTTTTAACTCTCTAGACATTTCCGCAGCATTTTTGTAATGTATACTACAAGAAAAAATGAATAAATGATGAAATTTAGCCAGAAGCAGAAACCATCTTCAAGTGGATAAACATTTATCAATTGAATATTTATTGTCGTCGTACATTGAAAGCTTTGCTACCACTTAATTTATATTGTTATGCATCATTAGCACCCATTATAACATCTTGTTTATCTTGAATGTCATCTAAAACAGTGTTCATGGACGTATTGTTCATATTCGTATCTCACATTGTTCGGGATTATTGTAAATAAGACTACCTTTAATAAATAAATCTTGATCAAAAGTTTTCTCATTCCCCAATGTCATCTACTAAACATTTACAATGCTAGAGATGATTGGTTTACAAACTAATATAATACCATGATTCGAGAGGATATACACTTTATACCAAATATGATAAACAAAGATGAAAATTGTCTATCGGGATTTCTTGATAACAACTTCTTTATTATGGAATTCAGGACGTTTAAGACGCGTCGCCTGATGCCTTTCAAAGACGTGTATCATACTGACAACTTAGTTTGGAAATTTCAAAATAATTTCAACAACTTATAAATGAAATATAAAATGACAAAATGTGGATATTCAAGACCACTTTAAGATTTCAATATGTGCACGATTTAATACGTGAGATTTTCTTAGCTTCCTCAGTGTAAACTTTGGAATAGTATTCAACGTTAATTGGAGGGAATATTTGTTTTACTACCATCTTTAGACGCTAGTGGCATCTGAAATTCTGAATGAATAAACTTTCTGTTTACAGTACAAGACCGTTAACAACACAGCCGTTGCCGGTAGTGACTTCACTCTCGTCGACGAAGATCAAGTTATAGTCGGCGCCTCAACGTTTGATGTCTCCATTCCAATTATTTCAGACACTGTATGCATTTAGATAAATTCTTTAAAGCTTATATATTCCATGTTTATCATACTTAAAACTATCTTCAATTCTTAAAATAACCATTTCATTTCCAGATAGTAAATGTATTGGAAAGAACGCACGGCAAGGTGACCTTTCCACAGCCTTTCAAACTAATTAGCACCTTACCTGTCTGACCAAGAGTTATGTCCCTTTATTCTGTTTGTCAAATTCGTCATGTTATGAATATCTTTAGACGTTTTGATTCAGTTAACCTATAGTTATTTTTACATTTTGAAAACCTTTATTTTGTTTGAAAAATTGATTTTTAAAACATGAAATTTAATTTACCTTTGGAAAAAAATAAAAACGTTTTTCACCGCAATTTTTTAACAAAAGAAGACTTTGATTTTAAAATGATGAATCAAATCCTGCATATTATTATTTTATTGCAGAAATTAGATAAATCATTTTACTATATAAAGATTGACTTAAACACATGAAATGAATAAGAGATATAGAGTTTTTTGAAAATTGCATCATTTGAAATAAAAAGACATTTAGAAAATTGTATGCATTTTAATCACGGAAAATGTTAAGAAACAATTTTTGCCAATGATTATCATTTATGCGCAATAATTTGTTTGATTTCAAAGGTAAATGGCGACCTTTTTGAAAGTGAAGTTTGAAAGATTATCAATGACAAAGTAAATACCCGTTTCAATCGTCAGAAAAAGTAATCCATGAATTGTTTGCAAATTGATAGACTTCCTGAATAATCCTTGGGTACCTTTCCAAATGATCTACTTTTTTCAAGTGATTGTAAGCATCGATAGCATTGCAGAAGATTTTCTTCTCATTGGTTGAACGTATAATGTACAAGTTCATTGGTTTATCATGTTTGTCGTTGTTAAGATGTACTAATTAGCTGTGTAATGCCAAGAGTTATGTCAGTATGAACGGATGTTGACATAAGCCGCCATATACCAAAGGGTCCAAAGCACAGGCGTTGAAATTAAATAAGTGCAATTAGAGACACTTAATCTAACAATGAAATTTGACAGGAAGTAGATTACATAATAGGCACCTGTTAATTATGACAACATTAGGACCCAGCTATGGACAGTATGCATTGAATCTTATCAGTGTCTTGTGATGTGCAATTGAGTTGCCACATTCTAAACTCAGCATGAAGTACATAATTTGACAAAACCAGTTTCATAAATAAATATCAAAACTAAAAAAGTGTTTTTATTTGTTTTTTTTTTTTAAATTCCAAGCTTCATAGGTTCAAAAATTAATTGGATTAGGAAAAACCTTTTATGCCTTTTATCCCTTGTCAATCGTTAACTTTTATATAAAACAACTAAATACAGGATCATATAACGAATATTTGTACTCAAATGTATGACTACATTAATCATGCATGTTTATGATTGTTCGATATGTATTTCGAAAAGATCTATATGTCTCATAAATTATCATTTCAGGAACGTAAATTCTAAGGCAACAGCTAGTTCGATCGCCGATCCGTTCGCTGTCCAAATTAAGGAAACATTTAGATATGTGTATGTAAATTGCAACTTACAATGTCATGTATAATTATGGTAAAACTTATGATATCAATAAAAAAGGGTTGATCTAATATTAATTCAATGTTCATGAGCTTAACATAATAAAGAACATTTTAGAAATAGAATTTAGAAACATACAATCTAATGCTATCGTTTGATGATAACAAGCAAAACAGAAAAATCTTATAACACAGATCCACAAAAATATATTATTGAATCTTACATATCCCCTATTTCAAATATTGCACCTTAGGCTTTCTGTGAGAAGAATCGCTCATTATAAACAATATACATCTTGTTAATTTGTCTAGCCGACAATCAAGGTTGCCTCTTTGATCTCAAAGTGGTAATTAACTGGATGCGTTTAGTGTAGAGGCTGGACCAGAAGGGGGAGGGGGCGTGAGGGGTGGGGCGTCTGGAAGTGACACTCGCTTGGAAAGAGTGTCTGACAGGATTGCTTACATTGCTATTTGGCGGTCTATGCTATAGTATTCCCGCTATGCCATTACCGATACCTAGCTGGGTTAACGAATTATGAATTGAGTTTCACTGTGAAGTGAAATGTGAACTGTGAATATCATATCTAAAATATAGATTTAGCCAATGATCGACTTTACAATTTATGATGAAAATATTAGGCTATTCATTATTACATTAACAGGGCTTATTTCGGAGGTCACGTTTTAATATATCAAACCCAGGAACCACATACTTGAACCAAACCTCAAATGTCCACAAAAGAATTTTATAGAAAGCTCAATCGGCTCATACATAGCTTAAAATATAGTTTTATGAACAATTCATTTCTGTTGATAGGTTTGCTCATACATGAAACGGTATAAGATTGTTTTCTGACAATTCCTACGTTATATCAATTCTTTTTTAAATTTAATGAAATAAGGAAATAATTTAAATTTCTGTGTCAAGATTAGAAACACCGTGTAAAGTAAAATTATCAAAATATCAATAATATCATGTCTATTTTTGTAAAAGAACACTGAAACGGATGTATGAAAACAAATAGTTAATGGATATTTATAATCAACTGACGATACTATATACATACTGATTCTACAATATGTGCACATATCCATCAAAAGTGGTAAATATTGTAAATAAAAACTTCACCTTGCATATTAACTTCTGTCTAATAAGTAAAATTTGGACTTGACTTCCATGGTGTGCTAACAGTGAAATAAATGGATGTTTAAGACAATCAACAACGGGTTTCATATCATGTTATAAGATGTCTTACATTTCTTTTATTAACTCTCCATGGTCCAGATCTTGCTTCATATGTCTTTCTGTGAATGTTGTCTTAGTCATTCAACAACGGTTTCATAGCATGTGATAATGTCGCATACATTTTAAATTCAAGCTCTTGATTTTGTCAAATAATCAAGTGCGCCTCAAGCTCGCTTGTAGTGAATGCAAAAAATATAATAGACATACACTCTGCAAAAAAAGAAACGCACAGGTGAAATATATCGATACTTATTGGACAGAGTAAACCACACATAAATCGATCGTAAATGAATACAAGTGACTGAAAATCGGCACACATTCAATTTAATGTACAGTTGTTCGTTAAGAGTCATTTTCGAGTCATTTCACTCTTCCCTGAATGACACAAGGGGGCGTTAAAGTCAGTACCTAGTTACACCACCTCTTGCAGCAAGCACAGCTCTGCACTGTCTAGGAACTGATTCCACAAGTCTGCGGATCTTTGCCTGTGGAATTCTTTGCCACTCCTCCTGCAACGCGTTGGCAAGCTGTACAAGTGTCTGAGGGGGTTGTCGACGTTGTCGCACACCTTTGTCCAACATATCCCATAAATGTTCTATAGCATTCAGATCAGGTGATTTAGAAGGCCATGGGAGAACACTGACGTTCTCATTCTCTAGATAGGCACTTGTCACACGTGCTGTATGAGGACGGGCGTTGTCGTGCTGGAACAACTCCCTCTGGCGGTCAATAAGTGGAAGGAGGTGGGGTCTCAGAATCTGGTCGATGTACCGATTTGCCGTTATGTTGCCCTGGACAATCACCAGTTGACTTTTTCCAGCGTAGGACATGGCCCCCCACACCATAACGCTGCCTCCACCAAATCGGTCGACCTGTCGGACGCAATTTCGGGAGAAACGTTCATTTCCACGTCTGTAGACACGTTGTCTCCCATCCCGTCTGTGCAACAGGAACCTCGACTCATCCCTGAACCAGACCCGTCGCCAGTTCCTCAGGTCCCATGCTCGCACTCTGGTGCACCACTGAACACGTCGTCGCCGATGCACACGTCGCAAAACTGGGCCAACTTTGGGTCGATAAGGGCGAATACCTGCTTCACGGAGACGGTTCCTGATGGTCTGAGAGGTGATTCGACGTAGTCCGGGTACTTGGTTAACCAAGTGAGAGGCAACGGCAAACCGATGACGTAGGTGATATAAGCGGATGAAGCGATCCTGCGCTTGAGTAGTCGCCCTTGGCCTGCCACTCCTAGGCCGGTCTTTCGTCGTGTTGAAGCGGTTGTAGCGGTCCCATAGCCGAGATATGGTGCTGTGGTGGACGTTGAATCGTCTTGCAACACTAGATTGTGATTCGCCTGCTTCTAAATGACCAATAATTATATTACGATTTTCTGCATTCAATCTTGGCATTTTCTCAAGTCGTATAAGTCGTCAAATACTGCAGTGAAATGAGCAGTTTTCGTTGGCCTTTTATATTCAATGTTTCTAATCATGTTTCCTGCACAATTCACGTGCATTGCGTTTGAATCATGTTCGTGAAGCACGATTTATGCACTATTTTCAAGTTTCACATATAAAGTTCACAAAGGCAATTTTCGTCTATTTTTCATGCTTCACACTTAACCCATGACACTTGTAATCATATCCAAACATTCATATTATCGAAATCATATTTTGTGAAAAGATATGTGAATTTTAATTCATTCAAAAACCTGTGCGTTTCCTTTTTTGCAGAGTGTATATCGGACACGTCCAGATGTTCTGGCGGAAACGTAAATTGACAAAGTATTTTACATTATCTCTTAATTTGTCGAAAATTTTAAGAGCAAATATATTTCTATATTCATGTATATGATGTAAAGACAGTTTATACAGTAGTGGCAATTTGAGCTACTTAACGAATAGAAACATCCGTAATTCCACACGACTTCATACACATAAGTAAACGATTTTCGTGATTTCTTCAATTACTAAGATTATTTTGAATTTAATTCACGTTTACAATCACGTGCTTCAGCTAAGCCAATGATTAGGCATACCCAACAATTTTGAAAATTTTCGCTATGCTATGTTATTTATAGCACAAATATGTTCTCACAAGTTTTTTTTCTTCTCTAATTCGTTGTTATGTTCTGTATCCATGTATTGTTAAATTATGTTTTACAACGGCGTTAAAATAGGCCAAATGACTTGTTCGCCAGTCCAAATTTTGTACGAAATAAAAATATGGTTATTAAACAATCTCATACAATTAGATAATTAAATTTATCCGCGTCACACCATTTCATGAAAGGATAAATCATTTTATTAGCGGCAAGCAATACCCACCAGTAATGGGAGTTATCTCCCTTTGTTCTAGGCTTCAATACTAACGACAGTTACTTTTCCGCTCTTTTTCTTGCCGCTCTCAAACTGTTTAAACGTTATTATTGTTGTGGAAAGGGCTATAAGTATGCCGCGAAGCAAGGTTCGTGTTAGTAAGAAAAAGAAGGAGGCTGGAGCAGGCTGAAAACGACTCAGAGAAGAAAGGTTGGGGCCGATCATGAGACGACAGCTGGGCAGCGAGAGGAGAGCGGGGATCGAGACAGTGGTTCCAAGATCAAAGCTAAATATTATCCGCTCAGCGAGCATTCTGAAAATGGTCAGTTATTCACTTGTATGAACTTGCCTCTTGCCTTGCCTCCTTGTCAAAGCGCGTTTGTGGTGCGCTGGAGACGATTCACGATTCATATGTGTAACTATAATGCACACCAATTTAAATTATACGAATGTTTTATATATATACGCTTTGATACGAGATAATTAATCTAAGTTTAATTTTACGACGTACATATGCCTCAATATGTATATTTATTTCAAATAAAATATATGTTTGGTTTTGTTTGGTTTTATTCAATGGTATATATAACACCAAGAGACTCTATGTAAAAATCTCATTTAATGGATATAGATATAGCAAGTCGCCAATTGATCTCATAAGTTATGTAACGAATGGTCATACTAAAACGTGCCCAATAAATGGTAGTTTTTAAAGCGAAAATTAATGCAGGTCTATACACGTCCTCGATTAAAGCAATACATATATTTTATAAAAAAAAATCTGTTGGTTTACTATTAATTTGATACTTAATGTGACAGCTAGTGTTCATATAGTGAAGAGATTAAAAATTAGTCTAATGCTACCGTAATTTAAATTGGAGCTCCTCATTAATTATATCTGAACAAAATGTAAGTTCACCTGCACCTCTCACTTTCAACTCCCATCTTCTATACAGCCTAGATGGTGCCATGATTATCAAACCTATATATTTCTGTTAAGAGAATAGAATTACCTTTCATCAGATACAAAATACATGTCTAGCAACGACATTTCATCAGATAGTAGATACACTATTATTTGAGATTGTATTGCTAAGGAGCAGCGATGTAAAAAAAAAAAAACGCTCGCTGAACGGATATCCACTCGAAAATTGGAAATGGACTGGAGGTCAGGTCACTTTACTGGCGCGTAGCATTTTTATAGAAGATGCTACTATTATCAAATCTATATAAACGTTAAGAGGATAGAATGACCTTTCATTAGATTCTAGATATACTATTATTTCAGATTTAATTAATAAGGAGCAACGATGTAAACAAATGCTCGCTGAATGGATAGCCAGTCGCAGATTGGCCTTAGTGTTGCAGCAAATGGACTCCAAGGTGGGTCACTTTACTAGCGCGTACCATTTATATAGAATATGCTACTATTATCAGACCTATATATATGTTTAGAGGATAGAATTACCTTTAATTAGATACTACATATACTATTATTTGAGATTTAATTACTAAATACCAGCGCAGTAAAATATGTTCGCTGAGCGGATAGCCAGTCGCAAATTGGCCACAGTGATATAGGAAATGAACTTCGATGGGTGGGTCACTTTACTAGCGTGTTATATTTTAATAGAAGATGCTACTATTATCAAACCTATATGTCCGTTAAGACGATAGAATAACCTTTCATTAGATACTAGAAATACTATTATATGAGATTTAATTAATGAGGAGCAACGATGTAAACAAATGCTCGCTGAAAGGATAGCCAGTCGCAGATTGGCCATACTGTTGTAGCATATGGACTTGGAGGGCGGGTCACTTTACTAGCGCGTACCATTTATATAGAAGATGCTACTATTATCAAACCTATATATATGTTTAGAGGATAAAAAAACCTTTCATTATATCGTAGATATACTATCATTTGAGATTTAATTACTAAGGAGCAGCGATGTAAAGAAAATGCTCGCTGAACGGATATCCACTCGAAAATTGGCCATAGTGTTATAGGAAATGAACTTCGAGGGCGCGTCACTTTACTAGCGTGTCACATTTTTATAGAAGATGCTACTATTATCAAACCTACATATACGTTAAAAGGATAGAATTCCCTTTCATTAGATACTATATATACTATCATTTAAGATTTAATTACTAAGGAGCAGCGAAGTAAAAAATGCTCTCTGAATGGATAGCCAGTCGCACATTGGATTAAGTGATATAAGAAATGAACTTCGAGGGCGGGTCACTTTACTAGCTCGTACTATTTATACAGAAATACTACGATAACCAATCCTATATTTCTTTAACAAAGATAAAATTACCTTTAATCAGATACTAGATACATGATTATTTTGAGATTTTCTAATTAACTAACAGCGATGTAAAATATGCTCGCTGAGCGGATAGCCAGTCGCTAAATGGTAAAAGCAATAGGAAATGAACCTCGACGGAGGGTATCTTTACTAGCGCGTGCCATTTTTATATAAGGTGTCAATTTATCAAACCTATATATATGTTTAGAGGATAGAATTACCTTTCATGACATATGAGAAATGCTATCATTTGAGATTTGATTAATAACGAGCAGTGATATATAAAAATGCTCGCTGAACAGATATCCACTCCAAAATAGGCCATAGTGTTATAGGAAATGAATTTCAAGGTTGGGTCACTTTACTAGCGCATAACCTTTTTATAGAAGATGCTACTATTTCCAAATCTATGTATACGTTAAGAGGGTAGAGTTACTTTTATTAGATACAAGATATACTATCATTTGAGATTAAATTACTAAGGAGCAACAATGTAAACAAATGCTCGCTGAAAACCAGGAAATCATGGTGATTCACATCTTCTCCCTAGACCAGGAAATCATGGTAAATGCACATCTCCTTCCTCAGACCAGGAAGTCATGGTAAATGCACATCTGCCCACCTAGACCAGGAAATCATGGTAAATGCACATCTCCTTCACTAGACCAGGAAATCATGGACAATGCACATCTCCTTCCTCAGACCAGGAAATCATGGTAATTCACATTCCTTCCCTAAACCAGGAAATCATGGTAAATGCACATCTCCTTCACTAGGCCAAGAAATCATGGTAAATGCACATCTCCTTTCATAAACCAGGAAATCACGGTGATTCACATCTTCTCCCTAGACCAGGAAATCATGGTAAATGCACATCTCCTTCCCTAGACCAGGAAATCATGGTAAATGCACATCTCCTTTCATAAACCAGGAAATCATGGTAAATGCACATCTCCTTTCATAAACCAGGAAATCATGGTAATACACATCTGCTTCCTTAGACAGGGAAATCATGGTAAATGCAAATCTCCTTCCCTAGACCAGGAAATCATGGTAAATGCAAATCTCCTTCCCTAGACCAGGAAATCATGGCCAATGCACATCTGCCCCCCTAGACCAGGAAATCATAGCCAATGCACACCTGCCCCCCTAGACTAGGAAACCATGGCCAGTGCACGCTCTGCCTCCCTAGACCAGGAAATCATGGCCAATGCACATCTCCTTCACTAGACCAGGAAATCATGGTAGATGCACATCTCCTTTCATAAACCAGGAAATCATGGTGATGCACAGCTTCTCCCTAGACCAGGAAATTATGGTAAATGCACATCTCCTTCCTCAGACCAGGAAATCATGGTAATTCACATTCTTTCCCGAAACCAGAATCATGGTAAATGTACATCTGCTTCCCTGAACCAGGAAATCATGGCATTTCACATCTCCTTCAATACACCAGGAAATCATGGCATTTCACATCTCTTTCCCTACACCAGGAAATCATGGCCAATGCACATCTGCCCCCCTAGACCAGGAAATCATGGCCAATGCACATCTGCCCCCCTAGACCAGGAAATCATGGCCAATGCACATCTGCCCCCCTAGACCAGGAAATTATGGCCAATGCACACCTGCCCTCCTAGACCAGGAAATTATGGCCAATGCACATCTGCCCCCCTAGACCAGGAAATTATTGCCAATGCACACCTGCCCTCCTAGACAAGGACATCGTGATAATTCACATCTTCTCCCTAGACCAGGAAATCATGGTAAATGCATATCTCCTTCCCTAGATTAGGACCAGGAAATCGTGGTAATTATCTCGTTCTTTAGACCAGGAAATCATAGTCAAAGCCAAGTATGAATGGCGACGTGGTCTTACATACCCGGGACAGAAGCTGCTTCGTCAGCAAACACTGTACGTGTCCAATCGTTATCTTCATTGTTTCCTGCAAAAGTATTACAGTACTGTATTAGTTATTTTGTGATTAAAAATTCAATCATGCCCAGTTATATAAATCATAACACTCTATAATATCCAATTACATTTTATAAATTATAATCACAAACATTTGTTTTCATGAAAAAGTAGTAAAAGTATTAAATACATATGATAAGGATGATTTAATCAATAATAAGGATGATGAGAACGATAAATTGATGACTATGATGAGATAATAATTTTCTCTTTAATACATGTATCACCTATCACCGTTTTAACTGGTTCGTTAATGAAGATTTGGAACATTGGCTGGTTGTGTCTATAATCATACCTTTTCCGAAAATTACCCTCCATGAAGGCAGAATGTCATCGGGACATCTGATGGAATTACAATTTCCTTGGGAAAAACGTAATCTCCCTTTCTTCTGAGGAAATATGTCCAGTCATAAAGCGTCACCTCGAAATGAAAATAAAAATATCATAAAAGATAACAGTTGGTCTGTCTTAATAATAACGGTAAGAGAGATGTAAGTTCTCAAATCTGGACAAAAGTATGACTTCGCAACTCATTGATATATATCTTTAAGCATTATACTCATATTTTTGAATTTAGTATTTCAGTTCATCATCTTTTAAAGGACAGAGGTAATGTTTGGAGTCAAATATCTCGAACGTTTTCAATGCTTTCATGTTATCAAGAAAACAATGTATTGACCGTTACGGAAAGCACCATTTGAAGGCTATTTTTTAAGTATGGTATTAATAAAATGGCTTTAGTCATGATTTATTATTTCAAAGTCTGGATAACGGCGTGCGGCAATTACTCAAACCTTATCTGCGAAAGTTTTCTAATGCAGACAAAAAGAGAAAATGGTTTGTATAGGTCATTCAATTAGTGTAGGTTATTTGACGAAGTTAAGACTATACAAATGAAAAAGGGAATTTGATTGATTTTCTTCGGAAACATTATAATGTTTTTTCGCTTTTCCGGATGGCTATGTAAGATAAAATAGTCATTTTTAACGTAAACCAATATATAGGTTATTTTCGCACGCATAAACGCTGGCTGAAATTGTATGAATAACACAATATGCCACCTTAAACCAACAAGGGCAGATAGCTTTTAGGCCTTGAGGCTGGATAAAGTTTGTATTCGTTTTTGTTTTTTTTAGTGATACTGCTAATCTGCTATCTTATTTTCTGTCCGATGATAATAGTTTTATACTCGACTCTAAACAAAAAGAATATATAACACATACTAGTTAACGACCATTTGACTAGATTCCATCAAGTAATTTTTGGCATCAATCACAACTATATCGTGTATACTGTGTCGTGTTTTGTCACGTGGAATTAGCGCAGGGGGTAGCCCTTAGATAACGTAAATAACGGAGTGCTATAAGTTCTGAAGAAGTAGGTGCTCACCATTTTACTAATGTAGTTAAAAATATTTTTTTATCTTTGCCTTATAGAAAACAATAATGTTACATGTATTCTGTAATTGCGAAAAAACCCAACCAGGGGGTTTTTATTTTCAGAAGACTGATAGCAATTACATCAATAATATTTACATACATGTTTTTGCATATGATTGTTTCATTCACAATATGTTAAAGCATTATTCCAATCACTCATTGATTGAAAAAAATCAAAGTAAACTTACCTTTACATGACGGCTGCCTTTCCTCTCCATATCAACGACTTCACCTCGGCACCCCAGTGGTGAGTATAACAGCAACTTGTTTGCGTTTAACTTGTACAGCCACCACTGAACCATCTTTAACTTGTATAATTTCGAACGATTGATCAGAAGAAAAGAACGCTGAATTACCTATAAACCAACCATTAAAGTCTTTTAATATAGAATTGGATGGTTCGAAAGTTACGCGATTGGTCGACTAAATGCTAATCCGATTGGAATCACCTACATTGAATATAATTGGTCGTTGACTACATTGTACTTTTCTAACTTTTTTTTAGTAACTTTCGATAAGACAATAACTATTGGGAAGACGTTATTCAGGTTTAAGAGGTTTTAATGTTAACATGTTTCATCCGTGTTGCACGTTGCCATAAATAAATCGTAGTACAGAATGCACATTGCTCGACAAATGTAAGCAATTCACATCTCAGCCAAGTTACTAAGGAATTTAATTATAGAATTTGAATTCAAAGATTTTCTCTTTTCGATTCAGTTATCTACCCGGGATGAATTCTTAGATGATTTGTAAAACTTTTGTTGAGTACAGGGTAAATTAAGATAAGAGTACTTTTTTCCAATTTGTTTTTCACATTATTTGAGTAAAAACAGTAACAGTTAGATGATTATGTTTTGGGGAAATCATTAGTTGCAAGATGCATTTGGTGATACCTACAATAAGTCAACCTCCAGAAACTCATAAACCTGCTTTACGGTGTATGAAAGTTTTAACCTTTGCGCAATGTGATGCATAGCCACGTGGACGACAGAGACTGTCAGCGTGTACACCAAACACGAGTTTTATATATATATACTCTGACACCAAGATGCCATCTAGTGTCACTGGTATTATCACAACCACGTTACGTGGCGTCATGTATGGAGATTAACTTTATAAATTTCATGAGGTTTAGCATGTTGGTTAGGACACAACAGGTAGTTTGAATTGCTGTATTATTTAATTGCTATCCGATGACAATGACATCAACTAAAACAAGAAACATTAACGAGACACTGAGTGATGTCATTGGTATTTTGATTAGCCTTCACATGTGTCAAACCAGAAAAAAATATTTTTTAAAGTTTAACAGACGAATATAAATAATCATAACTACTATATCATTGTAAATAGCTAGATGATTTTCTATATTTATTAAACTGATATTAAATTTGTTTGTTATGAAAGTAAAACTCTAAGCAAACTTCTATAGTCCTTTTCCAGCGATCACGCGGCACATCTAAAGAAATCAATGGATAGCAAAGTCTGCAAATTCTCGACGAAATTGTTAATATAATACAAATAATATGTTACGTTTCAAAGTTAAGACGTTTCAGTAATTTATCCATCTTTGATTTTGCATGTTACCTACATACTCTATAGAGTCAATTTTTTAGTCATTAGTTCTCCCTTCTAATTCAACTAAATGCTGGTTTGATATGTTTTTGATACGTAGAAGTAACAAAAATTTAACACCTTCAGAGTTTCATCTCTATGTAAACAGACCAATTACTATATGGATATACTACTAAACTAACCGTCCGTTCTGCGGGAATTTTCTACGTCGCCGTTGGTCTTTTAAAACACCAACTTGTATTTGATATGAAATAAAGTTATGTCTCTCATATTTTTATGATATAATCATCATCGCATCTGTCATGACGTTTACTTGTCACCTCGGAGATGCAACATTAATATATATAAAAAATATATATCACTTAAAAGTACAACCCACAGATATTAATTTCCTATCGATTATGTGTATTAAAAGGAATGTACGTAAGTTATTTCAATTTTAAACTCATCTTTTACATTCCAAAGGAGTGTACAGTTCCATCTTCTCATATATGATATGATATGATATGAACGAAAACTCTGCACCCTATATTTGGATCATGTGATGTGATGTGAAAATACATACTATACAGAAACCCTTCGACGCGTTTTGAATTGCACAATGTCATTATCTGTTTGGATCGCATCACATTCACATACGCGAGCTCGTTCGTTTGATAATCGTAGTAATTTGTATATAAATGGTGACCGCTAGTAAAGAGATCAACCCTCCAAGTTCATTTCCTATAACACTAACTCCAAATTGCGACTGGCTATCCGCTCAGCGAGCATATTCGACATCGCTGATGTTGTGAATAAAATAATAACAAAAGAAACACACACTTTATACTCTATTATACTCTGATAAAGGTTAATGTATCTTCTTAACAGAAACATAGATTTGGTAATCGTAGTATCTTTTGTATAAATAAGGGACCCATCTTCGAAGTTTATTTCCTAACACATTAATACAATATGCGACTGGCTATCTGTTTAGCGAGCAATTCTATTTACATCGTTGATAGATATTCAAAAAAATCGCAAAATAAGTAAAGATCCAATGTCTGTTAAGGTACTTTCAGAATTATAGGTCTAATAGCATCTTCTGTATAAATGGAACGTGCAATTAAAAAGATACCCATGCAACCTCAAAGTTACTTTCCTGTAACACAAGGACTAATTTGAGACTGTCTATCCCTTCAGCGAGCATTGTTAACATCATTGCTAGTTATAAGATACACGCAAATAGAAATAGATCTAAAATCTGATGAAAGATAATTCTATCCTCTTAACGAATGTATGAGTTTGATAATAGTAGCATATTTTATGTAAATGTTTCGCGATAGTAAAGTGACCCTCCCTCCAAGGCCATTTGCTACAACACTAAAGCCAATCTGCAACTGGCTATCTGTTCAGCGACCATTTTTTACATCGCTGCTTCTTAGTAATAAAATCTCATAAAATAGTGTAATTAGTATCTTATGAAAGGTTATTCTATCCTCTTAACGAATATATCAGTTTGATAATAGTAGCATATTTTATGTAAATGTAACGCGCTAGTAAAGTGACCCTCCCTCCAAGTCCATTTGCTACAACACTAAGGCCAATCTGCAACTGGCTATCTGTTCAGCGACCATTTTTTACATCGCTGCTTCTTAGTAATAAAATCTCATAAAATAGTGTAATTAGTATCTTATGAACGGTTATTCTATCCTCTTAACGAATATATCAGTTTGATAATAGTAGCATATTTTATGTAAATGTTACGCGCTAGTAAAGTGACCCTCCCTCCAAGTCCATTTGCTACAACACTAAGGCCAATCTGCCAAATCAGGTGAGCGTTGTCAAGTTAGTTAGTTTCGACTCCTCGTCATCAGTCAATTTTAATCCCCCACTAAGTCTGTCAGTCTACCCCATCTCAACCTTGTGATATTTCAAATTTGGCCGACGTGCACTCCCCTCGCGAATACAAGGTGAAAATTTCACCGACACCCCCACAGTGTGGTGTGTTAAAGACAGTGTAGGGGATGTTTTGCCACAACAGATTCAGGAAGAAATTTGGATTCAGAATATGTTGATTTCAGTCTTATTCTTCAGCTTCTTAAGCTTCAAAGTCAAGCAATATTGAACAAAATGAGCAATTTGTGATGGTCACCATGAATAGTAGGGAAGGAATAGAGGTGAGAAAGAAACCCTCACCATCAGTAAATAATATTGATGATTGGTCAACATGTTTCCTCATTTTTATGAGTGTGTATTTGGAGAAATTTCCTGAGAAACATCAAGACTTAATTAAATACATGCACACCATCAGATGGGCTGCACACATATATAATGGGATAGGCTAGAGATCTTATGACCACCATTTTAGGGTCAGGCAAGCTCAAAATCCTTCAAATTCATGGGCAAAGATACACCCAGATTTCTGGCTCATGTTTATGACATCAAATGCTAAACAACCAGTTGGTACATCAAAACCAAACCATCAACCCAATCGACAAGGTGTATGTTATGATTACAACTATCGCAGTTGCAGCAGACAAAACTGTCGGTACTCCCATTCATGCAGTCGATGCAGCAAGGCTCACCCATTTCAAACGTGTAAGTTTCGACCTAATACAAGCAAGTCAAGCAAACAAGGATTTAATCCTTCCCATTAAAGGCTACTCTCCAATTAATACAACTAAACTCTCAAGTTTATTTTCGTCTTATCCAGAGTCCGAAGCAGCTAAAATACTGTATGAGGGTTTTACTAATGGCTTTACATTAAATTATCTTGGTCCTAGGAGTACAACATGGTCACCTAATTTGAAATCAGCTGAAGAAAATGTTAATGTCACAAGAAACAAGCTTCATAAAGAAATAAAAGAAGGTAGAATGCTTGTCCATTTTCATTTCCTCCAATAGAGAATTTGAGAATTAGACTTATTCATCATTTATCTTATCCCATTGGATCATCTGTTAATGATTTTATGGATGATGACAAGGCCTCTGTTAAATACACCAGTTTTGATGCTGCAGTTGAAATGGTGCAGATTTTAGGGAAAGGTTGTTTGCTTGCTAAATCTGACATTAAAAGTGCTTTTAGATTATGTCCTATTAATCAGGCAGACTTTTGGGGATATACTTCAAAGAACAGTATTTTATTGACATGTGTTTACATTTGGGTTGTAAAATCAGTTGCGCTGATGTTTTCATCATTTCTGCAATGGACAATTCAACAATCATTAAAGGATGGCAAACTGTTACATTATCTGGATGATTTTTTATTTGGCGGGATGAAAAACACAAAACAGTGTGCAACAACATTACAAACCTTTATAACTGTCTGTGATGAGTTAAACATACCTTTAGCTCATGAGAAAACAGTGCATCCATGTCATTTTTAGGCCTTGAAATTGATACTGAGGAAATGATGATCAGAATTACAGATAATAAGGTCTCAACATGCTTAGATCTTCTATCAAATTTTGTTGGAAAGAGAAAAGTCACGCTGAGAGATATGCTATCTTTGATCGGCTCTTTAAATTTTATCTGTCGTGCTGTCCAAACGGGCCGGGCATTTTGTCGAAGATTAATCAATTCTACAAAATCTGTTCATAAATCCCATCACAGAATTCGCATGACCAGAGAAATGAAAAATGATTTGACAACTTGGCAATATTTTTTACAGAACCATAATGGAATATCAGTATTTCATGACCGGCTGTGGTTGCATAATGATCATCTCCAGCTATATACTGACAGTGCAGGCTCTACAGAAAAGGGATTTGGCATATACTTAAAGGGCAAATGGGTTTCTGAGTTGGCCGGAGCAATGGTCAAGGGCTGGAATTTTGACAGATATCACTTTTTTGAACCTATTCCCAATTGTCATTGCAATCAACCTCTGGGGTTTTGACCTCCTCAACAAGAAAGTGATCTTTAACTCTGACAATCAAACTGTGGTGACCATTATCAATAAGATGTCTGCAAAGTCTCCAAGAGTTATGGTTCTGGTTAGGGCATTAGTTCTTAATTATTTGCAAATTAATCTGCTTTTGAAGCAAAGTATATTCCTGGTAAATGTAACTCAATTGCAGATTCATTATCTAGATTTGAATTACAGAGGTTTCGTCAACTCGTACCAGGAGCAGACAAGGAGCAAACAAAGATACCAATCATTATCTGGAATCATTGGAAGCAGAAGCTGAAAGACTATTAGATCATTCCATTCCAGCATTTGGTAGGATATATGGGCTTTCTGTCAAAACATCAGTTTTCACCAGTTACTGCTGCACAACATCTTTCAGCAATAGGAAGACGTCATAAAGTACTTGGTATTACAGATCCAACTGACCAATTTCTACTTAGAAAAATGTTGAAAGGTAGGAGAAGATTGTCATCTAAGCAAGACAACACGGCTCCAATTACCCTCACTTTACTCAAAAAGCTGGTGTGTAACCTAAACTTTGTTTGTTCACCTCACTATGAATCATCATTGTTCAAAGCCATTTTCACAATCACCTTTTTTGGTTTTCTACGAATACGTGAGGTTACGCCATCCGGAGGAAGTTTCAAGCAACAAGGTGGTTTGAAATTAGAAGATGTTGAATGCACAAGTAACAGAATTGTCCTCAAGGTACAGTTCTCAAAAACGGATCAGGAAGGCCGCGGGTCAACATTGGAAATAGTACAACATCAAAAGTCACCATGTGCAGTTCAACAGTTGAAATCCTATTTATCAATCCGGCCAAAGGTATCCACAAAATTTTTATTCATACATTTTAATGGGAAGCCATTTACTCAGTACCAGTTCAGGGCAGTGCTGGCAAAGGCTCTTCAACCTTCAAGTCTCATTCATTTCGGATTGGAGCGGCAACAACAGCTGCAATGCAAGGAATTCCATATGACAAGATTAAGCAGTGGGGTCGCTGGAGCTCTAACAGTTTTCAGTCTTATATCAGAATTAATTTAGCAATGGCGGAATAATTTAACCTTATTATTTTATTGCAGTTTTTGGATAATTGGCTCCTCCATTGTCTATTGGGCACAGCGAAGAGCCAGTAACAGGCCAATAGGGTTGAATGTGGCTATGGATGATCTCGGTGGTAATGTCAATTGGCACTGTAAAAAGGGGATGCATTGGTGCCATTTAGTGTCTTATATCCGGCAGAGGTTACAGCGTTCACCCCCACCTAGCATACTTGTTATTCAGCTTGGCTCCAATGACTTAGTGGAACTGTCGAGTAAACAATTGTGTTCAGCTATAGAGCATGACATCAATGCTATTAATATGTTAATGCCAAAAACAAAACTTATTTGGTCTGAAATGCTACCAAGATTACAGTGGCGGGGTGCAAAGAACAATTCAGCTATAGAGTTAAAGAGGAAGAGGGTCAACAGATTTGCAGCAGTAGCGGTGTGCAGCAGAGGAGGCATTCTCGCCAAACATGACATCACAAACCAGATCCGGGGAATGTATCGAGAGGATGGGACACACCTATCTGACCTTGGGAATGACATTTATCTCACAGTGTTGCAAGATTACCTTGAAAATGCTCTTCGCACATAATTACAAATGGAGAATTAGAAGCCTTAATGTAATTGTATTTGGTGGGGACATTCTTGTATTGACAAGAAGTTGTGGCGGGGAGTCTGAGGTCCAAATGCTTTTTCTTGCCCCATATGGCTAAGCTGAGTAGTAGTACGTTATGTGATCCCCTACCTGTTATAACTCTATTGAGCCAGTCAGTGTGAACCTCCTGCTAGCTTTAAGCTAATATGTTGGGTGTACACTGCTTGTGTACTTGCTTTGCTTATTTATATCAGGATATGTGACCCCCTACCTGATATTACATATTATGACGTCAGTATGCACTCATACTGGTATCATTTTGGTTACACTGCTTGTGTACTTGTTTTGCTGCTATATTCACCAGGCTATGTGATTCCCTACCTAGTGTCACATTGATGGTGAGCTGATGTCACGCTCGGGCCGCAGACCTTATAAAAAAGCCTAAAGTTTTGAAAGAGAAGTGGGAGGTATTTTTGGAAGCCAGGTATAAAAAGGGGGGGATATTTTGGAAATTTAGAAATTTGGAATGTCTTTAAGATATGTGCCTAAGGCGTGGTGTTTTATTGAGAGGGTTTAGAATTTGGTGTATGTTGGTGGGGTTTAGGCCACTTGCTGCTAATGTTGTATTGAGTGTAGCGCGTTGTGTTGAGTAGTGTGTGCATTGCGTGAGTATGTGTTGTATTGTTTCTGGGTGTTGGCAATGTGGGCAGTTGGGGGATTCAATATGTTTCTGTTTATGTTTATGTGTGTTAAGGCGTGTATGCCCCGTTTGTAATTTGATGATTGTCCTGTCTATGTTGGTGTTTTTGGAGTATATTATTTGCTTGCAGAGTGGTTTAGGGAGTAGTGTTTTGGTGTGAGTGGCGATAGTGGATTGTTGGTATTGTTGTTGCCACCTGCTTTTAGCGTGTAGTTTAGTGAGGCTTTTGGCCTCCTGTTTAGAGTGGTGTAGTGGTAGTGAAGGTGTTGGTAAGCCAAAATCCTCCTTTGCCGCTTGGTCGGCTTTTTCGTTTCTGATTATTCCTACGGGGGTGGGTATCCAAAGGAGTTTAACGGCATTGCCCTGTGTGTTGAGTGTATGTATGGTATGTAGTATTGTGGAGATGATGCCTGCACGGTTTTTGTTGGATTTACTTTGGAGTGTTTGCAGCCCACTGAGTGAGTCTGTGAGTATAAGTATTTTGCTCTGGTGTTTAGTGAAGTTCTGTTGCAGGGCTAGCAAGATGGCCATGAGCTCTGCAGTGAAGACAGATTGGTCATTTGGGAGCCGGTGGAAGTAGGTGTGTTGCTCGGGCTGCCGCATGTGCAACCCGAGACTTGTGGTGCATGCCTTGGACCCGTCGTTGTATATGTGGCACCAGTCGGGCCAGTTGTCCTGTGTGTATTGTTGTGTTGTGGATTTTGCTTGTTGGTGATTTTGGTGAGATGCATGTTGATTTTAGGTGTAGGTAGGGGTGGAATGGGATGGTGTATTGTGTTTTGGGCGGGATAGGTTGATGTGGTGCATGTCTGCTTGTTTTATGAGTGTCTATATGCGTGTTGCGATTGGTTGGTATAGGGTATATTTCTTAGATGTAACGTATCTTGTTTTGGTTTTAGTGAGTTGTTGTATGAGTGGATCCTCCGAAGATGCGGCCCAGAAGTTTAGGGTGAGTTGGTCCCTTCTGATTGGGAGGGGAATTTCACCAGTTAGTGCCAGCAGAGCTTCGAGGGATGTCTTGTGTTGAGTGCGTGTTGCTGTTTTGAGTGCTTGGTATTGTATGCTGTTTAGGGTTTTAATTAATATAGGTTTAAGTGTGTTGTATATTGGAGCGCCATAGTCCAATTTTGACCTAATTAGTGGGGTATAAAGTTAAAGTAAAGTTTGCCTATTTGCTCCCCAGTTTGTACCGGAGATTGCTCTCAGGACATTAAGATCCTTTGAGCATCTAGTTTTAAGTTCTTTGACAGGTGCATCCCATGAGAGATGTTGGTCAAAGATTAGCCCTAGGAATTTAGTTTGGGTTTGAAATTTAATTGGATTATTTTGAAGGTAGAGTTTAGGAGAGGTAGGGGATGGATATTTATGTGGCTTTGGAGGCGATGTTTTACCATCCCCTCCATTACCTTGCAAAGATTAGAAGTTAGAGAGATTGGCCTATAGGAGTTGGAGTCCCCGGGGGGCTTATTTGGTTTAGGGATAGGGATAACTAGTGCTTCCTTCCAATTGGAGGGAAGTTTACCTGAATGCCAAAAGGAGTTATATAGTTTTAAAAGTGTGGATATAGTGGAAGGGGGTAGCTTCTTAATTATTTGGTAGGAAGTGAGGTCTAACCCTGGAGCCGTTCCTTTTTTCCTATTATTAAGTACATGGTGAAGGTTTGATTGATGGGTTGGTTGTTGTTGGGTTGTTTAAGGATGATGGGTGTGGTATGTTGTGTTGTTGGAATTGTGTTGTGTTGTTGGTGTTGCTACTTCCTGTAGCAAATTGAGATGCCAATGCATTGGCTTTAGCTTTAGGATTTTTTAGGTTATTTATTGGTGGGAGTTTGCTTCTGCGTTTGCTGCCACAAATGACTTGGAGTTTTTTCCACACTTGTGCGGAATTTGCCTTGCCATTCAACCCCTCGCAGAAGCGTTCCCAGTGTTGTTTTTTGGTTTTTTTAATGAGAGTATGTACTTGGTTTTTTAATTGGTTAGCTTGTGGTAGTAGTGAAATATCGTGTTTTGCTTTTTTAAATGCAGCTTTACGCTGTTTACGCGCGTTTTTAATCTCCTCATTCCACCATGGAACTGGGGGTTTATAGGGGTGAGGTGTAGTGAAAGGTATTGCCTTTTTTGCAGCATTTATAATAGCGCTAGTGAAGTTATTTGAAAAGATTTGGGGGTCGTTATTTTCAAGGTCTGATTGGTCTAGTTGGTTACATAAAGTGTGGAATTTATTCCAATCAGCCTTGTTGTAATTAAATTTAGGGTTTTGGGGACAATTTTGATTGTTTACTTTATTTGGAGGTAGGAAGTGGTTTAGAGTAACAAGTATGGGGAAATGCTCACTTCCCCACGGATCATCATATACCTGCCATTCGGTATTGCTAGCGATGTCCGGGGTAGTGATTGTTAAGTCGATAGCAGACATGGTATTATGCTGACTATCGTACCTAGTTGGTGAGTTATTGTTGTGGATGACAAGATCCTTATTTATGATCCAGTCGGCAAGTAGTTTGCCTCTGGTACATGGAATGACCGGGGGCAGAATTTAACGGTCCTTATTTAGTATACTTGTTATTCATTAATGAGTATATTAACAATTAGTTTGGTTTGGCTAGCAGTTCTTGTGGTTTACTAGCGCATTAAGTTTGACTAACAGTTCTTGTGTTATGTTAGCTCTGTTGTTGTCTTGCATTTGCCCCTATAGGGACTGCGTAGCAGGATATTGTTATATAACAGTTCTTGTGGGATCACATGTGATTTTGATGTTAATTGCTTGCATTTGCGCTTTGTAGGGACTTCGTAGCAGAATTAAAATGTATCTTTTATTTTTCTTGCATTTGGCCCTTAAAGGGACTACGTTGCAAGACAATTAACTTTTATTAGTGATAATATTATATATTGTTATAGGCTGTCAGTTCTTGTGGTTGTGATAGCCTTTGGGTTATGTCTAACAGTGGGATGTTAGTTTTGTAATTGTCTCTTTATTAGATTACATATCTAACAGTTCTTGTGGAGTGTTAGTTCTTGCATTTGCCCTATGAAGGGACTGCGTAGCAAGAAGTGTTAATCTTTTATAAAGAGGTGGGTGAGCAATACGGAGTGTTGTACGGACTTTATGTTAGGAGGTTTAACTGTTTGGCTAACAATTTGTTTAGATAATCCTATAAAAAATGATAAAGAGTAACCAAAACAAAAAGAAAAAAGAAAGGAAACAAAGATGATAACAAAAGCTAAACAAGTGGAAAAAAGGGGGGTGGGGTGGGGGTTGGGGGGATAGGGGTATGGGGGATTGGGGGTGGGGAAGGGGGTGAGAGTTTGGGCTGGGGGATTGGGGGTTGGGGGGTAGGGGTATGGGGGATAGGGGGGGGGGTAGAGGTAAGTGGGTTTGGGGGTGGGGATTGGGGGGTAGGGGTAAGGGGGTGGGGTTTAGGGGGTGGGTAGCTGAGAGTATCAGCAGGGGACAAAAATATTGGGGGTAAAAAAACTATAAAAAATGTAAAGAGCAGGTAGGGATATTGTTAGCCCTTATTGTTTTGCCAGGAATTGGTATTATTGTTATAACTTTTTTTACAGTTTAGTTTTTAGAAGGAATTTTGCTAGATATTGGTAATTTAGTTTTTAACTTTATTGATTTTTTTAGGTTGAATTTCGTAATATTTGGTATGTCCCCAATTTTCCTTATATGATTGCATGTATTGTTTTATGCTTTTATCCTTATTTATGCTTTTTATTTCCTTTACAGTATAAGGTATATCAACCTCATGGTTGTGTGTGAGACCAGCTTTTGCAGCCATCGTCAGCACGTTCATTTCCAAGAAGTCCTATATGTGATGGTACCCAGATAAAGCTGATTTGGTTATTATCTCTTGATAGATAATTGTATAGATAGTATACTTGGTTTAATAATTCATGTCGATTTTTATCTGTTTTATTTTGTATTGCTTGTAATGAACTGAGTGAATCAGTAAATAGTGCTATATTTCTGTTTTCATACCCAGTGCAGAGTTTTAGGGTTGTAAGATTGCCGTTAATTCGGCAGTGAAGATTGATACTTTGCTTGGGAGTTTGAAGGCTATTACTTGATCCCCCATGTGTGTGAAGGCTATTCCTGACCCCACTTGACCTTGGTCATCTTTGGAGCCGTCTGTGAATATTTGTATATGATTAATTTGGTTATAATTAAGATTAATTGGTTTAGGATTGCTTTTGTCTATATGTTGTGTTATTTCTACATCTACTTGGATTTCTGGTATATAAGTTGGTTTTAGAATATGACAAGTTTACGGGTACGTTGCTACGTCACATTCGTCAAGCTCAAGTTTGTCTATGTGTTTTTTAGCAGTTTCCCCAAATGGTGGTGGTATTTTCTTGGCGTGTTTATTAAGTGCTTGTTTTTTATTGCTTAAGATTCCCTGTAAACAAGGTTTATGTTGGGATCTTACAATGTAATTGGTAATGTTGTTTTCCCATTCTTGTTCTAGGGGGAGCTCCCCTAGTTCATGGTCCATGGGTGTGCCATTGAGGCAGCCCGTTATAAGTTTATAAGCTTGGTTTTGTATACTTATTAGTTTTTGTACATTAGTTTTACTGGTGTCGCACCAGGCTTCAGCTCCATAATGTAGTTTGGATTTTATAAGTGATTTGTATAGAACAAGTAGCATTTCTTTACCACTGCCCCATCTAGTGTGTGAGAGCAGTTAAGATCTTTTTTACATCTTTGTGCTAGTTCATTAATGTGTTGGTTCCATGTTAGGCATTCATCAAATATAATGCCTAGGAAATTAACTTGTGTTACTTGGTCTAGTTTTTCCTCATTAATATATAGTTTAACTGGTCAGCAATCAGCCTTTGGTGATGGTTTAAAGAGGATTGATATTGTTTTACTGGTTGATAATTGAAATCCCCAATCTTGGGTCCGTTGATTTACTTTATCAAGCGCTTTCTGTAGTTGTTCCGCTGCTACATGTTGATGTTTATGACTGACCCAGAGGGCTCCGTCATCAGCAAATTGTGATGTGTTTACTAGCTTTGGTATTTTGCTAAAGAGTCTATCATGATATTAAAGAGTGGTGGAGATATTATGCTGCCCTGTGGGGTTCCATTTTCTAAGTCATAATTGTCTGATATTATATCTTCTGTTTTGAGTCGGAAGTTTCTATCTGACATAAAGTCATTGATGAAGTTGAGCATTTGTCCTTTTATACCCTTTTTTTTAACTTTTTGTATTAAGCCTGTTTTCCATACCATATCAAATGCTTTACTGAAATCTAGAAAGACTGAAACTGTGTATTTTTTCCTGCGCTGTGCTTCTCTTATCGAGTGTTGTAGTCTTACTAAGTTATCAGTTGTGCTATACGACTTTCTGTACCCTGATTGATTCGGTGTAATAAGCTTATTGGTTTCTAGGTAATGTTGTAGGCGTTTCGTAATCATAGCCTTTAATGTTTTAC
Source organism: Phorcus lineatus (assembly GCA_921293015.1). Lineage (NCBI taxonomy): Eukaryota > Metazoa > Mollusca > Gastropoda > Trochida > Trochidae > Phorcus > Phorcus lineatus. Next base: position 17,510,553 of record OV121091.1, on the reverse strand, counting down.
ACAGATTGGAAGTCAAGGATACTGTTCTATATGAGTCTGATTTGGTTGGGTCCTTGCCTTGTTTATGTAGTGGTATGATAAGGCTTTCCTTCCATTTAGTGGGTATTTTTCCTTCTTTCCATATTATATTGTATAGATCTAGTAATATAACTTTGCATCTTTTGGGTAGGTGTTTAAACATAATGTAACTTGCTTGATCTAAGCCGGTGGCTGTTCCTTTTTTATTATTTATAACATTATTGAGTTCAGATATGGTAAATGGTTTGTTATACCATATATTTGCTTTATTGTCGTCCATTGCATGTGGTGTTGTATTTTTAACCTTTTCTTGAAATTTGGGTGTATAGTTGTATCATCCCAACTTGGAATTCCAAGTTGGGACGTCCCATCTTGAGATGGGACGGCGGATACTTTAACATGTTCATAATATTCTTATTCTAATGTTGAATTTAGTAATAACATGATAACATGTATCATTTAGATAAGCACTTTAAGGCCCTCGAAAGATATTTTGATTTTATGTTGATTTTCATGACTTATTGGCTATATCTATCTCTCATCTCATACGAGTCTTTCATTATAGTAGAATACGATTTCAAAAGTAATTCTTATACAAAATTTTATAAATTATTTCATTATATTCTTAAATCTTTTTAATTGTGACTGCATGTTAAGCAAATATAAAAAAAGAAATATACACTCAAAACCCACTCTTAGTGAATACCAAGAATGCTTATGCCTGGTAATCAGTTCAAATTCTTACACATAAACCGTTCCGTTAAGCAAGATTTCAATGTACTCATTGTGTTTGATAGTCGAATCTAAGAATTTATGTTTCTTAAACATCCGAAAGAAGGGGTTTTGGTAAACATCCGGTTCGGTTATGACAATTTCCAATTAGTGACAAGAATGGGTACCAATTGTACATGAGCATGCTTGTAACACTACAAAGGTACACGCCGAGCGTTTGTTGTTTTAGTCAATGATTATCATTCATATTTATCAAGGCATTGGCCCCTATCGGCAATATCACTGATAGGAAGCAGACGTGATCGAACCCTAACCAAAAACAACAACAAATGTTTATGTTTATTATTATTGTATTGTTATTCGATGAAAGTTTTTTGGCAAAACTGAATATATTAAAAATATTTTTTTCATTAAACAGAACGATTATCATGTAAAGTAACCAAAATGAAATCTAACATCATCCATTGATTATTTATGGGGAAATAGCAGACTTTTTAATAGAATTTTTAAAAATTTAGAACTTAGTTTCCAAGATTTACTCACCGCAATGCATAGCCACAGTGGTGTTGCGGGCTTTCTCCCTGCGCTAACACTAGCAGCCGCGATATAAGTGAAATAATCTTGAAAGCAGCGTTAATCCCCAACTCACCTCACCTCAACTCCAAGATTTACAAAAGAAGATTATGGTTTAAACATATTTTGTTCATTTCAAAAAAAGAAAATAGATTTGCAAGCAAGCTGGAGGCTTAAATTAATGCAGCGCCAATAAAAATTATATTTTGAAACCATCAAACATACAACACAAAGTTATATCAAACCAATACGATGTACAGTTGGAACACAATTCGGTTAAGATATTCAATATTTCAAAGGCAATTTCTTCATGCTAATTTAGAAATACAATATTACAACTCATTTATTATCATTACTACAAGAAGATTGTAAATGGAGTTTGTTGACTTTGAGTTCATTAATAAACTTTGTTTACCTTCAAAAGATTTTTTGACACAACCCAGGGTACAGAGTTGAGAAAAATCTTCTTTTTTTTTCTACTTAACCCGAGGTAACATATGATTTCGATCAGTATGAAAAGGTTGTTTTTATATGTACAAGCGTCTATTTAGGCTTATTAGAAGCGTTGAATTGAGAGAATTGTTGTGTGTTGTTACTCCTAATAAGTTAATCAACTGGTCAACTGAGTCAAATAAGATGAGTTGGTGAGAGGAAAGAATTACATTTTAGTGTAATATTGTTGTTTTACAGCTGAAAGTTTACTTAACTAATCGTTTTGTTATCTTAAATATGCTACTTAACATGTCCCCCCGAAAAAAGGCATTAGGTTTGTAAATACACAACAACGAAGATTTATTGATATACTAACAACATACATACATGTACTAATGTGTTATGTTCAGAGGACTTAATGATTCATATTGTTATTGCTTATACAAATTTGATATTGAAACTGTCATTTCATATACAAATTTGATATTGAAACTGTCATTGCTTATTGTAAAATATTGTCATATTTCATTGTATGAGAATATGCAATACAGTGGGTTGCATATATCTTTACCTGTAGTGAATGCATTCAGATTGCAATCTGATCGCGGTCGAATGCATTCAGATTGCACTCTGATTGCGGTCGAATGCATTCAGATTGCACCCAGATAGCGGTCGAATGCATTCAGATTGCACTCTGATCGCGCCTGACCGCGATCAGACAGTATTTTGATCGCAAAATGACCGCAAAAAACCGCAAAAACCGCAAAATAACCGCGAAATGACCGCGAAATAACCGCGAAAAACCGCAAATGAACGCGAAGCAGCGCCAATCTAAATCAAGAGTCGGTAGATAGATTCTTTTATGAGAAGAGGTGTTTGCTCTTAATTACGCAGTCGTTGCTCTGAAAAATAGGCTTTATATCATCTGAAATACAGCAGAATCGTTTTAGCTAAATCAAGGGCTGTATAGACAGAGAGTCACTAGAGAGGTAATATACGGGCACACTCGCCAAAAATAGTAAAGGAGTTTTTCAAACTTGATTATTATATTTTATATTTTCATATTACAATGTACTCATATGCCCGTTTGTGTCTCATAAGCCGTTCGTTTTTGTTTGGATGTTGTTTAATTGATTATGTAATGTGATGTAAAACAACATGTGACACATTATTGAATTATATTTCTTTTCTTCTGCTTCTTCATCTACGAGTACACAAACCAACCACTCACACAGTGGTAAAAGTGGCGCAAATCAGGAAATTTCATCGAACTTTCATCGAAACCTTAAAACAATTCAACTCATCAATAGTTATACTTTTCACGTTTGCATTTAACTTCTTAACTTAAATCATACTTCACTGAACTTAAACTTGTTTCCTTATTTATCTGTTAAAGAACAATGCAACACTTGGTAAATAGGAGTAGATGCTTTCAACAATTGGCTACTAGTTCTAAGTTTTATGTTAAGATTTAAGGTTAGGCTTTTGCATTCTCAGTTTCCCCTGAATACACATAATCCCGAATACACAAGCAATTAATCAATTAGTGCTAAAGGGGTCTCGACCGCAGAAACTTATTGTACCTTTGATCAACAGGGGAGTACCACCCGTCATTTGCCACCGATTGTCAATTCTATTTCGACAAGGAATAATTAAGATATTTGCGCTCATACAGTAAGTGGTATATCAGCGTCGAGGCTTTAGAATATGGAAATGAAGAAAGGGTCTTTCAAGAGGTAGCGGAACTCAGATGAAGAAATCACAAAAGAGACAGTCAAACGAAGAGTAGAAGTCTATCAAGTGATAATTAATAGATATCTAACATATCTATCATTTAAAGAAGTCACCGAAAAATGTAGCAGTTAATGCCAAAAAAGCGAATAATGATTATATCACAAGTGTTACTTGAAGTCAACGAGGTTTTGCTCGTAAGATCTACCTATGCTATCGATATGTCAAGGTAGGCATGAAATCTCGATACTCGTCATGTGAATCACAACATTCAGCAACATTACTTTACATTACGTTGATAACCACAAATAATATAAAAACTGTTTTTATCTACGTTTGATATCATTTTAAAGAATGTTTTTAACTCATTCTTTTAGATCTCTATTGGAAAGTGGCATTTCAAAAGTATATAAAAGAATATGAAATTCGTTTTAACATTTTCGTCAACATTGCCTTCATTTCTGCGAGCCTTTATTAAAATCTAGTCTTTCTAGAATATAATACCATTAAAAGTAATGTATTAGCATTCAACGCATTGCAAAGCTTACAACAACACACACGATACATTTATATATTTATTAAGCGGGAGTCTTTCTGTGAAATGTATATTAACTGTAATATGCCTTGTTCTCTAAACAAGTTTTTGGTTTTTTTTGGTTAGCTCTGCTGAGAGTCGAAAATGGGCGCTTTGTTATATTGCCTAGTATTTTGCACACTGATGAGCGAATGTATTTTCTGTCTAAATGAACACACCGTTTGAAGAAGATTTGGTGATATGGACGAAGTTGTTTTTCATCTTGGCTTCCCCAGAGCTTTCGTAATATTCTTAAAAAAACGTACTGCAAACCTGTACCATAATGTATAATTTAAATCAACTTCTATTCTGCACTGTGTTAACTCTACAACATTGGAGTCACTTCGGTAACCCTATCAATCATTTTTCAACGTGGATCTGCACCTTTATATATGTCAATTTGAGATACACTTCTTTACCAAAACAACGCAAACCTTCGATCGATCAATACTTCGTTAAACAATGGTCAAGAAAGGTTGTTAAATCGCATGCTTATTGTAAAGTCTTTGGAACTATATGCTTTAAACACATGATCATCGGAAAACCTGAGACACAATACACAGAGCTTGTAAATTTGTCGTCTGAAAGTCGGACGGTAAGTCTAGACGTTGCACATGTTAGGTACGGGTAGCTGAGTCTTGCATAATAAACATAGACTATCACTTCCGACGGTGACAATAAACAGGTTCATTTATTTATCATTGAAAATATATTACTTTTTTATCGAGCGTATTCCGTTAACGGGGTATAAATGGTTTAATTAAACCTTAATGAAAGTGTATATTGTCACGACTTTATGTGCATTTTATTCCGATAGATTATATATGTACATAGATATAATGATAATCAGCGTAACCAATTAACCTCAAATGATACCTCTCTGTAACAATAATGTTTACTTTCTAAAATCATAATGTCGAAAAAATTCGTCTTCGTTGACCAAAAAAACGAACTCTCTGTGCCTTAAATGGCAGTTTCTTTAATCGATATATCCCGAAGCAAAATCCGTGATTAGGCTAATGAAATAGAATTGAATAGATTTCCTGTTATGTCTACTGTTTCATTAATTGTATTAGATAGATGTCAATGAAGCATACATGCAAATAAAATAAACTCACACAAACAAAAAATCAGTTAGACAGACGGACACTGGTAGTGAGGTTTTAGTGTGAACCAATCAGATTTTAACATATATTTTATAAATGATTGAAAAATGTGAACAAATGCCCTTCAAAATCCGACCCCTGTAATGAGCAACGAAAGAAAGAAAGAAAATTACTTGACACGCATTGACATAATCGTTCACATTCAAGGCATTATGATTATTACCCTTGTCTACGTTAAATTTAAATTAGAAAAAATCATAAAACAAAACCATTTAATCCCTAAAATATAAACAAATCATCGATAGACACCTCTCTACATCCAGTGTGCAAAAACACAGTGGTGATAGCGGGACAAATCTGAAAATTTCTTCAAAACTGAAGATAGCTTAGGCCAACAATGCCTTGATGAACAAATCATTATGATTTTACAAATCAGGTGACAGTGCATTGTTTTGCAAAACGTACTATAATAACGTTTCGTCAAGTAGACAACATATCCCTTAAGCTACGCGAATCATTTGACTGACAAATCGACAACTTTGTACGTAACAGTATGATTGTATTTTAAGGTAAACTTTCAACCAAAGGTTTAGCTTGTATAATCTACCTATGATAACTATATTAACTATGTTTGATATTGAAGATGACGTTTCAGGCTTGATCGTTTAGAACAAGAAGGTTATTATATGAGGGACAATAATCTTTCGTAATACGGCCGACGGACAGAAGTCTAAAATGAACACACACCACATTAGTGCTGTTCGTTGAGACTTATGTGTATAGACGGATGTGACAACATTAGTAATAATAAAACAATTTCTGTTATATGAATATTTTTTTTAAATCATGTGCGTAAAACAATCACAACATTTACAAATCGATCTTTTCAAACATTTGTCCAGTAAGATATTTTCAGAAGCAAGTAGGAATTTTAAATTTGAATAATGACACATATATCTTGAAGTTGATATTTGACTCTAGTAGGTGTGCGGGTAAATTGTGTAATGTTTGCTAAAAGGTTTTAGCGCAAACCAATATTTCTCAAACCTTCACATAGCACAGAAATGCAAATTATTTTCATCAGCATAAATGACTTCGGTCTTAACTTTTAAAGCATTATTTGCCATTTTGATGTAAAGATTGGTGTATTTCATTTATCAATAGAATGACGAATCAGCAAATCAAAGCATAAAAACCGCTTAGATTCGAAACTTGTCGCTTCGTTGGTTTTCTTTGAAATGAAAACATTTGCAAATTGAATTCAAAATTTTGCAGTTTTAATTCACCAAGCAATGGTATAAGGAAATCGTAATGTGGTCTCCTCAGTACCGGTACAAAGACGGATTTACATTTTGTGATGCAATCGATGATATACCAATAAATCTATTTATTCGTCCCGCACAATTCATACTCATGACGTCATCTACTTGATCGCAGCACACGAGTCATACACACACGTATAAGACTGATTTACAATGTAAAAGATTGCTAAGGATAAATGCTTGCATAGAAGATATGACTCGCTACTACTTACTTAATGGTTTAAAACAATAATGATACATAATATTTAAAAACGGCAAGTATATATAAGAATGTTACAAACCTTGGATAACACCAAGTGGTACTTTCGAAATTCAATGTAATTCACGTTAGTTGTCATCAGTGTTAGAGAAATTTTATAGGGTAACAGTCATTTTCGTGGGCGGATCACATATGAACGCAAATGACCGCGAAAAACCGCAAATGACCGCGAATAACCGCAAAAGACCGCGAAATAACCGCGAAAAACCGCAAAAGACCGTGATTACAATCTGTCTGCGGTTGAGCGCGATCTGAATGCATTCTGATCGCGATCGAACGCGTTCAGAATGCAATCAGATTGCGGTCGAATGCATTCAGAATGCATTCAGATCGCGGTCGAATGCATTCAGAATGCATTCAGATCGCGGTTTTCAGGTAACTAATTCTGCAAGGATCTGTATGTGTAATCATATAATGGTTAGTAAGTATAATACTATGATAAACAGAATTTTATTTCCATAAAACATGTGTTACACAAAATTCAGAATATATATACAAAAAGGAAAAAGGATGAGCAAACAGGCAGCAAATGCCTATATACATTCTTTTCCTGAAACAAACATAAAACGATTTAGATATCAAGTACATTGATGGAAATATACATTTGCAATTATTCTTACTAAACTCAAATTTATATTAAGCTTTGTCTACCTTACATTTTGTACAAATTTTAGGAAAGAGCTTTAAAATCGGTTGGTATCATTTATGAAATGATAAACAGATATCATTAGGAATTCGTTAACACTCTGTGACAAAGATTTGTCGCCGTTAAGATAGATTTTAGTATATTGATATGATTTACTAGGGAATATTCAAGCCCTAAGTTGGCACTATTGGAAAATATCTAAAATGTTGGGGAAACAGACTTTGATAATAGGAACTTTTAAATTTATTTTACATTTGATACAATCAACCAAGTCGCCAAGTAGATAAACAAGATAATAATTTGTTAAAACAACATGGGCTTATAATGTCTCCATATGTTGTTTTAGCCTAACACTACCTACGGTGGGCAAATTGGTGCCCAATCATTCGTTCTGTGTCATGCCAAGCTGTCCTCCAACCCATGTAAACACAGCACTGATTGGCGCATACTTACGTAAACCTAAAAAGAGTAGCAAAGCTTTTTTATTCTGCACCGCATTCACTCATTATAATTCATACACACCTCATGATCATGAACCATAAAAAAGTATGAGCCACCAGTTTTATATAATGCAATTGTACTTCAACCATCGTGTAAGTAAGTCATAATGCATGGAAATAACCTGAGAGCTTGAATTCCATGTTTCACGGCCTTGAGATTTTAATTTTCTGTACAATGCGATGGGGTTTTTCCAGTAACTTTTAACATCCAAATATCTAATTCAATATTCGTGTTCTCTTTCGTTATAGGCATTATTCTTATATGTACCTTCGCTGATGGGAAATTGAGGCTAACTGGAGAAGTGAATTTTCATGCACCAATAAAGATTTATCATGATAGCAATAGAAGACGCTCTGTTTTCTTGTTGGCGTTATGTAAAATTTAGGATACTTTTCTTTAAAAAACATTTACCTTGGACGAAACAGCATTTGAAACTGAAAGTATTAGAAGGTTATCCTTTGTTTCTGTTTAACGCATTTTTCCTTCATGTTCATCAGAATATCATTATCATTTTACTAAATCATGTTTAAAGGCACCGTATCACGTATTTTTTAAATTCATATTTGTTCATACTTTTTCAATAAAATTAAGATTTATGCAGCTTGATTTTCTCCTAAGGGTTAAACATCCCTTTACTCTAACCCATCTTATACAGCTGCATACCGAAAGTTTGTTCACCTGTGTATCCTATTGCAAATATCATGCGACTTGGGATGTGTTTGAGGCATCATAGCATTAAGAAATGAAACGGATACTGTTGAATTTTTAATACAAAAGTGAACATTCACATACTGTTCTCCAACATAATCGTATATCTTGAAAAAACATTTACCCATAGCAGTTTTGGCAGGTCATTAAAGTGACAAGGGGTTGAAATTCCGAAATCACTCATTTTCACTTTTCGCTACAAAATTCATTTTAAGTTTTCGATTTCCATTCGAGTTGTAGTATGATTGAACTCATCGATATCACAAAACTAAAGTTTATTGGCACACCCTCCATTGAGGTTGGTTGAAATAAAGTAATTATATAACGTTCAAGTTAAGATTTTACCAGTTTAGCTACCTGGATGCGACCGTCGGGATTTACATCATATTCTTTTAGTACTCAAACATCGAAGATATATCGCTGTATTAATCTACGACGTTGTTACACATTTTCGTGTGCTGTCGTTTGACGTAAGGTTTTTGGATTTCAAGGGGCAGAAGCACCGTTATTCATACAGCTTGAGTGATCTCTCAAAAACGAAAATAAATTGAGATTACCAATTGAGAAAGAATGTGTTTAATGAAAAGAAGCAATTGTGTAACAAACGTAACATGTTCAGTCAAGCTAGAGGAATCCATTTCCCAACCTCAAATAATTAAAAATGGCTGCCAATACATTTCGCTTGGTACTCGTTTACGACTGTTGATGAGTTTGTTGTGTAGTGATACATGTACATGTATGTTTGACCCTCTGAAGATAATGCATTTGGCATAAAGAAATCTTTTTTACAGAAATTTAAAGAAATAAAAAAAATTCAAAACTTCTTAAGCCCCATTCTCCCCCAACAGTGGTAGCTTTGTCATAACTTCATAACAACCTCCGTCTGAATACAAGTGTTTTTCTGTCGAGAAATGTAGAAGCCTGATTGTAATCAATAGAAATTAGTTGTACAATCAGCGACGCATTTTCAAAAGTTATTATTCCAAACGCCTCAGTTATTTCATTATGCTTTCGGGAAGCGAAACTTTAATCGAATGTGCACTTTGCACTCAGAAATGACTTAAAAGACCAATTTCGCCTTATTTAACGACTGCACAAATGAATAACCCTTTGTGACACCAAATATGTTCACCACGTTACATTTATTTGAACAAATGATGTAGAGCCGTTTCATTTGGAGCAGCAAAATTATGATCTTATTTTCTCTACTTATGATGTGTAAGATAAAAGATCAAGACAAGCTAAATTAAACGAGATAAGTATTATTTATTTTAAAAAGGAGAATAGTTTTCTCGCGTGAAGGAAAGTTGTATATAAGAAGTATATATGAGTATATGTAACTATACAGTCTATGGAAAACACACACATATTCAATTATGTGTTCAACACCCTGCTGAGCTCTTCCAGGCACCAAAAAAAACGTTACTGCCCTGTCACTCAAACACTGTTTATATCTTCTGTTTATGGAATCAACCAATCACAGTAAATATGACAAAGATAAGAAACCCATGGGTTTTTTGGAGGTTTGTATCCCTGCCTTTAATGCAACAAAGGATGACGGTGTTACTGGTTAGATATCATTTGAACAAAAGTAGATAGCCAGTTGGGAAGTCAAGCAGGATATATATTTAATTCTTTCCTCCGTTACGGTCAGCATAAAGTATCCGACCTGAAATGGATCTGAGTTTTTGGTTATTGATCATTAAATTTCCCTTTCATATCAGCTGTCTTATCTATTAATGTCAAGATATCTCATTAGTGAGAAAACAACATACAAACAGCATCCTTTTCAAATGACGTAGAGTATGTTTTATGAATTTGTATTTTGGTTCAATACGTGTTTTTATACTATATGTGTGATTATAGTTTAAATTTCCTCAAGCCTCACAGGTCAATAATGTAACAATGAAGGATTTTCATATACATTTTCTTTAAATGATTTCATTTATGTACTAAAGCTGAAAGTACCCTTGACATTACATGTACACCACTTATACATGATCATATCATAATCAACCAAAATCTAGTGTTATGCCTGCCCTGGATGGGTCCCCATATTTTGTTGAATTAATTGCAGTAATACGTCCAGTTTTTCAATCATAAATACGGATTTAAACATTATATTTTTGTTATAGTGTCCACATAAGCACTGAAATGATAATTACAACGACAAACAGAAATAAAATGACACTATTGAAAAGGTTGTGACTCAAACAACACACTCTAGGTTCATTTATGAGACAATTCAAGTAGTTCTGTCACGGACATAATCTTTGACATAGATTCAACCAAATAATAATGTTATGATTTGGTTATTCCGCCTATCAGTGATGGAGAATGCACAAGTAACGTTTTGCATGTTTCATCACGAATTCACTCCTCTGAACTGTTCCTCCTCCTATAGATTCATGCCGACTTTTAAGATTATCGTATCATTTGTATCACGTTGTATCCAATTTACTAATTTGACATATTTCAGTGATGGCTCGTCGGAAGTAAGACACTCAGTAGGTAGTTCGGAGTTCTAATGCGCATATCTTACTGTCAGAGAAAACATGATATGCAATACTCTCCCACACGTGCGCTGGTTGAATATTCGTCGTATGCATTTAGGGTGAATACTGTAAATCATCTAAATGAATATCAAAAGTGTTGAACCCACCCATCCCGTATCTGTTGGTTCTGAACACAGCGATCACACAATTTTACGTGACACATTGGATTGAGGGTCAGGGTAACTTTAGGGGGATATATTTTAGAAAATTTTGTATCACACGATCATGATGTGTCCTTTTAAGAGCAACACAAACTAGCGACAGCATTAATAATTTTTTGTTTTTTCTTTGAAGAAATATTATGGGATAGGGACCAACAATTTTTTAACAATGCACAGCGAGTCAGTTGATCAATAAAAGTCGTCGTAAAATATCTCATTTTATTTATTTAAGTTTATGTATGATGGCCAAATTGGTATCGAATGTTAAATAGTCTTTAATACCGTGCGCTAAAAAGTTGTTCTGTGGGTTCCTTCTGCGATGTCTTTGCAATCTTAAGAGTAGCACAAGAAAGAATTCAGGGGAGGTAAGTCCCTTCGTGTCCGAGACACATTTGAATATTCAGATAAGGGTTAACTAATATAGAGGTGGGGGTAAGCTCTTGTCCGAAGATCCAAACAACAGCTAACAGTTATGGCGTTTTCGGGCAATAAATTCCGTTTCCACTACGAATTTCGAGGAAAACAGTTAGCTGTCTTCTGATGAGTTGTTTTGTGATCAGGAAAGAGTAAAAGAATTAGGTTTCTATGGTTTTCTGTTTTTGATCCGAACTGCCTACACTGAGATTTCGATTAAATGAATTCTTCCAAACACGTGCGAAAAAGTCTTCAATGTAACGAGATGCGATCGACAGCCAATACTCAGCATTGCTCGTGCTGTGAGTTTTCAACTTGTACCTTTACCCGTTAAGTGAAGAAAATCATAATTTCGACAAAAATGTAAATGAATTTGTCTGCTCGCAGCAGTTTAATGATTATAGGTGATAGGATTTCAAACTCGAACCTTGTATTTGACCAAAATGAGCGTCCCTTGTAAACAGTCAATTTACAGCCAATTTTAGAATTCATAAGTATTTTCTCATACACATTAAAAGTGCGTATTACTTGTGATTATGGGTATATATGAAAAGGTTTCCTATGCATATGCCGTCTCTAAATTAAGCGGCACAAATACGACATTACAACAGGTTTAACAGGTTTCATTTTTACGATATTTAAATATAGAAATTTAAAAGACCAGGATTTTGCAGTTAATATTACACAATTAAGCAACTTTTATGTAAAAATTCCTTTTCATATTAACTTGATTTGGATGACTTAAGATTTCGCAAAATAAATGGTTTTGGTATTTGATTCAACGTGATGTATAAACTCCACCCCTTACAAAACACGTGGGATAAAGATAGTAAGGGAGAGGACGAAATACCGTGCTGTGTCTGTGCAAAGATGATAAATTCATACCACGTATCTTTCAAGAAACGCCCTTCATAGAAAGTACCAGCTTAACTGAGAATCACATGTTAATTATCATAACGGGTGGTATGCTAATATGCTAATATAGGGTGGGTATAAAAGTCAGAACCCTCTGTAACTTACCAGAAACGGATAGACAAGAAGGTAAGGTGTTTTGATTTAGCAAAAATTTTATCAGAGTTTGTTACCTACAGTATAAGTTAATTTATATGTGAAATATACATTACCAAGACCCACTTGAAAGTTATACTTTATTTTAATGTGATGTTCTTTGTTTTGGTTGAATGTGTAAAAGTGTAATTTTGAACTTAAAATTTATTCTAACTTCGTTTTAACATTTGCGATTAAGATTAGTTTAACCAAAATATATACCAAAAGCGGTTGCTTATGAATTTTCATAATGGTTTTCATCATGCCTAATTATAAATGACTTTTTTCGTTTTTCTGACACATTTTTAACTATAAATCTTTTACTTTGAATTTATCTGAAGCAACGGATGTTTAAAGTTGAGTGTGGTAATAAATAATTTTGATAAAAACCTGTTTATATCTTTTTCATAATTTCATAGCTTCATCATGGTAGCAATAGAAGACGCTCTGTTGTCGTTTTGGCGTTTGCTAAAATTTAGGATACTTTTCTTTAAAAATAATTTTAATAAAAACCTGTTTATATCGTGTTCAACTACACGAATTTCCATTACAATTCAAGAAGTTCATACCTTTGTCAATTTTCTTTAGAAATACACTTTTCTTTTCGAGCCTGCTGCAAGACTTTAAACTTTAGCTCTAAGTTTAATATATTTATTTAATTTCCATGGGTCTTAACAAAACCAAATGAATAACAATGTCAATGTTTCATTTCGAAGCACACATTCAAAGCTGACAGTTTTATAAATTCACATCCATTTGGCCCTCATATTCTGAGAAATACATATTTTTTCCAGTCTGTTAGAACTTTAAAAGGTCAGAAGATTTTATACATTTTTTTGCATTATGTGTCTTTGAATAAGAATATGAAAAAGATATTCAAGATGGAAAAAATTAGATTTTAATACCTAAATGAAATTGAAAAATCAAGAAAGGTAAAGTAGGTACCAGTCAAAACCAAAAAAACAAATTAGTCAATCTTAGAAAATCAGTGTTTCCAAACTAGTTGAGTCGCTTCTTTGGCTTAAAATCTATTGTGGAAAAAATCTCTTCAAGACCGCTTTTTTCCTAATGACAGAACAAAATACAGCCAAGAAATAAGATTGTTTGCATAGAAAATATTACAAACGATACGTACCAATGCAAGCCTCGATGTAACCCGCAATTGAGACTTAGGAGAGTTATGCCTTGCGGCGGATGTTCTCGTTTTTTTATAAACCTTAAAAGCACTTAAGGACAATTTCCGGCTCGATTTTGGGGATATAAGGGCATGTTCACTCAACTTAACTTAACTTTTATTGATCCAATGAAATACTGTTTTAAGGGGAATCCTTCCGCTCTTTGAGAATAAAATATCTCACCTGACTAGGTACATATATTCCAAATAAGTTATATAGTAGGTTGCATAAGTGCAGACCATAATCGATATCTTGAGGTATGCAGAATTTGCTCTCTACTTATAAGGACTACGGTAGTCTTCCGCTCGTAAATTTAATAAAATTGAAATTGTGCTTGACCACTGTACAAATCCAAGATGACATCTTATGATTTATGAATTATTTTTATTCATTTATTAAGAGTCCCCTTCCTCACCAGCACCATGACGGGTCTCCGCTATTTTGTCCATCTACTTTCACTCCTTGCTTCCATCCTTTACGTTCAAGGTAAGTATGTTTCAAGATTTCATATTTGTCAGGAAGAATACTTGGTTGGATGATTTTATTTTTCACAAATCGTCATTTTTTATTGTTTGTAGAATACAGAAAAAGATTTTGAGTATCTACAGTCATCTACATTTAATTAGACATATTGTTATGTTTGTATTTTGGCAATCATGATTTTTTTCTCAGACCATCGGCCGATCTAAAACTAAACACCTGAATATATGTTATTTTTATATGGCTTAATATATATATATAATAACTTGATACAAAATATAGTCATTATGTTAAAAGGCTTAGAAATTTTTTCCCTTTTTGTGAAATTGACAACTTCTTGGTACAACCATTATAAGATGACAAACTTTGCATATAATGATCTTCTTTTTTTCATAATAGGAGTATATCTGTACAACTCTAAAACCCTTTTAATATATAGTTTCATGAAATCTGTATCTCGTTCTAGAAATAAAAATGTCGCAAGTGTTGAAATTGTTGATCATCTATTAAGCTTTTTTTTGCTGTACTGTCAGATTTGAGAATATTTTCGTTAATCCGTTCATGGAATAATGAATTATTCTTTTTTCCATTTCATATGATTTGCAAACCTCAATTTTTCATCATCCACAGCGGTTACCATATCCCCGACTACCGTTAAGGAAAATGCTGGGGCTGTTACCTTCACTGTGAAGCCGGACTCACCAACTGGTGAATGGTTCTTGAACGTAGGTATAATCTAATGTCTCTTTTTTCTATGTCTCTTCAAAGAAGTCCAGCGTTTGAAAGCATGTTCACATTAGCACCATTGTGTAAGTTAAAGGGTCACTACAAGTACAATGACTTACCAGAAATTGTGAGCCCTAAGAGGGCGGTCCTCATCTCTTGTTATTACTAGTAGGAGTAGTTCCTCTTACCATTAAAATGTCATTTCTTCAAAAGAAAGATCATTTTATATAAAACATTTTATCTACAGACAGTCAATATCCTAATTGTTAATAATCATTACAAATCTAGCGAACACTGCGTGCAGTTTTTTTCTGTACATACCCTTAAATCATTTCAATAAGGTAAAAAGATACACGTAGCTTGACTGATCTTGAAACATTTTAAGAACTACTTTTAGTGATTGACAAATAATGTCCCATGATAAGATCACTCAGTCTAATTCCCTGAGAAACGTGTTACAGGGTCTTTAACGATTGTGTTTCCCTTATATTCAAATCTATAATGAACGGGGGAAAGAAATGTAACCCAGTGACTTGGTCTTCAATAAGCTACATAGAAAATAGTTATTTCTGTATGCGGAAGAAAGGCTGATAAAGAGGATTATCAGATATAGGTAACAGCCGAAGGATGTGCCGTGCACTCAACCATAAATGTTGTTTTAAGCTGTTGAAAATACGGCTGCCTAAGTTTTGGGACGTTTCCTTACCAACATGTATAAGTTAAACCGTCATGGTTTTTTTCATTGGGAAGTTTCTCGTACTTAACAACATTTTGTCCGTGTAAGGATGACATCACAGCCGGGATTTAAACGGAAAATTGTGAAATGAAGAATGAACGAGTAGGAGTGGATTCATAGGAATGGATTCATGGATTCAGTTCTAGCTTGCGCTCCGCGTATTACCCATTAAATGAAAAAACACACGTTTCGTAGTGACAAACTAACGCCCTCACGCTGGTTAATCAATCTAAATTGATCAATTAAAATTGATTCATTAATCAGTTTTCATGTTCGAACCTTAGTTCAAATATTTTCAGAAGTTTATTTTTCAATATTGAGACGATTCAGATCAGTCATACCTGAAACAAATATACCCCAATCTTTATCATAATGAAAATAATGAAAATAATGATAATAATAATAATAATAATAATAATAATAATAGTAGTAGTAACACGACACCCTTCATACACCCGGGACGGTCAATTAATGAGCAGTTAATTCTTAACAATAACTGTAAACACAATAGAGTGATTAGGTGTAGGATAAATTAAGACAAAAGGGTATAATCAAAAAGTAAGCCTGATGCCGGCGGGAAATGCCCCTTTTAATAATCCTATATTAATATATATCTCAACCCCTGACAGTTATCTCCATAACGTCCCTCTACCGTTATTATCCTGATAATGCCCTCAGTCCTTGACACTTTTATCTTAACCCGGACAATCGTCTTGATATCATCTTTCAAACATTTCTCTTCAAATAAGATTCGATAATTAATTTTAAGTTTAAGTCAAAGTGTTTAGTCACAATCAATTTTGAAAAATATCTTAATTATCTAATTTTATACTGCAAATCTTTTGTCAATATGCGGTCTCGAACCCATATATTCCACATATGCCGACGATATTAGCGCTGGACCATAGCGGCTGAAGCCCATTCGCGTAATGATTCAAATCAGTGTTATTGTAATTAGTTGACCGTTGATGAAAACGATAAAACATTACCGCTCATAATTACCTTTCTTTCCCAAACTGGCCCGACCATGACCTCATATCCCCCCTAAACCCCTCACCACAAGTTAACACTAACATCCCAACTCACATCTCAACTATAAGTAGCTAGATTTATCAAAACCTTTTTTCGCTGCTTCTTATTTTATTTTAAGTTAGATAAACATGACCCGGGGGCATTATTAAAAAGTAAGCCCCACTCCCTTCGGCCCTTGATTATTTCCCGCGCGCATCGTGCTTACTCTTTGAAAATGCCAACGGGTCATGATTTATCCTACACATAAAAGTTAATGGTCGATAGATTCGTCATACAGTGCTCTGCTCTGCTCTGTAGAATTTTTTTAAAATGATCGTTTCTGAAAATTTTTTAGATGTTGTTAGTGTATTCCCGTCTTGTGTTCATTCTTAAATATATTGCAGTATGAAACAGCTAACGATACTGCCTTTGCCGGTGTTGACTACGAAGCAGATTCTGGAGCACTTTCGGGCTCTGACAACACCATCGAGATAACAATCATTGACATTGAGGTGAGTCTGATATACCAAACCATGTAACCTCAAAGAGCGTCGAACTTTCAAAGAGCGCCGGAAACTGTAAAAGAATAAGCCATTATCGGGACAACTACGGAGTAGTTTTAAAACCCACACCTCTCTTAAACATTTGATGTATCCCATGGGGGTGGAGGGGAGTATGACCCCCTCCGCCTCCTTTAGAAAAAGAGAACCCCCTCCCCTTTTCGAGAGAAAGGAAAATATTCAGGCACTTGGTCTGAGAATCTATTCGAATGATGAGTGTCGGATTTATGGCGTTACTTTATTACCTCTGAATTTTATGATGTTCAAGTCTCGATTGGTTCAATTCATATTCCTGTTACAGACATATACATTTGATTAATGTCAAAATATAATTACTTTACCTTCACATCTATTGAATATTTCCATCACAGGGATATCAAGGCGACCGTATGTTTGAACTGAATTTCACAAGCGGATCGGGTTTGGATGACCCTCTACCACAAAGTATAAAGATAACAATCATGGATGATGAACGTAAGTCTGTAAGCATTCATAACACGCATACTCAGAAAAACAAGTTAAGGACCAATCTGATTTCAAATATTGGAGAAAGGTCGTTTTTCTCTAGTTACGTTGTGTATTCGTCAAATGGGAAAATTCAATTTAAACAATGTTGTATATACGATAGTATTGTATCTTAGGTTCATTTGTATCTTCTTTGAAATAAGTGAAGAATTTGAAAATAATAATAGAATTAAAGTGTTTTACTTAGCTTTTTAATGTGAAAATGTGATTTACTTTGCAAAATTTTTCTACGAAAACTGTTCATCTTAGATTTGAAACCATAGTCGTGTTTTTCTCTGGTTGACGCTTTATGTACAAGGAATATATCGTATCATAGCCTCGATACCTTCATCTGAAATTTAACACTTTTGTGTCAGGGGATTCATTCACTTTTTCGTAATAAATTTGATACTTTATGGCTCGTAACTGTTGGATCTTGAATTACCCTGCGGACTTGATGAATAACTTTGCTAACGTTCTAGCTCGCCCCGTTGAACTTGAGCAACCAGAAAATGTGACAGTGAAAGAGAATGTTGGAGAGCTAAACATCACACTTGTTCGCCTACCGGCAACTACACGCACTTTTGAAGTCAGCTATTACCACATGGGGACCGCGGATGAAACCGATGACTTTAAGCTGGTCACTATGTCACCTATAACCTTCACAGACAACCAGAATGAATCCGTTCTGACTATCATGATTGTTGATGACAAGGTATGGTCCATGTTTTTCAAAGTTGTTTTCTAAATGTTTCTAAAGTATAACCTAATCAACTAGAATGAGTTTCATGTGTATCTTGCTCTTGCCCTTTTCTTGGCGGGATAGCGCAGTGGTTAGCGCATAAAGCTCAAGAGGTCCGGGATTCGAACCCTGCCAGGGAATCGGCAACTTTGTATGCAGGAGAGAACTGTTGTACACGCAATCAGTTTTGTGCACGTTACACTGAATTTCAGCGCAGTATTTCCAGTCGATGCTCATAAGTTTCAGCACAATTCATAGCAACTAAATTGTCGTGTGTTTTCTCCCTGCAATTGTACTAGAAGCCGTGGTATAAGTAAAATATCCTTGAAAGCGGCTGTTAACCCCTTTAAGCGGCTCTTAATTCATTGAAAAAATAATAATAACTATCATGATCATTGACAAGGTCCAAAAAATGAAAAACATAATCATGCTCATAAGAGTAATCTGTCCTCGCACCACCAGTAATAACACTTGTTGAAAGTTGTTTCTTGCTACACTTAAGGATGTCCGCTCCTCAAATTTAAAGTATTAAATTTTTTTTCTAACTTGTTTTTTTCAAAGGTTTAGTGTATATGCATGAAATATCCACTCAAAACAATAGGGGTTAGTGTGTTTTTTTTCGAGTTATTCTAAGACAAAGATCCCTCTGTCAGTCAGAGTTTTAACATGGGAGTCTATGAGAATATGATGACCTTTTCGGAGAAATCTTAAATTTTAATTAGTTCCTGTATTAAACTTTTTTTAATATGAAAACATGTTAGAGTTAACATAATCTACTTCCAGAAAAAAGTAAAAAATATATATGGTAGTGTGGGTTTTTAGCCACTACAGCACATCATGTATTCAAACATTTCAATTAAATCATCAACATTCAAACTATTTTTGGACTAAAAACATGCTTTCTCCCACTCATTATCTTAAAATATACCTTAACGCATTCATACAAATCATATTCATTCAACAACATCTACTTTCTAAGAAAAACATAATAGAACTAGCTAAATAATAGTTACAATTAAAATTGCTGAGTCAGCAAAATTGTGAATAATTTCAAAATGAAAATACAACGTTTCTTTATTTTGATGAATATTTTGTCTGAAATCATCAAAACTGAGAAATTACCCGTTCAATTTGGTTTATTATAAAAGAACATTATGATTTAAGGTTATTTGATTTTTGTAACTCTGACTGAGGAGCGAACATCCTTAACACCGTTTCCGATTACCGATGATATCATGATGGTAACCTTAAGATTATGGTCACTTCACAAAAAACATTATTCATGTAGTTACGGTTGGTCCTACAATAAGATTTTATAACGGTATTTGAGTTTAATATCTTTCTGCATTTAACCGGTTTTTATCTAGACAACAATATACAGTGATATAGCGTTTTTCACATTGCGATATGTCATTTCCCTTAATGAATTGAGAAATAAAATCAATCATTTTGTAAAGACTTTCCAAGCAAGTGAGGTCATTGGCATCAAAATATTCGAGTTATCATGAGTTATGAAATTTATTATATATTTTGCAAATTTTGTAAATATTTAACTGATACCTAAAGGGAGAACCGCTGTGACAGCAGTTTTTGCGCAATGCCCTGCCACTGGCAAAAGCTTTTACACCCACAATTAATAATATCAAATGTCAGAACGTCATAAACATGATGATATCACACGTCTCACCGCAAGTATTAAGGTAGCGCTGAGCATTTCAAATGGAACGAATGAGAGAATAATTTGGATTTATAGCAATTCAAAGAGAATCTCACAGAAGGTCTTCTGACATCATAAGTCATATATAAATACTTCTTGATAAAAACAAAAATATCATGAGTCTCTTTGTATTGCTTTAATTATAAAGATTTGGTAATCATTAGCTTTGTATTTGCAGATTGAGGAGGAAATGGAATGGATCTGTATATATATCAACAGTACAGAGATTGAAGAAGCCATCATGTTTTACATAAACATCAAGGACAATGATAGTAAGATTCCAATTCTGTTTTGTCGTTTTGTGCTTCATAAAACTTTCAAATTATTATGAAACAGAGCACATTATCTCAAATAACTCACTGACTTAGCAACAAGTTTAGGTAGTTATAACACATATAAAATATCTTCATAATCTCATTGGCTTAACAATTATCTTCTGAAATTAACAAACAGAGCAATTATCTCCATTTTCTCATTGATTTAGCAACTTTTAACGGTCATTATCAAACATAGCATTATCTCATTGGCTTAACAATTAATAAAGGTAGCTATCAAATATAGCATGCGTCTCCATTATCTCACTAGCTTAACAACGATTTTCAGTAATTATCAATTCAGCACTTATCTCTGTCATGTCAGAGACCTTGCAAATATCTTTTTTAGAATGTGTCATATGATCTGTTTATCAAACGTTGGTCGTAGGTTCAGAAAGTATCATATGATTGTAGATATCATATTTGGTGCTCATTAACTACATCATCGATCACTTAATTTTAATCGAAAATATTCTCTCTGGTGAACTTAAACCAGACATTTCAGTGATACGTTTTCCTGGTTTATTTTGCTAAATTTTACCTCTGGTGAAACTGGTTCCAGGATTTTGTTGGTACAAATATGACAAGTATTCATCGATATAAAACTCCTATACAAAAACAAAAGCGACATTGCGATATAAATCCTTGTATCATTATTTGAAAGATCGCTACTCTGTATTGTATATAACTAAAAGTTGAATATTCATGAAGTCTTATCATATTCTTCCACCGATTTCTTGAATGCCTTGCTATAACTGTTGCTTGAAAAAGAGGAACTGTGGTCACTGCAGTTAAAATATGTTTTCTGGTTTCAGAATCCAATTCACAATCCGTATACCTTTATAAAATATTGAAACGTCACTACTGTCTAATGATTATGAATGAAAGCTGAATATTCATAGTCATATCATATTTGTTCAACCAAGTTCTATAATGCCTTGCAATTTGTTTCGTTTGTTCAAAAAGATGACAATTGGTCACTGCCATTAATAGTCGTTTTCTGATTTCAGCACCGAAGAGTTTTCACTGTCTGCGGGCCAGTCAAGATTGTAAGAATGGAGCCTGTGATATCAGTGATTTCAACTGTGATTGTAATGATGACTTCGAGGGAGCTGACTGTAGCATACCTAGCGGTAATGAGCGATCCAAAACAAACTTTATAAACATTGTAAACATTATCGTTGATCTTTATTAAAAGAGCCATTCTGTAATTTTCATTACACACGTTTGGCTTTGACACGAACCGAAATGTAATGTATAGTGGTAAAAATATAAAAATTCTCATTCATCCCCAATAATGACAACCACTAAATAACCACATTTCATTGTAAATATGATAACAAATTCATTCATGTGCAGAAGCTAAGATCAAATCTCTCAATCTCCTAGTATGCAGATGACACTTAATGTTTTCTAGATGCCTCTAAAGAATCATTTGAAGGGGTTATTGAGACCTTAGACTTGTATACACAAATTTCTGGACTTAAGATAAATTATGATAAATCAGAAGTTGTTTGGATAGGAAGTTGTAGAAATAGTAATGTTAAATTCAGACCGGATCTTAAACTATGCTGGAATCCAGAAAGCTTTAAGATTCTTGGCATCATCTTTTCGGTTGATGTCAACAAAATGATTAAGCTAAATTATGAAAGCAAGATTTACGAAATAGAATACATACTCAAAAGATGAATGAAAAAAACTATTTCTCCGTTAGGAAAAATTACTTTTAACAATAGCATGTAAACCAGTTGTAAAGGGTTGCTTGGGAATGATATATAAATATAAATATATATATATATTAATATGACACATCAATAACAGCAACATATAGCTTACAGTAGGATATAGATATTCAAAGAATAACAGGCTGAATAGTATTAATACTTAGTACTAGAAGTTAAAGCAATCTCAAAGCTACATGCATAGAAAAAAAGCCTGAGGTACTAGTTGACAATTAGATAGGTAATTGTTTATAAAAAAACTTCTTTCATGTGAAAAGGATCCAAATTTTTTTTAAAGTGATGCAAAATTGAAAACAATTGAAAATTGGGCAGAAGAAACTTTGATTAACCCAAATTGGAATGACATTTTTATAAAACAATTTAAGACCACTCATGATCCTGAATTAAGATCGATGCAACTCGGACAGCTCCATGGAATTTTTCCAGTGAATACACTTTTGTTTATAATGCATATTGTTGACAACAACCTATGCACATTTGTGGAAGGGAGCCTGAGTCTATTCTCCATCTTTTTTGGAATTGTATTTATAGTCAACACTTTTGGCACAAACATTCAAAATGGATTGAACTAAATTGTGCGCACACTAGTGATATAAAACATCAGGTTGGTCTGATTCTCTCTGTATGTTCAGCAACATTTCAAACTGATGATCGTTTTTGTTACTTGCTGAATATCACATTTATAAATGCAAGCTGCAAAATAAACCACCACTATTGTTACATTTTAAGCGAAAATTTAAGTATTATTATCAAATAGAAAAAGCACGATATTGTAAAAAAAAAAGCTCACTTTAATGATTTTGAAAGGAAATGGTCACTATAAAACAATGTAATCAATGAAAAAGTTTGATATATACATTTTATAGTATGAAAGTGTATGACTGATTGTGAGTATGAATGTTATTTTATCTTATTTTTTCTTTTTCTTTTCTTTCTTTTGCTTTATGTACTAAAAACCCGCTGTAATAATTTTAAGTAATAAAAAAAACCTCATCAACTCCGGGAGTATCGCTTTTATTAGTTCTTATTATGTAGTCTGTTTTGGGAGAATATGATTATCTCATATAGTCAAAACGGACTAATCCAAGCTTAGGTTTAGTTGAGAATAAGAACTATGTCGTCTATCATTAGGACAGTTACCTCAATGTTCATCAGTCGGATTACCAGCTGTTGCTTGCAGGTTTCACCGCAATGAATAACAACAATAGTGTCGCAGGCTTTCTCTCTGCAATAATACTAGCAGTCGTAATACTTGTGAAATAGTATTTATAGCCAAAATCCCCTCATCTCACCTAACATTATGAAGTTGCATTGTGCTACAGGCCTCACCATTCAGTATTCGAAAAAATAATGACTGGATGTAAAAAAAACACACAATCAAATTGAAAGTTGTTACTGAAGGTAATGTTTGATTTGATATTTCGAAATGTAAGTACTCTCGGAAAAAAGCCATATGAGGAGTAAAGCGATTCTTGAAGTGCCGAAAGCCTTAGCAAGCTACTGTTAACTCTTTTATATCCATCTGATTATGTGTTTATCAATTCATAGTAGTTATCATTTAATTTCTAAGCTGTGAAATCATTTAAAACGTACATCATTTAACCCTGTGCCAAAACATCAACATATGCATGTTATCATTTTTTTAATAAGCTGTACAATAATTAAAAGTAAAACCGTTTTTCATCTATTAAATGCCAAAATTATTTGCCATCATGACGATGTACATGTATGAGTTCATCCTTTTTGTTTTAAAAAACGTAGTCCCTTAGTCGGTTTCGTTCATTCTAGATTGATTTTTTTTAAATTGAGAATGTTATGTTTATCTCACCACAGGTGACGTCGATCATGTGGGCTGTAAATCCTGTGTCAACGGGACGTGCATAAAAGGTGGAAAATGTGCCTGTGATCCAGGCTTCGCTGGAGAAGATTGCGACCTATCGGCATGTAAGATCAAAACTTCTTCGTTACAAAATCATTTTAAAAACCAACAATTTGTTTTTTTAATTTTTAAGGTTGCTTATAAATGAAAAATTGTGTTTATTTGCTAATTTATGAAACATCTAGTTTATAAGCATTTTTGTAATGTTATCTCCATCTCATTTTGGTCTTATTGAATCTTAATAAGATAGGGGGAATGGGGAGGGGCGTAAAAAACATTCCCGAAAAAAAATAAGAATCACTTTTAATTGTTAAGAAACCCCGCCATGTGCCATCCTCACTATTTCTCTTATTACTCCTTAGCCCAAGTTCGTGTTTTTATTTCAGATACTAATAATATGGTCAAAGAAATTAGTATAGGTTGCCTTTAATTCGATTTCAATCTAAGAATGTTAAGATGAAAATTTGTGTCACGTTAACTGTTTAATCTTTAACTGGATAATGATTGTTGTGATAAGGCTTGTGATCACAATTTGTTATCCATTTTACAATTGTCTTGTTAAACTAATGTAACAACATGTTGAGCCTCTGTTTAGGATTTCAAAACCATTATTGTATCAAACGGTATGCTTTTCATTATAATACATTTACAATTTAAATACATCCAGATTACCATGAGTGCACAGCCACAAGCTTCGCTATTTGCTTCACCCCGTTCGGAATTGAGAATTTCATCGGTCAAATGTACGTGGAAGATGAACAAGCCAAGTTTGATTGTCAACTGAAACTTGCCCCCAAGCCCGCTAAAGCTAACGACGGTATCCCAGATTGGTGCATGGGTTACGCTGCAGTCATCGATTTCAACGGGACGTGTGGAGACCTAGCAACCGAGGGTGGGGTAAGTACCTCAATACAGAAACACGACGAATTGAATGAGACAATAAAACAAATATTGGATTTTAAGGTTTTTCCCCATTCACTTCATCCATAACCCATGGTCGACATTTGTGTCACATTTAACCACTAACAGCAACCTCCTGACCAAGAAATCAATGAAATAGTAAACGTTCATTTTATATTTTTCGAGCTGAAGCTGATTACATAACAAAAAATCCTACAAAATTACTATTTTGAAAGTGACCAAATATCCTCTCTTAACATGTTAATTTGACCTACCGTAACTTGAGAAGCAATCTACATGGATGAGTGATGCAGACTGTCAGAATATTATATGAGCTCATTTTACAGGGCTAATAAAATAGTCGCACCAAAACGAAAAAAGATGTTCCAAATGCATGACATTGTTTTATAATTGGAGGAATAGGTTCAAACAAAAGTGCCATAGTCAGTTTGTGCCCTTTTCGTCTATTAAATATTTGTTTTTCAAAACATGAGACGCAAGCAAATAAACACCTCTCAATTTAAATCAATGAATCTTTGTTTTTGAACTGATACTTTTGTCGCCATAGTATTTTATTATTGTATTTATTTCAATGAACATTTCTGAGGGAAGAGAAATCGGGGGCTATTATCTAATGGAACTCAAATTTCTTAAAACAGCACTAAGCAACAATAAATGCGGTCTATCATTTTCCAAATTTGGTCTTTGGTTTTTTGTACAAGTTTCCATCACAATAACATGGATCACTCTGTAAAAATGGGTCTTTGAGCCAAAATCCCCTCCGTATCTACAGCAATGAAATTTCTAGGTGAGGTAATGGGGAGTTTGAGAACATGATGTTTTAAACAACCGCTAACCTCGACTTTATCACTTCTTGATTTTCGTTCAAAGATTTTGTATCAAAATAAGAACTGGGCTTGATTTTTGTTAATTTGTTCAGTAAAACCCTTTAAATAGCCTTTCATTAATACAGCGTAATTATAGGCTGTGAAGGTATCGCCCCATAACACAGAATTCCAAAAGACATAAAACTTAAAACAACACTTTTCATGGTTGACAGCAACTGTTTCAACGCTGTGAAAAACACACCTGGGCTAGGGGTCATAAAATTCGCGCGGGTGTGACGTAATAAATAGACAGTACAAAGTGGTGCATCATTATTTCGACTGAAATACCGCCTTTAATCAATAATTGTGAAATTACCATTGATGTCGGTATCTGTTTTACACCAAATGCTTAATAGTGTTATTTCGTCAAATTGTTTTTTTCTAACTGAATGGAAAACATTCTTTGAAAATCGTTAATTATTTTTTTCCTATGATATCGTTACGATATATATATATAGATAACGAGGAAATGATTATGTTTATGACGTCCCAAAAAAGGCGCATTCAGTCATGCATTCACTGGTTTATTCCCTGATAGATCTAAGCAGCCCATCAAAAGTGGCATTCAGAAACGGCTTTCATCACCAAACTGAACATATTTGAGTAGCGACCTTTGACGCACTAAACAATATTGTAATCAGACATTCATATATTTCAAAGACAATACTGAAATATGTTTTTCGTTATGTAAACTTTAAAGAATCGTTTATTAATTACAATTGTTATAACATATAACAAAATTGAAAATCGACTATCTATTTCTGCTTCCAACTTCATTATTCTATATTGATTTTCGAAACACAGCAATAAGTAAACTCCGTGTATTAATCAACGATCAATTGTATGGTACTTACACATCATTTACGGCCCAGAACATATGATTCGTCAACTGGGCCAATTAAGGGCCAATGCGAGACAACCTGGGCCAATACGATGCTGAGCATGCGCACGTACGCTAATGGAGAAAGAGTCATGCTTTCATCGGTTCAATTATCTCATTGATAATTAGTGTCATTTTGATAACAGTGATCTCATTCCGTTGGTGCAAGTATGATATTCCGAGGCAGATTAATATAATTATCAATAAGTAAGTAAATCCGTATTATCCGAGTTTTTGTTTTGTCCCTTTGTCCCTTTGTCCCTCGACCTTCCCTCGAGCAAATACACCTGTAAATTATAACTAGGCTAATATTGAAATAACATTATGATATTTTTCTTTTGAAATTATACGAGGTTGAGTAAATATCGTTCTTCTTGTCAGAAAAAACAAATATTCTTCACTTTTCAAGTTTTGCGATTTTTATGAGTAAAATCAGACAAATAGAATACAACCGAAACTGTATACTGACGTGTGAATTGAGTTTTTGGGTTGAAGTTTGTGATTTAAAGGAGGTGGTTCCAAATAAATTACTTTATCTTCAGAACATGTTTGGTTTATGTGACTTGTTCTTTGAAAGATTATATTGCAAACTGTCAGTGGGTATTGGCAGCCCTTTGGATAAACATATATAACTCTTCTAGCAAAACGGAGTTTGTCTTGCAGATGGATCAAGGTACTTACGAAGTGGACATTAAAATACGCTATACTGCGTTCATGTCAAAGCCATCGGATGAGAAAGTCTATCTCATGTGTAAAAGAGGGGAGGCAATCCTGATATCCGGAGGAACAAATATTGATGGGTCAGTGCTCCCTTTTCAAACAGTTTCCTTTTTTGGTATTTTGAACATGTGAAAGTAATAGCAAAGCCAGAAACAGTCGTTCATATCTATATCAAGATTTTACTTCATTCCAATGTTGTTTCTTAAGTTAGTAATACGACTACACAGGTTGAGATTGTGTCTCAGTTATCAATTGAAATCAGTCTAACCATAAATTTCAACGATGATGACGATGATGAGTAAGATAATGATAATTATGATCATGATCATGATCACGAGAATGATGATGATGTCAAATATTTTGTTTGAAAACAAATTGATGTCTCACTTTTTAGTAGTATATTTAAAGCAACATGAGAAAGCTTTAATCTCATACAGTGAAGAACTGGGAAAAACTTCATTGGATGATAAAAGAAATCTATCATTTTAATCTGTCCACCCATTAAAATCTATCAAACGAAAGTGTTGCGTTTTGGATGTGGGTACTGCTCCCTAGGGGTCGTGTCGAGTGACCTTTGCTCAACCAACCAGCAACGAAGCTAGGAAATCAACGACACGAGGGTATGTTTTAATTCGTCCTTGAAAGGTGAAATGTCATAGACAATGTCACAAAGGAGCAGCATTCAGATAAGAAACGCATCAAGGTAAGTTTTGTGTTATATCTTTTTTGGTAACACACCTTTCATCTTGTCAAACAGGGAGGACGCTGATTTCCAACAGGTTGGTAAATCGGAATTTGCCCCAGCAACACTTGAACTAAAACAACCGAACGGAGACGATCTCCCTGACCCCCTCACGTCTCCAGCCATCGTCCGCGCATGCGTCTCTGTTGAAAATGGTAAGGACCAAATTTGCTGATAAATCGGAGCAACGGTTTTGGATTGAATCGATAGATATTTACCTGTCTGTCTATCCTTTTGTTCATCAAAGATTATTATTTCAAGTTCCACAATATTCTTTTAGCCACATTATGATTATTACACACTATGAGATTTTATTGGTTTTATCAGATTTTTATGTTT
This sequence comes from Phorcus lineatus, assembly GCA_921293015.1. Classification (NCBI taxonomy): domain Eukaryota; kingdom Metazoa; phylum Mollusca; class Gastropoda; order Trochida; family Trochidae; genus Phorcus; species Phorcus lineatus. The sequence goes on along the minus strand of OV121091.1, from coordinate 17,481,720 downwards.
GAAAACCAGGTATTGGTCCGTCAATTAATCCAACTTGTTTGAAAACTTTTCTAAGGCAGACAGACAAATATTGTTGGTAGTTTTCAATGCATCAGAATGCAAGACTATAAGTAAACATGTTAAACTATCGACAGCATTTATTATTTTTCAATATTTCTTTCAATATATGGATTAGTGACCAATATTTCTCAATCACTGCACAGAGGTCAGTTGATCATAAAAGTCCGTTAGTTGTAAAATATTTCATTTCATTTAAACTTGATGTTTGATGGCTAAATCAGAAGCGAATTGTAAATTGAATAATTTGATAGTATATGGTACCTATCTCATTAAATATACATGCAATAGTAACATATAGTAGCTCAAAACATTTAATTTGTATGCAAGGAAGAAATTAAAGTGAACTGTAAATATAAATGATTTTGGAGCGACATTTCATTGGTATGCAAATGTTTCTTACTATATGCTTATACCCTCTCCAGGTCGGATGAAGGAGTAAACAAATAGCTGGATGCCAAAAGTTTGTTCATATACCTGTATATACTAGTGTAAACCTCATTTGATTTGAGATGCCATGGAGGTATCGTAGCGTTGCGGGGAAAAAACATATAATATTGAAATTCCAATGGACATATGCAGATCCATTCTTTTTTAAGGCAGATCTTTATCGTACCCCACAATTAGCCGTACTCAGTTTTGGCAAGTCATTGAAGTGACCAGGGGTCAATCTTCCGAAAACACTTATTTTTATTTTTATCCATAAAATCTTTTATAAGTTATCATTTTCTTTAAAAATTCCTCACGTTTGTACCTTAGCACAAAATCAATGTGATTATGTTGGTTTTAATCTAAGAGAGTCGACATGGAACATTTTATTTGAAATTTCGAAAATGTGACCTCCTCTGTTTTTTATCAATATGCCAAATTTCGTAGTTTTGCCCCAGAGACCAGACGTTCCCAAAATGAGTTCAAGAATGGCGATTTCACACATGGACAATGGGTGATCCATTGTCAGTTTTGCTGAAGTTTTTCGATTGACGTTGAAACGAAACCCAAATTACATGTAATTTGCGCTACGATTCAGTGGCAAGTGAACAAACTTTCGGTATGCAGCTGTATATATTTTGATGAGCATATATGTGTGTGTAAGGGGGGGGGGGGGGGGGGGGGGGGGGGGGGGGGGGGGTGTGTGTTTTGTGTTATATTTAATATATATATTACATAATATAACAAAACATAATGAGTGGAATGGACATCAAAGATTTCCTGTCAAATACACTTCCTTGACTTGAAAGGACAGTCCTGTCGGGGTAATTCAAACAACAGAAATTCAAAGACACATTCTAATTTATATATCTTTATTACGAGAACAAGATTGTAATCCAATAGAAAATGTAAATGAGGGTATAATGTTTGAGGAGTTTGTTTGGACACCTACATGTAGATAATTGAGAGGCAAACATAACAAGAAAGAGGCCGGAAGCCATGTATCGGCACTGAGAGTGTGACGAGCCATGCTACGACATATCAAGTTATCGTTGATTTGTCTTATCATGAATGCTTTTACACATTCGAACAGAAAATATGTTTCATTTTCATAAGTCTGTAAAATTAGTAAAAGAACAGTGCCTTTCCCTCAAACAAGATGGCAGATTGGATGCCTTAAGGTCAGGTTCTTTAAGTAAATCATTGAAATTCAAGAACAGTTTTACTAGTACTTTTATATGAATTCGTGTACCTAGCCATGTGCAAAACCTCTTTTATAGATATAATTTACGCTAATTATAACTTTTCACTGTTCAAAGTTTTAAGTTTATCTTACAGTACCTGCATATGACTTCGTATTAATCGACTTCATCAAGGCTGACAACGGAAGGGATGGCCCTGACTTTCGCACAGCAGTATTGTATGATAAAGGGTAAGCTCTTTTTACTAAGGACTGATTATTTACAGTTACATATTTTATAGAACCTTTTATGTATTTGGATTTTTCCTTAAGGAACATGATATTAATGGGTCGTTGTTATGTGTATTGATCTATGCTAATGAAGTTGGTGTCATGAATAACGATCAATACTTTACGGTTGCATAATGAAGTTGGTGTCATGAATAACGATCGATACTTTACGGTTGTATAATGAAGTTGGTGTCATGAATAACGATCGATACTTTACGGTTGTATAATGAAGTTGGTGTCATGAATAACGATCGATACTTTACGGTTGCATAATGAAGTTGGTGTCATGAATAACGATCGATACTTTACGGTTGTATAATGAAGTTGGTGTCATGAATAACGATCAATACTTAACGATTGTATAATGAAGGTGGTGTCATGAATAACGATCAATATTTTACGGTTGTATAATGAAGGTGGTGTCATGAATAACGATCAATATTTTACGGTTGTATAATGAAGTTGGTGTCATGAGTAACGATCAAAACTTTACGGTTGCATAATGAAGTTGGTGTCATGAGTAACGATCAAAACTTTACGGTTGCATAATGAAGTTGGTGTCATGAATAACGATCGATACTTTACGGTTGTATAATGAATTTGGTGTCATGAATAACGATCAATACTTAACGGTTATATAATGAGAGGGGTTGTTATGAATAACGATCAATAATTTACGGTTGTATAAAGAAAGGAGTTGTTATGAATAACGATTAATACTTTAGGGTTGTATAATGAAAGGGGTTGTTATGAGTGATAACCATTGAAAGTGTTGTTTTAAGCTTTCTGTATTTTGGGACGATGCCGTATGAATAAGGATTAATGCTGCAGGATTATATAATGAATGCGTTTTACATTAGTAATTAGGATCAGCGCTTTAGTATTGTATAATGAATGAGATTTTGTTAAATTTTATAATCAATGCTATATGCTTGTATAATGAAAAGCGGGGGTAATTGTGTATAAGGCTCGTTGATACAGGCTTGTACATGTATATTGACGGGGGTGTTGAATTAGGATCAATGATATAGGGTCGTATGGGACCAAATCTGTATGTTTGAATAATTGAGAAATAAGGTTCAACTCTGCAATAAATGACAATCATTTTTACAGGGAAAACGTTTTCAAATGAAAGAATTGCTCTTTTATATGAGGAAGTAAAAGTAAGCCCTGTTTGATTAGGGAATGATGTTGCTTTTTCGCATGAGAATCGATTCGGTAATAGTGTAAATTGAAGGAGGCGTACGAGTATATAAGAACTTTGACAAGCGCTTCCGAAAAATGAAAGGCATGATCTTCTAGTAGGCTAGGCTAGGCAATGACAATCTAAGCAGGTAAGAATCGTTATCTATTTTGTTTACATGTTCTTCCCGATGTCCGGTTTGATCTTCTCGAAGTCTTAGTTATGAGTTATCTCTCTTTTTACAGGTGCTTCGTAACGCTCGGGGTGATCTTCGCAGGTCCTGAGTACGTTCCAGAGGATGCAGATCATACCATGTGCTTTAGCTTCGAGGCCTTCATCTTCAGTCATGATTCTCAACTAGCTCAGCCCCAACTTGTTCTTACTGTCGACTTCACTGTTGGAAATGATCCGGATACGCCTGTAGCTGTAAGCAGAACATTTGATACATTATGATATATACATGTTAAAGGTAGTTCCCCTTTTCTATAACATAACATATGAGAGCTTGTGTAAATAAGTTGAAGTGGGCGTTGTATATATAAACACATCACATTAATTTGGCGTTAAAAGAAGGTACTTTTGTGGAAACAAGTTTGAGAGGACATCCCCGCTATATGAATACAGGGCATAGTCATTTATAGACACAGAATGACAATAAGCATTGGTGATTATGTTTCGTTTGCTTTTGATTTCAAAATTAGAAAATTATTAGCCGCATTCATTTAAAGAGTACTTTACATCGAGAACCTTAACATACGAGTATGGACTACTAGTTAGTCGTATCATTGGCATGAGTATATACAATGATACAATCTTTTTATAATATATCTTTTTTGTAGGTTGTAAAAAAGGTTAAAGAATAGTTAATTTTCCACATAAAGCACAGGACCGTATCTGTTCATTGGACTGGTACATGGTAAAACAAACATCGGTATTCTGGTTTCAGCACACGTGCGCTGGTAGGCGAAAACGACAAGCGGAGCGTAACGAGGGAAAAACACTACAAACGAGGCTGAACATCATCAATCCTGACTATGAGACATCGGGTAAATATATGAATTTATTGAAATTATTTTGTCATTAAACAAGTATTATTAAAACATTGGTTCCTTGGGTTTCTAGATTAGAAAGGTAATGAAATAGATATGAATACACCCAGAGGCCCTATTGAATTATCTACTACTTGTATGTCAGCTTATTCTTTCGGCCATCCAATTGGGTTACAACTGCATACCGAAAGTTTGTTCACTTACCACTGAATCGTAGTGCAAATATCATGTACTTTAGGTTTCGTTTCAACATCAATAGAATAACTTCAGAAAGACTAACAATGGATCACCCACTGTCCATGTGTGAAATCGCCATTATTGAACTCATTTTGGCATTGTCTGGTCACTTGTGCAAAAATTAGAATTTTGGCATATTGAAGGGGTTACATTTTCGAAATTTCGATTTCTTTAAATGTCGAATAGAATTTTCCATATCGACTCTCTTAGATTAAAACAAACATAATCACATTGACTTTGTGCTAAGGAACAAAAGTGACTAAATTTTTAAGAAGTTGATAACCTATATAGGACTTTATGGAGAATAATAAAAATTAGTGTTTTCGGAATTTTGACCCCTGGCCACTTTAATGATCTGCAAAACTGTTACAGGTAATTGTGGGGTACGATTAACCTTTGCCTTAAAGAATAATGGATCTGCATATGTGTACTGAAAATTCAATATCATACGTTTCTTTTTCACAACGCTACGATACCTCAAAGGCATCTCAAATTACATGACATTTGCACTAGTATATTCAGGTATGTGAACAAACCTTTGGCACTCAGCTGTAGAGGCGATCACGTGACAGACGACAGAAAAGCATATTTGAGAAGACATATGACTACGTCCTCGGTCAATATTGTTTTCCTAGGGTCTACAAAACATCAGTCTTTAATTGTATAAATCCTGATGTCCCCTTTCAAGGCACTATTGCATCCCTTCGATCAAAATTCCGAGACTGCATTTCAGACCCATGATAAAAAAAAACTCTTGGAAATTAACAATATATAAATTATACATGCTTTTTAGAACATTAACATCGAACTACGCTGCATGCAACCGCGACAAACAATAAAAATAGTATTGCCTTATGGGTTACATATACGGCAATGTACGATTATCTCCTTCGACAAATGTGCAATAGTTCATCTTGGAAGGGAACACTTTGCGCTATTTTATTTCTATTTTTTCCTTATGTGAATGATGCAACTTTCTTTACAGAGAAACTGGAAAATGCTGGAGACTCTACATGTGCCCGCTGGCTCTACCCTGCTTTCATCGGTGTCGGTGTCGTGGCAATCTCAATGATTGTCATCATAATCATCCTCACTGTCGCTGTCTGTAAGCGATTCAATGGGAGGAAAGCACCAAAGGACGTTTTTCAGTGAAACCAACCTAGTTCTAAACACGACACTGTGAAGAAATGGCGCCTGAACTTTTATCAGTACAAAAAAACTCATTATGAGACAGTTTTGTGTAGTCATTAGGAAAGGTCTGTAGAATTTATAGGCACTGTAGCATGTTTTGTTTTTTTAAATAAAGATGTCAAATTAGAAAATATTCAATAATGATAAACGTTATAAATGCAAAACAATCTTTCAAACACGAACTTTAAAAACTCGGTTAATCTATGTCAATTAATTTTCTATCTGAGTGTTTCAAGGCGTTTACACTTTAATGGCTGCCTGAGACGTTATGAATGACAGTACTTGTAAAATAAATCATCTTGATTTTCTTCAACAACTATTAATTTTCTAAAGAAGGCCTGAAAACTATGTATATATTCATCGTGGGATATTTTCGTATACTTGTGAATGTAAATTATACCTTCGTATTATCCAATTGTATGTAATTTTAAATGCTTTTATATTCCTTGAGGGGCAGCATTTTGATAAGGGTCACATATTTTGTATATTTGATTATTTTGAGAATTGAGTATTTGATTGACAGTTCATACTGAAAAGCGACAAGGTTCCACGATATTTTGAAAATAAAAACGTCGAAGCTAACACTTGAAACCTTGTCTTTCAAAGGAGTTATGACTGTAAATGTTTTTGTTGAACTATTGACTATGTCCAATAACTGTTTAAATTTTCTATATGTCGATTTTTATTGTTTCTTTTTTTATTTAAGTCATTGTAATCATTTGGGTCAATAAAACATGGTTGAAATACAGTATCGTAGATGTTTCTTCAAAATATATTTTAAAAAATATTGTTTTGATTTCATAAGGGGACGGGATAGCGCAGTGGCAAGCGCGTGCGGCTTCGAATCATGTGATCCGTGGTTCGAATTCCACCAGGGGCCCGGCAACTTTGTCTGCATTAGGTAACTGTTCTACACGCAGTAACAATCGGGTGCAATCTACACTCTGTCGTCACATGCTGTTCCAGCCGGTTCTCTCGGGTTTCATGACAAGACATAACCACAATAGTGTCATGAGCTTTCTCCCTGCAATAATAATAGCAGCCATAATTAAGTGAAATACTCTTGAAAGCGGTTTTAAACCCCAACTAACCTCAACTAACTATATGAGCACACTCAGTAAACTTGTAAGTTTCCTTTAGAATTGATACGCAACGTTAGATAGGATAAATCTTTTATATCAATCATTGATCAGCAAACCATTAAATGCACAATTGCACAGTGCTAGAAATAGAATTAAAATTAACAATGAATAAATTAAGATTAAAATCTTCAGGTTGATGTGGTCCTTTAGCTGTTAAGCAACACTATTATATTCTGTTAATATTACTTGTTTAGTATCACATTAATAATCGCAACAGCAAAATAAACTCTCGTGACTCTTTAAAGGCACTAGTGCACGCTTTTACGGTTTAAATTGGCTATTTTAAGGTTTAAGAGGACTTATGCATTCACTTAAGCTTTCTATCGATGCAATGAAATACTTAAAATTTATTACAGTTGACCTGCAATCAACAATGAAAAACTTTGGACAGCCGCTGTTGACTTGGACATATAAAAAATCTAAGATTAGCTGTGCACAAAACGGATGAATTATAGACAGTTGAACGCGGTTGAACTATTATTATGTGCAGTTGTTGTATATACCTAAACTCTGAACTGAGACCAAAGAATGAATTATGTTTTATGAAAGCAATGTTATTAGATTGACCAAAGCAGCTGCCGTTTCCGCTTTTTTGGTTATAAGATTGCCGATATCGTAGTTCATGCGGATTTATTGTAGCGTAACATTAAATACTTCCGGTCTTTAAAACTCAACTTTACTACCTGAATACGTAAATATTTGTTAAATAACTTACGAGGTAGATTACTTGAGTGAGGATCTTGAATAATATCGAGAGATATGCAGTATCTGTGCATTCGTTGTGTTAACGAAATATTGGTGTGCACTAGTGCGTTTAAAATAGATGTGGAATAAGCATTTAATAGGAAAAGTCTGAAAAAGCAAGACTCAACGGAAAGGAAATTGGCTCTATGTATGAATTTGATAGAGGTGATTTTGATAAATGTATGAGATATAAATGATATGCATGTGTAAGAATGAGTGTACGAGTGAGTGTCTATCTTTTTTACTTTTTTGGGAGGGGTCGTTTTTTCTCTAATGTAGAATGCTGTTTGGTACATGTTGAGACTAACTTATGGAATCAAAACTTATTTCTGTTGTTTGCTCTCTTTTTGACAATTTTGAGGAATAACAAAAAAGATAATTAACAGACCTTAAGCCTACATGAACTGTAAATTCCTTTTGATGCAACCCGATTTATATTCGTATTCCTAAAAGTATATTTAAAATAGGAAACAACAAGCCGCAACGACACTTCATTTACAGAACTTGGAATTATACTGGGAAAAGAGAAGACATGTTTTTAAAGGATATTCATTAACGAGGAAAACTTCTTCTTTTTGTATCCAAATACATGCATTGTGCAATTGTGCCTTTCAAACAACATCCACATCTCAGCTCAATTACTTTGTTCACTGCGCATAGATGAACGACTTTATTCGGGATAAGTTTTGATAATTAATATAAATGATAACAAAATTGAAAAACACATAATATGTTTGAACAGTCTTACATTGATATGAAAAATTACTTCAAAGACTTAATTGAGCAAAACCAGTGATAAAATAAAAATGAGTAGGAAACAAATTGAGTCCATCAAGCATCTAAAATGGGGTAGATATATGGGTGAGGGTAAAGTCGAACACGTCGTTGGTGACTCTGAACTGAGTTCCTTATTACAAGATTTTACAGCATGTTAGACGCGAGTATGATAAGCTGCGTTGCGTCCCAACATAAATTTACGAGTTTCAGCCGTGGCTAACCTAATAAATAAGGATGAGTGTTAGCTTGTAATTTGATTGATGCCTTAGCGATTTGGAATATATTAATACTTTTTTATAAGATAAATGTTGATTAGTGACAAATAAAGCTTGACAATTGTCTTCATGGAACAGTTTGACTTCTCACATAGCAATTGTCAGTGGACAACAAAATATTGATCCAACTTTTGATTTGGCCATACCTAAACTAAAGTTAGTGAGTGGGTGAGTTATTGTTTAACGCCGCTTGGGCAATATTTCAGCCGTTAACGGCGTGAGACTTAATGAAATGAAATTCATTGCAAAAGCAGAGACATGATACAGCACGAAGGCTGTAAAAACATCAGCAAAATATCACAGAGTTGGTTAAAAACTGATATACTATGTATAAAATTTTACAACTTATCAAATAGATTGATTCTCTTTAGATAGGATAAAATTCAATGTTTACCGATTTGATTAAAAAGTTGTGAAAGTGAAACGTTTTTGTGAAATGTTTCCCTTACTTGTTCAGTGTCCCAGCATTCGCACAGGATTTGCTTAACTGTGAGTGGACACTGACAGGGAATACACACAGGAGTGTCTTCCCCCTTTAAAAGATATGAATGAGTGAGATGGCTGTGTCAAATGCGACATCGTCGCAAAACACATGCTTCCTGACGGGTAAAAGAAGATAGAGATTTATAACCGAAATGAGGTTGTATTGTTTGAAGCTTATTGTGTTGTTGTTGGTCCGATTGGGACCGCCAACGCTGTTTGATGTAAGATTTGATAGCAGGTTTGGAAACTGTATATGGAACTTTAGTTTGTGAGACATGTTTAAAGTTAAGAGCTTATTTAACTGGTGAATCAGCTTTATTGTTGCCTCTTATACCCATATGGCTAGGAAGCCAGCAAAAAACGATGTCGCATTCGATAAATGTATTGTGAATGATTAAAATATCCCTAATACTGGGATGATCACATTTACAAATTTTGATTGCTTGTAAGCAAGAGAGAGAGTCTGAAAATATTATGTAGTTGTTAGGAGATGAGTTTTTGATATACTGAATAGCCTTGAGGGTGGCCTTTGTTTCTGCAGTGAAGATGCTGCTTCCAACATGTAGCCTTGAAGCATAAGTTGTTGAAGGTGTAACAGTTGCTGCTGCAACTGTCATGCCATCCTTAGAACCATCAGTATAAACTGGTTTGTAGTCAGAATAAAAAATCTCTTGAGTTCGTTGAAAGCCTGCTGGAATATTAGCTGATTAGTGTCTGATTTTTTATGAGTGGTTAAACTGAGATCAACACCGGGCTTGACTACCTGCCATGGTGGAGTGGCTAGCCAATCGTGTTCTGCAATAGTTGAGAGGTCGATGTCCGACTCTTCAACATGTTGTTGAATACGGATACCGAGAGGTGGAATTGCTTTAGAACTGCTGATACTCAGGATTGAATACACAGTTGTAAGGAGGATTGGATTTGAGCTTAGTTATGTATTGAAGTGCTAACTTGATGCGCCGATCTGCAAGAGATGGCTGATCAGCTTCGACGTAAAGGCTTTCAATGGGAGATTTTCTGAAAGCCCTAAGACAAAGTCTGAGACCTTGGTGGTGGATTGTATCTAACATTTTTATATATGAGTGACTGGCAGATCCATAGATGATTGATCCATAGTCCAGTTTTGAGCGGATGAGTGATCGATAGAGATGTAGAAGGGTTTCTTCATCTCCACCCCATTTAGCATTTGAGACAACCTTTAAAAGGTCTAAGGCTTTTAAACATTTAACTTTAAGTGCTTTTATATGTGGGATAAAAGAAAGTTTATTGTCAAAAAGGATGCCAAGAAATTTGGCCTCCGGGACGAGATTAATTGGAGTTTTATCTAGAGAAAGTTCTGGATCTTTGTGCAATTTTCGCATATTACAGACATGCACACAAGATGTTTTAGCTTTAGAAAATTTAAAGCCATTTTCCAACGACAATTTATGAATGTTATTGAGACAAAGTTGTAATTGTCGTTCGATTGATGGTATATTCTCCAAAGTCATCCACAAAGAGTGAGCCATCAGTATTATCATTTAAAACTTTAGCCAAGCTATTTATTTTTATGCTAAATAGAGTGACTGATAAATGCTTCCTTGTGGGACAACATTTTCTTGGTCATTCATACGGCAAGAGCAGAACGGCTACTGGGGCGTTCCCTGGCTGTTTGTTTTCATTTCATGTTCAATTAACTTATCTTCAATAAATTCAGTAGTTGGTTACATCTTACATCCGTCTGGAATGTATTACCCAGAGAGTTGAAATATTTAGGAAGAAACGGGGATCCGGCTCTCAATAGGGGATCAGTGGATGAGGTCAGGGCTGAGTCTGTGCAGCTGTCCATAGTCCTGCTTGTGAGTGTGTATATGATTACAAACCTTCATACAGTCTAGGTCCTTGTTCAGAAAGTCTCGCCAATGAAGATTATATGAAGGACTAGTGTCATTTACTTGCTCATAGAGATCAACCGTCCTAGGATTAAAGAATATACATGTGTATTAAAATTGATTTCAATAGCACATAGGTATGTCTGTCCATAGTAAATTGAATTAAAATTATTGGGTCATGTATTTAGGCTGCGATCAATAATACAAAACATGAAGAGTATCATCTTTCTCTTAGCATTTTGAGAATTTTGAAATAGGTAAAGACCTTATTTCTGCTATCATAATTTATTTTGGAAAGATATTTTCAATGTTTACCTACCAAGGTTCAGAATAAAATACACAGGGAGTACAATTTCAGTTTTGATTATCAGGATCTGAACATGTTAGCACTATTAATAATGTTAAAAGTATGTAGATTGAAAAAATGAAATGAGTTAAAGATTAAAGAAATATTACACGTGTTGTTCGAATCACTTGTGCTATGCATTGAAAATGGTGCCTTATTATCAAAACTACTGACTGTCGCTGAAAGGTAACATTGGTATGCAAATCTGTTCAGTAGAGTGACCATCATTATTTTATAGCGGTCATTCTGTCCGTCTGTCCGTCCGTCCGTTCTTCCGTCCGGTCAATTTTCTCAAAAACCGTTAGGTCTAGATCAACCAAACTTTGCAAACTTGTTAACCATAACCTTGTCAACAGTTTGACCACTTTTGAATTTTCTGGAATTTATTTTTTGTCGTTACCACGAAAACGTCATTTTTTGGACCTAGTTGTATGGTGTACAATGGGGACAGATTTTCTCAGAAAATAATTACACCTACAAGAGTGACATCTAAGTTATGGATATACCTGATTACAATCTTGGTCGAGTTTGAAAGCAATTTCCGAAATTTCATTTTCAAAAGAGTCATGGCCCTTGTTTGCTCAATTGGACTTTGAGCGATTAACATATTTGTTGCTCCAATGAGGACAGATTTTCTCAGAAACTATTACACTAATAGAGGAGTGATATTTTGGTTTTGGATAAACCTGATGATACTCTTGAGCGAGTTCGTAAGCAATTTCCGAAATTTTAATTTTTAAAGAGATATGGCCCTTGCTTCTGAAATTGGACTTGTAGTGATTAACAGATCTGATGCTTCAATGGGGACAGATCTTCTCAGACAGTTCCACAATTAGGTGAATGAAATTTTAGTTTTGGACACACCTGTTGTACTCTTGATCGAGTTCAAAAGCCATTTCCGAAATACTATTTTTGACAGACTTATGACCCTTGATTGCGCAATTGGATTTGAAACGATTAACAGATCAGTTGCTCAAATGGGGACACATTTACTCTTAAAGTGACACAGAGTATGTTTTAGGATGTTTTATGTTCCTTAAATAAGAGCCAAATTACCATATGTCCTCAATAAAGTTCAAATCGCTTACCTAACTTGCACCTTTATCTTCCAAATTCCTAAATTGTGCTGTTTTTATGTTTTCAATGATAAATGAAACATGGCCATATGAATATTAGAACGTCGAAATTCTTAGTACATTTTACCAAAATGTTAGTTTAAAGTCCTAATTAATACTACCAATCCATTTTTTACATTTGTGTCTGCTGTAAATAACTTTCCAAAATTATGTTTGAGTCATTGACGTGCGTCATTGTTCAGTTTTAAATCACAAATCGAGACTTTAACCTGTTTATTGTCACTATACAGATCTAATAAGTACCAAGACACTAATTTTTGGAAAGAACAATCACTTATCGATAAAATTACACCATTTATGAAGTTTGGCATATGTGACTCCAATAACATACTCTGTGACCCTTTAAACTTTTACAGTAACTTTTAGTAAATCAGGTTATCATCATGTGTCAGACTAGAGGGAGAAGAAATCAGATGGGCTGCGGGGTATGTGGGCCATGCTCACTTTTTTCGTGTTTTTATTTTAACTAATGCAGGTAGAACATTCACTTTTGAGTAGGTAGTAAGCTTTAAGCTACAACAAGGAACTGTTAATGTGATTTCGTGTAGCTAGGTTTTCTTCAAAAACAATGTCATGGGTATAGCATTTTTCCTAAAAATAAGTGCTTTATACCTACCTTATCCCTGTCATAAATGTACCTGAATGTGTTTAAAATGGTCCTGGAAGGTCTTCATTTTATGTTTTAAGAAACATTCAGTCGAAGAATTTCCTTTCATAAATGTGAGAACCTCAATAATGATCTTTACCTTTGATTGCAATAATGAGGTATTGATTGGTGAGATCTGAATTACTAGAATGTTTTGGGATTCTTTTGATGAAACAGCAGGATTTATAATTGGCATTTAACAACCAAATCAAAATAATGTATTTAAATTCAATTATTTAAACAAAAGATATCCAAAAAATGCTTTCCTTTATCTGAAGTAAAAGTGCCTCTTAGAAGTTTAAAGTAAGGGTTTGAAATCCATTGGATTTGTCTTAAAATATGTGCAAATGTAACACTGAATACATCTTTTGTTCAACTAATGGTTGATTGAATATAGTAAAAACTAAATTGACAGAATATTTGTTTGGAGATTATCATAGTTTCGTACCATCAACTTTACATGATTGGTAGAAAAGTCTACCTGACATGATTCAAATAAAAAATAGATATTCATAACTTAGCTAAAGAAACCTTTCAAAAACGGAAAATGATTTTAAACATTGGGCTTTAAACTCTTAAGAATATGGACTGAAATGCAGTCTATAAAAATTATAACACTTAATGAACCGGTTTTTCTCATTTTGATTTCTTGGTCTTCTTGTGTTTTCGTAAAGTTTATATAAACTAAATGAGAACCTAGACTGTATCAAGGGCTCTTATTTTTAACGCAGTCATGGAGGAGAACTAGAGTAAGACTAGACTAAAATTTAGTCTATGAAAAATTTAAAAAATTAAATGTTCATCCATAATTTATTTTTTGGGCTCCTGTATTCAGTCAATCTAGACTTGCTGTATGAGGAACTAGACTGTATTTACGGCTCCTTTATATGCACAGTCATGATGCAGGACTAGAGTGAGACAGAAGATCTGGTTTGCCTGGAATATCATCTTTCAGTGCTTCCTCACTGGGTTAAATTTGACCCAAACTGTCATCCCAACTCCCACTCTCTGCAGACTTCACCCAGGCACCGAACACCAGGTCCAGTGTGAATGTTGTTTTAAGATAAACTGTTGATAAAGATAATTGACTTGATGACTGAGTACTCAAATGGGTCCGCTAGCTTCTTAGCAGAAGTTTGGTCCCGCTCATAAAGTGCACCATTTTCTTCAGACACGGACCTTAAATTAACGATCATATAAAAAGTAGGATATAAATTCAGGCATACGACTTCACATGCCAAATTCATGTAAATCTTTTAGGATGCCATGTTTCCACGTTGTATCATTTGCTTTTTCTAAATCGAAAAATATAGATACTGCATGTTGTTTGTTTATAAATGCATCCCGAATAAAACTTTCTAAACGTACAAGATGATCAATGGTACTTCGTTGTTTTCAGATACCTCATTGAATGTTGGTGAGATATTTGTTGGTTTCCAAGTACCAAACGAGACAATCGTTGGTCATCTGTTCCCTAGTTTTGCATACGCAACTTGTTAAGGCTATGGGACTATAATTAGAAGGGTTTGTATGATCCTTTCCTGGTTTTGGAATAGGCACAAAAGTAGCATTACGCCAAGAAGATGGAAAATGACCCGTTTCCCAAATATTATTAAATAAAGCTAGTAAAACCTCAAGGCAAGGTTCTGGAAGAGCTGATAATGGATATCATCAGAACCAGTTGCTGTATCATGTGCTTTAGCAAGCGCTGTTTTAAGTTCTGTAATGGAGAAATGTTCATTATAGTCTTCTCCATTATCAGATTTGAAATTTATTGGATGTTTTTCCTGTACCTTTTGATATTTTTTATATGCTGGTACGTAATTTGCAGATGAATATTTAGAAATGGTTTCGGCAAACTTATTGGCAATATCGGTTTCAGATGTAAGGTCACCATTGACCTGAAAGTGTTTAATGGTAGTTTTAGAACCTTTGTCATTAATTCTACTAATCATATTCCAGACTTTGCTTATAGGTGTTCTAGAATTGATTTTGGAGACATATCCTCTCCAAGATTTGCGCTTTTGTTGATTGACAGTATGGCGAGCTTAGCTCTTGCCTTTCGGCAATTGTCATGGTTTTGTTTGGTAGGTCGTTTATAAAGCTTGCGCTCAGCCTTTTTACGGGCCTTAATAGCTTCATCACATGTATCATTAAACCATGGCTTGTAAATGCGTGGATTTGCCGAGGTTTTAGGAATAGTTTCATTTGCAATATTGATGAGATCTTTGGAAAAGGCCTCTACCGGATCAGCTGAATTTATAAATTTGATGTTAGATGTTCGCGGCAAAGGGCTGAAAATCTGCCCCAGTCAGCTTTAGTAAATTTCCAACGAGGGTTGTGACCCTCAGGGACGGGTGAAGAGTGTTCCAATACAATGGGGGAAGTGATCGCTTCCACATGTAGACCATGAGAAGTCATCCAAGAGCGATGGATCAGTAACTGTTAAATCTATTGCTGAGTATGAACCAGTAGCAGGGTGCAAATAGGTATTTAAACCATCATTAAAAAGACATAAATCATTTTGCACAAGAAAACTTTCAAGTCTTTTCCCTCTTGAATCAAGGGAGTTCACAACCCAGAGGGGCTTATGACTATTGAAGTCACCAAGAATAATGAAGGGCTTAGGTAGTTGACTTATTAGTTGGTCAAGATCTTTGATATTAAGATCTTGAGATGGTGAAATGTATAAAGAACAGAGGGTTACAGTTTTGAATAATGATAAACTGACAGCAACTGCTTGCAAGGGAGTTGTAATTGAAATTTCTCTGTGAATAATTCCATCACGCACCAAAATTGATGCACCTCCTATGCCCTATGAGCAGGGGCAGGGATGGAGTTGTAGATGGTGAATGGTCTCATCGAGACCGTATCTGTGTCTTTTAAGATGTGTTTCTTGAAGACAAATTGCTTGAGGATTGTACTTTTGTGCTAATAAGCCCATTTCATTATAATTGACTTTAAAACCTCGACAATTCCACTGAAGGATTGCCATTGACGTAAGTAATAGGTGGTAAATTGTGATGAGCCTCATGGTGGTGGTTTAACTGGAGAAAGTCGACGATCCATGGACCGCGACCTTTGGACCTTATTGGGCGTAGATTCGATATCCAAACATTTAAACTTGTTGTTGACCTCTACCACATTCCGCTGGCCTTTGGGAACGCGGTCAGATGTTTTAAAAATTTTGGGACTTTTTGTTTTAGAGTTTGATTGAGAGTTGGAATTTGTTTGTTTTGTAGTATTTGTGTTTGCTGATGATGTTTTAGATGCTGTTGCTTTGACAGAATTTGTAATGGATAGAAGAGGGAATGTTTTGGTACCTACTGTTGATGATGTGGAGCTGCGTAATATGACCTCTGTAGGTTGTTCTGACAGCCATTGAATGTCTGTCTCAGTTGATTGTGTGAGTGATTATGTTTCTGTTTGGGTGGATACTGTAGATTTAGAAGAAACTATGGAGGAATATGAAGGCTTTGTTGGTGTCCCAAGGACAAGGAGTTTTGCTTCTGGGAAGGAGATGTTGTTGGTAAACTTGAGTTTTAAGATTTGGAATTCCTGCTGCCACTTAGGACAATCCTTGGAGGAAGCCATGTGTCCACCAGAACAGTTAGCACACTTCGGCGACTCCTTGCAGTCCACAGGGTGATCGTCATCCTCGGGCTTTGCACACCGAGGACAGACACGCTCGTCAGCTCTGCAGGAGTTGCTTCCATGGCCAAACTTCTGGCAATAGTAGCAGCGGAGAGGCTTTGGAATGTATAGTTCAGTCTTCAGTTTGCAATAACCTGCATTTATAACTTTAGGAGTCTGTGGTAGAGAGAAAGTTAGAAGGTATGTGTGTGTTTTGAAGATTATCCCTTCCTTCCTTATAGTGAAGCGCTTGACAGCTGTCACTATCTGATCCTTGAGGTGGTACACCCTACAGGAGCTCTTCTTCTGAAGAGTCTTCCAGACAACGCTCCCCGTCTCGGATGATTGCTTTGCTACTGTTAAGAGAGTTATGAGGAGAAACTTTAACAGGTGTATTAACTATGGTTTTAGGGGTAAGTAAGGAGGATGATTGTTGTTTAGAGCCACATTCAACAAGAAGGAACCCATTCCGGATCTTCTTCACGTTCTTCACATCACACCATGGATGGTCTTGGCAGTTGCAAAAGTGTTCAACCGAAGTGGTTCATCTATTGATGAGATTACCGAGAACCTTGGCCAGCTGCTTGAAGTTAAAGATGTTGATTGAAGTGCTGATTTTGTTTTTGAAGTTGATGGTGTTTGTTTTGACTTTGAAAAAAAAATTGATGGAGTTATCTCTTCCTCAGAAAAGGGACTCTCATCTGTTTAAATCGTTCGCTTTTTTTATCCTTTCAACCCATTTTGGGGGGATAATAGATTCATCACCACGGAGCTCCAACAAGGGCGGTGCTACATGCCAGCGGGATTCCAGCTAGCAGCACCGGGGATAGTCCTGCTTCATGACTGTGTATTTAAATAAAAGACTTTAATACAGTCTAGGTCCACATTAAGCAAGTCTAGATTGACTGAATACACATATGAAATTAGGAGCCCAAAGAAAAGAATATGTAGATGAAGGAACTGCAATTATTAAAATATTTCATAGACTAAATTTTAGTCTACACCGGGGATACCAGGGTGATATACTCCCACTAAGAGTTGCAAATTCTTAACAGGATTGACCCATTAGCTACCGCTATCTTGGAAGCAAAGTGGAAATGTCTGTTAGGGAGCAGACACAAGAGCAAGAAAAGAAGATGAATGCAAAGAGAAGTATAGGAAAGAAAAGATGTGAGAAATGGAGAAGAGAGACGTAGAAGAGGGATAGAAAAGAGTTAAGCTGAGCAAAGATGATATGAAAAAGCAGAGGGATAGAGAAGAACTAAGCAACCTAGTGCTTGGCATGACCAGCCGATTGACCAAACCGGGCCCATCTGGTCTCCTGTCTAAATGAAGTCGGGCCCGAAGTGGTGTATTGGTCAGTGTAAGCTATTCAGCGACGCCTCCCTCAACCACCAGGCATCCTTCCTCCAACGACACAGGTCGCAGTCCACGGCAAACAGACCGCCCCATTTAAGTTGCCTCGACGACAGGCATTTCCAGACATGCATGGAAATGTCGAGGCCCTATTCTAACTCGGGAGCCCCACGGGGGCCTAAACTACAGAAAACAGTTATAAAATCAATCAAAATATTTTTGGATATATTTGGAATTTTTAAAAAAAATTTACTAGTTCCCAATGTATATTGAGTTACATACAGGCAATGTAGAATACACAAGCAATATTGAATAGAACAAACAATAAAGAGTACAACAGGTAATTTGAATATGGAAAACATATGTTCATTCAAGAACTGGAGAGAGGAAACACCAATTATTATCAAAATCATGATTTTTATTGTTTTAGGTTGCAATAACATTTTCCACAAAAAATACTTGTTTCAGGTTTTTAAATAAATGTTTAACTTCAGAGTTGTATTCTTAATATTGTTTAGATAAATATATCTTTTAGCAGAAATAATGATGTGATTAATTAATTTGTTTTGGTGTTGAGTACAAAACCAGATAAAAAGTTTAGAGAATATCACTGGATTTGAAAATGAATTATTAAGCCAAACGTGTATATTATTCCAAAAGATTTGTATCTCCTCACATTCCCAGTATACAAGACATTCTCATCAACATTTTTGCAAAAGCAACAAAAACTATTGTCATCCTTTTTCATTCTGAGTAATTCTCTTTGAGTGTGTATGGTACAATGAAGAAATATATATTCAAAAGCTAGTAATTTAGTGTATTTAATTGCCTTCATATATCTTGTAATTGTCTATTCTAAATGTAGTTTGAGAAAATGAAGCTTCCATTTGCTACAGATGTTAGAATATTTGTCTGTTGAGGAATGTAGATAAAAATGATGTCATAAAAAAAGTCTAGAGCGTTTGGCATTCAGTAACATTTATGCATCTGGTATTCATTTCTATATAAGAGTGGGTAACAGTATACATGCTTCCATGAGTTAGGCAATATATATATAGTAAGTAATTATAATCAAGAAATGTACCTTTGATGTAACATTTTTCGTTTAAAGATTCCATTGATAATAAAGTGTGTTCATCACACATGTCATGAATAGTCATAATTCATTTATTTTCCTAATCTTTTACCGAATGAAATGTATTTTTAAACTTGTGATGAAACCAAAGCGGTTGGGGTAAAATACTATAGAAAGTATAAGGATCAACATAATGTTTTTTTTTAAATAACTTCCAAGCCTTCAATACATCTCCTATCTCCAAATATATATCAGAGTTAGCTCCAAAAATAAGAATACCATCAAAAGGTATCTGACAAGGGTTATTTTTAAGAGTTTTTTTCCAGATACAACCTTAAGGTGGATGATTTCAAAGCATCTATGAATCTGTTTGTGTCAATCATTCTCAAACCCCCATCCTCATATTTGTTTTTCAGAACACTTCTTTTAATTTTATCACTTTTATCGTTCGATATGAATTTAGAAATTTTTCTCAAGGGCTGTAATAAATTCTACAGCGGGGTTAGGGAAAGAGTTAAAGATATGAACTTACTTAGAAATTGCTTAAGTTTTTTATCACTGTAATTTAAAGAGTTAAATTTCTTTTCCTCCAGAAGATAAAAGTCTATTCAGTTCTTCGAGTCTCTTTCGGGTTTTTATCACCCATAGGTTATCAAAATCAGGGGAAAATGAAATACTAAGTATCAGAGTTAGCTCCAAAATTAAGAATGTCATCAAAAGGTATCTGACAAGGGTTATTTTTACTAGGTTTTTTTTTCAGGTACAACCTTAAGGTTGATGATTTCAAAGCATCTATGAATCTGTTTGTGTCAATCATTCTCAAACCCCCATCCTCATATTTGTTTTTCAGAACACTTCTTTTAATTATATCACTTTTATCGTTCGATATGAATTTAGAAATATTTTCTCAAGGGCTGTAAATAAATTCAACAGGAGGGTTAGGGTACGAGTTAAAGATATGAACTCACTTAGAAATTGCTAAAATTGTTATCACTGTAATTTAACCAATAAGAGTTAAATTTCTTTTCCTCCATGAAGATAAAAGTCTATTCATTTCTTCCAGTCTCTTTAGGGTGTTTATTACCCATAGGTTATCAAAATCAGGGGAAAATGTAATACCAAGTACTTCAAATTCACCCGTTGTCCACTCTTGTTGTCCACTCGATAGTGAGATATATACATCTTTAAATATCAGAGTCCAAGGTTATATCAAATATTTCACCAGATACAATAAAAAGTCAAGACTAGCTTGTTGTCTTGGATTTTTTCCACCAGCTATATTTTCTTGATTTATCATTTAAATGTCTAAATATCAATATGTTTCAATAAATTCTAAAACAGTCTCTTTTGATTTGGGATTGTTCACATGTTTTTAATTCTCAAGATCAACAGTGGGGTGAAGTACAAGGTTCCAGTCACCTACTTTAACTGATGATTCATTATCAAATTTTAAGATAAACGTTCAATATAAAATAAGCAAATATAATTATTAGGACCATTAAGATTTGTCAGTATCATTCTTTTATCCTCTATTGAAATGTCCACAACAATAACGTTTCCCTTTTCATCAATTATGGTTCTATGTATTATTGAGTCATGTAGACACCATAAACAATTTTACCATATGTCAAAGATACATGGTATAAACCAAATCCAACATATTTTATTTGATAAATAAGCTCAGGTAGATAGTATTTACATTTTCATGGAACCCCATGAAGTAACTGAGGACATGTATAGCTTTTAAAGTAATGTTACTTAGTGTATTTTGACACAAAAAGAGATATTGAGCACGTATATACTCACCTAACTGCCCTCCATTACCGATGTATCTCATGGGATCTCAACATGATGAAAACAACCGGGGCCAGAGAAAGATGATCATGATACTAACAAATTAATGTCGCTGCCCATTCAAAAATCCCCACCCTACCGTGCAAACCGTCCGACAGATGGGACGCTTTTTGAGAGGCTTCAAATGTATGGAAAAAATTGTTTATGATAATAAATAGACCTCTTTCCTATGTCCCGTAGAGATGATTCACACAAAATTTGAAAAACATTTGAAACCCTATGCATATAGGGGTTAATAAAGAAGTAATTTAGTTTTGTCACCCTGTTAATGTCATGAATATCAGGGGGCATTTGTGTTTAAATGGGAAACAAACCTTATTATAAACCTGGCAACAAACAATTTGTCACAAAACTGTCGATGGCGTCAACCAAAACACGACACCTTTTTCTTTTAGATTTGTTGGCAAGTCCTCTACAGTTGGCTGAGATAAGTAATAATTTTTTATGTTATTCATTGTAAAAAATAAAATTTCATGTTTAGCAGAATAGATATAATGGTCTGGTGTAGTAGAACTGTCAATTTCATTAAAGCAGAAAGTAATACATGGGAACCCTTTTCCAACAATTATAGAAAAGTAAAAGACAGGAGAAAAACAGAAAAAAGGAAAAGAAAACAAAAAAGGGGGGACGGTTATACACACAGCAATTAGTGGCGTTTTTTACTCCCCCCGAAACCAGATGTTTCAATAGGAAAAAGTAGGCTGAGATGCGTATTTCTACACTTTTAAACAAAAGCATTTTCTCCAATATAGAATTTATTTGGAATTAAACCTGCATTCAAATCCTGTCTGCATTTCTTTAGCCTATGCACACGCCGAGTTATGGGAATAGTGTAGCTAGTCAACCTTTTTATTTTTGATGGTCAAGACAAGATACACCATTCTCCAGGCGATATACATAACCAAAATTCAAAAGTGTCTGTTCATGAATGAAGATGAAAAAACTAATTAAACTTTATCTTACACCACAATTTACTTGACATTGAGGGCAGTGTACCAGAATTAGGCATTTCTTATTTTTTTATTCCATCTAGGTATTGTTACTCTTACACTACATACAAACAATTCATAATTCTGTTTTAGATAGTTTCAGAGAAAAGATGTTCCCTTTGAAGATATTTTTTATCTAAGTAAAACAAGCTGTTGACATAATATTAATCTACTGAATTTACGTCATAAATAAAATTTTAAAGAATTAAAGGAACCTGCAACATTAAGATAATTGTCAAACAAATAATTTAACGGCAATATTTCCAATCATGTTTGTGATTATTAAACACATTTAAAACCGAATAGACATATGAATATAATTGGAAAAGACTGATTTGTTCAGTACTTTTATGATGTTACAATTTACAAGCAGCAAAAATTAGAATTATAACTTTTTCCATAATCTACCTGCGGGTATTTCTGGATCTCTATGATGAATTTGAACTATTAAAAAACAATAAAGACAACTATCTATGATCAATGAACGTTACAATTTCTTTTCAAACACATCGCGTTTTTCTCTCAAAAACGGAAATTTTTTTACACATATTTCACAAAATGCTGACAATGACACAGTTCAGAAGAGAATTAACAGGTTTCTTACAATTTCACCCCTTTTCCGAAATCCTTTAAATCCCAAATATTTTAAGATTTGTTCTAAACAGTTAATTATGACACTTCATTACAAGTCTCAGGTATGTATTCCATGATGAACATGAATTGATATGGTTGATTAGTTGCCAAGTTATGAGGCGGACACGAAGTGTAACGGACGAAGGTACCCCCTCTCACCAAAAGGTTTTGCTTTGACTGCCAAGAAGCTGAAGCTGTTCACTCATAATTTCGTACTGTTATAATTACAGATTACATCAAAATTGCACAATAGGCAGTGTTGATAGTGCAAATTTGCTGTAGAGTTAAAATTTCTTTGAACGAAATCATAAGACTGGCTACAAGGTGAAGTTGAGTTCACTTAACCCTTATGTTTTACAGTTATTGTCAAGTTTGTGTAGAAGACTTTATCTCAGATGGGGGTAATAAAGTTGGGATGCATCTATGACATCACAACTAGATACTGGCATATGCACGATTTTGCAAGGAGGTTAAGCTTTTTAAAGATTATCAAAAACAAATCTCAAAAAGGAAGGGGACGGGGTTGATACTCCTGACTGACCCTCCCAACCCATCTCTGCGACCAGTAGCTAAGGGAGTGAGATTAGTGTAGACTGTGGTCATAAAGCATGACAGCTGACTGATCTTTTTATAGAGTTTTCAACAATAGGTACTTCTAGCGTTTACAAATATTAATTCAGAGAATATTGTGCTCAACGTGAAAGTAGTATATAGATGACAGGTTTCATCGTGGATATTCTTCACTTAGTGATATCCTTTCAGGATATTTTTCGGAATTGAAATAAAGTAAAACGATTTCATTAAGAACAAGAAATACTTTCAGTTTGAGGAAATATTCACAGATGGCTGACATATTCACCTTGATGAAATATCTATGACCCATCAAAATATGTTAATGATTCCAAAGTCTCCTTTCATTGCAGCGTATTCCCCTTATTAGCGTCAGTGTCAATTTTGTTTAATGGCACAATCAGGATGTCTCATTTAATTAACCCATTTATGCATCTCTTCGAATCACCAGTTCTCACTTGATTTTAAAGGTAAAAACTTACAGAAAAGTATATTTCAAAGCTACGGTAGTTGTATAATTAAAGAAAAGAAGAACGATTTCACAGACTTATCTACCCTTGAACAGTGTGTTAGTTGTAAGTATGGTAATTAATTCATGTAAATCATATTTTAAGCAGCTTAAATTATTTACTTTCAGCTGTTGACCAAAATTGGGTAACATTTAGAAATTTTATTACAATTACCATAAACAATTTACCATATGCCAAAGAAACATGGTATATTTCTTTCAGATTAACGGTAGAAAACCAAATCCAACATATTCTATTTGATAAATAAGCTCAGGCAGATAATATTACATTTTCATGGAACCCCATGAAGTAACTCAGGACATATTTAGCTTTTAAAGTAATGTTACTTAGTGTATTTTAACACACAAAAAGATATATTGAGCACGTATATACTCACCTTACTGCCCTCCATCACCCATGCATATCATGGGATCTCAACATGATGAAAACTACCGAGGCCAGAGAAAGATGATACTAACAAATTAATGTCGCTACCCATTCAAAAATCCCCACCCTACCGTGCAAACCGTCCCACATATGGGACGCTTTTTGAGAGGCTTCAAATGTATGGAAAAAACTGTTTATAATAAAAAATAGACTTCATTCCTATGTCACATAGAGATGATTCACACAAAATTTGAAAAAAATTTATACCCTATGCAAATAAAGAAGTTGTATAGTTTTATCACCCTGTTAATGTCACGAATATCAGGGGTATTTGTGTTTAAATGGGAAACAAACCTTATTATAAACCTGGCAACAAACATTTTGTCACAAAACTGTCAATGGCGTCAACCGAAACACGAAACATCCTTAAAAATAGTGTTTGGATCAAACCCAAAATGCCAGTCATCCCCATTAATCTGTCTTCCGGGGTCAAACTTAAACGCACTAGTGCACACCAATATTTCGTTAACACAACGAATGCACAGATACTGCATATCTGTCGATATTATTCAAGATCCTAACTCAAGTAATCTACCTCGTAAGTTCCTTAGCGAATATTTACGTATTCAGGTAGTAAAGATGATTTTTAAAGACCGGAAGTATTTAATGTTACGTTACAATAAATCCGCGTGAACTACGATATCGGGAATATTGAGATTTTGCTTATAACCAAAAAAGCGGAAACGGCAGCCGCTTTGGTCAATCTAATAGCAATGCTAATGCTGTGTTATTAAATCGGTTTATTTACAATATTGCTTTCATAAAACACAATTCATACTTTGGTCTCAGTTCAGAGTTTAGGTAAATGCAACAGCTGCACATAATAATAGTTCAGCCGCGTTCAACTGTCTATTAGATATCCGTTTTGTGCACAGCTAACCTTAGATTTTTTATATGTCCAAGCCGACAGCGGTTGTCCAAATTTTTTCATTGTTGATTGCAGGTCAATTGTAAAGAATTTTAAGTATTTCATTGCTTCGATAGAAAGGTTAAGTGAATGCATAAGTCCTCGCAAACCTTAAAATAGCCAATTTAAACCGTTAAAGCGTGCACTAGTGCCTTTAAACACCACCAATCCTCTTTATGAAAACAGTCTTTGGGGCAAAGCAGCTATAACCCTTTTTCAAAATTGGCTTTGGGGTCTAACAACAAAGACCACAAAACCACATTAGAGAAAAACCTTTAGATCGTCAATGCTAATTGGACAGGTGAATGGCATTTGTGTTTGTGTGAAAGCATTAAATCTACATTGAAAGACCAATAAATTATTAGTTTTTCACTGATGTTGGTGCATCATGGATATGAGTCGGGTGCTTGGTGTTTGATGAAATGTAATACAGGCAGAATCAGTTTGACTTTTATATAACTGTATAATCTTATAATGGATAAAGCGAATCAATGTTATTCTTATATATACTCACATCTTTAACGTTCATCGATGTTGATACAGATCCTTGAATGTGATTAAGCCTGATTTTCAACAGTCCTAATTAAGTTTACAAATCATTGGTAATAAATACAACTAACAGTTTAGGAGTTCTGATACGAAAACAAATTTAAAGTTCGCAATTACGTTTTTATTGTATCTGGGTAGGGTAACGATTGAGCTCACATACCCAAGCCTATACAGCTGCATACCAAAAGTTTGTTCACATACCTGGGTTTACTAGTGCAAATATCATTCAATTTGGGATGTCTTCGAGGTATCGTAGACTTGTTAAAAAGAAATGTATGATGTTGAATTTTTCTACAGATATGAAGATTCATTCTTCTTTAAGGGAAACATTTATCATGCCCATAAACTACCCGTAACACTTTTGCCAGGTCATTGAAGTGACAAGGGGTCAATATTTCGAAAACACTTATTTTTTATTTTTCTCAACAAAATCCTTTATAACTTATCAACTGCTTTAAAAATGATACATGTTTGTTCCCTTGCACTTAGTCAAAGTGCTTGTGCTAATTTTATTCTCAGAGATGTGATATGGAAGATTTTATTTGAAATCTAACGAAATCGAAATTATGAAAATATTACGCCTTTCTGTCTATCTCAATGTGCCAAAATTCGAATTTGAGCACGAGAGACTGGACGATCCATAAATTAGTTCAAGAATGGCTATTTCACAAATGGATAATGGGTGATCTTTTTTCAGATTTGCTGAACATGTTTTATTGACGTCCAAACTAAACCCAAATTACAGTATATTTGCACTTCGATTCGGTGGTAAGTGAACATCGGTATGCAGCTTTAGTCTCAACGTGTAGTCAATCATAGCAATTATTGAGGATCACATTCAAAAAAGAAGATGATGTTACATACGAGATGAAGTCAATACGTTCATAGAAGTGAATATAAAACAGAAACCAATGGTTGTGGTATTGCTCTATTTTCTTTATATAAGCACTGTGCCTATTTGTCTTTGAGACTGTCTATGCCCTTGTAGTAGAAATCTGCTGACCGTTCCCTTGTCCTACCAATCTTCGACCATCAACAGTGAATCTAACGCAAATGCTCTAATGAAATTGTTATATGTGCACAAACATAACAAATTTAAAAACAATTTAAACTAGCAGTAGTTAATCAAAAAACAAATCTTTTACATACGCGAATAACGAACATAAACCAATGAAATGCATTTAATTTGACAAACCCTCTTCAGATATTACTTGATTAGCACCTAAAGAAGTCGGTCTCAGTAGCACTCTCATTGAAATCATTTCAACTTAGAAATAGGAATGCTCACAAAGACTTATTACATTACAACTTTAGGGACGAAATTGTGATACTTTTTCACAATCTCATTTAAAGGAGAGTACAGCTCTTTGTGACTCAGGGAAGTGTAAAATTAAAGCCAATAATGTCTTAAAAGACGATTTAGAAATGGCATTCCTACATGTAAGAACAACAAGCTTTTAACAATTAGTTTGTTACATGGCACAAAATGAATCTCAGTAAGAACTCATAATTTCATCGTTTACACATGTAAACTTAGGATAGTATTTCACGCCTTTAATACAATAGACTTCGTATTCCCTATTGCACAATGAATTCCGTAGTGTATGAGTGCTGGTGCTACTTTATCTAAGCTTCGGCAACTCTCATAACTCGTACACAACAATCATTTTCCTATTCAAACATCAAAATAAATGTTTTTCAATGCAGCTCACAATACTGAACATGGCTACTTGACAATTCCTTCAAGACACAACTTACAGGAGCAGTTTCACGAAAAATGCTTTTGACAGTTAACTTTTCAATGGGCAAATGGAAAGGTTGTGTTTAAGGGGCACAGAGTATGTTGTCATTTTATTGAGAAGTAGTGGTTTACTCTGAAATCACCATCTTATTGCTGACAATTTCAGTATGGGACAACATATAGGCTTCGGTTGAAATTTATGATCGAAAACTTGAGAATGGCGCGCGCCAATGACTCAAACGTAGTTCTGGTAACTTAATAATAACAGATACAAGGGGGGAATATGTTGATAGAGTTAAGTGGATAAATTAACTCACATTCATGTAAATTTTGACTTATTATCATCCACACGCCGTTTTTCTATTAGCATTGAAAACAGAAAAATATTCTATGTTTGGCATTTAGAGATAAAGATGCAAGCTTAGATACAATATTTGAAATGAACCCAAGGCAGATGGTATTTTGGCTCTTATTTCAGCCAAATAATAACTTTTGAAACATACTCTGTGTCACTTTAAGCCATGGATCTACATCAATCTCGTTAAAGGCCCCAATCAAATTGAAGTACAAGTTGTTTTTGACTACGTATTTAATTTCTCAAGAAAATTGTTGTGAAAATGTTAATGCTCTTCTAAAAGTTATGATTTATGGAGTTTCATTTAGTTTCATATCTAAACACGTGGAGGGCAACTCTCCGACATTTGGCTTTATCATTTAGTTTCATATCTAAACACGTGGAGGGTAACTCTCCGATATTTGGTTTTAACATTTAGTTTCATATCTAAACACGTGGAAGGTAACTCTCCGACATTTGGTTTTAACATTTAGTTTCATATCTAAACACGTGGAAGGTAACTCTCCGACATTTGGTTTTAACATTTAGTTTCATATCTAAACACGAGGAGGGTACCTATCCGACATTTGGTTTTAACATTCGTGTATGTAATTACATATTAAATTAAACATTAAATATTGTTTATTTGGTTTTATTGAACCGAATAAGATGAGAACAGTTTCTCAGAAATATTGATAAGTTCGAAACTTCAATTTTCTGCTTCACGGTGTAATAACATGCATGATGTTCGTATCTATCAAACTTAGCCATTTTATCAATGTACACTGTGTCACTGAACCTAACCTTCAACGCTAAAGACTCGTCACAGTAACAATTAATCAATCAATCAAAGGTTTATTTATGTCTCACTTGTGTACATACAAGTTACAGGTACATTCATATAAAATATAGTTTGGGTAAGAGTACACAACCAATCGCCCAGCGATTTATGAGAGACAATAACACGTTCAAAAGGAATGCGATAAGTACGCATGTACAACTAAATCACAGAGAGAGAGAGAGAGAGAGAGAGAGAGAGAGAGAGAGAGAGAGAGAGAGAGAGAGATAGAGACAGAGACAGAGAGACAGACGGAGAGAGAGAAGAGAGAGAGAGGAAGAGAGAGGAAGAGAGAGAGATAGAGACAGAGACAGACAGAGAGAAATTATTGTATTATAGTGTCACGCAAATGCTGACATGTTAATTACATAATTGGCACCATAAAACAACATCTGCCCGGCCTGTACAGGCCATGAGACACATAAAA
This sequence comes from Phorcus lineatus, assembly GCA_921293015.1. Classification (NCBI taxonomy): domain Eukaryota; kingdom Metazoa; phylum Mollusca; class Gastropoda; order Trochida; family Trochidae; genus Phorcus; species Phorcus lineatus. The sequence goes on along the minus strand of OV121091.1, from coordinate 17,452,821 downwards.
TCGATAAAATCAGTATATTGATAAAATACAAATTCTAATAAAAACAACTCACAAAGACATTATCCTGATAATAAGAGGGTGAATAATTATATATTTATGTACGTAACCATTTTCTTCTCTTAAACATGAGTGACACTGAGGCAGCTAAAGAGTATACAAGATTATCGTTTTCCATAATAAAGATAGTCTGGTCGACAGGAACCATCAAGGGTATAAAATGACATCGGGCGTGACAAATAGGAAAAAGTTTAATAGCATTGCAAATGAGACTGGCATGAAAATCATTTACCGTACATAATTTATCTTAGCACTGGTAAATTCTTTTCATGTAGCTTTTATCATATGTAAATTGTCTGAAGCTGTCCTCAGAGGTACTACAAATTTTGTCTTCTCACGCGACCTTCCTTACTATACAACTATACCCCTACCTTATCAATACGATTTAGATGCTTTCAATACGGGTCAGCGGTTATGCTCCCGAATAAATCGTGAATACAAGAGACCCTCTATCGTACGTTGTAATCAGACATGTCATCTAACTGAACGCACCCAACTTCTAAGAAAAGAAGTCGCTGTCACTGCAAAAAAATAAAGGCATAGGGCTGTGTTTTTCTTTTTTGTGGGCATTTCAGGGTAATCGTGTATATAGAGGATACTAAACGACCTTCCATTTAATACTATTTTTATTAAACCAGTTAATGATTAAGTATAAAACGAGCGAAAGCGAGTTTGATACCAAATCATTAACTCGTTTAATAAAAATAGTATTAAATGGAAGGAAGTTTAGTATTCTGTTTATTACTTGACCTCAGTAATCAAGGATTATTACCGAAAGTGTACTGAAAGAAGCATTTCCGCGACTAAGCCGCCATTGAGACGACGGTGCCAAGATTGTGACGTCACATCCACACAATATTATGACGTCATACGGGGAACGGTATTACACTAGTTTAATATCGCCGTATAAATATTACACTGCGGTATCTTACACGGGCGAGTAGTAAATAGGATTATTACACACTTTTCGTCATATCTGTGGAAACCACGCCACATTCCAATGGAAGTCTGGAGTCATTGTCTTCCGTTTACAATAACACTTTTTGACAAACATTAGTGCTGCAAGAAATCATTTTGATTTAATGAGCAGTAATTATCAATTAGAGAGTTAATTTAATGTTACATTTGAAGTACATAGTTAGTCACATATAAAAATACTTTGAGTTATTCAAAAGTCAGTCAACAGGTCACATTGTGATCAAAACATTTACACTTTTAAAATTTAGTGTCAAATAAAGCATACCCTATACATGTTTCAGAGGTACATAAATTACATACAACATATTACTTATTTGCTTAAATTGTTTAGTATACTATAGGCTTCAATGTTGAGAATTATAATGAACTGTTGCAGGCGTTTTAGTTAGCTTCAATGTTGGGTACAATATGTCTACGAAATAAAGAAAAAACAATTGCAAGATAATCAGAGAGACATATAATTTTATTTCACCCTCAACTAATAATTGTAATTAAACTACAACTTCTTAGGAAAAATTGCGGAGGTATGAGTGTATACAAAATAATTTATTAACAAATATTTTAAAAAGCAATAGAAGAATCATCAAATAAAACATCTTCTTATCGACCATAGGAATGAAACCATTAAAATAGTTGTTTGGATTTGACAGATAAAAACACTCTTCATGGCTAGATAATATAAAACACAAGTTTTCCAAGTCTGATAAAGATCTAAACATTTGTTACGACATACATTTAAAAGTTGAGGTCTTTTAATCATTATACAGAGAACAGTTAAAAAAACCATCTCATTCATCTTCTATCATATCATAATAATGTAAGCAGAATCTCTCAGTCACCACCGCACTTCCATAACGTCCCGTTTCAATTCTTAAAGGGGCAGGACGCAATTCAACACTAGCCAGAGCTCTAGAACGAGGTATATAACATGTCATATGGAATTCTTTATCGGGAAAGTATTAAAGGTACTATAAAGTGTATGCTTAATACCTCTTGAGGGTCGGTACACATTCTCACCATTGCATTTTCAATGACGTCACAGAATACATAGAACAATATTACAATATTGGTAATTTAACTGAAATAGTTAAAAAAACCACTCCGTGATTTTCATAACATATCATTTACCTTTGATACGGACCTAAATATCATTTGTGGAGATATAAATTCAAACTTTTCTTGTCCAAAGGAAATATATATTACAAAAACATGGTTTTCAATGAAATCTAAAAACAGCCTTCTAAATGCACAGAGGTGTAGATCTCACGTCCAATTTAAATGGAAACTAGTTATGTAACCAAGCAAACACTATTAACTCCTAACCCTCCTGGCTGTTTTAAATAAGTCTCCAAAATTACGTTTGACCATTTGTCGCGCGCCACTGCCCGGTTTTTGATCATAATTGTGACGTTCTACCTTCATAATTATTATTGTCACTGTAAAAAAACAACAACCTTTATAATGTGTCTTTTTGGTAACAGTCGATAACACCATTTTTTAAGTTTGGCATATATGACTCCAACAACTCAGAGAGTGGCTCTTTAAAGGCACTAGTGCACGTTTTTACGGTTTAAATTGGCTATTTTAAGGTTTAAGAGGACTTATGCAATCACTTAAGCTTTCTATCGATGCAATGAAATACTTTACAATTTTTTACTTTACTTTACAATTGACCTGCAATCAACAATGAAAACATTTAGACAGCCGCTGTCGGCTTGGACATATAACAAATCTAAGGTTAGCTGTCCACAAAACGGATGAATTATAGACAGTTGAAAGCGGCTGAACACTTCATATGTGCAGCTGTTGAATTTACCTAAACTCTGAACTGAGAACAAATAATGAATTATGTATTATGAAAGCAATGCTGTAAATAAACCGACTTAATAACACAGCATTAGCATTGCTATTAGATTGATCAAAGCGGCTGCCGTTTCCGCTTTTTTGGTTATGAGCAAAATCTTAATATTTCCGATATCGTAGTTCATGCGGATTTATTGTAACGTAACATTAAATACTTCCGGTCTTTAAAAATCAACTTTACTACCTGAATACGTAAATATTCGTTAAATAACTTACGAGGTAGATTATTTGAGTGAGGTTCTTGAATAATATCGAGACATATGCAGTATCTGTGCATTCGTTTTGTTAAAGAAATATTAGTGTGCACTAGTGCGTTTAAGACACGAACCATAATCAAAGGTGAACCACCTCCCAGAGTTTAACGTTTTACAAAGGCACTATAATCATCGTAAGCGTTCATGCAAGCCCTGATGCAGGTCAAGAACCTGAGTACCTAAATCCGATGTTTCACGGTCTAGAGATTTTAATTCCATTGCACAGAGACGTTTTTGTTTTTATTGTTATCTTCCAAATTTCAATTTTAATGTTGATAATCTGTGTCGACTCTGTAAAGACCGCATACCTACTTGAGAAGTGAATTTCAAAATTCCTTTTAGGTTGAGTGAATCCTTACAATATGTATGACCATGCATATTTTGAAAGTTTATGGGAACTTTTTGATGCAAGTGAATGATTACATATTTCAAAATTGATTGCGTTTTCACATGAAATAACTTTGAAGCATGACGAAATGTTGAGAAGAAAGCGTTGATGTTGAATTGTGGATGGTTACAATAATGGTAGTGAATCCATAAGGGAAGACATTAAAGCATTACAAGTTGTCCCATCATATATAATAATAATAATAATGCATTTGATATAGCACCTATTATCCAACAGAAGCTGCTCAATGGTGCTTTACATATATCTGAATGGATTGGTATTATCTATGGATGGATGGTTGTATTTATGTGTATCTGCTTGTTAAGTAAAATAGTCAAGTCATGACAGACATTTTTACATATTTCTTATATAAGAAAATTCATTACATGTGGATGCATAAAAAGTTCCCACTCCCACGTTTTTTATCTTTATTTGTGTAGGTTTAATGGAAAAATATTCCACTAAAAGGAACCTTGTTATTTGTATCAGTAAAACCCATTAAGCCCATTAATATGAATAGGATATGTCGTTGAGTAATTTGTTTGGTGATGTTTATTAGGTATGTAATTTTCACGTCACAGAATTGCCTCTAACGATAGTACAAGTAATTTTTTCTATAATATGCTTTTTGTGACCAAATGACACTTTCAGCCGAAAGATGTATGGCTGGTGACAAACCATTTATGTTCGTTTCAATGCATTGATACAGTCTTTGAAAATACGAAATAAATTCATCTAACCCGGCTCTTACGCCTACAAACCGTTTATCTTAAATCAACAAAGTTGAACACAAGCTACATGTATGTTTTGTTCAAAACAGCACATCTTTCATTTCTAAACTTCAATCAAATCAATCGAATTAAAATATCTAAGACGTGAACTCAATCTCATTAAAATAAAACCTATTAATGCTGCACTACGTTACGCAGATTAAAGATCTCACTGGGCTCCGTAATTCAAGCCGTCTGGTTATCCTTAATTTCTCATTAGCTTGCCGTAGAAACCTTCAAGTGAGTGAGTGAGCTGTGATTTAACGTGTTATTAGACACGTGGATGACAAGAATCGAAAAGAGAGTGGACAGATAAGGGAGAAAGGGATCGAAAGGTTGAGGGAAAAGACGGAAAGAAAGGCATAGTGAGAGACAGAAAGCAGGTTTTAGAACGACTCAATTTTGGCCTGGCTTCTACCCGTTAACCTGTCCAGCTTGGCTGTCCCTTCCAGGAGCATGTAATCGCCGGCTGACATAGCTCTCAGGGTCTCTGCTTGCAAACCACCACAACACGATAAGGTCTCGTATCAAGTGGTAGCAGAAACCTACAAGCAATCACAGGCACCTCCTCTTAGTGGCATTCTAAGAAATTGCAAGTGAATTCGTATTTTGAAGTTAAAACTTTTATAATATTTCGTTATAACTGGTTGAAGTAGCTTCCATAAGTCCTTAAAGGAATTAAAGCCAGCAGAATTTGTTATAACATGTTAGTCTTTGACGAAACCAGGGTCGATCTAAATAGCATATCTACGTCGCATATGTTAAATATATTTCTTTCAAGAAACCTTTAATTGGTATTTGAAAATAACTGGTGGTTTTCGTTTTTAACATATTGAGGGTTAATTTGTTTCACGAAATTAAAAATTATTCATCGATTATTACAATCTAAAAGAAAAAACGATTATTTAACGTATCAATTTCCAGAAGAAGCATTTAGAATTCGTATTGTCAAATAATGGATAACGTTGAGATATGCATGAGGAAAGCAGTCGGTGAATTGCGGTGTCCGAGTTCTGAAAAGCGTACAAGCGAAATACAATTCGTCTGCAACATCGGTAGATGGATATGGCGCCACGGAGCTTGGTGAGATCTACAAGCGTAATGTAGCGGAGCGTTTACATTTCATTATAATGAGATTCGACGCGAATTATAAGCATACTTTAGGAAGATAGTTTTCATTACTTATGGGTAGGATTTGGTCAAGTACCAGTTTAACCACAAGATTTGAAAATTTGATTCTCCCTAACCTTAAACAACCCCTCTTAACAGGGTCCTCTTATCGACTGGACTTGAGTGTTGTATTTTGCGTGGGTTGATGCTGTGTCGTATGAGTGTAATGTTTAGGGTTTTGAGTGAGTGAGATGGAGTTTAAAGTGCTTTGGACAATATTTCAGTTATTAAACACGTGGATGACAAGCATCCAAAAGAGAGAGGATAGATCAGGGGAAAAGGGATCGACAGGAAGAGGGAAAAGACATACTTATACCTGAGTTAATAATTTGACAACAATTTTCTGCAAAGAGACTATCAAATTCAAGAGGGATATCAAATTTTTTCACTATTTTTTATGGTACGTGGATATTAAATACGTGATAGATACATGTTAGTCGAGATAGCTCTTTTGTTCCAATACAAGTTTGCGCCTGTGACTCGATCGTTAAAGTCTTAGTCCCAATTTTGAAAGGCAACCAAACTGGGCTAATTATTCTTCGTGAGCACAAATCCGATCACTTACACCAATAATCCCTGTCGCGTCTGCAAAGATTTTCATTTTTAAGCCCGTTTTGAAGTTTAGGATGACGCTGCTTTTTGGCGTATGCCGTTTCAGACCGAGGAGTAACCGAATCAGGTGCAATCCCATCGCGAGCACGAAATACCGGAAATCTAGTAATTGCATCGCCGATTTTAATGACAGACGCATTCTTCATTGAGTTTACCACCTTTTTATTATTTTCGTATTTAAAAAAAAAGATAAGCTATTGGGTTTTTTTGATTGCATATTTAGCTGGGAAATTTCATGTGTTCCACGTCATGGTCTTCGCGAAATGACGTGGTAAGGACTAACGCTCGCCGAAATAATACGGTAGGGTGTTTTGAACTTCAATATTGAGGGCTATAATTTACGCAGATTTCTGAAAATTGTTGCAAACGTCAGGGGAAAGATTTTCTGTGAGTGATGAACTATTTGTCCGGCGTGCATTACAATTTGCCTTGCAATAATGAGACTATGACTTTAAGCTTTTTTAGTCACATATAACAGACTTTGTCAATAATGTCTATTGAGTAGCTCTGAATGTCGCTTAAATTGTCAATTCAGAGTTAAATAGTTTACTGTAACGAAATTATAATGTTAAGTCTGAACTTATGAGACCCCGAGAGCTATGCCAGCCAGAGCTTACCTACTCCTGGAAGGGGGAGTGAGTGAGTTGGGGTTTGAATTCAATGATCTTATCGAAACGCATATCAGCGATGCGCACACCGATATTTTGGTAGGCATTTAAGCAACTATCGCTATTACCGGAGATTGTTCAAAAAGACATTTGCAGATAAAAGACAAAGTATCACGAAATCCAGAGAAAAAAACTTGTTGACTCAAGAAACGATCCTAATTTGTTTTGGAACACGGTAAAGGACCAAAAGAAAGCACCTTGTACTTCCCAAAAAATATAATCTCAGCAATGGTATGATCATTTCATGAATATTTTACACAAAGATAACAACACTACCGGTGAAATTCTGAATGAACCGGAATGTGAAAAGGAACTAGATATAAATAAGCCATTTTCTTGTGAGGAGATCAGGAAAAGTCTTTTACAATTGAAAGTGAAAAAATTTCCTGGTGAAGATGGAATTGCAAGCGAATTTCTGAAATCGACAGAGCCTTATATCATGGTTACTTTAACTAAACTGTTTAACAAGCTTTATCTTTCAGGAATATTTCCAACGGAAACGTGCAAGAGCATCATTTGGCCACTGTTCCAATCCGGCAGTAAAGATGACGTAGTGAATTATAGAGGAATTAGACAAGTGGGTGGGAATTATAGAGGAATTACACAAGTGGGTGTATACGAAATATCAGCTTGCTATCACTCACTCGGGGGCTCCGCCCCTCGTGAGATGATAGCTCGCTGATATTTCGTATACACCCCTTGGTCATCATGTATCTATTACTTATCTTTTTTTTGCAAAGTCATTAAAGGTATGTTATTCAAAATAAGTGAAGGTAAGTGAGAAGCATTCTGTTTGATGGGATGAACATATTTCATACACATTCATCATAGACAGACACAACAAATTCTCAAAGTTTCGCACTATTTCATTTCTATGGGCTCAATGGGATGTTACTGTAAAAACATTTATAGGTTTTGCAACCGAGCTTGAACGACAAATATATCATAAATTGAAAAACTTAATGTTCAAGTTTCATAGTTTCCCTTATTTATTGCATGCAACCATTGTGTAAATTAATGATGCACTATTTGAATGATATCAAGATTTTCATCTCAACATAACATCATGATTTGAAATATTGTTCAAAGCACGTTAAACCTCAACTCACTCACTCACTCAATCGCGGGAAGAAGGAATACAGGTTAAAACATCTTGTCCTTCACTTGCACCTTAAGCACCCGTAAACTTAAAATAAAAGATAATAATTCTTTTCCATACACCAGGGGATCGAGGTAGGCTCGACGCGTTGACTATTACCACCACACACACCCCCCCTCCCCCTTTGTTAATTTTGTCTCTGTTGAAGACCTACTTCTAGTGTTTACAAATATTAATTCAGTAATTATTGTGTAAAAATAGTAAATTAAGTTGACAGGTTTCATCATGGATATTCTTAACTTGGTGGATATTCTTCAAAAGAGAATAACAGTTTCAATATGAACCTGAAATACCTTCAGTTTGAGGAGACATTCACAAATGCCGTGACAGATTCCCCTGATGAAATATCAATGATCCATCAAGATATGTTAATGATTCCGAAGTCGCCTTTCATTGCAGCTTATAGTCACCAAATTAGCGCCTGCGTCAATTGTGTTGTAAGGTAATCTTAGGATGTCCCATTTAATTAATAAAGAAGTTATTTAGTTTTGTCACCCTGTTATGTCATGAATATAAGGGAACATTTGTGTTTAAATGGGAAACATACTTCATTATAAACCTGGCAACAAACATTTTGTCACAAAACTGTCATCCAAAACACTACACCTCCTTGAGACATGGCGTATGGATCAAGCCAAAAACGCCACACATTCTCATAAATCTGTTTTTTGGGGTAACACACCACCAATCCTCCTTATCATAACTGTCTTTGAGGCCGAGCAACTATAATACCCTTTTGCAAATTTTGCTTTGGGGTCAAGCTATAAACACCACACTACCTTTTAAAACCGATTTTGAGTCAAGCAAAATAACACCACATCTTCTGGTTTCAGGCTCAAACAGCAAAACCACATAAGACAAAACCTTGATATTGAAAAATGCTAAGCAGACAGGTGAATTGCATGTGTGTATGTGTGTTAGCATGTGCATTTGGGATTAAATCGTCAGCTAGCTCTGATCATTAGCTGAAGCATTCATAAAATCTACACTGTAAGACCAAAAATGATTTGCTTCGCACTAATGCGTGTGCAGGACGAACAAAGGTCAGGTGCTTGCTGTTTGATGAATGGTAATACCGGTAAAATATAAATGTATACTCTAATAATGGGAAATTTTTATTACAAATAATCACCTCGCCCGAGTTATCGATGATGATTAGGCAGGCGTTACATGCATTTTAACAGATGTAGTCGATCATGAATACGTTTTCACATGATATACTTTGTCGAGAGACGTATCGAGACACTGAGTGTATAAATGAAGAATGAAGTAGAAGAATTAGAATAGAATGAGAAGTAAAGTTATAAGAACTATGAAAAGCAACTTATGATTGGTGTAGTTATTTATGAATCATTAAATAAAACAATATACTCTTTGCAAATTAACTAACGGGCAAAAGAAACGATACCAAACTTTCAGATCAGATATTTTTTTACAAAACTGTTGAAAATGTAAATACACGACATTGAAATGATTCCCCTATGTCAGTAATCATATGTGTCACGAAATTGTTGCGTTTTGGCGATCCGTTTCCGGGAAATTGCATTAAAGCGAGATTTTTTTACATGAAAATCACATGTTGCACGTGCATCATTTGGGTATAAAAGATGTGTCTTATCATTCGACGACATACCATTTCTTCAACTGTGCATGGAAACATGGCAAGATTATCACCATAAGAGAGAGAGAGGGCCGTCGGGATGATACAGATGGGTGCAACGCATGCACACGTGGCTACGACGTTGGGTTGCAGCCGTATTACTATCACCAGGCTTATGAGACGGTACAGGCAGACAGGGAGGACAGTAGACTTGCCGAGGAGTGGAAGACCCCGCGTAACAACCGCCAACGAAGACCGCCATTTGCGAATTCTTCATCTGCGGAACCGCTTCCTGTCAGTGACGGAATCAGCGACGAATAGCCTTGGACATGCTGTCAGTCGAAGAACAGTGGCCAGACGTCTGAGACGACATGGTATTCGCGCCTACAGACCCGGCCGTGGCGTGCATCTGACGCCTCGACATCGACGTCAACGTCTCCAGTGGGCACGTAACGTTCGGCAGTGGCAGGCCCGGAACTGGCGAAGAGTCATCTTTTCGGATGAGAGTCGCTTCCAACTATTCAGAAATGATGGAAGAGCGAGGGTGTATAGACGTCGTGGTGAACGTTGGCGACGTTGTTGTGTTCAGACTGTGGTACCCTTTGGCGGTGGCAGTGTCATGGTGTGGGGCGGAATTAGCGGACAAGGGAAGGCTGATCTCATTGTTGTTGATGGGAACCTCAATGCAGAGAGGTACATCGATCAGATTCTCCGCACAGTGCTCCTACCATTCCTGCAACAGCACAACAACAGAACCCTGTTCCAGCAGGACAACGCCCGTCCCCATACAGCCCGTATTGTCAGGGATTTCATGCAAAGAAACAACATCAACGTGTTGCCATGGCCATCGAACATTTATGGGACCATTTGGATCGTCAAGTCCGTCAAAGAGCCGTGGTTCCAGGAAACCTCCAAGAGCTTGCCCAGGCCCTCAGAAAGGAATGGCAGAGAATACCAGACCGTGTTATCTTACGTCTGGTGTTCTCAGCACGACGACGAGTTCGGGCATGCATCGAGGCCCGTGGCGGCCATACAAGATACTGAAAAACCTGTTTTTATGGGTGTTGTATTTTTAGGTGCTGATCGAATTCAGGACAATTTCATGAGTGAACTTTAAGGAGTTGTACGTCATAACACACTGACCTGAAAGACTTCAATATGTGATTGTTTGATGAACTTGTTATCTGTTTTCATAATGGAAATGAAATAAAAGATGTATCATTTATTTTCTGTCTTTTATTGGTCAATTATACTTGGTATCGTTTCTTTTGCCCGGTAGTTTATATATAGATATTCTAGATTATTTCCATCAAACAAGAATGCTCGACACCTTAATATTTCTTTAAAAATCAATGATGTGTATTTGACTTAATGTGTAATCTTGCGAATTGACCACAAGCAGACTTATTTGTCTATAATATAATTTTTCCATCGTGAAAATTGAGGGAAAAAATATCCTTGAATGTGATTTTGCCTTAGTTTCAACAGTCACTTACAATTTTGGTGTTAATACCTTTACAAACCATAGTTGATCAATGCAACCTTGAGTTTTTTAGTTCTGGTAGAGAAACAAAAAAACACAACCCGTATCAACACTTCATGCACAATATTTTAAATTATACTGAAAAATGGAAGATTTCAAATTGAAGCTATCTTGTCCTCAAACTGAAACAAAAACCGGCACTCGAGAAGTAATCTTTTCGAAATATAACTGAAATCCCTTGGAATTTGCAACATTTTATAGTTAATATCGTTTTTGAAATAATCAGGTTTGTTACAAGACTGAAATACATAGATATTTCTGGTAGAGAATCACCGGGTCAGACCGGATATCATATGTGTGTAAAGGATATTAGTTAATGAGTCTAAATTCTTGTTTTTTCAAAATGTATGTCTTGTTCAATTGTGCCTTTTAACCACCATCCACATCTCAGCTAAATTACTTAGGAATCTTAGAAATAATCCGCGTAGTTGAATGACTAGATTCGAGATTTACTTTTAAAAATCATAGTACGGGTAATTACAGATACTTCTACCGCCCCTTCCAGTTTTATAACTTGACTTAACAGTGAGGTTGTAGTTTAAGGTGGGTGTATATTTGATCAAAATAATCAAGGTGTGCCAGGTTATGAATAATCTAGAGATATTTTTTTCTTTTGGAAAAGGTTAGTCAATACCAATCGACCATTTGACAAAAACATTATTTCCAAGTTTTCATTATAGGGATTTAGAAGGTGTCTAAATTGCCTTAATTGCATTTAAATCATTTGCTTGATAACAGTGTTAGCATCTACAACAACACGCCACACTCATGTAAAAGAAAAGTTGGAAATCCAGAGAAACTTTTCTCAATAATAATATAAAATACATTAAAACGTGTTATTAAACATGTTTCATTGTTTCTATATTCAAACTTTAGCATGTTTAACGGTAAAATAGGATTCAATATTTAAATATTTCACAACAAAGCATCTTTATTAGTAAAAATATCATTTATTATGTATTTACAATGTAGCATATTTTACTTTAAAACTTAAATATTTCAATATATAGCGTATGTTGTGTCTTCCTCTAATCTTCCTTCATATATATAATCTTGAAAAAACGTTTTGTGAAACAGAAAACAATATGTTTTTCTCTTCGTCTCCTGGACCTGATATTTGACATTTTACTTCAAGGATGAAGAAATGTAGAATATAAAGAGCGATAATGGCTATTACGTATAAAACACTGTAGAGATTGGTCTTCACCTAGGGTACAACATTGAATCATGAATTTTTCAGAGAGAGAGAGTGTATCTCCATACATAGGGTCAGACCGGATGTCAGATGGGCAATGCTTGCTGGGAGTTGTACTGTCTTGAGCACAGAATCCAGCCTAACTTTCAGACCAACTTGGTAGCGTACCTACGTATTCACTTTCCTATGTCAACTTTCGCCCCTGAGATTTCCGTAAGGAAAGGCTTACAATCAGCAGCGGATCAGTTGGCAAAATCACCAACGCCTGATTCGAGCCTGCCAACAAGATGGTGAAGTGCTATCCCCGTATCCCAAGTACATGACCTGCTACATGCTGTATGTCGTTCCAAGAGATATCAAGCTTCAATCGCTACCATCAAGACCAAGAGAACTATCCATTTTGTTGACTGGTGTCCCACTGTATTCATGGTGGCCATCAACTACCAACCATCAACTGTTGTCCCTGGCGGTGACTTGACCAAGAGCTGTCTATATGTCAAGCAGCACCATGGTCATGGCTGAGCCATAGGCTCGTCTTGACCACAATTTTTATTTCAAGCTTAATTCACGTTTCGTGATCAAGTCATAACTCAGACTCGGGGTATTGAGGTTAAAAAATTCCTTGATTTCGATTTGGAACTCAGCTTGGTTATGAAAACGTACTCAACTCAAATAAGGTCCGAAGCTAACGCTCATAGGCGGCTGCTCTTTGTTCCAATTAACGCTAAGCGTGACGTTGCCCGCGGTCAAGGACAGATAACTCTAAACGTCAAAACTGGAAAATGGTCTATTGGCATTTGGCATGTGGAATCCAAGCCACATTATATTGATTGGTTCGTATAGCATTGGATTCATGAAATGGGTTACTTTTACTATATCACTTCATGACATTGGTGAGTAGTTTAAAAATTCATATAGATATAATGGGAGTTATTATTAACTAGATTGAAAATCTGATGTTATATCTAAACTCGATTCATTCGCTAGCTAACCATATGTAAAAATGCTTTGAGTTATTGAAAAGGTCAGCCGAAACAAATTAGAAAACACCTTCCTAGTAAAAACTGAGACAATCCGTGCGGTGACACACTGTATGAGGTGTATAGAAATATATTTACACATATATATACAATTTCAAGCTAAGTGAACATACCAATGACATTATTTACGTCTTTGAATACATCAACCAAGTTTACTGGTGAGCGTTACTCCGTAATACCCGGTCGGAGTCGATATTTTTGCCATAACAGAATTATTTCCTAAGTCCATATCGTAGACCATTCAGACGTTTATCAACAAAGTGGAGGTGTGTCACTACATGAGCCATTTTATTTGTACGTTGGACAAGCCAGACAAGGTGATTCGATAAAACGTCACAAAGGGAGGTAATAGAATAAACGCGTCGAGCCTACCTCGGTCCCCGGGTGTATGGAAAGTAATTATCTTTTATTTTAAGTTTATGGGTACTTTAGGTGCAAGTATTTGGCACGGTATTTTGACCTGTATTCATTCTTCCCACGATTGACTTTTCAAACATCATGTTATGTTGAGATGAAAACTTTGATATCATTCAAATAGTTCATCATTAAATTACACAATGGTTGCTAGCAACCCATAAGGGAAAAAATATAAAACTAGAAACATATAGTTTTTCCAATTATGATTTTTTTTTTCGTTCAAGATCAGTTGCCAAGCCTATTAATATTTTAGAGTAACATCCCATTAAGCCCATAGATATGTAATAGTGCATATCGTTGAGTATTTGTTGTGTCCATTAATAATGAATGTTTATGAAATATGTTCATCCCATCAAACAAAATATCTTCTAACTTAACTACACTTAATTTGTACGATAACATGCCTTTTATTATTTTTCAAACAAAATATAAAAGAGTGATGGGCCATCAATGTTGGTTTGAATATAATTTAAACGATGCGTTAAGAATGTTGGTTTGAATATAATTTAAACGATGCGTTAAGAGCGAAGTATTTGGAAATACGAAAACCTTACTGTACTTAGATAAAACGTACAAAAACACCAGCTTGAAATATTACACGTTGTGTAATGTTCAAAACGGTCCAAAATTTATATTAACACTTTAAATCTTTCAAATTAATCGAATTCAAATATTCAGACGCAAAATATAATCATCCTTTAGTTTCGCCATTTGTTAAATAGGATTTGGTCAAGTTCCAGTTAAACCAAATTTTTTACAAAGGTGATAGTTTTCTCTCTGGGCGACTAAACATAAGTATCTGTTGCTTTAAATAAGGACTGTCATTTTGGAAATAGCCTAGGGTTTGAAAATCATTCATCTGGTTGTCTGAAATATTATCATTCAGCACATTTTATTCAACTATATATTCAACTTACTTGATTGGAGACCTTTACTACACAGATAAAGTGAAATAAAATAAAAATGCATGTATTCAATTATAAGACAATTAATGAAATTAAGCGGTTGCATATAGTACTATACGTACTATGACCACGCTAAGCAATGTGAATCCATTTCCAAACCCTAAAATGAATGAAAGGTGTTCACACAAAAATTACTGCCACTGGTTCATTTCCTATGTGAATACGATTGTTGATTTGGGTTATAGGATGCGTTACCCTCTTAGATAAAACTTTTAGCTAAATTTAAGGTTATTTGGAAATTTGAAGATATAAATCTGTCGAAAATAAGTTACCACCTACTAAAGGGACCATGGCACGTTTTTTTATATTTTATTCTTTGAAATTTTCGAAAGAATAATAGCACACCGGCCAGGAGGGGTCCCCATTCTCCCCCCCCCCCCCCCCCCCCCCCAATGGCAGAACGAAACCAACTTTTTTTGAAGCCTTGAAATGTCTATTATGCAAAATTTGAGTGGTAACAGTGTATGTGTCATTTTTACATATTTCCATTGGTACCCCCCTCAGCCACTTATTTGCTGAAGCGGCGTCACACCAAAAGGTGGACGTCCCCATATCTTTGGTTCTAATTATCACAGAACCATAATCTTGGTATCTAAATGTATGTTTAGAAGGTTACTGAATCCATTGACAGACATTTCAGATAGCTACCATGAGTCATTTGTACGAAATTTTAGGTTTCCGTTACAAAAAGTCATCATTCATGACTTCGGTCGGTAACAATTCTATTTTCTCTTCTCTACAGTTAATGTATATCATTTTATTTTACATTATTTGCACTGAGAATAGAATTATGAGTACTTGTAACCCTTTTGTGTACTTATGTGTACTTATAACACACAAATTAAGTGTCCAAAACCACACCGAGGGACCTACCACTAATATGCTATCATTGAAATACACCAACTCGGCTTTGGAAAAAACTATTTTCTCTTCTCTACAGTGAATGTAAATCATATTATTTACATTATTTGCACTGAGAATAGTATTATGAGTACTTGTAACCCTTTAGTGTACTTATGTGTACTTATAAACCACAAATTAAGTGTCCAAAAGCAAACCAAGGGACCTACCATTAATCTACTATCATTCAAATACACCAACTCAGCCTTGGAAAAAACTTACAATTTTGTATTTTGAATGTGTTGTTTTACTTCTAAATCATTGGGGATTTAAAGGGATAGATTTAAAGGGTACAAAGAAGAAATATGACAGATAAGTAGGGGGTGCATAGGGACCCCTCCTGGCCGGTGGACTATAACTAATGTCAAAGGCATTAATTTGAGGGTCAAAATCCTCATTTCTCAACCTGATCATCTGCAGACTTGCTAGAAAATATCAAGTTTCACCACTTCCTTGATAAGTGTGTAGGTATCTATACCGAAACGCCGCAATATTCAATGAAGAATTCGTAAATCAAGAGATCATGCTTTCTATTCATCATATCAACTTCTTAATGCCTCTAAAAGACCAAATATCAAGTATCAAGCAAAATCTGTCGGTGGACATTCAGAGTTGACAAGCTAATCATACATTTCATTTTTCCCTCGGTTTACGGTCAGCATAAAATATCCGCACTGACATGGATCTGATTTCCCTTCAAATCAGCTGTCTTATTTACTTTGAGATCTCTGACTAGTGAGAAAACAATTGGCAGAACATTCATTCATTCACACTAACCATATGGTTTAAAATGTTTTAAGAATTCGATGTTTGCCTTTATATGTGTCCTTTTACGATTTAAGCTGATAATAGTTAGAATATCTTCAATCTCATTTCAAAGTCTGTCTCAAAAGTCAATCATGTAACAAAAAATGTAATCGAAAATCTTTTAATATGTATATAAACTGAGCAAAAATTAAAACATGACAACAATTTTTACTGGCACAAAACTTTTGATATTTGTTTTAAATAAATTATTCCATTCGTATGTTGTGCAAATATCAATTGTGTTTAAACAGAAGACAAAAACACATAACCACGTTTGTCTTTAATGTCGATAACGTTAATGACGTCTGAATACCCTCCCAAATGAATTTGAAAGAAAGAGGAGAATCAATCTGAAGGTCATCAGCAACAATATATTATTAATGTTGTCCACTCTAGCGTCTCGTACAGCCACACAACGTCTCGTCATGGATCTCAGAACGTGATTGAACAATGCCCGAAGAAGAAGTCGCCATTGTTGTTTAGCTGAAACGTTAGTCCTGGGCCGTGTCTCTTCATGGAAGGGGAACAGGTTGCACAATCTGATCCCGGTATTGGAGTGCATTCAAGTTCTCGTGAACAACAACCAGTGGAGCGTGGCGTTCACCTTAGCTTGTCTGCGGTACACACAGGCCCTGTCGTCGGTTACGGCGATGAAGAGATGTAAGGGTATAGGGTAGGTCCTCTGTAGGGTCTCCGTGCACGAAGTCCAGCGGCGCGTAAACGATTTCTGACATTTTGTTGGATTAACCGTCCACCAAACATCTCCCTACTTGTGGAAGTTGCAGATACAAATCGGTTGCGAAGATTACTTAACGTATTGCTGCATCTTCTCGGGTTGACGTCACACGTGACGCTCCTGGCCGCGGGCGGTCTGCAACTGTTCCCGTTTGATGCGCTTTCATACTAAGATTTAAAATGGTTTAGTTTGTCGTAAATAGTTGAAGGCTCTTGCCACCGTGACCTCAGACTGACCATCATTGAGCCTAGACCTTGACCCAAGGAAACTTTTGAAAAGTCTTTTTTGATGATCAAACACATTTTGTCTTTTTCAGCAAGATGGAAAATAACGTGTCATAAGACTTATTAGCATTGGAAAAAATATTTACAACCAAATTTCATTCCAATAGTCAACAGAATTGTTTGAGACTGGTTCATTGTGTGAATTGCTTTTATAAACGCTTCACAGAACTTTGACAAAAGAGTAGTACATCAACGACGTCCTCGGATGTGAAATGACCTCGATTACTGACCAACAACCAACAGGGGGAGTTGTAATATCATAATACGCATGCAGCTTTCCTTATGATCTCTTACCTTACTAATACCATTTTTAGAATCTTGCAATGGCGGTTACAAACACAATAACAGCTCATTATATATGTATAAATATATATATATATATATATATATATATATATATATATATATATATATATATGAAAAGTTGAATTGGTTCAAACGCAAGGTCACATATAGATTAAATATAACATACTTCACATAGTCGTTTGAAGAATCATTTTAATCCGATACTAGTATTTCGTCAATAGTATTGACTCATCAGGGATGAAACGATATGATCGTTAACATCGCATTACAAGCGTTTTTATAACAAAATATACGTACAATGTACAAGGATATATTATAATTACAATTACAATATATCCTTGTACATTGTACGTATATTTTGTTATAAAAACGCTTGTAATGCGATGTTAACGATCATATCGTTTCATCCCTGATGAGTCAATACTATTGACGAAATACTAGTATCGGATTAAAATGATTCTTCAAACGACTATGTGAAGTATGTTATATTTAATATATATATATATATATATATATATATATATATATATATATTCTTTAAAAATAACAAACTGAAGATTGGTCTTCATATAAAAATGACGTCATATGTATACCACTAAAATGTATACATATGACGTCATGAATTACGTCCCTTGCCATTGTTAACGCTATACTATTAGCAACACAATGTATAAGTTACCCTGATGATCACTATGTTGTGAAACCGGTTGGTAATGAACTTATATGAAGACCAATCTTCAGTTTGTTATTTTTAAAGAATATTTGATACATAAACCATGAACATTTAACTTTTACATCTATATATATATAGTTTTTCACACGAAAGACGATGTTATCTACTAAACGCTATTAGCTTACCTTTCTAAAACCTCTTGGTCTGGTAAACTCTCTTTCTCATGAAACTTAAGCCTTTATCAATTTATCCAGTAGATATGATTGCATGATTAAAATAAACAAAATTCATTATCTAAATTGTGCCTTTTGTCATTAGAAAACATCATGGAATTATCTTTCGACCAATGTTCATTTTCTTATTTGTAGAAACATCATATAAAGAGGTTTTGTACATTAAATTTATATTTCTGCTTGCTTCAGGTTTGAATCTCATATTTGAAGCAAAGAATGTCTTATATTCCTAAGTCTTTAGTACATATGAAAGCAGTGGCATGTCTCTATCAAAGTGTGAAAATATTACTTTAGAGGATGGATTTCTCTTCATTTCTGCTGTAAATATTAAGTGTATTGAGTTTTGGACTTTGAAGGAAAGAGGTTAAAAGGAAAGTTTTCAATTTCATTCTTTAACATGGATATTTGACTTTAAACGCACTAGTGCACGCCAATATTTCGTAAACACAACAAATAGCTGCACACAGTACTAGTTCAGCCGTTTCCAAGTGTCAATGATTTATCCGTTTTGTGCACAGCTATCCACAGATTTTTTATATGTTCAAGCCGGCAGCGGCTGTCTTAATGTTTTCATTGTTGATTGCAGGTAAAGAATGTTTAGTATTTCATAACATCGATAGAAAGTTTAAGTAAATGCATAAGTCCTCGTAAACCTCAAAATAGGCAATTTAAACCGCAAAAGCGTGCACTAGTGCCTTTAAAACAAGCAGACATCAAGTCATTTTTATTCTGATTCATGTTGTCTGCGAAAGTTTCAATTCATAGGTATTTAAATTAAATAAGGCAATGGTATGGGTATATATATTTCCTTTGCTCAGCAGTGCAGGAAGACACTTCTAACAGGTCTAACAGGTTGTATGTTTACGTCACTTGAGAGGAAATATTTCAAAGACTCGGATTTTCCAAGCTAATGGGTACTATTATTTGACTAATGCACAATTCCTTTTCGTATTCACTTAACATGGATGAATACCCACTACAACCTATTAGAAACTGATAGACAAGAAGGTAAGATGTTTTGATTTAAGAGACATTTTTCAAAGTTTATGACCAATAGGAAAATTAAGATATGATAAAAACGAAACAAAAACATCTTGAAACGTTTACCTTTATCTTATTTCGATGTTCTTTAGTTTGGGTTGAAGTTGTTTGAGCGTAACTATTTAATTGAAATTATTTAGCTAGTTTTGTTCTAATATCGAAATAAAGTTACCTAAAATATATACAAAAGCGCTTGCTTATAGATTTTTGATTTCGTACTCAATGGTTTGAAATGGTGCAAATGATTTAAAACGTCTTCTGATATAAACTTATTTTTCAGTGTTTAGTTTGGATTTACCTGAAGCAATTGAGGTTGACTAAGATTACATTGTACCATTTAACTCACAAATCGAATTAATTCCACTGCATTGCTTGTTCTCTAAACAAACTACACGAATTTTATTTTTAAAGACGAGTTCTTGACAATTCTAAAAATTCATACCTTTGCCACTCTCCTTCCACGCTTTAATTTTCGAGACGAGTGGAACTTTTGTCATTTATTGTCATAGGTCATTACAAAACCAATTGTCAAATCTAAATAACGATGTCAAATGTTGACATCTGCTGAGCAATCAAATTCGATGAAAAACGTTTTCTTTCAGTCTGTTAGAACTTATTTTCGTAAATGTTGTTTAATCGGTCAGAAGCTTTGAATATTTTTTGTTTTATTTGTCTTTTAATAACATGAAAAAGGTATTTCATGAAAGAAACAATTTTGATTGAAACTAAAATGAAAATGACTTTACAATACAAGATCAAGAACAGCTGAAGTAAGTCGTGAGGCGAACTGATGATGTATTATCAACATTCGGGAATTTTAATAATATTGTGTTTTGTCTTTAAAGACTTTAAAGAACAAGATCAAGAACAGCTAAAGTAGTTGAGAGTCGAACTCATGATTTATCATCAAAATTCGGGAATGAAAAACAACTTTAGTCCAGTCAATCTCAGAAATTACGCCATAATGTCTCTCTTATTTTTGATGTTATACATCATTATTTCCAAACTAGCAAAATTTGGATAAAAATCAGTTCAAGACCGCTTATAGATCGTCATGACCAATAGAAATACATGTAAAATCTCGATTGTTTACATTAATATCAATGCAAGGATTAAATTAATCAGAGATTAATATTAGGACTTGAAGAGGTGGTTTCTTGGTTTGGTGTGAGCCTCAAAGGCACTGTAGCACAAATTTGCGCTTTTGGGGGATAAGAGAACAGCTGAACTCGCCTCATTACCTGTACGTGAAAGGTTGGCTTTCGCTAGTAAATCGATGAAATCTAATTGTTCTTGATCGCTTTTCAAAATCCGAACTGACTTCTTATGATATTGTATTGTTTGAAATTATTTTTATCAAATTATTCAGAATAATTCAAAAGAACTATGACGGGTCTCTGCTTCTTTGCCCATCTCCGTTCACTCTTAGCTTCTATCCTTTACGTTCAAGGTAAGTATCTTTCAAGGTTTCATATTTGTAAGGATAAGTCCTTTGATGATATAAATTTGCAGAAATCGTCATTTTCTATATATTTGTAGAATGTAAGAATCATGTGTATCTATAGTCATCTACCATTAAATTGATATAAATCTCTGTTTGTATTTGATAATGTAAGATCTTTTTCCAAAGACCAGCGGCACATAGAAAACTAAATTCTCCTGATATCTTACATTTTTCAAACGGCATGATATATTGAGGATTCTTAACGACCTTCCATTTCATACTATTTTTATTAAACGAGTTTAATAGAAATAGTATGAAATTGAAGGAAGTTTAGTATTCTGTTTATTACTTGACCTCAGTTATCAAGCATTGATTGCCGAAAGGGTACTGAACGAAGCATTTCCGCGACTAAACCACCACTGTGACGTCGGTGCCAAGATTGTGACGTCACAACAACACAATATTATGACGTAATACGGGGAGCGATATTACACTAGTTTAATATCGCCGTATAAATATTACACTGCGGTATCTTACACGGGCGAGTAATAAACATAATTACTTAATACAAAGTAAATTCCTCATGTAAAAAAAGTCTTTGATAACTTCTTGTTTAACCATTATATGACAAACCTTGCACATTATATTTTCAAAATAGGAGTACACTAGTATACTCGTACAACTCTTAAACCCTTTGAATATATGGTTTCATGAAATCTTTATCAGATATATTATATTTGATTGGCACAATTGTTGATTTTTGTTTATCATCTATAAAGACTTGTACTGCCAAATTCGAGAATATGTCGTCAATGCATTCATATAAATAATGAATTATTTTATTTTCCATTTGTTATGATTATCACACCTCAATTCTTCATCATCTACAGCGGTAACCATAACCCCAAGTACCGTTAACGAAACTGATGGGACTGTTACCATCACTGTGACGCCGGACTCACCAACTGGTGCATGGTTCTTGACAGTATGTATTATCTGATGTCGCTATAACTGTCAAAGATATCCACCTTTTGGAAGCATGTTCACTCTATCAGCCTTGTGTAATGTGAAGGGACACCACAAGTACAATGACTTGCAAGAAATAGAGCAATGAGAAAGAGTTCCTCGTCATGTTTGTAGTGGAAAATGTCATTACTTCCAAAGTTACATAATAAAGGTCATTTCATGTAAAACGAGTCATCTACAGATAGTCATGCATGTCATTTCACAACCAGTGGTTAAACCTAAACTACAATAACTTGCGCACAAATGTTGAAATTCCGAACTTGAATCATTATCTCCAAACTGAAACAGGTAGATGGCGTCCAATCCATGTACCTCTTACGCTGCAGTTTGCAGCCTGAGTGTAATAAAGTTCAGTTCAGTTCAGGTAAAAGAAAATCGTACATATCAATCGAAAATTGCATTCAGTTATTTTACTGTAAACAAACTTAAATCATTTAAATAAGTTAATTACACACACCTAGCTTGACTGATCATGGTACCTTGTAAGGACTCCTTTCAGTGTTTGAAAAATATTGTCCTGCCATAAGATAACTTTAACTCCATTAGAAACAGTGTCCTTAAAGTAACACAGAGTATGTTTTTGGATTCTTTATGTTCCTAAAATAAGAGCCAAATTACCATATGTCCTCAAGTTAGTTCAAATCGCCTACCTAACTCGAGTGTATATCTCCCTAATTCCCAAATTGTGATAATTTTATGTTTTCCATGATAAAAGAAAAACGGGCCATTTAAATGTTAGGATGTCGAAATTCTGCGTACATTTTACATGTATATTAGTTAAATGTCCTAATCAATACTACCAATCCAGTTTTACATTTCTGTCTGCTGTAAATAAGTTCCCAAAATTACGTTTCAGTCATTGTCCGGTTTTCGATCACAAATCGAGACTTAAACCTGTTTGTTGCCACTATACTGAACTTATAAGCACTAAGATGCTAATTTTTGGAAACAACATTCACTTCTCGATAAAATAACACCATTTATGAAGTTTGGCATATTTGACTCCAACAACATACTCTGTGGCACTTTAAAGTCTAAACATGACTGTAATTCAAATCGATACTGAAACGGTGGAAGGTAGTGTAATTGTTTTTAAAAATCATGCCAGTCATTTCCGGAAAAGTCAATTAATTGGCAGTGATTTTTCTTTTTTTTTTAAACTGTAAACATAATAAGTGATGTCATTATTATCGATTAAGTACAGATGAAAGAGCTTGAGGCGTAAAAAAATTCTTCACGCAGTGCTCTGTACGACTGAAGAAATGACAAAACATGATCTTTTATTGGCATCTTTTTGATAAGGTAAGTGCATTACCGCTTTGCATCTGTTCGTTTTTAAATGATTTGTTGCAGTATGAAACAAGTGAAGGTAGTGGAAATGTATTTAGCGGAGGCAACTTCTTCACCATTCAGATCAATGATGACTCGGTGAGTCCGATAGACTATATACAGTGTAACCGCATATACGTACCCTACCTTTAAAGAGCGCCGAATTTCATAGAGAAGCGGCCGGAGGTCAAGTATTGGATGATAAATGCCTTAGGATTACATGCATGAATTTTGTATGTATGTATGTATGCATGCATGTTTGTATGTATGTATGTATGTGTGTATGTGTGTGTGTGTGTGTGGGGGGGGGGGGGGGGGGGGGGGGGTGCGTGTGTGTTTCTGTATGTGTATATGTAGGCGTGTAAGACTTAATGTCTGCAGAGTGCGTGCGATTTATTAAACCCTACTTTTGAAAATTGTCATGTAAAATCATAGTTTTAGTCTTGTTAAAGGTTCTTTACATATGATAACTTTAATATTGAAATAGTTTATCTCCATTTTTTCTTTGAATATTTCGACTTCAGGAATATCAAGGCGACCGTGTGTATGAAGTGAATTTCACAAATGGTGATAAGTTGGATGACCCTCTACCACAAAGTATAACCGTCACAATCGTTGATGATGAACGTAAGTCTGGAAGCATTGATAAAACATTTATTCAGAAAAACAAATTAGGTCCAAGCTAATTGCAATATTGAAGTAACTAGAACATCATATAATGATATATTAACTTTGAATTGAAAGATTTGGGTGGTCGGTCACTAGTTGAGTATGTGTCAAATCGGATACTTGTATATACATTGTATGAACTTAACAAGGAAAAAGATACAAATTATTTTGTGTCTTGGATTTATTTATATCGTCTTTGAAATACAGAAGAAGGTTACAGATGCCATGGTAAATACTCATGAAATCAAGAACATATATATATATTCTACCCTAGTAAGTTTTGATGTAGTCAGCTATATATAGCAATATCGACACAACACTTGGCATTAAAGCTATAACCTACTGGCTAAAAGAATACAGAAGTGAGATTCAGGATAGGTTTTCAGAAAGCTTTATAATAGATGCATTGAAGTTGGTACTGACCAATAACATTTTCTATTTTGATGGTTGCTATTACTCACAAGAGAAAGGCGTAGCCATGGGCACTAAAGTTGCTCCAACCTACGCAATCTTAGTTCTTGGATATTTAGAAAGGCAATTTTATGTAAAATTGGGAAATAAACTTGGACAAGAGACAAAGCTACACGTAGAAAACATTTCTTGATGATTGTTTCGCCATATTTAAGGTATCGGATGAAAATCTGCAAGAAATTCACAGCATTCTAAATTCTCTAGATCCTTCTCTTTCATTTACCATGGAAAAAAGTAAATGTGAACTGAATTTCCTGGACGTAAAAGTCAAACTGAATTCTGAAGGCGATATAAACACGGATATATTTTACAAGAGTATTGATACCCACCAATATTTTGATTTTAGATCATGCCACCCCAGACACACTAAGCGCAATATCCCATACCCTTTAGCTAGACGAATTTGCACTATTGTGTCGGTAAACTACATTAAAGAACAACGTCTTTATGAATTTTTAATTAATCAAAACTATCCCGTAGAGTTAATTAATGATGGTATAACGAGGGCCGTTAGTTTGGATCAAAAGAAACTCAGGGAATCAGCCCATAATAGTAAATCCTCTTCCCTAACAGGCATAAACGCAAACGCTTCCATCCCAGGAACCAGTCAAATTGAACATACAGATAAGAGTTGCCTCCCATTAATTACAACGTTTAATCCAAATCACAATAATGCCCTAAGCTTGGTAAATCAACATTTACCTGTTTTACATCAAAGTCAAAGGATGGAACGGATATTGAGAAATCATCATATTGTTAATATTCGAAGACAGCCCCGAAATCTAAGGACTGGGGATTGCAATTCTTTGCGCATCCAGAATTGCAATCCCCAGTTCACAATCTGTCCTATTTACAAAATGCGCACAGATAATGAAGAGCTGAGGAAAATTAAAGAACGATTCTTTATTGATGGGTATACCCCGAAATTGAATTGTAACTAATATTAAATCATGTTGACGTCGCATTTACTATACATATTTTAGTGGTATGCATATGACGTCATGAAGTACGTCCCTTGCCATTGTTAACGCTATACTATTAGCAACACAATGTATAAGTTACCCTGATGATCACTATGTTGTGAAACCGGTTGGTAATGAACTTATATGAAGACCAATCTTCAGTTTGTTATTTTTAAAGAATATAATATATATATATATATATATATATATATATATGTATCATCCCAACTGCGGATCCGCCCGATCTTAAGATGGGACGCGTCCCAACTTGGGATTCCAAGTTGGGACGTCCCATCTTGAGATGGGTCGGGGAATACTAAAACATGTTGATAATATTCTTATCTAATAATGAATTGTGTCAGTAAAACATTTTTTTAGATAATTTAGTTCTATTCTTTTCACACCTACGAAGAAAATTTGATTTGATGTTCATTTACTTCACTTTGTGACTCGATTTCATCTGTTATCGAGTACGAACGATTCAACACTACTCAAACAATTATTTAAAGTCACATTTGATTACTGATTGAATCACATTTGTTAAGCGACATAACAAAGTCCGATCACTATATAGATTTATATTTAGAAAATAGTTCTCAGCATTTTTCAAACGATCAATACATGCGTAGATCGAACAACTGTAAACAGAGAGAAACCAAACGGCTCCACATTTCACAGAGATATATTTGTATTTTAGTTTCTTTACAAAAATGTGGCATAAACTGTTAACAATCAAAGATATGAAGTTATTCTAATAAGGATCCAAGTTTTACAGCACTAGTGATAAATTGCGTTTTTCTAAATATATATTTAAAATATTTAAAAAACGTACCTGATACAACGAAATGAATAATCCATGCAAAAACCTTCTACAAGCAGAAATTAAGGTACTCTCCATCGTTACAATCCAGCACCGAATAGATTGAATATGTTAATGTGACAGCTTGGCAATTTTCTATAGTGCCAACATAGGGCTTGAATATTCCCTAGTAAATCATATCAATATACTAAAATCTATCTTAACGGCGAAAAATCTTTGTCACAGAGTGTTAACGAATTCCTAATAATATCTGTTTATCATTTCATAAATGATACCAACCGATTTTTAAAGCTCTTTCCTAAAATTTGTCCCAAATCTAAGGTAGACAAAGTTTGATATAAGTTTGAGTTTAGTAAGAATAATTGCAAATGTATATTTCCATCAATGTCCTTCTTTTATGTTTGTTTCAGAAAATATAGGCATATATTTATATAGGTATTTGCTGCCTTGCTCATCCTTTTTCCTTTTTTATATATATTCTGAATTTTATGGAAATAAAATACTGTTTAAATCATAGTATTATACTTACTTACCATTATATGTTTAACGATATTGCATATTCTCATACAATGAAATATGATAATATTTTACTATAAGCAATGACAGTTTCAATATCAAATTTGTATAAGAAATGACAGTTTCTATATCAAATTTGTATAAGCAAGAACAATACGAATCATTTAGTCCTCTGAAGACGTGTTAAGTAGCATATTTAAGATAACAAAACGATGAGTTAAGTAAACTTTCAGCTGTAAAACAACAATAATACACTGAAATGTATTTCTTCCCTCTCACCTACTCATCTTATTTGACTCATTTGATCAGTTGATTAATTTATTTGCAGTAACAACACACAACAATTCTCTTAATTCAACGCTTCTAACAAGCCTAAATAGACGCTTGTACATATAAAAACAACCTTTTCATACTGATCGAAATCACATGTGACCTCGGGTTAAGTTGAAAAAAATGTTTTTCTCAACTCTGTACCCTGGTTTGTGTCAAAAAGTCTTGTTGGAAGGTAAACAAAGTTTCTTAATGAACTCAAAGTCAACAAACTCCGTTTATAATCTTCTTTTAGTATTGATAAGAAATGAGTTTAAATATTGTATTTCTGAATTAGCATTAAGAAATTGCGTTTGCAATATTGAATATCTTAACCGAAATGTGTTGCAACTGTGCATCGAATTGGTTTGACATAACTTTGTGTTGTATGTTTGATGGTTTCAAAATATTATTTTTATTGGCGCGGCATTAATATAAGCTTCCAGCTTGCTTGCAAATATCAAAAAGCCTGTCTTCTTTCCATAAATAATCAATGGATGATGTTAGATTTCATTTTGGTTACCTTACATGATTAACGTTCTGTTTATGAAAAATATTTTCTTCGAATAACAATACAATAACAATAAACATTAACATTTGATCACGTCTGCTTCCTATCAGTGATATTGCCGATAGGGGCCAATGCCTTGATGAATATGAATGATAATCATTGACTAAAACAACAAACGCTCGGCGTGTACCTTTGTAGTGTTACAAGCATGCTCATGTACAATTGGTACCCATTCTTGTCACTAATTGGAAGGTGACACACAGGTATTAGTGTCATAACCGAACCGGATGTTTACCAATATCCCTCCTTTCGGACCCCATCCCCCTCCCCCCTCCATCCACCCCACACCCTTCTCTGAACTACCAAGCAGGTATGTTAGCCATTTGCTACACGACACTGATCAGATCAGGTTCGATAGGAAATATGCATATGCGGAAGCATAACTGGATTTATTTACTGGACATCTTATAAGCATTGACGGAACACAAGTTATAGGTTAGTGTTTGTGAAATATGTTTAAGAAACATAAAGTCTTAGATTCGACTA
This sequence comes from Phorcus lineatus, assembly GCA_921293015.1. Lineage (NCBI taxonomy): Eukaryota > Metazoa > Mollusca > Gastropoda > Trochida > Trochidae > Phorcus > Phorcus lineatus. The sequence goes on along the minus strand of OV121091.1, from coordinate 17,424,559 downwards.
TCAAACACAATGAGTACATTGAAATCTTGCTTAACGGAACGGTTTATGTGTAAGAATTTGAACTGATTACAAGGCATTAGTATTCTTGGTATTCACTAAGAGTGGGTTTTGAGTGTATACAATATTTCTTTTTTTTATTTGCTTAACGTGCTGTCGCAATTAAAAATATTTAAGAATACGATGAAATGATTTATAAAATTTTGTACAAGAATTACTTTGGAAACCGTATTGTATTATGATGAAAGACTCGTATGCAATGAGATATAGATATAGTCAATAAGTCATGAAAATCAACATAAAATCAAAATATCTTTCGAGGGCCTTAAAGCGCTATCTAAATGATACATGTTATCATGTTATTACTAAATTCAACATTAGAATAAGAATATTATGAACAAGTTAAAGTATTCGCCGTCCCATCTCAAGATGGGACGTCCCAACTTGGAATTCCAAGTTGGGACGCGTCCCATCTTAAGATGGGACGCGATCCCAAGTTGGGATGATACATATGGTTTAAACGTATTTATTTTCATGAAATTTTACATGAAATTGGATTGGTCAACAAGCTAAGACAAGCTTATTTAAAGACCGCTCCATTGAACATACATATATACAAAAGACATCATCATGACAAACTGAAGTACATGAATAAAGCAATGAACTTATCTGAATCATGGAGATGTAATCAAATATAAATTCAGACTTTGTGATGTAAACGATATGCTGCATTCTGATTGGATCAGACATGGTCATGTGATCGGTATACATTTCAATGAACCCAAAGTTGAGGGTTATACAAAATAACCTTCAGTAAATGCAGGTTATACGATATCGTGCCGGAACTATTTTCTTCCCTCGGGGATTCCCCTGATCCATCCTTACCTCAGTCTTGAGGGTCGTCTCTGAGACAATTCTTAATATAAGTTATTAATTCTGTTAATTGATAACACACACCTTAAAAAAATATATTTTATTTTTGAAGAATAAACATTATTTGAAAAATAACTAAAAGTTGCTGTTTTAAATAAAATCATTATCGTCGGTAACTACCGTAACTAGGGTATATAAATGTTGGCCCGTTTCAAAACATGAATCCGTCATTGTCAATGACTATGTCAAACATTGGCGGGCCTGCAAGTGGCATAATGTCACGAGGATCTTTCCATAATTGTTCGTTCACGTTTAATGTGACCAATCCCAAACCGACACCCTAAAGTGACAGCTGACAGCTGATAGCCAAAACACGCTGTACTGTCACCTAGATTCTGGACAGTATAAATACGCGAGTGTTATTTGTTAACTTTGATCAATTTAAATTAAACTTTACATTTTCCACTTTTTTCCAAAAATATAATCATTGTTAGTTTTTTGATACACAAAATGTATTATTTGTAGAATAAAAAAGTGTCATTTTTACCGAGTCTTTGGAACTATTTTGTTTATGCGTCTGAATACGGGTAGAGATCCGTCTTGGTGTAACCGGTACGTAGGTCAGTGCGACAAGCAGCTATAGAATTGCATTTCGAATGCATTTTCGCTTTAAATACAACGTTTGAATTTATAAGAAATGAATTTCATCATATGGTTGTCCACACGGTTATAACCTGTTTGAAACTTGTAAGATAAACTTTTGTATAACCGGCGTCGCAAGCTTGCCGGTTATACAAGTTTATCTTACAAGTTTCAAACAGGTTATAACCGTGTGGACAACCATATGATGAAATTCATTTCTTAAATGATGGTTAAATACATTAATGATACACACAGTCAATATCGGAGGTAACAGCATGTTTTGGTTTATGAAAATCGGTTGGTTTCAATGATAAATTGATGTACTGACTTAATAATTTCAGATTGATTTGACAGGTTCGAGGTAGGATTGCCATATAAGATTGTGTCAAGTGAATGGCCACTTGTATAAAACAACTTACTTGATCTTACGGACTCAAAAAGAGAGCATACCAAGAAGTAGTGACGTGCATCTTCTATGGCTTGGCCACAAGAACATTCTGCTTTATCGGATATATGTCTGTTAAATTTGTCAGCGTTAAGATCGCTACATCCCAACCGTAGTCTACAATGTAGGATTTGACATCGCCTTGTGCCTATATTTTGGTCAAAATATATTTTTCTTCTTTTACGAGTCAATGCCTTTTTGAAATCATTTAAGTCGGCGAGTAATTTGATATCTTGTGGTAAAGCATTCCATAGTTTAACTGTATCGGGTAGGAATGAATTGCCATATAGAGCCGTGCGACAGGCTACAGTTTCTAAACTTGATGCATTTCTTAATGAATAGTTGCTTGCATGAGAGACAAGAGAAGGGACAAGTTCGTTTAAGTATTCTGGTAATCTGTTATGATACATTTTGTAAAACATAACGAGCTTACCTATCCTTCGTCTTTCATAAAGAGAAACATGAGATGTTTCACTGTAAATTTTTTCATGGCTTGTACCGCGGACGGCACCGCATATTGTTCGAAGTGCGTCTAGATGCAAGTTCTCTAATAAGGTTGCTTGAGATTTAGTACAGTTGTCATATATATGGCTACAGTAGTCAAATATGGGAAGAATAAAGGAAGAATACATGTGATTTAGGGTTTTCCTAGTGAGTCTATATTTAAAGCTTCTTAAACAGTTGATCATGGGGCTGATCTTTTTGACAAGATCGTTTATATGAACATCCCATAGGCAATCATTTTGAAGGGTTACACCCAAGTGTTTATGACTTGTGGTTTCTTCAATTCCAATATCGTTGAAAAACAGATTCGGATGAGGATTTTTATTAATTTTCCTACTAAATAAAACTGTTTTAGTTTTTGATGGATTAAAATCAACTTTCCACGTTTTTGCCCAATTTGATATTTTCAATAAATCGTTATTAAGGCAAGTCGCTGCTGAGTATGGATCATCAATTATCACATAGATCGATGTATCGTCGGCAAATAATCTAATGTTACTGTCAATGCCTTCAATAATATCGTTTATATATACAAGGAACAAAAGTGGCCCTAGTACAGAACCCTGCGGGACTCCAGCAGATACCGGCTTATTATCAGAACTGTAACCATTTATAACTACCCGCTGGGTTCTGTGTTCTAAGTAACTTTTGAACCATTGTAATAAAGGACCTTTTATTCCACAAGAAGCCAACTTCTGCACGAGTCCTTTATGCCACACACGATCAAAGGCTTTACTGATATCACAGAAAACTGCACGTATCTCTTTACCTTCATCCATTGCTTTCGCAATAAAGTTATATAGATATGTAAGTTGGTTAACACACGAATCCCCCGGAATAAATCCCGATTGTAAATTTGATAGAACGTTGTTGTCTCGCAAAAAATTAAAAACGTGTTTGAATATACAGCGTTCAAATATCTTTGATATACAACTTGTGAGTGCGACGGGTCTGTAGTTTGTACATTCGTTTACGCTTCCCTTTTTATGAATTGGGATGACATTGGCTTCTTTCCACGTTGCCGGGAATATTTTTTGTTTAAGGGACACATTAAAAAGATCGGTTAAGATTGGGGCAATATTTCGTGCTATTACTTTAAGTATTCTATTGCCAATTCCGTCAGGGCCGGTTGCTTTCGCGATGTTAACACTCATCAGGATGTCGTAAACTTCACTGTTTACAATGTTAATTTCCGATAAATTATTGTTTGTTTTCGGGTTTATGATAGGTGGTTCTGATTCTGGATTTTCTACTCGTGTTTGGTGAGTAAAGTAATCATTTAACGTTTCGGTTATATCTTGCAAATCTTCACTAATTACGTCATTCGAAATTAACGGAGGAAATACAGTAGAAGTTGCATTTCTTTTCATATAATTATTGACTAGTTTCCACCAGTGTTTGTCAGTTGATGTTAGATTTATCATTTCATCGAGTTTATCAGCATATGCTCTTTTAGCGTCTCTGACTGCAGCTATGGCATTATTTCTACTGTGTCGGAAACGACCCCAATCAGTTACAGAATTGCTCTTTTTGGCGCGCTTATGGTGTCGATTACGCATGCGTATAAGAGACCGAATTCGGTTGTTCATCCATATTGGGTCGGAGGATCGGATAGTAACGACTTTATTTGGAATGTTGTCATCGCACGCCTTTCTTATAGCAGATGTTATTAAATCTGCAATATCGTTCACATTCTTTCCGGAAAATGAGACGTTAGTGTTGAGATTGTCAATGTCTGAAATCAAACCATCTACATCCATTCGTTGATAGTCATATATTTTGCGTTTAAATATATTACACTTGGGTCGTACAGATTTTAAATCAACATAAGTCGGACAGTGGTCGCTGCAAATAGGATCTAACACGCCGCTATCGTGTACACTTTGCGAAAATGATACAAATATTAAATCAATTAAAGTTCTAGATTGCTGTGTAATTCGGGTTGGTGTATCTATGATTTGTGTTATTCCATAAAGTGATTGTAACATGTCAATTTTATGCGAGTTTTCATTTGAAATATCTTCATTAAAATCTCCTGTAATAACAGTAAATAGATTTAGATCAATGGCGTTACCGATCGACTGATTGATAAGATCCCAATAGGCTGTACTGCGGTCGGCTCTGTAAAAGGTGCTTATGAGATATGTTCGATATTTACATTTAATTCGTACCCAGATAGCCTCCAGATCTACTATGTCCAAATCATACATTTGTTCGGCATATATATTGTTTTTAACGTATATAGCTACACCGCCTCCGCGACTTCCTCGATCTTTTCGGAATGGGGGTTGAAATCCTGGTATAAGAATGTCATTGTTAGAAATGTTATTATGTAACCACGTTTCTGTAATACAGATTACATCAAAAGAACCAAATTCGGCTTCTAGAGCGTCTAGTTTCCCTCTCAGGCTGCAGACATTTAAGTGTACTATCCTTAAGGTGTTACATACAGGGCCTGGGTTAGGGTGTACGTCTCCGCAACAGAGTAATAGAAATGATAGAAAAATACTTACGGATGCTTTGAAAATACAAAGATGGCGCGAAAGGAAAATGTAAATGTTAAGTTTACGAACTGCTAAAGAATGAAAATTGACTGTGTATATCCCCACTGCAAGTCTATACTGGCCTATATCAACCGGCATCTATACATTGAAGTACCATGAAATACACAGTGGGTAAATGTAAACAACCATCATAACCATGGTAACTAGATTGTACAAACGCACAAGATGTCATATATGTTGAAAAACATGAAAGGAAAGATGTATAAATCTTGAAAACAAATATCTCCGAAACTTCGGATACATCAACAAAATATAGTTCATTTGATCGTGTAGAATTGTTCCTACAAAAGTAAACAAAAGACATAAAAATGATAAAAATGAATAAAAGAATAATCCAAGACATCATTCCGATGAGATGGAATGGGAAAACCTATGGTGGAAACAAATTTGGACGACTAGCCAAAGCGGATTTAACATAAAGTTCAAATGAATTACAAACGGCCGAGCGAGAAATGAACAGTTCAGGAGTACCTACTTGAGTGTCGAAATAATAAAGCCACTGAATTTCTATAACTAGGGCAATATGTGTAGAAAAATAGAACAGATAGAAACTAAGAAATGTAGGGTCGGAATAAAAAGATAATACAAAAACAAACAAAAACAAAACCAACAAAACATCTAAAAACAGACCAAATTGATGAAAAAATGTGGTCAAAAGATCTATCATTATCGGAACTGGAGATATGCCGAAGTGTTATATAATCAGAGCGTGCATCACGGTCTTAGCGAGGTCACGTGATTGAGGTTACCGCATGGCTTGTAGATGATACCTGTGAATATGGATACGGTGATTTCAAATGCATTCAATTGCAATGGGATTAACTAACATTGGAATTAAACAACGGTTGCTGTGATTACTAGGTAAGCACGTTTTTGTACAATGAACTATATGTGGAAAGATGGTGGGAGAAAATGGAATAGAAAGACAAGAACGTAATGGACACTGATAAACAACCATAATATGTATAGTCACAGTGAAGTATTTATCAAGTATGAACTAGTCACTGATAATCATAAGGTTGGTATTACTGAAAAGTTCCTCAATATGTAATAGTCACTGATAATTAATCATAAAACGTGTAGTCATACTGAAATCTTCATCAATATGAAATAGTCACTGATAATCAATCATAACGTTTAGTCATATTGAGATGTTCATCAATATGAAATATATAGTCACTGATTCATCATTCAAGTATGAACTAGTCACTGATGATCAATCATAAGGTTGGTTATACTGAAAAGTTCCTCAACATGAAATAATCACTGATAATTAATCATAACGTTAAGTCATATTGAGATGTTCATCAATATGAAATATATAGTCACTGATTCATCATTCAAATAGTGTAGTCATACTGCAATATGTTATAGTCACTGATGATCGTAATCACTACTAGTGTAGTCATTTTGAAATTTTCATCAATATGTAACAGTACCATAACAAACTTTGTCATACTGAAAATGAACTTTAAAAATAAAACAAACTTCTGAAATAATCACTGGTGATCTCAAGTCTTAATAAATGTAGGCATACCGAGAGTTCATTAATATGTCATACATGTATTCACTGATGACCACAATCACAATAGGTTCAATCATACTGAAAAGTCCATCAATATGTAGGATAGTCACTTTTGATGAAGTATAGTAATACTGAAATGTTCATCAATATGTAGAATATGTAGATGATCAATCATAGGAAAGTTATACTGAAATGTTCATCAATATATAGAATAGTAACTGATGACCAATCCTAGTTAAGTTATACTGACATATCCAACAATATACATGTAGGATAGTCACTGATGATCAACCATAAAGTCGATAATGAAATATTCATCAATATGTAAAATCGTCACTGTATAATTCTTATAATAATGGGTTTTCGAATGATGTTCAGTATATATCAGCTTTATTATAGGAGCTCCGATATGCAGCGTTGCTTGGATTAATGTTGTAGATATTTTAGTGGTAGAGTGGGATATTACTTACTCAAGTATTGTCCAATACATCCAAAGAATGAACACATTTACTATTTCACAGGGGTCTGAGAACCCTTAGCCACGTTGATAAGCACACGAAGACGGGTTTTCTCAAGCACATCTTCGAAGTGATCAGGATTAGCTACCTTAGTAACTGATCCATCTTTCATCTTGATCAGGATCACTCCTTGAGTCACCCAGCTGGATTCAACCTTTCCCTTAGACACCAGTTCCCGAGCGTTACGAGCAAGCAATGCCCGTGTCCTAGTGAGATCCTCATTTACGTAGATCCTGGGTTCGTCAGGCTTTCTAACGTCTTTCAGTTTGGAGCGAGACTTCAAAAATAGACGTTTCGTGGCGTTACTTACGAAACGAACGATGATAGTGCGAGGGGGAGCCTGGGGGGTCGTCGGACGTTTCGGCATGCGATGACTGACGTCGATGTCGGCTACGGTGATGTTCAACCCCATGGACGTAGCTAGATCAACCACTCTGTTGTCAGTGTCTTCTGCTTCCTCTTCCACAACTCCCGATATGCGAATGTTGTTCCTTCTGGAATACTGCTCGCTTCTGTCGAGTCTATAACTTAATTCTTTAATTTCTTCATCCTTATCACGAAGCTTTTCTGCCTGGATAGATACTGTATGTTCCAGTTTTTCGTTTTGTTGGGTTAGCTTCTCCATTTCCTCTCTAAACATAGGTCTTATCTGTTCGCTGACTGCAGCACAAATAGTGGTCATGACTTGCTTGTTTTGAAACACCAACAGTAATTTATTAAGAAAAATGTCCTCTCCGGATGCTTGATCTATATTCAATATTGTATCTTCCTGTTCCGACATCGTTTCGTTTAGAGCGTTATCAGAATCTGACATATTGCAATGCCGTTTAGAGTCAGTTTCTAGGTCTGGTTCAGGGGAAGAGACAACTTGCCGATTACGTTTTGCTGTCTGAGTATTTTCCATAGAGAATATAGAGAAACTAGAATGTTTATAAATTGTTAGTAATAGATTCACTGAAACGTGGCAGGGAACTGAACTCTGGGTAAAATATCAATGAGCGCTCTGTGTAACTTGGCCAGTGAAAATGACAAACTTTTATATCTTCATTTATTGAAGAAAATAATCGTCCATCGATTGATAAATGGCTTTCATTTGTAATTACAACAGGATGAGGCTTACGTTTGTTGAAGAATATTGTATCGATGTATAGTAGTTTCCACCATAGTCATAAAAAATCACTCAGATTCAGCGGAGCTCATGAGACCACGTCTTGTCATGGTGACGTCACCGGAAGTATAGTATATGTTTATATATATATATGAAAAAGGTTCACCAATTTGAAATTGATCTTCAGCTCCCAGGCGTTATATATTGAAGAGGCTCGTTGAGCTGAAAGCGCTAGCCATTAAAATGGATTGTTTTTACTTCTGACTTCGTATTTTTCAATATATATATATATATATATATATATATATATATATATATATATATATATATATATATATATATATAGATAAAAAACAAAAGTCTGGAAATGATTTAAATCCCCGACCGGTTTCACACTATGTTTTTTATCTATTTATTACTTGAACTATGAAGAAGTTTTTTTGTGTTAATATATATATATATACAGTCAGACCTCGATAATCCGAACACTTCCGTTTTTCATCAAAAACGTTCGGATAGTGAAACGTTCGGACTACTGAAACGAACCAAATCTACAGACAGACGAATATTACGAATATCTTATGAGTTTTATTTCATATACACATAACAAATGGGATACATATATAAATAAACAATCATTGCACAAAAGCATTTCTGGACACTCACTCAGGTTTGAAGAATTTGCCGATTACAGATCAATTTCTTACAATCACAAACTGCTGACACGCTCAACTCCCGTGTCAATCCACTGTCATTGATGTTGATTACCGAACGCTTTGATGAACAGTCGGATTAATGAAGCAGAAATAGCTGTAATTAACTAATCCGTTACAGCCAATTAGCGTTCGGATACGGAGACTGAATCAACGGATTAATGAATCAACATTAAATGAGTTTATATAGAGATTAGTTTGGTTACAGCTTGCTACCGTTCGGATACCGCGAGATTCGGATTATCGGTGGCCGGATTATCGGGGTCTGACTGTATATATATAGTTAAAAGCGTTGATAAAAAACAACAGCACACAACATTTTCTCCTACATGTTTCGATTTACTCTATATATGGGGGAAAATAATGAGGGATATATGAAATTTCTGAAAAAAAATATTATGACATATTTTTACATTGATTCTCTAATGAAATATTAATCATAAGATTTACAATATCCCTTACTTATTGTCAAATATGATAGTTTTTCATGTAGGTTTCATTAATGTTTTCAGTGATTCATTCACTTTTTACATCTAATTTGCTTCTTTATGGCCCTTCGATGTTTGATCGTGATTTTAACTGCTGACTTGATGTATTACTATGCTAACGTTCTAGTTCCCCCTGTTCAACTTGAGCGACCAGAAAATATGACAGTGAAAGAGAATGTTGGAGAGCTAAACATCACAATATTTCGCCTACCGACTATTTACCGCACTTTTGAAGTCAGCTATTACCACGTGGGGACCGCTGATGAAACCGATGACTTTAAGCTTGTCACTATGTCACCTATAACCTTCGCAGAGAACCAGACTGAAGCCGTTCTGACCATCATGATTGTTGATGACAAGGTATGTCCATGTTGTTCAGTTTTGATATGATAATGTTTATTTTCAATATTTTCGCTATTTTCACATGCAAGGTAAGAGCTTAAGTACGACAAATATAACTATTCAGGTTTTCTCAAACTGTTCAAGAATGCCTCCTTTTGCCCGCCTCTCATCTAATGTTTTTTAGGAAATGTCAACAAGTATTGTATATATTGAAAGTACATAATAGTACTTTCCATTCTTGTATAAATTTCACCATTTATGTCTTTATTTGTCGACTGTGGCTACTTTTATTTGTTCAAATGTACTTTTTCATTCCCCATTCACCAGTTAGCCCCCTTTACAATAAGTTATTGTATGGTGCTATAACCCCGATAAGGAGGCCTTTTTAAGTGCAGAAAAGAAACACAACTTCTGGTTCTCGTGAATTTAGGCTACAATCTAAAAACCGTTTTCACTGACGTCCGCACTGTCCGGTCCTTAATTTCCGGAGTTACCTGCTAGTGGGCAAAACGGACTGGCGCTGGTAAGATGCGACATGCAAGGGAACGGATAGGACTCTTTGATGTTTTGATAATAATACTAATAATAATAATAATAATACTAATAATAATAATAGTGCGTATTTGTATAGCGCTCATATCCACTGAAGTATGCTCATGGCGCTCACAGGAAGAAGATTATTCGAAGTGCATTGAAAAGAGATGTGTTTTGAGCATTGTCCTAAAACTGTCAATGCTCTCAGCAACTTTTATAGTCATTGGGAGAGTGTTCCAGAGGACAGGGGCATATGCGGCAAAACTCCGTTTCCCAAAGGCTGACAGTTTGGACTTGGGAACAGTGAGGAGATGTTGGTTCTGTGATCGGAGTGTGCGTGAAGGAGTATATGATTGAAGCAGTTCTGATATGTAGGGGGGGTGACTGTCCATTGAGAGATTTGAAGGTCAGGCAGAGAATTTTAAAGTTTATCCTTGTCTTTATTGGATTGGTGTGGTTAATTTTCCTTTGTTTCTCTGTACCGGTTTTTGGAGTATGTTATCACTTTCTTGAAAGACTGACAGTTTAACCTTACCATCCCTATCTTATAATTTTTATAAGTTTTACTATACCTATCTAGAAGTCTTATTTATCATTATTTAGTTATAGTGATTAGGGATTATCTAGAGTACTGTGTACTTGTTGTTTATTCATTCTTATTTAGTCCTTATCTGTTCCCGTTAGTCCGTTGTGCCTTCTTCCAAGTGTTGATCTATTCTGATTCATGTTGTCTCGTTAAGATGGCCATTAGCCCTGTCCTATTGTTTCAAGGTCTGGGTTGATATTGCGCTAGAGTGATTGCCTAGTTTCAAGGGTAAATGACTTCTCTATTTAGCTTTTAACTCCTGTTGAGTTGTCTACGGGGAGCCAGCTGTCGTACCCTTTTATCGTCTTATTTATACTGCAAATAAACTAACGGGCAAAAGAAACGATACCAAACTTTCAGATCAGATATTTTTTTACAAAACTGTTGAAAATGTAAATACACGACATTGAAATGATTCCCCTATGTCAGTAATCATATGTGTCACGAAATTGTTGCGTTTTGGCGATCCGTTTCCGGGAAATTGCATTAAAGCGAGATTTTTTTACATGAAAATCACATGTTGCACGTGCATCATTTGGGTATAAAAGATGTGTCTTATCATTCGACGACATACCATTTCTTCAACTGTACATGGAAACATGGCAAGATTATCACCAGAAGAGAGAGAGAGGGCCGTCGGGATGATACAGATGGGTGCAACGCATGCACACGTGGCTACGACGTTGGGTTGCAGCCGTATTACTATCACCAGGCTTATGAGACGGTACAGGCAGACAGGGAGGACAGTAGACTTGCCGAGGAGTGGAAGACCCCGCGTAACAACTGCCAACGAAGACCGCCATTTGCGAATTCTTCATCTGCGGAACCGCTTCCTGTCAGTGACGGAATCAGCGACGAATAGCCTTGGACATGCTGTCAGTCGAAGAACAGTGGCCAGACGTCTGAGACGACATGGTATTCGCGCCTACAGACCCGGCCGTGGCGTGCATCTGACGCCTCGACATCGACGTCAACGTCTCCAGTGGGCACGTAACGTTCGGCAGTGGCAGGCCCGGAACTGGCGAAGAGTCATCTTTTCGGATGAGAGTCGCTTCCAACTATTCAGAAATGATGGAAGAGCGAGGGTGTATAGACGTCGTGGTGAACGTTGGCGACGTTGTTGTGTTCAGACTGTGGTACCCTTTGGCGGTGGCAGTGTCATGGTGTGGGGCGGAATTAGTGGACAAGGGAAGACTGATCTCATTGTGGTTGATGGGAACCTCAATGCAGAGAGGTACATCGATCAGATTCTCCGCCCAGTGCTCCTTCCATTCCTGCAACAGCACAACAACTGAACCCTGTTCCAGCAGGACAACGCCCGTCCCCATACAGCCCGTATTGTCAGGGATTTCATGCAAAGAAACAACATCAACGTCACCTGACCTGTCACCCATCGAACATTTATGGGACCATTTGGATCGTCAAGTCCGTCAAAGAGCCGTGATTCCAGGAAACCTCCAAGAGCTTGCCGAGGCCCTGAGAGAGGAATGGCAGAGAATACCAGACCGTGTTATCTTACGTCTGGTGTTCTCAGCACGACGACAAGTTCGGGCATGCATCGAGGCCCGTGGCGGCCATACAAGATACTGAAAAACCTGTTTTTATGGGTGTTGTATTTTTAGGTGCTGATCGAATTCAGGACAATTTCATGAGTGAACTTTAAGGAGTTGTACGTCATAACACACTGACCTGAAAGACTTCAATATGTGATTGTTTGATGAACTTGTTATCTGTTTTCATAATGGAAATGAAATAAAAGATGTGTCATTTATTTTCTGTCTTTTATTGGTCAATTATACTTGGTATCGTTTCTTTTGCCCGGTAGTTTATATAATGTATTCACTCACTGCTTCTCTCTTACATTCATTGGCGTGATTATTATATTGTTTTATCTTTCTGCTGGTTATACAGATCTTCTCTGAGTTTAGATTTCGTTACAGTTTCGTTTCCTTCCTGCAATTACAAGTTTTTGTCTTGTTATCCTGGAAGGAATTATAACTATCGTGATTTAATGTGACATATGCTCCATGTCATGTGAAGAGAAATATAGTAAATTCAATTTAACTAATCTATCTTCGCAACCGAATTAAGAATACTTATCAGCATTTCCGATCACCGTTGAAATACCGTTGATGATATCATGATGGTAAGCTTTGATATAGGTTGGAACTTCAATAAGACAGTGAATAACAGCACTTGAGTTTATTATCTTATTGCATCTTATTGCATTATACCCGCTTTGACCCGGAATACAACATATACAGCTATACCGTTTTTTCGATGCGTTTTTTCTTATCCAATTAAAAAACAAACAACAGTTTTGCTTTGACTTATCTCTTTGACTCTGGTGTCTCAAGGTATGCGATTTATCATAAGTTGGTTGCTTTTAAGAAATTTATTAAACATTTTGAAGAAGGTTTACCATTCTTAACCTGTAACTTATCCACCAAGGACATTATACTGTACAATTTCGTTACATTGATGTACATTCAGTTTTGTATGAATGTAGCCATTTAATATCTAATCTCTAAAACATGTTTTACAGCAGCTTAGAATTACATGTACAAATACAAATGCCTATGACTTCTGTCTGAGTAATACATACCACCCGATATTTGCGTTTGATTTTAACAAGGAAAAGCTTGTGCAAACAGGGATGAATCCTGGAAATTAAAAGAGGGTTTGTTTGAAAGAGTGATGATAAAACTTGGGTAATGTTTTAAAGAGTGTGGGGGAGGTCATCCTTTTAGTCCCCCGTTTTTACCATCGTTTTTCTAAAGAATGGTAGGGAACCCTGACTCCTGATACCGTAGATAACGCTTTAAAAGCAGATTAAACATAATGCCCAGCCACTGGCAAAAACAAAGCCTAAACACCCATAAAACATTGATATCAAAAGTCTATGACGTCATAAACTTGATGACATCACAGTTCTACATACATGACATCACTGCAAGTCTTATGGCACAGCCGATCATTTCCATTAGAAGGAAATAAGAATGATTTACGATTTTAAAGCAATGCAAAGAGACTCCCTGAGTCACTTCTGATATCACAAGTCATATATAAACACCTTTTTATTTAAACAAAATATCAACTCACGGCTGAAATTACCCATGTATCAACTTAATGATACACATTAGTTAATCAATAGCTTTGTTTTCACAGATTGAGGAGGAAATGGAATGGATCTGTATATATATCAACAGTACAGAGATTGAAGAAGCCATCATGTTTTACATAAATATCGAGGACAATGATAGTAAGATTCCAATTCTCTTTTGTTGTTTTGTGATTCATTAGATTTTCAAATTATTATCAAACAGAGCACATTCTCTCCATTACCTCACTGACTTAGCAACAAGTTTAGGTAGTTATCAATCATTGCGATGATCTCCATAATCTCAATGGCTTAACAACGATTTTCAGTAATTATCAATCAAAGCAAATATCAAATATATTTTAGATGTGTCAAATTAACTATTTATTCGTAGCTTCAGAAAATTTCATTTGATTATATAACTAAATCATCGATGGTAATATGCCTTGAAAATATTTTGTCTGGTGATCATAAAACAAACGTTTCATCGATACGTCGTCAGGTCGTTTTGCTTATTTTTTTCTCTAGTGAGAATATTCTAGACACTTTTATTGGTATAAATTTGACAAGTATTCATCGATATACAACTCCTATACAAAAACAGTAGCGACGTTTTGATATAAATCCTTATACCATTATTTTAAACGTCGCTACTCTTTATTGTATATAACTAAAAGTTGAATATTCATGAAGTCTCATATTTGTTCCACCGATTTCTTGAATGCCTTGCAATAATATTGCTTGTTGAAAAAGAGGAACTGTGGTAACTGCGGTTAAAATATGGTTTCTTGTTTCAGCACCGAAGAGTTTTCACTGTCTGCGGGCCAGTCAAGATTGTAAGAATGGAACCTGTGATATCAGTGATTTCTCCTGTGTTTGTAATGCTGGCTTCGAGGGAGCTGACTGTAGCATACCTAGCGGTAAATATAATGACCGATCTGAAACATCATATCATGAGCATTATCGCTTAATTTGACTAACATTTCATTGAAAGTGAGGTGAGGTGAGGTGAGGTGGGTTTTAACTCCGCTTTCAAGAGTTTTTCACCCATATCGCGGCTGCAAGTATTATGGCAGGGAGAAAGCCCGCAACACCATTGTGGCTATACATTGCGGTGAAACATGCGAGCATCGGCTGGAACTAGCGAACCATAGGTAGTACTGCACTGAAATTCAGTGTAGCATTGCACCCAAACCTGACTGCGTGTAGAACAGTTCTTTACTGCAGGCAAAGTTGCCGAGTCCATGGCGTGATTTCAAATGACGCATTATTCTATCACATGTATCTATTTGTAGAATGGGAATATTTTGAATTTAATGTCTTTGTGGTTTGCACAGGTATCCAAGTGGGCACTAAGTATTCAACGTGTCTCAGGACATTTTATTTGTTGTTTACGGACGCGGACTCTGTCTCTGAGGCACTCAGTTTGTCAATAATCACCGGAACACCCTTGACATACAATGACATATAAGACGTATTTAGCTGCACAATCAATATTGGAGCGCACATAATATCTCTCGTTTCCGTTTATGAATTTTATACTGGAATTTTCAAAGATGTATGGACATGTTCCACAGTTACCTCTGTTACATTTTGAAACCGAGGCTCTGTACTCTGGAGAGGTAGTGTTTGAGTCAAATCTTGCCTTTGCTAAGCATTGCTTTATATATATATATACATATATATATATATATTAAAACATGAAGAATCAATAAGTATATTAAGATGAAGAATCTATGCGTCTCCGATAGGACGGTTCATTTTGTTACGATGAATTAATTTATCATGTGTTCTTTTTGTCAAGGGAAACGATGCGTCTCAGTCGGTTTTGTTCATTCTCGAGCTAGATTGGATGTTTTATTCCATCGTCTGTGTGTTTTATCGCCGTTTCTTTCATTACAGATGATGTTAGAATGGACTGTAAATCCTGCGTGAACGGAACGTGCTTAAAGAATGGAAAATGCATCTGTGATCCAGGCTTCGCTGGAGAAGCTTGCGACCGATCTGCATGTAAGATAATTGCTTGTCCGTAACATAATCATTTTGAAGACAACCAACTTGTTTTTTAATTTACAAGGTTTTTTAGCTTTGCTTATGAATGAAACCTTTTGTTTAAGAAAATTCAATCTAATGTTATTTCGATCCCAATTTTTATCTTATAAAGAGGATATTGTATGATTTTCCATGAGATACTTTACATAAATTAATGTTTATGACACAAGTGCTTAATTATTAGTAATACTCAAGCGCGGTATATATTGATTTTAAGGCACGAGTGTTGTGATCATAGTATGTCATGGGAACAAATATGATATTCTAGATCTGTTTATTACCGAAGTAGTGAAATAAAATAAGATAATCATAAACCACCTCAAATTGCTGGCGTATTACTCGAGTCGTCTCATTTATAACACAATGTCATATAACAACTGTGACGTCGAAGCATTGCCATACAAATTGATATTTCGCCCCATGGCATCATTAGATCGAGGTTATAATATGCTATTTTTCATATCGTACCCCATATCAGCCCGAGACCTCCATATCAGCCCGAGGGCCGCAGGCCAGAGGGCTGAAATGGGGTATGATATGAAAAATTGCATTTTGTAACCTTTTTATCATATAATTTCCAACATGAAAAGACTACGCAAGTCACGTTATACGGTAGCTAAGATACATAGCCCCGCTAGCGGGCCTATGAATCACCTCCATAGACGACAGTGGATGAAATCCTTTGTCGCACTTTCGCGCATCGGTTACGACTTTCGCGCACGAAAAAACTACATCAATGCTTTCTTTATACTTATATCTATATGTTCGCACCTTTTTTTAAATTAAAAAAATCAGAGATAAGTATTTATAAGCAGTAAAACAACTCAGTCGATCTCTCGCGATCGGTCGCCGCCATTTTGAATCACGTGACCAAAGACACATCGGGGATTCCCTCCCCAAAATAGATCTACTGGCGAGTTTTCAATGCTCTCCAGGTCAGTTCTATGTAATAGATTACTGTATGTGTCCTTTTACCGTTTCTGTATATAGTAATATAGATTGTAAATTTTAAACATACTTGATAAGGTTGATAAGTTAACGAGATTTATATTAATATTTTCACTCTCACAAGAAAATGTAAATTGTTGTGTTCAGGAACCATCAGGTTTGAATAAATTTCAAACACCAACTCCCAATTAACCCAACACATAGCATTTAGAACTGCTAACTGTTTATAATGAAATTGCCTATGAATTTAAGAATAGTATTGCTTTCACAAAATAAAAATTACAATTACTTTTTGGGAAAGATGTCACTAATACTAATTTTTTTGACAAATATAACATCATTCTTAATGCCTGGAAGCAGAAGGTAATAGCAAGACTTGAAAAAAATCTATCAGTCATTTATAGAAAAGAAAGTCTGGCAAACAAGTTTTTTTTCTTTTCTTTTTTTGATAAATAATTAAAAGATTAAAAGATGAACAATGTTCAAACAAGTACTCCATGGGCATTCTTGGTACTTGGTTTGGGAAGTCCCTGTAATTTGTATTGTCACAAATTTTATTGGATATGGTAGATATTCCAAATAAATTATTATTCACTCTTGGCCTAGTAAAATATAATTGTTACATGTTCTTAAGACAATTATGTATGACTTTACCCAAGCCCTTGCAATTGTTACCTCTAATATGTCTCATCAGCTTTGAGGAAATATGAAGAATATTGACATGGTGTACGACAAATTGATAATTTTATAGAAATGAATAGTTATCTTACATATGTTGTATCTGGTCTTGGATAAGATATCTCATATTTCTTTCGAACTGGACATTGTTCAATGGCAATATCTGATAATATCTTCCTACCCAAATACATTAATAACATGTGCATAAAAGGAAGACTTGTTTATTTCAAAACAAACAAATCTCTAGCATCTTAATTAAAGTTTATTTGAATGTAAAGACCATTATAAAAATAAAAAGAATTAAAATATTTTTCATAAAAACAAAATAATTTGTTCGGATATTTGAGATGGATTTGCTTGACACTAATATTAAACTTTACCATAACAATATTTGAGGCAGTTTGATAAACAAGAAAACTATATATGAAAAACATTATTAGCTTGTTACATAATTCATGAATTTAATTGTGATACAAAATTATGCTTGAATACTATTAAAATAAATATTAAGGCATTATACAAAATGATAATATACAGTGACCTGTTACATAGAGCTGACCTGGAGAGCATTGAAAACTCACCTGTTTTTCCTTTGAAATCTTGATTGGAATGAACAGGGGTTGTCAGTCAGTCAATTTCGGATTGAAATCTAGCCATACCACTGCGTTTTTTGGCTGAGAATGTTGGCACCCATGAAAACTAAACTAAACAACCAGGGAAACAATTTGTAAACAAGCATCGGAGCCATCGCACGTGTGACACTATTTTGGGGAGGGAATCCCCGATGTGTCATAGGTCACGTGACTCAAAATCGCGGCGACCGTTCGCGAGAGATCGACTGAGTTGTTTGACTGCTAATAAATACTTTTCTCTGAACTTTTTTGTTACAGAAAATGTGCGAACTTTTAGGTATAAGTGTTAAGAAAGCGTTGATGTATTTTTTTCGTGCGCGAAAGTCGTAACAGATGCGCGAAAGTGCGACAAAGGATTTCCTCCACTGCCGTCTATAGGGGTGCGTCTTAGCTCTGATGTAGTGGAAACGACTAGAGAGAACGTAATCAAGCTAAGTTTACTCAGCTAGTTATACGGTAGTTCTATCTTTTTTACAAAGGGAGATAACTCTAACCAAAAGTTCCCAAGGGCTGATATTGATATGGATTTGCGGATCGGGCGGCAATATGGATGATGTGTCCTTGCCTCTATCACATATGCAAAATACCCGATATTATTGATAGACATATGATAATATGAAAAATATGAGCCTGATATGACTGTCGTCTTAGTTAATACTAAAACTTATTGCGGCCTATAATTTTAGGAAAATAATTATTGAATGTTTTGAGTACATCTTATTGTATATTATAATCGATAACAACTACTTTACCATGTTTTGATATATGGGGGGAAAGAGTCGAAAATATTCCCGAAAAAAACTAACAGTATGTCCTTTTATTTTTAACAAAACACCGGATGATCTCACTTCGTTTTTGCCTTGCTTTTCCCCTCATTTATTCTCTGCCCTAGGCTTAGGGTTAGGGTTTTAGGGTTAGGGTAAGGTTCGGTTAGGTTTAGGGTTTTTATTTTAGATACACATATGAGGAAGGCTAGATTATTGGTAGCAGATCCTTCGATGTCGACCTATGAATGTAAAAATGACATCTTACCGCACTGGAAATGTCAAGGGGAAAATCTGAAGACGAGGACTAACCTCTGAAGGCCTACAATCTCTGTTAAGTCAGAGTTGGAGTGGTTTATCTTACTTATCAACCGTTCAAACTTGAATGTTGTGAAAAGGGTTGTGATCACAATTTGTTAATCATTCATTGTCTTCATGGCCTCATGTTATAACATATTGAGTATAAGGTTGTATTAAATGTCCTGCTTTACATTATAATGAAGGTTATCCATTTACAATTTAAATACATCCAGATTACCATGAGTGCACACCGACAAGTTTCGCTATTTGCTTCACTCCTTTCGGAATTGAGAATTTCATCGGCCTAATGTTCGTGGAAGGTCAGGAGGCCGAGTCTGATTGTCAGCTGACACCTGCCCCCAATCCCGCTAACGCTAACGATGGTATCCTAGATTGGTGCATGGGTTACGCTGCAGTCATCAATTTCAACGGCACATGTGGAGAATTCGGACCTAAGGATGGGGTAAGTGCCTTAATAAAAAAAACAATGACGAACCGAATAAGACAATGCTAATTTTAAAAGTCAGACACAAAAAGGTTTCGTTATAAGGTTCTTGCCCATTGGCTCCAATGTTAGATTGCCATCCGTGGTCGACCTATATAACACATTTAACCAATTACAGCAATCTCCTGACCATGAAATCGTAAAAATATCATACGTTAAGATTACACATGTGAGCTGCAAGTAATTTAACATACACTTGTAGTAATTAACACATGGAAATCCTTAGATTTGTGGGCCCGAGATTGACCAAACAGCCTTTTTAACTTAGTCATTTGATCTTGCGCAAATGGTGTAGGACTACAAAGAGAATCTCACACAAGTGACTTCTGATGACAAATATATCAACAAGAATTGATAAAAGTTACAAATTACCGAGGATGCTTTTACTATTATCAATGACTGTTGGTATATTTGATGTCAGAAAACACTTGGGTGAGATTCTTGTAAATAGATGTAAATTTCTGAATACTGCACTACCCTATGACTCAAATGATTGGATATTACCACTCTGAGCATGGGCAGACACACGAATGCTATCGCTTCAAAACTTTAATCGCTTATAAAAGTTCAGCAATCTCATTGATAAGTTTGATTTTCATGAAAAGGAACTCTTTACGACAATTATCATTATTAGTAAGTACACTGCAAAAATGGCGTTTGGATTTTAAACATGTTGCGTACTTGTTTTACTCAAAACATGTTCCGAAATGTGTTTAAATGCTAAACACATAAATTATCATGTGTTGTATATCAAAACATGTTTCAAATATAAACACATTGCACTTTACTTCAAAAGTGGCGTTGTGATTTTAAACATGTTGCGTACATGTAACACACATAACATGTTGCGAAATGTGTTTAAATGCTAAACACATCAAAACATGTTTGAAATATAAACACATTGTACTACCCACAAATTATTCTCATATGAGTTAAGTATAAGAAAGCATGTATATTTCTGTATTGGATGATTTTTGGCTCGGTCTCTTGTGTTCGCCCTGACTTTGTTTTGTGCCAATACAACGCACGTATGACCTGTATCTTGGCTAATATGGAAATACTTAATAAATAACATAATCATTTTTTTGTTTTTGAAATTATACAAAGTTGAGTTATTTCTTTTGCTTTTCCAGTAGAATTAAGCAATAGTAACTCGCCAAATAGATTACGACTGATGAAACACTACACTGACATATGAATGGAGTTTGTGGGTTGAAATTTGTGATTTCAAGGAGTTTTTTTCCAACTTAAATGCTTTAACCTTGGAATACGTTTGTTTTTATGTCACTTGTTCTTTGAAAGATTAACAAACGATCAATTGTATTGAAAACCCATTGGATAAATATATAACTATACAAACTCTTCTAAACGGAGTTTATCTTGCAGATTGATCCAGCTACTTACGAGGTGAACATAGAAATACGCTATACTGCGAACATCACAAAGCCATCGGACGAGAAAGTCTACCTCACCTGTAAAAGAGGAGAGGCAATCCTCAAGTTTGGACCAAGAACAGTGGATGTGTCAGTGTTCCTTTTTCAAACAATTACCTTCTTGGTAACAAGTGTGAAACCAAAATCAGTCATACATAATTATTCCTTTTTTCTTTTTTCTTTTGTTAGTTGATAAAACTAATTCAAGAAAAGTAGTGTACATGTATTTGTTAGTAATATACAAAACAGATTGAGATTCCATCTAACGCCTAATTCAGTTTCAATGAAAACAATCTAACCATTCATTTCCTTGTAGATGAACGATGATTATGATGAAGAAATTGATTGTTATGATGATGGTGATTTCAAATATTGTGTTTGACAACAAACTGATGTCACTCTTGTTAGTGGTATATGTCAAGCAAGATCTCATACAATGAATAACTGTTAAAGACCTTTTGGATGACAAACAACTGTATTAAGTTATTCTGTTACATACCTGATCTCATCTTATCAGCTGAAATCTATCTTTTGCGTTATTGATCTGGTTACTGCTCCCTAAGGGCCTTTGCACTGAAGCCAACTATCAACGAGACTTTGAAGTCATCGACACGGGCGACATTTTAGCGGGCTTCAGTTTGTTTGAATTTATTGACGGTGAAAGGTCATTGAAAAGGTTACAAAGAAACAGCACTCAGATCAGAAACGCATCAAGGTAAGTTTTGTGTTCCATTGGGTTTGTTAACACACCTTTCATGTTGACAAACAGAGAGGACCAGCAATTTCAACAGGTAGCCGAATCGGAATTTGCCCCAGCAACACTTCAGCTAACAAATCCGAACGGAGACGATCTCCCTGACCCCCTCACGTCTCCAGCCGTCGTCAGAGCATGCGTTTCTGTTGACGAAGGTAAGGTCCAAGTTTGCTAGAAAATTCACCGTAGTGAAAATTTAAAGGTGTAGAGTTGAGATGTTTTATTGAGAATCGGGCACTGCATCGACAATTAATTTAAATTGTGTTTAAAACTTCCCAGATGAGACAGACAAAAAAAATGTTTAATAGTTAATGGTTAATGGTTGGTAGTTGGTAGTAGTAAATATATTATTAGGACTTTGATTTGATTTCGGCTCATGTGTAAAGCCCTTGTTTGAAATTGATTTATACAATCAAATGCCATATATTCCGAAAGAACATGCAAACCTATTTATAGTTTGATCAACACATAGTCTTTTTTGGAACGAGAGCACCTTTGTTTGTCTTAAATTGATCATGGAGTAGACTAGATATTGTACCACTCTGTTCAAGTTGTTCTCCGAAATGGCAAAATATATAAGAGGAAGTATTAGTGATAACATTATATCATGTTTTAGACGAGATTATCATTGACCAGGAAACGCACATCTGTGTACTCGCCTCAAAAGAAGATGGCGGGTTGGATGCTGACAAAGGTCAACCTTTTTGAGGGAATTATGGAAATTCAAGTCCAGTTGTAATTTTAGATTCTCCGGATCTGATGTTTTTCATGAAATCGTAGACCTATTCAATGTGCAGTCTCCGTTACGTCAACTTTATCTTTTCATTGTGTATAAGTTATAAGTATTTCTTACAGTACCTGCATTTGACTTCGTAACAATCGACTACATCATGGCTGACAATGGAAGGGGAGGTGATGACTTTCGCTCCTCAGTGCTGTATAACGAAGGGTATGTCTTTTGAATTAGGAGCAATTTTGTACAGGTGTATAATTGAGAGAACCTCTTACGTTTTAGGATCAAATGATTTAGGATATATTCGACAGGATATTATAATGAAGGAGGTGATTTTATGTATACGGATCAATGCTAAAGGGTTGTAGAATAAAGGGCGGTTTGTTATGTATTACGATCAAAGCTATATGTTCAAATAGAACCAATTCTGTACGGTTGAATAATTAAAAGAAAATGGGTTTTTTTCTAAATGAGTGCTATATTTTTAATGAGGAAGAAAGCTGAGTGCTGTTTGATTAAGGGGATGATATTCCTTTTCGTATGAGAATCAATTCATTATTGGTGTAAAATGATGTATGAGCCTGAGTGTAAAATAATCTTGGTTATGTGGTTTAGAGGAGTGGTCTTCTCGGAGGCTGTGTCTATTTTGACATTCAAAGTACGTAATTGGTTATCTATTTTGTTTATGTGTTCTTCCTGATGTCCGGGCTGATCATCTCGAAGTCTTAGGGTATCTCTTTTTTTTACAGGTGCCTCTCAACGCTCGGGGTGATCTTCGCCGGTCCTGAGTACGATCCAGAGGATGCAGATCATACCATGTGCTTTAGCTTTGAGGCTTTCATCTTCAGTCATGATTCTCAACTAGCGGAGCCCCAACTTGTCCTTACTGTCAACTTCACTGTTGGAAATGATCCGGATACGCCAGTAGCTGTAAGCAGAACATTTTATACAATATGACATATAAAAGGTGGTTTCCCTTTACTATAACATAACCTAAAGATGCATGTGTAGATGAGCAATCAGTTGCAGTTGGCGTTAAAAGAAGTGTCTATCTGATCTGAAGAACATGAAGAAAATATTGGTGGTTAAAATTCATTTGCTTAAAATTATGCAATTAGACAATGATTAACCGCATTGTTTCAAAAGGGACTTTACATTGAGGAATGACTGCCTTGCTACACCATGACAAAGTCATACGTCGTATTTGTAAATTCGAGGATATCCTATCAATGTATCTTTCTACCTTTTTGTATAATTGATAAAAGAACAGTACAAATTTGAAGCAGTGCTAAACGTAAAGAAGACCGGATCTAATAATACCCACTCATGAAACATTTTCATTGGACTGGTATATTCTAATAATCACTGTATTCTGATTTCAGCACACGTGCACTGCAACTGGTAGGCGAAAACGACAAGCAGAGCGTAACGAGGAGGAAACACTACAAGCGAGGCTGAACATCATCAATCCTGAATATGAGACCTCGGGTAAATAAGTAAATTTAATGAAATATTCTGTCTTTTCATACAATTCAAATATTGTTTCTAATGTTTCAAGTTTATAAAGGCAATGGAATAGGTATAAAGACACCCCGAGGCCTTATTAAAATATTTGTTTTGTCAGCATATTTTTTTGGCTATCTCCGATTGGTCTATTTGCGATCATGTGACAGGCGACAGAAGACAGTTTTGAAAAAGACATATATCTATGTACTCGGTCCATATGTTTTCCTCGAGTCTATAAAACAGTTCTACATCTCATCACCAGTAAACAATTATATAATGTTATGTAATGTTATGGTGTTTCTACTGAGTTACCAGTTCATTATTTTTTTGTTTGAATTATTGCCCTGAAAATATCCAATACTTTTCGTTGACACGCGTCCTAGATACAGTATTTCAAGGTTCGTTATTATAGCCTTTATATTAGAATAATTTGTATCTAGGATAATAGAGTATTTTATGGATTTACAAGAGCTGTCATTCCATCTACTTGAAAAAAAAACAAATGGTTCGATATTTGCTGACGTCAATAATGTATATTAGTAACTTATATTTGGACTTTCATTGAACCTATCTACGCAAATTTGTATACGAACCAATCCCATTTGTGGATTTGTATCCACTTTTCAATAATTCAAATAAAATAGTTTAAAGAACACTAAAGTTTATGTTGTCTAATTATATAAGTACTGTAGGTGCGTCAAAAAATCAAAAGTTTGGAACACTTTTTTAAAGAAATCACAACCAACGTTTCTAGTATAATTTGTATTGCTCAGCGTGCCTGATGTTCCCTTTCAAGGAACTGTACATGTTGTGCACCCCCTCGCTCAAAATACAGACACTGCAATTCCGGCCAATGAAAATAAGGGAAGTAACGATTTCGGCTGTTATTAAAATTATGAATGCTTTTCAAATAAAATAGAGCTACGCAGCCCTTTCTAATAATGAATATACAATTGCATCATGGCCCTGCATGGTTACAAATGAAATGAACGTATATCCTTTTTTCGATATTTGAAATATGTACCACTCTCTACAGACAGACTGGGAAATGCGGAAGACTCTACATGTGCCCGCTGGCTCTACCCTGCTTTAATCAGTGTCGGTGTCGTCGCAATATCAATGATGGTCATCATAATCATCCTCACCGTCGCTGTCAGTAAGCGATTCAATGGGAGGAAAGCACCAAAGGACGTTTTTCAGTGAAACCAACCTAGTTCTCAACACGACTGTGAAGAATGGAGCCGATACTTTTATGAGAAAACAACCTAATTGTGACACTAGATATGTTATTTCAACGTTAAGAAACATCTTTAGACCTTCAAGGCGCTGAAGCAAGTTTTATTTTTGAAATAATCAATAATGGTATACGTTATGGTTGCAAAATAATCTTTTTGAATACGAATTTGCAAACCTTGGTTAAACTGTGCCAATTAATTCTTTAATTCTGAATAATTCAAGGCGTTCACGCGATAATGGCCTCCGCTAATTTTGCTTTATTTTTGCAGTTGACCATCCATTTGATTTTATACAACTTATATATATATATATATATTTTTATTATAGATATGAATGTTTTTATATTTCTTGAGGGGCAGCATTGTGAGGAGGACCTCAGCTTTTGTATATTTGATTATTTTGAGAATTGAGTATTTGCTGAATAGTTTAAAGTGAAAAGCGACAAGGTTCCAGGGCGTTTTGATATTGAAAATATCGAAGCTAAGCTTAAAACTTTGCCTTTCAGATATGTTATGATTATTATTATTTTTGTTCAAATATGATTTGTATTGGGGTTTTTTTTATATTATATTGTATTATATAAGTCAATGTAACCATCGGGATCAATAAAGCAAGGTTGAAATACAATGTCGTAGATGTTTCTTAATACTATATTCTTAAACATCTTGTTTTCATTTCGGTTTTATTTTATGAACAGACTCAATATGTTATAAATAGAATAAATAGTAAAATTAGATTACTTGATTACTTTTGAATTTATATGAAACGGTAGAAACGGGCTATAGGATACACGTTTTACATCAATGGATTATCAGAAAATCATTAATTTTACTATCGCATATTTTTAGAAATAAATATTAACAAAAGATTTACAAAAAGTTTGAAACTTGAGGTTGATGTGATCTTTTTTAGCTCTTCAGCAACATTTCAAACTGATAACACTTCCAATCATTATTTGTTACTTGCTAAGTATCACATTTATAAATGTATGCTGAAAACTAAACTACCACTATATAAGCGAGAATTGAGATGTTTTCATTTAATTGAAAAAGTACGAAATTGTAAAAATTCAAACCACAAGCCGCAAATACCGACACTTGAAATTATCGTATGTTGAAGATATCGAGCAATTTCGGCCCAATACTGAAAAATTAAACCAGCAATCGTGAAGTTCTTTTTTCGCATTATAACTGAAATCACTTCAATTTGGTCTTATAAATTTGATTTTATACTTAATATCGTATTTCAGATAATAATGTTTATCAAGAGATTGAAATACATAGATGTCATTTGTATGTAAAACGTTTACGTTTGATCTTTAAAACGTATTGATTAACCAGTGTAAAATTCTTTTTTTATCTAAATGCATGTCTTGTGCAACTGTGCCATTAAACTACATCCACATGTCAGCTCAATTACTTTAATAGGGTTCTTAGAACTAATGCGCACAGTTGAACGACTAGATTCTTTATAGGTTTTAATAACCATTTGGCGAGTAATTACACTACTTTTACCGCCCTCCCAGCTTAATTACTCAAGGAAGGAGATTGTAGTTCAAGGTTGATGCTAACAGGTTATCAACAATCTAAGTTTATTGAGTTGTCAGTACCAATCAGACCATTTAACAAAAGTTTTAACGGCATGTAGAAGATCCGAGATGAATGAGATACTTCTTTGTTGTCTTTGTTGTTTCAAGTTGAGACAGTCATACAAGAAAGTTGAGGATCATCAAAAGTCTCTTGATGACAAAAAAAGAAATATTAGTATTAGTAGGAATTAGTAGGAATATTATATATTGGCCTTAATATATTAGGTTATATATTTGTTCACTATTGAATTGGTAATATGTATGTTTTATTAGTATGAAGGCAAGGATAGGTCCTAGCCGTTCATTTATGCTAAATATTAGAAATTTAGGACACCCGACTGACATTGATATAATAAACGATGTAACTATTTAAATCCTTTTTTTAATAAGTCAACTTATATATTAGGTATATTGGTAAGGTAGCAGTCTCGTTATACATTGTGAACTTACCTGGCATAAGTATATGATCTAAATCGGAGCCACTAGGTCAAATAATCGATTATAAAGTTGAAATAATTATGCAGGTATGAAATGTATATACCTAAATCATTTAAACACATATTTCAATTACAAAATTTATATCTGGATATGAATGTTTAAAGCATGATTTGATAACCCCCGTCCCAACTTAGGATTCCAAGTATCTACGCCAAAACGCCTCACACATGTAAAAGAAAATGTTGGAAATCCATAAGAGCTTTTCCTCAAAGATAATTTAAAGTGTTACATTTGTAAGTATTACAAGTTTTATGTTTTACAGGTATTATGAGTATTTGTGACTCTTTTGTGTGTGTATGTGTTCTTATCACACAAAGTTAGTATCCAAAAGCATACGTTAGTACCTACCGTTAATCTACTATCATAGAAATAAACCATCTAAGTCTTGAAATTATGGAAATTATGTACTTCGAGAGACTTGTGTTACCTCTAAAGAATAAGGCCTTAAAAGGGGATAAATTAAGATGTGCAAAGAAGAAAGAATCACATATGCACTATACCGTAATTCCTTCATTAAAAATATCATAATCATTTAGTATTAGTGTACATTCTTCCAAAAAATGTCAATATCAATCTCCATATGATTTTTCATTCAGCCAATTAATCAATATTATAGCATTGAGAGAAAATATCATCAACATCACCATACATGTACACCATAACCATCATCATTATCTTTATCATCATCATCATCAAGTTGTCACATGACTGAGCCTTGATGTGCTACAATCGTTATCTTCTTAGCCTTTATATCTTATCCTTATTCTTAACCTTTGAATTTTTCCCGATTAAAAATCGAAACATAATGAACTGAAAAAAACACCATCCTTCTAGTGTTAGAAATATCAATTCAGTAAATAGTGTGCCAAATGTGAAAATAGTATAAAAAGATGGCAAGTTTATTCATGGATATTCTTCACTTGGTGGATATTCTTCAAAGTAGATTTTTCGGAATTGAGAAGAAATAAAATAATTTCAATGAGAACCATAAATACCTTCAGTTCGAGAAGATATTCACAAAATGGTGTGACAGATTCACCTTGATGAAAAATCTATCCCATCAAAATGTGTCAATGATTCCAAAGGCTCCTATCATTGCAGTCTGATCCCCTTATTAGGGCCTACGAGGGGTGTCCCAAAAATTTCCGGCCTAAACCATCAAAAGATATTTATGACTTATTTTTCGACATAATCACCCATGAACTCAATGCATTTGCTCAAGCGTTTTTGTAACATCTGCAACCCATCTGAAAACCAGTTCTTATCAAGAGAACCCAAAAACTCCTCTACTGCAGCAACGACGTCATCGTCAGTCTCCAACCTTTGGACACCGAGCTCTATTTTCATTCGAGGGAAGAGGAAGAAGTCTGAAGGGGCTAGGCCTGGAGAATAGGCAGGGGGGAGAGAATCCTGAACCCACATTCCTGTGCTGCACTGGCTGCAATTTGGGAGGTGTGAACGGGAACATTGTCCTGCAGCAGCCACACACCTTTGCGCAGTTTACCCCTTCGTTTCTCTTTGATTTTTTTCTCGTAATTGTCGTAGTTCATTTGCGTAATAAGTGTCATTGATTGTATAACCTTTCTTTAAATAATAAATTTCATTACACCCTAAGTGTCCCAGAAAACGGATGTCATGACCTTCCGTCTGGAGAAACAAGATATGAACTTTTTTGGGTTGGGTGACGTGCTGTGTTTCCATTGCATGCTTTGGTTTTTTTGTCTCAGGATTAAAATGATTTGATATTAAAATTCTCATCTATCTCTGGGCATTAACTGAAGCATTCATAAAATCTACACTGTAAGACCAAGAAATTATTTGCTTTTCACTGTGGATGCAAGACGGACATACACTACCGGGCAGAAGAAACGCCTACCAGATATCTTTTAAGATTCCGTAAACACTTTAAGCAACATAACAGCAGTATTAGAGCCTAATGAAGTAACATCATTTATCTGCAATATTCCTGACTTTCAAAAGTTGAGAGGTCGTTTCAGCGCAGTGGTGAGAACTTGAATCAGACACGGTAGACTCTCCAGTTTTTGATCAGTGTTTAATCCAAGAAATATCATGTTAAACAACTTAACAGCAATATGATTGTTGACACCACACGTTGCAAGAGAATAGACGACATGGTGGTATAATACTAAACTCAGTCTCCGTTTAATTACATTTTTATGAAACTCGTGAATGGTATCGATATCTAACACGCTTTCGCTCGTTAAATCCAAAACCACACACTCGTTTCATAAATATGTTATTAAACGGGACGTCGTTTAGTATTCTCTGTTTACATGCAGCTGCCGCCAATTAAGGACTAACAAAGGGTATTGCAGGTGAATAAGCAAATTTCAAAGTGAAACCCCTTTGCCACCATTCGATTTATGATCGATCTGAACAAAACTTTGTAATATTCTTTAAAACATTTTTCTATCGATTCTTATAAACCTCTTACAAAAGGAAATTTTTATTCATTTCTTTTCTTGAGATCACCTTCTGCCTTGAAATTTATTCTTAAGTGCCTTTAAATTGTGCGATATATGCATAAATGGTGTTACGGCCCTTTTAATTCCTTTTGTCCCCTATAAACAGAGCGACAGGAAGGGGCTGAGAACAATTGCACCTGTAACCATGGCTGAGGCCGGCGTTGATTGGCCTTGGTACTGTAGCCCTCCAATCATCATCGTCATCAGTGGCACTCTTCACACAGGGAGAAGAAAACACCTTTGATCATTGAAACTAAAGATAAGGCAAGTGTCACACTTTTAAATGAGCTATTCTCATGAAGTCATTTTTTATTCTATTTACATTGATTATAAAAATTCGAGCTGTTACGTAAATGTCATTGTCTAGATTATACGATCAGATCGATATCATTTAAGTAGCATAATAAAGATATTACTGATCGAAACATGTCATATCTCGTGGTACAAGGAATATTCTATTTTCTATTAATTACCAAGTTTCTTAGTAACATCGAAATGATCTTTAGTGATTTTTATTTATGTACAAGGTATAAATTACTATCTTATTTATTACTATTTCTATATTAATTTATTTATAACAGTAGACACCTGTTCATAGAGGCGGATATGAAAACACCTTCATCGACGATCAACTGCCAATACATTCCACAACTGACATTTGGTTGAGCAGTACAAATGATATTGACATGAAATACACTTCCCATATATCATTCATCTTTGCACTGGTAAATTCCTTTTAAATGACCTTTGTCATGTGTAAATTTTCTGAAGCTGTTCTATTGAGACACTCAGTAGGGAGGTACATTTTATGAGTGACTATAAAAATATATCAACAAAAATGTAGATAATCAATCGAATAATCATTACATTTATCATTATCAATGAATATAAGTGACAGGATGTGGCAGATAAAAAAACATATTTCATGACTTAATGATATAGAACACACCGTTTCCTCATCTGATAAAGTGTCAAAATTAAAATATTTGTTACGACATAGATTTAAAAGTTGAGATATTTCATCCATGTACAGTTTAGTAAAACATAACAATCATCTTCTATCATAACTGAACAATGTAAGCAGAATTTCCCGTTCACCACAGTGCTGTCATAATGTCCCGTTTCAATTCTTAAAGGGGCGGTTCAATATCTCAATAAGAACGAGGTTTAAAACATGTCACACAAAATTCATTATTGGGAATGTACTTAAGTTTCTATAAAGTCTAAGCTTATTACCTTCTGCGCCGTTAGCTTTAAGGTGCGGTACGCATTCTCATTTCACTTTGTACAAAAATTCACCGAATATTACATTTTTCACTAATGACACAACATACTTAAAATATACTTTTTGATAAATATCACTGAAATGGTTAAGATTAAGATCAGATTGCATCTCATTGACTCTAAATGTCCAGTTTCGTTTGTTAGCATAGGCTTTGTTATAGCTCCAAACAAACATTTTTTATGTTAGTCGATCAGGCTCAATATTTCACTAACATCTATAAAATCTATCAACACTATACCATTGTATGATCGAAGAAGGCGTCCAACCCATGTCAACATTAAAGCAATGTTTTGTGCATAATTTCGTGAGCATAAAATGAAAAGCATAGGCCTAGGTTTATTCTCTATCGCTTTCGCACAAGATAATTCATTCACACCCCTCATGCATTAACCATAATCAAGGTAGGACCACAGCATAGTATCATATAACTCGAACGAATGTATTACTATCTTCGTATAAACAAGTCCTAACGTAGGGAAAAAATTGAGAGCTGCTATTTCACGGCCTTGAGGTTTCTATCTTCTGTAGTTTGAGATTTTTCTATCACACTTATCAACCTCCAATTGTTAATTTCTATATTCACATTCTCTTTCGTTGAAGGCGATGTGCCTCCCTTCAATGAAAGTAACTTGAGGCGGACTGGAGAAGTGACTTTCCATACACCAATACGGTAACTAGGGTTCAAGGTGGTGATCTTTCTCAAGATCACTTGAACAAAATATATTTTACAATAAAAACTAATTTCTCTAGTTTCTTAAAGCTTGTATTGTTTCTGTGGCTATTTACAACTAGTAAAAGGCGTTTGTTCATCTCATAAACTATCAATATGTAAACTTCAAGATATGATATTTTACTATATACAAAATTGTAAAATTCCTTTTCTCAATATTTGTAAGTGTGAGTTTTTTTCTGATTTCTGGGTGTGTGTGGGGGGGGGGGGGGGGGATGAGTATAACTCTCTCTCTCGTAACATACCAAACCACATTAACGTTTTACTGGTTTCCACCAAGCTAAGTTACATATTCTCTGTATTTCTCACCTTAACCCAGGGTAACAGTTTCTTCTAAGATTCTTCTCTATTTACCCTTACTTAATTGTTTGATTAGTCATAGAGTTTTTACTAATTTTGTATTATACCAAACCATTTGGCTTCCGAACTCCATTCAAATAAGCGAACATACCAAAGACGTAAACTATATTTATAAATATAACCAAAAAAACCATTACTACTCAGAGCCACGTCCATATAACCAGACTTTCCATAAATAGGACTCGTTTTTTATGCCAAAACGATAAGAATCACTTTCTAAGTAAATCGTGTAGACGTTAATCAACAAAAAGGAGTAGTGTCATCACATGAGACATTTGATTGGTACGCTGGACAAGCCAGCTGAGACAGGTCACAAAGGGAGTTAAAAATCATCGCGTCGAGCCTGAGATATCGAGAATGTGCTATTGGCCGTGTTTCGTGTATCACAGTTTCCTTGTGTCACGTGTATATGCTTGGTGTAAAGTGACTCCCTGGCTCCAGGGGCCCTATTGCATGAAGGTTCTCAAGGCTAATTTAAGTTGATCATAACAACATTTTTATTATGGAACACTTTATTCTAAGTTGATGGGTACTTCATGGTGCAAGTAAAGGATAAGAAATTTCATAATTAATTTCCTTTTCAAACGATAAACTTCAAAGCATGATGTAATTTTGAGATGGAGGTCTTGATATTATTCAAATAGTGGATCGTAACATAACATAATGGTGGGATTTAATCCATTTGGGAAGAAATACTAAAAATGTAAACATAAAGTTTTTCCACTCATTATGGCTTTGTCGTTACAGTTACATAAGTGTCATCGTCTTACGATTATGTATCTGGTTGGATTGTTACTTTTCATAGATGGGTGGACAGTATATGTTTATATAAGTAAAAGCATTAAAGTCATGGTACCCTTTTATACATTTCTGTCAATACATGAGAGTAATGTCTACATTTGGATACGCTTGAGGTTCTGCTTCTGAATGTTTATCCGTGTATGTTTAATGGAATTTTTTTTCAAAGCAAAACCCATACAGTAAATCCCATTAAGCCCAGTTTATAGTTTAGATCGTTGCGTAATTTGGATTGTCTGTTCGTAATGATTTTTTATGAAGTATGTCCATCTCATTTAACAGAATAACACTTAATTACACTTAATTTGTACGATAAAAACCTTCTATGATTTAACAAACTGGAACACTAAGCAACAAAATGATTTAAGCGTTGAACCATCAATGTTAATTTAAAGATATTTATATCCACAATGCATTAATACAGTATATATTCTTGGAAAATACGAAACAAATCTTTTTGTCTGCCTTTAACTCCACGCACCACCGAAGCTTGAAATGAACAAATATAAACACACGCTGCATCATGTTCAAAGCGGTAAACATTTCATAATAAATAATTTATTCAAATTAAACGTATTTAAATCTTCCAGACGCAAACTATAATCATCGTTTAAGTATGATAGTTTCGCTAAGAAGGACATATGTGAGAAAATATTTACTTACATTTTAAATGAAAGACTTAAACAATTTGCAGATTTATGTCATTTGAATCCCGAATGTCAAGCTGGTTCCGATCCAGTTATTCTACTATTGATAATATTTTAACATTGCAATCTTAAGTTCAAAAATACTTATCTAAATCAAAGGTTCGATTTTACTGTTTATTTGTGTACTTTCATAAAGCCTTTGATTGTTTTAATAGGGATCTCTTATGGTGTGTTTATGCTCATAATGATGAACTAGGTAAAGTGTTGTTTATAGTACGTGATGTGTAAAAAAAACAATGTCTGCTGTAAAAATATCGAATTTAAGTGTAACAGAATATTTCAACTCCATGAGCGGCGTTCGACAAGGTTGTAAACTGAGTCCCTTACTTTTCAGTATATTTGTAAACCAACCTGAGGAAAATTTATTGATGATTGACGACAGAGGTATTTTTTTTGGAGCAGACTTTTTAGAAATCTTTTTGCTGCTTTATGCTGATGATCTTTGTTTAATATCAGATACTGTTTTAGGCTTGCATAAGAAAATAGATGTTTATCCAAATTCTGTACGAAATGGGGTTTGAGATTTAATTTTTCCAAAACAGAGATACTTATGTTTCGTAATGGTAGCGTTTTGAAGAAAACTTTAAAAGGATTATTTGAAAACATTACAATTACAACTTCAACTTATTATAGTTATTCAGGGATTCTTTTCTCAAACAGACTTTCTAGATAGAAAGCTGTCCAAACACTAATTCATAAAGCTTAAAACAACTCCATTATAAAATTAGAAATCTCCCTCCAACTGTTCTGTTTCAAATGTTTGACACACAAATAATGCCTATAATTCTTTAAAGTTCCGAAATTTGGGTTCTTCAAGAATGGACAATTTTTTTTTAAAATTTAAAAGTTTTTATTTTCCAAAAAATAAGTATTATACATATATGTATTCATCTTGTAGATAACAATATTCGTTCAGCTGCGAAGGCTGGTATATTCTTGAAATACAAAGTGTATAGTATCTATAGTACTTAGCATTTCACATACTTAAAGTTAAGAGTTTGGTACAGGTATTTATAGTAGAGTGTATTGCAATGCCTAATTGTCATGATCATGTACATATATTAATGGCAAATGAATATTTTAATATACTTGTACATTAACACTACAAAATAACCATAATTGTTTCTTATTTATGGACAAATCAAATATTTGTTGCAGCAAGGTCACTAAGAGTTGAGAATAATGTATGGAAGGAAGACCAGAATGTGAAGAACTTTTCTGGTTGTGCATTTGAAAATGCTATATATTTTGTAGCTTTATAATATTCAAAGATGTCACTTCGAAGAAAATTGAAATTTGGTTTTATCTTTTTTAAGCTCATTTTATATAAACCATATTTCACTATTAGAGTGACAGCATTCAGTGGGTTATTATTTTTGCCTTTAAAACCAAGAATAACATTTTCTTGTGAAAAATTAATGTTTCCTTCAGTCAATGTTTTCAGCCAGCTGGCTAATTCCTTCCATACATTCACTGTAGAAGGACATTCACACAGTAGATGGATAATAGTTTCAGGAGTGGACTCACAGAATGAACATAATGGAGAGTCAATGTATTTAATCAAATGTAACTTGTATTTGGTCATAAGAGTATTATGTGTAATTTAAAATGGAACCACCTAAGTTGAACACTTTCAGTGCATCTATTTGCCATCCTGTAAACATTAGACCAATCTTCTTTACTGTATTGTTTCCCTAGCCTTTCTTCCCATTTTTTCTGGTTTGACTATTTGGTAGTAGTATATTGTAAACATCTTTACTCCTTTGATTTTTTCCACAAATACAAGCTATATTAAAGGGCAGCAATTGATATTGTATGTGGTAGAAAGAATAAAAATGTATGGTCATATTGGGTCCCCCTGACGACAGCAGCCTCTAGTTATTTTAAAGAAATTTGTTGCTATCCATTTACTAGTACACTTGATTCAGTATCATTTAACAAAACTTGAATCCAATTTTTTAGAAAAATTTAATTTTGTTTTTCTTAGGCAAACATGTTATGAGGCCTCGTTTTTGTGATACAGATAGAGAACCAGTTTCGTATGCATAATTTAAAGAATTTATCAGAAATTTATTCAGGTCATTCCAGAAAAAGAATGGACAGTGATGGAAAGTTTTCATGTAAAATTTTGTAAATATTTTATTGGTGTTAGTATTCACTCAACAAGTGCAGCTATATTATCTGAATGTGGTCGTCAAAATATATTTTGTAAAACAATTTGTAGATGTGTAAACTATTATTTATGATTGAAAATACGTACCAAAACATTGTCACCTTTTGTTAAACTGACTTGACGAAAATTATCGAAAATCATGGGTTAATAATATCCAAAAAAATCATTTGTACATTTTTAAAATATCATCAACACTAATATATTTGTTAACCAATTCGCCTAGAGGGTTAAAGATTGTAACACTCAAAATATTCTTTCTCTGTTATATGAACATTCAAATATAGAATTCTACTCATCCGCGAGAACATCTTTTAAAATGGAATTATATTTGTTAACAGTTGGAAATAAAGATTTCAGAAGATTTCTGACACTTTTACGAAAAGGTGAATTGAAAAAATTTTAAAATACCGGAAGAAGAAATGCTTTCCCAATAGAATTAAGATTTTGCACTTTCTGCAAAAATGTTTTTAAGATGAATTACATTTTATGTATTTATGTCCATTAGAAAATATTTAGGATAAAATATATGCTCAATTTTTTATTGTAAAATAATGCAACTCTAACTGCTCTTTTGCAAAATGGATATGAAATCCCGCACAATTGTGCACAAAGTACAGTTTGTATGTCAGAGAAGCTTTTTTGTTGCCATGTTCTCTACTTTATTCCCAAGAATATATTTTTAAAGCCTGTAAATATGTTATATTTCATTTGTTAGCAACAAACCTGTACGTTGATAAAAAAATGTCTTTTACATTTTGTACATGGACCTCCGGCCTTTACACTGAATAAACTTCTATCAATAAGATTTGGTCAAGTTTGGTCAAAAGTTTACCAAGGTTTACCAAGTTGAGATTTACAAAGGTGATAGTTTTGTCTCTGGACGACAAAACATGAATCTATGTAACTTTTGATTAGTGCTATCGTTCAAAAATGGGCCTAGGGTTAGAACATTAATTTCTCTGTTCGTTTTTCATATTATCTTTCATCACATTTATTAAACTATATATTCAACAAACTTGATAGGAATCCTTTTCATATAAATAAAGTAAACTCAAAAAACAAAAATTAATGTTTTCAATTAAAAGACCATGTTTTTTCAATGAAAATAAGAAGTTTCAAACATTGTGCCGCTCGGTTATGTGAATCCATATCTCAACCTCAGATGATTGAAAGGTGTTCACACAAATTAAAAATGACCGCCAGTTGTTTATTTTCTCTATGACTACGGATGATCGTATTGAGTAATGAGATATTCTACCCTCTAAGATAATACATTTAGCATAAATGTATTTTTATTTGGAAATTTGAAGAAATAAATCTTCCGAAAAACTTGCTACTTCCCTTTAAAAGTACAGTAGCAAGGTCTTCAAATTTTTTAATTGGGTGTAAACTGTTAATGTAGATTTATGTAGATTGTATTGTACTCTTTCAAAATAGAAAATGCGACCGGCTTCATCAAAGGAAAAAACCAGTTCAACCTGTGGAACAAAATACAAGTGAAACCGTTTTCAAAATTGGAATATGGTTCTCGTCACTGATCTCATGTGGAGCCCTTTCTTTAAGCCAGAGAGTTTATTGATAATGTGCCGAAGGCTACATACACCCCTTAAATAAATTTATAAAAGCAGTTGTCAATCCTCTTTAAGAAAAGATGAACATGTGTTTGATTTACTAATTCCTTATTCCTTCTTCGATATTCAACTTTTCTAAATACTCATTCGAAAAGGACTTCTGAGAGTATCAAGGAATATTTTTACCGCCTTGTACTTTCATTCAAATTAAATACAATTCAATTACTTATCTAATGAGCTATCTTACGTTATAATACATAAAGGCGGTCATACCGTCATATCACAAAAGATGTTACTATTGCAGTGTGAAGTTGGTTACTTATTCCTTATTCGATATTCGACTTTTCTATTTACTTATTCGAAAAAGACTTCTAAGAGTATTAAAGAATATTTGCACCACCTTAAACGTATACTCAAATGAAAGATAATTTAATTACCTATCCAATGACGTATATCACGTGAAAATACATAGAGGTGATCGTACCGTAAAGTCATAAAAAGCGTCACTATATAAGCAAAATGATAAACAGCAACGTCTGAGAGTATCAAGGAATATTTGCACCACCTTGTACGTATACTCCAATGAAAGATAATACAATTACCTATCCAATGATATATACAACGCCATAATACATAGAGGCGGTCGTACCGTAAAGGCACAAAAAGCGTCACTATATAAGCAAAATGATAAACAGCAACGTCTGAGAGTATCAAGGAATATTTGCACCACCTTGTACGTATACTCAAATGAAAGATGATACAATTACCTATCCAATGATATATACAACGTCATAATACATAGAGGCGATCGTACCGTAAAGGTAAAAGAAAGCGTCACCATATAAGCAAAATGATAAACAGCAACGTTTGAGAGTGTCAAGGAATATTTGCACAACCTTGTAAGTATACTCCAAAGAAAGATAATACAATTATCTATCCAATGATATATACAACGTCATAATACATAGAGGTGGTCGTACCGTAAAGGCACAAAAAGCGTCACCATATAAGCAAAAGGATAAACAGCAACGTCTGAGAGTATCAAGGAATATTTGCACCACCTTGTACGTATTCTCCAATGAAGGATAAGTCAATTACCTACCCAATGATATATACAACGTCATAATACATAGAGGCGGTCGTACCGTAAAGTCCAGATATGCGTTTCGAAGTATCCCTTATTTCATTTTTGTTGTTCTTTTTCGAACAACAACTTCTGAGAGTATCAAGGAATATTTGCACCACCTTGTACGTATACTCCAATGAAAGATAATACAATTACCTATCCAATTATATATTAAACGTCATAATACATAGAGGCGGTCGTACCGTAAAGTCCAGATATGCGTTTCGAAGTATCCCTTATTTCATTTTTGTTATTCATTATCGAACAACTTCTGAGAGTATCAAGGAATATTTGCACCAACTTGTACGTATACTCACATGAAAGATAATACAATTACCTTTCCAATGATGTATTAAACGTCATAATATATAGAGGCGGTCGTACCGTAAAGTCACAAAAAGCGTCACTATATAGGCAAAATGATAAACAGCAACGTCTGAGAGAATCAAGGAATATTTGCACCACCTTGTACGTATTCTTAAATGAAGGATAATTCAATTACCTACCCAATGATATATACAACGTCATAATACATAGTGGCGGTCGTACCGTAAAGTCCAGATATGCGTTTCTAAGTATCCCTTATTTCATTTTTGTTATTCATTATCGAACAACTTCTGAGAGTATCAAGGAATATTTGCACCACCTTGTACGTATACTCAAATGAAAGATGATACAATTACCTATCCAATGATATATACAACGTCATAATACATAGAGGCGATCGTACCGTAAAGGCACAAAAAGCGTCACCATATAAGCAAAATGATAAACAGCGACGTCTGAGAGTATCAAGGAATATTTGCACCACCTTGTACGTAAACTCAAATGAAAGATGATACAATTACCTATCCAATGATATATACAACGTCATAATACATAGAGGCGGACGTCTGAAAGTATCAAGGAATATTTGCACGACCTTGTACGTATACTCACATGAAAGATAATACAATTATCTATCCAATGATATATCAAACGTCATAATACATAGAGGCGGTCGTACCGTAAAGTCATACAGTAATTCGTATGCTCTAACTTCATTGTTTTTATTTGTTTTCATTTCTGTTTCAGGCAACAACATTCAGTTTGACTCTGGTTAAATCAGTGAAGTTTGTTATTGCTTTATCGGAACTATTCCTACCTTCAAATGTCGAGATTTATCAGCAACGGAGATAGATAATTATTATACTTATAAAAATATATGCTTACGTGAAAATAAATGTCCACTTCTGATATTTCACATTCTTTTCGCTTGCTTTTAAGCCTCTGCAGCACATGTGAAACAAAAACACCTCACATTCGGACTTCCCAAGTTGAAAACACACCAACATTCCTTTGCATTCGACTCAAGAGATTCGGGTTGTCACAAAGAAAGAAAACTTCCAAAATCACCATTAATAGCCGGTTTGGAGTATAATTTTGATGTTGCTAAAATATTATACAAGTGATTCAAACTGTTGACTGTAGTATATGCTATCATCGTCGTTTAACAACGGTGACATGTCAACCTAAGGTTTTACTAATGATGTGGGATGTTGGCAAGTTATGCAATGAAAATGGATTGAGAATCATTGATGCTTGTAAGTGTAGGATAAAACATGACCAACTTTATTTATTTATTTATGTTACTTTTCATATAACATTTGTTTGGTATTTGATGTCATTTTATAAATGAAGATATGCATTTCTTATTTTATCCACTGTTTATATGATTTTATTTATTCATCTCATGTTTGTTCTTTAAGGATGGTGTCTCTTCCAACAAACGGATTCATTGCAAACTACAGGCTTCTGGCAATCCAGGTAGGAAAAACGTTTCGAATTTCACAATTCTTAAGCATCATTAGCAAATAAAATGAGGTACGAAGAAGTAAGATCACGATCCAAGGAGAAAGCTTACGTTTACGAAA
Organism: Phorcus lineatus; assembly: GCA_921293015.1. Lineage (NCBI taxonomy): Eukaryota > Metazoa > Mollusca > Gastropoda > Trochida > Trochidae > Phorcus > Phorcus lineatus. The sequence continues at coordinate 17,383,844 of OV121091.1, read as the reverse complement.
GTTGTATTCATGGTCTCTTAAAGCACTTGATCAAAAGATAAGGTTCATTAAGAGATATGCCATGAAACTATTACGGTACATTGAAACGTCAATTATGAAGTAAAAAATTAAATTTAAATATTTCATTCCTGCAATGAATGCCTCAAGAAATACATATCATGGTATTTTCACTATGCAATAAAATTTGGAATGCGGCTACATTGTTGTACATGTATACATATCAATCTCTTATTCGATTACCTGACGTCTTTACTGTTATCACTTAACGTAGAGTGAAAATATCTTTTTGAAATGGACATGATTTTAATATTTTTCAACAGTGTCACAACGGGCGTACCTGCAACAGTGGACACTGTAATTATCTCAGTTAATGTTTGTGTTTTTGTTTAAAGTTTGTTTCATTGTGTTTATGTTAAATGCAGAATGTCGTCTATGTGTCTATAGCTATGTCATTTTTAAGAAACTGTTTCAATTCATGTTACATATATACCATAAGCTTGCCGCGGATATTCCTACCTTTGTCAATGATATGGTTGACACCAAAAGACGCTGGTGCTATTCTCTTTGCCATACAGAATTATTTATATATTGAAAAAAAACCAACATAGCCTCCAGTGTAGTAACGATATTTCACTATAAACACAATTTTTAAACAAAATTGATTTGAATTATTCAATGTATTGTAACGCATGTTCACTTAATGGTATTGCCAATGAATTATTTTCATATACAGAGCCGAAATGTTATCGATCATTAAAGGGATAATGCTTTTATTATGAACCACACTCGACCCCTGTTCTTGAGTCGTTTAAAAGTAATCTTATCCTTAACTTAAGTCACACTTACAGAACTGATTGTATTCAAAAGTTTATCTAAATGCTGAATAATAACAGTCATGACTTAACAAGTGCACATAACGGTAAAATTCATATAATTAGCAAGTAATAATAGTTCGGCAATAAATGTTGATTTAAGAATATTTATTATTTCATTCAACAAGGTGAGCACGTGAATGATCAGATTAAGGTATATAGTTATTAATAGTCTTTCTCATTTAGACATATGCTTGAGGGTAGTCGGCGATAGGATCTACAATCTTAACGATACCAAGATAACCACTAGAAAACATTCTTTTCTAGACACCGACTTCGTAAAGGTTTGTATGTTCTTTTGACCTCCATTTTTTTATTAGCACTTAAACATTAACATGGAAACTTAGAGATTATACAAATATAGCGAAAGTTGTCGCAGTGTCTTGTACATTCCATCCTTTCAGGAATCTGTCTACGTTGTCATCTACAACCTATCTGAAGAAAATTCATCGGTAGATGATATCCGGTCTGATGCAGAAGGTCGGTTTCTTTTGTCATTGAGTGTTAGTGAACTGACATGAACCGATTCCTTTCTTGAACAATGGATTTGAAAATAAATGTTTAAGTACGTTATTTTGATATCTAAAGAACCACTTCACTTTAAGGTTTAGTTGTATCTGTTCAAAATTAGTTACATCATGACTTTACTAGAATACTGTGTGCGCTTGTATCTTATATTGTATATGTATATGTTCATTGCATATTTTCCTTGCATATAGTTATCCAGAAAGGTAATAAATAAAATTTTACTTTAAATTAATTAATTAAGATTTAAATTACCTCAAACTGAATTTAAAAATTGCACAACATAATGTCTGAAGGAGATTAGGTATCATGATAGAGAACGTCACATGTACTTGGTTTGCTTGCTATATTGAAGATTTTGCTTAAAATATATGGTCCTTGAAGCAATCAAGAACTAAACATTTTTATCTCCCAAAGATGAGGGAATCGTAGCAACAAAGCAGTTACACAGTGTCAGAGATACTGTGGTCACAGATACAGATCTGGAGAGCTTGAAACGCGGACAATGGCTAAATGACAGCGTGAGTGGGAAATATTATCTTTGTTCACACGCAGTATTTTATCAGTCACACAGATTATGAACTTTACAAGAATCTTCCTATGGTAGTGGCCTACTAATTTATTTCAAATTAAACTAACGTGCTATTATAATCTTTAATTCCTGAAATACTAAAAAAATCTTGTCAAAAACGACTTATTTTTTTGATGTTATAACGAATCGTAAGAAAACATCATTTGATTCCCATACATAGGTTCAGTATCTCATCACTTTACTTAAACGTACATGTATAGGGTGAAGCAATACCGATACTCGAAAGTTCTTTTGAAAACCATTTGATTTCGTTTTCATAATCAAAATCATTGTATCATGCTCATATTGTACTTTGTAAACGCCTATCTACAGTTGCTAGAGAAAGGAATCTGCACACGAAGAGGAGATGACAATTATGCTGGATGTATGGACACATTTCTCTTTACCAAAATGAATCAGGGTAACTCGGATGTTACAAGGTACCCTCGGGTTAAAAACATTAAAAATGTCAAAGTTGCAGTTTTCCCAATACACAAGAACAAACACTGGGCAGCAGCGGTGAGTAGTTGTAAAAATAGCACAACCTATTAATTTTTGTGTAGAACACATTTCAATAGAGCTTGGTTATTTCAATTTATATTTTGGATCTTAAGGAACTGACTGGGAACGTTTGGTTTCCTTGAATACAACCGGTTTGGTATATAAATATGTAACGTCTGTTTAGAGAAACTATACATTAAAGGATAAAATCATGTAGCCGGTGGATTGATACTATGAATACATAAATATGCATTAATGAATCTTCAATTGTATAAATGAAAGTGTAGCTGTAAATGAAATAATTCTCAACAATGAAATGTTATGATTTTGAAAAACTAACTGTATGTCACGGACAAGTCTATCAATGAATGAAGAAAGATTTGAATTTTCATGAAAACATTTATTACAACAATAACCATTGAAACAAATATCTCGCAACGCATTCAAACATCAAAATCACCCACATAAACAATCACCTCGCGTTCCTCACATGCAGATCCCCATCATACATTCTCAGACCTACGCTACTGCATGCACTCATTACCAATCATGTTCTACACCAATCACAAATGCAAAACATACATCACATAACTTCACACTACCCACATGTTATATGCAACATTACCATATGCAGACACACAGGTTCAAGCAATCAAATGAACAATACATCAAACAATTACATTAAATACAGTTCACAAAATCAACACATCAAGATGAAAGTTACGTCCACCAATACGTGGTTATGAATCAAGTCAACACACTTGAATGACAGTTCATTGGTCCTTAAGACACGCGATATCTATCTCATCATTTATGAGTGGTCTTCGTCACACACGAAGAATGAAGCCCAAGCCAATCACTTGACATGATACGTCCCTACACTGGACCAATGTAAGATCAAAACACCCGATCTATCATGTGTCCCACATCCAGGTTTCCCACATGCCACCATCAGCCAGTCATAGCAGACCATCCGAACAATGACGTCACATCAGTCTTGATGACGTCATCACGAAGCCAAGGGTCAACGTACGTAGTCGACAGGTTACCGGTCCTATGGCGTCTGTCCATGCACCCGTGTGTCCTAACTACCTCGTCCCCAAGTCCTCCACTACAAAACAATATCGTTCTAATTGAAAATTACATTTCTCCCGAACTATCATTTCAAAGTGAAAAATATCCTTTTTATAAACACATTGACCATGTATAGTGTGACATGTTCATGTAACAATGACTCTCAACAAATTACAACATTATTTTATGAAATGCAAACAAAAATACAAATTCATTCAAATGTTAACATTTCAAACACCAATTTTAACAATAAAGGTCATAATATTCTCAATACTTACGGCTCACAACAGCCCATGCACTCTGGTCACTCGCCAGCAATTCACTGCTCTGACACTCTGATCCTCGCGTACCTAGCTTTAATACACACCAGTGCACGACCACGTCATGCAACACGCGCACTGTCCTGTAACGATTGCGTTCGGCGATGCGTTCTATGTTCAGAGCTATTGTGACACTGTAAGCATTATGATATCAAATCAAAAGCCTCAAATGATACCAATTGCTTTATTCATTGGGTTACCTGATTTAAATAAAGATAAACAGGGTACCTTATTGTGACTACCGATCCTTTTCATGTGTTGCAATATGTTCTGCCCTTAGATTGCCAGTCGTAAGAGAAGGGAAATCTTGTTCTATGACTCACTTGGTTTGATTCATACCAGCAGTACAAAAAGAATAAAGTAAGTAAATACCACCATGTGCTTCATTTCATTAATGTCATATTCAATTTTTATTTGACAATTCAAAACAACTATTGCTAACCCGCTATTATTTCTTTAGGTGCTTGCTGGCAGAATTATGGGGTGATCAGGATTCCTGGTCAGTAAAGATGGCTAAGGTAAGATTTGGAAATGGTTGCACGATTTAATATGTTTGCACATGATTTCCTAGTTGTAGATCTATTCACTTGATGCAAGTATAGAATTAAATCATCTGAGTCAATGTTTTAGGAGTTTCCTTTTCAAACAAACAGCAGTGACTGCGGCGTGTTCATGTGTATGTTTGTGAGGGACGTTCTGTGGGCCAGGAAGCCGTCTTTTACGCAGGTATGATTAGTGGGTGGTATGTAACTTTTAATCTAATATCATTCTTGTTTATATATAGTTTGCAGTGTTTATTTCTGTCGGTTGTTATGCTTACAGATTGAGATACCAGTAATCCGACACAAAATGGTGGAAGAATTGACCAAAAGTCAACTGCTGTGAACTGAAGAAGGTTAACTTCAATGTTAATAATCACTTGTCCTCTGAAATTTCCGTTGATTAAGGTGTGTATGCTAACTGTTTCTCAGAAGTAGAAATGTATATTTAAGGTGCACTACATGGTGTGAATATTGTAATGGGCTTATATAGGCGAAGAACTACACCTTACTGTCCCGAACATACCATAGCACTTTATGTAAAAACGTAATGAGTTTGAGCTTATTTTAAATGAATCTTTGGCAATAAATCCTTTAACTTCTTATGTGATAGGTAAGTGAATTCATTAAATGTTAAGTTTGTTTTTGTAAATGAGCAGCATTGATATAAATGAAAACATCAAACATAACACATTGACATAAGTTGCTCCGGTTTTGGCCTTAAATGTTTATTTGAGATGAAGACTATGCCTTTTCTTAATGTTTTTTTATATAAAAGGCCTAAGCAAATAAAACTCATGTTTATTGATGTTCTCTTCTTTCATATCATGTGTGAATGTATGTGTTAACGATATGCTCAACTCAAAGTTGAATAAATTTCAATATTTACGTACACTTATTATTAAACTGCATGTATGCATGTATGGTAACCCATAATGAAACAACCTTTAATGTTCGTTGCTACCTTGCATTTTTCATTATGAATACTTGTTATGTGATGTTTTCGGTGAATAATTGCATTATAATAGTATTACCATACACCATTTGAAAGAAAGTTATGCTGTCATTCACATCAATCTGTGTTTGTACGAAGATGCTACCACGAATAGCAAGCAGAAATAAAAAGTTCCTAAAAAAGCGCAAAATCTTTGTTCTCAATGTGATAAAGTTAATTTAAGTATAAATACAAGTTAATTGTCGTATCTCTTCAAACGGTACGACCGCCTCTATGTATTATGACGTAGGATACATCATTGGATAGGTAATTGTATTATCTTTTATGTAAGTATACGTACAAAGTGGTGCAAATATTCCTTGATACTTTCAGACGTTGCTGTTTATCATTTTGCTTATATGGTGACGCTTTTTTTACCTTTACGGTACGACCGCCTCTATGTATTATGACGTAAGATACATCATTGGATAGGTAATTGTATAATCTTTCATGTGAGTATACGTACAAGGTGGTGCAAATATTCCTTGATACTCTCAGAAGTTGTTCGAAAAAGAACAACAAAAATGAAATAAGGGATCCTTAGAAACGCATTTCTGGACTTAACGGTACGACCGCTTCTATGTATTATGACGTTTAATATATCATTGGAAAGGTAATTGTATTATCTTTCATGTGAGTATACGTACAAGGTGGTGCAAATATTCCTTGATACTCTCAGAAGTTGTTCGATAATGAATAACAAAAATGAAATAAGGGATACTTAGAAACGCATTTCTGGACTGTACGGTACGACCACCTCTATGTATTATGACGTTGTATATATCATTGGATAGGTAATTGTATTATCTTTCTTTGGAGTATACGTACAAGGTGGTGCAAATATTCCTTGACACTCTCAGACGTCGCTGTTTATCATTTTGCTTATATGGTGAAGCTTTTTTTACCTTTACGGTACGACCACCTCTATGTATTATGACGTTTAATATATCATTGGATAGGTAATTGTATCATCTTTCATTTGAGTATACGTACAAGGTGGTGCAAATATTCCTTGATACTCTCAGACGTTGCTGTTTAACATTTTGCTTATATAGTGACGCTTTTTGTGCCTTTACGGTACGACCGCCTCTATGTATTATGGCGTTGTATATATCATTGGATAGGTAATTGTATTATCTTTCATTGGAGTATACGTACAAGGTGGTGCAAATATTCCTTGATAATCTCAGAAGTTGTTATATATCATTTTCTGTTCATGGTAACGTTTTTTTATGACTTTACGGTACGATCACCTCTATGTATTTTCACGTGATATACGTCATTGGATAGGTAATTAAATTATCTTTCATTTGAGTATACGTTTACGGTGGTGCAAATATTCTTTAATACTCTTAGAAGTCTTTTTCGAATAAGTAAATAGAAAAGTCGAATATCGAATAAGGAATAAGTAACCAACTTCACACTGCCCGTTGAGGTGGTAATGCATTCGCTTATCACCCTTGAGCCCGTGGCTCGATTCTCGGTCGCGTCATACGAAACGACATTAAAGGATTGGAGATGTGGCTTGAAATGGCTCCCTCAATATAGCTTCCGGCAGGCAGTGGGACCACAAATAATATCCGATATTACAATGTTATGAGGAAAATAAAGAGTTACTATTATTGGATCAAAATTAAGAAAGAAAGGGGAGATGTACAGAATGTACGCTGAATATGAAACATCATCTCATGGTAAATAGTAAGGGAAAAACAAAGGGTGAAGGGGAAATGATAACAGTAATGTACAGGGACAGGTTTTAAGGATAAAAGGCAAGGACATTGGAAGTGATAAAAGATTGGTGAGGGTCTGTGGCCGGGGAATGGTGCGAGACTCTAAAGGGATTGGTCAGTTGAAGCATGAAATCAAAAACAAAATTAGTCATTATGAGAAAAGACACATTCTAAAATACAATTAACTAATTTAAGATTCCACTGTCGTTTCATGAAAGGCTACTAAAACTATTACAATCAATATATCAAAGCAATCTGGTGAAAACTAAAATATTTGTCAAGGTGAAAATAAAAAACAAAGCTTATGATTAACGACATACTATTAACATATTATATGATTAACGGTAAATACTATATACTTCATTGAAGCCCTCTTCATCTCCGCAATAAAGGACAGTGGTAACTGAACGTATTAAAATCACTATGTCAAAGCAATCTGCATTTATGTTTGGATTATTCAGCCTTTATCAAAAGATTATTTCATAAATGCGATTTTGGTGGAGGAAATGTGAATGAGATGGTTAATAAATAATTGGTGTAAGTATTCCTTTTAACTCTCTAGACGTTTCCGCAGAATTTATGTGGTGTAACTACAAGACAAAATGAATAAATGATGAAATTTAGCCAGAAGCAGCGACCATCTTTAAGTGGATAACATTTATCAATTGAATATTTATTGTCGTCGTAGATTGAAAGCTTTGCTACCACTTAACTTATATTGTTATGCATCATTAGCACCCATCATAACATCTTGTTTATCATGTTTGTCATCTAAAACAGTGTTCAAGGACGAAAACGCTTTTTCGTATCTCACATTGTTTGGGATTTTTTTTAATAAGACTACCTTTAATAAATAAATCTTGATCAAAAGTTTTCTCATTCCCCAATGTCATCTACTAAACATTTACAATGCTAGAGATGATTGGTTTACAAACTAATATAATACCATGATTCGAGAGGATATACATTTTATACCAAATATGATAAACAAAGATGAAAATTGTCTATCGGGATTTCTTGATAACAATTTCTTTATTATGGAATTCAGGACGTTTTAGACGCGTCGCCTGATGCCTTTCAAAGACGTGTATCATACTGACAACTTAGTTTGGAAATTTCAAAATAATTTCAACAACTTATAAATGAAATATAAAATGACAAAATGTGGATATTCAAGACCACTTTAAGATCTCAATATGTGTACGATTTAATCAAATACGTGAGATTTTCTTAGCTTCCTCAGTGTAAACTTTGGAATAGTATTCAACGTTAATTGGAGGGAATATTTGTTTTACTACCATCTTTAGACGCTAGTGGCATCTGAAATTCTGAATGAATAAACTTTCTGTTTACAGTACAAGACCGTTGACAACACAGCCGTTGCCGGTAGTGATTTCACTCTCGTCGACGAAGATCAAGTTATAGTCGGCGCCTCAACGTTTGATGTCTCCATTCCAATTATTTCAGACACTGTATGTATTTAGATGAATTCTTTAAAGCTTATATATTCCATGTTTATCATAATAAAAACTATCTTCAATTCTTAAAATAACCATTTCATTTCCAGATAGTAAATGTATGTAATCGCATAAATTCCGTTAAATTGTCAATATTTCATGATTATCATTATTAATAATAAGCTATATCATTACATTGTATACGTAGAGTATACTAAACTTTGCATTACGTGAGAAAATTGCTGTACTTATTTAAAACCAATGTACATATTCTACAACCCTTGTAACAACATTTATATAATTATTAACAAATATTGAATGTTGTCACTTATTAACGTTAACTTGTATTGCCGTTGACTGACTACACTCCTAGCGCACAGGTTGGCTTATATTCTTAATGGGGTTTTTTATTCGTCTTTGATAAATTAGCGATATGTTTTGTCAAAACTCATAATCAGTAACATACTTCAAGTTGGTTGTGCCATATGATCATGTAATCAATAAAAGTATTCGATTAGATTTTCTCAGAATCCACTTAACAACGGCCAGTGTACATCTTAAACTGTTAAACAGTTTCAACTGATGAGTAAAAAATAAATGGAACATGCGAATGTATTTCTATGTATGGTTTGATACGTGTAATTGATCATTTTCCCGAGAAACAATAATAACGTGTTTATTATGCAAACTGCAAAAGCTGTTTTCAAGAACAATTTAAAAAGACAATTAATGTATGACAAGATATTTGATATATAAGACATTGTATCTTTTCGGGTTATATCTATGTAAATAGTCATAAGTGAATGACATATTCATTATCAAATTTCTGTCAGAGACATTCTTTTTGGAAGTTGTCCTGGTTATAACTCCGCCCGTTACCTCGACGGTCACCATTACCATTAACGATGATAAACGTAAGTACAAAGTTGTCACAAAACTTACGTTTTTCATCACAATCAACGTTGACGAGGTCATTTTTAATCACCATCAACGATTGACGAGGTCATTTTTCATTACCATCAACGATTGACGGGGTCATTTTTCATCACCATCAACGATTGACGAGGTCATTTTTCATCACCATCAACGATTGACAAAGTCATTTATCATCACCATCAAAGATTGAATAAGTCATTATTCATCAAAATCAACGATTGACGAAGTCATTATTCGTCACCATTAACGATTGACAAAGTCATTATGCACAAAGATCAATAACTGACAACAAATCTTTTATTTCAATACTGTACGACCACAGGCCTATAAGTACAGAAGACACCCCATAGGTACAGACATAATAATGTGAACTTAGGATATATAGAAAAATATGTTCTTAATATGACAACATTGTTCTTCATTTTTCAAAAGCATACAAGAGGTATTTAGCGATATTCAAACTTTAAGACATTTGCAAATTTCGGGATGCCAACAAAGTGTTGAATTTTAATATTGTTGGAACAGGATAGTGAAAAGATGTTAAATGTTTTCTTCTTAAAACAGTGTAGACTGGGCATGTAAGCAAAACATGATATTCATTTTCAATAAAATATAGGCTAGGTTACACATTTGAAATTTCTTGTATAAGATCAAGATCGACTGATGTTTTACACAAAACACTGTATTCGGTTTTTGCTGTTAGTTCGGATAAAAACCACAATGATTTAAGAGGTAATCAAATAGACAATATCCGGACTAAACGTTGATATATGATACCAAACTATATACATGTTGATAAGTATAATTGTATACATTGTATATTCATATATAATATTTGTCCACAGTTCCAGCCTTCAATGCCATCACCATCGACCGTATTGTTGCTAACAACACCCGAGGTGAACCGGATCTGCAAACCCTGACATTGTATGATCGTGGGTAGGTGAATTTTTTTTCCTTTTGCACTGTGTTGTATTGGTTAGCATGCTGGCCTTTCACTCAATGGCCTGTTTTTTTAATCTAGGTGGAGACAACAAATTTTTTTACTGTGTTGTGTCCTTTGGCAATGCACTTCATCCAAATTGCACCATCATCGTCAACATTAAAGTAATGTTTATTGAAATTAAATTGTCAATCTCAGTTGCTGTTGCATATTCAACAAACAATCAACAAGCATATCGATGGCTGTCTTTACAAAGCTGACATGGTATCAAGAATCATTATCAAGCAGTCACCAAAACGACTTTTACAAGGTGTATTAAATAAGATTTTTTTCATATTTTGAATTAAAAACATTGTAAAGATGTATATTTCTCACTCCTGTTAACTCTTTACCTTCTTTTCTGTCATTCTGATTCTTAAACAATCTCTTTGTTATCAGAACGAACGAATTACTGAGCCTAATAATGGTCATACGTAACTAAGGTGCCCTTTACGCTTAGTAAATGTACATTTTATATATTGAGAGTTAACCTTAGTAATGATTGCTACATGAAGGGGCATAACCTAACCGACCTTTAATGTTTTTCCGATCTGAGTACTGCTTCGCGGAAGGAGAAATGTGAAAGGCAACCTGATACAGCCCTTGTGGCCTCCCAGTACTAATTAGCAACATTAACTTACCTTAACACCAGTTGGTTTATTCATGCAAATTTAAATCCAATAGACAGCAACATTCTCGACTTTTAGGTATCTTTGAAATGTGTTATTCAGATCAGAAATGCAGAAAGGAGTAATATGATCTCACTGGTTTTAATGAGATTTAACCTACAGGACATCTTCTTCTTCAGGTGTGTTCCCGATAGTGCAGTGGGTATTGTTACTGATCGCCCATACTGGGCCCCTGAAGGAGAGAACCACACCATGTGCTTCAACGTGGATGTTTTCATCTTCCGATACGATAGCAACATCTCCGACCCAGCTCTTGGTATTCTCATAGACTTCAACGTTAACCCTGATCCGGCTGAGACAACTATTGTGAGTGCTTAGCCATCTTGACCAGGTTGAATTGTTAGCTATCGAGAACAATTGTAAACCAGCTATATATTCGGGAAACTTACAGTTGCACTCCTTTAGTTTGATCAATTACTTTTGTATCAAAGTGCAAATATCGTGACATGGTATTTTTATGAATGATAATCCTTTTTCCTGTGTTCATTATTCGTTATCAAACGTATCATTTTGCCTTCATGTCAGTGTTGTTTTATCCTATTGTTGGCTTGATGAAAAGGTCAAAGTAATTTATCTACTCAGCTGCCAAACTTATCAATGTTATGAGTTACGTACGAAATTAGATGTAGTGTAACCATAAATGTTCATATCTGCAACCAAACCTTGGCCCTTAGAAATTCAAGATTATTAAATTAAAGTTAAAAAACATTAAAGCAAAACCCGTATTTCATTCATCTTGTTGCTGTTTGTAAGAATCAAGTAAGAAAATCAACTTGAATGCGATGACATGGACCGTTGTAGTTAATTGTTTCGAAAGTGTCCTGAAACCTATTGGTTTTGAAATAAAAGTAATTGTGTAAAGCAGGCAATAATAACTGTAATAACTGTTTATGAAAAGAACAAAACTGAGCCTCTTTATCATTTGTTTTAAATTTCTACTCACAGTATCCTGAAACTTGCTCCGAAAACGCCGAAAACGTTCCTCGGAGACTGGCGAGGAAAATACTATGGGTACATCTTTTTATTTGATCAACCCGGAAGAAGACACTTCAGGTGAGAAAACATAGTTTTATACTGAATAATGTACTTTCAGTTATAATTTTATACATTTAATTTAATAACAATAACGTCAAAATCTGAAATTTCCTTCTGTAATTACATCAAAATAGTCTATCAAAGGACATTTTATAAATTTATGCAATCAGTAGTGTATATCCATCGATTATTTTTCAAAAATAATACAGAAATATGAATTGGATACTATCATATTTTATTTTTCGATTGAACATGTGTTTTATCTTTTTTGATTGTTTGCCAAAAAAAATTAAACATGACATTGTACATGAACACCATTCTCTACCCACAAAGGTAGCTCCGTCATAAATTCCTATACAACCTCTGTCTTAATACGAAGGTTTCTTGGGCACGAAATATAGAACGCTGCAATTCAAAATTTGGATGCAATCAAAGTTAGTTGTGCAATCAGCGACGCTGATCAAAAGTTATCATTCAAATCGCCTAAGTTATTTCCGGAAGTTTTACAAATATGCACCTTGCACTTTGAATCGTCTTTATAGAACATATATCATATTGCGACCGCATCATTGCATAGGCCTTTGTGACAACAAATATGTTATTCATGCATTCGGCGTTTTCATTGGCTTAAATATTGCCAGGTAGTTTAAGTTGCAAAATTGTCCCGCTAGGGGAAACTGCCTGAAGCCCGATAAACCTTTGTATTAAGACAGAGGTTGTATAGTTAGTTATGACGGAGAGAACCTCTGTTGGGAGAGAATGCATGAACACATGAGCAACGTTATCAAAACTTGAATGAAATAATTGTTAATAACATATAATATACAAATAAAAAATGAATATATATTTATATGCGGGGAAGGACTCAACTGTATCACAATCGGAAGGGAGAAGTAATGACAATTTATCAACGCCATCCCAGAACACCCTTTCAAAAAGCTTCTGGAGTAAATTTAATTTTATCAAAAGAATTTCTTCAAAAGACACTAAAACATATACTCCTAGAAATTACATGTATACAGGTCATGTCACCGGTGCGATTGAAATAAAAGATCAATTGATGGACTGGGACAGACCGGGAAGAAGCTACCATAATAACTCAATTCTTAATCCCTCGTAAATTGCGCATTGTAAGCTAATCAAGCTAAACACTTGTCACTTGCTAATCAATCAAAGTCTATTGTACATTGTTACATTGTTAAGCATGTGTACCTATATATTTGCCATGTTGTGAAAACTCCACACTGTTGAAAAGACTTGTTATCAAGTCGAAATGCGACGCATCCAGTCATCATTAAAATGATATCTACAGCAAGTGTCGTCCGAAGTATTATATTTTCAAATATACATTTACTTCACGTGCGACCTTTCACCTTTTTACCTATCTTTAATTCCACGTGGAAAGACTAAAGATGGCACAAGCTAAGGATATCATGAAGGCGATTAACCAGCTGAAGAGGAGCAGTCAAAAAGTGAACAGAAAGATTTCTCGAGAACTGTGTTTATTGAAATAACAGCTTGAAGAGATGTGCCGCTTCATTGGATTGGCCGACGACAATCAGTCAGTTGAATCTGATAAAGACATAGAGATCACTCAACCTGATCTAGAAGATTACGCCCAGAAGCATTATGGTTCACACCTCGCTACACAGCAAGCCAAAGAAGTGGAGAATGAAGCTTATCAACTACGAAAAGCAGTGATAAAAACATGGCGCCGGAAGCTTAATGAAAGAAAGCAGGCTTATTATAACGCAGTCCGAACAAAACGAACTGCTGAAATATATAGTGACTTTTTAGACATGCCGACCCCTCACATACCAAATAAATTTTTGGAAAAGGGAAATCAATTTACCTCAATGGAATGTAGGATACAATTCTCAGCATGTTTAGTTAAAGCAGAGACAGAAAATCTGTTTAAAGAACATGCTATGTGTGTTCAAAAATACAAAGAGATTGATGAGTTCATGTCGGACCTGATTTCAAGTATCTGCAGTGACAGTGAAACAGACATCCAAGATAAACTTTTGGAAATATGGAAGAATGACACAATTAGGGAGGAAAATAAAAGTGTGAAATTATGGATGAAAAAAGAAAACTGGCTGGTGAAACAACCATCAACTACATCTTCTAATGTGCAGAAAAAGAAAAAGAAAAGACCCTCAAAGAAAGGCCACAATCAACTTCTTAAAAACAGGGTCCAAAAGGATGGGACGAAACACGACAGAACAACGCCCCCACCATTTGATGGAGAGGAAAATTTTGAACAATTCCCAAATATAAACCTACAGTCGGAGGGGTCCCTAACTATAGAGGACTTGAGTCAATCTGAGGACTTATCATCATCCGAGAACTTTCACCAATCCAACAAAACTTTATCCTGTCTCCATGTAATTTCTAGGAGTATATGTTTTAGTGTATTTTGAAGAAATTCTTTTGATAAAATTAAATTTACTTCAGAAGCTTTTTGAAAGGGTGTTCTGGGATGGCGTTGATAAATTGTCATTACTTCTCCCTTCCGATTGTGATACAGTTGAGTCCTTCCCCGCACTTGATAAAGTTGATCTAGAAAGGGTCGTTCGTGAATTGGTCATTTCACTACTAATTTCAACAGTCATATTTATGATCAGTATATTAATTTCTCTCTATACGTATATAAAGCGTTTACACGTATGAATCAATGATGTTACTGTTACAATTAAAGAAATTTAGGATACTTTTTTAAAAACATTTACCTTGGATGAAACAGCAGCTGAAACTGAAAGTATTAGAAGGTTATCCTTCGTTCCTGATTTACGCATTTTTCCTTCATGTTCATCAGAATATCATTTTCATTTTAAGAAATCATGTTAATGGGCACCGTATCACGTATTTTTTTAATTCATATTTGTTCATACTTTTTCAATAAAATTAAGATTTATGCAACTTGAAATTCTCCTTAGGGTTAAAAATCTCTTTACTCTTACCCATCATATACAGCTGCATACTGTTCACATACCTGTGTATCCTATTGCAAATATCAATGACTTTGGATGTGTTTGAGGCATCATAGCATTAAGAAAAGGAAACGGATAATGTTGAATTTTTAATACAAAAGTGAAGATTCACGTACTGTACTCCAACATTATCGTATATCATACAAAACATTTACCCATAGCAGTTTTGGCAGGTCATTAAAGTGACAAGGGGTTAAAATTCCGAAATTACTCATTTTCATTTTTCGCTACAAAATCCATTTTAAGTGATCTACAGCTTTGACACATGTCATGATTGTTCCCATGCGAAAATTCAATGTGATTGTGTTGATTTATTTCTCAGAGATTGGAACTGTCATCTTTTAATAAAAATTTCAGAAGATCGGAATTTACCCCTTTTGTCTATTTCATCATTCCAAAATTCGAAATATTGCATGAGAGACACGAAGACTAAAAACTACGTTAAAGAATGGCTAAATTACAAATGGACAATAGGTGATTCATTGTCCGTTTTGTGGAAAATCTTTTATTGCCGTCAAAACAAACTCCAATACAATACAGAGGTACATGTATGTAAACAAACTTTTGGTATGCAGCTGTATAGTCGGAGAATGAGCTGTCACGTTTTAAGCGAAAACTGCATACGACTTTAAGAGTGAATAACCATTTCATCTTTCGATTTATGATCGTGTAGCTGAAAAAATTTGTATTGTTTGTTTTAAAAGTATTGTATCGAGAGCTACTAACAGAAAAGTTCTTGACATTTTCGTGAGATCACCATTTTGCCTTAAGAAAACAAGCTACATTGCCTTTAAATTATGCATAAAGCATAAATAGAGATTATTACCCGAGCAAGTGTGTAATATGACTTTTATTAAACGAGTGTGAATTTTATTATTATCCGAGCGAGAGCGAGGGTTACACACAAAGTCGCAGAAGTTTCGTTAAGGTCGTTAGGGTCCTATTACACACTTCCGAGTGTAATAAATTCTTTATTATTGGATTATATTTCTTTGAAACTTTAAGAAAACGGACTGCTTCCCTTACGACGGCCCGCTATAATGACGTCACGAACAATTGTTTCATGACGTCACAGACGACGCTGAAACAATCGTTGCTAGGCAAAAGTTATATTTCTATATGAACTAATATTGAAATTATGTCACCAGTTTTATCAACCATATGGGAAATAAATAATATAATGGCCCTTTTATTTGTCTCCCTCGTTATGTACAGAGAGGCAGGAAGGAACTGGCAGCAATTGCACATGTAGCCAATGGCTGACTCCGGCGTTGATTGGTCTGGGTACCGTTTGTATCACCCTTCTTATCATCATCGTCATCATGACAGTGACGCTCTTCAGAGGGTACAGGGAGAAGAGAATACCCTAGATTGAACTAGCATTGAACTAGAGGTAAGTCAAGTACCACAAGAGGTCCCGTTTATATGAGCCTATCTCATCGAGTCATGATATATTGCCACTCATAATAATCCATACACATCCCATAATCATGAACCATGAAAAAGGATGAGCCAGCAGTTTTATATAATGCAATTGTACTTCAACCATCGTGTAAGTCATAATGCATGGAAATAACCTGAGAGCTTGAAACCCATGTTTCACGGCCTTGAGATTTTAATTTTTTGTACAATGCGATGGGTTTTTTCCAATACCTTTTAACATCCAAATATCAAATTCAATATTCGTGTTCTCTTTCGTTATAAGCATTATGCTTAAATGTACCTTCGCTGATGGCAAATTGAGGCTAACTGGAGAAGTGAATTTTCATACACCAATAAATCTTCATCATGATAGCAATAGAAGACGCTCTGTTGTCTTGTTGGCGTTTGGTAAAATTTAGGATACTTTTCTTTAAAAAACATTTACTTTGGACGAAACAGCAGCTGAATTTGAAAGTATTAGAAGGTTATCCTTCGTTCCTGATTTACGCGTTTTTCCTTCGTGTTCATCAGTATATCATTATCATTTTACTAAATCATGTTTAAAGGCACCGTATCACGAATTTTTTAAATTCATATTTGTTCATACTTTTTCAATAAAATTTAGATTTATGCAGCTTGATTTTCTCCTAAGGGTTAAACATCCCTTTACTCTAACCCATCATATACAGCTGCATACCGAAGGTTTGTTCACATACCTGTGTATCCTATTGCAAATACCATGTGACTCGGGATGTGTTTGAGGCATCATAGCATTAAGAAAAGGAAACGGATACTTTTGCATTTTTAACACAGAAGTGAAGATTCACGTACTGTACTTCAACATAATCGTATATCATGAAAAAACATTTACCCATAGCAGTTTTGGCAGGTCATTAAAGTGACAAGGGGTTAATATTCCGAATTCACTCATTTTCACTTTTCGCTACAAAATCCATTTTAAGTTTTCGATTTCCATTCGAGTTGTAGTATGATTGAACTCATCGATATCACAAATCTAAAGTTTATAGGCAAACCCTCCATTGAGGTTGGTTGAAATAAAGTAATCATATAACGTTCAAGTTAAGATTCAACCAGTTTAGCTACCTGGATGCGACCGTCGGGAATTACATCATATTCTTTTAGTACTCAAACATCGAAGATATCGCTGTATTAATCTACGATGTTGTTACACATTTTCGTGTGCTGTCGTTTGACTTAAGGTTTTGGGGTTTGAAGGGGCAGAAGCA
Organism: Phorcus lineatus; assembly: GCA_921293015.1. NCBI lineage: Eukaryota > Metazoa > Mollusca > Gastropoda > Trochida > Trochidae > Phorcus > Phorcus lineatus. The sequence goes on along the minus strand of OV121091.1, from coordinate 17,365,957 downwards.
CCGTTATTCATACAGCTTGAGTGATCTCTCAAAAACGAAAATAAATGTTACCAATTGAGAAAGAATGTGTTTAATGAAAAGAAGCAATTGTATAACAAACGTAACATGTTCAGTCAAACTAGAGGAATCCATTTCCCAACCTCAAATAATTAAAAATGGCTGCCAATACATTTCGCTTGGTACTCGTTTACGACTGTGGATGAGTTTGTTGTGTAGTGATACATGTACATGTATCTTTGACCCTCTGAAAATAATGCATTTGGCATAAAGAAATCTTTTTTACAGAAATTTAAAGAAATAAAAAATTCAAAACTTCTTAAGCCCCATTCTCTCCCAACAGTGGTAGCTTTGTCATAACTTCCTAACAACCTCCGTCTGAATGCAAGTGTTTCTCTGTCGAGAAATGTAGAAGCCTGGTTGGAATCAATAGAAAATAATTGTGCAATCAGCGACGCATTTTCGAAAGTTATCCTTTCAAACGCCTCAATTATTTCACTACACTTTTCGGAACTTTTATCGAATGTCCACTTTGCACTCAGAAATTTCTTTAAAGACCAATTTCGCCTTACTTAACGTCTGCACCATTGACTAGCCCTGTGTGACACCAAATATGTTAACCACGCATGTGATGACTTAAATACTGCAAGGTAGTTTATGTTGCAATATTTAGCCACCAGGGGAAACTGCATGAAATTCTAGAACAGCTCATATTAGAACAGAGGTTGCATAGGAATTAATGACGGAGTTACCTCTGTGGAGAAAGAATACTTAAGGCTTAGTTTATCATTAAAAAATATATGTAATTGAATTTAATTTTCTATGTTTATGGGTACTTTTTTGTGCAAGTGGAGGTATATTTTAAAAAGTATTCCTTTTACACGCGATTTAATTTCAAATCATGATGTAATGTTAAGATGAAGGTCTTGATATTATACCAATTACATTACATTACATTACATAATGCTGTCATTGAATCCATTAGGAAAGAAATATTAAAGATCGAAAATATAACGTTTTTCCACTTTTCGTGTCTTTGATGTTCCAGATGTGTTACATTATTGTCATAGTTCATTTTACCTGACTTTAACGCCCACCACCCGTTTAGCTTAAAATTAACAAATATGCACACTCGCTGCCTTATGTTCAAAATGGTACACATTTCATATCAAAAGTTTATTCAAATTAATCGTATTCAGAACTTTCAGACGCATGAGACAATGGCGGTGTAAAACGCCAATTTACAGCCAATTTTAGAGTTCATAGGTATTTTCTCATACACATTAAAAGTGCGTATGACTTGTGCTTATGGGTATATATGAAAAGGCTCCCTATGCATATACCGTCTCTAAATTAAGCGGCACAGGTACGACCTTACAACAGGTTTAACAGGTTTCATTTTTACGATATTTGAATCTAGAAATTTAAAAGAGGCGGATTTTGCAGTTAATATTACACAATTAAGCTACTTTTATGCATAATTCCTTTTCATATTAACTTAAATTGGATGACTTAAGATTTCGCAAAATAAAAGGTTTTGGTATTTGATTCAACGTGATGTATAAACTCCACCCCTTACAAAACACGTGGGATAAAGATAGTAAGGGAGAGGACGAAATACTATGCTGTGCCTGTGCAAAGATGATAAATTCATACCAATTTAAGACATTTTAACGCATCTTTCGAGAAACGCCCTTCATAGAAAGTACCAGCTTGACTGAGAATCACATGATAATTATCATAATGGGTGGTATGCTAATAAGCTAATATAGGGTGGGTATAAAAGTCAGACCCCTCTGTAACTTACCAGAAACGGATAGACAAAAAGGTAAGGTGTTTTGATTTAGCAAAAATTTTGAAAAAGTTTGTTACCTACAGTATAAGTAAATTTATATGTGAAATATACATCAAGATACACTTGAAAGTTTTACTTTATTTTACTTTGATTTTCTTTGTTTCGGTTGAATGTATGAAAGTGTAATTTTGAACTTAGAATTTTTTCTAACTTCGTTTTAACATTGACGATTAAGATTAATTTAACCAAAATATATACCAAAAGCGCTTGCTTATAAATTTTCATAATGGTTTTCATCATGCCTAAATGACTTTTTACGTTTTTCTGACACATACTTAACTATAAATCTTTTACTTTAAATTTATCTGAAGCAACGCATGTTTAAAGTTGAGTCTGGTAACATTGTCACCCTTTAATAAATAATTTTGATAAAAACCTGTTTATATCTTGTTCATAGCTTCATAGCTTCATTATGATAGCAATAGAAGACGCTCTGTTGTCTTGTTGGAGTTTGGTAAATTTAAGATACTTTTCTTTTAAAATAATTTTGATAAAAACCTCTTTATATCTTGTTCAACTATACGAATTTCCTTTTTAAGGACCCGTTCTCCATAACAATTCAAGAAGTTCATACCTTTGTCAATTTTCTTTAGAAATACACTTTACTTTTCAAGCCTGCTGCAAGACTTTAAACTTTAGCTCAAAGTTTAATATATTTATTTAATTTCCATGGGTCTTAACAAAACCAAATGAATAACAATGTCAATGTTTCATTTCGAAGCACACATTCAAAGCTGACAGTTTTATAAATTCACATCCATTTGACCCTCATATTCTGAGAAATACATATTTTTTCCAGTCTGTTAGAACTTTAAAAGGTCAGAAGATTTGATACATTTTTTTGCATTATGTGTCTTTTGATAAGAATATGAAAAAGATATTCAAGATGGAAAAAATTAGATTTTAATACCAAAATGAAATTGACTTTTAAAAAATCAAGAAAGGTAAAGTAGGTACCAGTCAAAACAGAAAACCAAATTAGTCAATCTTAGAAAATCAGTGTTTCCAAACTAGTTGAGTTGGTTCTTTGGCTTAAAATCTATTGTGGAAAAAATCTCTTCAAGACCGCTTTTTTTCGTAATGACAGAACAAAATACAGCCAAGAAATAAGCCTCGATTGTTTGCATAGACAAGATTACAAACGATACCAATGCAAGCCTCGATGTAACCCGCAATTGAGCCTTAGGAGAGTTATGTCTTGCGGTGGATGTTCTCGGTTTTTTTAATAAATCTTTAAAGTACTTAGGCACAATTTCCGGCATATTATTGGGATATAAGGGCATGTGCACTCAACTGAGCTTTTTATCGATACAATGAAATACTGTTTAAAGGGGAATCCTTCTGCTCTTTGAGAATAAAATTTCTCACCTGACTAGGTACATATATTCCAAATAAGTTGTATAGTAGGTTACATAAGTGCAGATCATAATCAATATCTTGAGGTATGCAGAATTTGCTCTCTACCTATAAAGACTACGGTTGTTCTCCGATCGTAGATTTATTGAAATTGAAATTGTGCTTGACCACTGTACAAAATCCAAGATGACATCTTATGATTTATGAATTATTTTTATTTATTTATTTATTAAGAGTCCCCTTCCTCACCAGCACCATGACGGGTCTCCGCTATTTTGTCCATCTACTTTCATTCCTAGCTTCCATCCTTTACGTTCAAGGTAAGTATGTTTCAAGGTTTCATATTTGTCAGGAAGAATACTTGGTTGGATGATATTATTTTCATAAATCGTCATTTTTTATTGTTTGTAGAATGCAGAAAAAGATTTTGAGTATCTACAGCCATCTACGTTTAATTAGACATATCGTTATTTTTGTATTTGGGCAATCATGATTTTTTTTCTCAGACCATCGGCCGATCTAAAACTAAACACCTGAATATATGTTATTTTTTATATGGCTTAATACATATATAATAACTTGATACAAAATATAGTCATCATGTTACAAGGCTTAGAAATTGTTTCCCTATTTGTAAAATTTGACAAATTCTTGGTACAGCCATTATAAGATGACAAACGTTGCATATAATGATCTTCTTTTTTCATAATAGGAGTATAGCTGTACAACTCTAAAACCCATTTAATATATAGTGTCATGAAATCTGTATCTCTTTCTAGAAAAAGAAATGTCGCAGTTGTTGAAATTGTTGATCATCTATTAAGCTTTTTTGCTGTACTGTCAGATTTGAGAATATTTTCGTTAATCCGTTCATGGAATAATGAATTATTCTTTTTTCCATTTCATATGATTTGCAAACCTCAATTCTTTGTCATCCACAGCGGTAACCATAACCCCAACTGCCGTCAACGAAACTGATGGGACGGTTACCTTCACTGTGACGCCGGACTCACCAACTGGTGCATGGTTCTTGAACGTAGGTATAATCTAATGTCTCTTTTTTCTATGTCTCCTCAAAGAAGTCCACCGTTTGAAAGCATGTTCACATTAGCACCATTGTGTAAGTTGAAGGGTCACTACAAGTACAATGACTTATCAGAAATTGTGAGCCCTAAGAGGGCGTTCCTCATCTCTTGTAAATTACTAGTAGGAGTAGTTCCTCTAACCATATAAATACCATTTCTTCAAAAGAAAGATCATTTTATATAAAATATTTTATCTACAGACAGTCAATATCTTAATTGTAGATAATTATTACAAATCTAGCGAACACTGCGTGCAGTTTTTTACTGTACATACCCTTAAATCATTTCAATAAGGTAAAAAGATACACGTAGCTTGACTGATCTTGATACATTTTAAGAACTACTTTCAGTGATTGACAAATATTGTCCCGCGATAAGATCAGTCAATCTCATTCCTTTAACGATTCTGTATCCCTTAAATTCAAATCTATAATGAACGGGGGAAAGAAATGTAACCCAGTGACATGGTCTTGAATAGGCTATATAGAAATAGTTATTTCTGTATGCGGAAGAAAGGCTGATAAAGAGGATTACCCAGGGGATTATCAGATATAGGTAACATCCGAAGGATTAGCCATGCACTCAACCATAAATGTTGTTTTTTTAAGCTGTTTAAGATATGGCTGCCTAAGTTTTGGGACGTTTCCTTACCCACACGTATAATTTAAACCGTCATGGGTTTTTTCATTGGGAAGTTTCTCGTACTTAACAACTTTTTGTCCGTGTAAGGATGACATCACAGCCGGGATTTTGACGGAAAATTGTGAAATGAAGAATGAACGAGTAAGAGTGGATTCATGGGAGTGGATTCGTGAATTCACGACTACATGTTCTCGCTTGCGCTCCACATATTACCCATTAAATGAAAAAACACACGTTTCGTAGTGACAAACTAACGCTCTAACTCTGTAATCCCTCCGTAGGCTAGTGCACGTGGTAAAAGCAATGATTCATCAATCAGTTTTCATGTTCGAACCTTAGTTCCAATATTTTCAGAAGTTTATTTTCATTATTGAGACGTTTCAGATAAGTCATACCTGAAACAAAAATACCCCAAACTTTATAATAATAATAATAATAATAATAATAATAATAATAATAATAATAATAATAATACCCGGGACGGTCAATTAATGAGCAGTTGATTCTTAAAAATAACTGTAAACACAATAGGGTGATTAAGTGTAGGATAAATTAAGACCAAAGGGTATAATAAAAAAGTAAGCCTGATGCCGGGGGGAAATGCCCCTTTTAATAATCCTATATTAATATATCTCTCAACCCCTGACAGTTATCTCCATAACTTCCCTCTACCGTTATTATCCTGATAATGCCCTCAGTCCTTGACACTTATCTTAACCCGGGCAATCATCTTGATATCATTTTTCAAACATTTCTCTTCAAATAAGATTCGATTATTAATTTTAATTTTAAGTCAAAGTGTTAAGTCACAATCAATTTTGAAGAGTAACTTAATTTTCTAATATTATTCTGCATATCTTTTGTCAATGTGCGCTCTCGAACCCGTATACTCCACATATGCCGACGATATTAGCGCTGAACTATAGCGGCTGAAGCCCATTCGCGTAACGAGTCAAATAAACGTAATTGTAATTAGTTGACCGTTTATGAAAACAATAAAACATTACCGCTCATAATTACCTTCCTTTCCAAAACTGGTCCGACCATGACCTCCTATCCCCCCTAAACCCCTCACCCCAAATTAACACTCAAATCCCAACTATACGTAGCTAGATTTATCAAAACCTTTTTTCGCTGCTTCTGTTTATATCATAAGTTAGATAAACTTGACCCGGGGGCATTATTAAAAAGTAAGCCCCACTCCCTTCGGCCCTTGAGCATTTTCCGCGCGCATTAGGCTTACTCTTTGAAAATGCCGACGGGTCATATTTTATTCTACACATAAAAGATAATGGTCGATAGATTCGTCATACAGTGCTCTGTTCGATACTGTAGAAATTTTAAAACATGATCGTTTCTGAAAACTTCTAGATGTTGTTAGTGTATTCCCGTCGGGTGTTCATTCTTAAATATATTGCAGTATGGAACAGTTGACGGTACTGCCGTTGCGGGTGGTGACTACGGACCAGTTTCTGGAGCAATTTCGAGCGCTGGCAACACCTTCGACATAACAATCATTGACAAGGCGGTGAGTCTGATATACCAAACCATGTAACCTCAAAGAGCGTCGAACTTTCAAAGAGTGCCGGATACTGTAAAAAAATAAGCCATTAACGGGACAACTATGGAGTAGTTTCAAAACACACACTCCCTCTTCAAAACTGATATATCGCGGGGGGGGGGGGGGGGGGGGGGGAGTATGACCCGCCTCCCCCTCCTTTAGAAAAAGAAAACCCCCGCCCCTTATCGAGAGAAAGGAAAACATTCAGGCACTTGGTCTGAGAATCCATTCAAATGATGAGTGTCGGATGTATAGCGTTACTTTATTACCTTAGTGGCGCTCTGAATTTTATGTTGCTCTAGTCTCGATTGGTTCAATTCATATTCCTGTTACAGACACTATGATTTGTTGAAGATTCTATTCATTTGATTAATGTCAAAATATAATTACTTTACCTCCACATCTATTGAATACTTACATTACAGGGATATCAAGGCAACCGTACGTTTGAAGTGAATTTCACAAGCGGATCGGATTTGGATGACCCTCTACCACAAAGTATAACCATAACAATCATTGATGATGAACGTAAGTCTGGAAGCATTCATAAAACGCATACTCAGAAAAAAGTTAAGGACCAACCTGATTTCAAATATTGGAGAAAGGTGGTTATTCTCTAGTTACGTTGTGTATTTGTCAAATGGGAAAATTGTATTCAAACAATGTTGTATATACGATAGTATTGTATCTTGGGTTTATTTGTATCTTCTTTGAAATAAGAGAAGAATTTGAAAATAATAATTTGCGTTATTGAAATAAAGTGTTTTACTTAGTTTTTTAATGTGAAAATGTGATTTACTTTGCAAAATTTTGTACGAAAACTGTTCATCTTAGATTTGAAACCATAGTCGTGTTTTTCTCTGGTGTATTTAACGCTTTATGTACAAGGAATATATCGTATCATAGCCTCGATACCTTCATCTGAAATTTAACACTTTTGTGTTAAATCATTCATTCACTTTTTTCATAATTAATTTGCTACTTTATGGCTCGTAACTGTTGGATCTTGAATTACCCTGCGGACTTGATGAATAACTTTGCTAACATTCTAGTGCGCCCCGTTGAACTTAAGCAACCAGAAAATGTGACAGTGAAAGAGAATGTTGGAGAGCTAAACATCACACTGGATCGCCTACCGGCAACTACACGCACTTTTGATGTCAGCTATTACCACATGGGGACCGCGAATGAAACCGATGACTTTAAGCTGGTCACTACGTCACCAATAACCTTCGCAGAGAACCAGAATAAAGCCAATCTGACTATCATGATTGTTGATGATAAGGTATGGTCCATGTTTTTCAATGTTGTTTTCTAAATGTTCGCTATTTTCACCAGCAAGGTTTGATCTAAAGTATAACCTATAAAACTAGAATGGGTTTAATTTCGTATATTGCTCCGTTTACTAGTTTTATTGGCTGGAAAGCGCAGTGGTTAGCGCGTAAGGCTACGGATCAAGAGGTCCGAGATTCGAACCCTGCCAGGCAATCGGCAACTTTGTATGCAGTAGAGAACTGTTCTACACGCAGTCAGGTTTGGTTCACGTTACACTGAATTTCAGCGCAGTATTTCCAATTGTACTAGCATCCGTGGTATAAGTAAAATATTCTTGAAAGCTGCTGTGAACCCCAAAATTACCTCATCGAATCACTAGTTTTCTTAATTCCTTGAAAAATAATTAATAACTATCATGATAATTGACAAGGTCAAAAAAAGTAAAAACACGATCATGCTCATAAGAGTAATCTGTCCCCGCACCACCAGTAATAACACTTGGTGAAATTTGTATCTTGCTACATTTACCACCGTTTCCGATTACCGATGATATCATGATGGTAACCTTAAGATTATGGTTACGTTCACAAAAAAACATTATTCATGCAGTTACAGTTGATCCTACAATAAGATTTTATAACGGTATTTGAGTTTAATATCTTTCTGCATTTAACCGGTTTTTATCGAGAGTACAATATATAGTGATATAGCGTTTTTCACATTCCGATATTTCATTTCCCTTATTGAGTTGAGAAATAAAATCAATCATTTTGTAAAGACTTATCACAGCATGTGAGTTCATTGGCATCAAAGTATTCGAGTCATCATAAGTTATGAAATTTATTATATATTTTGCAAATTTTGTAAATATATAACTGATACCTTAAGGGAGTACTGTTGTGACAGCAGTTTTTGCGCAATGCCCTGCCACTGGCAAAAGCTTTTACACCCACAATTAATAATATCAAATGTCAGGACATCATAAACATGATGACATCACACGTCTCACCGCAAGTCTTAAGGTAGAGCTGAGCATTTCAAATGGAACGAATTAGAGAATAATTTGGATTTTATAGCAATTCATAGAGAATCTCACCGAAGGTCTTCTGACATCATAAGTCATATATAAATACGTATTGATAAAAACAAAAGTATCAAAGGTTGAGAGTCACTTTGTATTGCATTAATTATAAAGATTTGGTAATCATTAGCTTTCTTTTTTCAAGATTGAGGAGGAAATGGAATGGATCTGTATATATATCAACAGTACAGAGATTGAAGAAGCCATCATGATTTACATAAATATCAAGGACAATGATAGTAAGATTCCAATTCTGTTTTGTCTTTATAAATGCTTCATTAACTTTTCAAATTATTATGAAACAGAGCACATTATCTCAAATAACTCACTGACTTAGCAACAAGTTTAGGCAGTTATAACACATAAAATATCTTCATAATCTCATTGGCTTAACAATTATCTTCTGCAATTAACAAACAGAGCAATTATCTCCATTTTCTCATTGATTTAGCAACTATTAACGGTAAATACAAAACATAGCAATTATTTCCATTATCTCATTGGCTTAACAATTATAAACGGTAGTTATCAAATATAGCATGTGTCTCCATTATCTCACTGGCTTAACAACGATTTTCAGTAATTATCACTTCAGCACTTATCTCAGTCATGTCAGAGACCTTGCAAATATCTTTTTTAGAATGTGTCATATTATCTGTTTATCAAACGTTGGTCGTAGGTTCAGAAAGTTTCATATGATTGTAGATATCATATTTGGTGCTCATTAACTACATCATCGATCACTTAATTTTAATCGAAAATATTCTTTCTGGTGACCTTAAACCAGACATTTCACCGATACGCTTTCCTGGTTTATTTTGCTAAATTTTACCTCTGGTGAAACTGGTTCCAGGATATTTTGTTGGTACAAATATGACAAGTATTCATCGATATACAACTCCTATACAAAAACAAAAGCGACATTGCGATATAAATCCTTGTATCATTATTTGAAAGATCGCTACTCTGTATTGTATATAACTAAAAGTTGAATATTCATGAAGTCTTATCATATTGTTCCACCGATTTCTTGAATGCCTTGCTATAAATGTTGCTTGAAAAAGAGGAACTGTGGTCACTGCAGTTAAAATATGTTATCTGGTTTCAGAATCCAATTCACAATCCGTATACCTTTATAAAACATTAAAACGTCACTACTGTCTAATGAATATGAATGAAAGCTGAATATCCATAGTCATATCATATTTGTCCAACCAAGTTCTATAATGCCTTGCAATTTGTTTCGTTTGTTCAAAAAGCTGACAATTGGTCACTGCCATTAATAGTCGTTTTCTGATTTCAGCACCGAAGAGTTTTCACTGTCTTCGTGCCAGTCAAGATTGTAAGAATGGAGCCTGTGACACCAGCGATTTCAACTGTGATTGTGATGCTGACTTCGAGGGAGCTGACTGTAGCATACCTAGCGGTAATGAGCGATCCAAAACAAACATTATAAACATTGTGAACATTATCGTTTATCTTTATTAAAAGAGCCATTCTGTAATTTTCATTACACACGTTTGGCTTTGACACGAACCGAAATGTAATGTATAGTGGTAAAAATATAAAAATTCTCATTCATCCCCAATAATGACAACCACTAAATAACCACATTTCATTGTAAATATGATAACAAATTCATTCATGTGCAGAAGCTAAGATCAAATCTCTCAATCTCCTAGTATGCAGATGACACTTAATGTTTTCTAGATGCCTCTAAAGAATCATTTGAAGGGGTTATTGAGACCTTAGACTTGTATACACAAATTTCTGGACTTAAGATAAATTATGATAAATCAGAAGTTGTTTGGATAGGAAGTTGTAGAAATAGTAATGTTAAATTCAGACCGGATCTTAAACTATGCTGGAATCCAGAAAGCTTTAAGATTCTTGGCATCATCTTTTCGGTTGATGTCAACAAAATGATTAAGCTAAATTATGCAAGATTTACGAAATAGAATACATACTCAAAAGATGAATGAAAAAAACTATTTCTCCGTTAGGAAAAATTACTTTTAACAATAGCATGTAAACCAGTTGTAAAGGGTTGCTTGGGAATGATATATAAATATAAATATATATATATATATATATATGTATGCCTATGTTGATGCTTTGAAGGTGACTTGGATTAGAAAGCTACTACAATGGGATTACGAAAGAAAGTGGAAACACCTGTTGATGAACACATTTCCACAATTCATAAATCTTGCAATTCTTGGTAGCAAATATCCACTTAAGTTCTCATTCTCTATATTGAATAAATTTTGGAAGGAAACCTTAAATTCTTTAGCCAAATATAGTCATATTGATAGACCAATTATTTATGAAGACTTTCTTCGGGAACCACTCTTGTATAACAGAAACATAACTATAAATGGCAAACCGGTTTACGTCAGAAAGTTTCATGGACATAACATTGTTTGTATCTATGACCTAATGAATGATGATGGAAATATTATGACACTTGGTCTTCTCTGTGGAAAATATTACAAGATAAATTTTATGGAGTTTTTTGGAATTGTTAAAGCAATCTCAAAGCTACATGCATAGAAAAAAAGCCTGAGGTACTAGTTGACAATTAGATAGGTAATTGTTTATAAAAAACTTCTTTCATGTGAAAAGGATCCAAATTTTTTTTAAAGTGATGCAAAATTGAAAACAATTGAAAATTGGGCAGAAGAAACTTTGATTAACCCAAATTGGAATGACATCTTTATAAAACAATTTAAGACCACTCATGATCCTGAATTAAGATCGATGCAACTCGGACAGCTCCATGGAATTTTTCCAGTGAATACACTTTTGTTTATAATGCATATTGTTCACAACAACCTATGCACATTTGTGGAAGGGAGCCTGAGTCTATTCTCCATCTTTTTTGGAATTGTATTTATAGTCAACACTTTTGGCACAAACATTCAAAATGGATTGAACTAAACTGTGCGCACACTAGTGATATAACATTTCAGGTTGATTTGATTCATTTTGTATGTTCAGCAACATTTCAAACTGATGATCGTATTTTGCTACTTGCTATATATCACATTTATACATGCAAGCTGCAAAATAAACCACAACTATTGTTACATTTTAAGCGAGAATTGAGGTATTATTATTAAATAGAAAAAGCACGATATTGTAAAAAAAGCTCAGTTTAATGATTTTGAAAGGAAATGGTCACTATAGATGAATCTAATCAATGAAAATATTTGATATATACAGTTAATAGTATGCAAGAGTATGACTGATTGTGAGTATGAATGTTATTTTATCTTATTTTTTCTTTTTCTTTTCTTTCTTTTGCTTTGTGTACTAAACACTCGCTGTAAATGATTTTGAGTAATGAAAAAAAGAAGAAAAAAGATCAAATCTTGGTTCATAACGTTTAAAACCCAAAATGTACTAATTTACTCGCTTCAGTGTCCGACTATTGATCATAAATTTTATACCTTCACATCGTCTTTGTTTTCAGCAATTTTTCATAATGTTCTATCATTCAAATAAACCTCAACAACTCCAGGAGTATCCCTTTTATTAGTTCTGATTATGTACTCTGGTTTGGGAGAATATGAATATCTCATATAGTCAAAATGGACTAACCCAAACTTGGTTTTAGTTGAGAATAAGATCTATGTCGTCTATCATTAGAACAGTTACCTCAATGTTCATAAGTCGGATTACTCGCTAGTTCCAGCCGATGCTTGCAGGTTTCACCGGAATGAATAATAATTATAGTGTTGCAGGCTTTCTCCCTGCAATAATACTAGCAGGCGTAAATTACGTAATACATGAAATAGTATTTATAGCCAAAATCTCACATAAGATTATGAAAGTGCATTGTGCTACAGGCCTGACCATTCAGTATTCGAAAAAATCTTGAATGGATGTAAAAACAATTTAATGATCTAAATATAATCAAATTGAAAGTTGTTACTGAGTACGTACTTTCGGAAAAAGCGATATGAGGAGTAAAGCGATTCTTGAAGTGCCGAAAGCCTTAGCAAGGTACTGTTAATAACTCTTTTTAAATCATTTAATCATTTAAATACTAAGCTGTGAAATCATATAAAATGTACATCATTTAACCCAGTGCCAATACATCAACATATGCATATTTTCATTTTTTTAAAATAAGCTGTACAATAATTAAAATTGAAACCGTTTTTCATCTATTAAATGCCAAAATTATTTGCCATCATGACGAAGTACATGTATGAGTTTACCCTTTTTGTTTAAAAAACCTAATCCCTTAGTCGGTTTCGTTCATTCTAGATTGAATTTTTCGTTTTGTTTATCTCACCACAGGTGACGTCGATGTTAAGTTCTGTGAATCCTGTGTCAACGGAACGTGCATAGAAGGTGGAACATGTATCTGTGATCCAGGATTTGCTGGAAAAGCTTGCGACCTATCTGCATGTAAGATCACAACTTGTTCGTTGAAAAATCATTTTACAAACAACCAATTTGTTTTTAATTTACCAGGTTGCTTATAAATGAAACTTTTTGTTCATTTGCTAATTTATGAAGCATTTAGTTTATAAGCATTTGTGAAATGTTATCTCCATCCCATTTTGTTCTTATTGAATCTTAATAAGGTAGGGTGGATGGGGAGGGGCGTAAAAAACATTCCCGAAAAAAATTAAGTATCAATTTTAATTGCTAAGAAACCATCCTCACTGTTTTTATTTCAGATACTAATAATGTGGTCGAAGACATAAGTATAGGTTGCCTTTAATTCGATTTCAACCTGAGAATGTTAAGATGAAAATTTGCGTTACGTTAACCGTTTAATCTTTAAATGGATATTGTTTGTTGTGATAAGGCTTGTGATCACAATTTGTTATCCATTTAACAATCGTCTTTGTTAAACTAATGTAACAACATGTTGAGCCTCTGTTTAGGATTTCAAAACCATTATTGTGTCAAATTGTCTGCTTTTCATTCTAATAAGTTTACAATTTAAATACATCCAGATTACCATGAGTGCACAGACGCAAGCTTCGCTATTTGCTTCACCCCTTTCGGATTTGAGAATTTCATCGGTCAAATGTTCGTGGAAGATAAAGAAACCGAGTCTGATTGTCAACTGACACCTGCCCCCCAACCCGGTATCCCAAATTGGTGCATGGGTTACGGTGCAGTCATCGATTTCAACGGGACGTGTGGAGACCTCGCAACCGCGGGTGGGGTAAGTACCTCAATACAGAAACACGACGAATTGAATGAGACAATAAAACAAATTTTAAATAAGATTTTAAGGTTTTTCCCCATTGACTTCATCCATAACCCATGGTCGACATTTGTGTCACATTTAACCACTAACAACAACCTCCTGACCAAGAAGTCAATGACAAATTATACGTTCATTTTATATTTTTCGAGCTAAAGCTGATTTCTCAAATACCAAGAAAATTAATATAATAAAATCTTTGTGATTTTGGACCCGGAAGTGACCAAATATCCTCTCTTAACATAGTAATTTGACCTACCGCAACTTGAGAAGCAATCTACATGTATTAGTGTTACAGGTTGTCAGCATATTATATGAGCTCATTTTACAGGGCTAATGAAATAGTCGCACCGAAACGAAAAAAAGATGTTACAAATGCATGACAATGTTTTATAATTGGAGGAATAGGTTCTAAAACAAAAGTACCATAGTCAGTTTGTGCCCTTTTCGTCTATTAAATATTTGTTTTTCAAAACATGAGACGCAACCAAATAAACACCTCTCGATTTAACTTAATGAATCTTTGTTTTTGAACTGATACTTTTGTACGAATGTGTCGTCATATTATTGTATTTATTTCAACGAACATTTCTTAAGGAAGAGAACTCGGGGGCTATTACCTAATGGAACTCGAATATCTTAAAACAGCACTTAGCAACAATAAATGCGGTCTATCATTTTCGACATTTGGTCTTTGGTTTTTGTACAAGTTGCCGTCAAAATAACATGGATCACTCTGGAAAAATTGGTCTTTGGGACAAAATCCCCTCCGTATCTAAAGCAATGGAATTTCCAGGAGAGGTAATGGGGTATTTAAGAACATGATGTTTTAAACAACCGCTAGCCTCGACTTTATCACTTCTTGATTTTCGTTCAAAATAAGAACTACTACTAAAAATAAGAATTACCATTGATGTGGATATCTTTTTTACAGCAAACGCTTAATAGTGTTACATCGTCAAATGATTTATCTAACTGAATGGAAAACATTCTCTGAAAATCGTTATTTTTTTTTCTGTGATATCGTTACGATAGATGTATAGATCACGAGGCAATGATTCTGTTTATGACGTCCGAAAAAGGCCGTGGGACCAGTCATGCAATCACTGGTTTGTTGCCAGATAGATACAAGCGGCCCATCAAAAGTGGCATTCCAAAAAGGGCTTTCATTATCAAAGTGAACATAATTTAGTAGCGACCTTTGACGCACTATACAATATTGTAATCAGACATTCATATATTTCAAAAATATTTTTGTCGTTATGTGAACTTTAAAGGATCGTTTATTACAATTGTTATAACATAAAACAAAATTGAAATTCGACTATCTATTTCTGCTTCCAACTTCTTTATTCTATATTGATTTTCGAAACACAGTAATAAGTAAAATCCGTGTATTAATCAACGATCAATTGTATGCTACTTACACATTATTTACGGCCCAGAACATATGATTCGTCAACTGGGCCAATTAAGGGCCAATGCCTTAATGCTGAGCATGCGCAGGTACACGAATGGAGAAAGAGCCATGCTTTCGCTTCAAAACTTTCATCGGTTCAATTATCTCATTGATAAGTTTCATTTTGATGACAGTGATCTCATTCCGTTGGTGCAAGTAAGATATTCCGAGGCAGATAAATATAATTATCAATAAGTAAGTAAATACGTATTGGTCGAGTTTTTGCTTTGTCCCTCTGTCCCTCGATTTCCCTCGTGCAAATATAACGAACGTCGGACCTGTAAATTATAACTAGGCTAATATTGAAATACTTAATCAATAACATTATAATATTTTTCTTTTGAAATTATACGAGGTTGAGTAAATATTGTTCTGCTTGTCAAAAGAAATAAGTATTCTTCACATTTTCAAGTTTTGCGATTATCTGAGTACTATCAAACAAATAGAATACAACCGAAACTGTATACTGACGTGTGAATTGAGTTGTTGGGTTGAAATTTGTGATTTCAAGGAGGTGGTTCCAAATAAGTTACTTTATCTTTAGAACATGTTTGGTTTATGTGACTTGTTCTTTGATAGATTATATTGCAAACTGTCAATGGGTATTGGCAGCCCATTGGATAAACATATATAACTCTTCTAGCAAAACGGAGTTTGTCTTGCAGATGGGTACTTACGAGGTGGAAATAAAAATACGCTATACTGCGAACATCTCAAAGTCATCGGACGAGAAAGTCTATCTCATGTGTAAAAGAGGGGAGGCAATCCTGACTTCCGGAGCAAGAAATATTGATGGGTCAGTGCTCCCTTTTCAAACAGTTGCCTTTTTGGTATTTTGAACAAGTGAAAGTAATAGCAAAGCCAGAAACAGTCGTACATATCTATATCAAGATTTTACTTCATTCTGATGTTGTTTCTTAAGTTAGCAATACGACAACACAGGTTGAGATTGTATCTATTGCCTAACTCAGTTATCAAATGAAAGCAGTCTAACCGTAAATTTCAACGATGATGACGATGATGAGTAAAATAATGATAATTATGATGATGATCATGAGAATGATGATGATGATGATGTCAAATATTTTGTTTGAAAACAAATTGATGTCTCACTTTTTAGTAGTATTTGTAAAGCAACATGAGAAAGCTTTAATCTCATACAGTGAAGAACTGGGGAAAACTTCATTGGATGATAAAAGAAATCTATTAATTTAATCTGTTCACCCATTAAAATCTATCAAACGAAAGTGTTGCGTTTTGGATCTGGGTACTGCTCCCTAGGGGTCGTGTCGAGTGACCTTTGCTCAACCAACCAGCAACGAAGCTAGGAAATCAACGACACGAGGGTATGTTATAATTCGTGCAAGGTGAAAGGTCATAGACAAGGTCACAAAGGAGCAGCATTCAGATCAGAAACGCATCAAGGTAAGTTTTGTGTTCTATCTTGTTTTTTAACTCACCTTTCATGTTGACAAACAGAGGACAGGACGGTGATTTCCAACAGGTTGGTGAGTCGGAATTTGCCCTAGCAACACTTAACCTAACACAACTGAACGGAGACCCTCTACCTGACCCCCTCACGTCTCCAGCCGTCGTCCGCGCATGCATCTCTGTTGACAATGGTAAGGAACAATTTGCTGATAAATCGGAATAACGGTTTTGGAGTGAATCGATAGATATTTACCTGTCTGTCTGTCTTTTTGTTCATCAAACATTATTATTTCAAGTGCCACAATATTCTTTTAGACACATTAACTATGAGATTTTATTGGTTTTATCGAACCGTACTAACTGTTGTGGAAACAATTTGTTTATAATGACACATTGCTTCAGATTTTTATATTTGAAAACCAGGCACTGGTCCGTCAATTAATCCAACTTGTCTGTACAATTTTTCAAAGGAAGACAGACAAAAGTTGTTGGTAGTTTTAAATGCATCAGAATGCAAGACTATAAGTAAACATGTTCATTTCAGTTCAGTTCATTTATTACGTATAAATGGCCATGAGGCCAACAGTACAACATGTGAAAAAAATATGATACATATACAATCGCTGCGCCACTAACAAGATTATTTTAACTTCTAGACGTAAGTCAATGCGTTCATATTGTCTCTCAGTTTAAACACCTTCATTAAGAATATACAGAACTTGACTAAGTTATCATTATCAACTAATGAAAACTAATGAAAAGCTAATCAATTTGTTCATATGTGGGTGGTGATGACAATAAGCTGGAAGATATCTACTCCTCAGGTCATGATAAACTGGGCATACTAGAATTGCATGGAATTCATCCTAAAGTGGTGATTTACAAAATGTGCAAGTTGTATCCGAGTTTTTATAATGCCTATAAGAATTCATTCTGAAACCATGAATATTACAACGTATCTTTGTCAGACATCTCCGTAAACCCACGTTACTGATTGTTAAATACTTCTCAGAATAGTAGTCATGTTTGATCATAGAATAGAATTTTAAAGAACTTGATATGGCTATTTCGTGGTTCCACACTTGGATATATATATCTTTCCATCGTTGATGAAACATTTCTAGAAAGTAGTTTTTGTTTTCAACAGTCTGAGATACCCATATATATCCAAAGCCGTATTTAAAAAGCAGTTTCCTTACTTTTGAGACCCAATTTTCATCTCCTGATTCATCAAATCTTTTTAACATTTCATAACACTTCCTGGTGTATTTAGTTGCCGAATGGCGAAGAAGCCTGATCCAAAATGTAAGAAATCTGACATTGGCATATATTATTATTGGATAACGTCCGCACTCAGCTAAAATAGCTTTATTTGGGGCTCTACAGCCAACTTGTAGAATATTTTTACAAAAGTTAGTATGCACCTTTTCAATAGGTTTACGAGTTTCCCAACCCCATAATTCTGCTCCATCTTTTCCATCAAATATCTTAAAAGCAGCGTTTATAGGCAAATTTTTGTATTTGTTAATGAAGCATTTTATTGGGAACAACGCCTTTTCAGCTTGTTGGGACGATGTCTCACATGCTTTAGTAAACATATTCCTACGGGAAAAGACAATACCTAGATATTTATAGTATTACGTTGTTTCTATATGTTTTCCCTTGATAAACCATTTCTCATGTTTGGATATAGTTCCACCTTTCTTGAAGACTACAACTTTCGTTTTCTTAAAATTTATTTCTAGACCCCATTTCTCACAGTATGTTACTAGAATATCTATTTTCTTCTGGAGATTCACAACGCTATCAGCAAATATTGCTACATCATCTGCGAATAGCAGTAATGACAATGCTTTAAGAGATTCATCAATAAATATGCCACATGTATCAGATGCTATCATATCATTTACAAGTTCATTAATATATTATAAAATAAAAAGTGACAATATACAACCCTGTCGCACACCACAAGAAGTGTTAAATACATCAGTTATTGATAATTTGTTGTATCTTACAGATGCTTTTACATTTTCATATACACTTTTCAGTAAATTATGTATTTTTTAATGGATACCCCTTTCTAATAACATATGCATCAATTTATTCCTATGAACAGAATCAAAAGCTTTTTGAAAGTCAACAAATTTACAATAAAATTCTACCCTTTTCTTTCTTATAAACTTGTGTATTATTGAATGTAATATGAAAGTTTGATCACTGGTACTATAACCATCTCTAAAACCCGCCTGGGATTCAGATATGATGTCTTGTGTATCCATCCAAAACTTAATTCTGTCGTTAATGATAGTCATGAATACCTCACTGATTACATCAATTATTGCGATTCCTCTATAATTACCTGGGTCAGATTTAGACCCAGCTTTATGGAGAGGTACAATCAATCCTATATTCCAAGATGATGGGAACGACCCTGATTCAAGAATTCTGTTGAATGGCCTCGGCGGGAATGCCATCTTCCCCTGGAGCCTTACCATTCTTAAGATTATTTATCGCCCGTACAATTTCCTGGTCAGTGATAGGAGCTGCCATTTCGTTATCGCTCTCACTGCAGTACTCACACTCTTCAACATTGTGGTTTGAAAGGAATCTATTGACATGATCATTAAACTCATTGCTTATTGTCACATCTGGGTTTAGAAGCTGTTTAAAATATTCATACCAAGATTGGGGAGCAATTCTCTGCTTTTCATCAAGGGTATCATAACAGTAACGTTTAATATTTTTCCAAAATCGTGTACAATTCCTATCTTTAGAAGCATCAATTATATATTCAATTATAATCGAATGCCTTAAGGTCAAGTTCTTTGAGTAAATCATTGAAATTCAAGTACAGTTTTAGTTTTAGATTGTCCTGGTACTTTTATATGAATTCGTGTACCTAGTCATGTGCAAAACGTCTTTTATAGATATAATTTACGCTAATTATAACTTTTCATTGTTAAAGCTCTAAGTTTATCTAACAGTACCTGCATTTGACTCCGTATTAATCGACGTCATCACGGCTGACAACGGAAGGAATGACCCTGACTTTCGCTCAGCAGTATTGTATGATGAAGGGTAAGCTCTTTTTACTAAGGACTGATTATGTACAGTTGTATATTTTAGAGAACCTCTTATGTATTAGGATTATTCCTTCAGGAATATAATATGAATGGGTCGTCGTTATGTATATGAATCAATGCCACATGGATTGATAACGAAGGTGGTGTCATGAATAACGATCAATACTTTAGGGTTGTATAATGATAACCATGGAAAGTGTTGTTTTAAGCTTTCTGTCTTTTGGGAATTCTGTATTTTGGGACGATACCTTAAGAATAAGTATTAAAGCTTTAGTATTATATAATAAAGGCGTTGAAATTATGAATTAGGATCAGTGCTATAGTATTGTATAATGAATGAGATGTTGTTAATTATTATAATCAATGCTATATGCTTGTATAATGAAAGGCGGGGGTAATTGTGCATAAGGCTCGTTGCTACAGGCTTGTACATGTATAATGACGAGGGTGTTGAATTAGGATCAATGGTATAGGGTTGTATGGGACCAAATCTGTATGTTTGAGTAATTAAGAAATAAGGTTCAACTCTGCAATTAATGACAACCATTTTTACAGGGAAAACGTTTTCAAATGAAAGGAGTGCTCTTTTATATGAGGAAGTAAAAGTTAGTCCTGTTTGATTAGGGAATGATATTCCTTTTCGCATGAGAATCGATTCGGTGACAGTGTAAATTGAAGTAGGCGTACGAGTATATAATAACTTTGACAAGCGCTTCCCAAATAAAAGGCGTGATCTTCTAGTAGGCTAGGCTAGCCAATGACGATCTAAGCAGGTAAGAGTCACTATCTATTTTGTTTACATGTTCTTCCCGATGTCCGGTTTGATCTTTTCGAAGTCTTAGTTATGAGTTATCTCTCTTTTTACAGGTGCTTCAAAACGCCCGGGGTGATCTTCGCAGGTCCTGCATACGATCCAACGGGTGAAGTTCATACCGTGTGCTTTAGCTTTGAGGCTTTCATCTTCAGTCATGATTCTCAACTAGCGCAGCCCCAACTTGTCCTTACTGTCGACTTCACTGTTGGAAATGATCCGGATAAACCACTTCCTGTAAGCATTTTATACATTTTGATAAGTCATAAAATATTCCCCATACAGGTATGTGTATATATATATATATATATATATATATATATATATATATATATATATATATATATTAGAGCTTGTGTAAATAAGTGATCGGGTTGAAGTGGGCGTTGTATATATAGAGAATACTAAACGAATGGTAATATGATAACATTTTTATGCAACGAGTGAATGGAATTTGGTATCAGACGAAGGAAAGTGAGTCTGATACCAAATTCCATTCACGAGTAGCATGAAAATGTTATCACATTACCATGAGTTTAGTATTTTATTTATTACTCATCCCCACGTATCAATATTTTTGAAAAATTAATCGTCAAAACAACAGTCAGCTGATCGCTGAACCGGCGTAAAAATATCAATCAGTCAAACGAAACACAGAACAGAATAGTTCGCTAATTGTTGGGTGTCTACATAAGTGACTCGCCTAAAACATGAAACAAAAATCTTTAAGAAATTCATTGATATAACAAATGCTTACAAGCAACGAAAAATGTCATGCCATTGTCTACTCGATACGTGAGTCGTGACGTCATCGGAATGTGACCTCCTTCTAGGTCAGTCAGTTTTAAAAGTTTGCGTAACGTACAGTGTCAGCAGTTGAAGAGGATTGATAACATTGACATGAATAACAGAATTGTTGATAGGACCCGTAAATATTAAACTAAGGGAATGGGAGTTGCAAGATGTCATGTTCAGATTGTCTGCTTGTTGAGGGGGAAGTGACAGGTTGGATGGAACAGATGATGGTAGGGTCAGGCCGTATATGGCGTGGAACGGCTGGCAGAGGGGGGACGTAACACAACTTGCGACGGTACAGAGATGGGCGAGTGATGATAAGACTATGTGAATAGTGCCGGTTTTTAGAAATATGAGAGTGACTATTGACACTTGTATATTTCATATTTTTGGATATTCACGTCTCTTTGAGAATGCAAAATTTGAAAGTCGCCATTTTCTAACTTACAAGTCACGTGATTGGACGATGTCATATGACGTTCGAATGTAGTTCTGTTTGTTCGCACGACATATGGTATCACACATGTGTGTTACCAACTCATTGTTATCTAATTAGTGATCTCACCAGGGTTGAGTAATAAATATAATTATCACATGAAGTGGGCGTTAAAAGAAGGTACGTTTGTGGAAACAAGTTTGAGGGGACATCCCTGCTATATAAATACAGGGCATAGTCATTTATAGATACAGCATGACTATAATCATTGGTGATTATGTTGCGTTTGCTTTTGATTTCATAATTAGAAAATTAATAGCATCATTCATTTAAAGGGTACTTTACATCGAGAACCTTAACATACGAGTATGGACTACTTGTTAGTCGTATCATTGGCATGAGGATATACTATGATTATATCTTTTTATAATATATCTTTTTAATAGGTTGTAAAAAAGGTAGAAGAATAGTTCATTTTGCACACAAAGCACAGGACCGTATCTGTTCATTGGACTGGTACATGGTAAAACAAACATCGGTATTCTGATTTCAGCACACGTGCACTCCAGCTGGTAGGCGAAAACGACAAGCGGAGCGTAACGAGGGAGAAACAATACAAACGAGGCTGAACATCATCAATCCTGACTATGAGACATCGGGTAAATAGATAAATTTATTGAAATTATTTTGTTATTATACAAGTATTATTAATACAATTCAAAAATGGTTCCTTTGGTTTCTAGATAATAATGGTAATGAAATAGATATGAATACACCTAGAGGCCCTTTTGAATTATCTACTTCTTGTATGTCAGCTTATTCTTTCGGCCATCCAATTGGGTTACAACTGCATACCGAAAGTTTGTTCACCCACCACTGAATCGTAGTGCAAATATCATGTAATTTTGGATTCGTTTCAACGTCAATAGAATAACTTCAGAAAGAATGACAATGGATCACCAACTGTCCATGTGTGAAATCGCCATTATTGAACTCATTTTGGCATTGTCTGGTCACTTGTGCAAAAATTCGATTTTTGGCATATTGAAGGGGTCACATTTTCGAAATTTCGATTTCTTTAAATGTCGAATAAAATTTTCCATATCGACTCTCTTAGATTAAAACCAACATAATCACATTGACTTTGTGCTAAGGAACAAAAGTGACTAACTTTTTAAGAAGTTGATAACCTATAAAGGATTTTATGGAGAATAATAAAAAATAGTGTTTTCGGAATTTTGACCCCTGGCCACTTAAATGATCTGCAAAACTGTTACAGGTAATTGTGGGGTACGATAAACCTTTGCCTTAAAGAATAATGGATCTACATATGTGTACTGAAAATTCAATATTATACGTTTCTTTTTCGCAACGCTACGATACCTCAAAGGCATCTCAAATTACATGACATTTGCACTAGTATATTCAGGTATGTGAACAAACCTTTGGCACTCAGCTGCAGAGGCGGTCACGTGACAGACGACAGAAAAGCATATTTGAGAAGACATATGACTACGTCCTCGGTCAATATTGTTTTCCAAGGGTCTACAAAACACCAGTCTTTAAGTGTATAAATCCTGATGTCCCCTTTCAAGGCACTATTGCATCCCTTTGATCAAAATTCCGAGACTGCATTTCAGACCCATGATAACAAAAACCTCTAGGAAATTAACAATATCGGTTATAATTAAAATTATGCATGCTTTTGAGAACATTAACATTGAACTACGCAGCATGCAACCGCAACAAACAATAAAAATAGAATTGCCTTAGAGGTTACATATATGGCAATGTACGATCATCGCATTCGACAAATGTGCAATAGTACATCTAAGAAGGGTACACTTTGCGCTATTTTATTTCTATTTTTCCTTATTTGAATGATGCAACTTTCTCTACAGAGAAACTGGGAAATGCCGGAGACTCTACATGTGCCCGCTGGCTCTACCCTGCTTTCATCGGTGTCGGTGTCGTCGCATTATCAATGATGGTCATCATAATCATCCTCACTGTCGCTGTCTGTAAGCGATTCAATGGGAGGAAAGCACCAAAGGACGTTTTTCAGTGAAACCAACCTAGTTCTCAACACGACACTGTGAAGAAATGGAGCCTGAACGTTTATCAGTACAAAAAAAACATTATGAGACATTTTTGTGTAATCATTAGGAAAGGTCTCTAGAATTTTAGGCACTGTAGCATGTTTTGTTTTTTTTTTTAAATAAAAATATCAAATTAGAAAATATTCCATAATGATAAACGTTATAAATGCAAAACAATCTTTCAAACACGAACTTGAAAAGCTCGGTTAATCTAAATCAATTAAGGCGTTTACGATTTAATGGCTGCCTGAGACGTTATGAACGACAGTACCTGTGTAATAAATCATCTTGATTTTCTTCAACAACTATTATTTTTCTTTAGAAGGCCTGAAAAGTGTGTATATATTCATCGTGGGATATTTTCGTATACTTGTGAATGTAAATTATACCTTCGTATTATCCAATTGTATGTAATTTTAAATGCTTTTATATTCCTTGAGGGGCAGAATTTTGATGAGGGCCACATATTTTGTATATTTGATTATTTTGAGAATTGTGTATTTGATGGACAGTTCATAATGAAAAGCGACAAGGTTCCACGATGTTTTGATAATAAAAACGTCGAAGCTAACACTTGAAACCTTGTCTTTCAAAGGCGTTATGACTGTTATTATTTTTGTTGAACTATTGACTATGTCCAATAACTGTTTAAAGTTTCTATATGTCGATTTGTATTGTTTCTTTTTTTATTTAAGTCATTGTAATCATTTGGGTCAATAAAGCATGGTTGAAAAATGGTATCGTAGATGTTTCTTCAAAATATATTTTTTAAAAATATTGTTTTGATTTCATAAGGGGACGGGATAGCGCAGTGGCAAGCGCGTGCGGCTTCGAATCATAAGATCATGGTTCGAATTCCACTAGGGGCTCGGCAACTTTTTCTGCAGTAGGGAACTGTTCTATACGCAGTAACATTCGGGTGCAATCTACACGCAATCGTCACATGCTGTTCCAGCCGGTTCTCTCGGGTTTCATGACAAGACATAACCACAATAGTGTCATGAGCTATTTCCCTGCCATAATTAAGTGAAATACTCTTCAAAGCGATTTTAAACCCCAAATCAACTCACCTCAACTCACTGTATGAGCTCACTCAGTATACTTGTAACTTTCCATTAGAATTGATAAGCAACGTTAGATAGGATACACCTTTTATATCAATCATTGATCAGCAAACCGTTAAATGCACAATTGCACAGTGTTAGAAATAGAATTAAAATTAACAATAGATAATCAAGATTAAAATCTTCAGGTTGATGTGATCCTTTAGCTGTTCAGCAACACTTTAAAGAGCCTCTCCGTGAGTTGTTGGAATCATATATGCCAAACTTAATAAATGGTGTCATTTGATCGCGAGGTATCGACTGTTACCAAAAAGACACATTTTAAAGCTTATTGGTTTTTTTACAGTGACAACATGAAGGTAGAACGTCGCAATTATGATCGAAAACCGGACAGTGGCGCGCGTCAAATAGTCAAACGTAATTTTGAAGACTTATTTAAAACACCCAACAGGGCAGTTAGGAGTTGATAGCGTTTGTTAGGTTATATAACTAATATCCATGTATATTGGACGTGATATCTACACCTCTGTGCATTTATAAGGCTGTTTTAGATTATCATAGAAAACCAGTATTTGTCATATATATGTCTTTTGGACATGAAAAGTTAAGATGTTTTGATTTTATATCACCACATATGACATTTAGGTTCGTATCAAAATTAATTGATATGTTATGAAAATCACGGAGTGGCACTTTAAACTGATGATACTATGATCTTCTGTTGTTACTTGCTAAGTATCACATTTATAATTGCAACAGCAAAATAAACTCTCGTGACTCCTTAAGATAGAAGAGGAATTATCATTTAATAGGAAAAGTCCGAAAAAGCAGGACTCAAAGGAAAGGAAATTGGCTCTATGTATGAATTTGATAGATGAAAAAATGTATGAGATATTAATGATAAGCATGTGTAAGAATGAGTGAGCGAGTGAGTGTCTATCTTTTTTACTTTTTGGGAGTGGTTTTATTTATTTTCTCTAATGTAGAATACTGTTTGGTACATGTTAAGACTAACTTATTGAATCAAAACTTATTTCTGTGGTTTGCTACCTTTTTGACAATTTTGAGGAAAAACAAATAAATTAATTAACAGACCTGAAGCCTACATGAACTGTAAGTTCCTTTTGATGCAACCCGATTTATATTCGTATTCCTAAAAGTATATTTGTAGTAGGAAACAACAAGCCGCAACGACACTTCATTTACAGAATTTGAAATTATGCTGAAGAAAGAGATGACATGTTCTTTAAAGGATATTCATTAACGAGTATAACTTCTTCTTTTTGTATCCAAATACTGGGATTGTGCAATTGTGCCTTTAAACAACATCCACATCTCAGCTCAATTACTTTGTTTACTGTGCATAGATGAACGACTATATTCGGGATAAGTTTTAACAATTAATATAAATGATAACAAAATTGAAAAACACAAAATATATTTGAACAGTCTTATATTGATATGAAAAATTACTTCAAAGACTTAATTGAGCAAAACCAGTGCTAAAGTAAAAATGAGTAGGAAACAAATTGAGTCCCTCAAGCATCTAAAATGGGGTAGCTATGGGTGAGGGTAAAGTCTAACACGTCGTTACTGGGTTCCTTATTACCAGACTTTACAGCATGTTAGACGCGAGTATGATACGCTACGTTGCGTCCCAATAAGTATTTATGAGTTTTCAGCCGTGTCGGATAAAGATACGCAGAGGGTAAAGATACGCACTCACCCAAAAGATAACCTAATACATAAGGATGAGTGTAAGCTTGTAATTTGATTGATGCCTTAGCAATTTGGAATATATTAAGACTTTTTTTTATAAGATGGACATAAATGTTGATTAGTGACACAAAAGCTTGACATTTGTCTTCATGGAACAGTTTGACTTCTCACATAGCAATTGTCAGTGGACACCAAAATATTGATCCAACTTTCGATTTGCCCTTACCTAAACTTAAGAAAACAGTTAAAAAATCAATCAAAATATTTTTGGATGAATTTGGAATTTTTAAAAAAAATTTTTACTAGTTCCCAATGTATATATAGTTACATACAGGCAATGTAGAATACATAAGCAATAATGAATAGAACATAGAATAATGAGTACAACAGGTAATTTGAATATGGAAAACATATGTTCATTCAAGAACTGGAGAGAGGAGACACCAATTATTATCAAAATCATGATTTTTATTGTTTTAGGTTGCAATAACATTTTCCACAAAAATACTTGTTTTAAAGTTTTTAAATACATGTTTAACTTTAGTGTTGTATTTTTAATATTGCTCAGATAAATATAACTTTTAGCAGAAATAATGATGTGATTAATTATTTGTTTTGGTGATGAGTACCAAATCAGATAAAAAGTTTAGAAAATATCACTGGAGTTGGAAATGAATTATTAAGCCAAACTTGTATATTATTCCAAAAGATTTGTGTCTCCTCACATTCCCAGTATACAAGACACTCTCATCAACATCCTGCAAAAGCAACAAAAGCTATTGTCATCCTTTTTCATTCTGAGTAATTATCTTTGAGTGTGTATGGTACCATGAAGAAATATATATTGAAAAGCTAGTAATTTAGTGTCTATTATTGGCTTCATATATCTTGTAAATGTCTATTCTAAATGTAGTTTGAGAAAATGAAGCTTCCATTTGCTACAGATGTTAGGATATTTGTCTGTTGAGATAAGTATGTCATAAAAAAAGTCTAGAGCCTTTGGATGTGTTCATTGAATTCAACTGGCATTCAGTAACATTTATGCATCTGGTATTCATTTCTATATAAGAGTGGGTAACGGTATACATGCTTCCATGAGTTAGGCAATATAGATATATAGTAAGTAATTATATGAAATTCATTTTTATCACATAATGTACACAGTCTTTCATTTAAAGGCGTTACAGGCTTGGTGTATCTTCCTCTTTCAATATTAAGAGGCAGGTTTCCACACCTAAGTGATGCTAACAATCTTCTTTGCTGTCTTGACATTGATATCCTCACATATGCTGAAGTAGATATATCTTGCTTAAATAATCTATAGGTTCTTAATTTATTGCCATTTAACTTATTATTTTTATCATTAAATAAATCTGAATTCCACTTTCCTCTATCCCATACATCCAACACATCTAATGCCCTCTTGAGGAAAATGGATCTATTGGTTGCTACACAATAATCAATTACATTTTGATTTCCATGAATCTGAGGTTTTTTCACTAATTCCATCACTCTATGATCCAAAGAGGATTTTCTTTTGACTGACCATTTATGAATGACAGCAGGTATGGAATAGTGGCATATGCCAGATTTTGAAAGGGGATTCAGCTTTTTAAAGATTATCAAAACAAATTACAAAAAGGGAGGGGACGGGGTCGATACCCCTGACTGACCCTCCCAACCCGTCTAGCTAAAGGAGTGAGATAAGTGTAGACTATGGTCATAAAGCATGACAGCTGACTGATCTGTTTATAGAGTTTTCAACATTACCTACTTCTAGTGTTTACAAATATCAATTTAGAGAATATTGTGCTCAACGTGAAATACCAAATACGTTTTTATTGTATCTGGGTAGGGTAAAGATTGAGCTTACATACCCCAGCCTATACAGCTGCATACCAAAAGTTTGTTCACGTACCTGGGTATACTAGTGCAAATATCATTCAATTTGGGATGTCTTCGAGGTATTGTAGAATTGTTAAAAAGAAACGTATGATGTTGAATTTTTATACAGAAATGCCGATTCATTATTCCTTAAGGCAATCGTTTATCATCCCATAAACTAGCCGTAAAATTTTTGCCATGTCATTGAAGTGACAAGGGGTCAATATTTCGAAAACACTTATTTTTATTTTTCTCAACAGAATCCTTTATAACTTATCAACTGCTTTAAAAATTAGACATGTTTGTTCCCTTGCACTAAGTCAATGTGCTTGTGCTAATTTTATTAAATATTAATATTATTAAAGTTGTTCAAAACTACATTGTTGAAGTGCAGCCAGTTCAACCGTGACATAATTGTTATTCCTAAAGTCAAAGTCAGCGAGAAATAACGTTCATAAGATACGTCAGCTTGAAAGATTAATCATCTTGCTTACCATAATGATGAAATTGCTGTCTTCAGAGGAATGCTGAAAAGAATTACTGGAACATGAAAGTTCTAAAGGCATTGTAGCACGCTTTTCGGTCTAAAGGCATTGTAGCACGCTTTTTCGGTTTAAATTGGCTTTTTCCGGCGGATAAATAAATGGGCACTCACTTAAGCTATCTATCGATGCAATGAAACACTAATCTCTTTTTTTACAAATGACCTGCAACCGACAACCAAAATGTTGAGACGGCCGCTGTCGACTTAGAGAGATAAAAAATGTATGGTTAGCGTGCACAAAACGAAAAAATAGGACATTTGAAAATTACATTAACTGTGATCTGAGAACTAATAATGAAATACGTTTATCAAAGCAATCTTGTAAATCAACCACTTCAGTAACATATTATCAGCATTGTTATTGAATTATCCGAAGTGGCTTCCGCTTTTCTGGTTGAAAGCAAAATTTTCGAATTTCTGATATCGTAATTCACGCGGATTAAATGCAAGGTAAATACTTCTGGTCTTTTAAAGGCAACTTTATAGCCAGCATACGTACACATTTGCACAAGAACTTACGAGGTAGATTACATGAGTGCGTATCATTAGTAATAGCAAGAGATATGCTTCATCTGTGCATTTATTTTGTTCACTAGATATTGGTCCCAGCTACTGACTTTAGGTCTTGTCATGACTAAGTTTTCTTTAATCTAGGATCTGTTACACACAGCTACTGGCTTTAGGTCTTGTCATGACTAAGTTTTCTTTAATCTAAGATCTGTTACACGCAGCTACTGGCTTTAGGTCTTGTCGTGACTAAGTTTTCTTTAATCTAAGATCTGTTACACACAGCTACTGGCTTTAGGTCTTGTCGTGACTAAGGTTTCTTTAATCTAAGATCTGTTACACAGAGCTACTGGCTTTAGGTCTTGTCATGACTAAGTTTTCTTTAATCTAAGATCTGTTACACAGAGCTACTAGCTTTAGGTCTTGTCATGACTAAGTTTTCTTTAATCTAAGATCTGTTACACACAGCTAATGGCTTTAGGTCTTGTCATGACTAAATTTTCTTTAATCTAAGATCTGTTACACAGAGCTACTGGCTTTAGGTCTTGTCGTGACTAAGTTTTCTTTAATCTAAGATCTGTTACACACAGCTACTGGCTTTAGGTCTTGTCGTGACTAAGTTTTCTTTAATCTAAGATATGTTACACACAGCTACTGGCTTATTAGGTCTTGTCATGACTAAGTTTTCTTTAATCTAAGATCTGTTACACACAGCTACTGGCTTTAGGTCTTGTCATGACTAAGTTTTCTTTAATCTAAGATCTTTTACACAGAGCTACTGGCTTTAGGTCTTGTCATGACTAAGTTTTCTTTAATCTAAGATCTGTTACACACAGCTACTGGCTTTAGGTCTTGTCATGACTAAGTTTTCTTTAATCTAGGATCTGTTACACACAGCTACTGGCTTTAGGTCTTGTCGTGACTAAGTTTTCTTTAATCTAAGATCTGTTACACACAGCTACTGGCTTTAGGTCTTGTCGTGACTAAGGTTTCTTTAATCTAAGATCTGTTACACAGAGCTACTGGCTTTAGGTCTTGTCATGACTAAGTTTTCTTTAATCTAAGATCTGTTACACAGAGCTACTAGCTTTAGGTCTTGTCATGACTAAGTTTTCTTTAATCTAAGATCTGTTACACACAGCTACTGGATTTAGGTCTTGTCGTGACTAAGTTTTCTTTAATCTAAGATCTGTTACACAGAGCTACTGGCTTTAGGTCTTGTCGTGACTAAGTTTTCTTTAATCTAAGATCTGTTACACACAGCTACTGGCTTTAGGTCTTGTCGTGACTAAGTTTTCTTTAATCTAAGATATGTTACACACAGCTACTGGCTTATTAGGTCTTGTCATGACTAAGTTTTCTTTAATCTAAGATCTGTTACACACAGCTACTGGCTTTAGGTCTTGTCATGACTAAGTTTTCTTTAATCTAAGATCTTTTACACAGAGCTACTGGCTTTAGGTCTTGTCATGACTAAGTTTTCTTTAATCTAAGATCTGTTACACACAGCTACTGGCTTTAGGTCTTGTCATGACTAAGTTTTCTTTAATCTAGGATCTGTTACACACAGCTACTGGCTTTAGGTCTTGTCGTGACTAAGTTTTCTTTAATCTAAGATCTGTTACACACAGCTACTGGTTTTAGGTCTTGTCGTGACTAAGTTTTCTTTAATCTAAGATCTGTTACACAGAGCTACTGGCTTTAGGTCTTGTCATGACTAAGTTTTCTTTAATCTAAGATCTGTTACACACAGCTACTGGCTTTAGGTCTTGTCATGACTAAGTTTTCTTTAATCTAGGATCTGTTACACACAGCTACTGGCTTTAGGTCTTGTCATGACTAAGTTTTCTTTAATCTAAGATCTGTTACACACAGCTACTGGCTTTAGGTCTTGTCGTGACTAAGTTTTCTTTAATCTAAGATCTATTACACACAGCTACTGGCTTTAGGTCTTGTCATGACTAAGTTTTCTTAAATCTAAGATCTGTTACACAGAGCTACTGGCTTTAAGTCTTGTCGTGACTAAGTTTTCTTTAATCTAACATCTGTTACACACAGCTACTGGCTTTAGGTCTTGTCGTGACTAAGTTTTCTTTAATCTAAGATCTGTTACACAGAGCTACTGGCTTTAGGTCTTGTCGTGACTAAGTTTTCTTTAATCTAAGATCTTTTACACACAGCTAGTGGCTTAACAAATTCTCAAAATAGAAACTTCAAAAGTGACCCTTGTCCTACCAATCTTCTACCATCAACAGTTAGTCTAAAGCAAAGGCTCTAATGAAATTATTATATGTAAACAAACATAACAAATTTAAAAATTTTTAAACTAGCATTAGTTAATCTTTGTGCACTACATTAAATTTTCTGTTTAATGCAACCGAACAAATCTTGTACATACGCGTATAAAGAACATATATAAACCAATGAAATACAGTCAATTTGACAAACCCTCTTTAGATAGTACTTGATTAGCACCTAAAAAAGTCGGTCCAAGTATCACTCTCATTGAAATCATTTCAACTTAGTAATAGGAATGCTCACATCAACTAATTATATTACAACTTTACCGACGAAATTGTGATACTTTTTCACAATCTCATTAAAAGGAGCACAAACGTTAAGCTCTTGAAGAGTACAGCTCTTTGTGACTCACGTCAGTGTAAAATTAAAGCCAATAATTAAAGCCAATAATGTCTTAAAAGAATAACAAGCTTTTAACAATTATTTTGTTACATGGCACAAAAGGAATCTTAGTAAGAACTCTTAATTTCATCGTTTACACATGTAAACTTAGGATAGTATTTCACGCCTTCGATACAAGAGACTTCGTATTCCTTATTCCACACTGAACTCCGTATGACTGCCGGTGCTGTTATCTAAGCTTCGGCAATTCTAAGAACTCGTACACAACAATCATTTTCCTATTCAAACATCAAAATAAATGCTTTTCAATGCAGCTCATATTACTGAACATGGCTACATGACGATTCCTCCAAGACACAATTTACAGGAGCAGTTTCACGAAAAATGCTTCTGACAGTTAACTTTTCAATT
Source organism: Phorcus lineatus (assembly GCA_921293015.1). NCBI lineage: Eukaryota > Metazoa > Mollusca > Gastropoda > Trochida > Trochidae > Phorcus > Phorcus lineatus. The sequence continues at coordinate 17,332,986 of OV121091.1, read as the reverse complement.
GGCAAATGGAAATGTTGTGTTAAAGGGGCACAGAGTATGTTGTTGGAGTCAAATATGTCAAAGTTTATAAATGCTGTCATTTTATGGAGAAGTAGTGGTTTCACCATCTTATTGCTTATCAGTTCAGTATGGAGACAATAAAAAGGCTTCGGTTGAAATTTATGATCGAAAACTTGAGAATGGCGCGCGCCAATGACTCAAACGTAATTCTGGTAACTTAATAATAACAGATACAAGGGGGGAAACATGTTGATAGAGTTAAGTGGATCAATTAAGTAACATTCATGTAAATTTTGACTTCTTATCATCCACACGCCGTTTTTCTATTAGCATTGAAAACAAGAATATATTCTATGTTTGGCATTTAGAGATAAAGATGCAAGTTTAGATACGATATTTGAATTGAAACACAAGGCAGATGGTATTTTGGCTCTTATTTTAGCCAAATAAAAACTTATGAAACATACTCTGTGTCACTTTAAGCCATGGATCTACATCAATCTCATTAAAAGTCCCTATCAAATTGAAGTACAAGTTGTTGTCGACTACGTATTTAATATCTCAAGAAACTTGTTGAGAAAATGCTCTTCTAAAAGTTATGATTTATAGAGTTTCATTTAGTCTCATATCTAAACACGTGGAGGGTAACTCTCCGACATTTGGCTTTAACATTTAGTTTCATATCTAAACACGTGGAGGGTAACTCTCCGACATTTTGTTTTAACATTTAGTTTCATATCTAAACACGGGGAGTATAACTCTCCGACATTTGGTTTTAACATTTAGTTTCATATCTAAACACGGGGAGTATAACTCTCCGACATTTGGTTTTAACATTTAGTTTCATATCTAAACACGTGGAGGGTAACTCTCCGACATTTGGTTTTAACATCTAGTTTCATATCTAAACACGGGGAGTATAACTCTCCGACATTTGCTTTTAACATTTAGTTTAATATCTAAACACGGGGAGTATATCTCTCCGACATTTGGTTTTAACATTTAGTTTCATATCTAAACACGGGGAGTATATCTCTCCGATATTTGGTTTTAACATTAAGTTTCATATCTAAACACGGGGAGTATAACTCTCCGACATTTGGTTTTAACATTTAGTTTCATATCTAAACACGTGGAGGGTAACTCTCCGACATTTGGTTTTAACATTTAGTTTCATATCTTAACACGGGGAGTATATCTCTCCGACATTTGCTTTTAACATTTAGTTTGATATCTAAACACGTGGAGGGTAACTCTCCGACATTTGGTTTTAACATTTAGTTTCCTATCTAAATACTTGAAGGGTAACTTTCCGACATTTGCTTTTAACATTTAGTTTCATATCTAAACACTTGGATGGTAACTTTCCGACATTTGGTTTTAACATTCATGTATGTAATTACATGTGTGTTTGTACCGACATATTGTTATTTGGTTAATTTATTACAACAGGGTCACTTGACTGGCGATTGAACCGAATAAAATGAGAACAGTTTCTCTAAAATATTAATAAGTTCGAAACTTAATAACATGCATAATGTTCGTATCTATCAAAATTAGCAATTTGATCAATGTACACTGTGTAACTGAACCTAACCTTCAAAACTAAAGACTCTTCACAGTAACAATCAATCAATCAATCAAAGGTTTATTTATGTCTCACTTGTGTACATAAAAATAACAGGTACATTCATAAAAAATATAATTTGGATAAGAGTACACAACCAATCGCCCAGCGATTTATGAGAGACCATAACACGTTTAAAAGGAATGCAGTAAGAACGCATGTACAGCTAAATCACATCAAGGGTATAAAAGACATCGGGCGTGACTAATAGGAAAAAGTTGAATAGGATTGCAAATGAGACTGGCATGAAATTCATTTACCGTACATAATTTATCTTTGCACTGGTAAATTCTTTTCATATAGCTTTTATCATGTGTAAATTGTCTGAAGCTGTCCTCAGAGGTATAACAAATTCTGTCTTCTCACGCGACCATCCTTACTATACAACTATACCCCTACCTTATCAATACGATTTAGTTGATTTCAATACGGGTCAGCGGTGATGCTCTCGAATGGATCGTGAATACAAGAGACCCTCTATCGTACGTTGTACTCAGACATGTCATCGCACTAAACGCAGACATCTTCTAAAAAAAAGTCGCTGTCACTGCAAGGAAATAAAGGCATAGGGCTGTGTTTTTCTTTTTTGGGGGGCATTTCAGGGTAATCGTGTATATTAGAAGAAAGTGTACAATGGGATTATTATACACTTTTTGTCACATCTGTGGAAACCATGCCACATTATATTGGTTGCTTCCAATAGAAGTCTGGGGTCAATGTATTCAGTTTACAATGACACTTCTTGACAAAGATCAGTGCTGCAAGAAATCATGTTGATTTAATGAGCAGTAATTATTAATTAGAGATGTTAATGTTATATTTGAACTAGATAGTTATTCACATAAAAAAATACTTTGAGTTATTGAAAAGTCAGTCAACAGGTCATATTGTGATCGAAACATTTACGCTTTTCAGAATTTAGTGTCAAATAAAGCATACCCTATACATGTTTCAGAGGTACATAAACTACATACAACATATTACTTATTTGCTTAAATTGTTCAGTATACTATAGGCTTCAATGTTGTGAATTATAATGAACTGTTGCAGGTGCTTTAGTTAGCTTCAATGTTGGGTACAATATGTCTACGTAATAAGGAAAAACACATGCAAGATAATCAGATAGACATATAATTTTATTTCACCCTCAACTAATAATTGTAATTAAACTACAGCTTCTTAGTAAAAATTGCGGAGGTATGAGTGTATACAAAATATATTTACAAATACATTAAAAAGCAATAGAACAATCATCAAATAAAACATATTCTTATCGACCATAAGAATGAAACCATTTAAAATAGGTGTTTGGATTTGACAGATAAAAACGCTTTTCATGGCTAAATAATATAAAACACAAGTTTTCCACGTCTGATAAAGTTTCAGATCTAAACATTTGTTCCGACATACATTTAAAATTTGAGGTCTTTTCATCCTTGTACAGAGGACAGTTAAAAAAACCATCTCATTCATCTTCTATCATATCATAAGAATGTAAGCAGAATCTCTCAGTCACCACCGCGCTTCCATACCTCTTGAGGGTCGGTACACATTCTAACTATTGAATTTTCAATGACGTCACAGAATACTTAGAACAATATTACAATATTGGTAACATAACTGAAGTAGTTAAAGAGCCACTCCGTGATTTTCATAACATATCATTTACCTTTGATACGGACCTAAATATCATATGTGGAGATATAAAATCCAAACTTTTCATGTCCAAAAGAAATATATATGACAAAAACTGGTTTTCAATGAAAATCTAAAAACAGCCAATATAAATGGATACTAGTTGTATAACCAAACAAAAACTATCAACTCCTAACCCTCCTGGCTGTTTTAGATAAGTCTCCAAAATTACGTTTGACTATTTGACGCGCGCCACTGTCCGGTTTTCGATCATAATTGCGACGTTCTACCTTCATATTGTCACTGTAAAAAACCAACAAGCTTTAGAATGTGTCTTTTTGGTAAAAGTCGATGACATCTTTGATTAAGTTTGGCATATATGACTCCAACAACTCAGAGAGTGGCTCTTTAAGACACAAACCATAATCAAAGGTGAACCACCTCACAGAGTATAAACCTTTTACAAATGCACTTTAATCATCGTAAGCGTACATGAAACCCAGATGCTGGTCAAGAACCTGGGAACCTAATTGATGTTTCACGGTCTAGAGATTTTTAGTTCCATTGCACAGAGACGTTTTTGTTATCATTGTTATCTTCCAAATTTCAATTTCAATGTCAATAACATGTGTCGTTAAAGACAGCATACCTCCCTTCGCCGAATGAGGTGAACCGGAGAAGTGAATTTCCATAAACCAATAAAGCTTCATCCTGATAGCAACGTGTACAACTGATGCCCTGTCGTCTTGTTGACGATTGCTAAATACGGTTCAAGGCGACCTTTATCATGATCATTTGAACAAAATATATTTTCGATTTGATTCGAGATGCAGCTTGATTGAGCTCGTCAATGTCACAACAATAACAAGTGAATCCAACCTACTGGGTCCTACTGTAAACGAAAGCCTCCTCTGAGGTCTTGAACTGACAGTTAGGATGTAACTATTTTAGTTGTTAAGGATCAAAACCGAGCCGGAGGGAGGTTTTGATCCAACTTATAAAACAACAGAAACAGCGGGGGGAAATTTTGTACTCAAATAGTAAGTGGTGGAATGAAAAATCATTGTGAGGCGATCATTTGTGTTTTCGGTTTTGAAACGCATCGCGCAAACGCAGCCGCATTAGCCTTGGTATGCGTTGCACGTGCGGCCAGCATTTATCTGCAGTGGTACGTTGACTCGCGTGATTTCCACTTTGAAATCGACTAAAAATCCCTAGATCGTCAAATAATTTGTAAGAATGATAAAAAAATATATTCTTAGCCTTAATTTACCTAAAATCATACATAATTATATCAAACCACTCAGACCTTTGTTATAAAAGGAACTAACTTACTACATCATTCTGCGCTGTCACAATGACTCCAGTAGTCAGAGTGTCGGATCAAGAGCTTGGAAGTGTGAAATTTGTGGGTTCGAGACGGCAGATAGCCAAAAACATATGCAAATGGGGTATTAAGACTTGTACTATTTTTCAAAAGTAATAGCAAGTTTACACTTTGACTTTAACAAAAAAGTAAATTATATCATTGAAAAATAATAAATACAATTTCCCAGCACAGAGGGTATGTCTAAAGATAATCCCACGGGATTTCTTGCAGAATGCCTGGGTCTTACCCTAGGAATGCCCGGAAACAAACGTTTAGAGGTTTAGTCGGCAAAAGAAGGCCCTGATAAGACAATGATATGACGTCACTAGAGGTTTATAACACTGGAAGCGAGCATCAGGAATTACCTTTTGTTCCTTTATTACTCATACATCGAAGATATCGCTGTTATAATCTGCGATGTTGTTAAAAATTTTCGCGTGCTGCCGTTTGACGTAAGGTTTTGGTATTTGACGGGTTTTTTAATCTAAACTGAGTAATCCCTCGAGAACGAAAAGGTGTTACCAATTGCAAGACGAATGTTTTTAATCATATAGCATGTCAGTGAATCTGTGGAAATCCATTTCCCTACCTCAAATAATTGAAAATGACTGCCACTATATTTCGCTTGCAAGTGGAACTTGGTATTTTCCTTTCCGAATATGAATGATCGGCGATGTGTACTAAGAGGTTTGACCCTCTGAAGAGAATAGCCTACATTTTGCATAAAGTAATCTTTTTGGGAAAATTTAAAGAAATAAAATTTCAAAGCTCCTTAAGACTAAGTTGATCGTAACAAAATGTATATTAAGACCATGCATATTTAAAAAGTTTATGGGTATTTTATGATGCAAGTGAATGATTACATATTTCAAAATTAATTACGTTTTCACATTATATAACTTTAACGCATGACGTAATGTTGAGATGAAAGCGTTGATGTTGAATTGTGGATGGTTACAATCCACTTTCTTGAAAAATAAAGTTTGTCAAGCTTATCGTAGTTCCATTAGGGAAAATATGTGTGTTTGACGTTTCAGTTCAGCTACATGACTGTAATAGTTGTACCATTATGTATCTGAATGGATTAGTAGTATCTATGGATGCATGGTTCTCGTTATGGGTATCTGCTTGTCAAGTAAAATAGTCAAGTCATGACAGACTTTTTTATATATTTCTTATAAAACAAATTTCATTACATGTGGATGCACTGAAAGTTACCACTCCGTTTGTTATCTTTATTTGTGTAGGTTTAATGGGAAAATATTCCATAAAAATGAACCTTGTTATTTGTATCAGTAAAACCAATTAAGCCCATAAACATGAATAGGATATGTCGTTGAGTAATTTGTTTGGTGATGTTTATTTTGTATGTAATTTTCACGTCACAGAATTGCCTAATGTGTTCTATTATATGCCTTTTGTTACCAAATGACACTTTCAGCCGAAAGATGTAAGGCTCATGAAGGCGATTTTACTCTTGTAGTTAGCCTCAAATGACAATAAAATTAACAAGTAAGGGTATGGGGAAAAGTTTGTAAGATGTGACTCAAACAAAAAACTTTACGCCCCTTTAAGCGACAATGAAAGTAGTTTTGTCAACGATGTAAGCTTTGACATACACTCAAACGAATGATCATGTTACGGAGAATGCCTGAGTCATTGTGATTCCGCACTCGAATTGAAGTGCCCCAGTGGAAGAATGTCATGTTTTATAACGAACTCACTTCTCCGACCTGTTTCTCCCTCTAAATTCATGTTAGACTTCACGAAATTCCCTCCAAAGATCATCTTAATGTGGTATCTAACGAAGATTAATTACATTGTACCAAATTTACTGATAAGACATATTTCAGTACCGGTACAAATGTTCAATGTAATGATATGCGAATGACAACCAATAATTAGCATCGCTCGTGCTGTGATCACGCTTTCTATCATCCTGTCTCAGGGTAAGACGTATAGCTGACGCTCACCTCTTCTTACCCTGGGTGTAAACCCCAGCAAAAACTTCGCGCCGTGTCCTATTCCCTACAAACATTCTAAAAAATAATAAACCAATGACTGCGCTTGAAAGGCGAGTCGGCAATTTAATATGGCAGCGCCCATCCCTCCAAATTCAAACCGAGTGAGTAAGTGAGTAAGTTTGGGATTAACGTGTTTTGAACAATATTTAAGTTATTAGACACGTGGATGACAAGCATCCAAAAAGAGGATCGAAAGGATGAGGGGAAAGATGGAATGAAAGGAATCGTGAGATATATACAACAGGTTTTAGAACGACTCAAATTTGGACGACCTATCAAGCTTGGGTGACCCTGCCAGGAGCATGTAAGCTCCGGCTGGCATATAGCTCTAGGGTTCTCTGGACCATTCAAACCACCACGGTAAGGTATTGAGTAAAGTGGTGGGAAATCAAACCGATCTCTTAAAACTGGATGCATGATTTGTTGTAATAAACTAACGAGAATCGCAAAATTGGACCCGGACATTATCATCATGGTCGATCGGTTAAAAAAACATTTGATTCCAGTTTGTTTATCTATGGACGTCGCCATTTAGCGTAAGAACTCCTGTTCGCGAGGCTCTCTTTGGTTGGCTGAAATTTAATCATGATGTTTTTGTCACGTCTTACCCCGAGACAGGATGATACAAGACATACTTTGTTTCAAACATGAGATTCTAACCTGAAGCAAGTAGAAATATATATTTAATATACAAAACCTCTTTATATGCTGTTTCTACAAATAAGAAAATGAACATTGGTCGAAAGATAATTCCATGATTTTTTCTAATGACAAAAGCACAATTTAGATAATGAATTTTGTTTATTTCAATCATGCAATCATATCTACTGGATAAATTGATAAAGGCTTAAGTTTCATGAGAAGGAGATTTTACCAGACCAAGAGGGTTTAAGAAAGGTAAGCCAATAGCATTTCGTAGATAACATCGTCTTTCTTGTGGAAAACGAGCGTCAAGCTGACTCCCTGGGTTCGACGTGGGAATTAACTAAGTAGTTAACATTTAAACAATAACAAAATATGGGGTATTAAGTTGTTGCTTTGTTAATTTCAATCATTGGGGTAAGAAGGTTAATAATCAGCTGTAATTGTGTTTGTAAACGTCATTGCAAGATTGTAACAATGGTATTAGTAAGGTAAGAGATCATAAGAAAAGCTGCATTCGTATTATGACATTACAACTCCCCCTGTCCGTCAATAATCGAGGTTTCCTTGGTTCAAGTTCTTGGCTATCAAACACCACAAAGGCGATTGCCTAATTAGACGTTTCTCAAAACAGAGATGGTAACTGCACTTCTTGGTGAAAAAAAACACTTTACGCAAACGATTTCTGCACGTTTGTTTGGAATGTTTTGTCAGTGGCGGAATGTCGGGCAAGTGCAAATTGCGACTCTACAGTTTAATTTGACCTTTTCCCATATATTATTTTTCGCCTCTCAATTGTGGCAGGAGTATAACTTCTTTTCCATTCAAAAAGGATACAAAATAAAAGGTGAAACATCATGCGTACTCCTATTTGAAAGTTGTTGAAATAGTTTCTTAAAATTTTTTTTAGAGACAACATCGTTAAATCGTTTTAAAACAAACGAAAAATATCAAATTGTCCCTTTTTGAGCATTATCTGCAAACAATTGCACAACAATGCTGTCATAGAAAGAAGTATTATTACTGCATTATTTAGTTGCTTTTATACGAGTCCATTAATATCCAAATCGCTTTTGGGTTCCTTTTTTATGAGTGTAGTTGATATCCAGAAAATGTTGCTATTCTTATATACATATGCATACTATTTCTAAATGACATTCTTATACCTGATTTAATAATTTGACAAGAATTCTCTGCAAAGAGACTTTCCAATTCAAGAAGGTTATCAAGTTGTTTCACTATTGTTTATGGTAAGTGGACATTAAATACGTGATAGATACATGTTTATCGAGATAGCACTTTTGTTCCAATACAAGTTCGCGCCTGTGACTCTATCGTTAAATTGTCAATTCATCGTTACTGTAACGAAATTATAATGTTAAGTCTGATCTTATGATCGAAAAACTGCACAGAGATCTTAGAGGACCGTTCACTGTGGCAAGAGCCTTCAACTGTTCACGACAAATTAAACAATTTTAAAACTCGGTTTGAGAGTGCATCAAACCCGAGAAGATGCAGCAATACGTTAAGTAATCTTCGCCAGCGATTTGTATCTGCAACTTCCACAAGTAGGGAGATGTTTGGTGGACGGTTAACCCAACAAAATGTCAGAAATCGTTTGCGTTCCGCTGGATTTCGCGCACGGAGACCCTACATAGGACCTACCCTTACATCTCTTCATCGCCGTAACCGTCTACGACAGGGCCCGTGTGTACCGCAGACAAGCTAAGGTGAACGCCACGCTCAAGTTTGCGAACGTGAAGTTGACCGATTTGGTGGCGGGTCTTTCTTGGCACATGGTCGTTCTCCACTGGTTGTTGTTCAAGAGAATTTAAATGCTGTCCACTACAGGGATCAGATTGTGCAACCTGTTCTCCTTCCATGCAGAGACACGACCCTGGACTAACGTTTCAGCAAAACAACAATGTCGACGTCTTCCTCGGGCAGTGTTCACTAACGTTCTGGGATCCATGATGAGACGTTGTGTGGCTGTACGAGACGCTAGAGTCGACACAATTGTTAATGATCACCTCAGATTGATTCTCTTCATTCTGTGAAATTCATTTGGGAGGGTATTCAGACGTCATTAACGTTATCGACATTAAAGACAAACGAGATTATGTGTTTCTGTCTTCTGATCATACCAAATTGATCTTTGCACAACATATGAATGGAATAATTGATTTAAAACAAATATTAAAAGTTTTGTGCCAGAATAACTTAGTGTCAAGTTATAATTTTTGCTCAGTTTATATAAATATGAATACCCTTTTTTGCTACATAATTGACTTTTGAGGCAGAGTTTGAAATGAGATTGAAGTTATTCTATCTATAATCGGCTTATATCGTAAAAGGACACATGTTAAAGCCAAAAACGAATTCTTTTAAACATATACTCATTTTAAAAGCATATCGTTTATAGAAACGAATGAATGTTCTGCTTGTTGTTTTCTCAGTAGTCAGAGATCTCAGAGTAAATAAATAAAACAGCTGATTTGAGGGGACATTTGAATGAATCAGATCCATTTCAGTGCGGATATTTTATGCGGACCGAAAACCCGAGGGAAAAAATAAATGTATGATCAGCTTGTCAACTCTGAATGGCCACCAACAGATTTTGCTTGATACTTGATATTTTTTCTTTTAGAGGCATTAAGAAGTTGATATGATGAAAAGAAAGCATGATCTCTGGATTTTCGACTTCTTCATTGAATATTGCGGCGTTTCGGTGTAGATACTTACACACTTATCAAGGAAGTTGTGACACTTGATATTTTCTTCTAAGACTACAGATGATCAGGTTGATTAAAGAGGATTTTGAACCTCAAAATAACGCATTTGTTATTAGTTATTCATTCGAAAATTTGATAAAAGAAAATTTCAAAAACAACGTGCTACGGTCCCTTTAGTAGGCAGTAACTTATTTTCGACAGATTTATTTCTTCAAATTTCCAAATAAACATACATTTAGCTAAAAGTTTTATCTAAGAGGGTAACGCATCTTATAACCCAAACCAATAATCGTAGTCACATAGGAATTAAACCAGTGGCAGTAATTTTTGTGTGAACACCTTTCATTCATTTTAGGTTGGAAATGGATTCACATTGCTTAGCGGGGTCATACGTATAGTGCGTTATGCAATTTCATTGAAAAACAATAATATTATTGTATTGTAATTGAATACATCAAATTTTGTTGGGTTTTTTTAGTTCACTTTATCTGTCTAGTAAAGGTCTCCAATCAAGTAAGTTGAATATAAAGTTGAATAAAATGTGCTGAAAGATAATATTATAGACGACCAGAGAAATTATTTTCAAACCCTAGGCTATTTTCAAAAGTTAGCCCTTATTTAAAGTTACAAATACTCATGTTTAGTCACCCAGAGAGAAGGCTCATCACTCTTTTATCCAATGGGCGGCTTATTTCCTTTTGATCTTTATGCAATGATCAATACTATACCTATACCTCAACCTATAATTATTACGTCATGAATTTGTCACATACAGTTATTTACGACGTTCTGATTCGGCAATCGTGAAGGAAAAGGGCAGTTATAGGGCGGAGCTAGCAACAGCAGGCCGCCGACCTTGAGCTATTTCAACATTATTGCATATTTAAGAATGTAGTTAGAGATCAAAGGAAAGGAAGTCGCTCGGTGACTACAGGCATCAAAACAAAAATCATTACCCGACACTTCTCCCTTTCTCAATTATTTGAATCAACAATTATCAAGCTAATCGTGAAAACAATTTAGAGTGTAAAATAAACAGGTTTTAAGTCAACACTGATAACACGAATTTACTTGCTTCTCAGAAAAATACCAATTGATTTGTAAAACAAATCCGAGTATTCAAGTAATTCACACTCTTCGTACATCTATAAATTTACTCTTTGATACATGAAAGAGGGTAAAGGCCACTGATGACAACAAAACTGGAAAAAAAAAATTTCACTTAATGTGAACAATGACACTGGTTATAAAAATAAGATATTTCTGTGAAATACGCAGCGAATGGCGGATTTGCTCAAGCGCGTCAAAATAACACCTCACTGACTCTATGATAAACCATACGGTAAAACATAGGTCAGTAAGGGAAAATGAAAGCCGATCAGGTTATCCTAACCATATGCATCGCAATTATTCTTGGAGCTGTTTCTTCAGACTAATTCAATAGCCGATAATGACTTAGAGAAATGATGTCATGTCAAAGGTCTCATTAGGCTAAAGGTTACTCATTGGATAAAGCAGATACATGATTTACACTAGTGGGTATATACGAAATACCAACTTGATATCACTCACCCGGGGGCTCCGCCCCCTCGTGAGATGATAGATCGCTGATATTTCGTATACACTCCATGTGTCATCATGTATCTATTACTTATCTTTCGTTTGCAAAATTATAGAAGGCATGTTATCGTACAAATTAAGTGTAATTAAGTGAGAAGCAATTCTGTTTGATGGGATGAACATGTTTCATAAACATTCATCATAAACGGACACATCAAATACTCAATACTATTTCATTTCTATTGGCTTAATGGGATGTTACTCTAAAAATATTAATAGCTTTTGAAACTGATCTTGAACGACAAAAATATCATAATTTGAAAAACTTTATGTTTCAAGTTCCATATTTTTTCCCTTACTTATTGCATGCAACCATTGTCTAATGATGCATTATTTGAATGATATCAAGATTTTCATCTCAGCATAACATCATGTTTTGAAGTCAATCGTGGGAAGAAGGAATACAGGTTAGAACATCTTGTCCTTCACTTGCACCTAAAATACCCGTAAACTTTATAAAAATAAAAGATAATTCTTTTCCACACACCAGGGGACCGAGGTAGGCTCGACGCGTTGACTCTATTACCTCCCTTTGTGACATTTCGTCAAATCACCTGTCTCTGCTGGCTTGTCCAGCGTACAAATAAAATGACTCACGTTGTTCCACAGCTACTTGAAGACCTACTTCTAGTGTTTACAAATATCTATTCAGTAAATATTGTGTTCAATTTAAAAATAGTAAATTAAAATGGCAGGTTTCATCATAGGTATTCTCTGGTGGTGGATATTCTTCAAAGTAGATTTATCGGAATTAAAAAGGAGTAAAACAGTTTCAATATGAACCTGAAATACCATCAGTTTGAGGAGACATTCACAAATGCCGTGACAGATTCACCTGATGAAATATCAATGACCCATCAAGATATGTTATGCCGTGACATATTCACCTGATGAAATATCAATGACCCATCAAGATATGTTATGCCGTGACAGATTCACCTGATCAAATACCAATGACCCATCAAGATATTTTATGCCGTGACAGATTCACCTGATGAAATATCAATGACCCATCAGGATATGTTATGCCGTGACAGATTCACCTGATGAATAATCAATGACCAATCAAGATGTTATGCCGTGACAGATTCACCTGATGAATTATCAATGACCCATCAAGATTTGTTACTGATTCCAAAGTATCCTTTCATTGCATCATAGTCACATAATTAGCGCCTACGTCAATTGTGTAATAAGGTAATCTTAGGATGTCCCATTTAATTAATAAATAAGTTATTTAGTTTTGTCACCCTGTTTATGTCATGAATATAAGGGGACATTTGTGTTTAAATGGGAAACATACTTCATTATAATCCTGGCAACAAACATTTTGTCACAAAACTGTCAACCAACACACTACACCTCCTTTAAAAATGCCGCATGGATCAAGCCAAAAACGCCACACATTCTCATAAATCTGTTTTTAGGGGTAACACCACCAATCCTCCATATAAAAGCTGTCTTTGGGGCCGAGCAACTAACACCCTTTTGCAAAATTTGCTTTGGGATAAAGCTATAAACACCACCCTACCTTTTAAAACTGATTTTGTGTCAAGCAAAATAACACCACATCTTACAGTTACTGGTTTCAGGCTCTAACAGCAAAACCACGTTAGACAAAACCACATTAGACAAAACCTTTATATTGAAAATGCTAAGCAGACAGGTGAACTGCATGTGTGTATGTGTGTTAGCATGATTTGGGATTAAATCGTCAGCTATCTCTGATCATTAGCTGAAGCAATCATAAAATCTACACTGTAAGACCAAAAATGATTTGCTTCGCACTAATGCGTGTGCAGGACGAACAAACGTCAGGTGCTTGCTGTTTGATGAATGGTAATATCGGTAAAATATAAATGTATACTCTAATAATGGGAAATTTTTATTACAAATAATCACCTCGCCCGAATTTATCGATGATGATGAGACAGGCGTTACATGCATTCTAACAGATGTAGTCAATCATGAATACGTTTACACATGATATACTTTGTCGAGAGACATATCGAGACACTGAGTGTATAAATGAAGAATGAAGTATAAGAATTAGAATAGAATTAGAAGTAAAGTTATAAGAACAATGAATAGCAACTAATGATTGGTGTAGTTATTTATGAATCATTAAATAAAACAATATACTCTTTATATCCGTTTGCAACTATTTTTAGATATTCTAGATTATTTCCATCAAACAAGAATGCTCAGCAGCCGAGCAGTTGACAGAATCACCAACGCATGCTTCGAGCCTGCCAACAAGATGGTGAAGTACTAGTGCTATCCCCGTATCCCTGCTACATGTGATGTACATGCTGTATGTCGTTCCTAGAGATCGCTACTATCAATCGCTACTATCAAGACCAAGAGAACTATCCATTTTGTTGACTGGTGTCCCACTGGATCCAAGGTGGGCATCAACTACAAACCATGAATTGTTGTCCCTGGTGGTGACTTGACCAAGGTCCAAAGACCTGTCTACATGTCAAGCAACACCAAAGCCATGGCTGAGGCATAGCCTCGTCTTGACCACAAGCTTGATTTATTGCTCAATTCACGTTTCGTGCTCAACTCACGTTTCGTGATCAACTCAAACCTCAGTCCAGGGTATGGAGGTTAAAAGAAATCCTTTATTTCGATTTGGAACTCAGCTTGGGTATGATTTTGTTTATTTGTTCGATGATATGTATATTAAGCTAGTTTTCTAATGTTTTAGTGTAATTATAACTTATTTTTTCAAAATTAAGACATTTTTTGTTCCATGCTATTTGTAAAAGTTCAATTACTCAAGAAATACATTCATTCCTAATCTCAGTTGAAAGTTTACCTAATGAATAATGTGAAAAATATAATAATTGATTTTATTACCCTGAAATTATTTTTTATGATGACTTGAACCCACTTATAACACCCAACAAAGAGAAATTTCTAAATGGAATTAAACAGAGTTACTTCTCCTTTCAAGTTGGCCTTGATATTCACTATCAACAGCAATGTCACAAAGAAGATCAATGTTGTGATTTATAAAAGTCGTAAATCCCTGAATAGGTTAGAAATAAACACATTACTGTGGTATATAAAAAATATAAGAATCGGTCTTGATAACTCATCAAAGACTTTAAAACTGTCACTAACAACAGAAATTTAAAAACTTCTTATTATACTCAGCTGAGAGATTTTGATCTCACTTGAGAACGGTCTCAAGACGGTTTTAAACTCTTTCAAGATTATTTCACTTATAGCGCGGCTGCTAGTAATATTGCAGGGAGAAAGCCCGCAACACAATTGTGGCTATGCATTGCGGTGAAACCTGTGAGCATCTGCTGGAACTAGCTTACCATGGGTAGTACTGCGCTGAAATTCAGTGTAGCATTGCACACAAACCTGACTGCGTGTAGAACAGTTCTCTACTGCAGACAAAGTTGCCGAGCCCCTGGCGAGATTCGAACCAGGAACCTCTTGATCCAAAGCCGAACGCCCTAACCACTGTTCTATCCCGCCCCGTTGACATCAGGAAACACATGCTTATGAACTTCATTAATGCTTATTTTTGGCATTATCAGGCAATCAACAATTTGCAAATATGCAGAGAGATGGGAAGTAAACACAAAATATCTTAGAAAATTCACTGCCGCCTTAGGATTGGCTCCAGCGACCTAAATGGAGACAAGTACAAAAGATATATTTCTGATACTACCGCCTGTTCACATGGTTACAATATTGAAGATGCATTCCATTGCTTTTTTATCTGAACTAGAACTGTTTCTGTAATAACTTGATACATAGGTTATTTCATCACTTTTTATGGTGTTTTGTTTCGATCATATGTGGTAGACTTTACCCAAGGTTTCATTTCATGGAAAGGTGTTTAACATTACATACCACGTTTTGCTATTATAGAGCATATTGAAAATTTAGAAGTTTACGTTATTTTTAGGTGACAATAGAATGTTGTGCTAAACAGTCACTAAAACTACCTGGAAAATGCCATTGAAATTTTCATGTCACTGGAAAATGCCATGGAAATGTCCATGGCAGTGTTTTGAAATAAAGGAGTTAGATTAAATTTGTTTGTCAAATTTTAATGTTTATACTCCACATGTTATCAAAATGTAGTTCGATGAAAACATTTCTTAATCGAAAGCGTCAAAATTGGGCGGTCAACTTAGGACTCCCTGTACCAGTCCTAACTTGTACTGAACATCATTTACATTAAAGGGAGTTTTGGGCTGAATGATGTAATATATTCTTTCAATTTGCCTTACACTATTCAAGTAAATATGAAGTTTGACTTCGGTTAATACACTTAGATATACTTGTTGTTCAATTTCTATTGGCATTATCTTTGCATTGTGGGATGAATATGCGAGTAAAGTGATAGATTTAAATCAGCACTTATCAGCACTTATTTTCTCTTTCATCTTATCTAACACATGAAAGCAAATGCTGAAAAAAATTAATTTACGAAGCAAAAATGATCTTCTGAAACATATAGTTTTCGATGAAAAAGATTTGGATATACGAGTTGCAATAACGCATACGGAAGAATTTAACAAATCTACCAGGGCCTCCTTTCACAAAGCAACCTTTACTAAGGTTAACCTTAACTTTCATTCTTTAACATTGCCCTTAGATTACCTTGGTGATTTACCATAAGGCTTTGTGAAATGAGGGTCTGGACTTTATCCTTAGCATTTATGTGATGAGAAAATGGATAACCCAATAGATTGATTTCACATTTCTGTGAGCTTTTTTTGAGCATTTGTATTTTTTCATAATTAATAAATTTGCCATTAACGGTTAATTGTTGTATCAATATTAATTGGATAAAATACGACTACTTTTAACAGTGGTATTATATGAATACACTCAGTCAATACTGTCATTACATCGAAAAATATCACCTTACATATTTCATTTCTATGGCAACAAGATTAGTTTGCCACTTCTAGACTCACTACACAATGTACAGAAAATAGCAGAGTGTAAATATGTTATTTATAACGTCCTTTATTCTCTTGTCGAGTGCAGTTTCTATAAAGAAATAACTAAATATACTTAATGTGTGTGACCAGTATTTTCACAGTTTATCTTCTCTAGATAAGGCTATTTACTTACTGTCCAATAAACACCACATCAAATCCATCGCCGCAACAGTTTATTTATGTTTAACAAAATGTATCAATCAGCCATTTAATATTGTATTTTGCATATATATGTTTTTAAATTATATTTTATGATGTTGGATTTATAACATGTTTTATGATGATTTTAGTATCTCACTTTTGGCCGGACACTTTTAAAGTGTGTGACACTTACATAAAATAATAATCTTCTTCTTCTTCTTCTTCTTCTTCTTATTCTTCTTCTTCTTATTCTTATTCTTCTACTATATCGGATAACCTGCTCTGTGTATACAGATGTCGGTTAGGCGGATGCTATTATTAGAAATAATAGAGTCTTTAATTAACATTCTACTAAGAGATCATAATGTAGGTGTGTCAAAAAAGGGAGGGATGGAAGGGAAAGTAGCCGTTGCTTGAAAAGTTGCAAACAATGTGGGTATCTGTACATGTAGTAACAATTCTGATTTTTAAAAATAATAACAGTTGCAAAAATAATTCACAAATGTAGTAACTGTATTGCAACTAATGT
The DNA here is from genome assembly GCA_921293015.1 of Phorcus lineatus. NCBI lineage: Eukaryota > Metazoa > Mollusca > Gastropoda > Trochida > Trochidae > Phorcus > Phorcus lineatus. Next base: position 17,315,685 of record OV121091.1, on the reverse strand, counting down.
GTTCATTACAGTATCTAATCTGGCTTCAAGTTTTAAAGTTACCAACCTACATGTACCAAAATCCAATTATCAGAGGGTACGCAATAACCAAATTAAATATACCACAAAATACCAGGTGTTTGCACTAAAAGATTTTTGCCTTTTTAATTCAGGTTATTTTTTTAACTTGAGATTATTATAAAAATGCTTAACAATTTTATCAAAAGCGCTACATAGCCATCACATCTACAAAGTATAGTGTACATTCGCCAAGGATCATGCACATTAGAGTTCAGGGAAAGTTGAAAATTGAAACGTTAAGGAATGGATAATGTGTGTTGTAACCTGTAAACTTGTTCTTATGTATGTTTAATAGGATTCCTAGAAAATCCAAAACATAAAAAGTACACACTGAAATAGAGAAAAATATTTTAGGCGATTATAACGTAGAAGTTTTCAGATTTCTACATTTGAAGACCTTGAAATTGTGTATTAAGACAGAGGACTGATTGGAATTTATAACGGGGCTACATCTGTTGGGAGATCTTACTGGCCTCTTGAGTCTTGATCCACTGTTTTTTTTCTGCTGCACTATGTGCATTGTGTTATGTTTGAACCTTAAATGGCTTATGCACTATTGGACTCTGATTCTAAAAATAATTTGGCTTCAGGGTAAAGTTTTTTATCACAAGGTAAACCGTTCAATTAATCTAAGAGAGAAGGTGTGTTGTCTGACTTTTTCAATAACTCAAATTATTTTATGTATGACTAGCTAGCTTTGATTCAACACGCCAAATGCCAATTGAATCGCTGCACATGTGTGACCAAAGTGATATCTTCCCATTTTACAGACGGTTTCAATATACGCGATCCCCTGAAATGCCCACAACAAAGAAAACCATCAGGTTATTATTTGTGTTTACTAGAGTTATTGGTGTTTGAGAATAACTTTAATTAGCAAATTGTTTATGGAAGGACGGATTTGCCCAAAAAAAACACTATTGCACGCCAAATCTTTTTTTAAGTTTGTACAACGAATGCACATATCATGCATATCTCTCGATATTATCAACGATCCTCACATACATGTAGGTATTATACCTCGTATGATATTTTACAAATATGGACGTATTGAGGTGATTAGTTGACTTTGCATTTAATCAGCATGACTTACGATATCGAAAATATTCAATTATGCTTACAGCAAGAAAAGTGACAAACGGCAGCCACTATCTTAATCCAATATCAATGCTTATACAACATGTTTTATGTTTACAAGATTACACGATTGCTTTAATAAACTGTATTTCATTCTTTATTTTCACTTCAGGGTTAAGGTAAATTTAAAAGCTCACTACATTACTACCCAAGCAGTTTTCAACTGTCCATATTTTTGTCATCTTGTACAGAGCTGACTATAGATTCCTTTTTTGTTCTTTTTTAATTATTGATTACAGATCAATTGTCAAGTATTATCCAGCTGCATGTTGACATACCTGCGTATCCAAATGCAAATATCATGTAATCTGAGGCATCACAGCATTACGAATAAAATTAATAAAGAAATGAATATTCGTTATACTTTAACATTATCGTACATCATACCAATAGCCGTTTTGGCAGGTCATTAAAGTGACCATGAGTAAAAATTCCATAAATACTCATTTTCATTTTTCGCCACAAAATCAATCTGAAGTTATCAACAGCTTTCAACATAAGTCATGTTTGTTCCCATGCAAAAAGTGACTGTGTTGATCTTTTTCTCAGAGATTGGAACTCGAATATTATAATCGAAATTTAATGAAATCGGAATTTCGAAAATATGACCCCTGCTGTGTGTTTTATTAAGCCTAAATTTGAATTATTGCACGAGAGACAAGACGGTCCAAAACTAAGTTAAATAATGCCTGTATTACACATGAACAATAGATAATTCATTTGTCAATTTAGTGGGGAAAATTATTTACGTCAAAACAAAACCAAAATTACATGATATTTGCACTACGATTCTTTAGTATTTGAACAAACTTTTGTAATGCAGCTGCAAGTATTTCATTGTATCGGTAGAGAGCTTATGTGAGTGCATATACCGCCACGTTTAGAAAACGCAATTTAAACTGAAAAACCGCGATATAGTGCCTTTAAGTAAATGCAATGAGATAAAACGTAATTTCAAGGTTTTTAAAAAAGAACCGATTTTGCCATCTTAGAACATTCAAAGCTTATTGCGTCGAATACGGTTTATCATATGGTTGCTTTGTGACCAAATTAATAATACCGTATTTCCTCGAATTGAGACCGGGTCTAAACTTTACGCCTTATCTTGAATAAAAAATATACTCCGGGGGTACGACTGCTTGAAAGAATAGACGCGGGGTCTCGAATAGAAGCCGGAGGTTAATTGACATAAATTTTTCCGTAATTTAAGATACATGAGCAAATCTTCCCTTTTCGGAAATGACAAGCAACATGCATAAACTATAATATGCTAACGTCTAGTTACGGATATATTTTCACCTGAAAATAATATTTTTAATGGAGGTTGTCATGATTGCATTCAGGTACATTGAGATAATAAACCTTGCAAAATATCTATAGAGGCTTATCTCGAATTGACGTAGGGGCTGCAGATAATCTAAAAAAATAAACGCCGTGAGTGTGTTTTCGGGGAAATATGTTATGCATTAAAACATAAATGTTTGTTATAATACAGTAACAAAGTATCGATGACCAATGGCTGTTTGCAATTTTGTAAAGAATAAACTCATACTCAAATTCTCTCGAATTAGTTTTCTGTATAATTTTTCATGACACTACCAATGGTCAAGGATCAAGGGTAATACCAACGAGATCGTTCCTCAGAAGTCTGATTAACATTGACGTTCTTCCAAGGGATCAAAGATTCAAAGTATGAACTCTAGGGTGAATATGAATTTTTTTAGCACTTGTCCGACATATTGTAGAAAAACAGTAAAATACTTTAGTATTGTTCACACATCGACATTTCTAGGAGAATCACTGCCACAAATGTCTATTTGTAATGGATCATTTTCTTAGATCTATGTTTTGTCAAACCGATTGCATAATGCTTTCAATAATATTAGATCAAAAAATCATACAGAGATCACCGTCTACAACATAATTTATGGTAATTATTGACTATTTTGAACGCGTAAGCATGTTTAAATTTGGTTTACTTTAAAGTATTTGATGATTAAAACTTGTTTGTAAGATTATATTGACAAAAGTCCTACAATTTACAAATTATTTTTTATTTTATATTCCCCGCGGTATACTTGCAATGTAGGCCTATCCTTTTGAAATGTATGTTATTATATTAACGTGTTCAAGGTATAAAAATAAGTTACCACTCTGTTGTAAAAAAGCGACGATCATGACATTTTGGGGATAAGTTTGATCAATCGACGAGAAATTTTATAAACCTCTATGGTCATCGGAAATGATCCATATAGATAATTTAAATCAAACCGGATTTTATCCAACCTGGTAATCGTTCACGCACACTTTGACTGTTCATCATTTCTGTTATTCTTTTTGGCAACGAATTATTAAGTTAGCCTTAAAGAGCCACTCCGTGATTTTCATAACATATCATTTACCTTTGATACGAACCTAGATGTCATATGTGGTGATATAAAATCAAAACATCTTAACTTTTCATGTCCAAAAGACATATATATAACAAATATTGGTTTTTCCATGAAAATCAAAAAAAACCTTACAAATGCACAGAGGTGTAGATCTCTGGACAACCAGCAGAGACAGGTGATTCGATAAAATGTCACAAAAGGAGGTAATAGAATCAAGGCGTCGAGCCTACCTCGGTCCCCGGGTGTATGGAAAATAATTATCTTTTATTCTAAGTTAATGGGTACTTAAAGTGCAAGTGAAGGGCAAGATATTTTAACCTGTATTCCTTCTTCCCACGATTGACTTCAAAACAGGATGTTATGTTGAGATGAAAATCTTTATATCATTCAAATAGTGCATCATTTAATTACATAATGGTTGCATGCAATCAATATGGGGGAAAATATGAAACTTGAAAACATAAAGTTTTTCCAATTATGATGTTTTTGTCGTTCAAGATCAGTTGCTAAACCTATTAATATTTTTAGAGTAACATCCCATTAAGCCCATAGAAATGTAATAGTGCATATCGTTCAGTATTTGTTGTGTACGTTTATGATGGATGTTTAGGAAATATGTTCATCACATCAAACAGAATTGCTTCTAACTTAACTACTCTTAATTTGTACGATAACTGATTTTGCAAACAAAAGATAAAAGAGTGATGAGCCGTCTATGTTGGTTTTAATATAATGTGCACGATGCGTTAAGAGAGAAGTCTTTGAAAATACGAAAACCTCACTGTACTTAGATAAAACGTGCAAAACCCGAGCTTGAAATATTACACGCTGTGTAGTGTTCACAACGGTACAAAATTTATGTTAACACTTTAAAACTTTCAAATTAATCGAATTCAAATATTCAGACGCAAAATATAATCATCCTTTAGTTTCGCCATTTGTTAAATAGGATTTGGTCAAGTACTAGTTAAACCACGAATTTTACAAAGGTGATAGTTTTCTCTCTGGGCGACTAAACATGAGTATCTGTTACCTTTGATAAGGGCTATCTTTTGGAAATAGCCTAGTGTTTGAAAATAATTCATCTGGTCGTCTGAAATATTATCTTTCAACACATTTTATTCAACTATACATTCAACTTACTTGATTGGAGACCTTTACTAGACAGATAAAGTGAACTAAAAAAAAATTGATGTATTCAATTACAAGACTATAATATTATTGTTTTTCAATGAAATTAAGCGATTGCATAACGTACTATACGTACTATGACCCCGCTAAGCAAAGTGAATCCATTTCCAAACCTAAAATGAATGAAAGGTGTTCACACAAAAATTACTGCCACTGGTTTATTTCCTAAATGACTACGATTATTGGTTTGGGTTATACGATGCGTTACCCTCTTAGATAAAACTTTTAGCTTAATGTATGTTTATTTGGAAACTTGAAGAAATAAATCTGTCGAAAATAATTTATTGCCAACTAGAGGGACCGTACCACGTTGTTTTTGAAATTTTCTTTTTTCAAATTTTCGAAAGAATAACTAATGACAAAGGCATTATTTTGAGGGTCAAAATCCTCTTTAATCAACCTGATCATCTGTAGTCTTAGAAGAAAATATCAAGTGTCACAACTTCCTTGATAAGTGTGTAAGTATCTACACCGAAACGCCGCAATATTCAATGAAGAAGTCGAAAATCCAGAGATCATGCTTTCTATATCAAATTCTTAATGCCTCTTAAAGAAAAAATATCAGCATAAAATATCCGCACTGAAATGGATCTGATTTATTGATTGTTCACTAAATGTCCCTTTAAAGGAATATTCCAATGCAAAATGAAATTTGCGCTAATAAAAGAATGTTTATTTCATAGGCCTTACAAATAATTAAATAATTTTTAGGTAATCGGGGAAGCCCATAATAAAAATTTGAAATCTGAATTTCTACTATTTAACCGGCCTCACGGACGCCGCCATTTTGCAGTCTCGATTAGCAAACGAGAGCGAGATTTGGGCCGCGTCAAACACCACGAAATTAGGATACACGGCTGTTATACATGGGACGCTATGCCGGCCTGTCAAGCATGGGACTGCTACAACCGAAACGATCGGGGAACAGACGCTCCCGGTTACGGGAAATCATATTTTCATATACCCAAGCCATCGAATGACGAAAGTCTGAGTTGTAGATGGCTGCACAACATTGGTACAGGATGGACGGTCAAGACTTTTAAGTTCGCGCAGCACAAGGTTTGTACAGTTCCCCTCCATTCTTGTTAACTATGATAAATTGTTTTGTGATTGGTGATTGGTTTTTAAAACCATACAAACTAAGTTCATAAATATGTTTGTTAATGACAATTATATAGGATTTAAACTGATTAAGAAAATGACAGGTAAGTTAAATGCACTTCCTAGCCAATTTCCCAATCTAAAAATCTAAATGCTAGATGACGATTATTCAGCGTAGCGAATCCTACTCATGTACTCTCGTCGTTGGTTCGCAATCGAATTAATTTCGTATACCCTGATCTGAAACATGAAACTTGTGAACTTTTCGAATGAGTTCGGAGTTACTAGATCAAGCAATTAATTCAAGAAAGTGTGTTACACAATTTGACGGGTTTTTTTGTTAATTGAAAAATGATTCACGGAATTTGTTTTGATTTATACGAAAAAAACGTTTTGGTTACGAAAGACAGTGACTAGATCGCTGTTTTGTTATTTCGAAGTAAAACCAGAAATGTTTGCAAAATGTTTATAAAATGTTTATTCCGACTTGAGGAGAACTAGTGTATGTTAATATAAACAAAAGAATGTTGTTATTCTATTTTATCCATTGATTTCCATTAATATTTAATTTTTTTCCATTTTGTTAAAGTCAGTTCTTTGGCATTCTCCTCATGTATGTTAATATAAACAAAAGAATGTTGTTATTCTATTTTATCCATTGATTTCCATTAATATTTAATTTTTTTCCATTTTGTTAAAGTCAGTTCTTTGGCAAATCATTTGAAATAATATAATCATGAATGTCTAAATTAATCTTCAACAACAATAAATATATATGTAATCTCAATGAGGTTATCTCATGTAATTAATCTTTTTATATTTAGGATTATAATGAGGTTGGTATTTGATTGTTGTGTAGAATTTCATTAAGTTCAAAATTTACAGGTTGTTTGTGAAGACCATTTTGAAGATGAATGTTTCCTTGGTGGGGTCCAATCTGGAGGAGGAAAAAAGCATCGCAAGCTGAAGCAATGGACCCATCACACTATCACTTGGATATTATTGACTATTTGATTTGATGTTATTGATCTCCAAGTTTGTGAAAGTTCAAACCATGGACTCATCACACTATCACTTGGATATTATTGACTATTTACTGTCATGTTATTGATCTCCTAGTTTGTGGAACCATTGTGTGACAGTTGTGTGAAATTATGCATGAACAGCTTACATTGTTGAACTTAATTTGGAATAACTTAAAATTATCTGTTTGTTAATCTGTTTGTATAAAAATATGTATGGAAAGACAACCCAACATTCTATGCTCCTATTACCACTCATGTATTACAAAATTTGTTACTGTAGTTGGAGAGAAACAATCAATGTTGATGTAATTAACTCAATGTAACTCATGAAGATTCATGGCTTCATTAATTTCTTAAAACCCAGTATACTGCTCTTCAGGGAATTGTTGCCGAATTTTCAGTACGACACAGGCAAGTATAACAGGTATAACTTTCCCACCTTCTGTCCACCGTGAGTCGACAAGATGAAGTTTCGATAAGCCATGAGACTTAACTGTCTGAAATATAGGTGGAACACGCAGGTCTATGGCATATGGTATAGTCTCCATGTCTGAGAAACTTGAAGGATGTATGGTTCTCCTTTTACAATAATACTCAACTTTCAACTAAAATCTCATAGTGCTGTAATATGTTGTGAAGTCTTTGCAATTTGTTTACATATTGAGTGTATATATACAGTGTTATCATGAAATGAAGTACCAAATTGCAGGTATATATCAGGCACCATGCCAGAATTGAGTTGACATATAAGTGAAGTGCATTGGTATTTGTTTCTCCATCAATTGGCATCTAGGTAAATATCCCAATGTTCATCATGAAAGTGATATGTGAATAGGTAATGATAAATGCATTGTATTTGTATTTAACATTTAACTACTAATCACTAACTTTGAATGAAATCGACTTAATGATGATTTATGATGTGTGGTATGTATATTTCTTATTATAGATAAAATATATTCAATAATCAATGCTTTATTTTTTGTCTTTCTTTTGAATTTATGTTTGATCCTTTTGAAATTTATTACCACAGTACTTACAATGTTTCTCATTAGTAGAGTAAATTCAGAGTAAAATCTTCATTGAAATGAAGAAAGTGATAGCATGCGGAACAATTGATTGGTCACAAATATTTGGAATAAATTGTCAATGAGTAGTAAAATGATTATATTCAAATTATTATTGTTTACAACATTCTTAAATTTTTAACAGGACAATTTTTTTTCAAGTAAATTATTTTACAAATTCTACTCATAATTGTGAAACAGTATTCCAATTATTAATAATTTAAAATATCTTTAATTTTATTCCTCGCGTTTGTGCCTGAGTTGATCATGTCAACCTATCAGTTTGTGAGGACATCTGGGGCTCGGCCCCCCATGCCGTTGAAAAGCATGAATTAAATGTAGGATATTGTAAGGACAGGGGGACTTAATTGTTGGAAAATCGATGTGCTTAGTTATACAAGAAATGCCATTGATGTGATTGTGTAGGTATGGTTCCTCTTGACAACATCGACATTCAAATTTGTGAGACGGTCGACGTTCCTATCAGAAATATTTCATCTTAATTATCGCTGTCGTCCAACTCATCCCGAATTTCCCCTTCCTCAAAGTAGAGTTCAAACATATAAGGTTTGATATTATATTCCATCTTTTAAGTTGCAACGAAAGAAAAAAAATTAAGCTACAGCAGCAAAGAGCGCAGCGCAGACATCGGAAAACGGCAGTTTGCTTTGCAAACTCTACTGCACATACAAGCTCCTTGCACCGAATATCTGGTGTTTGAAGGACGCCATTTTTACCGGGAAGATGGCTGCGCCCGTGACAAGCGAAAGTCGCAATTTCTGATTCATGTCTCTAAGTAACCAATCAACCAAAACGTTTAATAATTTGTGAGAACGATCTTTGATACTCAATCTATTATTAGAAAAAAAACTAATTCGCACCGGAATATTCCTTTAAATCAGCTGTCTTATTTATATACGTTGAGATCTCTGACTAGTGAGAAAACAACGAGCAAAACATTCATTCATTCACACAAACCATATGGTTTTAAAATGAGTATGTTTTAAGAATTCGTTTTTGGCTTTAACATGTGTCCTCTTACTATATAAGCTGATTATAGTTAGAATAACTTCAATCTCATTTCTGTCACAAAAGTCAATTATGTAACAAAAAAGGGTATTCATAGATAATCGAAAAACTTTTAATATTTATATAATCTGAGCAAAAATTAAAACATGACACTAATTATTTCTGGCACAAAACTTTAAATAGTTGTTTTAAATAAATTATTCCATTCGTATGTTGTGCAAAGATCAATTGTGTTTAAACAGAAGACAAAATGCAAAAACACATAATCACGTTTGTCTTTAATGTCGATAACGTTAATGACGTCTGAATACCCTCCCAAATGAATTTTACAGAATGAAGAGAATCAATCTGAGGTGGCAATGACGTTTACAAACACAATAACAGCTGATTTATATATATATATATATATATATATATATATATATATATATATATATTTGAAAATATAATACTTCAGACGAAACTTGTTGTATATATCATTTTAATGATGACTGGATGCGTCGCATTTCGACTTGATAACAAGTCTTTTCAACTGAAGTATTTTATTTACAAAGTCATCATAAAAATTATATCTACAGCAAGTGTCGTCTGAAGTAATTTATTTTCAAAGTCATCATTAAAATGATATCTACAGCAAGTGTCGTCTGAAGTATTTTATTTTCAAAGTCATCATTAAAATGATATCTACAGCAAGTGTCGTCTGAAATATTTTATTTTCAAATATCTTTTTACTTCACGTGAGACCTTCTTCACCTTTTTATATATATATATAGGTAAAAAGGTGAAGAAGGTCTCACGTGAAGTAAATAGATATTTGAAAATAAAATACTTCAGACGACCATTGCTGTATGTATCATTTTAGTGTTTGAAAATAAAATACTTTGATATATATAGCACTTCGAGGTTAAGCAATAAATTCTTTGAAAAGTGACATTTGCGGGGTTTTTTTCAAGAGTTAATTAACTTTATTGAAAAGATCACGATATATTTACTCACCAGGTGGAATGATTGAAATTAACAAAGCAACAACTTAATACCCCGTATTTTGTTATTGTTTAGATGTTAACTAATTTGTTAATTCCCACGTCGAACCAATGAGGGAGTCAGTTTGACGCTCGTTTTTCACAAGAAAGACGATGTTATCTACTAAACGCTATTGGCTTACCTTTATAAAACCTCTTGGTCTGGTAAAATCTCTTCTCATGAAACTTAAGCCTTTATCAATTTATCCAGTAGATTGCATGATTGAAATAAACAAAATTCATTATCTAAATTGTGCTTTTGTCATTAGAAAAAAATCATGGAATTATCTTTCGACCAACGTTCATTTTCTTATTTGTAGAAACATCATATAAAGAGGTTTTGTGCATTAAATACATATTTATGCTTGCTTCAGGTTTGAATCTCATATTTGAAGCAAATAATGTCTTATATTCTTATTTTTTTTAGTACATGAAAGCAGTAGCATGTCTCTATCAAAGTGTGAAAATACTACTATCAAGGATGGATTACTTTTCATTTGTGCTGTAAAAATTAAATGTATTGAGTTTTGGACTTTGAAGTAAAGAGGTTAAAAGGAAAGTTTTCAATTTCAGTCTTTGACATGGATATTTGACTTTAAAACAAGCAGACATCAAGTCATTTTTATTCTAATTCGTGTTGTCTGAGAAAGTTTCAATTCATAGGTATTTTTGTTAAACAAATTAAATGAGGCACTGGTATGGGTATATATATTTCCTTTGCTCAGCAGTGCAGGTAGAAACTTAGAACAGGTCTAACAGGTTGTATGTTTTCGTCACTTGAGAGGAAATATTTGAAAGACTCGGATTTTCCTAGCTAATGGGTACTATTATTTGAATAATGCACAATTCTTTTTCGTATTCACTTAACATGGATGACTACCCACTACAACTTATTAGAAACGGATAGACAAGAAGGTAAGATATTTTGATTTAAAAGACATTTTTCAAAGTTTATGACCAAAAGGAAAATTAAGATATGATAAAAACGAAACAAGAAACACTTGAAACGTTTACTGAAATTATCTTATGTTGATGTTCTGTAGTTTGGGTTGAAGTTGTTTGAGCGTAAATATTAAATTGAAATTATTTAGCTAGCTTTGTTTTAACATCGAAATAAAGTTACCATATGTATATAAATGCGCTTGCTTATAGATTTTTGATATCGTCCTAAATGGTTTGAAATGGTGCAAATGATTTAAACGTCTTCTGATATAAACTTATTTTTAAGTGTTTAGTTTGAATTTACCTGAAGCAATGGATGTTGACTAAGATGACATTGTACCATTAATTCACAAATCGTATTAATACCACTGCATGGCTTGTTCTCTAAACAAACTACACGAATTTTACCTTTAAAGACGAGTTCTTGACAATTTTAAAAATTTATACATTTGCCACTCTTCTTACACACTTTACTTTTCGAGACTAGTGGAACTTTCGTCATTTATTGTCATAGGTCATTACCAAAACCAATTGACAAAACTAAATAACGATGTCAAATGCATATGTTGACATCTACTGAGCACTCAAATTCGGAGAAAAACGGGTTTTTTTCAGTCTGTTAGAACTTATTTTTGTAATTGTTGTTTAATCGGTCAGAAGCTTTGAATAATTTTTTGTTTTATTTGTCTTTTAATAACATGAAAAGGGTATTTCATGAAAGAAACAAATTTGATTTTAAAACCAAAATGAAAATGACTTTAAAGAACAAGATCAAGAACAGCTAAAGTAGTTGAGAGTCGAACTGATGATTTATCATCAACATTCGGGAATGAAAAAAAAACAACTTTAATCCAGTCAATCTCAGAAATTACGCCTTAACGTCTCTCTTATTTCTGATATTATACATCATATTTCCAAACTAATAAAATTTGCTTCTGATTTGGATAAAATCAGTTCAAGACCGCTTATAGATCGTCATGACAGGACAAAGTAAAACCATTAGAAATACATGTAAAATCTCGATTGTTTACATTAATATCAATGCAAGAATTAAATTGGTCAGCGATTAATATTAGGGAGAGTTACGACTTGAAGAGGTGGTTTCTTGGTTTGATGTGAACCTCAAAGGCACTATAGCACAAATTTGCGCTTTTGGGATATGAGGTCAAGTGAACTCGCCTCATTACCTGTACGTGTAAGGTTGGCTTTCGCTAGTAAATCGATGCAATTTAAATGTTATTGACCACTTTTCAAAATCCGAACTGACTTCTTATGATATTGTATTGTTTGAAATCATTTTTATTAAATTATTCAGAATTATTCAAAAGAACTATGACGGGTCTCCGCTTCTTTGCCCATCTCCTTTCATTCTTAGCTTCAGTCCTTTACGTTCAAGGTAAGTATCTTTCAAGGTTTCATATTTGTAAGGATAAGTCCTTTGATGATATAATTTTGCAGAAATCGTCATTTTCTATATATTTGTAGAATGTAAAAATCATGTGTATCTACAGTCATCTACCATCAAATTAATATAAATCTATGTTTGCGTTTGATAATCTAAGATCTTTTTCCAAAGACAAGCGGCACATAGAAAACTAAATTCTCCTGATATCTTACATTTTTTAAATGGCATGATATACATAATTACTTAATACAAAATAAATTCCTCATGTTAAAAGTCTTTGAAATTCTTTCCATATCTATGAAATTTGACAACTTCTTGTTTAACCATTATACGATGACAAACCTTGCACATTATAATTTCAAAATAGGAGTACACTAGTATTCTCGTAAAACTCTTAAACCCTTTGAATATATGGTTTCATTAAATCTGTATCAGGTATCTTATACTTGAATGGCAATTGTTGAATTTTTTTATCATCTATAGAGACTTGTCTGCTGTACTGCCAAATTCGAAAATATGTCGTCAATGCATTCATGGAAATAATGAATTATCTTATTTTTCATTTCTTATGATTATCACACCTCAATTCTTCATCATCCACAGCGGTAACCATAACCCCGACTACCGTTAACGAAACTGATGGGGCTGTTACCATAACTGTGACGCCGGAGTCACCAACTGGTGCATGGTTCTTGACAGTATGTATTATCTCATGTCGCTTTTACTGTCAAAGAAGTCCACCGTTTGAAAGCATGTTCACACTATCAGCCTTGTGTAATTTGAAGGGACACCACAAGTACAATCACTTACAAGAAATTGAGCTATGAGAAAGAGTTCCTGATTATGTTTGTACAAATGGGAGTAGTTCCTCTTATTGGAAAATGTCATTAATTCAAAACTTACATAATAAAGGTAATTTCTTGTAAAACGTGCCATTTACAGAGAGTCATGTATGTCATTACTCAACCAGTGGTTAAACCTAAACTCCCTGCACTACAATAACTTGTTGAAATTCCAAACTTCTAATCATTATCTCCCAATTGAAACAGGTAGATGGCGTCGAATCCCTGTAACTGACAGGTTATGTACTCTTTGTGATTTAGACGATATTGGTGATGAATTTCATTTTGTATTTTAATGCCCGAAATTAGAACTAGAAAGAAAAAAGTATATTCACAAATATTTTTATATCAGACCAAATATGCACAAAATGAAAACTCTGTTTAGTACCAAAAAGCTAGGAACTCTAAGAAAATTGTCGTTATTTTGTAAAATCATCATGTCGCATTTTAAAAGATAAGATATTCAATCTTAGAATGTCCTGTCAGCCTTTTATTGTATTGCAATGTATCACGTATCTCTTATGCTGTAGTTTGCAGCCTGGGTGTAATAAAGTTCAGTTCAGTTCAGTTCAGGTAAAATAAAATCGTACATATCAATCGAAAATTGCATTCAGTTATTTTACTGTAAAAAACCTTAAATCATTTCAATATGGTAATTATACTCACCTAGCTAGCTTGACTGATCATGGTAATTAATATAAATTGTAATGACTCCTTTCAGCGTTTGAAAATATTGTCGTGCCATTAGATAACTTTAACTCCATGTGAAACAGTGTCCTTAAAGTCTATGTATGACTGTAATTCAAATCGATACTGAAACGGTGGAAGGTAGTGTAATTGTTTTTAAAAATCACACCAGTCATTTCCGGAACGGTCAATTAATTGGCAGTGGTTTCTTTTTTTAAAAACTGTAAACATTAATGAGTGATGTCATTATTATCGATTAAGTACATATGAAAGAGCTTGAGTGTAAAAAATTCTGCACACAGTGCTCCTTACGACTGAAGAAATGACAAAACATGATCGTTTATTGGCACCCTTTTAGATATGGTAAGTGCATTCCCGCATTGCATCTGTTCATCTTTAAATGATTTGTTGCAGTATGAAACAAGTGAAGGTAGTGGAACTATATTTAGCGGAGGCAACTTCTTCACCATTCAGATCAACGATGACTCGGTGAGTCCGATAGACTATACCATGTAACCTGATATACGTACCCTACCTTCAAAAAGGGCCGAACTTCATAGAGCACCGGCAGGAGATCAAGTATTGGATGACAAATGCTTGAGGAATACATGAATGGATTTTTGTATGTATGTATGTATGTATGTATGTATGTATGTCTGCAGAGTTCGTGCGATCCTCAATAATTACATGTTACTATAAACGAATGTATGGATCAATAAGATTTTCTTTTTGTCTATAGAGGTAAGGTTAGGGTTTGACGGGTTGGGTAACGGGATTGGTACAGAAGTAAGAGCGTTTATATATGTGTATATTCATGTTTACGTATATTTTTTTAATTGGCGAAAACTTTTGAACTGTATCAATTCTTTTAATCTTCACATATATATTGCGAAATTTTGAATAATTTTATTGTATTGTCTCATAGACTTTTTGCATTTTGCAGCTCGTACATTTTATTTCATATTGTACCAAATTGCATAATACAATTTTATAAATCTCTTTCTCTCTCTGTCTCTCTGTCTCTCTATCTGTCACACTCTCTCTCTTTGAAATATGATAAGTGTCGGAAGCAATGCGCTTTACTTTATTTTCTTAAGCCCAACTCACACTACGCACGGATTGCAGTACGGTCACCTTACGATTCGATCGTACTGGTATCGTATATTGTTTTTTTACGATCTGTTAAGTGTAAACGGTTTCCGTGCCTGAGGTACACGATCCATGTACAATCTAACACGGTAAAAACACAATCAACACACTATCACGATGCAATTACGAATGGTATACGAATAATGCACGATTTTAAATAATTTGTACCACAATAGCGGAAAAAATGGTTGACAATTGTTCATTAGAGAATTGTTATTAACCATTGGATGCATTGCAGCAGTAACGTGGCAATACGCTCGGCTCTCTCGCTTACCATCCGTACCTTACCATCGTTTGCGCTGACATGTGGACTGAAAGTAAGACAACCGAAGCACACGTGATTAAAACGTTTTGATGGGAAAATTCTTTTTGCTGCAATATGAATCCAATATCATGTAACGATTGTATCCTGATCCTACTGTACTCGTGTGACTCCGTGTTCTGTACGAGCTGTCATCGTGGTCCTAAAGTTAAGCACTATAAGGGTTAATTTAATATGAGTACGATAATAGTAAGAGCGACAATTTATCCATCGTTGTTGTGTTGTGTTGTTGTGCTGTTATCGTGTCCCAAGGCTGTAGCCTGATCAACACAATCACAATACATACACTATACAAGCACCACACAATCACTACACGATTTTCTGAAATCGAGAACATGTTTGAGATTTGAACGTATTGTGATGGGCAAAGAGCACTTTGAGCCCAATCACTGTGCGATAACCACACAATATCAACACGATGACTACACAATATCAACACGATGACTACACAATATCAACACGATGACTACACGACACTTTCGAACAGCGATCCTAGTCGATCGTACGTAGTGTGAGATTGGCTTTATCTGCGCTCTGAATTTTATTAATCCCTAGTTTTAATTGGTTCGATTCATGTCCCTGTTACAGACACTACAGCTGCATACCGAAAGTTTGTTCACATACCTGCGTATCGTAGTGCAAATATCATATAATTTGGGATGTCTTTGAGGCATCATATCATTACGAAAAAGAAACGGATAATGTTGAATTTTCAAAAAAGAAGTGAATATTCATTGTGCTTTAAAATAATCGAAGATTATAACCAACATTTACCCTTAGTGGTTTTGGCAGATCATTAAAGTGACCAGGGGTCAAAATTCCGAAAGCACTCATTTAAATTTTTCGCTACAAAGTCAATTTGAAGTGATCAACAGCTTTAATCACAAGTCATGTTTGTTCCCATGAACTACATCTATATGATTATACTGATTTTTTTCTCAGAGATTGGAACAGAAATGTTTTAATCGAAATTCAAGGAAATCGGAATTTCGAAAAAAACCTTCTGTCTATTTCATCATGCCAAAATTCGAATTATTGCACGAGAGACAGAACGATCCCAAAATAACTTAAAAAATGGCTATTTTACCCATTGACAATAGGTGTTCATTGTCAGTTTTGTGGAGGTAATTCTATCGACGTCCAAACAAAAACCAAAATTACATGATATTTGCACAACGATTCAGTGGTATGTGAACAAACTTTTGGCATGCAGCTGTATGGTAAAATTGTCATGTAAAATCATAGTTTCAGTCTTGTTCAAGACTTTGGTTTTGATATAAGTTTATCTCCATATATTTTTTGTCAAATATGATAACTTTGGTTTTTGAATTAGTTTATCTCCATATTGTTTTTAATATTTCGACTTCAGGTATATCAAGGCGACCGTGTGTATGAAGTGAATTTCACAAACGGTGAGAAGTTGGAAGACCCTCTACCACAACGTACAACCATCACAATCATTGATGATGAACGTAAGTCTGGAAGCATTGATAAAACATATACTCAGGTAAACAAGTTAAGGACCAACCTGATTTCAATATCAAAGTAATTAGAACATCATATAATGATTAACTTTGAAATGAAAGATTGGGGTGGTCGGTCACTAGTTGAGTATGTGTCAAATCGGATAATTGCATATACATTTTATGAACAAGGAAAAAGATCCAAATTATTTTGGGTCGTGGATTTATTTATATCGTCTTTGAAATAGAGAAGATTATATAAAAAATATGAATCATTACCATAATATTATCATATTTTATTATTTTTTTGTATGTTGAAAATCCCCTTCATTCAGATAAATTTTTATTGTTTTTAAGTGTAAAAATGTGCTTTACCTAGCAAAATATAAGTACGAAAACCTGTTCATCTTTGATTTTAAATCAAACGATACCGTCGTATATCTTACTAGTGGCCTCGATACCATCGTCTGAAATGAAAGACTATAACTTTCTCTTTGATATTTGTACAAATTAGTTTGTAATTCATAGCCAGATTGTATCGTGAAACATAAAATAAACTGTGTTGTGGGGTTTTCTCCCTGCAGTGAAACTTACATCACGGTAATACTAGAAATTGCGGAAGCGAGTACTGGCTAACCTCATACACTTCAAATTTGAAAAAAAGATTGATAAATTCAACGATGAAGGTTACAGATATCATGGTAAATACTCATCAAATCAAAAATTCAAATGTTTCGGAAAGGAGTCAGTAAAGACATTGATTAACTGGACAAAAATAATGAGGGATATATGAAATTTCTGAAAAAATCTATTATGACATATTTTTACATTGATTTTATGATGAAATAATAATCATAAAATTGGCAATATCCCCTACTTTTTTTCAAATATGATAGTTTTTCATGCAGGTTTCATCAATGTTTTCAGTGATTCATTCACTTTTTCACAGCTAATTTGCTACTTCATGGCCCTTCAATGTTCAATTGTGACTTAAACTGCTGACTTGATGTATTACTATGCTAACGTTCTAGTTCCCCCCGTTCAACTTGAGCAACCAGAAAATGTGACAGTGAAAGAGAATGTTGGAGAGCTAAACATCACACTATTTCGCCTACCGACTATTAACCGCACTTTTGATATTGGCTATTACCACATGGGGACCGCTGATGAAACCGATGACTTTGAGCTGGTCACTATGTCACCTATAACCTTCGCAGAGAACCAGAATGAAGCCGTTCTGACTATCATGATTGTTGATGACAAGGTATGTCCATTATGTTCAGTTTTGATATGATAATGTTTATTTTCAATATTTTCGCTATTTTCACATGCTAGGTAATACCTGAAGTATGACAAATATAACTAGATAGATTTTGTCAAGCTGTTCGAGAATGCCTCCCTTTGCCCGCCTCTCATCTAATGTTTTTTTTAGGAAATGTCACCAATTTTTTTATATATTGAAAGAACATATATAGTACTTTCCATTTTTGTATAAATTTTCATCATTTATGTCTTTATTTGTCGACTGTGGAAGGAATTATAACTATCGTGATTTAATGTGACATATGCTCCCTGTCATGTGAAGTGAAATATAGTAAATTCAATTTAACTAATCTAACTTCGCAACCGAATTAAGAATACTTATCAGCATTTCCGATCACCGTTGAAATACCGTTGATGATATCATGATGGTAAGCTTTGATTATAGTTACGTTCACTCAAAACTTTACTTATGTACGCACAGTTGAACCTTCAGTAAGACAGTGCTTCTTATTGCATTATACCCGCTTTGACCCGGATTACATAATTTAGAGATATAACGTTTTTTTCATTGAGTTTTTTCTTATTCAATTGAGAAATAAAACACTAGGTGTGCTTTGACTTATCTCTTTGACTCTGGTGTCTCAAGGTATTCGATTTATCATAAGTTGGTTGTTTTTACGAAATTGATTAAACATTTTGACGAAGGCTTACTATTCTTAAACTATAATTTATCCATCAAGGACATTATACAGTTTCGTTACATTGATATACGTTCAGTTTTGTAGGAATGTAGCAATTTAAAATCTAATCTCTAAAACATGTTTTACACCAGCTTAGAATTACATGTACAAATAGAAATGCCTATGACTTGTGTCTGAGTAACACATACCACCCTATATTTGCGTTTGATTTTAACAAGGAAAAGCTTGTGCAAACAGTGATGAATCCTGGAAATTCAAAGAGGGGTTGTTTGAAAGAGTGATGATTGGACTGGGGGTAATCGTCTGAAGAGTGTGGGGGAGGTCATCCTTTAAGTTTCCAATTTTTATATCGATTTTCTAAAGAATGGTAGGGAACCCTGACTCCTGGTACCTGAGATAACTCTTTGACAGCAGATTTAACACAATGCCCAGCCACAGGCAAATACAATGCCTAAACACCGACAAACATTTATATAAAATGTCAGTGACGTCATAAACTTGATGACATCACAATTCTACATACATAACATCACTGCAAGTCTTATGGCACAGCCGATCATTTCCATTAGAAGGAAATTGAGAATGATTTAGGGTTTTAAAGCAATGCAAAGTCAGTTATAAACACCTCTTCATTAAAATATATCAACTCACACCTAAAATTATCCATGTATTAACTTAATGATAAACATTAGTAAATCAATAGCTTTGTTTTTGTAGATTGAGGAAGAACTGGAATGGATCTGTATATATATCAACAGTACAGAGATTGAAGAAGCCATCATGTTTTACATAAATATCAAGGACAATGATAGTAAGATTCCAATTTTGTTTTGTTTTTATAAGTGCTTCATTAAATTTTCAAATTATTATCAAACAGAGCACATTCGCTCCATTACCTCAATGGCTTAACAACGATTTTCAATCAAAGCAAATATTTAATTTCAAATATATTTTAGATGTGTCAAATACACTATTTATTCAACATTGCTCGTAGCTACAGAAAATTTCATTTGATTGTAGAATGAAATCATTGATGGTAATATGCCTTGAAAGTATTCTATCTGGTGATCATATAACAAAACATTTCATTGATACGTTATCAGGTCGTTTTGCTAATTTTTTTCTCTGTTAAGAATTGTTCTAGCCTCTTTTGTTGGTACAAATATGACAAGTATTCATCGGTGAACAACTAATATCCAAAAACAGTAGAGACGTTTCGATATAAATCCTTATACCATTATTTGAAACCTCGCTACTCTTTATTGTATTTACAGCTGCACATACCTGAATATACTAGTGCAAATATCATGTAATTTGAGATGCCTTTGAGGTATCGTAGCGTTGCGAAAAAAAAACGTACAATATTGAATTTCCAATAAACATATGCAGATCCATTCTACTTAAAGGCAAAGGTTTATCGTATCCCACAATTACCCGTAACAGTTTTGGCAAGTCATTGAAGTGACCCGGGGTAAAAATTCCGAAAACACTAATTTTTATTTTTATTCAAGTTATCAACTTCTTAAAAAATAAGCCACGTTTGTTCCATAGCACAAAGTCAATGTGATTATGTTGGTTTTAATCTCAGAAAGTCGATATGGAACATTTAATTCGACGTTTAACCCCTTCTGTCTATAAGAATATGCCAAAATTCGAATTTTTGCACGAGTGACCAGACAATTCCAAAATTAGTCACACATGGACAGTAGGTGATCTATTGTCAGTCTTGCTGAAGTTATTCTATTGACGTTGAAACCAAACCCAAATTACATGATATTTGCACTACGATTCACTGGTAAGTGAACAAACTTTCGGTATGCAGCTGTAACTAAAAGTTGAATATCCATGAAGTCTTGTCATATTTGTTCCACCGATTTCTTGAATGCCTTGCAATAAATGTTGCTTGTTGAAAAAGAGGAACTGTGGTCACTGCAGTTAAAAAATGTTTTCTGATTTCAGCACCGAAGAGTTTTCACTGTTTGCGGGCCAGTCAAGATTGTAAGAATGGAACCTGTGATATCAGTGATTTCTCCTGTGGTTGTAATACTGGCTTCGAGGGAGCTGACTGTAGCATACCTAGCGGTAAATATAATGATCGATCTGAAACATCATTTTATGAGCATTATATAGCTTAATTTGACCTTATTAAAAACGTCACTCTGTACTTGTCATTATACACATATTTTTTTTGGATTTGACGCGAACCTAAATGTCATGTATAGTGATATAATTAAAAAATATCACATATGCATCCCCAAAAATGACAACCATAATTATGATAACTAACATTTCATTGAAGGTGAGGTGAGGTGATATGGGTTTTAACGCCGCTTTCAAGAGTATTTCACTTATATCGCGGCTGCAAGTATTATGGCAGGGAGAAAGCCATTGTGGCTATGCATTGCGGTGAAACCTGTGAGCGTCGGCTGGAACTAGCGAACCATAGGTGGTACTGCACTGAAATTCAGTGTAACATTGCACCCAAACCTGACTGCGTGTAGAACAGTTCTCTACTGCAGACAAAGTTGCCGACGTATTTTGCTGCACAATCAATATTGGAGCGCATGTAAAATCTCTCGTTTCCGTTTATGAATTTTATACTGGATTTTCAAAGATGTATGGACATGTTCCACATTTACCTCTGTTACATTTTGAAACCGTGGCTCTGTACTCTGGAAGGGTAGTGTTTGAGTCATTTCAAGCTGTATAATAATTAAAAGCATTCCCTTTTTCATCAAACACAATTACACAAATACAAAATACACAATAAGATGAAGAATCTACGTGTCTCCGATAGGACGGTTCATTTTATTACGATGAATTTATCATGTGTCCTTTTTGTCAAGGGAAACGAAGTGTCTTAGTCGGTTTTGTTCATTCTCGAGCTAGATTGAATGCTTCATTACTCATCTGTGTGTTCAATCACTGTTTCTTTTATCACAGATGATGTTAGAATGGACTGTGAATCCTGCGTGAATGGAACGTGCTTAAAAAATGGAAAATGCATCTGTGATCCAGGCTTTGCTGGAGAAGCTTGCGACCGATCTGCATGTAAGATCACCGCTTCTGCATTACAGAATGATTTTAAAAACAACCAATTTGTTTTTTTAATTTTCAAGGTTTTCTAGCTTTGCTTATAAATGAAACATTTTGTTTTAACAATTTCAATTTAATGTTATTTCGATCCCAATTTTGACCTTTTATAGAGGATATTATATGATTGTCCAAGACATACTATGTTTATGACACGAGTGCTTAAATATTAGTATTTCTCAAGCGAGGGATATATTTATTTTTAGGCATGAGTGTCGTGATCATAGTTTGTCATGGGAATGAATACGATATTCTGGATCTGGTTATTACCAAAGTAGCGAAATAAGATAAAATAATCAAAATCCACCTCAAATTGTTAGCGTATTATCCGAGTCGTCTCATTTATATTTGTTTTATATATTTTTTCATCGCCTCATGTAAAAACATGCTGAGCCTATGTATAAGGTTGTATTAAAAGAGCTTCTTTCCATTATAATCAAGCTTACACATTTACAATTTAATTACATTCAGATTACCATGAGTGCACATCCACAAGTTTCGCTATTTGCTTAACCCCTTTCGGAATTGAGAATTTCATCGGCCAAATGTTCGTGGAAGGTCAGGAGGCCGAGTCTGATTGTCAGCTGACACCTGCCCCTGAGGCTAAGGACGGCATCCCAGATTGGTGCATGGGTTACGCTGCAGTCATCGATTTCAAGGGCACGTGTGGAGACCTCGAAACCGAGGGTGGGGTAAGTACCTCAATACAGAAACACGACGAATTGAATGAGACAATAAAACAAATTTTAAATTGGATTTTAGGGGTAAGTACCTCGATAAGCAAACACCGAATTGAATAAGACAATGATAAATTTTTAAACAGACACAAGAAAGTAACATTATACGGCCCCCTCCCTATCCCCTCCCCCTTGGGTTGAAATTTGTGATTTCAAGGAGTTTTTTAGTTACTTTTCATTGGAAGACGTTTGTATTATGACACTTGTTCTTTGAAAGATTATACACCTATTGGATACACATTTTTAATTCACAAACTCTTCTAAACGGAGATTATCTTGCAGACTGATCCAGCTACTTACGAGGTGAACATAAATATACGATATACTGCGAACATCACAAAGTCATCGGACGAGAAAGTCTATCTCACCTGTAAAAGTGGGGAGGCAATCCTCGAATTTGGACCAAGAACAGTTGATGGGTCAGTGTTCTTTTTCAAACAATCACCTTCTTGTTAACAAGTGAAAGTAGAAGCTAAGCCAGAGTCAGTCATAATTATTCCACGACTTTTTTATTGTTATGTTGATAAAACTAATTCCAGCAAAAGTAGTGTATTTGTTAGTTATACACAAAACAGGTAGAGATTCCATCCATCGCCTAATTCAGTTTTTTAAATGAAAACAATCTAACCATTCATTTCCTTATAGATGATGAAGATAATGATGATTATGTTGATGATAATTTCAAACATTGTGTTTGAGAACAAACTGATGTCACCCCTTTTATTGGTATATGAAATGCAACATGCGAAAGCTTCCATCTCATACATTGAATAACTGTTAAGGATCTTTTGGGTGATAAACAACTGTATTAATGTTATTCTGTTACATACCTGATCTCATCTAAATCAGATAAAATCTATCTTTTGCGGTTTTGATCTGGTCACTGCTCCCTAAGGTTCGTGGTTAATGACCTTTGCACTGAAGCCAACCATCAAGGAAGCTAGGAACTCATTGATAGAGCGACATTTCAGCGGGCTTCTGTTTATTTCAATCTATTGACGGTGAAAGGTCACAGACAAGGTCACAAAGGAGCAGCACTCAGATCAGAAACGCATCGAGGTAAGTTGTGTGTTCCATTGGGTTTGTTAACACACCTTTCATGTTGACAAACAGAGAGGACCAACATTTCAAACAGGTAGCTGAATCGGAATTTGCCCCAGCAACACTTCAGCTAACAAAACCGAACGGAGACGATCTCCCTGACACCCTCACGTCTCCAGCCGTCGTCAGAGCATGCGTTTCTGTTAACGAAGGTAAGGTCCAAATTTGCCAGAAAATTCACCGTAGTGAAAATTTAAAAGGGTAGAGTAGAGATGTTTTATTGAAAATCGGGCACTACATCGACAATTAATTTAAATTGTGTTTAAAACTTCACAGATGAGGCAGACAAAAATGGTTAGTAGTTAATGGTTATTGGTTGGTAGTTGGTAGATGGTAGTAGTAAACATATTGTTTGGACTTGATTTCTGCTCATGTGTCAAGCCCTTGTTTGAAATTGATTTAAACAATTAATTGACATTTATTCAGAAAGAACATACAAGCCTATCTTAAAGTTCGATCAACACATATGCTTTTTTGGCACGAGAGCACCTATGTTTCTTTAAAATTGATCATGGATTAGACTAGAAAGTGTACCACTCTGTTCAAGTTGTTCTCCGCAATGGCAAAATACAGATGAGGAAGCAGTAGTGATAACATTATATCATGTTTTAAACGACTTTATCATTGATCAGTAAACGTGCATCTGTTAAATCGCAAGTAGTCATGTCTTGGATGTTGATTTCGTGGTAAATTTAAGCAAGGACGTCGACTTGTTTGAGGAAGATGAAGGTGTAAGTAAAAACTTCAAAAATTGTGAATTGCACAACAAAGAAGCTGTTGCCAAGAAAATCTTGTCTCCCTTATGTTCCTCACTTCTGAATGTCCTTGATCGCTGTCTAATACACGTCCTTGAGTTAAAGGACAGTCCTGTTGAGGTATTTTGTGGAATGAATTTCAAAGAGACATTCCACTTTATACATGTATGTTACTAGTACAAGTTGCAGAATGTAAATGAGGGTAACATTATGGATGATTAATTTTGGACAACTGGATAAATGAGAGCAACACAATAAAACTGAAGCCATTCATTGGCGCTACGTGTGTAAAAAGCTCAGCTAGCTACGGCTTTAAAAGGCATCGTTGATTAGTCTTATCATACATAAATTTTACATACTCCACCCATACATTTAGTTTATTTTTATAACGTATAGTTAAATTCCCATATCCTTTCCCTAAGAACCTTTCCCTTTTTGAGGGAACAAGAGAAATTCAAGTACAATTATAGTTTCAGATTCTCCTGGTGCTTTTTATGAAGTCAACCTATTTAATGTGCAGCCTCTGTTACGTCCATTTCATCTTTTCATTGTGTTTAAGCTATAAGTATTTCTTACAGTACCTGCATATGACTTCGTAACAATCGACTACATCATGGCTGACAATGGAAGGGGAGGTGATGACTTTCGCTCCTCAGTGCTGTATAACGAAGGGTATGTCTTTTTATTTAGAGATGAATTTAGTGGAGGTGTATAATTGAGAGAATTACATTCTAGGATCAAATGAATTACGGTAAATGCTACAGGCTTGTGTCATGAAGGGGGTGATGTCATGTATACAGATCAATGGTATAGGCTTGTATAATGAACGGCGTGTTATTATGGATTAAGATCAATGCTATAGGGTTGATAATGAAGGGTGGCTTGTTAGGTACACAGATCAATGCTATGGACTTGTATAATGAAGGGCGGCTTTTTATGTATACGGATCAATGCTATAGGCTTGAATAGAACCAATTCTGTATGGTTGAATAAATAGAAGAAATTTGTTTTTAAGTGAGTGATATGAGGAAGAAATTGGGTGCTGTTTGATTAAAGGGAATATATCCCTTTTCGCATGAGAATCATTTCTGTATTGTTGTAAAATTACGGATGAGCTTGAGTGTTATATAACCTTGGTTAAGGGGTTTACAGGAGTGGTTTTCTTGGAGGCTGTGTCTATCATGACACTCAAAGTAGTATAGTTGTTATCTATTTAGTTTACATTTTCTTCCTTATGTCCGGTTTGATCTTCTCGAAGTCTTACTTATGAGTTATCTCTCTTTTTACAGGTGCTTCGTAACGTCCGGGGTGATCTTCTCAGGTCCTGAGTACGATCCAGATGATGCAGATCATACCATGTGCTTTAGCTTTGAGGCCTTCATCTTCAGTCATGATTCTCAACTAGCGGAGCCTCAACTTGTCCTTACTGTCAACTTCACTGTTGGAAATGATCCGGATACCCCAAAAGCTGTAAGCAGAAATTTCCCAGCAGGCACATAGACGTATAATAGACGTCTATAGCCCAGACGTCTTTTAGACGTCTAAAAGACGTCTAAATATAGTCTAATCTGTGGGACTAGAAAGACGTCTAAAGGTAGACGTCTTTTAGACGTTTATTAGACGTTTAAAAGACGCCTTTTAGACGTTTATTAGACGCCTAAGACGTCTTTTAGACGTTTATTAGACGTCTTTTAGACGTTTGTTAGACATATATTAAACCTCTATTAGAAGTGTAAATACCTCCCAAAATATTTAACAGAAGTCTGAAAAAAGTTTAACACATGTCCTTTAGTGGTTCTGTTATACCCCAGTATAATAATGCTATGCAGTGGGATCTTCATCAGGATTCAGAGCTTCAAACAAAAACCTGTTTTTGTAAGTAGTCAGTGGGCCGAGTCATGATAATGTGTAAATCAGCTTCAGCCTAAAAGATGAATAAGATTTCTCCTAGAAAATATATAAAAAAAACATAATTCTAACCTAAAATGTTAACTGTTCTACTTTCAAAGCGTGTTCATTAACGAGAAAAGTGACTTTAAACATTGACAATTTTGTTTACTTGTTACCATAGATACACTGGTAATACAGCCAATCAGAAAATAGGTCACCCGTTTTGCCCGGCACTGCAACATGTCTGCCCCCTTGAAGCAAGTTTGTCACATGTAACAGTTAGAGAAAAAAAGTGATCAAATATTCAAATTTACAGACACCAGATTGGGTCAATAAGAGTTCATTTGTGTATGGCAGGGAAAAGCTAATTGCCTAGTTTAAGTAAGTGATAGACAATGAAGAGCTGGCTTGATTTCACGTATGTTGTAACAACATAGAAGTCTTTCCAAAAACATGTTCATTGTTTTAAGCCATTTTTAACAAAACATATGACATTTGAGAAAATATTTCTTCAATCAAGAATTTTGTTAAATGCATTCTTGAAAAGTTTTGGTGTAATTTCCTTTTATAAAATGTGACAAAAATGTACATAAATATTGAATGCTTTAGAAAGGCAGAGCTTTGAGAGTGACGCCCAATAACTTTTACTGTTTTTTTAACTACTGCAAAATATTTATTCATGGCTTAAGACTTAAGGCCTTAATTAAAGGGCACATGTCATATACTTAACTTAAGTCATTTAAAACGTAATATATAGTAAACTTGTAAAGAACATTAACACGAAAGATCTTATGTGGTATATTCTTGTATTTAGGTCTGTCTAAATCAAAATTTTTCATTGTCTGATACAAATTCAGCAAATCTACAATTAACTTTGTTACATGCAAAAAGATTACCAATATAATTATTTGATATCCCCAAAAAAACTTGTCAGGAGGACTGACTCTATTCAGCTTCAATTGTAATGACTAAATAAAAAGAGTTTGAACTCAAATAATCCCCAAATTATTCTGAAAAGTGTGTGACTGATGCATTGAGTGTAGACCCTTGCCACTTCAAAAAATAAAATATGTTTTAGATGTCAATGATGTTAAAAGTCAACTTGTTAACAACATTTTTCTTCTTGATAACACCTGAAATGTTATCAGTTAAAATCAGCACAAGCACAGTCATCAGTTTTGGATATATACATTGTATTATTCTGATCCCACTTAAAGTAAAAAAAAATTAGAGCCATAGGCTCTGTAGCTCATCAGACTTTTGATAGAAATAGGTGTTTGGGTTTAGACCATGGGGTCATTGGCAGTGTAGGAAAGATAGCCTGTCCCAACGTTTGAGTTACTCACAATCAAATAAAAAAGGCCCATTGCCCATTTGGGGTCAAGGGGTCACCGAACCTACAATTCAGAATCCCCATTGTCCAAGGAGTCTACACACAACTATTAAGCTATCAAGACCTTTTGGGACTGGAGAAGAAGATGAAATTAGGTTTTTTAGGTTTTGACCCCTGTGACCCCATTTGGGGTCATGGGGTCACCAAACCTACAATTTAGAATCACCGTTGGCCAAGAAGTCTACACACACCTTTTCAGCTCTCTGGACCTTTTGGAACTGGAGAAGAAGATGAAAATAGGTTTTTCATGTTTTGAGCCCTCTGACCTCATTTGGGGTCATGGGGTCACAAAATCTACAATTTAGAATCCCCATTGGCCAAGAAGTCTACACACAACTTTTCGGGTCTCTAGACCTTTTGGAACTAGGGAAAAAGATGAAATTAGGGTTTTTTAGGTTTTGACCCCTGTGACCCCATTTGGGGTCATGGGGTCACCAAACCTACAATTTAGAATCCCCAGTGTCCAAGGAGTCTTCACACAATTTTTCAGCTCTCTAGACCTTTTGGAACTAGGGAAAAAGATGAAATTAGAGTTTTTTAGGTTTTGACCCCTGTGACCCCATTTGGGGTCATGGGGTCACAAAACCTACAATTTAGAATCCCCAGTGTCCAAGGAGTCTTCACACAATTTTTCAGCTCTCTAGATCTTTTGGAACTGGAGAAGAAGATGAAAATAGATTTTTCATGTTTTGACCCCTCTTACCTCATTTGGGGTCATGGGGTCACAAAATCTACAATTTAGAATCCCCATTGGCCAAGAAGTCTACACACATCTTTTCAGCTCTCTGGACATTTTGGAACTGGAGAAGAAGATTAAAATAGATTTTTAAGGTTTTGACCCCTGTGACCCCATTTGGGGTCATGGGGTCACCAAACCTACAATTTAAAATCCCCGTTGGCCAAGGAGTCTACACACACCTTTTCAGCTCTCTGGACCTTTTGGAACTAGAGAAAAAGATTAAATTAGTTTTTTTTAGGTTTTGACCCCTGTGACCCCATTTGGGGTCATGGGGTCACAAAACCTACAATTTCGAATCCCCGTTGGCCAAGGAGTCTACACACACCTTTTCAGCTCTCTAGACCTTTTGGAACTGGAGAAGAAAATGAAAATAGATTTTTCAGGTTTTGACCCCTGTGACCCCGTTTGGAGTCTTGGGATCACCAAACCTACAATTTAGAATCTCCAGTGCCCAAGGAGTCTACACACAACTATTCAGCTCTCTGGACCTTTTGGAACTGGAGAAGAAGATGAAAATAGGTTTTTCATGTTTTGAGGCATCTGACCTCATTTGGGGTCATGGGGTCACCAAACCTGCAATTTAGAATCTCCAGTGCCCAAGGAGTCTACACACAACTATTCAGCTCTCTGGACCTTTTGGAACTGGAGAAGAAGATGAAAATAGGTTTTTCATGTTTTGAGCCCTCTGACCTCATTTGGGGTCGTGGGGTCACAAAATCTACAATTTAGAATCCCCATTGGCCAAGAAGTCTACACACAACTTTTCAGCTCTCTGGACCTTTTGGAACTGGAGAAGAAGATTAAAATAGATTTTTAAGGTTTTGACCCCTGTGACCCCATTTGGGGTCATGGGGTCACCAAACCTACAATTTAGAATCCCCAGTGTCCAAGGAGTCTACACACATCTTTTTAGCTCTCTAGACCTTTTGGAACTAGAGAAAAAGATGAAATTAGTTTTTTTTAGGTTTTGACCCCTGTGACCCCATTTGGGGTCATGGGGTCACAAAACCTACAATTTCGAATCCCCGTTGGCCAAGGAGTCTACACACACCTTTTCAGCTCTCTAGACCTTTTGGAACTGGAGAAGAAAATGAAAATAGATTTTTCAGGTTTTGACCCCTGTGACCCCGTTTGGAGTCTTGGGATCACCAAACCTACAATTTAGAATCTCCAGTGCCCAAGGAGTCTACACACAACTATTCAGCTCTCTGGACCTTTTGGAACTGGAGAAGAAGATGAAAATAGGTTTTTCATGTTTTGAGGCATCTGACCTCATTTGGGGTCATTGGGTCACCAAACCTGCAATTTAGAATCTCCAGTGCCCAAGGAGTCTACACACAACTATTCAGCTCTCTGGACCTTTTGGAACTGGAGAAGAAGATGAAAATAGGTTTTTCATGTTTTGAGCCCTCTGACCTCATTTGGGGTCGTGGGGTCACAAAATCTACAATTTAGAATCCCCATTGGCCAAGAAGTCTACACACAACTTTTCAGCTCTCTGGACCTTTTGGAACTGGAGAAGAAGATTAAAATAGATTTTTAAGGTTTTGACCCCTGTGACCCCATTTGGGGTCATGGGGTCACCAAACCTACAATTTAGAATCCCCAGTGTCCAAGGAGTCTACACACATCTTTTTAGCTCTCTAGACCTTTTGGAACTGGAGAAGAAGATCAAAATAGATTTTTAAGGTTTTCACCCTTGTGACCCCATTTGGGGTCATGGGGTCACGAAATCTACAATTTAGAATCCCCATTTGCCAAGGAGTATGCACATAAAATTTCAGCTCTCTAGAGTCATTGGTTTTGGAGAAGAAGTCGAAAAAGTGAAAAGTTTACGGATGGACGGATGGACGGACGCCGGACGCCATGCCATGCCATAAGCCCATCGGGTCTTTCAGACCTGATGAGCTAAAAATATTTTTAAAATTTTTTTATTTTGCAAAAGAACAAAACAAAGTTAAATACTATACAAGTGACGTGATTCAATGAATTTATACTTCTTTTTCACAGCATCACACCATTGTTTTAATTTGAAATTAACTTGTTAGTATTCTTCTAAATTCAAATATTTATTTCAGCTGCTAATGGCTGAACTATTGCCCGAGCGGCATTAAACAATAACTCACTCACTCAAATATTTATATGAGAACACTTATTTACCTCAACTTGTACCAAATATCAACATACACAGGAATTTAATCTAATAACAATGATAATTGCTGGAAATGAGCTTTTTAGCAATTAAATGTCATTACTTAAAAGCCTGTGAAAAAAGAAATAAAACTATTTTTATTGTAAATGCATTAACTCATGTTATTGTTCTCTGTACTTCACAGTCCTCACAAGAAAAGCCTTTAAAAAGGCAAACTTGGCGGGCACAAGCGCATAATGATTGGAGGAGGAGTATATTAGTAATAGTATTTTGAAACATAGCTATGTGAAGGCGCCAATATTGTGTATGTTATTCAGGCTACTATATTTGCTAAACCTCACTCGACAAGCGCCTTTGAAGTTAATACAAATGGAAAAATCAAATAGGTGTGCAGATTGGCATTTACTTTGTTCATATTGGTAAAGAGAACCAAAACTATATCAAAAGTTAACTTTTAATTAACTTGGGGAATTTCGAATCACAATCGGCCTAGAAGAAAAAAATTCATCCTTTCAATAATTTTCTCGTGGCTAGTGAATATTTACAAATAAAACAATTTATGAATATAAATACTTATTTTCTATATAATTTGAATAAATAGTTTGCAAGTATTTGCAATTATGTTTGTATATAAAGCCCTTAGAAAATTAAATCTGTCGTTTGGAAAGTTGATATTCATAAAGATTTGAAAAACTTTAGTTGAAACGTCAAACCTTTTAGCATAGAGAATCATATGTCTTTGAATATGAAGTTATTTTCTTAATTTTGTCCTTAAACGGTTTTTAATTCATATTTGTTATGAATGATAATTTTAATTGCAACCGACAAGTTTAAAACCAAAAATTGGGGAAAAAAACAATTGCAAATGATCATTAAGAAAAGGTAGAATTATTTCGTGATTTGTTATCAAAGTAATTCAAGAAATAATATATAGGACAAGTGAGATACAAAGGCAATGGCCGTCTGTCATCTTACAGATCGAAGAATGCGTGGTCTCACATTCGATATCTAGGTCACCATGCACAAAGTTGCTTTGACGAATCCTGGCTGATAGCGATACTAAGGATACCGCGTTTGACGAGATGTTAACGGGATTTCAACCAAAACTAGTAAACCAAAATTAATCTTATATATTTTGCGTTTGATATCGAGTGAGTGAGTTAATGTTTACCGTCGCTTGGGCATTATTTAAGCCTTTAGAGGCGAGGTTTGATAACGAAGAGAGAGAGAGAGAGAGAGAGAGAGAGAGAGAGAGAGAGAGAGAGAGAGAGAGAGAGAGAGAGAGAGAGAGAGAGAGAGAGAGAGAGAGAGAGAGAGAGAGAGAGAGGTGGAGGCATGTTCAGTAGCGTCAATTACGGTCCTCCGTTATGAGCTCAGGATGGCACGCACAGTGATAGAAGAGAGTGTGTGACTTGTGAGCTAAGTGCTCACATTACTGAACATGTCTATTTGACGATTCTTGGAAAACTGTCAGCTGTTTGTTGAAAAAGCATGGGTTGTTACAAAAACAGAATGATGACTCCGACTCTTGAATGCGAAATAATGGATCAAACTTGAGTAAATGTAGCCTCTTATTTGTGTGACATTATTTACAAGCGAGTATTGACACTTTTATCAACATATATGAAAGAAAATATAATTCTTGTCTCAATATGAAATTTGTAGGGAAATCAAATTCCACATTAAAGCTTGCCAAATATTTTGTGGTACCAACACGGTCACATGGTTAATTGTTTGCTACATCTCTTTTCATTGGTTATTGGATACGCCGTGATACAAATAGAACACCTAGCATTGGCTAAAACTTCTCTTTGAAATTTCCAACTGTATTATGAGTGAAATATCGGCAATAAGTGCCATTTATCAAATGTATAATTACTTGGCGGCTTTGGCCGCCAAGCAATAATATCCCCAAGTCAGGTCAGGCAGGAGAACACAAAGGTCTGACATCCTGAAAGTTTGTGTAGACATAATGTGACCAATGCCGATTATATGTAGTGTTTATGTTTGCTGTTTTAAGCACAAAAGAACAGACGGACAATGGCTTAATTTTTCACATGCTGTCTTCAACCTTAGATATAATAATAAATAATGCACTCCCTTATGAAGCCAATGGCTCTATATTTTAAACAGAAAGTATCATTTATCAAAAAATCCTTTAACAGTTCAATCCAACAATGAATACCTCACAATTTCTCAAATAGAGTATCTAATACACATGGTTATTGTTAGTTATTATAATGTCAAATAAGCAGTTCAATAATTAACGATTTATAATTCAAGAGTGTGTATGTGCGATTTACCAATAAACTGAAATTGTGAGAAATGATCTCAGAGTAGAAACCAGGATTCAGTCAAAGGTCAATGTGAGCATGAAAAAGCTATACACTGAGAATACATGGTTTGAGTAAATTGAAAACTTTTGAATTGTATAGAAGGAATATTGAGTTAATAGAAGTATAAAAATAAAGATAGATAAGATATAAAGTGTGGCGTATTACTTTTTTTCACAAAAAAGTGATTTGCTCCTTAAAATTTCTAGTTCTGGTAAATAATTATCTTTCCATCGGCTCATTTACAAAAAAACAAGTATTCAACACAATGTAATATTAAAAAAAACCATGAGAGGCCCTCTATTAAGGATATTTTAGGCAACATTTCTCAAAAATGAGTTTCACCCATACAAGAGTTACCTCCCTTCTTTGGATATTTCCATTTACAATAGTGCCTATCTTTGCAGCCAGCTTGTGCATTAATGTACCTAGATTTTTAGTAGAACATTTTTGTTTTATGTTTAGTGTACATTGTAGAATGTTTCAATATGAAGTTCTTTTATTCACCGACAAGTTGCAGCAAACCTGCATTTATGGGTGTTGTACAATTGCATATTTAAGATGAAAATGGATACATTTAAGCCCATTTATTTCACTATTTAAAACAATATAATGAGATATGATAGATACCATTTAAGAATTTGATATGGTAACTTAACTTATGTTTAGGTTTAAATTTTCTTATGAATAGATTCAAAAATTTTCAGACTAAGTGATGAGCAATTGTGCCTTGAAAATAAACAATAAAAAATCTCAAATAAGATGAAATATTTATTCAATATCAAAATCTATTTAATGCAATCAACATTTATATTGTTTTGTAATAATAATACAAACATATTTGCTTTATATTTTTTGAAAAATTAACTTTACTTCAAATCAGATTTGTCAAATCTTCATATCATTGTCCAAAGCTGAGGAGTAATTCTTAAAGTATGAATGTCCTGATTCAAGGCCATTTTCTTCCTACACCCTCGAAGAGCATCTTAAAAGAATTCCGCCGTTCTTCAGAATTGTATCCTTGACCGCGTCCTTGTAACAGATTTGGAAGTATCTGAAAATAAATTGAAACCTTAATTGATCATGATCATGGTCAACATTTGTACCTATATATTCAGATTCAAATCAAAATATATGTTAACACTGTTAAATATTGGGTAAGCTACCTGTCTTGAAAAATTCAATATAAATTTATAGACAGACACCAAATGAAACCATATTACTAACTAGAAACTAATAATAGTTGAATCTACGTAATAAGTCAACTATTATAAAAAAAAGTTTATTTTGCAGTGAATTAAAATGACAGTTATCTGAAAATGAAAATGTTCCACACTGAAACAGGTTCTCTGCATTTAATAAGGGTGTATTAATAATTATTATTCTACTATGAGAGTTTGGGTAACAAAATACCAAGGGAAATAATTTGTTCATGAATTATTTGTTTTCAGTCAAATAATAGAGAAAGCTATAGTTTTTCAAATATATCTACTAACAAATCACTACACACATATTTTGAAGTAGCATCACAAAATTACGAGCTGAAAGTTATTAATAGAAGAGGCTGTACCATCAGATGCACGACCATTGTAAACAAAGGAAAGATACCGACGAATGAGAATCTTGGATATTACTGACAAGGTAAAACTAATTAGCGTATCCAACATACAGAAAACATGCAGTCTAGGCTTAGACGTCTATATGAAGACGTCTTTTAGACGTCTAAAAGACGTCTTGTGCCTGCTGGGTTTATACATTATAATGTAAAAAAGGAACTTCCCCTTCACTTTAAGATAACATATATATGTGTAGATTAGAGATCAGATGAAGTGGGCTTTAAGAGAAGCTTCTATCAGATTATTTCTATGGAAACAAATTTGAGGAGACATTCCTGTTTAAAAATACTTGACCGTGTTATTGATAAATTATCATTTCATATTCAACATGAAGAATATCATTGTTGGTAAAATTCTTGTTGCTTAAGGAAACGCATTTAGTAAATGATTAAGCGCAGGGACTTTAAATTGTGATAACAGTGTTAACAGCCTTGCTACACCAAGAAAAACCACTGCTTATAAGTCGTATCATTATGTATTTTTAAAATCGAGGATATCCTATCATTATATATTTCTATCTTTTTGTACAATAGCTAATAGAAAAGTTACAAAATTTGAAGCGGTGCAAAAAGAAAAGAAGACCGGATCTAATAATATCCACTCTTTAAGAAACATGTTCATTGGACTGGTATATGGTACCAAAAAAAACACTGTTTTCTCATTTAAGCACACGTGCACGAAAACTGGAAGGCGAAAACGACAAGCGGAGCGTAACGAGGAGGAAACATTACAAGCGAGACTGAACATCATCAATCCTGACTATGAGACCTCGGGTAAATATATGAATTTAATTAAATTATTCTGTCTTCAAACATCTTTTTTCATACAATTCAAATATTGTTTCTAATGTTTCAAGTTTCTAAAGGCAATGTTATAGATATAAAGAAACCCTCAGACCTTATTAAAATAGTTGTTATGTCAGCATATTTTTGTGCCTATCCAATTGGTCTAATGGCGGTCACGTGACAGGCGAAAGAAGACATATGGCTACGTCCTCGGTCAATATGTGTTCCTCGGGTCTATAAAACAGTTCTTCACCTTCAGATCGTCATTTTTTGGGTTTAAGTTATTGCCCTGAAAATATTTCATATTTTTCGTTGACACGTGTCCTAAATTGGTTTGTCTTGACATCAATTAAATTTAAACTATTTTAATGTTTGTTATTATAGCTTTTATATAAGAATAATTTTGTATCTACGATGATAATGTATTTCATGGATTTCCAAGAGCTCCCATTCCATCCATTTCAAAAAACGAATTCATACTACAAATGTTTCGTGAATTGCTGGCGTCAATAATGTATATTAGTAACCTTTATTTTGGAACTTTCATTTAACCTATCTATGCAACATTTGTCTACGAACCAATCCCAATTTCGGGTTTGTATACAATTTTCAATTATCCCCATAAAATAGTTTTAAAAAGCCACTCCGTGATTTTAATAACATATTATTTACCTTTGATACGAACCTAAATGTCATATGTGGTGATATAAAATCAAAACATCTTAACTTTTCATGTCCAAAAGACATATTTATGACAAATACTGGTTTTCCATGAAAATCTAAAAACAGCCTTATAAGTGCACAGAGGTGTAGATATCACGTCCAATATACATGGATACTAGTTATATAACCTAACGAACACTATCAACTCCTAACTGCCCACCTTGCTGTTTTAGATTAGTCTTTAAAATTACGTTTGACTGTTTGACGCGCACCAGTGTCCGGTTTTCGATCATTCGACGTTCTACCTTCATATTATCACTGTAAAAAACCAGTAAGCTTTAAAATGTGTCTTTTAGGTAACAGTTGATACTTTGCGATCAAATGACACCATTAATTAAGTTTGGCATATTTGACTCCAACAAGTCACGGAGTTTCTCTTTAAGCACATTGAAGTTCAAGTTACTTAAGTACTGTATTCAAACTGCGTCAAGAAATCACAAGTTAAGTTCGGTACACTTTCCTAAAAAACTGACAACCAACTATCCTAGTATAATTTTTATCGATGTTTCCTTTAAAGGCACTGTTGCGTACTCTTTCGTACAAAATTCAGACACTGCAATTCCGGTCAATGATTATGAATTACGATATCTGCTGTTATTAAAATCATGCATGTTTTTCAATTAACATACAGCAGCACAGCCCTTTCTAATAATGAATATATTATTGCATTATGGCCCTTTATGGGTTACAAATGAAATGTATGTATCTCCTTTTTTCGTTGTTACAATTATTTACCTGTCACTCCAGAGAGACTGGGAAATGCCGGAGACTCTACATGTGCCCGCTGGCTCTACCCAGCTTTCATCGGTGTCGGTGTCGTCGCATTATCAATGATGGTCATCATAATCATCCTCACCGTCGCTGTCTGTAAGCGATTCAATGAGAGGAAAGCACGAAAGGACGTCTATCAGTGAACCGACTTAGTTCACAACGCGTCAATGTGGTGAAAAAGGCGCCGATACTTTTATGAGAAAAACAACCTCATTATGAAAAATATTGTTATTTGAACATTAGGAAGGGCCTTTAGACCTTCAAGGCGATGTAGCAAGTTTTATTTTTTAAATAATCAGTAAGGATATACGTTATAATTGCAAAATGATCTTTTAAAATGAACTTGCAAACCCCGGTTAGACAGAAGTAATTAACTCTTTAACGTTGAGTAATTCAAGGCGTTCACGCAATAATGGCCGCCGCAAATTTCGCTATATAAAAGAAATTTTATTTATGGCAATTGTCTATTCATTTGATTATATATATATTCGTTCTAAGGAAGGGAAAAAGCAAAAGTGAAAACTAACCTAAAAAATGTGAAACGGTGCCTTTGAATCCAACCTTATTAAACGTTTTACTTTGCCTGCAAATATAATTCAATTATTAATTCTGAAAGTACACTTTTACCGTTAAGTCAAGAGCTGATGGCTTTGAAATTTTCACACTTACCAAATGCTTTGTTAATGTTATAAACCCTCAAACCTATCTCACACTAACACCAATCAGTTTATCCCTTAAATGGTAACTTTACCAATACATTGGTTTTTAATCTTCCAAATATAGTTTATTCTTGTTGTCAAACGCTTCTTTTATATAAGAGCAATTTTAGACATCGTGGGCTTTTCTGTATACTTTCGAATGTTAACAATGTTTTGTTTTTATGAATATATGAAGGCTTTTATATTCCATAAGGGGCAGCATTTTGAAAGGTATACAGCTTGTATATACTTGATTATTTTGAGAATTGAATATTTGATGAACAGTTTAAAGTGAAAAGCGACAAGGTTCCAGGACGTTTTGATAATGTAATTACCGAAGTTAAAATTAAAACCTTGTGTTTCAAATTTGTTGTGACTTATTTTTATTCAACTATTGAATATGTCCAAGAACTGTTTACATTTTTAAATGATGATTTGTATTGTTTCCTTTTTCAATGTAACCATTGGGATCAATAAAGCAAGGATGAATTACAGTGTCATAGATGTTTCTTCATACTATATTATTTAAACTCTTGTTTTGATTTCGGTTTTACTTTATGAACTGACTCAGTATGTGTGTGTATCTTGATTTCTTTAGAATGTATACGAAATGGTAGAAATGGGCTATAGGATAACTTCTATATCAATAAATTATAAGCAAATCATTAAATATATTATCGCACAATGTTATAAATAGAATAATTAGTTAAATTAGTTTAATTAAAAAAATTAGGTTGGAGTGATCCATTTTGTTTTTCAGCAACATTTCTAATTGATGACACTTTCGATCATCTTTTGTTACTTGCTAAGTAACACATCTATTAAAAAAAACGTTTTTCAAAAAGCTGCAAAATACACTATCACTATTGTTACTATTTCAGCGGGAATTGAAATGTTTTCATTTAATAGAAAAATACGATATTGCTTAAAAAACGATTTTAAAAGGACATGAACACTTTATCTGAATTTCCTAGATGAAAAAGTATGAGATATCAAATTGTAAGTATATGATCGAGTGTGCGAATTACTGTATATCCATTGTACCTATTAGGAGGGGTCTTATTTCCTCTGTTTTTTCATTTTACGTTTAATATCAACACTGACCTCTTAGTATTTCACTTATTGTAATAATTTTGAGGAATAATAGAATTATTAACATTAAAAGACAAAGGCCACATGTATTTTAGATACCTTTTGATGCACCTCGGTTACTATTCGTATTCCTGAGGATAAATCATTAGTATATTTAAACAAGGAAACAACTGAAAAGAGGAAGACTTTGAATTTCAGAAATATTGGCCTATACGAGCACTCGTGAAGTCAACTTTTGGATTATAACAGAAATCACGGGGAATTTAAGTTATTTTCAGTTTGTAACGTCTTCCAAAAAATAATAAATGTTATGAGTTTTAAATACATAGATGTCGTTAGTTTTGAAAACTTGCAAGTTTGTTCGATAAAGGGTATTGAATTCTAGTTTTATATCCTAATGCAAATCCAATGCAATCGTGCATCTAAACAGCATCTCCACAAGTCCGCTCAATTACTGAGGGTTGATAGAACCAATGCGCATAGTTGAACGACTAGATTGGAGATAAGTTTTATTAATTCATATGAATGGTAATTACTCTACTTCTAACGCCGCTCCCAGCTTAATTAGCCTCAGGTGAGGAGATTGTAGTTCAAGGTGGATGTTAATTTAAGGTGTGCCAGGTAATCAATAATCTAGGTTTATTATTTCTTTTGGGAAAACGATTCGTCACTACCAACCAGACCATTTTACAAAAACAATATCTCTCAGTTGCTTTGAGAAGCATTTAGAATATGTCCAAATGAATGAGAAAGAGTTCAATGAACCTACAACCTCTTTAAATTTAATGCTTGAGGAACTCTTTGCTTCATAATGTTGTTACCGTCTACACCAAAATTTAACACACATGTAAAAAAAAAAGAAGTTCGACATACACAAAACTTTTTCTCAATGGTCATCTAAAGTTTTACATTTGAAAGTGTTACAAGTTTTACAGCATCGTCCTGAAATGTTTAACATTAACAGTGTGTAAACATAAAAAATACACGAGGAGTTAGAGCAAGTCACTAAAGATGTTACATTTATGAGTGTTTCACTGATATAACGGTTGTTAGTGTCATTAAAAATATAACAATGTGACTCTGAAGAATGATTAAAGAGGTTATTGTAGTTGCATATGTAAAATTGATGCTTTCGTTTGATCGAGAATACTAACCGTTGGTGGAAAGTATAATTTTGATGCAACTCGGCGTTTTTCAGTTACGTTATGGAGATACAAACTCGTGATTATTATTGGAAACCGGATTTTGACGAGTTTCAATCAGTCAGATGCAATTTGGAAATTTATCTAAAGCATGAAGGGCAATTGGGAGTTGATATATAAAGGTTAAATAAGAAATTTGGTATCACCATAACATATTATAAAAAATTATATTTCTAACACGTGTCAGAATTCGCTTAATAATGCTTGACAAATGTGAGGATCGGAACTTAACCAGTAAACTACATAAATGTTATTAATTACTATCGTGTACAGTTTAATCTTATCCAGAATGAATACCATTAAAATATATGTTCCAAAAAGCATGGAAATCCATACACCGTCATGTTTATTGAGTGGAAGTAGGTGCGTCTCTCATCTCATGAATAGCAATGCCATTGACCGAAGATTTGACCAGGCTTCTCCCAAACGTGCGTGTTGTTTCTATTGACAACGCGGGGGTCTTCATAAACAATACCCATCCTCTTCAGTTGTCATTCATACTCGTTCTGTTCCAGCGTTAAGGTAACAGCGAGCTCGGCTCTTCGGAACTTACAGCAGCATCATGGTGAATATTGCCTCTTATCATTCCTACACTTCATTTTTTACGATTATACAAAGGATTATTTCAGAATATTTTTTCTTCCTTTAATCTTCCGTCATATGCAGCTGCATGCCAAAAGTTTGTTCACATACCTGAATATGCTAGTGCAAATATGATTTACTTTGAGATGCCTTTGAGGTATCGTAGCTTTGCGAAAAAGAAACGTATAATATTGAATTTTCAATACACATATGCAGATCCATTCTTCTTTAAGGCAAATGTACTCCATAATTACCCGTAACAGTTTTGGTAGGTCACTGTGTGACCAGGGGTCAAAATTTCGAAAACACTAATTTTTATTTTTCTCCATAAAATCCTTTAAAAGTTACCAACCGCTTTAAAAATTAGTCACGTTTGTTCCCTAGCAGTAAGTCAACGTGTTATGTTGGTTTAAATCTCAGAGAGTCGATATGGCCCATTTTATTTGACATTTAACAAAATCGAAATTTCGAAATGTGACCCCTTCTGTCTTTAGCAATATGCCAAATATGCTCGTCTGGTCTCTCGTGCAAAAATTCGAATTTTGGCACACTGATATAAACAGAGGGGGTCACATTTTCGAAATTTTCATTTCTTTGAAATTCAAATAAAATGTTCCATGTCGACTCCCTTAGATTAAAACCAACATAATCCCAATGACTTTGTGCAAAGGAACAAACGTGACGTAGTTTTTAAGAAGATGATAACTTATAAAGGATTTTATGGAGAAAATAAAAATTAGTGTTTTCGAAATTTTGAAGCATGACTGAACTTATGCTTTAATATTATCCATGTTTGTCTTTCTGAACATTATGTTTGGCATGCTGAAGAATGAAGGAAGAAGAATTGTAAAATAATAAGGAACGGTTATGGCAATTACGTATAAGCACCATAAAAACTGATATGAACCACGAGTAAACCAACGAATCAATTTTTCAGAGAGAATGTATCTCTATCCACGTGGGTCAGGCCGGATGTCAGATGGGAAATGCTTGCTGGGAGTTGTACTGTCTGGAGCACGGAATCCAGCCCGATGGCCAGATGCCCTCGGACAAGACCATCGGAGGGGGAGACGACTCCTTTAACACCTTCTTTAGCGAGACTGGGGCAGGCAAACACGTCCCCAGGGCCGTCTTTGTCGACCTTGAGCCAACCGTAGTCGGTAAGTATCAATTCTCTAATCATTCAATTTTGAATGGATGTATATATTATCTTTCCTTAATAACATATTCAAATATACTGTTATGTTTTGCCGTAAATTTGTTACTGTTTACAGTATTGGATCTTTCGAGTTTGATTAGT
Source organism: Phorcus lineatus (assembly GCA_921293015.1). Classification (NCBI taxonomy): domain Eukaryota; kingdom Metazoa; phylum Mollusca; class Gastropoda; order Trochida; family Trochidae; genus Phorcus; species Phorcus lineatus. The sequence goes on along the minus strand of OV121091.1, from coordinate 17,273,924 downwards.
GAATAGTAGTTTTAATTTCCCCGTTTGCTTTAGATGAGGTTCGAACCGGCACCTACCGCCAGCTATTCCATCCAGAACAGCTGATCACCGGCAAGGAGGACGCCGCCAACAATTACGCCCGTGGTCACTACACCGTCGGGAAGGAGCTCATCGATCTCGTTCTTGACAGAATACGTAAGTTGGCAGACCAGTGCACTGGACTCCAGGGTTTTCTGGTCTTCCACAGCTTCGGCGGCGGAACCGGATCCGGATTCACCTCCCTGCTACTAGAGCGGCTCAGTGTCGACTACGGAAAGAAATCAAAGCTTGAATTCTCCGTTTACCCAGCTCCACAAATCGCAACTGCTGTTGTGGAGCCCTATAACTCCATTCTGACAACCCACACCACCCTGGAACACTCAGATGTTGCCTTTATGGTCGACAACGAGGCTATTTATGACATCTGTAGACGTAATCTTGACATTGAACGCCCTACATATACTAACCTGAACCGTCTGATTGGACAAATCGTCAGCTCAATTACGGCATCTCTTCGTTTTGACGGCGCCCTTAATGTGGACTTGACTGAGTTTCAGACCAACTTGGTACCGTACCCTCGTATTCATTTTCCTCTTGCAACTTACGCCCCTGTGATTTCAGCAGAAAAGGCCTACCATGAGCAGCTGAGTGTTTCGGAAATCACCAACGCCTGCTTCGAACCCGCCAACCAGATGGTCAAGTGTGATCCCCGTCACGGCAAGTACATGGCCTGCTGCATGCTGTACCGTGGCGATGTCGTTCCAAAGGATGTGAACGCTTCAATTGCTACCATCAAGACCAAGAGGACCATCCAGTTCGTCGACTGGTGTCCCACTGGATTCAAGGTGGGCATCAATTACCAGCCACCAACTGTTGTCCCTGGTGGTGACCTGGCCAAGGTGCAGAGAGCTGTCTGCATGTTGAGCAACACCACGGCCATCGCTGAGGCCTGGGCACGTCTTGACCACAAGTTTGATCTGATGTACGCCAAGCGCGCCTTCGTCCACTGGTACGTTGGTGAGGGTATGGAGGAGGGAGAGTTCTCCGAGGCCCGTGAGGACTTGGCTGCCCTGGAGAAAGACTACGAGGAGGTTGGTGTCGACTCTGTGGAAGGAGAAGGTGACGAAGAGGAAGGAGAAGAATATTGAGGCGATTACATATATCAACACCATTTAACCATTTTGCTGTTCATGTAATATAACCTACACGTTTCATGTTTTGACTTTCTTGTATTTAACTCACATCAAACACATGATTATTAACTTATCAACTATTGTCCCTTTTGATCACTCGGCCACGATACATAGAGAGGCGAGGTAAGTAGAGAATCTTATCCAAGTGTCCTCTTCGGCGGTCCCCGATATATAAGATCTTATCAACTCGTGTTGATATATTTGTTATCAGAAGACATGAGGATGAGATTCTTTTCATCATCCAAAATCATTTTAACTACGTTTCTATGAAAAGTGTACATCCCTGATCATTGCACTACCCTGAGGACTCTCTGGGGTGGTGTTTTAGCATTGCGACGTCGTAATGTTTATGGCGTAATAGCATTATGATGTCATTACCTTATAACTGAAATATTGTGATGTCATAAATTGATGATGTAAAGCAATTGTGACGTTATGTACTTGACAATGGCAGGGTATTGTTTAGGATCTACTGTCAAAACGACAACTCTTCGGTGATATAGGTTGATCTCCAACATGATCCTATGAAACACAGTTTTGGATGATAATTTGACAATTCATACACTCTATAATGATGATTCTGTTTCACTTCTTATTCTTAAAAGCATGCCTTGTTACATTTCGTGTTTTGTTTTAACCTTTTAACCTCAGGGAAACGTTGAAATGTTCTATGTAAGACCATTAATTATCATAAGCTCATGAAAGCAAAATAAGTTGTCACAAATTATTCAACAATTTATTCACAAATGAAATAAAAATTCTTTGATTATCTGCGGTTTGCTTTACTTGAATAATCGAATCTTCATTCTTGAAGCAACACGGTCATGATCGTCCAGAGAATACAACCAAAAAATCAATCTTTTTCATTATTGCTTAACATAACGGATATTAACTTCAAATGTAGGAACTAGCAATTTTTACATTGAGCAGGTAGAATAACATGGGAAGATGATGATATTATCATCTCAAAATGTAAAATTCTGTTTTATATGCTCGATTAAACCAACAGTTATTGAAACAAATTCAATTTCTTTTATTTCATCACAATCTCAGAGTAAAGTTCCACAAATCACAAGGATGACAAACATATTTAATAAATAAATAGTGGACGCAGAGCTGCTGTCCACAGTGGTCCCAGGTGTCCCAGTAGTTGTGGGTCTGCGGTTCAATTCATCTCTCACAGCACTCAGGAGAGGATATTTGCCCTGCTTACACACGTTGTGAGGATCATCAAAACTGACTTCCCAGAACATTACACCTCCCAGGCCGTTCTTCTTTATAAACTCCGCCTGTGTGAAAAAGGTCTTAGGTGAAGAAGAATCAATTCAAATACAATAACTCGTATTTGTCAAAGTGAGTAGATTATCTCCCCACAGCGTTACTCGAGTAACGTCCCTAGTAATCTCTATTACAACTGTCTGAATGTCTATTTTGTAAATGTAAAATGTCACTCCATGGAAATGTATATTGTACACAAATTTTGTACTCATGGCCATGCGACCTTAAATACAGGAAATAAAATTATCTCTATATTACAACTGGGGGCGGGTAGCGCAGAGGTTAGCGCGTTCGGCTTCGAATCAAGAGGTCCGTGGTTCGAATCGATATAATGTCGAGGTAATTATGTACATTGCCGAAAGCCCTAATAAAGAATTGGCCATCAGTTCAACAGACGTCAGTGACGATGCTTCGAAAAAAGCCACGGACGGAGATAGGACGCAGACAGGTGTCCGTCGTATGATCTATATATGCCGTCAGTCCTTATCTATTTATGAATTTCATTAAATGAAATATTAATTAAAAGGGGAAAGAAAATTCTTATTCACATTGTATACTTTTAATATTCTTTTAGATATTCATTTACATATCAAATTGAGGCGTCCATAAAATATCTTTGTACGTTAGCTAACAAGTTGGTTAATACAGGTTAGACGTTTATTATCGGCGATACTTGTTGTTTCCAAGTTTTTATTTATTCTATATTATAAATTCTAATCAATTTGACTTTCGCTGATATTTCATGCACAATTAAATGAAATGTCTGAATGTCAGACTACATGTTAAGAAGTTATCGATGCATCAGAGAGAAAGTTGGCTTTAGCTAACCTTCCCCATATATATACAGGGGTGTGCTAATATGTGGCTGCAGAGTGATAATAACGTTAATTTAATTGGCAATTTTTAAGGTTCACGTTTATGAGTTTTACACATAAAATAAAAAAGTGTCCTAAAAGCTTGAGTTATTGTATCACTAAGTGTTTTGTTTCGGTCACTTTTTCAGCGGTTTATGGCATGGGGAAATAATTACAATTGCAGAAAACATACATTTAAATGCATATCGTTGGATATGATTTTCGGCAGCAATTAAAAAAGAAGGTGAAAACTTACCATTACTAAACATAATATAGAAAACCACCGAAAGTGCACAGGAGGAAAGTTATGGTCTTAAAGTACATAATACTTTATACTTTATAATACACATGCATTACACTATTGATGTAAATATGAAGTTTTGACTTGGGGTGATGCATATAGACATACTTTTGTTCACTTTACATTGGTATATTCTTTGCATTTTAGTCATATTATATAATCATAGACACGTGAAAACCTGTTTTTATAGACCTGAGGAAAGTGATATTGACAGAGGACGAAACTCTGAAACTCTGTCAATATTGCTTTCCTCGGGTCTACCTCTGTCAATATTGCTTTCATGGGGTCTATAAAAAAATGTATTGACCGAATTCACCAGTCCATAATTGTTTCATTATGTTTGGAATAAAATGCGAAAAGAAAAGAAAAGAAATACCAACAGTCATGAACAGCAATCTGAATCAATTGTGCAACATGACGGCAAAATGACGTCACGATAACAATAGCATGACATCATGTAACAACGGTTTGACGTCAGTATGTCTATTTCAAGTTAATATCACTTTTGGTCGGACTCGGAGTGAAGTCAATATGATTTGCTGTTGACTGACACGTGACCGCTTCTCGACCAATCGGATAGCCGGAAAAATAAGCTTACATTATAAATTTGTATATGCAAGTGATAATTTTTATACCAGTACTCATTATCTCTTTCATCTGATCACGCACATGAAAGTTTCTTTAAAAACATTGGTTCATGATGTATCCATTTACAAAGCAGATGTTACCGTCTTTACTAAAAGGTTGTCCATTTAAGAGTTTTGGATCTACGAGACGCAATGACGCATACTGACAAATTTAACAAATGTATCGGGACTTTATTCTTCGGTCTAATTTGAAAAGAAAATGGATTGCCTACAAGTTGTTATTTTTTTTTTTTATTAATAGCAATAGGTCATTTCTTGAATATTGGGATTAGTGATTTCCATTTGTTGTTGGATACAATCATTTCACTGTTACTTTTAAAAATGAATTTTTCGACAAAATAGATTTCCTGTAGAATTTTTTGTAGTTGCTCAGTTTTGGAATTGTATTTTTGAATATAAATATAAACATAAATTGATGTTTTCTAGCAGAAAGAAGTATTTGATTTATCAAGACATTGTTATTTGACATAAGTATAGGATTCTCTATCAGTTTGATTAAACAAAATTCTATAGGCTTGTAATGTGTCTTTATATTTTTTTCAAAATTCAGAAATTTGCTCTTAATGGTTAATCGTGGAATAAATATTTATCGGATGAAAACACGACCATTTTTGTAGGAGCGGCGTTTTATGAATAAAGATAGTAAATATTGCCATTACATCACCTTACATCTTTCATTTCCATGGCGACAAGTTTAGTTTGCCAATTTGTCTTAGATGTGTTTGACTAAGATCTACATCACTACACAATGCGCTGAAAACAGGAGTGTAAATATGGCATTGATACCGCCTTTACATGTACATCGCACACCCTGCCCAGTGTAAACAGTTGTCGGGTTGGTTGGATGCTATTTATAGAAATGAGAGACCACGTGCCAATATTCTACTTAGATAACGATGTGAGTGCGTGAGTAAAGGAAGGGATAGAGGGGGAGTAGGCGTTGCGTGAAGACTTGCAATGTTAGTTTCTGTACATGTCACAATTCTTATTTTTACAAAAATTACAGTTTCAAGAATAGGTTCACAAATTAACGATTTCGTAATTGTATTGTAAATAATGTATTCATTACATTATCTCATCTGCCTCACGTGGTATGTTCAAATTTGAATGTTATTGAAATACCAAAATTCAGTTGTCGGAGGGTACGTAATAAACAAATTTGAATATCCACAATTTGGCTGCACTAAGAGATTTTTGCCATTTATAATTTCACAATGTATTTTAAAAAGTAGAATACTATGAAAATGTTTTAAAAAATTGTATCAAAAACGCTACATAGCGAACCAAAAATACAAAGTACATGTATAGTGCAAATTGGCAAAGGAACATGAATATATTATTTTAGAGTGCAGGAAAAGTTGAAAATACGAAAAGGATATGAAAGTATGGACGGACATTGGATGCCATGCCATGTCACGCGGTAAAGCCATGGCATCTTAAGGCCTGAAGATCTAAAATTTATGATAACTGACTGTTTATTGCTATCCTTGTCCTCACCTTTCTCTCGATACTCTGTGTATCTTCGTATCCGACCCAGTTCTCTCCGCTGTAGGCGTAGGGAACTTGTTGTTCCTCATCCCAAACTCGTGTCCACCCGTTAGACAGGTTCTCACAAATCTGTGAGCAGAAACGTTGACACAAAATAAGTTGAAGAAATATGTTCTCTGAGATGAGTAAAAACTGCCAGGGTTTTAAGTTATGGTTTAAAGGGAAATCTCTCGGACGGCTTATAATTTTAAATGTAAATTCGTTACCTTCGTAATTGTGACTGACCTCAGCAAGAAAGAGTCTCCCTTTGACCTCGAAAATGTTTCCGGGGTCACCGCCGCCCTTCTCTACAGCTGCCCCGACCTCGTTGTTACTGACGTTGCTAAGCTTGAAGCTTGCCCCGGCTCCCGTCGTTCCAACAACAACCCGCTTGGGATCAGCTCCTCCGTCCAACCACACGTTTACAGCGTACTCCTGAGGAGAGAGACGCTGTGATAACACTCAAATACCCGATATTTATTTGAGGTCCATACGTTCACGTTAACGCTTTTTGACAGGGAAACTAAAATCAATTTCATTAACTCAATTGAAACTTTAAACGTTATGTTCACATGGGTTTATCAGTTAAAAAATTCACAGACTATTGTATGGGGAGAGAAACAGAGTCACTGTTACAAAACTCATTAATGCCGACATTCAGGGTTTGCCATTCCTCGAAGTTAGTCCACCAGGTATTCATAGTTAGTTAAGACAAATTATCAGTATTCAAGGCACAAATTGCAACTGAAAAAGGTGTCAAATGTATAAAGTTTGGATCATTACAAATGCACTTCAAAGGGATGAAAATTAGTTACACCCTTCTGTACTATTGCACAAATTCTTGAAATCGGTTTTAAATCGCTGAGCGTGCTCAGTCAGTTCTCCCGTGTGGGGGCGTTATGCTTTCTACACTAAATAACTTTCTTTACCAAACTGGGAACATACACCCCATGGCAATGAAACATTTGGAAGTGGTAATATATATTGATAAGGTTGAATTGATGATATTAATCATAATGGTTTAACTTGAAGACCAGGAGTATTCCGATAGCACCTCATTTGTGTGTTCAGTTGTTGTAATCTTGATCTTCTAAACATGCAGGTGAAATGTAATGACAATGTAAGATGTGTCATGTCTTCTGATCTTTATTCAGTATATGGTCTATGATCAGACACACAGACGACGTCATGATAACTTTAACATTATCCCGGAAGTAAACTCACCACGTTGTACAAGGGAGAGAACTTCGGATCACTGCGTGGAAACAAAGGACTGTTGAAGCCGGTTACTTCACTCCAGGTTCCAAAAAAGTCATAAGTCGTTAGGATGAAATAGTCCAAGTACCTAAATGGTCATTAGAAAAAATTGGACTCCATAAGAATCTTGGTGGTGATTTTTCTTCATGTTCTTTAGTCCCGTTGTAATTAAAACATGCTTTAATCTATTTGGGGCCACTTAACACACGACAAATTGATTATTGATCTGCGTGATATGATGTATCATAAGATTTTCCGAACAAATCTCTCTGACAGCAATCTCGAGGTGATTGAAGTCTTTTCTGACAAGTTGACTGTGGGTGGTACTTCTCAGTTGAGGAGAAAATATAGATAGTTAATCCTCTATGTACACCTATTATTTCAGTTTCAAGCAAATACTACAATCTAGCAGTATGAACTCCTGTTCAGTCATGATATTTCCATGAGGCTCCTTCAACCTTTTCACCCCCTCAACAAATGCCTCGTATCACCGCCGGCTGATTTCTTATGGATATACCCAGCATGGATTTTCTCAGCCAATGAAATGTCGTGTCAGAATTAAATATTCACAACTTAACGGTTCTCAAACGAAGCACTGACGAACTTTCTTTATTTGAAGTTCTTATTAATCCAGCTGCTACAATAGCCTATTTGTATCCGCGTATAGTTCCTTCAAATATCCTGAGATGAATAACAAGCGAATGAAATGATTCGCATCTATCAATAGTGACACGGCCAATTGAAGTCATACGAAAGAGAGCGTTGTTACTGGCTAGTTCGCTAATAAAAAATATTACGGCGCCAATATAAAAACGTATCTTATGTTCATGGTGACAGAGATCTTGTTGCATGCACAACAACAACAACGATGTATGAAGTTTGAAATATTATGTTTCATTGACTCAGTCAGTGATACGTGGCTTTTCGCCGAGGGATATCAGGGTATTTGAAGGAGCTCCGCAGATACAGGTACGCTGATGAAGACGGATGGTTCTTATTCTGCTACGAGGCAAATGCATCGATAGCTATCAGTGGAAAACAGGAGCAGACAAACATACCTTGATATAGTATTAGTAATATTGTTAATGTATTTATGATTCGAAAAAGGTTGCAAGTGTAACATACCTTGAGACTTCAGAAATGTTATAGCCTTCCTTGATTATGTCTTCACCCGCTGACACAACTGCCGTTAGAAGCAAGCGTTGCCCATTACTTTCTCTGTCAAACTCTGCTCGCAGTGCCTGAATCATGAAGATACTTTTGGGTAAGAAGAACTTATGAAAAGGGTTATATTTTATCCATGGTATGATATCAATAGTGTACAGATGCATCCTGAATTTTGTTTATCTCTAAGTGTACATTCCGAAATTAATGAATATATTAGACGTTAACTGCAACTGAATCATAATCTTTCCATTTTCAATATATCCTATCTCAACACAGACCTTTGGGTCAGGGGTCCATGTTTCGAAATAAGGCAAGTCTATATTGACAGCAGGGGTAAGATTTTCATAATTCATATTTCCTTTATTTTGAAATATGATTTTCCGTATTAACTGAATGACAAATTCAAAACTGTTCACAAAACAAATTTACAAAAGATAATGTTCACGCCCATTCTTTAGAATTACACCAAGGTTATAGTCCACCGGCCACTAGGGGTCCCCATGCACCAAGTTTTTATTGTCAGATCAAGTGACTCTTAGGTTGTGCCATCATATTTGTTTGGTGAGCTAGGTGCCTTCATATGTGCATTTACTGGAAATCCATATTGTATTACATTCTCATATGATTAATCTCGATAATTAGGTTTCCTCACTATTGTTTAATGTTTACTTGTTGTGGTTATATGTACCGAAAATTCGTATATCCTACAACCAACCTGATGGAGTAATCATGTACTCAGGAACGTGAATTTTAAAATAAAGTTGTTAAGCAGAAAATGTTGTCTTCCTTATGTACATATCACTTATAAGAGCCCTATAAGGATTTCATTTTGTTGTCTACTGTGGACCTGATTTAAAAAAATGTTGATAAAGTTTGCTGTCTGCAACTGAATGATTATTGCTGTGAAGATGAGTCAAACAATGTAACATGGACACTATCATGATACCATCAAAAGCCTAGAGTATCATACAATGCATTTCAATTAGCAGGTGGCTCTATGAAAAACATCTCTGTTCCAATGCCTGTTGTTCTTGTTGCTAATGAGAGTCATAATTCGACTCTTGTGGATGGGAAGGTAGAGCCAGTGTGCTCTTCCTAGAGAGTTGGTTGACATCAAGGCCCCGCAATGTGACAGCTTTGATGATGCTAATCATGGTTGTTGTGGTGTGTAGTGTATGGTGATGTAATTGATGATGATGCTCTCTTTTAAAACTATTATTTTGATAAATTGCTGATGTCCAAAATGCAGCTGAATCAAACAGTCATATGGAGATTGAAAATAAATAATTTGCAAGAATGTACTTCTATACTACATGCCTGTGTAATGACGGAATTAGTACCTATGTGGTATCTTTCTTCTTTGAACACTTTAAATCTATCCCTTTAAATCTACAATGATTTAGAAGTAAAACAACACATTCAAAATACAAAATTGTAAGTTTTTTCCAAGGTTGAGTTGGTGTATTTCAATTAAAGTAGATTAACGGTAGGTCCCTTGGTTTGCTTTTGGCATGTGGACCCCTAGTGGCCGGTGGACTATTACCTTACCCTTTGTGAAATATGGTCTGGTGACCAATATTTTATATTCTATAGAGAATATAAAAATATTGTTTCATTAATAACGTCACACGTACGCCATAATCATGCTTCGAAAACATCAATCTTAAAACATTATATTTGCAGTGAAATACGCGGGTACGGTAATAAACATTCGGGTTGCAGCACATATTTACATGTACGGTGCTCTGACAGCATGAACATGTGATCATTGTTTTCATGTTTGGTCTTTGCCTTAATATTCAGTAAATACATACTAAAAAGTACTAAAAGAAGTTTTTTCAATAAATTACTAAACTTCAATAATCAAGGATAAAATCATATTTATAGAAATGAAACATGATGGTTAATATCAAAGAAATAAACGTAAAAAGTGTACACTCATTCCATTAGGTATTTATGAAATAGACATATGATGTGCCAGTACCAAGCGCTTCAAGCGTCAAACAATAGTTAAAGCTCTTATCATACCTTAAGTAATTCTGTGAAGTTGGACTTTGTAGCCGAAGTGGGAAACTCCCAATCAATATCGACACCGTCAAAACCATAGTTTTTCAGATTTTCAGCCACGTTCATTGCAAAGGCTTCCATAGACTCCTTCGTTGCCGAAACTGTTTCGAAAATGTCTTCACGAGAAGCCAGCTCACCTCCTATAGACAAAAGGGTCTTCAGATTGGGATTCCTGGTTTTGATTTGGTTGAATCTTGTGAAGAGATCAGCATTTGGTACGAGTGTTCTAGTGGTTACGTTTAAATCAGCGAAGGCGAATATCAGATGCGTGCAGAGATTGGCATCAATGTCGTCCAGTGAGATTCTAGCATTTCGATGTTCCCTCTCTAAAGACCAACTCGTAAAGAAACACATGCGTACATAGCTCGCACCTATAAACAGAAAAGTACCACGTGAGAGTAGGTGACAGAATGCAGCTAAATGCACCTGAATTTATAGAGACTCTTAATATCGACAAATTGAATACAGGATGACGGTGATTTAGCTTCTTGATAAGTTTTTATGCCTAATGATTTATTTGAACTATCAGCTCATTGTAGCGCCCAAACAGCAGGTGAACCATATTCCTTTACGTAGCAGTCCAGATCTGATCGTAAATATTACTCATAAGACTCTCAAGATTGTTCGAACCTACATTCAAACAAAGAGGTTCTCCTAATGCTTGTACCATTGTTTTCCTTCTTTCTATTATCTTCTATCGTCGCGTACGTTTCACTTTAATGTACATACTAGGGATAGGAAGTGTTCTTATTTGTATAATTTGTATGATTCCTCTTATCATGGATACGATGTGTTCAAAACAAAGGAATCATAGTAAAACAAGGAAGTAAAATTGGACTTTGCATTCATCTTCTTAGGTTATGTTCATGCATCTCCCATGTATAATTATTATAATTATCATTATTAAGGTCCATTACACTTTCATAATTCATCATTGACGACTATGAGGATTGTTTGAAGTTGTTGTTGTCTTTAAAGGGTTTTTTTGGTGTGTGTGTGTGTGTGTGTGAGTGATATATGGTGTGATATTATTTCAAATAACTTTCGAGTATTCATTTTTTTCATGTTCCTGCCTAATTTTAATGTTTTCACAGTGTGGAGGTTGAAAAGATCTTTGATAATCAAAACAAATTCAATTGAAGTGTAAACGTGAATATATTAAATATCATGTCTTCTTTTTTTAAGAAATTGGGAATCAGCTTTTATTTTTTAATGACTTACAAATTCAAAGAATGGCAACCATTTCTATTCTGTTACAAATTTCCATTGACACCGGCGTTTGGTTATGGTTAAGGTTTACAAAGAAAGGAATGAAATTGTACAAATTCGTACTTAACCTTGTGATTGCAATAGCTTTCTTCAATCAATAATTTCATGCACTGTCATCAATGATGTTTGGGTTTTTTCTTCCATAACTCTAGGTTATAATTGCATTGTTTTAAACAAAAATAAAACGTTTTACTTTACCGTATAACCGTGTCTAGAGCTTCACCGGTTAATTTGATACCAGCTTTCCTGAAGGACGTTTCTACCTCCGAAACATAGCCTTCATTCTCACCACGACAGAACTAACTAGATAGCATTCTAAACACCCATCAAAAGGGATACCTCGTTCGTTGGCCGTAGCATAAAGTGTACTTAACATACTTTCAACCTTTCTCCTTTCATGAGGCCAATGCAGGGGCAGTTTACACAAAGCACAAAGGACATCATTTCAGTGAGAGTCAAGACACGATTGTTGACAATGTCCTCAACATTTACCTACCATCAAACAGAACATGGCTGGATGGATGACGTTTCATTTCTCTCAGTAACCTTAAATTGCCCGTACTGTTATTGTTACAATAATGATTTATCGTTATGTTGTTCTTGTATGTTTTATGATCATAAGGGGCATTTAACTATACTCGAGGTTGTAATAATTACTCAAATAGACAGCTTTTGTGTTATGGTTTTCCTGTACGCTCCTGTATGTTCCTGTTTTCCTGTATGTCCCTTGCTCTCGAGGGGCATATAAAGTGTATGCTGCTTTTTGTACTCGATGATACGACGAGAAGGTAAATAGCAAGGAGAGGTTAAGAATTATAGAGTCTTCCTCTTTGTCGTCACAACACGCCAAGCCAAAAGATGTGTACATCTAAATGACATTCCTCAATTTCAAAACAGATATTCAAACGTTTTAGGATAATGTTAAAAATGGACGATCGCCTTTCGAAGAAACCAAATTTAGTATTGGGTGAACTTTTTTAAATACAAATTTAGTTTGCAAAGTCTCTAGCCTAGGCAACATTGCCATCTTCAAAACTAATGTTCCACTATAAGACGGTGTGTTCCGCTTCAAACTAATGGTGATTATCCAATAAATTGTTACTGAATTTAGCTAATAGTTGTACAAAAGTTGGTGCTGAACTGAGTTGAAAGCTGTATACTGAGCTATGCAACATATTGATTTTAGATAGATTATCAATAAGATATAAATAACTTATCATTATTCAATAAAATGGTGCATAATAAATGGAGATGTTTATGCTGAAATTGACATACCTTGTGTGGCACACATGGCCATAAGAGCAAGAGTAAAACATAAACATCTTGACATCTTGAATGACGACCGTACAAAGAAATATGATGACTACTCCGCAATTTTGATGTCTGCACTCCGAAAGTTTGACGACTGCACTCTTTACATCTGACGACTGCTCTTAACAAATCTAACGACGTACTCCATAAACCTGACGACTGCACTCTTCCGATCTGACGACTGTACCCGACGAATCTGACCACTGTGCTCAACAAACCTGACGACTTTTCTCCACAAATCTGATGACTGTGATCTACAAAAATGGCGTCCGTTATCACACCTACATCCAGATCCGGTTCTGAATTGCTTCAAAGCGATTATTCCTGTTCCCGAGACTTCTTATATGTGTGTGCAAACACTACCCACAATACACCCTATATTGAGAGACGCGAAACTGTATAGAGAGATGTACATGATTAACCTGTTCAGGAATTCATCGTCAATTGTAGGATAGGCCCACTTGAGGCCTGAATCATCTCTATCATCTCACACATAATCTGAAACAGGTCTACCGATAAATAGAGATTCTTACTCTATGACTTTTACGAAACGAGTGTGATTTTTTGTATTACCCGAGCGAAAGCGAGGGTAATACACAAATTCGCACGAGTTTCGTAAAAGTGATATGACAAACTTCCGAGGGTTATAATTTCTTTATTACTGATTCTTTTTCATTTTAAACACACGGAATGCGGCCTGCTACCTTTCTGGCTGCCCGCTACAGTGAAGTCACGAACAATGGTTTTATGACGTCACAGACGAGGTAATACGGTAACTCGCTCTGAAACAATCGTTGCTAGGCAAAAGTGATATGTGCACATGTGCTCATATTGAAAATATGTAACCGCTTATGATTAACCATATGGGTAATAATATCTTATACTAACCATACCTTATGCACAACGACGACCCTTTCTGTGAAGATCATTTCTTGCTTGTGTTACAAATGTTTGCACATAACGCTTTTTACACAAACTGTAATAGAAGAACTGCGTAACTTCTGGGAAAAGTTTGAATAAATGGATAGAAAACTATATGCTCTTCAATGTCAAACTACGGATATTTTATTTCATTTGATAAAACATCGTTATAGCAATCGTTTATTATCAATGTGAAAACATTAGCTTGTTTCCAGATTGAAATATCGTGCCACTGTAGATACTGTAATAACTGTACAGTGAAACCCTAAACTAAAGAATAGTTTTTGGATTGGTTTTTTGAAACCCTTAAATCTCTCTAAATACATGTTATATGTAAGATCATTAAAACATGTCAACAAAGTAAAAGCTTGTTATTGAAAAAAAAACTAGATGTTTAAGAATTTCTAGATGTTAATTAGTGTCAGACAAGAATATGTACTGAGTCCATCGTTTTCCCTTCTACATTGTCAATGAGAGTATAAATATTGAATATAGGCGTTCAAATGTGTGTCATTTAAAACCGTGATCAGATGTTAAAACCTATCCTAATTGGGAAAAATTTGACGGCTTAACTACCGACTTCTGTCGTTTGTGTAGTCGTGTCATTACACCTGTGCAAGTGTTGTAGCTTGTACAAATAAATAATTGGGAATTTATGAGATTTTTCAAAGTACGGTTAACATGGGAAACGCTGTTTTGATTCATTTATTTTTAAAGCACATATTTCGATATCAATTTACGTACAGTATATGCATTCCATTCTGAATGAATATTGTAACTTGTAAACTTTGTCATATGCATATTATTTTGGATTCAAAGAAAATCTGTACCATAAAAAGTACGTACTTAAATATTAATTAAATCATTTTTGGCGGTTATTATCTTGATCTCAAACTTTGTCTTATGCATATTATTTTGGATTCAAAGAAAATCTGTACCATAAAATGTACGTACTGAAATATGAATTAAATTATTTTTGGCGGTTATTAAGTATTCTTGATCTCAAAGGAAGTTTGAAAGCTTGTTGTTTATCAACAAGTATTTCTCAAACTTTTGTAGTTGAAAATTTTTGATAAAGCCATTCGTAGATATGAGTTAACGAAGCGAAAGTTTTGCCTGTATCTTTTTTTTTGGAAATCTATACTTAACAGGGAAAGGGGTTAGGGGTTAAGGCAATGAACAAAATGATCTTGTGTCTTTCGCTATATGAGGGCACGTATCGAAAGCTACTGGTTCACCTATCATATATAAGACCTTAGTTTAAGATCAACAAAATAACAAAAGAGATTATTGAAGTTGATTTTGAAAGGATGCACATGTTAGATTGAGGTTAAAAAATCAGTCACTCTGCAAGGTCTTAAAATGAAAACAAATTATCGAAAAACACCAAATTTTGTATATAGTGATAAGTAATGTTTATAAAAGGTAAATCAAAAGTTTCAGAAAAAGAGGGATAAAAGTGTTGCATGTTTAACTTGATTAATGCCTACATTTTTATACCTTTGAATCCTTTATCCCCTTTTCCAAAAAAGAGTTTCTCAAAACTCTTATGTCGTTTAGTCGCTCCGCTCGTTGAAGTTAAAAGAACAGTCCTATTGGGATATTGGAATATGTCATTTTCCCCATAACAAAATGGCTGACTGGATGTCGATATGTCGACATCTTTAAGTATTTTAAAGCATAGGAGTCATCTTAGAATAATTCCATCAATTATCCTTTATTTGCTATCTTCATTTGATGACAAAGGTTCCCATAATGGTATTATTTAGAGAGGGATTAATTTAAGGATAGTATGTGTATATTTGGAAGGTCTGTTTGCGGAAGGATTCTGGGAAGGTGCATGATGTATGTCACTTATCAACCGATCACAACTTTGACCGCTGTTTACGAAGGTTACAGAAGGTTATTTGATATTCATATGTTTCCAACAGTGAACTATATCAGACGTCAACTCCTCCCTCCTTCAACCAGGCGATCTAAGCACAAATTGTAATCTTAATACTCTTGTACAAATGAACACTTTTAGTACACCTCAACACTAGCTGTATAACTTACCTTAATAATGTTCCACTAAATGTACATCTCAACATTACTGCTATATCTTATCATTATGTGCATATATTTTGTATATCATCTTTTACATCTCAACCTATCAGTACATCTTAACACTATACACTTCACACTATATGTACATCTTAATAATATGTGTACATCTTAACACTATGTGAACATCTTAACACTATGTGTACATCTTAATACTATGTGTACATCTCAATACTATGTGTACATCTTAACACTATGTGTACATCTTAACACTATGTGTACATCTTAACACTATGTGTACATCTTAATACTATGTGTACATCTTAATACTATGTGTACATCTTAATACTATGTGTACATCTTAATACTATATGTACATCTTAACACTATGTGTACATCTTAACACTATGTGTACATCTTAACACTATGATTTTTTTTATCTTAAATTTATTAGTACATCTTAACACTCTATGTAACCCATAACACTTTTTAAGCATCTCAATGCTATTGGATTAAAGCATCTAAAATACAAAGATAACGAAACTACATATCATGGAATGCACAGAAAAGAGCTTCCCCTAAACACGGAAGAGATTATAAACCTTCTTGTTAAATAATCTTTTCATTCTATGTGTAAAACAAACATATCATTTTTGACGAAGAGTTCCACTACAAACGCTTAAAATGATATCATATACATTGTTTCTTAATTTTGTTATTGTCAATAGCACTAGCTCCTTTTCATCACATAAGCATAGAAAATGTAAATACGTGAAACATGAACTTGTACGTAAACTGTTAATTAAGAATAACAAATAAGTAAAACAATTAAACTTATTTTATTGTCTCGTTATTAAAGTATAACAATGGAAATAAATATTAAATATAAGATAAAAAGATTTTGATTGGCATCAAAAAAGAAAAATGGTAAATTGAAAAAAACCCACGAAAATCACGAAAATATTACGTCAGCGTTTCGGAAAGCTCCATAGATATCAAATTGAAAGACAGCAATCATAATGGATCAGATTTCTCACCTTTCTCGTAAAGCTGTTTTTTTCAAAAGAAATTTGTTACGTGACTACACTCTCTATTGTAATCTATATGATCATAAGGGTACTATAGTAAATGAAAAGTTAAAGTAAGTTGAAGTAAACCATAACCTACATGAATGTATGATTTAATGAACTGACAAAGTCAAATTCGATTATTCGTTGCAAAAGAAATTAATCTCTTAGCATAACTCAAATAAAACAGATCACATACGAAAATTAGCATTGTACATGCATGAATAGTAATCAGGAAAAATCTTTAGAGGGCACATTATTTTCATATAATCTTGTAATGGTATATTTCAAAATTAATCTCCTTACACCATCAGCAGTGTTGAACAAAGTACCAAATAAAGAAAAAGAAACACATAATAATGACAGGACGAGGCGGCTGAACTCGTGGCGACTGAACTTGTGACGACTGAACTCGTGGCGACGGTGAAGGTATATCCCTCGGTACTGACACCAGAATACCCGTTAGATGATGTTGAGATGACGTCAGTATACTGTGACGTCATGTCCTTCTCTACATCGAGCACATCTTTTACAGCTGTCATGAGAGGATATTTGCCCTTCTTACACACGTTGTGAGGATCATCAAAACTGACTTCCCAGAACATAATTCCTCCAAGTCCATTATTCTTTACATACTCAGCCTGTGGTAAAAACAGATCTCCCTTTAATGTAAATAACAAAACTCTGAAATACATAACTTACAAATTCAACATGAGGCTTATACGAGCACGACCCGTGGACTTTACCTTAACTTAACTGTGTCCCTCAGCATATTTCTCTACGTCGCTTCCTCTTAAGTATATAAACGTTAAGAATTTTAGATCAAACTATCATTGTGCAGTGTTAATGTGTGTTCGGGAATGGGGAAGGGGGAAGCGTTCATAAAATGCTTCCTTAGTCACTAGCTTCTCTAAAAGATTGGAAGTCAGATCACCCTACCGAAAAGTGTTTACTTAAAATATATTTAGGGCAAACTGACCGATGTTCGAACACCACCCGAGGTGACTGAGAGCTGACGTAATAAAAAGTGCATTGTCGGCAAAATATTTGTTTTAAAATATAAATTTTTAGTATGTCATTTTATTCTTTTCATCAAATAGACATTTGATTGTTTGTATCATGTACAATCGATATTTTGCTATGATGTACAAGTTAAAGATCCATGTAAGAAATTGGCCAAATATTTGTTTCAATGTAAATGTTGACTAGCAGGTTAGGAAATAAAAGGAGCGCAATAAAATCTTAAACTGTATTCATAAACAAGTAGAAACAACCAAACAGTTGAATTATGCTGAATATGTGTACATTAAAAGAGAATATTTAAGTAAATATTGAGATATTGATCATATGTCAAAATGACCTTACTTCGGACAGTTTTGACCATGGTTCGGACACTTTCTATATTTTCTTTATACGGACGTGTAATGCTTTTTAATTCAACCAAGAAAAGTTCTGGAAACATGCATTAACATACGACTAAGAAATTTACCAAAGTGATTAATTTTTAACACATGCGGTTTAGCAATTACGGCGTTTTTGCGTCAAATGCCTACAAAAGTGATTGTGACGTCATAATTCTGTAACGACGCATGCGGCAGTATCGGGAGAATTTAACATCTGAAAGCATGCTCTGTAGAGATCAAAAATTAATTCATGTTTACGAAAAACCTTGATATTATTGTACATGAACTACTCACTGCGTGTTTTGGAATATCTGAGATCATTTTGATAAATAATTTAAGCTTAGGGAACTTTCGAGAAAATTTTGTGCAACTGTCCGAAGTTAGGTCAGAACTGTCCGAACCTCGGGCGATTTCATATAGGCAATAAAAACCGTTAATTTCGGATAACTTATAGACATTTTTGCATTTTAAGATAGAAATTGAAAATAAGTATTCCTTTTTTGATAGTTTGGTTTGCTCATATTTACATTATTCAAATTATCTTTCATAATGCAGAGTTAAAAACATTTGAATCGAAACACTGTCCGTACCTCGGTCAGTTTGCCCTATATTCTCCTGTAAACAGTATTTATTCTATATTACGTTTGAGCGAATATACCTGCCTTGTTCGCCGATGCTCCACTGATAAATGTTTCTAAATACAAGTTCTGAATATTTCTCACCTTGCTTCTGATGCTCTGTGTATCCTCGTACCCGACCCAGTTGACTCCGCTGTAGGCGTAGGGAACCTGTTGTTCCTCGTCCCAAACTCGCGTCCACCCGTGAGCCAGGTTCTCACAGATCTGTGGACACATCAGATATTACCATTACTCATGCATTTACCATTTCATGATTAACGTAGGTTCGGTTACCAATGTTTTAGTCAAAAAATTAACCCAGAGAAAAAATAGATATGGTTTTACCTTTTTGTAAAAGAAAGTGTGCTGACTTACCTCTGGGAAGATGAGTCTACCCTTGAGATTAAAGATGCTCCCGGGTTGACCCCCTCCGATTTTTACAGGTGCTCCAACTCCGTTGTTGGTGATGCTGCTGAGAATGAAACTGGCTCCGGCTCCTGTTGTTCCTACAACAACCTTCCTTCGGTCTGCTCCACCATCCAACCAAACGTTCACGGCATGATCCTAAACGATTGAACCCCAGGTTGTATATTTCCCTCGATGTGAAAGGAAAATAATGGGTTATTTCATTATTAGCTTAAGACAGCGCTTACATTTTTAAAATAAATGTATCAAGGTAACATTGGTTACTACAAAGATGGATCAAACCTTTTTGTTTTTGGAAGTGCATACCCCTGGGTTTGCATATACTTATTTTTTTAATGCAATTCAATTGGATTTCTAAATGTAATTCCAGGGACCCTTAGAAGGCAAAACAGCAACGCGTTTGCTTTTGTTCAACAATTGCTCTGTCGTGTTTCTTATTCATGGCGTGTAGTCACTTTAGGTGAAAGGCCAAAATAACTGCACAAACAGTTTTTCAGGTTTTGTCAGAATGAAATCAGTGCTAAAAGAAAAATATATCAGTGTACCACGTTGTACACGGGAGAAAATCTTGTATCATTGCGTTTAAGTAAAGGACTGTTGAATCCAGTGACTTGACTCCAGGAACCGGAGAAGTCGTACGTCATTATCAAGATGTAGTCAAGATATCTGAAACAGGATCAAAGATGGCATTTCTTCCAAATATAAAACAATATCAAACGGTTTTATTATTACATTCGAATAGTAAAGTATCAAATGCTATAATATACAATATTGTACTCGTGCACGTTGTTCTTTTACGTCATTGAGGCATTAACTATGTTTAAAGTAGTCACTTGGTCTAAGAACAGGCTATACTGATCAAGTGATGGAAGCTTTATAGCTACTGGTCTGCAAATGATGACACTTAGTTTTTACGCTTAGAATTTTATGACTTTAACTGATTTGAATTCAACGTACCTGGAAACTTCAGGAATGTCGTACCCAGCAATTATAACATGTTCTCCTGCCGATACTGCCGCCGTTAGAAGCAAACGTTCTTTGTCACCATTTCTGTCAAACTCTTCTCGCAGTCCCTGATTTTGAGAAGGTTGATGTATCAGATTCAAAGACGATTGATTTACGATTAAACAAATTGAGGATTGTTATTATTATTAAGTAGAGAGGGTCACAAACGCAACACCAGGAATAATACACTAGGCAAATATTCAAAAAAATGTTGGTAGCAGTTACTTTGTCGAAGGAGGTAAAAGGTTAATGGTATAGTCTATTTCGTTCAATGTAAACATTGACAATGACGAATATGATTTCTTCATACACTTACACAGATTCAGGAATATGGGGAAACAATTCGAAAGTTCCTGTGCAGATTCTTTATTTACGTGTTTCAAAACAACGCTACTGAAAATAAAAGAAGAAACACACTGGATGTCACTTTCAATGTCTTATATAAAGGAGCACATACTTTGAGAACGAGAGTTTACCTTGAGTAGTGATGTTAACCCGGACTTTGTAGATGAAGTTGGAAACTCCCAGTCAACATCTAGACCATCAAAACCAAATTTTCTCAGATCACTAGCAACATTCTTTGCAAAGGCATCAATAGAAGTATTTGAAGCAGAGACGCTTTCCAGTTTGGTTCTGACATTTGCGTTTTCTCCTCCAACAGACAAAAGTGTTTTCAGATTGGGATTTCTGTTTTTGATTTGGTTAAACCTGTTGAAGAGATCAGCATTAAGGACGAGGGTTCTGGTTGTGACGTCAAAATCTGCGAAGGCGAATAGCAGGTGTGTGCAGAGATTGGCATCAATGTCGTCCATGGAGATTCTAGCACGGGGATTTGGCCTGCCCGGGGACCAACTCGTAAAGTAGCACATACGGACATAGCTCGCACCTGATGAAAGACAATGTAAACAAAAACCTTTTATAAAAATATTGAAGATACCGGAAATCATCAACAAAAGGCAATAACAACATTTTTAACTATTTTTTAAATTTTAGGCAGATTAGGAATAAACGAGAAATATCATTTGTACAATATCGTATCATGGAGTTCTTTCAGTAATTCAATCTGTGCATACAAGGTATATACTTAATCACTCTCTTACATTATTGGTTAATAAAGAATATCATCACTCTATCGTAATTGTAACAAAATAGATTTGGATAAATACAATAAATTATATTTACCTAAACAACTTTTGAAATAAACTAAGAAATAAATAAATGAACTACTGATATACTGTAATGATATATAAGAAAGAGTAGATCAAACAACGAATGGTTCTGACTTAACAATCTCCTTAAATACAATACGTTGATACAGATTTCCTATTCTGTAAATTACTATCAACTGTTACGTCTCGAATAGATAAGTTTAGAAGGGGAACTTAGCTCTAGTTCGTGATCACTGACAAAATGGTCAACGGGATTTGCTACCTTTTGTCTTTAGTCATATACATCTTTCTAAATGTATTTCTAAAAAGATTAACCTGATTATGAAATAGATCTGAAAATCATAACAACTTCATTGACTTTGGATGAGCTTTGAGCAATTAACAATTAATTGCTTCAAAATTTACACAAGCAATATTTTTCATACCTGTTACTCTGGTATTCACTACTTTAAATCTTTTCTTTTGATATTTCGATTTTTACTTTTGATCTCCCTCTATCTGAAATCTTATTGACTACCAAGGTGATTTCATTGTACTATAGGCGATATGATAACTTCGGAGCTGTATGTTCGTCCGCAAATTACTGGCTAATCGCAGACTGGGTGAGATCATAGACATTTGATATTTGCACCTTTGTCCTGACAAACATATATATTAATACAAACACATTTTCACTATACACAAATGATAATTTGAAAGAAAATCCTTGATGTGCCCTTTGGCATGTACATTTACACGATTATAATCAAATGCAAAGTTAATTTAATAATGAATAAAAACAACACATGTTGCATCTAATTTATTTCATTTTCATATATACGACTGTTGCCCATTATTTTATTAATAGTTTGTATTCCATTTATGGGAGAGTGTTACTACGTGCTTAAATTTATGTTCTCCATGTACCAGTCATAAACGTTTTTGTGTTTGATTCAGATAAGCGTTTGAATCCGTATTCGGACGATTTTCAGGTGTAACCAAACCATCTAGTTCAACGAGGTTGAGTGTATGTACTCATTTAAGTTCTCAAAAAAGGAGATATGATATGAGCGTGGTTCATAGCCTGATAAACGATAACATGCTTCGAATCATATAAGTGCAATCAGCTTGTCACCTGATTATGGTTGCCTGCGTCATAAATCTAACCTGCATGTACCTAAAAACAAACTTCATTATCTGAACCCAAGGATTTGTATCGTGTCAGATATATATGATTGACTATGTCGTATTACTCATACGATAGCACAAATACAGTATTAATACAATGCAATTTAAAAAAATTCCTTCAGAAAATGTACACCCTAATTATTAGATAATTGATCTGATTGATTATAATGGAGAGTTCAATGTGAAAGAGAATTCAGTAGCCGGCTTTGTTGTATACTACTAGGTGTTCATTTCAAATGGTGTTTTTACTATATCAAGAAACATGGTGTATCGACGTGCTTTAAGAGTGGACACGAGGGCAATGACAATGAACAGTGCGTCTAAACCGATATATAACCGAAAATATTTGTATTTATATATAACACGATATATGTCATATAACACGAAATATATACATCAGTTATTACAAACCGGTTTCACACAAATATGATCATCAAGGTAATATACACGTTCTAATATACTAAGTTCATTTTCCGTCTGTTAATCCATTTTACTTATATATAAACATATATATATGTAAATATATATAAATATTTATGTAAGTTTCTTTTTACTTCAAGTCACTTACCTAAAGGCACACATATCGCCAAGATAGAGAGATATAGACACACACGACCACACGTCATGGCTAACGATTGTACTGAACCCTTTAGTGTGATAAGTAAATCGTTCGAGCAGAAGTTTTTTTATTAACTTATCACTGTGTAAACATTCGGATCCACTGCAATAAACTTGTCAGGGAAATTTTTAAACACTGTAAGTGATATATAAGTAGTTGTCGTGACAATAGCTCCACTATCAGCACTCATTGTTTCCGCAGTGTTTCACAGTCGTTTCACACAAACGGAAGAACAAGTTGCTGATTACTGAGTAGAGGTATACTCGCCATATAAGTATGTGGTATAAATAGATATTGCAAAAGTAAACATGGATCTGGTTGATCACAAAACGCATATGCTTTATTACAATTTTATTGATTATTCATTTTTTCATTTGTTATATACCATAAAATTTACTTTCATTTGATAAATTTTGTGGCTCATTTTCCTTGACACGTTTGTTTTTAAAATGATAACCAATCTGATGATTTTCATAGCTCATTTTTAGCTTTAAAAAATATGAAGAACATAATTTTTTAACATACAGTTAATTTCGTACAATTGCAAACATATATTGACAAAGGTTATTAAACATAAAGGAAGAAATCTAGAGAGGGAACGTTAACACAAGATGTAATTACTTTTTGTTTGAATTACACTTTGTTGATTTTGACTGCCATACACAAAATTGATATGATTACATGCGTCATTAGCAATTGTTCATTCATGTCTGTATATTTTCACATACATCTTCTTTGGAGCGGCCTTCAAATAAACACCCCGGTGCTTGTTGGCCAATCCATTCATGAAATGTATTCTTTTTCATGAATAAAATATGTTTAAATCAATTAGTTTTTGTAGATACGAATCTGTCGTTTTAAATAATGGTGCCGAATTTAGAGTCATAATTGTCATCTTTCACCTTTTAACATATTTCTTTTAGATATAAAACTCTTGTTAACTAACCTCACTTCATGGCAATAATTGTCATAGGACAACTCTAGGATTCTCATCTTTGGGTAGATGCCAAATTCATCAGGCCATGCATTTGTTTTTGTTTTTTTATCTCAAACTTTCCCCCGATTTATTTGATCGTCTGTTTTTTCTTTTGATATCTCTCTATATAAAATCGTACTGACTGCGAAGGTGATTTCAGTGTTCTACAGGCGATATGATAACTTTGGAGCTGTCTGTTTGTCCGCAATTACTGGCTAATCACAGAATTGATGAGATCATACTCTTGTCAACTAACCTCACTTCACCTGAGTCACCTGAGTCAGTAAATAGAGTATTTATTATTTCTATTATTCGTAAAGCTTATCATACAGGTAGAATCAGCGCAGTAGACTGTGCAAGGGAGTGGTACTGATCATTAATTAGGTATAGCTAATGTTAAATGAGGTGGCAACGTCAGGATCGGCATACATCTGAATGCCTTATAGTGATTGTAAAGTTCTCAAGACAGGTCGTCGATTGATTGAATGTCAGGCGTTTTTAAAAAAACATATTAGGCTTACGCAACACCTTCCGGCTAATGAACATGCGTCTTTGCAGGTTTTACATGAAGACTTAATAAGCTGACATTTCTTGTTTAATCAATATTTTCTTTATGTAGTAACAAATATATGATCAGATTGATCATATTTTATCTTCCCTACTTAAGGTGCGGATGTTGAAGAAATATGAAAATAATTGTCTTAGAAATCAAACGTTTGAACAATGCTCATTTAGGATTTCTGAAATGAAATAAAGTTGTTTCAACGTCAACGTTTAGTTGCTTTAGGAAAGTTCGGCTACGGACCAAGAGGTCCGTGGTTCGAATCCCGCCAGGGGCTCGGTAACTTTGTCTGCAGTAGAGAACTGTTCTACACGCAGTCAGGTTTGGGTGCAATGCTACACTGAGTTTCAGCGCAGTACCACCCATGGTTCGCTAGTGCCAGTTGACGGTCGCAGGTTTCACCGAAATGCATAGCCACAATGATGTTGCGGGAATTCTCCCTGCAATAATTCTAGCAGCCGCGATATAACTGAAAAAATCTTGAAAGCGGCGTTAAACCCCCAGTCACTCACTCACTCACTTTAGGAAAGCGTGAATTCATGAAAGGTACTTTTTGTCAAATCTAAATTCATTTTCTTCTGAAAGGCTAGAATTAGTGAATAGCTTCCTTTTGGATGTATGTTTTACTCAGTAGATTTTAGAAATACGAGCATCCAACCGAGGCATGCGTGGGTAGATGATTTTAGGAGCATGGATTTGAGACACAAATTGATAGCTTTAATAGATATTAACACTGATAAGAGCACATATCTTCATTTGTAGAAATAATATCATTATTCCGGACCCAGTAATAAATATGAGTAATGGGTAGATTAGATGAAACTATCCAAGAGAGAGACAGAAAGAGATGTCTCTGAAAAGTGAAGAAACCTTTTCAAATGCCATACAGACAGACAGACAAAGAGAGAGGGAGACACAGCAGTAGACTCTAGAGAAGGAAACAATGATTTGAAACACTCATTGGGACTTTGAACCTACGTAGATAGATATGAGAGGAAATATCATTGACTTGAGACAAACTTCCGTAGTTTTGAGAGATACGACCATAGATTGAGATGCAATTGAAGATTAGAGAAAGACATGAGCAATGCCACCAATGATAATTTTTTAAATAAGAAACTATTTCAGAAGCAAAGATGATTTTAGAGTTATTTATCGAACGAACGAGGAGATAACGGAGGAGGAAGAGGATAAGGCAATGATCCGTCAAAACCCGGAAGTTCAACGATTCATTTTCAGCTGTTTCATCCGAATAGGTTTGTTCTCTGGTCTACGGTGACATGACCCTGGATCATAGCTAATGGGAAGGCCAAGAGCACTCTGTGGCCCATCCAGCTTTCGGTCTTGAACGTCTTGAAATTTATGAAAGCAGCATTGAATGTCGACATACTCAGGATGATTGGGTTACAGTTTGCTTCTGGTCGTAAGAGGGTTGATAATACACAACAACGTATACCGTCGTTAGGTTTGATTCATTTCAGTTATCTATCAAACATACTGATAGTTGTCTCCTTAGTGTTATCAGAATAAAAAGGTTGATGTTATTTAGGCGTTTTCTGTTAGACTAGTGATGATAAACATTTCAATCTTTGCCTCGTTACTGTACATTGATTACTCACTGTTTAATCAGGATGTTGAGTAAGAGTTTCATTTATTTCATATGGTTGACACATTCTCTTGAATATACTGCAGTTGATAAGATCAATATAGGTAAAACTCTATTCTCACCACTACATTCAATATCTTCCTAATTAGTGCTTAATAGGTAAAATATAGTAGGTGTCAATATTAATCTATGTTCACATGTGCACACGTCATGGTTGCCTGGCAACCATTTTTTCTGTGTTTCATCGTCTCTGAACTAATACTTACATTAAGGGGACATGTTGAAAAGAATCAATGCTCTTGTCATTGCTTCGAAAGTACATTTATCATAACGGGGACAATTTTTATTTCAGCAGTCAAAATTGAACCAAAGCTTTGGGAAACTCGTTTTCACTATGGTGATACAGTTATACTTATTTAAACTTATTTCTTAATAATTGTATGCACACTACCAAAAGCAGTATTCTCTGAAATAGCGGTGTATCATTCCTATCCTATTGTGATTATTTTGCTGTAACTTTGTTCCAAAGCTATTCATGACATTAGGAAACATGCATATATTACAAAATATCAAACATTGGTTTATGATTAAATTATTGTTTATATAACATGAAGAATATGACATGTGTTTAAAACAATCATTTTGTATAGACATTGGATCAAAAACATTCATTGCAGTCTACAGTGACGATATGAAATATGTTCATGTGTAACTTATGATTCTATATCGCTTGGTATCCACATGTGATAATTGCAAATATTTCTGAAATGAGGATCAAGATTTATCTCCGGTTAGGTCGAGATAAGATGGTCAGTTAGTGAAACAGGGATAACAAAGAGTAAGTAACCTTGTAATTAAACAAGATTCTAAAGTTTGTCTTTAATCCACTGTAAATGAGTACAACTGCATGCCAAAAGTTTGTTCACATACCTGTATATACTAGTGCAAATTACATGTAATTTAAGATGCCATCGAGGTATCGTAGCGTTGCGGAAAACAAACGTATACTATTGAATTTTCAATACACATATGCAGATCCATTCTTCTTTAAGGCAAATGTTTATCGTACCCCACAATTACCCGTAACAGTTTTGGCAGGTCATTGAAGTGACCAGGGGTCAAAATTCCGAAAAGACTAATTTTTATTTTTATTCATAAAATCCTTTATTATTTATCGTCTTAGCACAAAGTTGATGTGATTTTGTTGGTTTTAATATCAGAGAGTCGATATGGAACATTTTATTTGACATTTAACAAAATCGAATTTTGAAAATGTGACCACCTCTGTCTATATCAATATGCCAAAATTCGAATTTTTGCACCAGAGACCAGACGATCCCAAAAAGAGTTCATGAATGGCTATTTCACACATGGACAGTGGGTGATCCATGGTCAGTTTTGCTGAAGTTATTGCATTGACGTCGAAACGAAACTCAAATTACATGATATTTGCACTACGATTCAGTGGTAAGTGAACAAACTTTCGGTATTCTCTCTAATGTAGTCATAAATACGTTTCTAGTAAAAGATATCACGTAAACGAGCATCCTGAAGTTGATTCTAACTTTTGAATGATATTATTATCATGAATCGAGCATCCTGATGTTGGTACTAAATTTGTACCTGTTGGATGTTACTAACTTAATCAGAACGAGCATCCTGATGTTGGTACTAAATTTGTACCTGTTGGATGTTACTAACTTAATCAGAACGAGCATCCTGATGTTGGTACTAAATTTGTACCTGTTGGATGTTACTAACTAAATCAGAACGAGCATGACAATGTTAATTCCTACTGTTGAACGTTACTAGCCCCATGACAACTGGCATGACAATGGTAACTGTAACTGTTGAGTATTACTAGCCACATGACAATGGGCATTATAATGATGATCATAACTGATGATTATTACTAGCCACATGACAACAGGTATGACAATGTTAATTAATTCTAACTGTTGATTATTACTAGCCCCATGACAACAGGTATGACAATGTTAATTAATATTAACTGTTGATTATTACTAGCCCCATGACAACAGGTATGACAATGCAAATTCTAACTGTTGAAATCTACTAGCCACATGAGAACGGGGATCCTTAAGTTGATACTAATGTTACGATTATTATTTGTGCTATGAGAATTGACATCACGTTGCTGATATCTTCTGTTTATCTGTTGAATTTTCTATAACAAACACATAGTTTACTGATTGAACGTTTATTTGAAAAGGTTTCAAAAACAGCAAAAAGGATTTCAATAATCTTGTTAAATGAACATTATTACATCAATATATAGTATTCCCTTTTCCATCATAACAGCATATATCAAAATAGCTATGGGCAAAACATCTCTGATAACTACCCGAAAAACCATTCTTGTACGTACAGTAGGGCGAAGAGTCATCTAATAGTGCACATCTAAATGTATTGCAAAATTTAAAAATACAATAGCATTATTCGTATAAAACATATCATTTATAATCACGATACACAAAATAACTTCTTTGAGTGGCATTTAGAAGTTGGAAATCAGATAAGACACGAATATATGGACGACAACTTCTTTATTCTTAGAATGCGACGTTTCGACACAGCTTCTTGTGTCGTTGTCAAGCAGTATTTATGTTAGTACAGCTTGACAACGACACATGTACAATAAGCTGTGTCGAAACGTCGCATTCTAAGAATAAAAAAGTTGTCATCCACATATTCGTCTCTTATCTGAAACACAAAATGTTATCTTATCATCGTCATCATCCTCAACATCATCATCACCTTCTTCGTCGGTATTATTATTATTGTCATCATAATTATTATTATCATCATTATTGGTGTTGTTGTTATCATCGTTATCATAATCATACGTTTTATCTTCAGTGTATTTACATCAAGATTTTGGGTATTCTAAATTTCCTGTGTTGTTCCTCTTTTTTTACTCAAATGTAAATGATAAAGAACACACAAACAAACTGAAATGAGAAAGAGGAGCCGAAGAGAGCCCTGGTGGAGGTACTAACATAAAAATGTTCTTTCTCAACCGGGTCCAGCACATCCCTCATAGAGTGAAGAAGAGGATATTTGCCCTGCCTACACAAGTTGTGAGGGTCATCGAAAGCCAGTTCAAAGAACATCATTCCTCCGAGTCCCTTTTTCTTTACAAACTCAGCCTGTTGGTAAGACAATTCTTAATGAATGATAGATAAAAAACATACTCAAATATACTCACCCAAATAAGTTGAGGACCTATAATGAGATATTGTATAGTACAAAGGATCACTTTCATGTCTTAAAGTGCCACTCCGTGATTTTCATAACATAATATTTACCTTTGATACGAACCTAAATGTCATATGTGGTGATATAAAATCAAACATCTTAACTTTTTCATGTCCAAAAGACATATATATGTTTTCCATGAAAATCGAAAAACATCCTCATAAATGCACAGAGGTGTAAATGTCACGTCCGATATTCATGTATACTATTTATATAACTCAACTCCTAACTGCCCTTCTGGCTGTTTAAGATAAGTCTCCAAAATTACGTTTGACTATTTGACGCGCGCCACTGTCCGGTTTTCGATCATAATTGCGACGTTCTACCTTCATCTTGTCACTGTAAAAAAAACAATAAGCTTTAAAATGTGTCTTTTTGGTAACAGTCGATATTTGGCGATCAAATGACACCATTGATTAAATTTGGCACATATGACTCCAACAACTCACGGAGTGGCTCTTTAAGGATTGTTCTGATCTGATCTTGTTGAGTACTTTGTCTTGTGTGCTTGAAAGTAAGCGAGATTTGTTTAGTACCATCATTTCTCCTTGTCTATCTCTCTCTTCACAAACTGAGAATGTAGATGGAACATCAATGCGCATACAAAAAAGCAAGGAATGACGATACGTATATACTTATCTACATTGTATATAAATGAGCAGTTATAAAATGATTCCTTAGTGAACTCCTACTCTACCACTCTAAAACTACAGTTATCACTCGTTAAGTGAGAATCCACCATTTGCTTGATGAAGGTTCTTGATGAGGAATGTGTTAACAGTTTTAACAATGTGAGTGAGTGAATGAATGAGTCAACATTTTTATTTTATCGTATACGATATTTGGCACTACCATATCAAAACACGTAGGATGTGGAAAAACTTAAGTGTGTTTACGTCCTTGTGTCATGAAATGAGAGAAGACAGATGATTTTGGGTTACTCATCTTTGACACATCTCAAAACTGTCGGGGATCTTTAGTACAGCCAGTAAAAACAGTATGGGTTCGACCAAGAGCCCTATCATACAATCCATTCTGCGACAATGTCGTCGACAGAGACGCCAACAACAACTGACTAAATAAGGCTCATCCTCACAAGGTACTTTCACACCTTGACAATGACATTTTCCTAATTCACCGGATCTACCCAATTGAGCATGTTAGGGATGAAATAGATCACTATTTATGTCGTCCATATCCACCAGATAATGACTCGGCACGAGTTTTGTAGAAGATACGATATTGCCTATGACACATGATTCATGACAACATTTAAACAATTTCGAAAAAATTCTCAAATGTCACTTGCTCGAATCTTAGAATCTGTGTCGAAAGGTAAATTACACAGAATATAAAAGTTGCTTATATATAGAAATTTCATCAAGCTAACTTCTAAAATGAAAATCATATCAGTTATATTGTTCATGACTTCCTGCAAAAAAGTTTGAACTGCAAGCGGTACGAATATTTTTCATGCTCTTTGGACATTTAGCTGATACGTCAGCTTATAGATAAATCCAAAACTATTCTTGCTGTTTTCATCAAATTCTGAATTTTATCACAGAGTATTTTCCTGTTTTTTTTTAATTTCGTGTATGAATATTTCCCCCACCTTGCTGCCGATGCTGTGTGTATCTTCGTAACCGACCCAGTTGACTCCGCTGTAGGCATAGGGAACCTGTTGTTCTTCGTCCCATACACGCGCCCAACCGCTAAATAAATTTAGACAAATCTGCAAATAAATCACGTTAAATGAATATTGAATAAAATGAGATGAACTAAAGAGCTTCAAACATATTGAGAGGATTAAAGGATAGTGATGCACTTACCTCTTGATAGACGAGTCTCCCCCTGAGGTGAAAGATGTTGCCAGGTAAACTCCCTCCACGGACTACAGGTGCACCAACTCCATTGTTGCTGATATTCTTTAGAGTGAAGCTGGATCCAATCCCAACTGTTCCAACAACGACCTTACTCTGGTCAGCTCCACCCTTCAACCACGCGTCCACGGCATGGTCCTGACATAGTAAAATACATTGATTCTTATTGTTTGTAGGTCGCAGTTGAGTTAAAGAGCCACTACGTGAGTTGTTGGAGTTATATATGCCAAACTTAATAAATGGTGTCATTTGATAGCCAAATATCGACTGTTCCAAAAAGACACATTTTAAAGCTTATTTGTTTCTTACAGTGACAATATGAATGTAGAACGTCGCAATTATGATCGAAAACCGGACAGTGACGAGCGTCAAATAGTCAAACGTACTTTTGGAGACTTAGCTAAAACAGCCAGGAGGGCAGTTAGGAGTTGATAGCGTTTGTTAGGTTATATAACTAGTATCCATGTATATTGGACGTGACATCTACAGCTCTGAGTATTTATAGCTTTTAGATTTTCATGGAAAACCAGTATTTATCAAGTATATGTCTTTTGGACATGAAAAATTGAGATGTTTTGATTTTATATCACCACATATGACATTTAGGTTCGTATCAATGGTAAATATTATTTTATGAAAATCACGGAGTGGCTCTTTAAGTGGTGGATCACCGCTCAGATATTGTGTTGAAAGTACCTATACATATGGGAATTATTGTAAACCATGAGTGCGGTGAGTGTTTTTTAAAACTATGTGTCTTTAAATTATTTATAGCTGATTTTTGAAAATTTTGGAATGGACATTATAGTCATTGTCTTGTCGCCATACGGTGACTCGGAAATCCTAGGTTAAAATACTTAGACGATACCCCTTCTCTCTTTTGGCTATCTAATTCGTCCATCTTCAACTGAAGTCAGACACTTTTTCTTAGTGGTTCAACTGAAAAACAGGGTTCCTGAGATTTTGCCATTACCACCAAACTTAAACAGACAAACTCAAAAAAATAGGAAAATGTTTTGACATCTAATGAATACATCAATAAATTTATATCAATGAGAAAAACAACCATTTTACCACGTTGTTTAAGGTTGAAAATCTCGGATCATTGCCTTTATACAAAGGACTATTGAATCCTGTCATGGAACTCCACGTGCCAAAGAAGTCGTATGTCATCAGTAAGATGTAGTCTAAATATCTGAAACATATATATTTGGCATTTAAACAATACTACTTACTTAGATGATTATAATGAATCAAGGTAAAACGATGTGGAAGCGGAAATGTTAAATAGCCAGATGTATTGTAGTATATTGACAAACATAGCTTCTCGTAATAAAGCTTGTTTATTCAGGACAGTTACAGACTGCTGTATTGACTCAGAGCACATGGCATTCAGCAGGAAGTGCTGAGAGTTATCCCCCTTGATGCTATTGGTTGACGCTCCTTAGATGCAATGAAAACGCACCGATTTAATAATTGATGTATTTTGAAAACATTCGAATTCGTATACATCCATCTTGTTAATCCGATTGAAGGCACATCAGATCTCTGCAATATCATGTCAAAGTGGTGTTTTAGTGATCGCAGAAACGCGTCACTGAACATGTTGGAGAAACACAAAAATGTGAACATGGCTGAACGGGAATGTTGCGATGCACGATTTTTCCATGCAGACATGGGGTATAAAATGTGGCCTTTATGAAACTATGGTCAGTAGAATACCTACTGTTCTGTGGAAGATATAGTGACATGCCAAGATTGACACCCGAATACAGAGAACGCGCCATTGCGTTAATTATGGAGGGATTGCCTAGCAGAGCCATTGCCCGAAGGTTTGGATGCCACCATTCGACCATCGTGAGACTGGCCAATCGTTTTCAGTAAACAGGCTCAACCAGGAATAGATCAAGACCGGGGCGGCAACGTGTAACAACGGCTCGACAAGACCGATTTATTGTCCGACAGCATCTACAGGACTGCACATTGCCAGCTACCCGGGGTTGCTGCTGCTGTGAGAGGGAGGCTAGGGAACATCAGTGTTGTCAGTGTTCGTCGCCGACTACGATCAGCTGGACTACATGCCCGACGACCGTATGTTGGACCAATATTGACTCAGCGCCATCGAGATCACCGTTTAAGTTGGTCACGTCATCACCGGCAATGACGAATTCAGCTCTCTCTCCTGATCTTTCACCAATAGAGCATCTTTTTTTGGGACAACATTGGCTGCAATCTTCAACAGGGCCCCCAACTGCAAACTCTCCGTCAACTGGAAGCAGCACTGCAGTGAGAGTGGCGAAGGATCCCACAAGCGACTATTCAAAGGCTTATCACCTCCATGCGACGACGTTGTATGGCTTGTATTGATACTAGAGGAGGGCACATCCGATACTGACACTTCAGTCTGTACCCCCTTTGCTTCCTGATTACTTTAATTAAAGTTCTTACAGTCTCTGAGAGTTGTTGTTGCTTTTCTTGCATTGGTAAATGGACGGCCTACAGACATACAACAAATAAGGTTTCAGTTGCATAATGTCTTACCGGCACATTCAATCAAAGTTGGTGGTGCGTTTTCAATGCATCTGAGTATATATTATTTATGGATTAAGACTTGAGCGTCTGTTGACACATAATGTTGCAAGCATGTGTTACATGTGTTATTGTCTCCAAACAAGTTTCTGGTTCTGAATACAAACAAATTTCAAAGAATGAGCAAACGCAACTATTATTCATTTTAAAAACATGAACAGGGTCTAGATTTTCGAAGCTCTCTTAGCACTAAGATAGTCGTAAGTACCTTACATTAACATGAGCCTACGAGTATCTTAGCACTAAGAGAGCTTCGAAAATCCAGGCCCAGGAGTGTAAATTAAACCCAAACCACGAGATGTAACACTTCAGTTGCCTGTTAATGTCATTTTTCAATGGTTATTAGCTAAATTCGAATACCTACGTATAATAAATAACGTCCAAAGGGAATTGATGAAGATATGTCACAAACACAATTTGACTCTGTTCCATCACGTAGCTGCGTGAAACAGAGGTGTGCTGAATCTACTAGTTCATCGAAGACGAGCCACGCCCTTGTCGTCCACCCGATATCACCACAGAAGAAAAACTTAATGTTGAGTCTTATACAATAATGCAGAAATGTGACCATTTGATACTAAACTTCAACACTAACGTATAACAATTTTCGAACGTACCACACATGAGCATTTAAATATGAATGAGGTTTGGGCACGTTGGGTACCCAGGATGTTATCCGACGACGAAAAGCGAAAAAATATATCATGGTAAGTCAGCAACTTCTTGCCAAATACCGCCCAGACTCAGAATCAATTTTAGCCTTTGTATTGAAACCTTGATTCACCATTTCGATCGAAAGTAAAAAGTCAAATAATGCTGTGGAAACGCGAAACGTCACCGACCGCCAAAAAGATTAAAAATTGTTCCTCCAGTGTTAAAACAATGACATCCATTTAAATAGGGTTCTGCATGGAGTAGCTTAAATTACGAAAAGAAGAAATGAAGACGGAAGGAGTATGTAATTGTTGGTTCCAGGTGCATGGGTTCAGGACTCTTTTCTCCACATCTGGCCCACCAGACCAAAAACCCAGCTCATTAACCACATATATGACACCATCAAGAACGTCATGTTCCAGGTGCATGGGTTCAGGACTCTTTTCTCCAGATCTAGCCCACCAGACCAAAAACTCAGCTCCTTGACCACATATATGACACCAACAAGAACGTCATGTTCCAGGTGCATGGGTTCAAGACTCTTTTCTCAAGATCTAGCCCACCAGACCAAAAACTCAGCTCATTAACCACATATATCACACCAACAAGAACTTCATGTTCCAGGTGCATGGGTTCAGGACTCTTTTCTCCAGATCTAGCCCACCAGACCAAAAACTCAGCTCCTTAACCACATATATGACACCAACACGAACGTCATGTTCCAGGTGCATGGGTTCAGGACTCTTTTCTCCAGATCTAGCCCACCAGACCAAAAACTCAGCTCCTTACCCACATATATGACACCAACAAGAACGTCATGTTCCAGGTGCATGGGTTCAGGACTCTTTTCTCCAGATCTAGCCCACCAGAGCAAAAACTCAGCTCCTTAACCACATATATGACACCAACAAGAACTTCATGTCCAGGTGCATGGGTTTAGGACTCTTTTCTCCAGATCTAGCCCACCAGAGCAAAAACTCAGCTCCTTAACCACATATATGACACCAACAAGAACGTCATGTTCCAGGTGCATGGGTTTAGGACTCTTTTCTCCAGATCTAGCCCACCAGAGCAAAAACTCAGCTCCTTAACCACATATATGACACCAACAAGAACGTCATGTTCCAGGTGCATGGGTTCAGGACTCTTTTCTCCAGATCTAGCCCACCAGACCAAAAACTCAGCTCCTTAACCACATATATGACACCAACAAGAACGTCATGTTCCAGGTGCATGGGTTTAGGACTCTTTTCTCCAGATCTAGCCCACCAGAGCAAAAACCCAGTTCATTAACCACATATATGACACCAACACGAACGTCATGTTCCAGGTGCATGGGTTCAGGACTCTTTTCTCCAGATCTAGCCCACCAGAGCAAAAACCCAGTTCATTAACCACATATATGACACCAACAAGAACGTCATGTTCCAGGTGCATGGGTTTAGGACTCTTTTTTCCAGATCTAGCCCACCAGAGCAAAAACCCAGTTCATTAACCACATATATCACACCAACAAGAACGTCATGTTCCAGGTGCATGGGTTTAGGACTCTTTTTTCCAGATCTAGCCCACCAGACCAAAAACCCAGTTCATTAACCACATATATGACACCAACAAGAACGTCATGTTCAAGGTGCATGGGTTTAGGACTCTTTTCTCCAGATCTAGCCCACCAGAGCAAAAACCCAGTTCATTAACCACATATATGACACCAACAAGAACGTCATGTTCCAGGTGCATGGGTTCAGGACTCTTTTTTCCAGATCTAGCCCACCAGACCAAAAACCCAGTTCATTAACCACATGTATGACACCAACAAGAACGTCATGTTCCAGGTGCATGGGTTTAGGACTCTTTTTTCCAGATCTAGCCCACCAGAGCAAAAACCCAGTTCATTAACCACATATATGACACCAACAAGAACGTCATGTTCCAGGTGCATGGGTTCAGGACTCTTTTCTCCAGATCTAGCCCACCAGACCGAAAGCCCAGCTCATTAACCACATATATGACACCAACAAGAACGTCATGTTCCAGGTGCATAGGTTTAGGACTCTTTTCTCCAGATCTAGCCCACCAGAGCAAAAACCCAGTTCATTAACCACATATATGACACCAACAAGAACGTCATGTTCCAGGTGCATGGGTTTAGGACTCTTTTTTCCAGATCTAGCCCACCAGAGCAAAAACCCAGTTCATGTTAATGTGGTTTGGGTAATGGGTTGAAGATGTAGGAAAAACTCTGGAACAAATGCATTGGGCATCATGTAAAAATATATAATCCCCTCTACTGCTTACATGACGTTCTTGTTTTTGGAAGTACCTGTCTCCTCCTAGTCTATCTAAACTGTATCAAGTTGTTGTAAATAGATAAAGTTATCTCATTTGAACGGAAATCGAAGTTTTCTTCAAAAGGAACAGTTATAAAACGATCGTACCATGATCAGTGTGATCTATTTCCCTAACTCGAATGATTAAAAGGTGTTCACACAAAAATGGCTATCAGTGGTTTTTGCATGTTTCCTGATTATTTCCTTTATGACTACGAATGATCAGGTTGAGTAATGAGATGTTATGACACTCTGAAGATAATACAATTTGAGGTTTTGGGGGAAATTTGATGAAATTCTTTTTACAAAACGTGTTTCTGACCTTTAAAGTCCGAACTAATTTGACATACCTGGAAACTCCAGCAATGTCATAGCCATTATTTATGGTGCTCTCAACAGCCGAAACTGCAGCAGTTAGAAGTAAGCGTGGTTTGGCTCCGCCTCTGTCAAACTCTTCACTTAGTCCCTGATTATGGGGAGAAACACTTCATGATTATCATAACACAGTAGTATAATAAAATGCATATGATTTACAACACCATATAATGAAATATACAGTAAATCATACCTTGATTAATGCTGTAAACCTTGGCTTTGTAGTTGAGTTGGGAAACTCCCAGTCAACATCTAGACCATCAAAACCAAATTTTCTAAGATCACTAGCAACGTTTCTTGCAAAGGCTTCAATAGAAGTCTTGAAAGCTGAGATATGTTCCAACTTGGATTTGACAATAAAGCTTTCTCCTCCAACAGACAAAAGTGTCTTCAGATTGGGATTCCTGTCTTTGATTTGGTTAAACCTGTTGAAGAGATCAGCATTTGGTATGAGTGTTCTACTAGTAGTGTTCAACTCGGCGAAGGCGTAAATCAGGTGTGTACAAAGATTGGCATCAATGTCATCCATGGAGATTCTAGCAAGGGGATCAGTTCTGCTCAGGGACCAACTTGTGAAGTAGCACATACGGACATAGCTCGCAACTATGGAGAGGAAGAAAATATTTGATAAAAATGCATAGATTTAAAGTGTAACATGCGACACGTTCTGATGTAAAACAAAGGTAATCTTATGAGCTCAGTTTAACGTAGGCTATACTCAACTCAGAGAAAGCAGGGCCTCCTTTCACAAAGCAACCTTAAGCTTAACTTCGATGCTTTAACATTGACTTAAAGACTTAAGATCAACATCATATCTTATCTAGGACTACCTTATTTTACATCAATAGAAAGATATACATAACATGTAAAACCGGAATAACCCCAAGGGAAAATTAAAATCTCATTGATGTCTTTTGACAAATTTCATCATTTTCACTGCATAGGTTACTTGATTACGAGTGTCAGAACCAGTAGAAAAATCAACAATATGTTTATTGACTTTATGAGATTTGAAATATTTTCCGGCATAGAGTTAATTCTTCGAAGAAAATAATTCCCATACATACCCTGATCAAATCTACAAGAGAAATAAACATGTAATCTCGAAGTCTGTGATCCAATCACAAACACCGTCTCACCTTTGAGATATTGCTGACCTTGCAAAACACTAAAGAGACTTTCATATCTATCCTTGAAACGCAACAATTATAATATTATTGTGTTTTTAATGATAACCGAAAGATGGCCATGAAATGTTAAGAGGTTAAGATTCTGCGTCCAATTACACATGTAAGTAAGTTAAAGGACTTGCCAAACACTACCAACCCATATATTCAAAATGACGTTTGGGCTACCGGCACAAAACACTAAAGTAACCCAAAATCACCTTAGTGCAATAGTGAAAGTTGGCACTTAAGTTAGCTTCAATGTTAAGCTGCTTTGTGCAACGACGCCCTGGCCCCCAGGCAAGCAACCCGGAACTATGCTGCTACTAGAATAGTACAACAGACTTAAGTTGCAACAAATCACTCACCGTGAGGTACACATATTGCATAGATAGCGAAAGAAAGACACACACGACCACACATCGTGGCAAGCGGATGGATTCCTCAGTGCGATTAAGTTAAACTTTGTACTCAATTTTTTTCAAACCTATCACTGTGCAAACATTTGCTGCCAGCGAAATGTTGAAACCCTGGACGTGGTATCAGTATGAAATAAATTGTTCGTCATCATGTTTGATTGTCATGAAAAAAGGCCAAATAAGCATCACTCAATGTTTCTGAACGACCTAAACAATCTTTTGATAAATCTGTACCTGATTAATTCAAGTAGGTACACAATCGTCAAGAGCATCTTTTGTAATATCAACATTTCCGTTCGTCCATCCGTTAAAAAGTTTAATTGTGTTCTGATTGCACATGCTCTCTGATTGCACATGCCCTCTGGTTGCACATGCCCTCTGAATGCACGTTCCCTCTGATTGCACATGCTCTCTGAATGCACGTTCCCTCTGATTGCACATGCCCTCTGGTTGCACATGCCCTCTGAATGCACGTTCCC
Source organism: Phorcus lineatus (assembly GCA_921293015.1). Taxonomy (NCBI): domain Eukaryota; kingdom Metazoa; phylum Mollusca; class Gastropoda; order Trochida; family Trochidae; genus Phorcus; species Phorcus lineatus. The sequence goes on along the minus strand of OV121091.1, from coordinate 17,234,283 downwards.
CCTGATTGCACAAGCCCTCTGGTTGCACATGCCCTCTGATTGCACGCGCGCTCTGAATGCACATGCCCTCTGAATTCCCTCTGATTGCACATGCCCTCTGAATGCACATGCCCTCTGAATGCACATGCCCTCTGAATGCACATACCCTCTGATTACACATGCCCTCTGGTTGCACATGCCCTCTGAATTCACATGCCCTCTGATTGCACATGCCCTCCAATTGCACATGCCCTCTATATACACATGACCTCTGAATGCACATGCCCTCTGATTGCACACGCCCTCTGATTGCACATGCCCTCTGATTGCACATGTCTTATGACTGCAATGCCAAATTGAAAGCAATTTTCTATACAACTGAGGCGAAACTGATCAACTTTTCAGAGGAAGAGCACTAACGGTGTCGATATATGAAAATTATTTGATCCATCTGAACAGAAATAGAGGTCTTGATTTTGTTTGCTAGCAATGATACATTCTAACCTTTTGGTAGCTGTAAAATAACTCGGTGTGGCACGGTGGTTCTCCGACTACAAGTCAATAAACACAACAAAGAATATCTTAGGAATTCATATATTATGATTGATATTAGATTGCTTTTTTCGTTTCTATTCAAAATTAGAGTTAATACTAACTTTTATGGTGAATGAAATTAAAACAAACAGGAGTTTAATAAAAGAAACATTTTGATATGATAATTCCTTTGAATCCTATTATCAATATCCGGGAACTTATGTTTTAAACTTCACTTGTTTTAATCGTGATCGTGACAAAACAGGGATAACAGTATGGTTAAAAATAAATAGTGGATTAACATTAAAAAAAAACTAGGATTTTTAATCTGTAGTAACATGGGTAAAATAGACGCGTTGTCAGAGACGGTTGAATTTGGTACAGAAAAGATTGAGTTGTTTTTCAGGGAATATTACAGCTTATCTTACCGATAACAGGGTGGAGAATAGAAATAGCGGTTTCTAAGGAGACTAAGGTATGGTTTTCTTAAAAACAGTTGTAAATGACGCGCAGTTGATATATTCATCTCGACAAAATGATTCCCACTCCTTTATTTTAATGATTTTCGTGATATAAAAGATTTTTATATACATGTACATACGGACAAAATATTACAATACTTGCATTTTAATTATTGTTATGATATAAACAAGGTTTTTTAGATTGATAATGATTCAATTCATATGAAAGCGTTTCGCAAAAGATAAGCAAAGTCTTAAAGTTTTAAAACCAACACGCTCTTCAGTAATTACCAAGTTATGATTTGAAAACCTGTAATCCTTTTTGAAAAAGTCAAATTGCACAGTCGAAAATATTTTAGTGTATCAGTTATATCGCATGAGAAGGTTACAAAAGTCAGTTTTGTTGGAATCCCCACGATCTCCGAAATTGAAGATAATGGCTTAATGATAATCACTTCTGAAATCAGTGCTACATGTACGTGCCTGTAATGATAGTTAAAACACCATACCATTACTTAAATCAAGTTTATTTCGTTGCATTTATTTCGTTGCATTTATTTACGTTTATTAAAGGTAAGCACGCCACGACATGTTAACAAATGTCAAATACACATTCAGATCTTCTCGGAACACAATATTGCGTCTTGAGACATAGGCTGTAGTTTATTAAACAAAAGAATGAATGATTTTCAAACTAGCGAATGTTCTTATGTAAGGTGGTTAGGCCAAACATCTTTCTTTTATTCTGTGAATCTCTCAGAACCTAATGTTGTCAACACTTTGTAAATCCCTTACAACAACGTTATAAGTTTTGTCTGCATTTTTGGTTTACTCGTAGGGGAATTGATAGTTCAATGGATCCTTTGCATATGTTTGGTTAATTGATAATTGACATTGCTAAATCAAAAAACAAACCTTTTAGAATGTATGCCTTTTTGGTAATAATGGTATTGTCAAACATTTCAATCCTCGTCTCTTGTTGTACATATCACTCATAGCATAAACCAGGTTGTTCATGCAGCGGTTGGTTATGTCATGTGGATTGCGTGTGCACGTGGTTTTGTGGATATCGCTTTAAGTGAGAATTTTGTTTAGAACCATTTATGATACAGGTAATATAAGTGTATATCATTAAAATCATTATATAAGTAATATCGTGTCATTTATGTCGTCAAAACAATTCCTGAAATATTATAACCTATCCGGCAAAACAGTGATAGTGTCATATTTATCTATGGCTATATACGGAAGTATCACTTTCGTCTAGCAACCTTTGTATGAGACTCAACACCCAGGTGGATACTTTTCATTCTCCAAAAAATTAATTTCAAAATTAATTTCAGAACTGAATATTCTCAAGCAGAGCGTCAACCCAAGAAAAAGAAATATCTGGCAAACATAAAAGCGTAATCAGATGGCTGTTTCAGTATAAACGTTTAACTTGCATAGACGCTGGTTCATAAATGGAAGACTTTAGTCAGTCTGCAACACGTGTTTTTTGTTTTGAAAGACTAAAATGTAGTAAGAGTAGCAAAGGTTGCTGGTTAACGCCATTCTCTCCCGACAGAGGTTTCTCGGGCTTCCGGCAGTTTCCCCTAGCGGGACAATATTGCAACTTAAACTGCCTGGCTATATTTCAGCCAATGAAAACAACGAGTGCATATTTGTTGTCACACAATGGAACAGTCGCAAAATGAGACGTTTGTGTTCTGTGAAGACGACTTAAAGTGCAAGGTGCATATTCGAATAAAGTTTAGCTTTTGGAAAGCATACAGAAATAACTTAGGCGATTTGAATAATAACTTTTGAAACGGCGTCGCTGATAGCACAACTAACTTTGCATCCAATCAGCGTTCTACATTTCTAGACCAAGAAACCATCGAATTAAGACAGGTTGCATAGGAATTTATGACGGAGCTACCTCTGTTGGGAGAAAATGGTTAACGCTAGCGGATATCATTCTTCATGGGCAAAGCTCAAATTACTGCTTATAATTAATTCACTAAAAGAGATAAGAAATTAAATTTCGTGTTTGAAAAGTTGACGAAAAATGTAACTCTCCATTACTGGAAAATTATGGAGTGTGAGAACAATAGGATGAAGTCACAGGTGTAGTTCAACTCCCAGTCCTGTCTGGGTTGTGGAAGCACAATGCAAATGGAAATGTAACAACTTGTCATTTTACATCGGTTAAATTATTTCTGTTTTTGCTTTGACTGGTTTGGTGGTTTGTACATGTCCATCATCGATTAAGAGCATAATTAACTCTGTGCTGCTCTGCTCTTTCATGAATCTAGTTAATCAAAAACAACAATGAAAATATTTTTTAAAAACAAGCATAGTTTCATTATTTATTCATACAAAAATGACAAATGACACATGCACTGATGTAAGATTATGGGTACATTATATATAAGCTAGATATACGCAATCAAACATCAATACATGCACCTAAAGCTTCCAGTTACTGGCAAATTAAGTTACTCGTTAAATAACAAACAAAAATAAGACATGTTCTTAGACAGTATCCTACTTAGCATTTTAAGTTTCAAACAAAATGTATTAATGCACATACACATTTATTTAAATTCCATCAGAATTCCTGAAATACTGAATATAAATTATATTCATATCGTTATCTTGCAATCGTTACAATTCAACATCTTAAGTGTGTTTGTTTTGTAAGAATTTCCCTCAAATCATTTATGCTTTGTCAAATTCAAATTATGACGTCAATAAATAGGAAACAAAAAAATGTCATCTTGTACCGGTACATGTTCACGCGTATAATTTTCACAGAAAGTACTTATCATAAATAAAATAATGATTTCAATAAAAGTGTTTACTTTATGTGACTTTGTCTTTAACCTGATTTTATGATATTTGATTCGACTACCGTTAGAAAATGTCTGTTATAAAAGCATGGTTAAAATTAGTTCGTTTGATATATAACACTCTAGCTTCATTTCAGTGACCATAAATGAAGCATTAACTCCCCATAGAGGTAGTTAGGTCATAAATTCCTATACTAAGCTCTGTTGTAATACGAGCTCTTCTCGGGCGTCCTGCAGGTTCCCCTATAGACAAAATATTGCGTCACAAGTGATCTGCAGAAATTCGTTCATTGAAAATACCAAATTCATTGATGTAACATTTGTTGTCACTGAGGGCGATGCGATGATGCAGTCGCTACATTAGGCGGCTATTTTCTATAAAGAAGACTCAAAGTGCAAAGTGTTCATTCAGATAAGATGTTTTCCCTAAGCAAACAGAAATAACTGAGGATTTTCTATGAAGAATGATTTTAATGATTGAACAACTAACTTTCATCCAATTAGGTTTCTACATTCCCAGAGCGAGAAAACCTCGTATCGGGACAAATGTTGGTAAGGATTTTATGACGGCGCTACCTTTGAGGACAGATAATGAAATAGCAGTGTACACATGAATTTCGTCTCCACAATAATATATCTCTCTTCTAATATTTATATTGTTAATCTTCAACAGAAATAACAAAAGCAATCTGATCGAAAAAACAAAAAGGAATCTGATCGCACGAACACAAACACACATGTAAACACACACAATGCGAATAATTATATACACAATCATATAAATAGCTTCAATATATCAACTCTATCATCCTGGTCATTTCATTGGTTTAACAACATCTGCCTGAACAACGTTCATATTTGCTAAGATTGATGATACACGGTAAGGAGTCAAGTTGAGATCTGTGATTGCAAAGAACGTGTGATCAGTTTTAGTTCAAGATACGAATTTAACAATCATAGCACATTTACTGCAATAGTTTGAGAAGGATGCTACCATAAGTTGTTACCTAGTAAAATGAATAAAGGGCTTGTTGTTCAAAAATAGCTTTAAGCATGCAAGATCAAAATTCTTCTTTTTATCATATTTATGATAATGAAAAAAAGCGTTTTCAAACTTATTTTTCAAATGAAGTCACTTGGATATAAAAGAGTGTTTGGAAATATATTTTTATTAAACCTCTAAACTATATGTATTTATCTCTTTCGATTAATTCTTGACCAGTTTTGTTTATTTCAAGGTTTTCAAACACAATATACATTACATATGTGTAAACTTTTACTCGAATTTTTCGAAACTTCGAAAAAGATAAACGTGTTGTATTTTTCATTATGTATATAGTATTTATATATAACAATTATAACCGGACACACATTCATAAAATGGACACAAAAAACAAAGCACTTAGAAGACTCCAAGAAAAGACGAGTGAGCTGGCACTGCCTGTATCCTTTGTGAGAAGCACTATGCCCGGGTCCACGTCCTTGGTGAGTCCGTGGATCTTCGTCTCTAGTCCCAGCATCTTCTTCACGACTGACAGTAGGGGGTATTTACCCTCGTGACAGAAGTTGCCCCGGGGGTCGTCGAACCTCAACTCCCAGAACATCACACCCCCCAGCTTCTTGTCCATAACGAACTTTACCTGAAGTTAGAGGATAAATCGCAAGTTAAGATTGACGAATAGTTCAAGATTCTAATTTAGGGTTAAAACACATCAAGCTTCTTGTTCATGACAAAGTGTGCCTTCGTTTGGATCTATTATAACGAGAACCTCAATCTAGCTGTCCGACGAGGTCTCGCCTTCATTGCCTTGTCAATGACAAACATCTCCGAATGTTGGAGGATAAAGCGTTCATTATTCGTATAATTAACTCCCTAGATTTCTTGTTGATGACACACTTCCACTGAAGTTGGATGAAAGAACCTTAATTTAGTTGGATAAACAATTGTTTTACTATATCTAAGTGTAATACGACATTCCTAAAGTTTTTGTTTATGACAAACTCTCAGTGAAGTTGGATGACAGAATGTTATTTAATTGGATAAACGATTCTAGAACTTCGTCGAAGTATTATACGACACTCCCCAGGTTTATGACAAAGTGTTTAGTTGGATACAGATAATATTTAGTGAGAACTCATACCATGAATGCAACAATTCCAGCGTTTCTTTTTCCTTCGTTTAAATGTATAGAACAAACCACCCCTCACTTCTCGTTCATCATTGAAGTAACTACCTTGGTCTCGTATGACTCAACAACCCAATGAAACACTTCACCGATCGGGTGAACAAAATGACATTTTTGCCCTACGTTACACATGATGCAGAAGCACGTCATGATTTTCATGATAAAGAAGTTGCTATCTAGAAAAATCTTGTTGTTCTTAAAAGGTCTTTCAAATGCCCTCAAAAGTTAAAAATTGGACTAATTCACAATATGAAACAAGACAAAAAGTTTTATAAAAACTTTGATTGACTTAATTCTAGCCCGCAAAAAAACTCTTGCTTTATGTCAATCGGTACCAGCAATATATTTAATTAAGTATTAGTTGGCCTATTGCTTGTTTCAAAACTTCAGACACCAGTCTGAACGTACCTTCTCCTTGATGCTCCTGGGGTCGTCATACCCAACCCACTGATCCCCATGGTAAGCGTATGGAACCTGCTGCTCCACATCCCACTTCTTCTCCCAATTGGTGCCCAACAGTAAGCAAATCTAGAGAGAGTCCAAAGCAAAGGAAAACTTATAAACAAAGGTATATCAGGGTATCTACATCCATGCAGTCTCCTTCTATCCAGAGATTCCCTTGGATCCGCTATAAACAACCAAAGAAATAACTTCCTAGCTAGCAATAATCGCAGTATCCGGACGAGAGCATTCCCCACGGAGGTACCTCATGTCATTAATTCCTACACGTACCTCTGTTCCAAAACGATCTTTTCTAGGTCTAGTGAGGGAGATTGACTGATTGGTTACAATAAAAGTATGTTGTGCAATCAGCGACGCCCATTTAAAAGAAATCATTTGCAAGCCTTGGTCATTTCCGTATGCTACGGGAAAACTACAATTTATTCAAATTTATTCACAAATCATTACCGAGTCTTATTGACAGAAAACGGTCACACGGACAGAATAATGGCATTTGCCACGGTGACAGCTTACTACCTAATTTTTTGTGATGCATTGTTTTGCCGCTTCGAAATCTCCCAGAACCCCGGGAACTACACGTGTTATAACAGAGGTTTGTGTAGAAATTTGGGTAGTAAATTTGGTCACTAAATCTACAAATTACAATTTACAAACACTAAAAAGCGTGTACCAAATTTCAGCTTTCTAGGCCTTTTGTTTCGATTGTGTCTTAGTATGTTGACTTATAAATACGGTCACCGAAGAAGAATAAAGTGAGGACACTGGAGGTTGCCATGATACAAATCTGATGTACATGTAAAAAACTCAATCTGAATCTCAAAAATATGATCGAACGTCACACTCATATGTGTCGCATATTGATGATAGGACTAGTCTATAGGGGTCACCAATATACACGAGCTAATCAACATGAAGCTAAGAAATCATCGACACAACATTTTGTTAACCAATAAAACCTTTAAAGAGCCACTCTATGATGTTTATAACATATTAATTACCTTTGATACGAACCTAAATGTCATATGTGTTGAAAATCAAACACTATCAACTCCTTACTGCCCTCCTGGCTGTTAGATAAGTCTCCAAAATTACGTTTGACTATATGACGCGCGCCAATGTCCGGTTTTCGATCATAATTGCGACGTTATACCTTCATATTGTCACTGTGAAAAAAACAATAAGCTTTAAAACGTGTCTTTTTGGTAACAGTCGATACTTCGCGATCAAATGACACCATTGATTAAGTTTGGCATATATGACTCCAACAACTCACGGAGTGTCTCTTTAAATGGTTGAATTTGTGGAAGCAGAAAGGTCGGAGTAGAAAGCTATGCAGCTGTAGACTGATCAGAAACGGAGTAGTGTTGTGTTCGATCTCATTTTAATAAAATTCTATAACCTAAACCATTTGATCGTACCTCTTGGTAGATTAGTCTCCCTTTTAAGCCGAATAGAGATCCCTCGTTTCCCCCTCCACGAGTGACAGGAGCCCCCACGGCTGTGTTGCTAGTGTCGTTTAGCTTGAAGGAGGCGCCCGCTCCCGTCATGCCTACGACTAGTTTCTTCTTATCTGGAACACCGTGCATCCACAGCTTCACGGCGTGTTCCTAGAGAGAGCCAAAAAAAGTTTCATGTTCAATACATTTGATTCAAAGTCAAAGACAAAAGATTTTTATTGTATGAAAGGCCTCCGGACCATAAACATACGATTTACGGCAAATCGATCTTAATGTATACAATATAATATTACTACATTCTTAATATTTACAACGGTATTTCAGGGTTAACAATTGTTTTATTAAAAGGTTTCTTTAAGCTAATGTATGCTTTACAAAAAAAGAGAATTGTACAATAATGGAATTAGTAGAAGCTTGTAACAAAGATATATATGCATCCCTTCGCTGTTTTCTAGAAAATGGTGTGGTATATATTTGTGTGGTAAACCTAAAGGTTCATTATCGAATGATAATAGACTTTGATATATTTTACAATAATTCTTAGAACAATATTTTGCGTATTCTAGATATTTTGAAGCAGTTTAGAACAATTTTAAGGTTTGGCCCATGGCCCAATTAACAAAAATCAAATAAAGAACACTATAAAGAGCAAAATTAAAACATAATAATGAATTTATTATCAACATCAATGTTGTTAACGATCATTTTAACAGCAACAGGAGTTTAGATATTGCAAACATCATTTCCCTCTTCATTTTCATCATTGTCAAGGTCATCTACACTTTTTAAATTTCACAATGTTATATTAGTTAGGTATGGTGTAGGTCAATGTGGGTTAGGTCATCGATAGAAATGAGTTGAGGTCAAACACCTAACACAAAACAAAGTTATCGTCATCGTCATTGTCATCAGCAATATCATCAATAATAATATCATCATCGTCTGTGACATTTGTGCATCAGCAGGACCATATGTAGTAAGAACAGGAACATTTTCAAAACTAGAAACTTCACATTCGAGCTGAAGAAACCTTATGGATAACATGTATACTAATCATTTTATGAACAAGACACCAATGTCCTCAGTTTGTTAGTGAACCTACGTCACCTCATATAAACTTCACACACTTATCAAATTCTTTTTACTTATGTTGCCTTCCATTCTCTCCTTAGAACGGTAGCTCAAGTCATCTGCTTTCATCCCTTATGTTAATTATCTAAGTATGTAAAAAGAATAAATCGTAATTTCCGTTTTGGGATTGTGCGCATGACAGGATGACAGGAGATGTCATTTCTGTTGACGACTGAAGAGTGTTTGCTCACTTTATATAATCGATGTACCGATAAGAGAAATGTGACTATAAAATAAGTACATTTTTATTGAAGGATTAAAATGTGTAAAGAAATATCCTTGATTTTTAATGGTAGAAGAGCGTGGTTTCGATCCACGGACCTCTGGGTTATGGGCCCATACTCATACTCACCACATTGTAAAGGTGACTAAACTTAGGATCGGTCCTAGGTTTTAGGGGACTGTTGAACCCGGTGACTGTACTCCATGTGCCGAAGAAATCATAGGTCATTATGAATATGTAGTCAACATATCTGCAATATATCAAGTGGGGTTTATTAATTTCTCAGAAATAGATTTCAAAATGTATATGTTTGTTCATTTGCTATTTAGTGGTTTAAAATAGGTAATCGGTGAAAATGTCGGGATTCAAACTCCCTCAGACATGCATACACTTTGGTGAATTGCTTTAAGCAGCTAGATTAAAGGAACGTTCGCATTAAAAGAACAGTCGATATATTGGATATTGTAAAATTGTACTGACTTACACAAGTGCCTAATATTACTAATTACCGAGTGAGAGATAAAGTGAAACATAGACACGAGTATTGTCAACATACTTTGTCACGAACACTTATAAAATATTTTGTTACTTAACGAAATCGGGTATACGTGGATAAAGGTCTATTCTATATCTTCTTACTGAGAGAATAGTAATAAGGGTATAGCTTTTTCATGAGATAAAATTTTTATTGTACATATTTTTACTAAGAGAATATTGGTTTACTGGGTATCTTAATATTAAGAGGATATGGGTTTGTATATCGTCTTACTAAGAGGATATGAGGATATGAGTTTATCGTATATCTTCATACTGAGACGGTGGGTGGATATTATATATACTCTTACCGAGCGAATATGGGCTATCGTTGAATATTGATAGAGTATCGGTATGTCACATATGCCCTTACCGAGAGAATGTGGGTATATTGTATTAAGAGAATATCAGTACATCGCATATGATCTTACTAAGAGAATTTTGGTACATCGCATTGAGAGGTTATCAATACATCGCATATGATCTTACTGAGAGAATGTGGGTATATCGTATTGAGAGATTATCGATACATCGCATATGATCTTACTGAGAGAATGTAGGTATATCGTATTGAGAGATTATCGATACATCGCATATGATCTTACCGAGAGAATGTGGGGAAATCATATTGAGAGAATATCAGTACATCGCATATGATCTTATGAGAGAATGTTGGTACATCGCATAAGGCGACATTGAGAGATTATCGGCACATCGCATATGATCTTACTGACTGAATGTCGATATATTGTATTGAGAGATTATGTCTTTAACGTATAAGATTTTTAATGAGATCATGTTGGTATATCGTATTGAGAGATTATCGATACATCTCACAAGATCTTACCGAGAGAATGTAGGTATATGTCGTATCGAAAGATTATCGATACATCGCATATGTTCTTACTGAGAGAAAGTTGGTGTATCGTATAAAGAGATTTTCGATTCATCGTTAATAATCTTACTGAGAGAATGTGGGTATATCGTATCCAGTCGTGATGATGCTGTCCCCTGCAGACACCGCCACGGTCAGCAACAGCTCTCTCTTGCCCGATGTCATTGCCTCCTCGTGAAACACTTCCCGTATTCGCTGGAGGAAGGTTAACGTTTCATATATCAATGTATATTTGTTCATTTAAAAAACTGTTCACATTCAACAAATTTATCGTCTTTAAACTTGGAAAAATCAAATAAAGCCTATGTTAAATGTTCCATTCGTTTTAGAAAAATATAAAATATATTTGGTTTCCCTTAAACATTAACGTTGTTTTTTTCTTTTTAAATCTTGGTTTAGTATAGTTTTCATTATCTGTGGAGGTAATATAATTGGTTGTGATGGTAAATTGTGATGGTGAATCAAGATCAGTGTATTTTCCATTTTGTCCTTAAACCAAACACTTAACAGCACAGAATCGGGCATCCTCACACCTTACCTGCAACATCAGACTGAAGCTATCTTTGTTAGAGACGTTGGGAAACTCCCAATCAATGTCAAGGCCATCGAAGCCTCGTTTTCGCAAAAACTCAGCTGCATTGTGGGCAAATTTGGTAACGGAATCAGGCTTACTGGATAACTGTACAAATTCAACCGTTTTGTCCTCTCCTTGTCCGCCGATAGACAATAGAGTCTTAAGTTTACGGTTCCTCTCTTTGAGAAGATTGAACTTTGCGTACATCCCATGTTTCCCACCGAGAGAGTCCTCCGTGCTAGGATTATTTGGAACCAGTTTAAGCGAGTACAGGTCTAGTTTGCCGAAGGCGTAGACGAGGTGGGTACAAAGGTTTGGGTCAATATCGTCCACTGTGAGACGAATGTTCTCGTTGCTACCCTGAGACCAGCTCGTGTAGTAGCACACGCTGATGTACTCATTTCCTGTCAAAAAACAAATTCACACCATGGTCAAACGAGACTTTTTAGCTCCAAAACAAAGAATACTATGTGATTTTCCTTTATGCTTACCGCTCGGCATGATAGATTAGGCCTTTTGGCAAATATGACAGGGTGCAATATGTACGCAATTGAGGAGGAATTATAACTTCACAATTAAACATTCTGTTTCTATATTGACGTTGTTTTGTCAAGATGACTCGTAGTGCGGAGCGCACCATTCGCTTTTACGTCCAATCAAGCTTCTCCATTTCTAGCTAACGAAAAGCTCGTATTCTAACAGAGGTAAGTTCACGGTTTTACGATTAAAGCATAATCAAAGCATAATCAAAGCGCCGATTTATTTCATTCCATCATATCCAAAGATGGGTTTGGATGACAAATTTGCTTACTATGGTGATCAATGACACTACATTTAAGAATTCAGGATTTGTCAATTTCCTGAATATCCAGAATATGAAGTTAATTTATATAAGTGTTTGTCCGTTTGGAAATTTATTCATGAAAAAAATATTGATATTAAACATACTTTGAAATTTGAAATTTATTTTATAATTATATGCAACTCACGTTAAAACGACCAAACGTTATATATGTTCACAACAAATCAGTTTGAAGAACCATCATGTTAACTTGACACAGTCACAATAATCAATTAGGGGACGTATACGTAACAGAAAATACAAGTTAAGTTCACATACCTCGACATACACAGACCACTGCTATTAACATCAATACAACTGTGTAGTTCACATGGTCCATACCGTTGTATCTGCAACAAAACGTCTCGTTATTGAAAAGATAATTTCCCAAAAAGAAAAATGAATATTACCCATGAAAATACTCTAAGATTAAATTTGTTTCGTATGCTTTAAAAATCTCATTATCTTTCGAAAGAAAAGTCGTATATCACTTTCGGTTTTACAAAAAAAACACATATTTTTTTCGTTAGTTATTACATTTTGTTTCATGCAATAGCCAGTCTCAACCCCATTATAAAATATCGCATGTCTTATTTCGTGTAGGATTTCAGTATTTCCATGCATACAATACTCTTGTTCTGTGGAGTGAAAAAAGCGCTAATAAAATCATAAATTTGGAGAAGTTTTATCAAAGGCCAGGTTAAGCGTTACGCAGCGGATGTAGTATACCTAGTTTCTCCAGTCTGTTCCTTCGCATGTAGGTTAAATTAGGTATATTATGTTCGCTGCTTAACGCTAAAGTTGGCCTTTGTACTTTATGAAAAATGAACTTGTGCATACAGACATACATTGAATGCCTGAACAAAATGAGCGGATCGTTAAAAGCACAAAATCTTTATAAACTAGTTTTTTTACACACCTATAGACACTAAATAAAATATCTTAACTTTACATGTAAATACACCATAGCCCAAAATCTGACATCTTGGAAAAGAAGCATAGATTTGGTATGAACATTTAGCTTGGCGTAAAACGATTTCAAAAGAAAATAGAAATAATCACCAAATGATTGTAAACCAAGTCTAGAAAATCCATTCGAGTACCCTCTTATTATACATTGTATCTACCTAACAACTTAAACCAGGAAGTAAATATGAACAGGGTCACGGTTGATCCAATTCATATTTTAGTCAGCCAAACACCATAGTGGTCTTCATAACTCACAGTCTTACCTGCGTGTTACAGTCACCCAGGTTTCTGAACGAAATGGCCGCTCTGTACAGGTAGTCTTTATATAAAGAGTAGAGTAATATCGAAAAAATTGACACAAATTTTAATTTGATGAGACATAAAAGGGAAGACTGGCGAATCAACACATTCCACATTAGTACAGTAACGAATTTAGGTCGGTTCGGTTTAATGGTAACAACGTAACATTATAAGCTAGCACGGTCAATTCAACTTACCTTTACTTCGGTACAACTAAGACTCAGTATGGTACTTCGGTAATAGTACCCTATCGTTTTGGTACTCGCACCTTGGTGTCTATTTTGTTACGAGTTTCATGGTTGGACGATTCTCATGTATTCTATAAATAGAAGTTTATTCAGTATAAAGGCCACATGCCCATGTACAAAATCTACAAGACAAATTTTATCAACGTACAGGTCTGGTGCCAACAAATGAAACATAACATATTCACAGACTTTAGAAACATATGCATGGAATTAAAGTAGAGAACATCGTAACAAAAAAACTTCTCTGATATACTTTGCACACAAATATTATTAGCGATTATCATTTCCAGTTTGCAAAAGAGCAGTTAGAGTTGCATTATTTTAACATTCAAAATTGAGCATATATTTTATTCTAAATTCATTATATAATGGACATAAAAACATAAAATGTAATCTTCTAAAACATTTTTGCGAAAAGGGCAATGCCTCCTATTTATTGCATGTAAGAGGTAAGTAATCATTATTTCCCTTCGATATATCAAGTAGGTAATATATCAGTGACAGGTACATGTATATATATTTACCTGTAAGTGTGTCAATATCGGTTCAATGCAATTTAAAGTACATATTCAACGCTTGATTATTATATTTATTCATTTAGAGTTTATTTGATCATTTTACGGTGTGTAATAAAGCCAAAGAGAGCAATAAAAAAAGTTAAGTGTTGCTGCACTACGTTACGCAGATTGTACGTAATGAAGCATTTTAGATTTCATTTTATCGGATTGCCATATGGGGGATTTTATATTCACCTCTCTGGATTCTAGAGGAATTGTTTTCTGTTTTTTTAAATACTAATGCAGAACCACTATTGGATTAATTTAGTGTGAGTAGTTAATAATATCGAGAGAATAGCATTATCTGTGCACTTTTTATATTTACGAAATATTGGTGTGAACAAGTGCCTATTAAGTCGTAAGCTACATGTACATGTAAAAGTATAGGATACTAAGCAATGTAACGTAATAAAGGTGTGCAATTTAATGAACAAAACAATGTATACTTTCACAATTTGCTAATGTTGTTCATTTGGACGGTATCTAAGTGAAATATGTGTGTGATATTCAAACCCCCCGTTTGACACTTATTCCGTCTCAAAAAAAGATTAATTTGATATTTCCATTAGTTTCGGTTTAACAAGATCAGGAATATGCACTTTTACACTTAATATGCTTGAAAAAGCACGCAAATAAACCGACGTTAAATCGAAATAAAGCCTGGCTGTTTACATTAACTTTAACAACTTCAGTCGGTGAAATTTATAAGTCATGCATTGAGGATATGAAAGAATGAAATCATGTATTAGTTTTTAAGATTTTGTTGCATTTTCTCAATTGGAAGATGCGATGCGAATCATTTTCAAAAACACATTTATTGCACTATTATTAGTGCTGGCATGTGACATATGACATGAAGCGGTAGGCCTATTCATTACCGGTTATTGCCTACCTCAGGCGCTGATTAACCGCCAAGCGGTGTTAATTGCATTTAACGTTGGAGTATATCATAGCAAGTTACCTTTTAACTGTAGGGTTGTCATAAAGGTTGATATTTCATCATCTTACAAACACATGGGGAACTTTTTATCCACCTTCATTCGCATATCTGCCAAGCCTAATTTGACATTTTCACGGTCCTATTTATAAGGCGTACGTTTAAAGTTTCGCTATCGTATCTCATGTAAATCATAATGCGTATGTTGATATTTTCACTCACGTATTTGAATAGATCATCGTAACGACAATTAGGGTCTTTCGTTTCCAATTCATAGACGACGATATCTTTTATTTTAAAAAAACCCTGAATAAATGTAATGAATTCGAAATTTCAATGTTAAACAATCTCGCTTATGAACAGGATTTATATATCATAAATCATATATTCTAACAGAGGTGTATTATAATGTTACAAGAGGGTCTGGGTGAATTTATAAATATAAACCACTATTATAATTGTATAGATATTTATACTCTTTAGTCACAAAATGCAAGTTTAAAATCATATATAATTTCAATAGTAATCCAATTGACTATGACATCATAAAATGTTATTCAATTGTTAATGAAAATAATACTTATCTTACATTCGTGGCATTCTATACAAAAGTATACATTACTGTAAATTGAGTCATATAACCTTCCTTTGATAGCATACTTTTTAGCGATATCATATACAGTCATCATTCTCGACAACCATTGGTAGTGTTACTAATATCAGTTTACTCACAATGATAACAAGTTGCATTCAAATGACTTTTCTAGTTTTGGACAGTTGGTCTAAAACATAATACACCTCATCATTTAAATAGCCTGTTGTAAATTACCTCCCATTGCTAACGGTAGTTATATTTCTATTAATTTGTCTTCGTGTGGGTTATTGGTTCAAGATATAATACACTTCAACATCGAGATATTTATAGTAACGGATGTCACATACATCCTGTACATACCCCCTCCTCCTCCCCCTACCAACCCCCTCCCCCTACCAACCCCCCTGCACTCAAATGTATTAATCACCCAGGACAGCTAACGGTAGTTATACATCACATTCCCATGCTCATGGGCCGGGTCACCATGTTGAGGTGTACGCTATCTTAAAGGATACACCAACACGATTAAAAGAAATTACCCTCTTTGAGTCCCCATTGGCTGCCTCAAGTTAAATTTTTCACGGGATAGGAGGTTGAAAGGAAGACTATTCGATTGTTGGACGCCACGTTTTTGTTAAATTATCAATGAAATATTTTCATACATTAATTCAAAGACTAACTATATGTAGATTTCACGATACCACCTGCGTTTATTGAGAATTAGTTATAAAACTTGAATTAGATAAGATTCTCGACTGTATAAAAAGTGTTTATATATTTGCATAATCACGCTTTAAGGATAGCTTTCGTGTGACTCTGTGACAGCTTATAATGCCTCGAGTCATTACATTAAGAAAAGAATAGAAAATTATAAAATAATCCATGAAATATGCTATACATTAATCCCAAACATCACCAATGATTTAATTTTACTTTCTTTGGTTTGGCAATATAATCTGTATATACAAAAAGTTAAATTTATAGAATGATTAATTTTATTTATAAACAACGTCCAAATTTCTGTAGAGTTATGGTTTATTAGAGACACTATACGAGACAGTATATATGTGTCAGTATAAAAGCAGTGAGAGAAATGTGTTTTGAAAATAAAATAATTAAACTGTAGACTTGATGAATCTATGAGTCTATTTTGTGCACCTTCATGTCTAAATTATATGTATTAATTGTTTTGTTTCTTCTTTTCGTTTCTCTGATAAGCTTACAAATTTAGAGACATACATATTTCAGAAAGCTGGTCTTATTAAATAGAGTAGTTCTTTTACCCATCATTTTATTCAAAACAATACGGTGGGAATACTTTCTAAGCATTATGTGGCAACAAAGTGCCTCGATTCTGTTAGGTTATAGTTCTGTAAATAAATGTATGAGTAATATCTGGTCACACTCATATCTTTAAAGTTATCATTTTTATTAAAACGTTCAACGTTTAAGACATTTCAAACTAGTTAAATTTAAGAGTATTTAAATCTCAAAAACAGTTACATATGCTTAAGTTAAGTTTTATATTAATCAAATGATAACATGTATATCACTCCATTAAAAATGTAAAATTGCTGCAATTAAATACACAACACAGTAGAAGAGACGACTATATTCTACAGTCTCTTGCTCGAATAAATTCGCATTCGACTTCAGAAAGCTATTTCGCAACATTTAACGTGTTAAATAACATTAAAAAGCATGGTCCTCTTCATATCAGATGTGTTTTACCTTTGCTCCACAGGTAAATCCAGGTGCTTTTCACAGGTAAATATTTCACTAACGCCAGTGAAAGTAAAGCCCAGGTAGAATAGATAACGATAAGTACACAACCCCTCAACACAATATGTCTCCTCGGTGTTGACTTCTTCCGAGCTAACAGACTTTCTGTCTTCTCTGCTATTTCATTTCAGTGATGTTTTCTGGTTCCCGTGTGCGCATGCGCCGTTATGATCAAAAGCGGAGATGATAACGACAGATAACAGGTGTTAGGCAAGCCCCGATTATCCAAAGATTACAGTAAAGTGAATAATACAAATCCCCGAGGCGAAGACATAAATTTATAGCTCCATGTTACATCTTAATCAACTTCACAGGGGCGTATTTCTCCAATAAACATGACACGGTTTACTAAACAGACAAAAGCATTCAGTGATAATCATGTTTATTACAATTTGAACAATGTAATGTTAGTGAAGAAAACTTCTCTTACTTACATCAATTTCAATGGTGAACAGGATTGAATCAAATAACTTGTAACGTCAGCAAAGTAAACTTAAGAGCCGACAGTGTTTATCTTTTAAAACTAAAATATATTCATCAATTTTAATTTAAAAACAAATAGGTAAGCCAAAAATATTAATATATTCCCCATTAAAATAAAATTTCAATTTGATAATTTCTAAGATATTACAAAAAATTAGATGTCATTCCTGAACAATATTAATGCTACGGTTAACTTGCCGGGTTACGATGTACACTATTAAAGTGACTATAGGTATTAGGTATTAGATCTCGCAAAAAGGAAAAAAAAGTATTAAAACAACCGCAGGGCAATACCTTATTCCATAAAAGGCGCTCTAAATCGAACATTCAATACGTTTTTTTAACGAAAAATGGTTCCCTTACTCGAATGATTTTAAAGGTGTTAACGCTCAAGTATCCATACGTATGTTACGTATTATCGCTTGACACATTAGACCTTATTCTGTATATACGGATATTCAGATTGAGTACGGAGATGTTTTACCCTCTTATGAGAAAAATGATTTTGCATGACACAATATTCAATATGAACTATTGAAAACTTAAAACATAAAAAGTTATCATCCAAAATTGTGTTCCAAAGGAGATATCGCTTTTGTGAGATTAAGCTTTATCTCCTTGGAGATATCGTTTTGACAGTAGATTTTGACCAATTCCCGATTGTTGATAAAAGTTGAATATCCTCGGCAAGCCTCAGATATTTCTTACTTTTATCAACTCTAGCTGATATTCGATATCAGAAGACACTTTGGCGAGATTCTCTATATGATATAGCGCCTTTACTAAGGCGCTGTGTATATATCCAAATACAAGACTTAAAACAAGAGATTGTCACTTCCCAGTTCAAAACTCATACAGACAATTCTTCATTCAAATATAAATACATTATCTTTTAATCATTAGCTGACTATTACAATTCTTAAGAATATATCAAATCTACGCACACACTTCTGTGAATAAACGAGAATATTTTCAAGAAAGTCATCGCTTCAAAGTAACACAGAGTACATTGGTGGAACCTAATATATCAAACGTTGTCAATGCTGATATTTTATTGAGAAATATCTATGTTTGCTTATATTTACCATTTTAACGCTAATCGAATCAATATAGTGACAATAAAAACTTCCAAGTCATGATTTTTTATATCGAAACCGGACCATGGTGCATAAATTGTAATTTCGAAAACTTAAGCAGACATTTAGAAGGATATGTGTCGGTAGTATATATTGTATATTTTATATAGCCAGTGTACTCTTACTTCATTAGTAGAATTTAGACTTCTGGATGTTTTTCAAGGCAATTCCTTGTTTATTGATGAAAACCAAAACATTGTTAAGGATTAGGGAGAATATGCCAGTTGAGTGAGGTTTTTTAAAATAAAATCAGTATATATATTATTATACTCATTGGTTCGTTTCAAAGCCAAATTGAATTCTATAAACTAGATTGTTTATCACGTCAACGTTGAACATTACTGAAATGAACACACCCAATAATGTCGATTTATCACATATTAATGGGTTATTGATTTTGTCTTGAAACTGTTCATATCGAAAAGAGAACAAAATCATTTTCAATTACTAAAATAACTCAGATACAAAGTAACTCTAACCGAATTCGCAATTTGAAAATAACGTGATAGTTACTTTATTTCAATGACAAATTCCAATATTACATTGCTTATCATAAAAGAAATGACATTATTTTTTTAGTAAATGGATAATTCTTATGAATAATCACAACGACATAGATGCGCTACAGTTCTTTTCGCTAAACGATAAACATGTGTTATACATACTTTTTCCCTACATGATAGAAATGTGTTATAAAATTCTTATTCTCTCAATGATAGATATTGATTTTTCACGGTGAAATTTATTGTATACAGTGTAATGTACATGGGCCAATGGCCTTCCTATTGAATAAACATGATTGATTGAAATGATAGATATGTGTTATAAAGTCTTATTCTCTAAATGATAGAAATGTGTTATAAAGTTTTATTCCCTAAATGATAGATATGTTTTGTAATGTCTTATTCTCCAAATGATAGATACATGTATGTGTTATACAGACTTTTTCTCTACATGATAGATATTTGTTATAAAGTCTTATTCTCTTAATGAAAGATATGTTTTATAGAGTCTTTTTCTCTTCACGAAAGAAATGTGTTATAAAGTTTTATTCTCTAAATGATAGATATATATTATAAAATTTTCTAAAAGATATATGTTATAAGGTTTAATTCTCTAAATGATAGATATGTGTTATAAAGTCTTATTCTCTAAATGATAGATATGTGTTATAAAGTCTTATTCTCTAAATGATAGATATGTGTTATAAAGTCTTATTCTCTAAATGATAGAAATGTGTTATAAAGTCTTATTCTCTAAATGATAGAAATGTGTTATAAAGTCTTTTTCTCTAAATGATAGATATGTGTTATAAAGTCTTATTCTCTAAATGATAGATATGTGTTATAAAGTCTTATTCTCTAAATGATAGATATGTGTTACACAGATTTATCATCTAAATGATATGGAAATGTTTGATAGTTTTATACTCTTAATGGTAGAGATACGTGACATAGTAATATATCTCAATGAACGAGATGTGTTACATAGTAATATATCTCAATGTAAGAGATGTGTTACATAGTCTTATACACTAGATGATAGACAAATATTATATAGCCTTATTCTCTTAATGGTGAGTTTCGCAATATGAGCATGACGCTCCAAGCCCCGCCCTCGAATTGGCCGCGGGGTATCTGATGTCAAAGCAAAACATGGGAAAGGTGACGATATAAAGTTTTTTTAAAAGTCCTGCTGAACTATAAAGATGAATTATCATTCGCTGAAATACCTTTGGGCAAGTTTTTTAAAGTGAAAATGTTTTTAGAACTCGATGAATCACCCTTGAAAAGAAATTTATATGTTCAATGCAGACATCCTTCATATACATTTCAGTTCATTTTATGGCTTCATGTCAGTTCCCAGTTACGTAAGTCATGTCATTGTGATAGATTGCATGATTGAAATGGAATAAGATAATAGATAGGCATTCAATGTTAGTAAAATGATAGATACGATGTAAAAAGGTAAAAAAAAATCTATTAACGAATGGTACGCAACAATTCTTTATTCATTAAGAAAATCAATCTTTACGAAAGTACTATTCTAGACGCATTTAGAGAATTAAGAAAATAAGACCATGTCGTAAATTATGTTTTTAAAGATTTATTATTTAAAAAAAGACTATATACCAAAAGAATAATGATACATATCATGTATATGATGTATTGATTAGTACACATCATTAGAAAAATCAGATTATATACCTATTTTATGGTAAGTAGATGTAATTCATATATATTCATCTGGAAGATAACGCTATATAGCTCTTCTATGTTAAGCATAAGAATAACGATATATATATAAAGTTAAGTTTATTAGGATTACAATTTTTTTACAATTATACAATTTTTATTTATTAGGAGAAAATGCTTTATACTACTTCTTTAGGAAAGTAAGGATATATAACACTTCTATATTTATTAGAAGAAAAAGGCTTAATGAAACTGATATGTTTATTAGGATAATATGGCTATAGAATAATTCTATGATGAGTATAAGAATAACGATATATAACATTTCTGAAGTTATTAGGAGAATAAGTCTGTATAAAAAAAAATTTTTTAGGAGAAAATGCTTTATACCACTTCTTTAGGAGAGTAAGGATATATAACACTTCTAATTCTATTAGAAGAAAAGGCTTAATGACACTTCTATGTTTATTAGGATAATATGGCTATATAACACTTCCATGTTTATTAGGAGAATAAAACTGATAAACACTTTCGTATTTATTAGAATAGACTTTTATGTTCACTGGGATTTTAAGGCTTTATAAAACTTCAATCTCTGGTAGGATTATAAGGCCATGTAACACGTGAGTGTTTATTGGGAGAATAAGACTATATAACACGTGTGTGTTTATCGGGAGAATAAGACTAGATAACATTATTTTATTCGGAGAGCATGTTTAATAGGAGAATAATGATAATAATAATAATTAGGGTATTTATATAGCGCACATATCCACACCGAATGCATGCTCAAGGCGCTCCCTGCATTATTACCCTGGTCTAACCCAAGCTGCCGGTTACAGCGCTTAAAGGGCACCTCCATCACAATCTACACCAGGTACCCAATTAGTACTGCTGGGTGAACAGAGGCACATTTTAAATAAAGTCTCTTGTCTAAGGAGACACCACAAGTTTCTCAACTCGTGCCTCAATGTGGGGCAGGGAATAACCCTAGAACTCTCAGCTAATACAGCAATCAGCGGGTAACCCACCCATCCGGCGAGGCACGCCAGATGATGCTTAACTTCACTGATAGCGGACAACTGAGCTACGCACAGGACCACGTGCCACCATATAATACTTCTTTGCTTTTATTTGGAGGAAAAGGCCATGTAACACTTCAATATTTATAAGAAGAATAAGGCCATATAACACTATTATGTTTATTGGCAGAATAGGGCTATGTTGATCAGGAGAATAAGGTTTGATAACATTTATATGTTATCCATGAGAATACGGCTATATTTTACTTATTTTTAAACATATTTTATTCAGTTCAAAACGAAAGGGATTGGCAAACAAGCTGATAGCTTATATTAATGCCGCTCCTATACAAATTATATCACGAGACCATTAAACATACAACACGAAGTACGATGTACAGTTGCAACACAATCCGGAAAAGATAATCAATATTACAATGGCAATTTCTACAAACTAATTGAGAGTTTAACATTTTCAACTCATTTGTTATTAATTCTACAGGAATTGGAGATAAAGAGGTAAACAGATTGTCGAATGGCCGAGTTGTCAATATGAGATAACACTTCAGGTAACACAGAGAATAAGGCCATATAATATTTTAAAATGATTTCATTCTTCGAATATTTAGTTTTCAAATTACCCAGAAGTACTTTTGATCAGCGTTATAGTCCATCTAGTAACAATTGTTTCAGACTTTTCTCATTTTTCCGCAAAAAGTCCTTTCAAATGTCCCTAATTCAAAAATGGAATAATTCTAATATTTGAATAACGATTTTCACTGGACACCATTTTCTCCCTTTTCTTTAACCATTCAACTACGGGGTCAAAAAAGTAAGATGGAGAAAGAATGTTGACAAACATTTCCAATAGAGCCTGCTTATCCATGGTCCTTCACAAATATCCCTCCTGCTGTTTGCCCTCTCACATTGTAGTCGCCATACAAATGTTTGATTTAAAACTACACGTAGTGTTTTGTTGGGCTGATATATCTCAATTGTTATCAGTGGTGTAAGCTTCACTGAATTGTGGTGAATTTTACTGAAAGTCATAGTTTTAATGAAAATCAGTTCTGTACAGGGATGAAATAAAATAACATTGATTTCTGATCGAAACCCGGACAGCGTACGACAGATGGCATGTGTCATTTACTTAAAACTTATTTTGAACATTTCTATAAAAAATACTTAAATTAACGATTGGGGTTTACAGTGGTAGGTTTGATTTTTTTAGAACCATTAAATGTTATATATTAATATATATGGATGAATATACACTTGCTTGATGACGATGTTAGTATCTACACCGAAACGTCGTAACTCTTTGCAATAAAGAAGTTATAAGTCCATAAAATTCTTACTTGTTCATGAATATGAATTTTTTTTTCGAATTCATAAAAACAAACATTTTTTTTTTTTGTGTCACGTATCAAAACCAAACAAAACGTTTTAAAAACTGTCACTACTTCTATGTATTAATGATGATGTTTTTTTCTGATGTTTTAAGCAGCAATGAAGAAAACTCCTATGTCAGTGTAGCATCTTTCTTTCATTGGTGCAGTCTCCTTATGATGTTTACTCTCTGCATCAGAGCAGGCTTTTACGCCCAGTAATTGGTCATTAGCAGAAATCTCGTTTACACAGTAAGAGCTTAGTGGGCATGATAACGGAGGTAGTCCGTGCTCTTGTGCAGAGCTCAGGTGACCATATCGCCAAAGTTATGCAACAATGGGTGCGGTGTCTCATTGGATGGGTTATACGTTTAAGTGGTTGATTCTCTGTGTTTTCAGAGAAATTTTGTTAACACAAATAAAAAGCATTATACAGCTTTGGTGATATAGCATGTCCTTAAGTTCAAAACCCCGATGAACGATATCAGAGTTCAGCAACACTGGATGCAGTTTTTCCCCGGATGGATTACCTGCATGTTATTAACGAATGAAAAACCTGATAGCTTGAAGCGTTGATTCCCTCCTAAGCTATGAGTACATGTTGAACTTGTGATGTCACCATCAAGGTGTCTTTAATTGTGCCTCTGTTCAAGTTTAAACAGCAGCTAATTGTAGAAAGTTAATAGGAGTTGACATCGATTACTTTATTGAATGATTTTATTTAAATAAAGTTCACTTTTCATTTTATAAATATTAGATTCTTTGTTGCTGACATTATAAAAATACAAGTTATGTACAAAAGGAAGCATAGATACAAATATATATATATTAATACTTTTTAAATAAGATATTAACATGTCATCCTTTAACTTTTCTACTCCAAAGAATCAACAGAAAGGTTAGAAATGTGAATTAAAATGCATTACATGGTTCGAAATTACACGAATGCACTACAGGTTAACTCTTAATCAAGGTAAGTCAACAATATCAATAATGGTATAAGAAACAGTAACTAGGTTTTAAAATCACAATAGTTTTTACTATGGCACAACGTGACAGTCAACAATATCACTTTCAACAGCTCTAATTACAAGGCATCACAGTTATACTCTTACACATTAAAAACGAGCTTTATTCAGACTCATTTAGGCACGGTAAAGCGAGAAAAACATTTGTAAAAATTGATATTTTTATCGAACATTATGGGTTTCCTATGTTTGCCAACATTTGAACGACATTGACACTCTTCAGCGGTTTCCGCCGATTTCCCATGATCCATCAAATAGTTAAATCCGTTAACAAAGCCATCTGTTAACACCTTGATCTACATAATCCTTTACACGAGGTAGTCAGGTCTATGTTTTTTTACAACAGGATCTTTATTTGCGATTCCCACAAAACGTTAAAAAGACGAAATGATTCCCCTTTTTCAGTATTTAGGCTTTTCTGGTTTCCTTTCTTCCCAGGGAATGACTTTACCATCTCTCCATGCTTGTCACTAGTTGTCAAGATTGCACGTGGGTGACAAACAAACATCAATAAAAAAAATATGTCAGATACCAAAAGACAAATGCTTCCAAAATCTAAAATAGAAATGAAAATACATAACTGGCATTGCCAATATTGCAACCAGCGTGTGAAGCAGTATTCAAACCTTTAAAGCGAACGAGGGAATTGTCATCATTAAAACAAGAAAACATGACTTTAAACTAGGCCCGTCATTAATCGATAGTGTGTGAAATGGGTCGTCCTCGTAACTGTAAAGTGCAAAGCGTTCGATGTGAGATTGTGTTAAAACTATCCCTCACGATTTTGTTTTTATACTTGAATAAATGATGATACTATAATTCAAATTGTCATGAATATTTGAATATATGAATATTTTTACATGAAATTAATATTATATTTATTATATTAATGATTAGAAAAGCTCATATTAATATATCAATCAATCACGTAAATTAAATACGTCATCCTGACGTAATTCAAGGGATTTGGATGAAAGTATGAGCACCAAGAAAGCACTCGTTTTCCCTTCTAACGTATAAAACATGACAATATTTTCGGCATATCACTGACAATTGTCAGATATTTCTTCGATAGCACTCATATTTCTCAACTCCTTTTCTCAATACCTCTTTGTCGGAGATTCATATTTGACATTTTATATTTCTTCACCAACCGAGGAACTCATATCTGGAATGATGTTCCTTGATGCTCAGTTTAATATTTTGCTTTTATTTCCAATTTCTTAAAATGTCACGAGGAGTTCTGATTCTGATAAGTTGGATATTTTGGCAGCCAAGAATAAAAAAATCTTCGTGAACGTGGCAACCCGTCTTTACATACATAGAGAGGTCTATAGAGTAAAAATCATTTACAGTAATATTGTGTTATAAAATCAGGGATGTATCGTGTGGTGTAAGTTTATGTACAAGTCGAAATAGTAGTAGTACTGCGGATTCGTATTCAGTCTTATGACATTGAATAGTATAGGAGAAAGTAAGGTTATATAAGTAGAAATCGTTTGTAGTACTAAGAGCATATTGCATAAGACGATATTGCTCGTCGTAGTTCTTGTAGTTGTGGAGGTTGTGGTGGTGGTGGTGGTGGTTGGGTCATCAAATGGAGTAGTAATATTAATAGCAGCAAAATATTTTCGTAATAGACAAAGCAGCATCCTTAGAGAACACAGTAGCAGTTGTTGTTGTAGTGGTGGTGGAGGTATTGACTAGTAGTAGTAGTAGTAGTAGTAGAAGTAGTAGTAGTAGTAGTAGAAGAACTTCGTGGTAATTTTAGTAGTAGTAGTAGTAGTAGTAGTAGTAGTAGTAGTAGTAGTAGCAGTGGTGGTAGTAGTAGTAGTAGTAGTAGTAGTAGTAGTAGTAGTAGTAGCAGTAGTAGTAGTATTTGTTTTTTATGCGTTGTATTGGTGATGGAAGAAGTTCTAGAAATAGTGAGGGAATATGAAGCAAGTAGAATATGTGGTAAAAGAACATCAATGGAGGAGAAGAAGTGGCAAGTCTGGTAGTAGGAGTGGGACAAAATCTGATTTAACTAAATCAGAATACCATGATCATTAACGAAGTTTTTCATAGCAACATTTATCGAATTCATTTTCAGTTCACATAATGAGAAATCAAAGTTTTAACAAGGATCCCAACTAAATGATAAAATGTGCCATTACGTCATTCGCAAAAAAATTACATGGATTTTTAAATACCGACAATCGTAAATCTTTAATAAATAATTTTCATTTCATCAGGGTAAATACAACATGATGTTGGTACCACTGGTACACATAATAAAGATTATATTACAATTAATCAAACAATCACAGACACGATAAAATTCAAAGTCAGACATCAATTAACGTTCACGGCAAAATACATAGGTTTATATATCGTTGATGATCATTTATATCATAATAAAAATGTATGAATAATATCATCACTTTGGAAATATTGCTTATATGGTGGAGGTCATGCATATGAAAAGAGGTGCTATGTATCGGTATTTCTTCACTATGGAAAGATCAAACGATAGGATCCGTAGGTGTTTGTTTGAGTTCGCCAAAAACACTAACCATCAAGGTTTATATTATAACAACCAAATCCTTACCGTTCATAAACGGTGAAATGCCCTACTCTGAAGTCACTACAAGTAAAATGAAGGCCACAAAAATACTATCCATGGTAAACAGTGAAATTAGAATAAGGCAAACGTAATTGGATGAGAATCACTACCCATCATAAACAACCAAGTTACAATCTTTAACTTCAAGAATTTCTTAGTTTACTACTGACAAGAATCAAATCTCGCACATTCCTATAGACATGACAGAAAACCCCATCACTTACCTGGAGAGGGATATCCCAACAATGTCCGTCCAGGTCGTTGCAGTGTTACAAAACGGCTTGAGTGTGGTATGAACACCGAGAACTACTTTAGCACAAAAAGACCTTTGTTTGTAGACCCCGGCCCAACATGGGACCCCTCCAGAATCGATACACTTTTGTTTGCGTGGAGCAAGCGACCAATTCTAGCCTTGATTTCCAAATCAAATATACAAACACGAGCTTTGCGATACAGGCTTGTTAAAATCTGGCGATTCATGGGTTAAAAAGTCGTACGAGTTCAGGTCTCTGTTGGCTGCGAGCGTGTAGTGTTGTCTGGAAGTATGACGTGGAATTACTGAAGCTACTGGGAGAGGCTGCACAGTGGAACGTTGTATGTGGTGCAAAACCTCGGTCATTAGGTCTGTGGGGGCAGTAAGAGCTCGGTTTCTGCTATAGCAGCAAAAGTAACGCTAGGGATATGGTATCGTAACGCCGTAAATCATTTCGTTGAATTTGATTTATGATAGTGGAAGGCCATTCCTTTGGTATTGAAACCTCGGTCATTAGGTCTCTTGGGAAAAGTATGAGCTCGGTTTCTGCTATAGCAGCAAAAGTGACACTGTGGGTATGGTATCATAACGCCGTAAATCATTTTGTTGAGTATGAAACAAATATCATACTATGCCTTTGGTATTGATATGGCTATCAGGTCTGAGGGGGACAGTACATTGTAAGAGCTCGGTTACTGCTGTAGCAGGAACAGTCACCTTTTGGGTAGGGAAATGTCAATCCTTTCGTTGATTATCAAAAAATATCATACTATGCCTTTGGTATTGATACCTTGGCCATCAGGTCTGAGGGGGACAGTACAATGTAAGAGCTCGGTTACTGCTGTAGCAGCAACAGTCAATTTTTGGGTAGGGAAATGTCGTAAATCCTTTCGTTGATTATCAAAAAATATCACCCTTTTGGTACGGAAACGTCGTAAATCCTTTCGTTGATTATCAAAGAAATAACTATGGCAATCAGGTCTGAGGGGGACATTGAGAGTCCATTGATAAAGCAGCAACAGTCACTTTGGTAAGGAATTGTCGTAAATCATGTCGTTGAATATGATAGCGAAGGCCATTCCTTAGGTATTGAAACCTCGGTCATTAAAGTCTGTGGGGAACAGTTAGAGCTCGGGTATGCAACCGCAGCAACCGTAATTCTTTTGGTAGGGAAACGTCGCCTGTCCTTAAGGTGTTTTTGGAACTAATCGTAGAATATCATTTGGTAGTGGAACAAATCATGGTTTTGGTACAACTTCCACTAAACATTCTTATGATTGTGAAACCAAAATATCGGCCATTCATTTGGTTGAACATCTCAGGTTATTTCTTTGCGGTCTTGAACTCTGCCTCATTCGTTTGGTGGAAAATGCAGTTTGTGCATGCTTGAGTTGTGTAATCTTGGTGATTGCTTCAGAAAGGAAACCATTGAACATTTGACGTTGAAGTTTTAAGTTTCATTTTATCAACTGACTGACTGTTGCTGGAGAAAGTGCTAATTAGGCTAATAGTGTGACATATGAAGGTATAAAATCGCGATTATGAGTGATGGACAGTAACAAAGAGTATATAAATGGCATCCATGTAAATCGTACGTGTAATTTTTCCTTTTGCACTTACATACAGCTATAGGGTGCTGTTCGATTATCATTGAAAACTAGACATTATCATGTACAAGAAACTTTTGGATGAAACTGATAGATGTTATGAAGAATATCATTAAACTTAGGGTTTTGATAAGTACTAAAGCCAAATAGAATACCAAAAAGAACACGGAGTGCCTCTTAGTATGTCTTTCAGTTAATAATCAGTTCACTTCAATTTGGAAAGAAAATGAAGGCTCCACAATGCAGTATTGAATTTTAATGACGTGCAATTTTCGTTTATATTAAATTACATGAGGATGCTAGTGCAAAAAGCACAATGCAATTAATAAATTTGCAGCTGAATTAAATTGAACGGAAGAAGGTAGAAGATGAAAAATATCTCGTCGGCCAAGAACCTCGACATCTAATGCTTTTAACAGCATGAAACTTGCAGATACATCATTTAACCACTCGGTATCAGGTTTGGGCCAATGCTTACAATTATGTTTATAAATGCAACATGGGTCCCCGAAATGTTAGATGAAGAACAGAAACAGAATCGTATGGCCATATCAAAACAGCGTTTGGTTAGATTTAGGGGTGACACAGATAACTCTATACAATGATTAGTAACCAAGGATTAGACATTGGAAACAGAAACCAAAATTCAAAGTATACAGTTGGAACGTGTCTATTTTCCTGCAATCAAAAAACAAAACGAATTTCATCTGCTGGATAGGTGAAAGGGGGTCGATCATAAGTTATAGGACCAAACTACATGTATATAACAATCTCATCTTGACACGGGGTCAGGACGATTTATTTTATTTCCAAGGTGCTATCTTAATCATAATCAATTGGTCTAAACAATATATCAGTCCTGTCTTTGAATGGGGTCAAGACGAAATATAGATTTATTTCCTAAGTGCATGAATTCTCTCACCACACTTGGGTTATCTCTATGGGAAGATATCGAGGTTCATGTTATAACCCCACCAAGTCTTAGCTTTTTAAAAGCAGCAATTAATAGGCCCAATGAGTAAAAATTATGACACTTAGTTTTGTTGTAACCTCCGATTGCCAGATACACATGTAAATGTGTTTAACACTGGTGAGATGTTGTCATGACAATGTTGGCAGGTAATTTCTGGTGTATTTTCCTCGTTTTAAGGAGCTAGTTAACTAAAAGATTATGTAAAGAGAATGATCATATCATATTGATATTTAAACACAAATCAATTCAAATATTGAAATATTGAAATATTAGTGTTACAGTACATTAATCGCACTGGAACTCATTCTCTATATCTGCGATCAGTGTTGTTTTAATGAATTGCACTTTTGTAAGCAATGAGTCAAACAGTCATTAGCCGAGGATAACAGTTATTCTGCGAAACACGTGATGAAATCAAGCACTACTGAATTTCGTACGTGACACAATGCACTCATTTCCCCGACTAAACTATCTATTTTAAGGCATGCTGAGACATATGCATTCACTGTTTCTCTCTACGATGCAATAAAATGTGGATTACTCTTAACAATTGATCTGCAAACAACAATGAAAAATATAAACTATAGTAATAATAGAGTATAATATATGATTAGTAGTTTTGTAGCTTTTCAATTCACTTGAACTGAGAACAAAAGATGAACTATTGTTTAGTAAGGCAACCATTTCACAGACCATTATTAGCAATGTTGTTGATTAACCATGGCGGACTGTTATATTTCCGATATTGTAGTTTATGCAAATTTATTGCAACGTTGAATTCATTATATACTTCCGGTCTTTTAGAATTGACTTTATAAATTGAATACGTACAAATTTTCCGAATAACGTACACGGTAGATTTGCGGGTGCGGGCCGTTTGTAAAGTTGAGGGATGTCTGTGCATTAGTTGTCATTAACTAAATATTGGTGTACGCTGATGCCTTTAAGGTCATCATTTTGATAGTTTGCAAAGTTTCAGTAATCTACAGTTAAATCCTCTTGTATAAATAAAAATAGTAATTCATATTTTTACCCATTACCAAATTAGCATAGAGCTTTCCTTGACTCGTGTTCAATTTCAGGCCAGAATCTCGGCTTAGATTGGAAGATAAAAACACACCAGCCGTTTTACGCGGTGTGTAGCAGGGTTGTGTTCTTAGTCAAGTGTTTTCTATGGAGGTAAAGGGTAAGTGTCACTTCCACGCTGCTGTAAACAAAAAACGAGTATCACATACGCGCAAATCGTCGTTTTTCTTGGACAGTTCCGAAAGAAGGAGAAAAAGCATCATTATAGACACAGGAAAACATATCTGAAATTCATTCCTTTCCTTTCTCTAATCTTCTTTAATCTTTTAATCCCTCTGTAATTTTAACAATGGATTGTTACACGCCTTTACACTTATTGCCTTAAACGTGATCTTTGATTAGCATTTTTCTTATTTGGATATCTCAGAAAACTTGACGTTTTTCCAATAACTATTAACCTCTTATCCGTTTATTTGTTGACATTGTTATCAAGCGCGATGGCGTTATAAGAAACCAATTAAAGAACCTAAACTTTGTCAAGAAAATATTTGTCTACAGACATCACAAAAGCAATTACAGAAAAAACCTTCCCCGCACATTTTAAAACAATTAACTTAAAATATTATTTCTCCGCCTTATGACGACGGAGTTAGCGCATGTGAATTCATATTTACTCACTTCAAGTTACCGTTTTAAAGAAATAAATATTTCATATATTTCGTGCTCCACTAGTTCGCTCAAAACGATATGTCAGACCAAAAGATTTCATGTTACAAACTATTTAACAGTCAGTGTTTCAGTTTGTTTCTTGAACAATTTTCGTCTCGGGTGTATCATATTTGTTTGTTTTGATCATGACGTAGAAGTTTAGAATACAGTATAAGGTTGCGAACAAGAAACTTATCAACTACGTATCGAAGTGACGTCAGCAAAATAAATGAGTTGCCTGGATATTCTTCTATTCCAAATGGGCGGTTGTTTAACCGGATGAACTCCTATCAATGCTTAGTCGAAATTTATCATTTATTTCATCACTGTTATAAATAAGTTTGAGATAGAAAATGTTCAAACGCAGTATCGAATAATATTTGGGGCCAGTTAAAACTAATGCTTAGGCAGGCATGTTCAACCTCATGGTATATACAATTAGATGTTGATATGATAACACACCTCTTGTCCTCAATTTGCATGAATTCAATCAAAGAAAAAATAAGAAAAAGATTTAATTTCATTAAATTTAAATTCAAAGGGGTACCGAATTCATACTCAGAATTTTTTTTTTCAAATTGACATTGTTTATGTTATGGTCTTATATCAAAAACGCTTGAATGGAAGATGCCCTGTCGCCGATTTCTCATTCTACACATTTGTAAAATATATGAATATGAACGGTATAAACGAAATGAAAATAATGTTGATCTCAAATGAAGATACTCACATATGACGTTTTAAATTTCAGAATCCAGCGGTGGTTCAGAGAACGGGAGATTCTCTTGTTGAGATGAAGAGCACGACAAGTGATTAGGGGACTGATTACGCTCCCTCTGTAGTTACGTCCGCCAGGGCGGGATGTGGAATCCTGTCGCATTAGAAGAAGTGCGTTAGACCGACTTGAACGACAAACGTCGCCTTCAGCACTCTGAGCGTTAATCCTTTTCAGTCTTGAGATACTTTCAATGATCACAGCTTTGTAATCTATGTACAGCTTTCAACTTACTTATGATATACAAACAACCTTGAATTGGGCGCCCGTCTGGAACAAATAAATAGCTTTCGCTCTACAGGCGTGCTTAGAGGTGTTGTTTATATATAGTTGTCTATTTTCAAGACATAAGAGAACTGAAACATTCGATTCTACCCACTGGGAAAATTTCTTGGACATTCAATCAGAAATAGGAATACGAATTTAGGTGCTTTGTTTTCGGAACAACGGGTTTCTTTATTAACTACAGTGATTATATTTGGAGAATATTTAAACCTGTTCCGCACGAAAACTGAACACATTGAGGTGCAACATTCAGGAAATGATAATCTGTCATCCATAGCTTTGGGACGTTTGTAATCAGACGTTTGTAATCGAACTAGCAAGATTAAAATCTTCGATTCACATGTAATTAATGTTATCACTTTATCCTAATTAATTATAATGCTTACTTAAAATTGTTGTCAATTGCACACTGTATTTGCATCTACAAGCCTATGTCATTTACGATGTCAGATCACCAAAAACTGAAATGCAATTCTCATCTACATGGGGAATATGCGTTCATTTTCATATATTCTTTATTCAAATATTTACTTTTTCACTCAATTCTATCGTTCTCATTCACGTCAGTCAATGGTCAGAAGCACTATGTATTATACATTAAATTTCTGAAAAAGGAAGGATGTTTGTAACTCATGCGTTTCTTCATAGGTCTTCACTAGACATCTATGGCGGTTTGTCCAAGTTCTTCTTCCGAAGTATGACAATAGATATAGTATCTATGCATTAATGCTTACCTGGTTTAACTTCTGGAACTGACTTCAAACGTTGAGGACTTGGCACATCCAGAAGTTGACAAAAGATTCAAGATTCTATAGATAACTGTTTCAAAGCATCCGTCTAGTATACTTCCTGCTCTAATCAGTAGGTTCAACAGTGTTTTGGCATCATTTCTTCAGGAATATTTCTGATTTGATTAAAGGAATGTTAGTGACATAATGTATGTTGTTAGAGCCACTGTGGTAAACATTATCAATGGTGTCATACTGTTCAGAAATATTGGCTGTTGTTGGAAGGTACGTTTTCGTCATTAATTAGTTCAATGTAGTGATAACAGAAAGGATAAAATTGTACTGGTTATAGTTGTTTTGTTGTTGTATCTTGACATGCAACAGAAAAGAGTGTTTGCTTCATTATAACTTATGAGTTTAAAGATACGACTCTTCCTATCCTAAAAGCACATGTCACACAAAACTCTCAAACCCAAGACATATATTACATTTCATGATGAGCACTTTTGCAGATTTTGAGCATTTTGAGAACTACACCTGTTATGGAATTGATCTAAAATAAAAATAAAAGCTTAGAAAAATCCATGAATAGTCTGAAAACTGCATGTGTAAAAGAACTGTTTTTCTGTGATACCTAGCAAAAGTTAACAAATTGTCACATTTATCATGTTGTATTCACTGTTTCTGTTAAATGAATTTATCATGCTCTTTATGATTCTAATAGAAATATTCCAAACAAGTAACTCAAACTTTATCAATTCAATTTTGAAAAAAGTTATGCTGTAAATATATTTATCAATGCTGTATACACAATTTGAAGTTGACAGAATTTCTGCAGGATTCTATTATTTGCAAGTCAAATTACATTGTGGTGATCAAAAAACAAGGCCATTATTTCAAAAACTTTCTTAGAGCCAAGGGTGCCTAAGCCCAAGT
Organism: Phorcus lineatus; assembly: GCA_921293015.1. Taxonomy (NCBI): domain Eukaryota; kingdom Metazoa; phylum Mollusca; class Gastropoda; order Trochida; family Trochidae; genus Phorcus; species Phorcus lineatus. The sequence continues at coordinate 17,199,636 of OV121091.1, read as the reverse complement.
AAATCATTTAGGTGAGGTGAGGTGAGGTGAGTTGGGGTTTCAAGAGTATTTAACTTATATCACGGTTGCTAGTATTATTGCAGGGAGAAAGCCTGCAAAACCCTTGTGGCTATGCATTGCAACGAAACCTGTGGGCATCGGCTGGAACTAGCTAAGCATGGGTGGTATTGCGCCGAAATTCAGTGAAGCATTGCACCCAAACCTGACTGCGTGTAGAACAGTTCTCTACTGCAGAGAAGTTGCCAAGCCCCTGGCGGGTTTAATCATTTAGTTACAGGGAGTTCTGTGCAAGTGGGTTAAGTAAGTATATATATATATATATATATATATATATATATATATATATATATATATATATATTTATTTATTTACACTAGAGGCGACCAACGAGGCCTATGTTGTTCTGAATATAATACTAATCAAAACACAGCTTTCTTAATGAGAGACTGCACTCTTATAAGGTAAAGGATCAGAAGTGAAACAGTGGACAGTTTTGCTATGACATAACAAAGCTTTGTCAATAAGTCTATTCATTAATCATTTATAGATTTGTAGACAATCTATACATACGTGTATAATTCAATTAATGAGTTGAAAATATTTTTTAAGTAATTTTGTTTTTGATCAGTCTAATCAATGGCAAATCAGAAGTCCATACAGCTGCCTCTTTAATAGATTTATTAGAGTATTCATACCAAATTATCTTATTACAATCCAATTCATGACCTAAAAGATATAAGAAATTCAATTCTCATTTCTCATATCAACTAAAACATTTTCATAGTCTTTCTAATACAAACATTCAAAATAGAAACACGCACATCAACATTGCCTCTATGTCCTTGAGATGAATTTTAAATGCCTTTATGATCATGCAAGAAATTTTTCAAATATTCACAATGATGTGATGATTCCCTTCAGAAACAAACCATGTTATCAAGCACGCAGAATAATGCAATGAAACCTAATAATATTAATTCAAAGTGAACAGAACTACTACCAGTTATTTACAAAGCTAGTTGGTAATTCAAGATAATTCCATCTCTTTGAAAAGTTAAGCTGAAGATCGCCCCATAGTCTCTCCGCCCCCTTAACAGGTGAACCACCCATTGAGCTCACCTCATTGATGCAAGCCAAGACAATGGAAGAAAATCTGGAAAATAATATGTTTATATCAGCTTGCTTTACAAGGACAGGGTCGAGATGACAACAGTGACCAGGCATTTTTGTAGCTTAGGTTAATCCTCGGGAGATAATCCCGGAGCCTCAAGTGTTTGCTGGATGAGGGGGCTTCTCGACGGTGAGACACACGCTGCTCTGGGACGTATTTATAACAGGGTTTTAAGGTCTTGGCTCCGAACACGGTCATATTTTTTGGCGAACATTTAAAAAGACAATAAATGGGGGAGATCAATCTAAACGAAAGGACAGTGAGATGATTCTGTTGAAACATTAGCATGGTTATGAAACAAAAGAAATATTGAAATGTTTCTGAAACTCAGCATATTTCAATAAAAGATTATTAGGTATTTAAAATATATTAGATATCTAAAAAATAGATTTCATATTGTGTGATCACTGGCTCATAAATATTTTGAAAGGACCATTCTAAATTGGAGTAATGCCAGTGATTTTTACAGCATTTAAACTATGGTTTAAACTGTGCAATACAATTATTGCAATATTATTGTATAATAATTTTATTACAATGGATCGCACCAACAAAATCAAATTGAAATATGTGGATATAAATTGAATATAACTTATTCTGACAGAACAATTACAATTTGAAGATGCAGGAAATTGTGCTACTTCAAAAATATATTTTGTACTGTAATAATAGTGGCAGTGTTTACTACTTATTGATACCTAACCAATTCATTATTTAGATTTTTATTTAGTTGAATAATGTTCTTTACTGTGGAAGCTTTAAAAGAAAATGTTTCATAGGTGTTTTGCTTAAACTGAATGTAAAAGCATGAAAAGTTGGAAATAGTCGATTTGATATATTGAGATTATTACCTGAGGAAGTGTGTCATACGACTTTTATGAAATGAATGTAAATTTTGTATATCACAAGCTAAAGCGACGAACAATGGTGTCATGATATCAAAGATGAGGAAATACGGTAACTCATGCTAAAACAAGCGTTGCTAGGTGTTTTGCTTAAACTGAATGTAAAAACATGAAAAGTTGGAAATATTAGATTTTAATATATAGAGATTATTACCCGGGGAAGTGTGTCATAGAACTTTTATGAAACGAATGTAAATTTTGTATCACAAGAGTGAGAGCAACGAACAATGGTGTTATGATATCAAAGATGAGGAAATACGGTAACTCATGCTAAAACAAGCATTGCTAGTCGAAAGTGATATGTGGACATATTGAAAATCATCACCATAAGAGTAAATAAAAGAAGACACTTAACATTCCTCATCGAATACCATGTATATCTCAATGAGTGAAGTTGAATTACATTTTCAAGCACAAGTCACCGCCACAAGTGTAAATATATAAACTTTACTTCACGAGATGGGATTTATATGGTATTCAACAAGAAATCTCAAACATTCTATTTATTATATTTCCCAAAATCTCTGGAATGTTGGCCGTCTCATGACATCATTCAATTGCTTCTTGACATCACGGATGATGTCATATAAATTGTAAGGTTATTTCACTGAGTAGAGTCTCATGTTATTTCACTCATTGGCGTATTTCACCATTGAAAGTATAATAAATTTCAATATTATTGCAATTGAAGATGTGTTGATTGCAATATATTTCAATACAATTCATATCCAGCCCCAATGATTGCTCTCTACACTCTGTTAAATTGTCCCAAAAACATTATTTTGGTTATGTTAGGATCAAACTACACATCAAAATATATCATTCTCCATCCACAATATGGAAAGAAAATTATAATAATGTATTTAACAAGTGAAGGCAAGTCTGATTCTTAATAGCCAATAAGGCAACATATTAGTTTACATGGATGTAAGTTTGTATTTTATTCATTACACAAGAGAATTGAAGCAATTTTACCACCCAATAAGAATATAAGGGCCAGATTTCTCATGGTAGTACTAATTTTCTATGTATTACGATACAGTAAAAAAACAACAATAGCTAGTCAGAACTTGCAAAATTTTAATGATATTTTCACATATGAATCACATCCTTGGAATTCTAAGAAGAACAAAAATTCAAATATTTACATTATGAAAATTAAGCTGTCATTGAAATATATTTTAATTTTCAACACCTATTTTGTTAACTTCTTAATCCAAGTATGATTGACATGACAATAATAATATTGCATCTTTACATACCTAAAGATAATATATTTTTCAGATAAATATCATTAACGGGATCAGTAGCACATTTTCTAGGGTAAACTTAAAAAACTCTTTAATCGAAAGAAGCAGTTCTGAAATGAACTTAACTCTTAAGTTGCTGAATATTATTTTGACCAGTTTTGCCCCCGTGGCTGAATTTTCCAGCACTCGCCTCGCTACCGTTATAGCGCAATTAGCCCCTGTGGCCGAATTTTCCAGCGCCGCCAGATGCGACCGTTTTAACAACATATGGCGTGTTTACATGGCGAAATACGGACATTATCGTCGTTTTATACAAAGCTAGTCGGCGAATCCCGTGTTACAAATGGATGATACTTACTTGACACTTTGAATGAAATTTCTATCACCCCTGGAACGGTTTCTACAACTGAAGTAAACTTGTTTTCAATTCGGGCGCCGTAACTCAATAAATTCCAAGAGCGCATGCGCGAAATCAAAACGAAACTAAAGATGAATAGTTCCTCTTCACATCGATATAAAAATTATTTTTATAATATGTTTAGAACGAAGTTTACAAAATTTTAAAAATTGTCTTCATTTCAAACATTATAAAATCATTTAATCACTGAGTGCACACATGCAAATTATATACGGAATTGAAGCTAATTTCTTGCTCTATATTTCACGATAAATTTTATTACGATACGCCATCCTAAACGAAAGATATAAATTACGAAAACAGGGTAGTGATAAATCCCGATAACGCTCTGACCCCCACAGTAATATTACTAAGCTAATAGCCCCGGGCAAACGCACGCGCTCAGCGCGTGCAGGCGGGGTATCCCCGTTGAAACATACACTCACACACAATATAAATTGTCTTTATTTCCAACTTTATAAATCATGTTATTCGCTTTGTATACATGCAAATTATATATCGAATTGAAGGCAATTTATTCTTCTTTACGAAGAAATAAATCATAACAATCTTTTGCACTGTAATTAGAAGTTATTACCAACGAAACGTGGGTATAGCTAGTAATAAATTCTTTGATAATCGCCTTACCGCAACATATGTCGCATCGTTTCCACACGTTTTATTTTGATGCAAATATGGGCAAATTACACATGAAAATGAAGGCATTTCTTTCTGCTTTACGATGATATGAAAATAATAAATATGTACCACTTGGTTTGGAATATATAAAGTTTGCAAAGATGGTACCCTCGGGTATTTTAGAACAGATTTTGATAATTGCGACATCACTAACCGCTCCTTTATTGTCTAATTGTAATTTGCAAATTTTATATAGAATTGAAGACGATCCTTTCCTCTTTATTGTGATATAAAAATGTCGATAATGCGCTCTGCCGTTAAATGGATAGGAAGTGTAAAAAGCAGTTGAAAATAAATCGCTTCTCGGTAAACAAAATATGAATAGAGAAATTGCCTGTTTGTGCGATGCGCGCCGGGTCCTTTCTGATTTTCTTGTACATACCAATTTTACATGGCAATAAAGATTATCCTTTTCTCTATATTTTGATATATGAAATTGCAAAATTTACCGAGAAGTTTATGTGATATAAAGTGCGAGAAAATGGTAAAAACGTAAAGAATATACAAAAGTCACAATTTTGCGGAACTTGCTGTATCTTTATTCTATATGGTGTATATAATTTTTTTATATCAAATCGAAGACAATTATTCCTTCTTTATCACGATGTAATCAATTTCAAAATACGCCTAGCTGTTGAGAAGATATGAGCGAAAGAAAGGCACATGTCAAAATCGCCGTTCAGTTTACATGATTTGAATCGAGAAATTAGCTTTTTGTGCGGCGCTTGCTGTGTCTTTATTTATTATCGCGCATGTACACATTTTACATGGAAAGAAAGACAATCTTTCTCTCTGTCTTTTGATATAACAATTGTCAAAATACGTTGAGCACATCATGTAAAAATTGGTGTGACAAAATGGTGTAAAACTAAAAATATGTAAAAATCACCTTTTTTGCGGCACATGCTGTATCTTCAATTCAGGTAGCGTAGTTACGTATTTTATATTGAATTGAAGACAATTTTCTGCTCTTTCAAATGATCCAACCGGTATTGAAATCCGCCCAAGGGTTCAGAGCATAGGGCGTGCGATATAAGGTTGTACGTTTGGTGTGAGTGCAGGCTTGTAAGCAAACGATAGCACGCGCGGGGCGGTAAGCTCGTGCGAGAGGGTAGAAAGTGCCCACAGGCTATTAGCACGTGCGGCGGGGAGTGGGGGAAAATTGAGTGATTTTAAAGCTTATTTTCGGTACGATAAACGTTATCAATCGTTGCATAATTTTCGGAACATGTACGCGCATTATTTAGAACACCAACGAAACAAAATTCGGTAGCTTAGCGACACACGGACGGAAAGTACTAGCGTTGAACTGACACTACTGCCGTGCAACAATTGCCCGTCCTTCGCTACTGTGAACCTCGGCGTTAATGAGCTAGCGTGAGAAAAATAGAGTTTGGATGTCGCATCTCGCCCAGAGGACATGCGGTCAAAGCAAATTTCAACCCGGACAGGCCCGGGACCCGCATCTTAAGGGTTAACATATTGGTTAAGCTACATGAATCTACTTCGCCACCAGCTTTTTGGGCTTGACAATTGGTACTTTCTTCTATGACTATGGATAATCGAATTGAAAAATGAGATGTTTGACCCTTTGAAGATAATACATTTGGCATAAACAAATATCTATGGGGGGGCGGAAATTTTAAGAAGTAAAGTTTCAAAAAAAATGTGCTACTGCCCCTTCAACCAGCTCATTCTTCAACATCTTCAGTTGTTTGTACCAAGGCAAAACACATTAAGGTTCATATTTTCACACAAATATGCACTCTTGTAGGTTTTTCAACCATCTATTAACATAATATTCTTCAGTTTTGGCAGCTATTTTGTATCAGAAAAGTCTGTCATTTAATAAGTAACCTAGTATATAAGCTTTTATTGTTTTTTTTTCAAAATTTAAGTTTGATATGTTAAAATCTGCAATTTACATTAAATTTAGGATTTCATATCCTTTATTTCTATTGTCTCGTTTAAAGGGGGGTTCTTTTTTAATCTGTGTTAATGAATCCTTTATTCACTAGCGGCTCTTCAACATCAGATATTTTATCGCATCATCCTTTTCATACAAACATCTCCCTACTCTTCAATATCAGATATTTTATCACATCTTTCTTTTCATACAAATATGTACCGAATCCTCAATATCAGATATTTTATGGCATCCTCCTTTTCATACAAACATGTCCCTAATCTGCAATATCAGATATTTTATCGAATCCTCCCTTTCATACAAATATGTACCGAATCCTCAATATCAATTATCTTTCTTTTCATACAAACATCTCCCTACTCTTCAATACCAGATATTTTATCACATCTTTCTCTTCATACAAACATCTCCCTAATCTTCAATATCAGATATTTTATCACATCTTTCTTTTCATACAAACATCTCCCTACTCTTCAATATCGGACAAATCCTTCATGTACTGGTTCCTCAAATTGCTCAGATATCTCTTCAAGCTGTCATCATCTAGGCGAGAATTCTTGGCCACTTGCACCAACTTTGTGGCAAGTTTGAAATTTGCTCTCTGTTTCCTGGCCTCTGGATCCACTGTTTTGTTTTTCTGAAAGAATTTTTAAAATACCAGGATAATAACAGGCTTATTGTAATCCTAATCAAATATTAGCTTTTAACAGGTGGGTTATAATTCAAATCGCCATAAGGATTTTCTCTAAACATTTATCACTTTTTGAACAAAAATAATAGAAAAATTAGAAATGTTCCGTGAAGCTCTGTGAAAGTTATTGTCAAAATAAAAAATGACATCAATTATTAATTAATAGAGTTATTGGCTAAAGATAGGCTATCAAATATAACAACCATGGGCTTGTTCACAGGATTAAGCATATCTAAGTACATATTCTAGCACACTATTCTTGCATTTTGGGTGAAATAATTTGTATGGAGTTTGAGGATACCCTCCTATGGTGTGGAGTTTAGTGAAATATAAATATCCACATTATCAAACAGAAAACAAACAATATTCTACCATTCTGTTCTAAACATCCTTCAAACTGCCCTCTCTACACAAACAGACCACTCTATAGTGATTGACCACACCTTTTGTTGTTCCTCCAGGCTCCGGGCCAGTTTGTTTGCTTCCTCTATCACTGACCGCGGCATAGTGGACACCTCGGCTAGTTGTAACCCTGGACATAAAGGTTTTGATCAGGTAACTCAATACCTTCTTGACCCACAGTGTGATTTAGGTCTCAACTAATTGACAACTGGAGAAATGTGCATTCAATACAAGGTTTGGCTATGTAAAGCTAGTGGTTCATATAAGAGTTTGATTTTGGCAAACATAACAAGTGTCAATACATCATTAATGCACAAATGCATATTACACTTTCATGTTTAATGTTAAATGTTACATGTTACAATGAGTCTCATTATATGATTTAATGTGACTCAGCTTTGTCAGTTTGTCTTCAAAGTAACAAACCATTTTCTGACTGTTTTTTATTTATATTATTAAAGGAGAAGAATAAAGAAATTTTACATTCTTGGTTGATGACAACCACTTTTAAAATGGAAAAGGCAAAATGCTAATTTATTTTACAATATTAGACTTACTTCTTCATAACTATCATAATTCTATTAATTCATTGTTTAATTGAATATCTGAAACTATGTCATCATAAAAAAATCAATCAATTAAGGGATAAAAAGAACATAAAGTTCATTCAAATCATTCTTGAAAAACATGGAGTGTCCCCTTAAGTCGTTATTGCAATGTGAATTACAACAGATCCATCCAGTATAAGCCTTCCTTCCCATGTATCACTCATATTTGAGTAACCGCTTGATAAAATGTCAACCACACAATCACATAAGGGTTCTGAACACTGGACAAACATGCAGTGTTGTTCTTAGATCAAGCCCATCTCATAAAAATTTCAGCTACATCCTCTGAAGGTGTTACATGCAACATGAGCACAATCAAGCTTAAGACAATAATCATTCAAAAATCCTGGACTCCTTAAGCCACCAAGAATAATCTCCATCGTGATTAAAACCTAATAACATAAATCCAAGTCCTTAATTAGCAAAAGAGAGAACAATGATCAATTCATCCCTGATTAGCAATTAACAGCTATTTCTGGAATGACAAATATAACACACCACATAAGAATAGGACCATTGTCATATTTCACCACTACAAAAAGAAGGATAGTTTAAATAAAGCTTCGAGGGCTCGGTTTCGAGGGAGGTTCATCTCGTACTTGGATTTGCAGCATGTTTGGCATAATCTAGATATGGAGGGTTTAGGGGTTCAAAGTTATCTTGGCGTACTCCAACCGTCAACAAGGAGACATTGTTTTTGCATGCAGGTTACACAATCCCCATAGGAGTTTCAACTCATCCAAATCATTCCCAGCATACACCAGACAGAAAGGGAATTGATGAACTTCTTGATAATTCATATTTTGGAAATAATGAAAATGTGACCTAAACGCCCTTGGGTGATATTTTACTGAAGTCTTTTGATGAGAATTATTTTAAAAAGCTGTTGGAATCTCTAAAGTAAATGTTAATGTTTGAGAGCTGAAATTGGAATAAAATTACTCAAACTAATTCTATCATAATCTAAGCCCATCACAATAATTCTTAAGTTTGTTCCGATTTTAGAATATTTATATTCATTGCAAAGCTTTGATGAAGAGATTGGTTAAGGTGTCAGCATGATAAGATTAGAATAAAAGTTCTCGCAAGGTTTCAAGTCTTCAAGAAGTCTAGCGGCTCAGCAAGTTTATTTCCAGTGTAGAGCTTTTCCTCATATAGTTGAGATTGGTGTAATACTGTATTGAAAATTCAAAACACTAAGTGTAGGCTCATATAGTGTGTTGATTAAACTTTATTTACAAATTTTCTTCCTTTTTTTAAATTCAAAAGGTATCTATGTCATAGTTTTTCTCATATTTTCCTTCTTATCTTAAAATGAACAAAATCATACCATAGTGTTTCTCCTGGGTCTTGCCCTTAGACAAGACGTGAGTGTAGTTGATCTTCTCACAGTTTCCCTGGGTGCTGAACACTCGCTGCACCTCGAAGAAGTAGCTAAAATATTGAAAAACTCATATCAATCATTTCTACACATAGATTTCACAGCAGGAGAGTGAGGCAACAGGGGTTACTACAAGGTTAGACTAGTAGAACATCCCTTGAGCTCACTGGGTAGTGCATCTGAATCATCTGCCATATTTCATGGTTCATTTAAAAGCTAGGGTTAGCTCTTAATTCACTAGGTGGTGAAACCTTGCTACACATGTACCGCTCTTACTTCTATCTAATCAAACATTGTTATACTTCTCCAAGTGGTGCAGGATAGCGCAGTGGTAAGCGCGTTCGGCTTTGGATCAAGAGGTCCGTGGTTCGAATCCCGCCAAGGGCTCGGCAACTTTGTCTGCAGTAGAGAACTGTTCTACACGTAGTCAGGTTTAGGTGCAATGCTACACTGAATTTCAGCGTAGTACCACCCATGGTTTGCTAGTTCCAGCCGATGCTCGCAGGTTTCACCGCAATGCATAGCCACAATGGTGTTGTGGGCTTTCTCCCTGCAATGATACTAGCAGCCGCGATATAAGTGAAATAATCTTGAAAGCGGCGTTAAACACCAACTCACCTCACCTCACCTCACTTCTCCAAGTTCTGTCCTGTAAGAAACATCTGTGCATCATATTGATAAAATGCTCCGGTTTTCTCAAAATTCTCAGTAACAACAGAATACTAAGTTTGAAACATCACAGATTGCATAACTAACTTTGATTGCAACCAATCATGACGTAATTCAAGCCTAGAACATGCTATACTTGTAACATAGGATACTAAGAAAGAAATGCAGCAACATTTAATGAGATTGAAGGTTAATGGTTGGATAACCAGTCATACACCGAGTTTCTGTGACCAAAGCAATTATTTTCTTCATTGGTCCAACAGACTCCCCATTTTTTCCTCAATACTTCTTTTGTATGTCAGATTGTGTAGATTCTTATCATTCTAACTTTAGCATCTGCTATGGGCACTATGTTAGTCTCTCAAACAACTGGGAATGTGGCCTCAACAAATTGGTAAATATGCTCAGCAGTGAGCAAATGTGTGACAAGATAAAGACTGGGAAAATTTTCACAATATCTACTTTTCCAAACTTAGAATGTGATTTGAATAAGAAAAACTAATTTACAATTGGCTTTCGTTGAATGTACTTTTGCCTTCTATCATAAAAAACAAGACATTGTCACGTTACATCACCACCATGGTATTGATACCAGAAACTACACATCAAAATTTGGAATTCCTTTCTCAAATAGTTTCTGAGAAAAATTGTCCCCTTTGAAAAAAACCTTTAACAGAGTCAAACAACCAAACAGGTCAATAACTCAGGAGAAAAACAATGGTATACTTCTTACTTACCTCCATTGAGGTTTTGATACCCTGAACCCACAAAAAATTTGGTTATCATTACTTAAATGCTTTCTGAGCAATGTTGTCCCCTTTAACTTAGATGGAAGAACGCTAGAAAACACAAACAAACGTACTGACGGACAAAGACAAAGCCTATGTCCACTTTCCTTTCTTGGCATAGCATGATAATAATTTACAGAAAGAAGAAACTCTACATGAGTGCAACTTTTCACAATTTTGTTGTTCATTACTTACAAGATCCAATATAAATTTTGTTGATCATTTAATAATTAATATCAAAAGGTAAGGACACTCCCCCTTTTTGTATGTAGATATACTTAATGGTATACATAATGATTAAATAATACTGTAAGTGAAAGTTAAGAAACCCCCTCTTTTTTAACATTTCAATTCTTACTAGTTCATACCATGATCAATATAATTCTGGAAAAAAACCCTTTGTGATGGTCACCCCACAAGTCATTCAACTTGTTCCTAGATGAAGTTTACCATTCAAACTCAAGTGAACAACCATCAATTTCAAATGCAAATCAAGGACGAACTTTGTTGAAGGGTGGAATGACATTATAATGTACATATTTTCAACTTTAATAATAAGTACCAACAAACAAATAATCAATCATGTTTTGATTTCTAATAACTCACTTCTCCACGTTGGGATAGAGTGTATCCATTCTTGTCAGTTCCATAAAGTGAGTCACAAAGAATGTGTATGCCTGAAATAATAGCAATATTGATTCACATTAATGTCAACTGATGCAAATTTCATTATGCCAAATACAAAAAATTCAATATCAGGGATTGGGAAAGACACCCTGGACAATGGGCCATTTCTAGGGCTTTTAGTCATTTCCAGAATTTTGAATGGGCCATTCCCCAAAGTAGCAATGGTAAAATTTCTGATTTGAATGGGCCATTTTTTCATCCAAAGTGCAAAATGGCCCATGGCCCCTGCCTTTCCCAATCCCTGAATATTGTTTCAAAAAGAGCAGAGAATACATATTTCAATATCTCCAGTTATACTCAAACAGAAAATAAAAGAAAATTGATTTACCCATTGAGTGACTGATAAAACCAATTTTGCAATTTACACTGTTTGCATAATATCAATCTAAATCAAAATTTTGTCAAAAGTTTTATGGACTCAAGTAACAGGCTGTCATAAGATTAAATTTTCAAGTGTTAATTTGCCAACAGAGAAAGATTGATTTATGAATATTGTTTCACTGTTCACACATCTTAAATACAACCAGAAATAATTGGTAAAATAAAAGATTTATAACCCAAATACATGTCAATATGCAAGAAACAAAATCAGTTTTATCCTTTAAAAGATATATATTAACCCTTAAGATGCTAAGCCCGGGCCTGTCCAGGATGAAATTAGCTTTGACCGCATGTCCTCCAGGCGAGATGCGACAACCACACTCTATTTTTCTCACGCTAGCTCATTATCGCTGTAGTACCCAGTAGCGAAGGACGGGCAATTGTTGCACGGCAGTAGTCTCAGTTCAATGCTAGTACTTTCCGTCCGTCTGTCGCTAAGCTACCGAATTTTGTTTCGTTGGTGTTCTAAATAATGCGCGTACATGTTCCGAAAATTATGCAAACATTGATACTGTTTATCGTACCGAAAATAAGCGTTAAAATCACTCAATTTTCCCCCACTCCCCGCCGCACGTGCTAATAGCCTGTGGGCACTTTCTCCCCGCTCGCACGAGCTTACCGTCCCGCGCGTGCTATCGTTTGCTTACAAGCCTGCACTCACACCAAACGTACAACCTTATATCGCACGCCCTATGCTCTGAACCCTTGGGCGGATTTCAATACCGGTTGGATCATTTGAAAGAGCAGAAAATTGTCTTCAATTCAATATAAAATACGTAACTACGCTACCTGAATTGAAGATACAGCATGTGCCGCAAAAAAGGTGATTTTTACATATTTTTAGTTTTACACCATTTTGTCACACCAATTTTTACATGATGTGCTCAACGTATTTTGACAATTTTTATATCATAAGACAGAGAAAGATTGTCTTTCTTTCCATGTAAAATGTGTACATGCGCGATAATAAATAAAGACACAGCAAGCGCCGCACAAAAAGCTAATTTCTCGATTCAAATCATGTAAACTGAACGGCAATTTTGACATGTGCCTTTCTTTCGCTCATATCTTCTCAACAGCTAGGCGTATTTTGAAATTGATTACATCGTGATAAAGAAGGAATAATTGTCTTCGATTTGATATAAAAAAATTATATACACCATATAGAATAAAGATACAGCAAAATTGTGACTTTTGTTTATTCTTTACGTTTTTACCATTTTCTCGCACTTTATATCACATAAACTTCTCGGTAAATTTTGCAATTTCATATATCAAATTATAGAGAAAAGGATAATCTTTATTGGCATGTAAATTGGTATGTACAAGAAAATCAGAAAGGACCCGGCGCGCATCGCACAAACAGGCAATTTCTCTATTCATATTTTGTTTACCAAGAAGCGATTTATTTTCAACTGCTTTTTACACTTCCTATCCATTTAACGGCAGAGCGCATTATCGACATTTTTATATCACAATAAAGAGGAAATGATCGTCTTCAATTCTATATAAAATTTGCAAATTACAATTAGACAATAAAGGAGCGGTTAGTGATGTAGCAATTATCAAAATCTGTTCTAAAATACCCGAAGGTACCATCTTTGCAAACTTTATATATTCCAAACCAAGTGGTACATATTTATTATTTTCATATCATCGTAAAGCAGAAAGAAATACCTTCATTTTCATGTGTAATTTGCCCATATTTGCATCAAAATAAAACGTGTGGAAACGATGTGACATATGTTGCGGTAAGGCGATTATCAAAGACTTTATTACTAGCTATACCCACGTTTCGTTGGTAATAACTTCTAATTACAGTGCAAAAGATTGTTATGATTTATTTCTTCGTAAAGAAGAATAAATTGCCTTCAATTCCATATATAATTTGCATGTATACAAAGCGAATAACATGATTTATAAAGTTGGAAATAAAGACAATTTATATTGTGTGTGAGTGTATGTTTCAACGGGGATACCCCGCCTGCAAGCGCTGAGCGCGTGCGTCAGCGCGTGCGTTTTCCCGGGGCTATTAGCTTAGTAATATTACTGTGGGGGTCAGAACGTTATCGGGATTTATCACTACCCTGTTTTCGTAATTTATATCTTTCGTTTAGGATGGCGTATCGTAATAAAATTTATCGTGAAATATAGAGCAAAAAATTAGCTTCAATTCCGTATATAATTTGCATGTGTGCACTCAGTGATTAAATGATTTTATAATGTTTGAAATGAAGACAATTTTTAAAATTTTGTAAAATTCGTTCTAAACATATTATAAAAATAATTTTTACATCGATGTGAAGAGGAACTATTCATCTTTAGTTTCGTTTTGATTTCGCGCATGCGCTCTTGGAATTTATTGAGTTACGGCGCCCGAATTGAAAACAAGTTTACTTCAGTTGTAGAAACCGTTCCAGGGGTGATAGAAATTTCATTCAAAGTGTCAAGTAAGTATCATCCATTTGTAACACGGGATTCGCCGACTAGCTTTGTATAAAACGACGATAATGTCCGTATTTCGCCATGTAAACACGCCATATGTTGTTAAAACGGTCGCATCTGGCGGCGCTGGAAAATTCGGCCACAGGGGCTAATTGCGCTATAACGGTAGCGAGGCGAGTGCTGGAAAATTCAGCCACGCCGGGGCAAAACTGGTCAAAATAATATTCAGCAACGTAAGAGTTAAATCCTACTTTCTAAATCTCATTTGATAATACATAACAGCATGAAACCTTCCACCCCCTTCCCAGTTAAGAATAAAAAAATATAACAAAATGAAAAAAAAATCACATATATTATTAACAGTCTTATATTGAAATGGGGAAAAAAATACTTAAAAGACTTAATTAATTTACCATAACCTGGGGTAAAGAAAAAATGATTAGGTGGAACCAAGGTCCCTCAGGCATGTAAATTGAGGTAGTTATGTCCACAAATGATAGAGAATTCTACAAGAGAGTTGAGAGAGTCCTCAGGGCAAGCTTTTGAACAAATATGCTTACTATATGATACCATAGAAAACTCTCTCAAATCAAATACTATTCAAATGTGACAATTTATTGCTTTATGAAGGAATACAGAATACTGATAAGGTTCTTGCTTTGACTAAGGATGCACTCTGAAGTTGTACACTCATATTTTAGGACTGGTTTGTGTACATAATACATCAAAATTGTATAATAGGCAGTGTTGACGGTGTAAGTTTGTTGTAATGTTCAACATTTCTTTGAACAATATCATAAGACTGGCTACAAGGTGAAGTTGAGTTCACTTCAGCCTTATGATTTACAGTTAGTGTCAAGTTTGCAAAGAAGACTTTATCTTAGTATGGGGTCATAAAGTTGGGATGCATCTTTGACATAAACAACTACACAGTGCCACATTGAGCATTTTGAAAGGGTTTAGCTTTTTAAAATGTTTAAAAACAAATTCCAAAATGGAGGGGGGGATGATCAAACCCGGTGAACTGACCCTCCCCACCCCTGTCTCTGCAAATGGTAACTAAAGGAATGCCATGAAGTGTAGACTGTTGACGTTGACAGCTGACTGCTCTGTGTGTGTGTATATATATCTATCTTACACAGAGATTTGGGGGTGGTTGCTGATGCTTTGTGTGGCATCTTGCTTCACAATCTATGTTTATCTTGAATCATGATCAGAATATTGAGTGTGGGAAGGGAGTAATATGCCCTTTATCACCAACCTAAAAACATTTCTATATAGGTCCTTCTAAATATTGTGCTCAAAATGAAAATATTTGAAACTCCTTACCAAAGTAAATGAAGATGACAAGTTTCTTCATGGACATCCTTATACTTGGTCAATATACATCAAAGTAAATGTTTTGGAATTGTAAAAGGTGTGAGAGTTTTTATGAAAATAAAAATTACCTTCAGTTTGAGGAGATATTCACAAATGGCATGACAGATCCCAACTCCCTCTTCAGCACTTGTTCCTTGAAAAATAAAACAGATAAACTTGATGAAATTTTCGATTATCCATCAAAACATGATGTCTCGTTTCATTGCAGCGAAATCCCCTTATTTAAGCCTACGTGGATTATATTATGAGGCAAGGTTTGGATATCCAATTTAATGAATAAAGAAGGAATTTAGTTTTGTCACCGTTTATGTTTTGGATATCAGGTGGCATATGTTTTTTAATGGGAAGAAATTCCTCATAAAAAAGCTGGTAACAAACATTTTGACAAA
Organism: Phorcus lineatus; assembly: GCA_921293015.1. Classification (NCBI taxonomy): domain Eukaryota; kingdom Metazoa; phylum Mollusca; class Gastropoda; order Trochida; family Trochidae; genus Phorcus; species Phorcus lineatus. The sequence goes on along the minus strand of OV121091.1, from coordinate 17,183,466 downwards.
ACTGTCAATGAGGTCAACCAAGACACCACACCTTTGTGTTTCGGTCAAGCCAAAATGCCACACATCCTCATAATACACAAACCTCCTTATGAAATTGTTATAGGGGTCAAACAAACATACTTTTTTTCAAAATTGGCTTTGTGGTCAAGCAACAAACACCACACTTTAAGCCAAAAAACAGCACATCTTACAATAAAATTGGCTTCTGGCTCAAGAAGCAACACCACATTAGAGCAAACCTTTATATTGATAATGCTCAGCAGACAGGTGAATCGCATGTTTGTGTGTTTGGATTTTTTTGGATTGGGATGCTCAGCTACCTGAAGCATCCATAAAATCTACACTATAAGACCAAGAAAACAATTGCTTTTCACTGACAAACAAAGATGGACATAAGTCAGGTACTTGGTGCTTTATGAAACATAGTACAGATAGGGATAATTACATTTACTTTTGAATAACTGTATAATCTTGTAATATTGTATAATTGGAAAACAGAATAATTTTATTGTTACATTCTCACCCCGTCCAAGTTCATCGATGATGATGAGGCTGTCGTTACATGCATTCTGACAGATGTAGTTAATCTCTCTCATCTAGACAATCAATCATGAATAGAGATTATCACATTATATACTCTGCCATATCAAGACATGGAGTTTATAAATGGATGGAAGATAATATTTCATAAAACAGAAGGAAAGTCATAAGAACTATGAATACAAATGATGACTACTTTATTTAATCAATGTAATACTTATTTTTAATAGTCTTAATATGTCTGAAAGTATAATGAATAACAAAAAAAATCCTCTTTACATCCAATTGCAGCTACATACATATAGTATGAATTCTATATAATTGCCTTCATTAACAAGAATGGTGGACGCCAAAATATTGAAAAAAATCCATGTCAGGTATTCAACTTAATGTGTAATCTTGAAAATTGACCACAAGCGGACAGATTTGTCTCTATCCTGTCGTCAATAAAATTGAGAAAAGATAGATCTTTGAATATGATTAAGCCTTATTTTCAACAGTCCTAATTAAGTTACTAACAATTTTGGTGTCCAGACCACTTAATTGTTATTACCACTACAAATCACTGAAGTGAATGCAACCTACAGTTGTGTAGTTCTGCTACAGACGAAATTCTGAGTTATGTTTTCAAGGTAACTGGTAAGGGTGAAAAGGGACATATTTTTTATGGTCAGCTCATCATTTGATTTGAAGCCGGATCGCATTACCATAAAACAATAAATATTTAAGAGCCATAGCTTGCTCAGAAATACATATACAAGGACAAAACATAGTTTTAACTGTAACTACACTGTGGTTGTCTGGTGCAAAACACACAAATGAATTTCCAATACTCTATTTGAAGTGAGGTAAATAGCTATCATCATTATTGTTATTCTAAATTAAGTAGCAATTACCCTAAGTCAAAATGACAATTACAAGGCTATTATACAGAAAGAATGAAAACACCACACCTCAAGCATGAAGGTTGACGAGTTGGTCTCAATGTCGTCATCACTGCCAATTCGAGAGAAGATCTGTGAGGAGAGACGGAAGGAAGCGTACTGGGCAGGGACGAATGAACCGATCTGTGCCATGACCTGCAGTAGTGCCACTTGTCTCAGATATGTTGACTTGCCACTCTGTGTAGTGTATAAAGGAGAAACAGAAATGTCACTCTAAAATCAGATTTATGCATAATATATACTACTATGTACAATCAAAGGAGTATTTCACAGAGTTTGAGTCCCCCCTAGTGGAATTATTCTTTTAAATTTAAATTGTCACAAAACCACCCCTCAACCCCCTTTTCAAAAATTCCACTGAATCCAATCTGCACAACTTCTATCTCTGATACATCCATTTCGTGTCACTGTAACCTAACAAGGAAAACATGCTGATGTGGAAGATGCTGATGGTCAGGTTCAAAGACTGGTTAACATTTAAGCTGACAAATTATTGACTTTATCAAAAGGACAAAAATCAAAGCCATCAACATCAAAGAACACAGAACCCTGATCCACAGAGTGCAAGGAAAAACTAATTTGCATCCAGTGAAAACATTGGTTTTAGCAAAGAAAATTAACTGAAGATATCCAAAACAAAAGATAAATATAATCATCAATAGTGATTGAAGTAAATCTTCCCTCTCTGAATCCATGACCAAAATGCCGATGTTCACAGTCAGGAAGACAAAACATATTATCATAAAAATTATCAATACTCATCAGACACTTGGACTTCAACTATTAATAATCTTGCTTACCATGTTGGGTCCAGTGATAATGATGAAATTGCTGTCTTCAGAAGCATACTGAAAAGAATAGTTACACAAGTGACAACACGCTTTTTTCCTACTATCTATTGCTTTATATATGAAGTAATTTCTATGGTGAGTTAAGCAATATTTGATGAAGCATCCTACTCAATCAAATTATCTATATCCTTAAACTTCCTACTTTTCACTGATAGTCTTCACATCTTATGACGCCGCTAATGGCTGAAATATTGCTCAAGCGGTGTTAAACAATAACTCACTCACTCACTCACATCTTATGCCTCTTATCACAATAAATAACAAGCCAATGATATGACTTAAAAAAATAGCAATATAAGTATTGCTAGGATAAGAGAATAGATGAAAATTTTAACCGTTTGACTGTTGTGTGGTATGCTAGTCAAGGGGTGCATGAGAGATTGAGCAACCTTAGGGATATCCGAGGAAAAGGGTGAAAACTCTGTTCCAAAAGGATGAAGGCCGAATGGGTTCTGAGAAGCACGGCCATCATATTCCATGTACATTAGTCCGAAATTGTTGGGAGTGATGCCAGGCATCTATCAGAATATTACAGGCTGCAGATAAAAATAACCTGAAAAAGAAGTATCACAAGAAAGTTATATTATGATAAGCTTACTGTATTATTGGGCACTGGAGCATCTCTTCCAATATTCTCTAGGATCGGATGCCGGCCTTGCTTTATTGCCAGAGTGTCTGTAAATTCTGGTCTTACTGCGGAAAGATGAGTGTATCAGAATGCATCATGTCAGTGCTCCCAAGGGTGGTTAGATAAGGTAGTCAAGAAGATGATAATGAAGACATATAAGCAATCAGAAAGTATTTATATGTTCCAACAAAGTTACATAAGATCATTTGATAATTAAGAAATACTATTCTTTGCTTTTAGCCATTCACGCTTGACAACAATACAAGAATCCGTATGTGTAAATCTCAGAATAAAGAAGTTGTCATCCATAAATATTTGTACTTAAATTGAACATGGTATCTTGACTTTCTCCTGATATAAACTGCCATATATATTTTGAAGCTGTCAAGTTCATCAAAGGAAAGGCATTTTATTTGCATCAATACTCCATGAAATAGTTTAATAATGCCGTAATAAATATTACACTGCAGTATCTTTCACGGGCGAGTAATAAGAAGTATTATGATACAATCATCAGACTTGATCTACATATTCATATAAAAAATAATAAATTCCTTTTATCCATACAGAAAGATCAATTCAAAGTTTAGTTTAGTTTAAACACATTTTATTCATGAAGAAAAGGATGAGGAACAAGTTCTCCAACTTAGAATACCTTCTCCTTGGAATGTACATGGATGATTTACAATTTTTACAGTGATGACAGAGCATGAACAAGAAGACAGATAAGAAATTATATAACAACAAAGAATACAAATGATATGTTACAAGAATCTTTTTGTCTCACTAATGAATGATTGTACTGACTTAAATACATTTATATTTTGACAAGGTGATAAGTCAGCACTTCCTTCCAACAAAAGTTTAAGGTTAATTGGTATATCTGCTAATGTACATATGCGCTCTACTGATAACGTTAAGTTTAACCTTTGTTGTCTGTACATTGGGCAATCAAAAAAATAGTGAAAAGAATTCTCAACAGGATGTCCACATGAACAGATGGGGTTAAATTTTATTCCAACTTTATATAAATCAAAGTTTAAGCAACTGACTGCATAACGCATCTTGGTATGGATAATATTAAGGTTTCTTTTACCAAATGAAAAGTATGCGGGTGCACATGCATTGATGTTTGTAATTTGTGATTTAAATCGTGAAATACTTTCTAGGTTAGGAACGGTGGTTGGTAGGTTATTCCAAGAACTTATCGTCGACGGAAAAAAAGATTCTTTTGAATGTTTAAGTCTTGTGCTAGGAATTGATGAATTTTGTGAACTTCGTAGATTATAACTTGATTTTGAACCAACATTAGTTGGGAGCAATTCGTTCAGATATTGAGGCGTTATAGTATTTTGAATTTTATACATTAAACACAATTTTCGCTTTCTCCTTCGTTCTTGTAATGTTTCCCAACCAGTTTCATAGTAAAGAAATCTAATCGGTGTATACTTTGGTAAACCAGTAACTATTCTTGCCGCTTGTAATTGAATCTGTTCAAGCTTATTAGACTGTTCAAGAGTACAACCGTCCCAAACTTCACTGGCGTATTCAAGATGTGGACGAATAAACATGATATAAATCTTACTTAGGGTATCTCTACACAACGCATATTTCAAAAGTCGCATTGAGTTAACCATTTTTGAAACATTTTGTATCATTTTTTGAATTTGAACCGCCCATTTTCCATTACTTGCTAGGGTTATTCCAAGATGCTTATGTTTGTCAACAATTTTAACTTCAACACCATCAAAATAAAGTTTCGGCGTAATGATTTCACCTTTAGTGGAGAATACGATAGCTTCTGTCTTATCAGGATTATACTTCATTAACCACTTTTTACCCCATATATTGAGCTTGCTGAGGTTGGCATTAAGATTTATTTCAATCAGTCTAGTATCTTGTGAAGAGTAACCAAGAGAAGAATCATCAACGAACAAGCGCGCTAGACAATCTAATTCGTCTGCTATGTCATTTATGTATAAAATAAATAAAAAAGGGCCAAGCACGGATCCCTGTGGTACACCAGCACTTAGATGCCTCAGCTTTGAGAATGATTCATTAACAAAAACGCTTTGACTCCTATCAGTTATGTAACTTCTTAGCCAGCCCAACAACTGTCCGCTTATTCCATAACTTTCAAGCTTAAGCAGTAAACCCCTGTGCCAAACACGATCAAATGCCTTAGATACATCGCAAAAAATCAAACATAAGTTTTCTTTCTTATCCAAAGATTCACAAACATTGTGATATATTTCAATTAATTGATGGACAGTGGAATGTCCTGGTTGGAAACCAGATTGATATTTATACAAAAGTTTATTTTTTTGAAAATAATTAAACAAATGCTTAAAAACAACTCTTTCAAATACTTTCCCAACACAACTTATAAGTGATATTGGTCTATAGTTCGAAGCTAAAGTTGGATCTCCCTTCTTAAAAAGAGGCATGACATTTGCAACTTTCCATTCTAATGGATACACACCTGTTTGTAAAGACATGTTATATAACAAACACAAAACATAACTTAATGAATGTACAACATTTTTTAGGAGCTGATGACTTATTTTGTCAGGACCCGACGCTTTTTTCACATGTAAACATTTAATGACATCTTCAATTTCTAATTTAGTAATAGCGAGAGTGTCAAAAATTGTGTCCGTCCGTTTATTAAAACATGGCAGATAGTTCTTATTATCATTTAATGTTGAAATTCAATTCAAAAACGCTTAATTACCATAGGAGGAAAGAGTGCAAGCCTTGGCAAAGGCAAGGAGCATGTCTATGTTGGAGACACACTCAGACAGCTTGTACAGACAGCCTATGTGTCCCCTGATGTCTGTCAGCAGGTCGGAGACCACACTGAAACATACATGGATCAACTAAAGGCACAGTTCGGTCAGTATTTTTGTCGGAAAAAAATATGATTGAATTGTTTTTGCAGCAAGTGCAGCTTGGAGGAAAACAACATTGAGGGGACATTCCTGATTTTACATACCAGTCCTGTTATTGATAGAGGATTATTTCAAGTTGAAATGTTACTGTTGGTCATTTAACAAATTTTAAAACAAGAGCCATGGTTTCCTCCCCCCTTCATACTTAAGTTAAATGATCCAATTTACCAATATACCATTGAAAATAATTATGTAAATACTTTTGTTTGCAAACCTTTTGATAATTTCTTTTGACTAAAAACCATGACAAGACTATTTAAAGAAGAGTAATTAAATGACAGAGGGAATAAAATAACTTGACAAAATGGCTAACCTCCCAAGTCAATTACACAGCCTTTTTTCAAATAAGCTGAAATTCTGCAATAAATGTTCTTTACAAAAGCCTAGTTAAAGCTTTGCAGGTGATACAGACAATTCTCATCAAAAGTCAGCAAGACAGTCAAATAAATATTGGAATGGTAAAATTAGGAAGGGCTGTCTGTCTGTAAGTATTTAATAAACCTGATTAGAGAACAATAACCAACTTACATATTTGTCATCAGATATATCTCTTGTAGGGATTCCTTCACTCGATCTGAATAGGAAAATGAATGAATGAATGAATGAATGAATGAAGGAAGGAAGTAAGGAAGAAATGAATGAATAAATGAATGAATGAATGAATGAATGAATGAATGAATGAATGAATGAATGCTAATTAATTTATATAGTGCCTATCTTCCAAATATATAATGACTGCTCAGCGCCGCTGACTGCTCAGGAGAATGTGAATGATTTTATTCTGCCATGACAAAATCTTTCTTCATCAAAAAATATTGTCCCACCTAAAACTTACAATATTAAATGGAGGAAGGGGAAAGAAACAATTAAAATAAATCTAAATTGAATTTTTAAAAACACCTTTTAGATAACAAAATTAAAACAGAACTTCAGTAAAATTTTCAAACATTAATTAAACATTGAAATAAGTCAACAATAACAATTTTGTTCAAGTCAATAAGTCACTATAACCATGACATCATATATACTTACCATTTAGTTTTATCTGTCAAGAATAATACATAATCATCAAATCATTTGCAATATATCTTAAAACATCAAAGCAGTTTTAAGTCTTGTGATGACAAAGATTTCTTTGATTTTATTTTCTATTGCACACAGCTAATGGCTAAACAATCTCCAAAATAGAAGATGAAGAAGTGATCCTTGTCCTACCAGTCCTCTGAGCATAATCATCAACAGTGAATCTTATGCCATGTGCATTGATAGCAACACATATGCCACAACAAATTGTGTTTTTCTCAACTGTCCTTGATTAATTAATTTGCACTAAATTTACTTTGCTGTTTAATGCAACAAACAAACTTATACATACACATATAACAGACATAAACCAATGATTTACTTTCAATGTGACAAACCCTCTTCAGATAGTATTTGATTAGCACCTAAAAAATGTGGGTTTAAGTAGCACTCTCATTGAAATCATTTCAACTGAGCAATAGGAATGGTTCCACAATTGATTATGGTATTCAAACTTCACAGCAGAATGATTACTGAGATTTCTTCACTATCACAATAAATCAGATCAGATACAACATTCACACCTTACTCTGTTTCGGAATACTGCTTTTTATGATTCATGTTAAGTGACTTTTCACTCTAGCCAATCAGCAATTAGGTAAGAAAGTCATCTGCATAATTTGACGGTTTAGTAGGTCTTTGATTATGTGAATATGCTGAAGGTCACAAACAAGGCATTACCCACATGAAGCAGTTCTAAGATCACAAACACAGCGAGATATGAGTGTTATGTTCCAGCTGAATTTAATGAGATTGATTCTCCAAGGTCTGATTGTTCTGATGTCTGCTCTTTGTTTGAAAATGATCTGTTCATGAACAAAATATACTAACAAGATCTGATGTGGTAAAGCTCAGTGTGTTCTTGCACTTCGTGATCTTGATGAAGAATCCCGGCAGCATCTCCGGCGTGTAGACCTCCTTACCGCCGATGTACAGCTGGATGTAGAAGCCACGGATAGTGTTGTACGCCGTCCTCAGAGGGAGACTGTACTGCTCCCCTAACTGCTTTACCATCTCTGAACAATGCATTTTAACAATAATGACGATACTGATGATGATGATGAAAATAGTTTAATATCTATGTCGAGCTTTGTTTTACATGTAAAAGAGCATGTAACAATGTACACACAAGTAAGCAACGTACAACATAGTTACATTGTAAAGGAGTAATAAATAATTTATATCCTGATCCTGGATTAGAGAGGGTTTTGTACAGAGGTTCATCATATCAGTCTATGGCTTTTCAAGGTGTTATGCTTGGTAAAATCAGCGCCAAAATGCTTTTGAAAGCATTTAGAAGTGGCATACATAAGAAAAACAAGCTTTTAAAGCAAACAGGGTTTTTTAGGTTTTTTGTTGTTCCTGGATATGTTGTGCTAACCATGAAAACATCTTTCAAAATATTGAGTTAATGAATATGACTCATGGTGCAGAATAAAGTTTAAATTTTTTAATTATTTTTTTGCTTGTGAAGCATTTTTTCTCACCAGCAATGTCATCAACAATTTCTGTATATGTTCGTCTGCCAACATCCAGAAGACCTGGAAAAATATTGTACTTTACAGAAAAATGGAAAGTATCCATAATATGTGTAACATAGAAGCATTCCACACTTTTAATTCACTCATGATTCAAATGATGAAGAGATCATTAGACAAAATATCATTATCAGAAGTTGAACACTCACCATTCAGATTTGGCTGTAAAATAAAACATTGTCCATTAGATGATGTACAGTTTATTGTTTATAAAAATACATCTGTAAAATACTGAATTTCATTAATATGTTCACTATTATATAATTTAGATTTAAAAATACAAAAAAATATATATAAAAAAAATTCTATAAATTCAATCTATCATTTTTATAACAAAATTATCTTGCAATGTTACATTGCAAAAATGGAAGATTTGTAAGGACTCTTAATGATAATGGTAATTTGCTTCATAAATATCTTCAACTTGTAATTCCTACCTTTACCGCAAAGCACTTTTGGGTCCTCATGTTGAGTGTTCCCTTCTCATACTTGGTCTCTTCATGTATCACAGTGTTGATCTTCGACATGATCACCTCAAACCTCTCGTCTTCCAACGACTTGAATACAAAAGGTTATCATTACTTTACAGATTGGAAATATTCATAGTTAGTTGTAAACCTTCAAGGTATACACTTTGCATTGATTTACAATGAGTAAGTCAGATTATTTGCCCAAAAAGATAACTTGGATGAAGTCATTTGAATTGTGATAACCCTTCAAATAGCTTTTATCTAGAACACTTTTTTTCAATCATGAAATTTCCCTTAAATTATTACAAAAGGATGTAAGTAGTAACTCTCTTTTTTCCGATTTACAAGAACATGTCAAATTTTAACCCACTGCCCATTGTTCAAAATTAAATGATAAATTTATTATCAACCAGTATCACACCTCCTTTGTAGTAAGCTTTCATCAACTTATATTTCCAGAATTCAAGCAAATAAAGAAAAAAAACAACTGTAGGAGTTTTGAAAACTTTCATTGGTAAATTGCATGTAACAAGGACCAATTCTGTGCATTCCCTCTGCCTTATTGCTCACCCACAACCTTGACCATGTATCCCCGACTGATTTAATCATTACTACTAGAGGAAGACTAATCTGCAATAAGTTGGACAAAAAATTCTTTAGATGGGCAGATTTAAAAAGGGAAAAATAGTTAATGTTTACACATATTAATGACTAAATTTATAATTTTAAGCCTTGAGCAAGTTGCTCTTGCAGTCCTTAAAGACCTTACAGAATCAAGCAAGGAAACATAGTCATCCAACTTTATCACACCTACCTTGAAATAAGCTATGAGTAATTTGTTCTTGCAGTCTTCCAAGAACTCCCAGAGACAAGCAAGGTAACATTGTCACCCAGCTTTATCACACCCACCTTGCAGTAAGCTTTGAGGAGGTCGTTCTCGCAATCCTTGAAGAAGTCCCTGAGCGGTGCCACAAGCCCAAGGACATGCTTCAGATGGATGATGTTGGTGATCTTGGACTCTGCAGTCTTCAACGTCTCCTGTTTAGGAAGCTGCACACAGAGTGAGATAAGGTGGTCCACATCCAGGAAGTGGCTGATCACCGACTGCAGGTTGAAGAATATCTCTTCTTTCTCTGTTAGCTCCGACACAATGTCCTGACGTGTGTTGATAGTCTCGTAATCTACAATTATTATAATCATAATATAAAACTTTGCAACCAGGGCCTTAATATATTCAGTTTATTGCCTTGATTTAATACTACTCATTGAATGAAACTTGTTGGAAAGTTTTCTCTATTCTGCCATTTAGTTAATCTCTGTGATTTTTTAATATTCTGTATTTCTTTAAATTAAGGCTTGCAGACTTGGCACCGTTTACAATCACCGGCAAAGAAATAATTTAAGAAATGCTGCAGAGTTTGAATTAGCCAGTGTCATGGAAAGTTGAGCGAGTAATGCCATGCAGAGAAATTCTCATCAGGCATTGAAGGAAAAATAAAACACAAAAAGATAAGATCTGTTCATTTTGAAATGGCAGCTTAATAAGTTTTAGACATAAAAAACGTCTGAAAAAATTATAGGAAAATTTGCATTTATTAGTCCTCTATGTAATTGAATCAAAAAGAATGTATTTTTGAATAAATTCATGAAACCTACATACCTGATGGAGGCTGAAGGATGGTTGAGCGCAGCATCCTAGCTCCACCCTGCGTCTTTGTGTGGTTGAGGACTCCATACAGGGTGTGTTCACTCTTTGGGTTCCGTCGATTCACTAACAGCTCCAAGTTCTTGGCGGTCGCTGCATCTGATTTTTTGTAACATGTAATTGGTCTAAGAGGCAGTTTCCTCAATTTATTTATTTTTTGCATGAGGAGAAATAAAAGAATAAAGTTTCCTTTGTTACTAATCATACAACTTATTAACAATAACCATCTGTTTTGAGAGAACATTCACAAATTGACAAAATTAATTTATCAATTGACTTATCAGCAGTGATAGTCTCCCCAAACTAGAAGCAACTTTGGATGGCTTCAAATCTCATTTTTTCCTTTTGAGAATTAAAAATTTAAAAGCTACACCAATATTACCCTCTTTAACACTTTTTACTGAGTCATGTTATAACCATGTATTTACATTTTTATGTTAAAAACCTAGAATGTTTCCATATAAAATCTGCTATAGAACAATTTAATCCCTTACACCTGTTAAGAACTGATCAGGAACATTCAGGGTAGATCTTATTAATTATTATCATGTTTGCGTGACCTTTTCACAACATCAGGAAACCTTGAGCCAAATACTTCAGACATTGGTTAGGAAATGTTTTGCCACACTAGAAGTAGGTCGAAATCTGTATTTTATGATCAAATGTAAACTTTGTAACATTCCACGAGAAAAAATATCAGAAAATTTATTTTTTTTATCTGAGTATCTTTCTGTGGCACTACGTATACGGAGAGTGACAATCAGATTCCAATTTTTTTATCTAATTATATTTCATGTTTTTCAGATACCGAGATGTTACATACCAATCATAGTTGTATGTTCGCTGCCCTTGAAGACAACTTTGAGGGAGGCTGGAGCAAACATGATGTTTTGTATGAACTCTGTGTACTTGAGGAGGGCTGCTGTCGTAGCTAGGCAGTAGTATCTGCAAGTCAATCAACATATATAGATAATAATAATAACTATGTATTGTTGTCAGCATTCTCTCCCAACAGAGGTAGCTCCGTCATAAATTCCTATACATCCTCTGTCCTAATACGAAGGTTTCTTGGTCTTCCTGCAGTTTCCCCTAGCAGGACAATATAGCAACATAAACTACCTGTCAGTATGCAGAATGCATGAATAACATATTTGTTGTTACACAGGCCTATGCAATGATGCAGTTGCTAAATGAGGCGGTTTTGTTCTATAAAGAAGATTAACAGTGCAAGGTGCATATTTGAATAAAGTTTAGCTTTTGTAAAGCTTGCCGAAATAACTTAGGTGTTTTTGAATAACAACTTTTGAAAAGGCGTCGCTGATTGCACAACTAACTTTGATTGCATCCAATCAGGTTTCTACATTTCAAGACCGAGAAACCTTCGTTTTAAGACAGAGGTTGTATAGGAATGTATGACATAGCCACCTCTGTGGGAGAGAATGTGTTGTAAGTAGAAGTACATTAAAGGAAATGTTCTTAAAGCACTTTGAACCTGGCAGACACTGTGCAGCACAAGTTCTTTGTAGCATTGTTCTGTCCTTATAATTAAGCTGAGTGTCAAGTGAGGTTAAACACCATCTTCCATCTATAAGTGTATTTCTATGTATGACAAGACCTGAAATTGGACCAACGTAGCTACTAAATTTCACTGGTCAGTTTAAGTATGAGTAAATGTGGTAAATTATCCAGCTTTTATACAATTGTCAACCTGTGTAAAAATCAACTCTTCGAAGGGAATTTGAAAGTGGCATACATAAGATCAGCAACATTTCCTGGCTATGATCCTCTATATAAGGTAAAATCCAGATGTTTCGAAGTATATGCTTACTATTTCTTCGGGTAGGACCTACTAAAACATGTTGAGATTGTCACAATAAAGAAATTATACTGAAATATACTATTCTTGTGCAAAGATATAAACTGTTTGAATTTCATAGGTTCTTGTAAAATACGTAGCATAGGCAAGGTGCTGATTCCAAATACAATTTAATTTCCTTTACTACTCTTAGATGCTGAATTAATCAATTCCGTAACCTTTTTCCATTTCACTTCAAAGATAAAATTTCAAAAACATTTCATATTTGTATATTGTGTGATAAAGAGGACAATGGATGTCAAAACAATCACTGACATACTTTGTTGCAACTTCCAGTTCTACTGTTTTGAATTCTGGCAGGCACATGTAGCGTATCTGCTGTAAACCTGAAAAGTGAAAAAGCCCGGAGGACCGAATTTCAAATTCCTCACTTTTCAACTCAGAAATCATGTAAAAAAAAACTAAAATTATATTAAGAGTGTTTCAACATGATTTTGTAAGGATTGATACACTTTTCTTTTTTCTTGATAAATGTACATAAGACATTCTAGGAAAAAGTTAAAAACATTTTCATGATTTCCATACTGACAAACTGCACTATTTCTACAGTTCTATATCTCAGGCAAATGTGCAAAGCAATGTAGTTTTCAAAAGGGATCCATTATTCTGTGGAGAAAAAAGCAAAATCTTGTAAGTATTCTTAACTAATAAATATAATTTTTTAATGTTCACACAAAACAAAGATGACAAAGTTGCCTTTGGTTTCGTTGAAGTATTTCCTCTGCACAGTGGAGACGGTTGTACTCTGGAAGTGATCGCTGATGAGTTTGAAAAGCTTCGTCATATTACCCGTCTCACAAGCAGTGTTAGGCATTATGATCTGAAATACATGACAAGTATGGAAATATCAAGAGTTTATCTTTGAAGAGATTTTATTCTTATCATTGATTTTAAGGCTCATTTGGTGTCATGGAGAAGGGGACAACCACTCCAAAGACATGAGTATTCCAAAATATGATGAGTATGGCTTCAACAACACGTTATATATGTACTTAGGGATACAACTCTTTAAAACAACCATATGCCATCTTTATTGCAAATTCATAAGTATCAACTTCTAAACCAAATATTATATCTTTTTACAAGAAAAAATTAAGCCTTTGTCTAAAAAGTTATTCCTTCATATTGGTCATTCCAATTGATTTAACACTAGATCATTCAGAAAGCAAAATATTTGATTGAAATATATTTTGTTCGTTCAAGAAAAGGTTGTTATAAAACTGAGAAAAGTCCTCACTAAGGCTATGTTTAACTCAAAGCGAGAAAATAACATTATCAAGTCAAGCCTACAATGGATCCAGGGTATCAATGGAGAATTAATTCCGAATGTTTATCCTGGATTATGGGAATAAGTTTAAGTACATATTAGATGTTCCTTTCTAGACTACTGGTTCAAAATTTCGTAAATGACGAAATCAAGACTCACTTCTAGAGGTTGAAGAACTTCCAGCTTGGTCATAGTCTTGACATAGGTCTGTGTGTCGGAGAACTGAGACAGGTGTAGGACTGGACTCTTTAAGTCAAGACTTGTCATCCCTATCTCCCCTCGGGCCAGTCCCCGGCCCTCCACAATAGCTGCAAGTTTCAAACAGTCATCCATCATTTAATAATCAATACCCTTTATTTTCTACATTACTTATTTTTTAGTCTTCACAGTGATATTGTTAAAGAATTTTGTTATAAAATTTTTTACAATGATACAAAAATGTATAGGCCTTACTATGACTTGAAACATAATCTTATTAATCCATTAGATCTCTGATAGAAAACATGGTCAACAATCCAGTTCATCATTATTTTAATTCTATTAATCATTTCATTTATAAAAATTACAATTAGGTGGTCATGCCCAGGGTGAAAAAAATCCAGCTCCACTAAAATGTCAAAAGGTTTGTTGGTTAAGGATGGACAATGACAGGCCACTCACTCACACATTCAAACACTACAGAAGTGAAAGGATAAAAACTATGATTAGATGATTTAAAGTTTGCAAAATTGCAGATGTGTCAGATTTAGAAAATTATACATCACTTTTGTAATTGTTACAAGAACATTGTATATCATCCACGTTGCATCAAATTTTAATTTTTGACAGTTAGAATAATATCTTGGGTTTTTTTTAATTGTTTTTTCTACCATTACAAAAATATTTGGAATCTTACCCACAATGACAGACTGGTTATACTCTGCGGGAGTTGTGGTGGATCCTCCCGTATTATACGGTGTACGTCTCGATCCAGGAGTACGTACACTACTTGTTGAGCACCTGGGTGTCATGCCAGGTGTTCGGAGGCCTGGTGTCCTTAGGCCAGGTGTCCTAAAACCAGGTGTTCTCAGGGCAGGTGTCTTGAACACATGGTACCCACTGCCCTCTGCCGGAGTTGTGCTGGAGGAAGTATCACAGGGGTTTCTTGATGTGGAAGATCTGAAAAAGTAATTGTTAACATCTTGAAGATATGAACTTAAGCTCTTGTAGTTTCACACTATCTTCAGATATGTGTCAGTGTTACAAATTGCTGTTTGCCTGCTCTTTGGCTGATTACTGTAAGTTAAGATTAAGTCTTTTCTTATGAAGGATGTGATATCACATGTCAAGGTCACAACCCTTCAATTCAAGCCTTTTTTTAAAGTAACCTGACACTCACATATGATGGTCATGTCATCACGTCTCCTCAGTTGCAATGGTTGATAATACCATACATGATAAGTGTAAACAATAATGACTAAGGGAAGATAATCAAGCAGAAATGAAGTAATACATAGTCGAAAAGAAACTTTGACCATTTTGACTCGAATAGAAATAGATTAATCTCACTTTTGACTTTGCAGCAACTATCACTCCAAAAGAAGACAAAGGATGATTTTCAAATACAGGAAAAGAACATATATATATATATGTTTGAAATCCTGTCATTTTACCAGTGTTTTTTGTTCAAATCATGAACACAAATAACTATGATTATAAGCTTGCTGGGCAGAATGAAGATTTATCTTAAATGAAAAATTAATTGCTTAGTATTGATAGCAGAAACCTCTTTGATGACAATGTGCTGTCAAGGCAAGTCCTTCCCAATGGTCTTGGACGGTTGACATTATTTGGAGGTATAGGTGTAACACTTGAAGAAGAAAGGGTTGTGTCTATTGAATCAGGTGTTTCCAAGAGTCCAAAATCTGTAAAAGGAATTAAAACACACATAAAATACTTGTCATGATAACAATCTAACCTAAGTGATGTTCAGGTCATTTATGATGTATCATTAGCATGTAGTCAAGAAACTTATTTTTAGATTTATAAATAATTTGTTATCAACAAAATGTATTTTTTTTATTATTTTTATATCGCGAGTGTATATAAGAACAGCCCGTTACAGGCATTGTTGAACAAGAAATAGGCCTAGTTAGATAAAAAAAAAATTAAAAAAGTTATGAGGGGAAATATTCTCACTATATTTCGCTTGCTTTGATTTCGATGCCATGATGTATTTGTTACAGTTCTATGGTCCAGTGGCACTTTTTCTATCACAAACGATGTTGATATTATTGGTGCATCTTAGTGTTTTTAAAGATATCACAAATCAATAAGATAGATCCATGAGCAGACGAATGTCGCGCACTTGCAAACTTTAGAGTTACCTCCCATTTCAACAAAGGGAAGTTACTCTTTTAAACCACACATAAAATCTCGACTCCGTCACTGTTTCCGTTCAAAGCTGTTAAATGTTTTATATTTGGATCTATAATTCCTTTTACTTTCCCGCAATATCTAATCGAAATTCCACAGAAAAATTCAAATTTATGGGTAATTTTATTACACTCGTATATCTTATTCTGCTTAGAACACATTTCCCTTTTGAATCTATTCCTACATGTTTAAACTGATCAGATCTACAATTTCGTTTGCCGAATGCGTTTCACGTGTAATTATAAATCATGATTACAATTGGTCTGAGATATTTGTCATGGCGCTATATAAAAGCTATCCATTATCATTATCATTATTATCAAATTTAGAGCGGGGTTATCATGGTTGGAAGTTGGTCGGTCCAAAAATAAAACAAAATCAGGACGTGCCTTATTTGTTTTATAAAGGTTTATGCTTGAATTTGTTCTAATTATGTTGATGTAAATTAATTAAAATATCATTCAGATATTTTCAAAGAGATTCAGCTTTAAGTACCACAAATAATGTCCATAATAGTTTGAAAATTAAAGAGCCACTCCGTGATTTTCATAACATATTATTTACCTTTGATACGAACCTAAATGTCATATGTGGTGATTTAAAATCAAAACATATGAACTTTTCATGTCCAAAAGACATATATATGATAAATACTGGTTTTCAATGAAAATCTAAAATCAGCCTTATAAATGCACAGAGGTGTAGATATCAATTGTCTCTTGGTCTCAGGGTATTGTTGATGGCGTGGTTGACAAGTTGGGCTGGGTATTGGTTGTATTCAATGAAGACGTGGCGGAGGTGGTTAATTTCAGCTTCCAAAGATTCAGGGGTGGAACCCACATTCTTAGCTCTTCTGGTGAGGGTTGCAATGATGCCTTTCTTGACTTGTAGTGGGTGTTTGGAGGCAAAATGAAGATACTGGTCGGTATGGGTAGGTTTTCTATACCCTGAGACCAAGAGACAAACCACCCCGCCAACAGTCATCATCAGCATTCCCTTTATCCCAACAGTCAGCCATCAGATCCGACCACTCCTCAAGAAGCAAGCCAATATAGACGTCCTCTTCCAGAAAGGCAGATCAATCCAAAACCATCTTCGAGCTAATGGCAAGCCCCCAGCATCCGCTAAAGAAGAGCCTGCTGGTGTAGTTTACCACATTCACTGTGAATGTGGAGAATCCTACATAGGCGAAACTTCCCGACCCCTGGTGATTAGAATCAAGGAACATACATCTGTACTAAAGAAAGACTCCAAATCAGCCATATCGGACCACGTCAAAGCCAACCCCAGCCACAACATCCTTTGGAAAGACATCAAAGTCCTGGAAACCAACCACTCAGACTACAAAATTAGAAAGTTTTTTGAATCTATCAAAATTTATTGGTTTAATCCTTCCATGAACCGTGATCAAGGCTATTACCTACCATCAGCTTATCACCATCTAATTAAAACCCCTCAATAGTAACTCAATTTGTCCATCTGGCTTCCTCTATGCAACTTGTACAACAACCAATCATCTTGTACATCAACCTTATCAACCTTCTTAACCTTAACAATATAATTTAATTAACTCTTTGTACTTCAACCTACTCAATTGTACAAGCCTATTCGCATTTATGTATATATTACTTCTCAAATCATGTCCAATATCACTTGCTTGATAACGGTGTTAGTATCTACACCGAAACGTCGCAATCCTGCAATAAAGAAGTTGTAAATCCATATAACTTGTTCTCTATTCATCTCATCAACTTCTAAATGCCTCTCAGAGAAGAACTGACACTGATAGGTTGCGATTGTTAATTATTGACCTAAGATCATTGATATGCCGTAACGGGAGTGTCTCTGTAAAATGTAATGATGGAAACTTATCTAAAATCCTGCGTGCTGATAAATGCAGCATTAGCCTCTTGGCGACTGCTTTCTCAATCAGCTTGGACAGGTATGCCCAATTTCATACTGGACGATAACTCTTGAAATCTGAGCTTTCTAAATTCCTACTTCACAGAGGCTTTCTTCAAAAGGCACCATCTGATAAGTTTTTATTGTATTGTAATTGATTGGGATAATCACGTCAGTATGATCCAGATTATAGTTGTAAGAATTTGGTCTTGAAAGCAAGTTATTTTGTTTGAAGATCGTATAAGGGCTTCAAACTCACTTTGATAAAAAAGAGGGAACTCATCCAGTGACTGTCCCTTAAACATGGTATCAACAACATTGGGACTGCAAGATTCAGAAGTTTAAAAGGTGAAGGCGAATTTCATGTATCTTCTTTCGAAAAAAGTGTCAAATTTGTCATCAAGTTCTGGGAATTATTCACTTTACCCTGAAGGTCGTAAAGAAGCTTATGTATTTGCAAAGGATTTCCGTTCAAGTTGGCAATCTTCTTTCTGTAAAATGTAATCTTATTCCAAAGGACTTTACATTGTTTCTAGCAGATTTGTATATTTGGCGATGAACTTCAAGTTTAGTTTTATGCCATTTACGTTCCGCTCTACGTCGCTCACGTTAAGTTTGGTGAACTCTCTCACAGTAGCACCTGCAAATTGATTTATCAGTGAAGTTGCGCTAACGCACAGGAACATGATCATCCAACAAGGTAGACAAACAGGCATTGCATGACTTATTCATAGTACCAACATCGTCTGTTGAATTAAAGGACTGTAAACTGGCGCTGAGATAAGAGTGACATTGATTCGTGTTAATCCCTTTGACGTTGCGAAAAGTTTTGCAACTTTACAAGGGTGAGGTGTCTCTTTGTTCAGGATTGCGATTATTACACAATTATCTGACATGAGTTTATTTTTTATTGTCAAGGTTTTCACAAGGTCACGAACCAATGCTTAATGAGTTATAGTTTCTTGCGCTACACTTTCCTTGTATACTTTTCTCATGTATGAGAAAATGGCGACTTTCAACATTTACTATATTTGGAACTCTCTTTGGTGGGGTGCGCATCCCCCCTCTGGATCTGCAATGCTTACCTTTCATTGTCAATCTCTATTGGATTCATGGAACATCATTTATCATTTCATTAAATAACCAACAGTTTTTTATGTGTCCAAATTGAACTCATCCTCTTTAAAGATCGATTGTAATGTCTCTTCGCCACACTTTTAAGGATTAATTGAAAGGGATTTCAATTAGACAACTACCGAATCTTAAATTTCTGAAATCGCCCACTATATTATTTCAAAAGACTTTTTTAAAATATTCTTTTAAAACATAAAAAGATGTCAATGTAGTGTCTGTCTGACATCACAAAAGTGTCTTCGTTAAATCTGCTGGTTATGATTCAAGGTGTTTGGAGCTTTGACACATGATATATATTAATGTCCAGACATTTAGACAACTCAAGTCTTTGTAGATAGCTAGATGTGCAGAATCAGGGGGTTCAAACCTTACACAACCCCGAAAATGAGTGTATCTAATTAATTTGGTGTAAGTTCCAAATAAAATTTGTTTGTATGTGTTCCACTACTCAGCAAAAATATTCAAGAAAACAAAATATTTTAATTATGCAAAAATGGTTTATTGCTATATAAATCAAATCATCATATCCCATCCCCTGCATTAAAATATATATGCTGACAGCATTTGGACAGAATAAGAAAAGAGGTGAAAACAAGAAATTCAACAAAACAAACAATTTTTCTCATAAATCAACACTTTCATTAAACAGTGATATTTAAAAATTATGTCTTTAAGAAGCAACAGTCTTGATGGAAGTCAGGATTTAAGACTAGTGGACACATCTATCTTCAAACATATGACACTACTATTACAACTTGTTTCGTAGGCTATTGTTTCCCTTCATCCATACACTGCCTTGTTCATTATAAAATTTCAAGAAAATTATTATTTGTAACAAGGTTCATTCTCTAATTTCATTGGTGGCTGAAGTCACTTCTTCCTAAGTAACCTCTGTTTCAATTGGAGCAGTTTCTGGGCTCAACATTTTAATTCCTCATATGTTGCAATTGGAGCAGTTTCTGGGCTCAACATTTTAATTCCTCATATGTTGCAATTGGAGAAATGTCTGGGATCAAAATTGTAATTCCTCATATGTTGCAATTGGAGCAGTTTCTGTGCTCAAAATTTTAATTCCTCATATGTTGCAATTGGAGCAATGTCTGGGCTCAAAATCTTAATTCCTAATATTATGTTGTAATGAAAGTCAGTTGTGAAAGCAGAAACGTTTTGAACCAAGCTTTGGGACTGTTTCTATTTCAGTTGAGAAGACTAGGGTTCCATCACCTGTGTGGCGTGCACATATCCCTTACATGTCAGAAAGTAGTTAGAGATGTAGAACTATATTTAAATTGATAAAAATAAGGACGGTTTCAGCGTTGTCACCTTTCACCTATGTTAGATTTTGAATGAACCAGGAAGTATGGCCAAATTGTAGCAAGTAACATAGGAAGAAATTACTATACAGCATCTGTTCGGATATTACTGATGAAACAAATTATTTTACTTTTAAAGCTAAATATTTATCACTCTTTTTTCATTTAAAAGTTATACTATGTTTAAATATGAGATTTAAAAGCAAAATCAACCATAAGCAATTTCAATGACCAATTCAAGTTTGTTACTGCAGGTCAGTGTAATACTGTATTAAATTTGTTTAAATTAATCCCATAAAAATTGCTTCCAAACAATACATAACAAATGTAATGAAGCTGTCACCATGAATCACATTCATTAAATCGTAAAAAGAGCACTTTTAGAAAAAGGCAACAACCCATTTTCTCCAGACAGAGGTGGTTTTGTCATAAATTCCTCTACAACCTTTGTCGTAATAGGAAGGTATCTCCGGCTTCCGGCAGTTTCCCTTTGCGGGACAATATTGCAACTTAAACTACCTGGCTATATTTCAGCCAATGAAAACAAGGAATGCATGAATAACATATTTGTTGTCACACAGGCTTGTGCAATGAAACAGTCGCAAAATCAGGCGTTTGTGTTCTGTAAAGACGACTTCAAAGTGCAAGGTGTATATTTGAATAAAGTTTAGCTAATGGAAAGCTTACGGAAATAACTTAGGCGATTTGAATGATAACTTTTAAAACGGAGTCACTGATTGCACAACTAGCTTGGATTGCATCCAATCAGCATCTACATTTCATGAACAAGAAACCCTTGCATTAAGACTGCGGTTGTATAGGAATTTATGACAGAGCTACCTCTGTTGGGAGAGAATGGCAACAACCATGACAAAACAATTAGTAGTTGTAATGGGTATAAGAGATTATAAGTTATCAAAACATATATACCTTGACCACTCTTATGTAAATGTCTTGTTTATGTCTTCGTCTATTCTGTACAGGGAAGTGTATTGCTGAAAACAAGTCTTTGAGCCAAAACCTTAAAAAAAAGTATATGTTTTATGGTAATAGGTGCTTGATCGTCAGCTCCAGAAACTGCGAAAGTGTTGTTTTCAACGATGAACATCCCTGTGCTATTATTAAAACAATTCATCTAAAGAATTGATCTAGGTCCTACAAATACTAAGAAAATTATTTTTCAGAAGTTGAAACCCTGCATTTCAGTCATATGATCATTGCAATTTTCACACATTTTCCTGACAAAGATTACATCCTCTTCCTACTATCATTTATCAAAATAAATTGTGTGGATTTAAAGTTACATAAAGCTTGTTTCATGGAATTTTGTTTTGTTTTTATACAGGCCAAAATACCATAAGCATGTAGAAATTTAAATTCAACCAAACTCGACTGAAATGCTATGTTTAATTTACATTACTAGTCATATGAACTACCATTCAAAATCAGTCTTTCTGTCTGCTATATTACATCCTGCTACATCAGCGTAATTGTCTCCGCCCTGCTCCATCATATACCCTGATATCCTTCGGCCTACAACGCTTGTATCACTTACGGCTGGTTACTCATGCCTATTTATGCCAATTACGCTGGTGTAGCAGGATGGCTATATAAAGGTGTCCTAATTATCTCTGGCTGATTGGTGTGCACTTTATTGTGTCACTAAACTGAACCTATCAGCATCAAATTGTGACTTTTCAGTTAGTTCTTGATGTAATAACACCAATGGCACATTTGACACTTTTGACACCAACAACATACTCTATGACCCTTTAAATTAAAAAGATGACATAACTTCTCCAATAATAGATTGAACGATTCTTTCTTTGCGGTCCATGCACCCATCTTTTCACTGTTTCACATCAAACGTCAAACATCAAGCATGTCAAAATAAATACAAAGCATTAAACATGGCACCTTCATATACAGATATCATAACCAAGCGTATAAAAGTAACAAATATATGATTAATTCTACATTTGATCAACATTTCTATACGAATACAAGGTTAACTATGGTACAAACAGGTGAACTTGAGACGAAATCCAAGAAAAGCTTCATCTCCATTACACTGTTGCTATAAGCCTGTAAAGCTACGACTAGGAAGAGTAAACAGGTGAGTACAAAGATACACAGGTACGGTAATTTCCATCACCAATGTATTAAGTGACAGACTTTAAATGCTTTCTTCATAATGAAATGATCATCAGCAAGTGTCAAAGAGACTCTGTATTTTCAGGACATTATTTGCCTCTGACATGTGCCTGCATATGCTGAAATAGTGAAAATCCTACATTCCATTCAACAAATGACATATATAGAACAATAAACTTTTTCAGTGAAAATAAAATAACATCCTTGCCTAAATGCAGCATCTGAAGTTACACATCCCAACATGGATGCCACTTAGACTACCTATCAATAGTGAAAGTTATTATCCTGAAAAGTTACCAGTACAAACATCAACTTAAATCAGTCCTCAAGTCTGCAAGTTTCCTGAATTATGTTTGGTCAATTTAGACACATCAGCTAAATGCAATGTCTGTTTTTCTATCTTATATCTTATATACCGCAGTACTGAACTTATTGGCATTAAACTGAAAGTTTCCAGCAATTCAACTGTTGAAATGGCACCGACGATAATATGTGACTCCACAAGTCACATATTGGTATCTTTTCAATAAAAAAAGAAAGAATCATAGTGGTTAGAGAGCTATGAAAATCTTAAATAGAAGTTTAAACAAGTGGCCACCAGTTTAAAAGGAAATCAAGAGGTCTTATTAGATCACTTTCTTTGAGGTTAATTTGACAGCAGTTAAAAGTCAAATTTGCCCAGTGTTTTCAATTATTCATGGTATACTTTGAAAGGTATTCATTGACATGTACACTTCACATACAAGGTATAAGTTGTTAGAGTCTCTATCATAGGCTAATAACCTTGCTGCTTAGCTCCAGAATTTGTGGCTGACAAGTTTGGCAATAAGTTACAACATTCATAGGATTTCCAAAAGGATATCTCATTGAGTTCAGGTGAGGTGAGGTGAGGTGAGTTACGTGTTTAACGCTGCTTTCAAGATTATTTCACTTATATCGCGGCTGCTAGTATTATTGCAGGGAGAAAGCCCGCAACACCGTTGTGGCTATGCATTGCGGTGAAACCTGCGTGCATCACCTGAACTAGCGAACCAAGGGTGGTACTGAGCTGAATTTCAGTGTAGCATTGCACCCAAACCTCATTGAGTTCAGCAGCAGTAGCCTAGAGCACAGAAAATATTTGGATTGTTGTAAGGCTTAAAATAGCCAGTAATTTCAGCTGGTGGGATATCTTACTTGCAGGGAAGTTGTAATCCACAAGGTGTTGCATTTTAGGTCTTGACTTTCACAGATCTATGCTTTATTTCAAAAGGGAATAGCATAAAGGAGAGGCACTCAACACATTGATAATGGTATCCTTCTAAAGTGCTATTAAGTCCTTTAACTGAAAGAAACTGTCAAGGAGTATACAATATTATCTACCGGGTATATAATATTTCTTAATTTTTTTTGGCATAATGATTTCAATATTCTATGATAATATGCTATATAGGATAAGATATCTATACTATCTACATTGTCTACGTTATCACCACAGTCTTGATCAGACAATTATTATTTCAAAACAAAAATTCAAAATATAAAATAATTTCAAATCTTCCTGTTGGTACAGAAAAAATATGAGGTTTAGTGCACACAACCATCAACATATCACATTAGTTTCAATATATACATCTCAAATGAGCAATTATGCATCAAAAAACAAATTTGGTGTCTTATGTGACACAAATCCTGATTAGTATTAGACATGTTCAAGCTCAGCTCTCTCTGTCAAGAGCATTTGATTGTAGCAAATCAAACATCAACAACATTAAACAGTAATTCTCTTTTACGATTTACCATTTTGATAACAACTGATCTTCACACGGTGGTAGGTCCAGGAATTTTCCGATAGCGAGGGGGGTGGCTACCCCAGCTAAGAGAGGGGAAGAGGGTCAGCCTGAACTTTCTGGCCCTCCCTCAATTTTTTTTCGTGGAACTAACCAATGTTAGAATAACACCATTTTGATGTACAAATATTCCTCTTTGATATCAAGTGAATTTGACAATCATCATTTCATGATGAGCTTGAAACCATTAAATAATTTGCATATATGATTGAAACTCTGCTAGGTGAATACAAAGCTATTGGTACCGTATTCAATGATGACTTGAAGTTTCAGCTAATCTTACTTAGAAGAGAGCACAAACAAGTTTCTAGTATACATCCAAATAAAAATTCTCTCTTTCAACAGACAGATATCTCCCAAGTATAATATGCATTGTGTAAAGTAAAATCTTTTCCTTCTTCAGCCATCTGTTTTTGTTTTTTATCTCCTGACTTCTCATAACTTTCCCACTGCAGAGTCAAGAACTTTCCTGGTACATTATAAGTGGATAACCTCAAGCCCGTGAATCTCAGAGAGCTTGCTCATGCAGTACTTGAAGCTGAATTTAGCACAGATGTCCGATAACCCACCTCCAAGAATACCCAATTCGCTTACGTAGAGACCTGAATTTTAGTACACACTTCAGCCTTTGCATCTTGAGAGCTTGTTTGTGAGGTGCCTGGAACAAATTATTTTGCTCACAAAATCTCGATATACAAAAAACTTATTCCAAGAATCCCCAATTGTATAACTATATGCCAAGAATATCCATTTCTGCTATTACAGTCTCAAAGGGCCCTCGGCAAGTTTGTTTGAGGTACCTGATGAAAAAGTTTTGAAAGTCCATGTGTGTCCAAGATTTTCTTTGCAGGTGCCCAAAACTTCCTTAGTGCACGTCTCTACCAATGTGCTTCAGCTTGTGAATCTCCGAGAGCTTGTTCATGAGGTATTTGATAAGCCCGGCCTGTTTGGAGCGCACCTTGGTGACCGTTCGTGGACTGTTCCTCTGCTGTCTGCCCTCTAGTTTCGTCACGTGGATCTCCAGAATAGAGTAGTCTTGGATGTGCTTCCACTCTATCTCAGAATACTTGTACGAGTGCATCATCGTCTGGCAGGGAGAGAATGGTAACAATGTTTAAAATAACTCCCTACTCATTAGTCAATTGCTTGTTTGTGTGGTAACAATGTTATTCTAAAAGTTGTGATGATACAGATATGTATTCGATATATATCATGATATCTCAGAACTATATGATTTAATACACGTGCTGCAATCTTGAAATCAAGACAGAATGAAAGATCACAAGTACTCGAATTATGGTCTTCTTATAGGGGATTTAATGGCAATGGCTGTTATTTTGTTATGTGATTTTCTCCTTGTCACTTACAAAAAATATGATTCTCAGAACGACTCATCTGGTTGCTATATGTTTTTCAGACAATATTGTCCACCATTAAAAAAGTGCTTGATGAAGATGTAAATAGAATTTACTTTAGATTTAATGAAAACTGTAAGTTTGAAACAACTCATTAACTAACTAGCTAATTACCTTAGATTGTGCATTGATGATATGAATGCCAACATCATTTACACCAATGTGACACTTGGCTTGTCCACCAGAATTCTGAAACAGATTTTGTTGGGTGCTTATTAATTTGTTGTTTTTGTATACTCAATAGCAGAAATGTCAAGAATTCAGAAACAGTAGATGAAACTACTCTGCTCAAAACATAATGTACACATTCAGCTCCTTATTCTGTAAATTTTATGAGTGCTTCACTAATTTTCTTTGTGTCTACTGCACATAGCGCCTAACCAATGAACCCACACCTGATGCCCTCTAGTGATGACCCTGTAATGAGTCAGTGAAGATGTAATGAAAACTTCATTAATTCTGTTAACTCCACATAACACCTGATCTGTTAACTCCACATAACACCTGATCTGTATGGACTTTATAGTACATTTGATGAGTGATTCATTATTCTTTTTATATTTGTATACTCCACATTACACCTGATAAATGCAATTTCATTCAGCTGCTCTGGCTCTGCCCTGTATTGCGTCAGTGCTTGTGATATGAATACTCCACATGACACCTGACAATAGAAATCTCACCCTACTGCCCTGGTGTTGACCCTGTACGGAGCCAGTGAAGAACGCTGAGCCGTAGACCGTCAGATAGTGGCACCGGTTCAAGAACTGGCGCTTCAGTGCCTAAAACACATCACATAACATTTCTGAAAATCTTTGTTATATGTTACTGTCGAAAAAAATTAATTTAGCTTCTACTCACTCTGAGCTTATATAGAAATAAATATCAAATTGATGCTCATACAAATCTTCATGATGAGTGGTTTTCACTGATCTTTACAAAAGAGAAAATGATCTGGGATTAATGAGACTAGAAATTGCATGCTATTTATCAAAGTGTCATGAAAGTCACCAAAGTGAAATCACCTTAGTGAAAGAGGGAGCCATGGGATAAATAGCTTATTAGGCTTTAGATGTTAGGAATTGTAAATATAGATGTTATCAAACCCATTAAATATTTCCCTTTAAGAGCACAAAACCTTGCATGAACGTTAAAGTAGGCAGTCACCAACACTCAGAGTTGTTGATGGATGCAATCCATTTGCCCTGACAACAAATCCCTTAGATGGCACTCAGGGACTGCGATCATCATTAATATCACTGACTGACTGATTTGTATGTGAGAGACAAACAGGTTTTAACAGATAGCAAATGTAATTTCAATACCTCTTGCAGCAGTTTTAATATATTGCCCATTGCCAGTTGTCTTAGTGTATTGAAGGAATACCTAAACAAGAGCTGACAATCCCTCTGTCCTACCTCACAGCCAAATCTACAAACTTGGTGCAAGGTACCTCCTAAAAACTATGAAGAACAGCAGCTAGAGAAGTGGAATGCGTGACAGACAACACCTCATTGGTGCCGGCAGACAGGCCATGCCAAAAGCCCATCCGGCCTTATAGGCCTGATGATCAAAGAATGCCTAATGGTAACCTTCTGGTTTTCTACAAGGGTACTATAACTGATTCCAAGAACCTACCAGTTGGGAGCGGTCCCTGCTCTGGTTGATCTCACGGATGATCTTGGTGGCCCAGTGGGTGGCGCCGCGATTCACGTAGATCGGCTGGGGGACCAGCTCCTGGAGCTTCTTACTACTGTAGGACAAAGGTTAATGCTAAGTTGCAGGAGAAAGGTTAATGGTGAAGGCACATTGCTAGTTAAATAAACAATCAGTGATTTGTTGGAGTCATCTATAACAAAGTTATCAACGGTATTATCTAATCGATAAGTACTGACTGTTGTCTAAGATCATCATTTTAATGCTTATGAGAATACAATGGTAAAGGTCTGGATTTTAAATGTAAACTAGATATTAACCTAAAATAACTCATGAAGAATGAAGATAATTTTAGAGATATACAACTTCTTTTTTTCTTTATAGGTGAGTTTGACAACTGATGTTGTTGTCAAGCAATTCAGTCTTCGTTGCAACTCTGTAACGCTAACCTAATTGAAATTCATCTAAAGCAAATATGCAGAAAGCTTTGGATAAAAGTGTTTAAAAGGTTATAACCTGTTTTCTTGTTTTAGGAAAAGTGACTTTAACTCTTAATCTGTGGATCCATAATATTTTGTGATAGCCTGTACCAA
This sequence comes from Phorcus lineatus, assembly GCA_921293015.1. Taxonomy (NCBI): domain Eukaryota; kingdom Metazoa; phylum Mollusca; class Gastropoda; order Trochida; family Trochidae; genus Phorcus; species Phorcus lineatus. The sequence continues at coordinate 17,155,202 of OV121091.1, read as the reverse complement.
GCCAGAGATTACCAGATCATCTCTTTGTTACAAAGTTGTGATTATTGTAAACTGCTCACTCAGAGCAAGAAGCAAGAAGAGTTTGACACTCGATAAATCAATAGCCACAGTGAACTAAGACCTGAAAAAATGTAAAATAACATTATAATTAATGAGAAATTCTTGTGACATCAAGCCAATTATTCATTCTGAAATTTCCAACAGAAGAATTTCAAGATTCAACTTACTTTGAGAGGAATGACTTAGTTGCACTATTGTCAAGATTTCCATGCCACAAGAGGAACAAAATGGCAGCAAACGTGACAGCGTCCTGTTCTTTACATGGGTAGAGGGCGTTAATGTAGTTGTAGTATGCTTCGTGGAACAACAGGTCGATAGCTTTCAGGTGCGTCAACTGGAAAATATAAATATTTGGGCACCCTGTGATTGAAACACAGAAAAAGAAAAAGGTAACATCGATGTAAAACTTTGAAGATCAAGTGATATAGTTTTGCTAATAAAGTCTTGAAATGAAAAAAATATTTAAAATTTGACTGTTTTGGGTTAAAATTATAAAACATTTCATAACCTTAGGGTTTTGAGCTCTTAAAGGCACATCACCACCACCTATAATCTACATACTGAATTTGAACTTTCTTAGTCATTTAGTCTGTGAGATCTGTTCAGAAAACTGTTAAATATGTCCTTTCATGACACAAGGGCAAAACTACGACCAATGGCAATGACGGTTGAAAACATGTGCTTCTTATTCCACTTTTTAGACTTACAGCGAAGAGAGTTCGCAAAGGGGCATAAATCAATGACAGACTACTCATCTAGCTTGGCGCAATTGTTAAGTGGCCTTCACACGGCAAACTAAAGTTTGACAACATATGTTGTCAAACTCAAGTTTGAGAGTGTGAGCGGTTCAACAGCCCGTCACCAACACCAATTCCCGAGTTGTCAAACTGTTGGCGAGAAATAGGATTGGTCTCTATTCTCACCAACTTTTCCATCAAACTTTCGGAGTTGTCAAACGTGTGTCAAATGTGAAGTGGTGTCAAACTCGTGTTGTTCAGGAGTAACCAATGGCATGCCACATTTGAGTCATGTGACTTTTTGACGTCATGGATATAACGTCATTTGCGCATCGAATTTGACAACAAGTGTTTGACGTGTGAATACGCAAGTTTGACAACTCCTATGAGTTGGTCAACTTGTGTTGTCAAACTTTAGTTTGCCGTGTGAAGGCTGCTTTACGCTTTGTTACGCTATGATAATGTTAATGTACAACAAAAACAACTTAGCACAGTTTACATTTATAAGGCTCGGAATCCATCATCTTGACATGCCTACTTTACAACATTCCTAGAAGGTCATTTAATTTCAGTTTGAATTTTCGTGATGAAAGGTCCTTGTGGAGAAATGTGAAGAGACAGCTCACCTGCCAGATGACCTGTTTCTCAAGGTCTACCCCGATCTTGGCGTTGCGGCGCCACTTTAGTACTGGTTCCTCCTGGTCGGGGTTGGCATCGGACAACATCCCGACGGTCCGCCGCCAGTTGTTAAACTGCTGGATGGCCTTGTGTTCCCCCTTCAGCTGCAGCTCTGTGTAGTACAAACACATATTTAACATGTCCCGACTTGCCGGTAACTTAGATTTCATTGGGATCATATCTGCAAACTCTTGTACTTTATCGAGTTAAGTTCATTGCTGGATTCAAACCCACACCCTGAAAGTCAGGCAACACCACTAGCATTGACCATACCAGCAGCTAACCAACTCCCCTGTCTTGTCTCAACCAAAATCAAGCTCCATGAAGCTGTTTGAGTGGCATTCTAGAAGTTGTCGGTATAAGGACAACAAGGAATTTTATGGATAATCAACTTCTTTATTGTGCTGGTAGCGACGTTTCGGTATAGATTCTTATTCCTATTGCTTGAAAACGGTATAAGAATCTATACCGAAACGTTGCTACCAGTACAATAAAGAAGTTGATTATCCATAAAATTCCTTGTTGTCCTTCCATCAAGCTGTACATAAACTCTTGTGAGATTCAACACCCCTCTGGCAAGGCATTACTGGTGCCAGTCTCCATCATTGACTCATTTAAACCTTGCTGCTATGCACCAAAATCTCTAGTGAATATGAAAAGTTAAGTTGCAACTTTCATTAGATGAGATTATTGATAGATCTATCAAGTTCAGTCACATTTGATTTAGACAATACGAAGAAAAGTTAGGGAAATGGAGATTTGCCTAAATTAGAAGGTGAATGGGACTATAGTGGGCGTTATGCTTTACGGGGCTCTCCGTGAAAACAGGATTATGCAGGTGTGCTATATAGATTACATCTACTAAATTAGCCAGTGATCAAGCAAGTTGCAAAATTATGCCTAACAGGGGAAGTTTCTGACGGTGTTTAAATCAGTGATAATATAAATCAGCGTATTCTGTAAGTGACCAGGAGTTACACAGGGGCCAACGCTATAAGCATATTATGAATAATTGGACAATTACTATCAACATTATAATGAAATACTGACCAAGACTCTTTGAGCAGATCCACATGGTGAATATCTGTGCATACGGCTCCTTGGGCAGCCCGAACTCCTACAAACAAACAAACAAACATCAAGAACAAACCCTCTCCTCAAAAATCTATTAACTTCTTCTCAGCTAGCAACTGTCATACTTCATAAGAGGCTATTTGAAAAAATCTTACACACATCCTTTTGACCAAGCTGCGTTGACTCTCTCAGGGGACGAATCAACATGCACTCTGATTTCCGTAAAAATGCAAATATTTAATCATAAGAAATAAAAATTTGTCTTTTCTTGACAAATACATTGTTAATTTCATCCCTTGTGACAGAACAAATATATATTATCACTCATTGCTGCTCTATTCGTGATAATATAAATTTTATATGTCATTCCATTAAACAATATCAATGTCACCTAGTATAAACCTTTATCAATTTACGCATCATGCGGCTATTGCTGTAGGGCTGTCATTGGCTGGTTATGAAGAGCAATACGAATCCCCTGGTAGGCAGGATTGACTCACATTGAGCATCTGTTCGTTGAGCTCCTCCACGGACGTGTTGAACTGGGACGTGAGGTCAAGGTAGATCTTGTTGGAGTCCATCGTTGTTACCGAGATCTGCTGTCTCTGGACAAACAAAGATTTGATTGTGTTTAAGATCAGTTTGTTGAAAGCTGAGACAATTTGCCCAGGACAAGCCCGAGTTTTGGATGATAAATGCATATATATGTGTATTTGTTTCCACATATCATACCCAACAAGACTCTCCCTTTAAGCACAGGATGACCCAGGATGTAATTGGAAACTTAGACAAGCAAGTGTGTTATATCAGCTAATCAAGCATATTTTTTTGCAAACACTGAATACACAAATTTGCTTTAGCTTTGTAAAAAGATATGGTACACCTTAACACAAAATAATTTCTCAATTACCAGTTACATTCCATCCAAACCTAATTTGCCAAAAATCATGTGCACAGCTTATGTTACACAATATGGGTATTAATCATGGGTATACGTACTGGTTCACTGGAAAATATGTCAGACCTCTGAGGCTGGAAAAAAAGTATTAGTTGTTATTTCAATGAAAGTCATTATAACTAACATTTTGCCATCTGCTTTCTTATGTAATCATACTTCGTATCATCACGATATAAATGATTATTGCATATGAAATTCTGTTGTTAGGTTGGATATGTCGGCTGGATCATGAGTCCAAGTTGTTTATTTCTTAAGGGCTGTTAAGGGGTATATGCTTCCTTGCCTGCCACATAGAGCGATTAGCCCATTATCTTTACAAATCATCTCAGTAGCTTCAGGTAGAAATGCATGCATAATAACTTGCAACATACACTTTCTTTCACACACTCAAGAAACCTTATTATCATACTAAATTTTTGGATAACAATTACATTTTTGATATCAATTACACTTTTGGATAACAATTACATTTTTGAATAATGATTACATTTTTGGATAAAAAGGATAACAATTAAAAATTTTAATAACGATTAAATTTTTGGGTAACAATTACATTTTTAAATAACGATTACATTTTGGAATAATAATTAAATTTTTTAATAACTATTACATTTTTGGATAACAATTAAATTCGTACAGATTGACCTTCCATTTGCAAAACTTGTACCAGTCTCAAACACTGGTTAATTTCAGCCTTGATGCAGTTGATCAATATACTGCTCAATCAGCATCAATGTATCCGCAAAGCTTCTACAGCTTCTATCACACCAAATGATTTATATCACAGATGGTTTTTCATGGCTTGGCCTTTTTTTTATATGATGAATAAGTAATGTACCCTTTATTGACAATGAATCATGATTTATCTCACATGTGGGGTAGAAATTTGAAGAATTATTTTTTTTAAAAAGGTGCTACTATCCCTTTAATCTAACATAACAACTGACAAGAGACTTACCCTTCGGAAACTCGAGGCCTGTTTAATGAAGGTGGCGATACGTTCATGCTTCAAGGTGTGGTCCGGTCCAGACTCGCACATCTCCAGGGGGGTGTGTCCGTTCTTGTCATGGGGTGCCTGCATACATACCATTTTACCATGTGACTGAGAAAGAAATACTCTATTCTATCTTTATTTATCATAGCCACATCCTACTGAAAATACCTTTTGAGGTGTATGTGGGTACTTTGCATTTCATGCGTTTCGTATTGTGTTCACTCATTGAATATAATCATAAACCTGAAATTCCATTAAAGGACAAATCATCCACATTATGTAAACCATAATAGCATCAAAATATTTAATGGATGGATGGTTTTCACAAAATGTTTTACGTAGTTTATTTCTATATGTAATGTTACATTTTTTATACTATCTAAATACTTTGCCATGTACAAGCACTATTGGATGTATATCTTTCAAAATTGTTCCATTTTTGAGGGGTGTTTCATTTCATCTGTTCAAAGATCATTGTTTACATGTCAATACATACATTCAATTCAAATTTAACAAGTCATCATTTCTGATGGGTATGCTGTTACTTATCATTCATAATGTATACATAGACTGGGATTTCATATCATTCAAAATGCTGAACTCACAATGTCAATGTTGCGGTTATTTAGCAACACCTTGACGACCTCCGGATGACCTTTCCTCGCTGCAATGTGGAGTGGAGTCTTATCCTCCAGGTCTATGATGTTCACTGAACACCCAGAATCAAGCAGAGTCTTCACGACTGCCGGGTTCCCGAACCTTGTTTGGATAAATTTTCATTTTAATCATTCTACATTACTATAATCTGTCATCAACGCATCTAAGTGATCTCACACTAATAGGTGACCACTAATTGTTGCCCCTGGCACTACTAGGGTTAAACATATCTCTTTAACAGCAGGTTACCTGTCAAATGATCACCTTGATTAGTGATTTGACTTTAACAAGGTAGAAATGGAAAAAAGATATCAACAATGCAACTGCCTACACATCTGAAACATTACTACCATGATGCGTAGTGTATTGGGGCCCAGGATATGGAATCTTTTTTGGAATGTGGATACCCCTGACTGATGAGCTCTTTTAACGCGTCCACATTCCCCTCAGCTGCCATGCTGTGAACAGGGTACTTCTCTCTCCAACGCGGACGTCTGAAATAACATTTAGTATCACCTGTTTAAGACCCGACAACTACAATCTCATTAGAATAAGCTCTAGCTAACATCACAATTCTCCCTGATCAAAAGGGGTCATGTCATTTGTAATTTAGTTGGTGAGACTTGGTTTGAATTCCAAGTGATCTTGTGATTGGTTCAAGGTCATAGACAGGATGACCCTTCTGGAGTACAAGTCAGATCTGAAATCCAGTAGGGCCAAGCATTACACAGTCTGATTAAAATCGACCGTGTTCAAAGGAATAAAAGTTGTTAGATATTTATTATAACAAGATTCGAACGTATCTATCAGGGGCTGTCCTCTCCACAACGGTCTGAAAGCATCCTCCTTGCTTGCACGTTATTACACCAGTTTAGTGCAGACAAAACCTAGTCATTAGCGGACCAATCACATCATCCCGTTTCAAATAACGATAGCGGGCGATAAAGGTTAACAAATGGTAAACGGGAGTTACTTGCCCCTAGATTCTGATACGAAGAAGCTTTTGCGACTGTCATTGTGATTGGCTAGTTGAGATTGTGTCAGAACGTGCGAACAAGGAGGTTGCTTTCAGACCGTTGTGCAGAGGACAGCTCCTGATATAGTATGTTATGACTCAAACTCCAAATTGCTTGACTCACAGACGAGTCACTTTCTGGCGGTTTGTAGGCTGAGATAAAAGCATTGCATGAGGCTTTGACTCAAGGGATATCTCTTTGGCTGAATTGAAAGAGTTTCTGACTCCTGGTTTGAATCCCCCTGGAGGTGATCTCACCATCACTTCTGTTAGACATCTATGAGTAACTAGCATAGATTGCTAAAGTTTACTGACGACAGTGACTAATGTGAATAAAGATGTTGACCTGGAGACGAAGGTGACTAGGTTACTTAAGGCAGTGACAACTTACTCTGGTGCGAGTTCAGGAACAACTATTTTTGAATAATCTGGAATCTGGGGCCAGCAGGAGTTCTCTATGCTTTTATTGACCTGAAATCAGTAGAGAGAAAAAAAATTATTGATTTAACTACCAAAACAATTTTTAACATAATTAGCATATAAGGTATAAGGAACAGAAAATAAAGAAGCAAGATATACAGAGAAATGTCGTGTATATTAAATTAATATTTAGATATATAGAATAGATCCTCATAATTCACTACCTATCAAAAACAAATAAATCTAGTCTGCAAGAAACAGCAGATCAAATTCCTTCAGAGATAAAAATATGCCAAGACAACAATCTGAGCTATTAGATAACAACGTAACATCATAAATGACATGGAAACATATCACATGACATTTGCCATGATTAAATAAAAACATATCCAAATTTGCAATAGCTCATCCTATTGTTAGAAAATCGAAAAGGAAAGAAGATTATCAACAAGCCTTACCTTTGTTTTGTAAGGGAGACCAGATCCAAACAAGGGGTTGATAACAACAATATCACACTTCTCTATAGACAACATCTTAGCTCGCGCCTCATTGGCTGTTAGCTGTATTTCTGCATATTTCTCAGCTTCAGGTCCCTCTTCGTCAGGAGAAACACGACTAGGAAGAAAGACAGGGTTGTGGATTGTCAGCCGCACTCGGAATTCAGCGCGGGGACGGAACAACGCCTCTGGAGCCCCTTGACGGCTATGCTTCTCCTTGAGCCAGCTGGGAAGGGAGATAATTCAGGGTAGTTTTGATTCATTAAAACACCATATCAATTTCCTGACAAGGTACAAGGAATTGGACAGTCAAAACAAAAAAGGACTACTACTACTACAAATTGCTGATGCGTGCGACGCATTCAATTATGAATTTGGGTGTAATACAGCAAGGCTATAATCATCCTATGATGTTACTGACACAAGTCATGTATTGCAGAGAAATTTGGATTATTAATATTACAAGTCTGCAAGAAACAGCAGATCAAAATTACGTCAGAGATAAAAATATGCCAAAACAACAATCTGAGCTATTAGATAACAACATAACATCATACATGACATGACAACATATGACATGATATTTGCCATGAATTTGGGTGTAATACAGCAAGGCTATAATCATCATGTTACTGACACAAGTCATGTATTGCAGATAAATTTAGATTATTAATATTACACCCTTTCATTTAACCATCAGCTTATATAAGTATAAGAATCTTGAAACATTCTGGGAAGTGGTAGGTAAGGTTTTAAATGGTATCAAAGTTCACCTCTCGAGACACTTGAGGAGTGAAGCAGTCTGGGAAGGGAAGCTGACGGAGCCACCGTTGATCATCTCGAAGACACTGTCGAGGGAGTAGAACCCTGGGTGGTTGTGGGCTGCATCTGCGTGGCGCTTGCTTAACTTCTCTGTCGGCAGAGAATGAGACAAATGCTAATTAAAATGGCACGGAGTATGTTGTTGGAGTCAAATATGTCAACATTCAAAAATTTTGTTATTTGATCAAAGTATTGGTTGTTTCTTAAATTAACATCCCATGCTTTTTATTTAAATTAGACAGGTTAGAGTCAAGAATTGTGGTAATAAATGGACAATGGCACGCCAATGACTCATGATTTTTTAAAATTAATTTTTATGATTAGAGTATATGTGCTTTGAAACATTTAAAAAATGCCAAAGTGAATAAACAGTTGAATTTTTATATGATTGGAGTATGAGTTATCTAGTTCACTGGCTTTGAAACATTTAAAAAATGCCAAAGTGAACAAACAGTATGACCAACTTATTCCTAGAATAGATGCAACAAATTGTTGATGATGAACACACAGAATTAGCATGGTCCTTATACAAACTCAAGGAACAAGATCCCTACCTTGTTGACTGACTGGCACACAGAAGAGAGAGAATCGAGACAAAGACTCCCGCCCTCCTCGTGAGCTGTCTGTGATATTCTGGGGGATCAGGATGGCCCTCTCTCCTACAAGAGACATTTTATTGAAAGGCATTAGAATTGGATATTGTTTCATTTAATCTTATAAGCTTCCTTAAACAGGACAAAAATATTCTCTATTCTCTGACTTTAACTTTTTCAGCACTCTTTGACCTGGCCCCTCCAAGCTTATTAGTGGCCCAGCATTTATTTTAGATCTTGCTTTTAATATTTATTGCTTAAGGGCCAACACTTATTTTCTAAACTACTCTTAACCCCCCAGCACTCATTTGAGGGTCGGCACTGTTGGAAACCTGGCGCTTATTGGGGAAAATACAGTAGTTACTAATTCCTTATGTTTCTGGAGACTTTTGTCTCCTTTAATATGAAATTCTCCCGAATTGAATCGAATAACCTCCCTCATATGCCACTGTGTCATCCATAGGATAGTTCGTAACTTTTGAATTTATCTTATGATTTCCTTAGCATCAGGCATCCTTGGATGGATCAGGATGTCAAGCTCTGCATAACCAAGTGATAAAAATTCCCTCGAAGGCTTACCTTTGATTCCCTGTCCATTTTCACCCCTTGTTAACTTGAACAGCTGCGTGAGCACAACCTCCCTCGGCTCATCGTCCCCAGCTAGTTTGAACATGGGGAGGTAGCGAGCAGCTTTAGCTCGCTCTGGGTGGGGAGCTTTACTCTCGAGTAATAGGATGTCATAGTTGCGCGCCCGGTAGTCCGTCTTGACAGAGCTCTTCGGGCGCACCACAGCAAGCACCCCTTCCATTGTGTAGCACTTGTGATTCTACATGTTTGGTATACCTGTTTTAGAAGGTCTAATTACCCATTCAGTGAATCATAAGCTGTGTCATATTTTCAATTTGCACACATGTGTAACATCACTTTTGCTAGGCTATGATAAACAATGGGGGTTCCATTATTTGGTCATAGAAATACGCCGAACATCGCGGCACTTGCTGAACTTGGTTGCTATTCATTAAAGGTAAATCAGTATGTCAAAATCATTAAATATTGGGTTCGACTTTTGTCTCAAACTGAAAACACAATATCAAAAAAGCTGTATAATTATCAGTATGGTCTGGCTGAAAAGGGTTTAGATTGTTGGGCTTTTAAAGTGAAATCACTTTTGTCTACTTACGGGTTTGGTAATGTGTGGCAAAATCAACGTATCGGAAACATTTCGACGTTTGTAGAATTGTTCAAGCAACGATGTATAGACATAGACAATCAGTTATTCTCATCGGACATTAATTTGGTCTCAAAACTGGATTTTTATCGTAGGGTAAAAACATTTATAGAGTTTGAGTTTTATATTAGTAGTGTCAGTGTGAGACAGTTTCGTATTTTTCTTAGTAGGTTTCGCTGCTCTAATCACAATTTGATGATAGAATACGGTAGATATATAGGTCTTAAAAGGGACGATCGCCTTTGCCCGCTCTGTATTATACCTTATATTGAAAACGAATACCATTTTTGTTTAGTATGCCCTTTTTATAAGAAATTAAGAAATGATATTCTTCCAGAATATTTCAATACATATCCTTCAGAATTAAAGCTAGCCCAATTATTTACATCAAAGAATATTCTTGTTATCAACTGCCTCGCAAAATACTTATTTCTTGCTATGAAAAAAAGAAATAGATGTCTGTCAATTGTTACAACCAAAACTATCTAACTAGTTGATATCGATGTGTTGATAATGCTCCACGGTGCTCCCATGTATACCAAAATGCTGTATGACCTCATGTATAATGGGCCTGTGGCCCCTTTACTGAATAAAATCTCTCTCTCTCTCTATAATGTCATATAAAAATCATTGATGATGTCACCATAGCTTGCCATAGCAAAGGTAACAGGTAGTTTTCATATTTAATTGAGAAAACTGATCTCAGTAATCAGTTATAAAAATCATTATACTTGTAACTTGAAAGCGTGCAATTGACTTTCATGAAACTCGTCTGCTTCTCTCACAATCAACCCAATAAAATGAAGTTCACATTTGTTCACAAAAGTCATGTGACCAACTTATCAAGTAAAAATCTCTATTTACATCATTTTCAAAGGTCAATGCAGCATTTATCAGCTAAAATTAAGCCTTCAATTCTGAGTAAAATAATTTGGAATTTTAACAATATGATGTCATAACTGACACAATTAAAACATTCGGATGACACCATGACATTTTTTTCTTTAACAAAGAACATTATTACATGTAAAAATAGATATAAATTATCTACATATTTTTCTCTAGAAGTTACAAGATGCTATGAAGAAATGTTGAAGTATGTTACACAATTCATGTAACTTGTTACTAAACCAATTGTTGTTATATGACCACAAACCAAAATGAAAGTTTGATACAATATTACACATTTGCTGAAATATGTTGCACACCTACAACAAATGTAACATTGTGTTTAAAAAAAGATGAAATAATCACTATATCTTATCTTCATACAACGAATAAAAGAAATTCATAATGTAACTATTTCCTACCTATATCATTCGACTAATAATTTTTAGGGATATGGCAACAGTAGGCCTATATATTAATTAACTTATTAAGTAAAAATACCAACCTGACAAATATTTCCAGGTGGGTTGGAAAATTGCTAAAAAATTCGATTTGACGGCACTCGTCAAGGTGGTTGTAGTGTTATTATAGCCATCTTTCAACAATCCAATGAAACATTATCTTTTTCACAAGTTTATCAACTTTGTCGAAGTTTAGTAACCTGGAATTGCAGGAAGTAACTTCTGACGATGAAAACTTATTTTGCTGACTGAAGAGTTGTCTAGGAGGGAGAAATCATTATTTTCGATTAAAGCATCGCGAGGACGAAACCGTGGTGTCTAAGAACACGTTTTGTCTACGAAAACACTGGTTCCCGCGAGGTCATGTAGTTCTTAATAAAAGCGGTACTTTTAGCGCATTAAGAATATTTTATTTTTTTTGCGAATCACTACAGAAGTATGGGTTCATATGAAAAATGTTTCACTCAAAAATGGTTTATGATCCAGCCGTTTGACAAGCTCCATTTTGCAGATGATATGTAACTTAGTTGTTTAAAATCAATGTTAATCTATTTAATCTGCTACATTCTAACACATAGGATTCTTTGATATTTGCTACCGGATGTTCTTATACAGATTTCAAAGTTTACAAATGAAAAAAATATTGATTTTGAAATTTCATTCATGGATATTTGGTTGAACAATTACTACTACTACAACTGCCGTTTTTGAAAGCACATGAAAATGTATTTGTGAGTCTAAAGAGTGTTTCACGATAACCTTTTTAATTTTGTTATGACCAAAGATGTTAAGATGTATAAAGTTTTCATAAAATTATGATTTGAGAATTATTTCAATTTGAATATTCATGATTAAAAATTAAATTAAATTCAATCCGCATATAAGTGTTGTAGATTAAATTTTGAGTTAGCTTGGTATAAACAGTTTAAACCGTGCTTGTCGTTTTCAGTCATGAGTAGAGCTGAAGCCGCATGATGCACGTGAAGCGCCGTGAAATGTACAAGATGAGGGTTTGAGGCAGCACGTGCTTTCTCGTTTTCAGTCATGAGTAGAGCTGAAGCCACATGATGCACGTGAAGCGCCGTGAAATGTACAAGATGAGTGTTTGAGGCAGCACGTGCTTGTCGTTTTCAGTCATCAGTGAAGCTGAAGCCGCATGATGCACGTGAAGCGCCGTGAAATGTACAAGATGACGCAGCACGCGCTAGTCGTATATGAAAAAAATGAGAGACTTTTGTTTGAACATTTACTACTTTGGTAATTCCTTTCGTACTAATATGTAATGTATCGAAACTGTTACAGCTCTAATTTTGATTCATCAGACAAGTTTAATTTAAGTTTTATTTCAACATTTCCTAAAGAAAAAGAGAAATAGCTAGACCAGTACACGTTTACAATGGTGATAAAACGGTATAAATCTGCCCCTATCTAATTGCCACTTTTGAATGACAAAGAATTAATGATAAAGAATAAAAAAAATTTACTTACAAAATGCTATAAACTATTCATAAATGTTGACACGTAAAACTTGTCGACGAAATATATCTCTTCCATTTTGCCATAGAAGTTAACCATTGTCTTCAGTTTAAATCTTTTTAACTTAAAGTAACATTTGTATTCAGCTAGTTGACTTGATATACGGACTGTTTTCTAGGTTCCTAACCGATATAAGTTCCACTGCAAGCAATAACACACGCCAATGTCAATCACTGGCCAGGGACCTTATATACATATATGTATATAAGGTCCCTGCACTGGCCAATTCAAACATTCCTGCCAAGCGTAAGAAGTCTAAATCTCTATGAGATTTTTCATTTGACACGATTACCGAGCTTTGTTACATTAGCCTAAAGAGGAGGCACAGATAATTTGGAGGACATTCTGTAAGTCTTATATTAGTGAGTTATTAGGACTGACGCGAGGTATGCCTTCCGAGAGAATTTAATTGAAAAGTACAGTCAAGAGGCAAGATTTCCGTGTCATGATCGACTCAATGAATTCTCCCCTGCGAGTGGAATCCAATCTGGGTAAAGGGAGGCAACTATTGTTGAACTAGGATAGAAACGAGAGCAGTCACTGTGCCTAGTTGGCTAAAGGTATCAATTTGTTCTGGTGGGATTGTTATAACACAATCGGTGAGTTGTTAAAACATTTAAACATCACAAATTGACGGAGGTAATACTCAACTCTAACTATTGTCAAATGATAACAAGAATTCGTCGATGTTTCGCGGTTTTTAGGGGAGGGGCAGTCTCGATCAGCCGTTTGTTGTTTACACTCGTTCGGGTCACATGTCGAGTCGGTTAATAACGAGAGACTATCTCAACTCACATGACCTCGTTATAACGAGCATCAGATATCAAGACACAGATATGACCCTTGCTTGTATTAGATATACACTTCAATTTTTGTGATAAATATATATACATTATAAAAATCATAAACTTATTATGACAGCTCATGATTATATGAGTCTTACATAAGTTTACATGTTAACAAAAGCTTACCCCAAAAGCAAATCAGGTTATGGTGCAACAGTTGGGGTATATCTGTTTGTTGGAGATTAAAAACACTCTGACATTGTAAATGATACCCTTTATAGCATGGTAAGAACCCCAATTCATCTGAAGATAAAAAGTTAATAACTGTCAGTCCTCATTCAATGTAGCCTATATAAGTCATCATAAGTCAATCAAACTGTCATTTTTTTTCGCTGAGAGAGAGTATATCAGAAACAGTATATAAGACAAAACCAGTAACTTTTGAAAACTCTGTATGAGCTTTGTGGGATAAGTTGTTTACAAATATGTTTATTTTTTGTTGACCTCGTATTCACAGTCATTAAAGAGCCCGATCCATGGACATCCAGTTCACCATTTTGTTTTGAGGAAATTGACATGAATAAAGCCACTGTACTTTCATTAATTTTGCAAAAGTATAATGAAAAACTGTATGGATGGATAGAATATCCACACATTTACAAATGAATAATGATAAGACTAATCAACAATGCCTTGTAATGCTATAGAAAAGCTTAATTTCACACGTATAGCACCGAGGAATAGGATTTTTTGCTCTTTTTTCTTCACTTAAGTTATCAAATCTAAATCAACCAAAATGTTTCTGTCTGTGTTGGGTTATGGTCATGCACTGATAATTAACATATATGGATAAACAGAAATACCCCTTGAATTTTTTTTCCACAAAAATAACCCTGATAAGACTGTCCCTTTAAAAAGCCACTCGTTGAGTTGTTGGAGTCATATATGCCAAACTTAATCAACGGTGTGATCGCGAAGTATCGACTGTTATCAAAAAGACACATTTTAAAGCTTATTGGCTTTTAACAGTGACAATATGAAGGTAGAACGTTGCAATTATGATCAAAAACCGAAAACCGGCAGTTCGGAGTTGATAGTGTTTGTTAGGTTATATAACTAGTATCCATGTACATTGGACGTGATATCTACACCTCTGTGCATATTAAGGCTGTTTTTAGATTTACATGGAAAACCAGCATTTGTCATATATATGTCTTTTGGACATGAAAAGTTAAGATGTTTTGATTTTGTATCACCACATATGACATTTATTTTTGCATCAAAGGTTTATAATATGTTATGAAAATCATGGAGTGGCTCTTTAAGAAGCTATGTACTGAACTTGTCCCTACCTTTGTGACCTTGCATCAGGACTATGCATATCGATACCATTCCCTATTAGATCATTAGTATAATCTCTGTATAAAAAATAGAAAAGAATGTTCATGTTTCAACTTTTTTCAAGCCCAAAAACACAGTTCTTCAATATCATCATCACCATCACCACCATTGTTGTTGTCGTCCTTGTTGTTGTCTTCATCCACAACATCTTGATCTTCTTAGTCAATATAAATGTCATTATGATTGTTACAATAATCATCATCAATTTATCAATTTCATCATCATCATCATCATCATCATCATCATCTTCACTACCGTATTTCCTCTAATAAGCGCCTGAGGACTTATTTTTTTCAACAGCCCTCGACCCCCTAGCGCTTATTTGAGGCCCGGCACTTATTGGAGACCCGGCGCTTATTTTGTCAATCGATATTTGATTCAAGCAGCCATATATAAATTCATATTCAATTTAATACAAATAAATAAGATTTTTATTATATATATAAGGAACAGTCAATTTAAAATGACACACAATAGATAGCAAACGTATAAGATGTTGGACAATGTGTTGAGGTCACATGAGTTCAAAATCTGGGACTTTTGCAGCCTTACTGTATAACCTGAGTCACACCAACCCGTGGAATACTTTTCTGATGTCTTTTTTTGTGTGACATCATCTGGTAAGTGAATTATTTGTTTTACTATCAGATCTTTCTGAAACTCTGCATGAGTGTTACCTACCTACTGTACTGGACTCGATACATGGATAGTTTTGTTTTTTGAAAACATTGTTTCACTTTGAAACTTTTGAAACAAGTAAAAAGTGGACTCTTTATAGGATTAGCTTCATTACGGGAGCAGAACTAAACAATCATTAAAAAATAGCTGCATCTTAATCGCTGAACCAAATTTTTTTATATGTATGAAGTCTGGTATGATATAAATAAGACATGTTTTCATGTTAATGAAGGAGGTCTTACCATCAGCATCAATTATGAAAAACAACAAAATATTATAGGGCTATACAAATACATTGGGGTACAGATTGTGTAATAATATTATTGGAATATTTTGTCATATCACAATATTTTGCACCAACTTATTTCAAGTCAAATTTATTCAGATAGCTTTATCTAATTTGCTTAACGTTTGTTTGGTTGTATAAAAAATGATACTTTAAAGTTTTAGAATATTTATGCTATCAAACTACTTACAAATTTTATCTTTTTATCGAAAGATCTGAAGGGACTTTTTCAAATGTATAATCTTTAAACTGCATGGAAAAGTATAAACATTGAATGTAGAGTTCGTTTGATATATTGCAATAATGATAATGATAATGATAATAATAATAATGGAAATTTATAATGCGCAAGTTATCCACACACTAATGCATGCTCAATGCGCTATCCTGCATTTTTACCCTGGTCTAACCCAAGCTGCCGGTTACAGCGCTTAAAGGGCACCTCCAACACAATCTACGCCAGGTACCCAATTAGTACTGCTGGGTGAACAGAGGCACATTTTGAATAAAGTCTCTTGCCTAAGGAGACACCACAAGTTTCTCAACTCGTGCCTCAGTGTGGGACAGAGAATAACCCTTGAACTCTCAGTTAATACAGCAATGATCGGGTAACCCACCCATTCGGCGAGCCACGCCAGATGTTGCTGAACTTCACTGATAGCAGTCAACTGAGCAATACATGAGCTTTATGAATTGCAATATATTGCAATAGGAAATGTGCAGGGTACTCAACCCTACAATATTAGCAAATGAATTGAAACGTATTACTTTTCAACCCACTATCAAAAGTCTGGAGGTCACTTTTAGTGGGATGTTTTTATTAGATGATTCACCTCGTTTGTTATAACGAGGTTAATTTGTTGATGTGACATCAACATGCTAATAATGACTCCATATGCAACGCAGTTGCTATCAGCTGACTACCCGAGAAAGGGCTAAATGTTCTGTTACGAGTAGCTTGTGAGGATGTCACAGTACTCAAGATAAAAATTCTCCGCCTAAAAATTTATTAAGAGCATAATGGTTTTGAGGACTATCAATAATTCAATAAGGATATATTGAAAAAAAAATTATTTTTAAAAATTTAAATTTATGAATGAAGATTTGTTATTTCAGTGACTTAAGGATAAAATATCAAGCATAAGAATACCGTCCCTGGCTTCATTGTCGAGTATGAATTAAGAGATAGATGCAAGAAATTTTGTCTGAAGATAAAGTTATTACAGAAGTGTGACTAGCTTTACGTACCTTGTCCTTATTAATGCTATTTTATGGGCCATGTCTAATAGTCTTTTGAATTGATAAGACCCCTTTTGCTTAACACGTAGTATTCTTGTACCATCGAGAAAAGTTTAGAGTTATTCTAATGGTGCCCATGTTATTTAAATTAGCAAATTGGGTTCATTTATTTTAAGAACTGTCATGCTCGGATATTGTTGTCAAGACATTGTCCGTGATAGTCTTGGTTAAAAAGAGAATGGAATAGCAAGAGATTCAAATAAATAGTGATAAGATCTTATCAACCATTCCTTGTCATGCTATAGCAAGGCTTTCAGCATTAATAGAGCCAATAAATGGTTTATTTCTCAATGTTTTATTTTTGAGTGAAATACCATTGTGCTTTATTGAATTATAAGATACCAAGCAACCAAGATATATTACTCCATAAAATGCTTCAATTGAATTGTTAAACAAAATGTTGGGACAGGGATATCACTTCAAAATCTCTTCTCAATTCTTTAAGTAGTGTGTGAAACACTTGCATTAAAGAGCCACTTGGTGAGTTGTTGGAGTCTTGAATGCCAATGGTGTCACTTGATCGCGAAGTATCGACTGTTACCAAAAAGACACATGATAAAGCTTATTGGTTTTTTTACAGTGACAATATGAAGTAAGAACGTCGCAATTATGATAAAAAAACGGATAGTAATGTGCGTCAAATAGTCAAACGTAATTGTGGAGACTTATCTAAAACAGCCAGGAGGGCAGTAAGGAGTTGATAACTTTTGTTAGGTTATATAACTTATATCCATGTATATTAGACGTGATATCTACACATCTGTGCATTTATAAGGCTGTTTTTAGATTTTCATGGAAAAACATTTTGGACATGAAAAGTTAAGATGTTTTGATTTTGTATCACCACATATGACATTTAGGTTCGTATCAAAGGTAAATAATATGTTATGAAAATCACGGAGTGGCTCTTTGAGGACATAGTTTGACATGAAATGGAAAATGTAATTCGAGTAATACTTTTTGGAAACAAGAGATGTTGAGTTCACTTTGACATTCATGAAAATTGATATCAATTAAAAACAAGAGCGACATGGAGATTTAACTTTTTTGTATTTTTATAGTGGATTTGAAGGCATGTCGTTCAGAATGTAACCTGGATACAGATAGACGTTGAGCTAATTGATAGCTTAAACTAGCTGTAATGTAATATAAATAGGTCCTATTATCTTTGTCGAAAGTATACTAAAATGATGGATAAATCGGATGTATTTATTAAACTACTGTAATTCTGTTGAATATTAATCAAGTAAAGTACACACGTCCTGTCGATAAATTTTATTTTCACATACTTCTGAAGAGCAGACAAGTTTGTACTGGAAATTTTGGGTTGTTGGAAGATTATCATTGTGGAAACGAGGTTCCCAGGTCTGATGCTTTGTGGTCATTCTATTTTAAAGGTAATCCTATGAAAAATTATTATGATTGCCATTCTTCTCTTGAAAGTGATTTTAACACCTATAATTCCCATAAATCTGTACTTGCCAGTGTAAATAATTGATAAACATAAGTTCTTATTAACATAGACGTGTAATAACTTTATTTTGTAGTGTATTTTTAGTAAGGATGGGTATCGCTCCTCATTTTCGTATTGCAATATATTGCGATACAAAAAACCGTATTGCAATATGTATTGCAATATCTTGGTACTTTTCATATTTCATTTTTTGCATCTCTTGACTAAATAGGAGTATGATTATATCAGTGATCAATTCTCCACTGGTGATCGTTTTGTAAAGTAAGATAACTAAGTGATTGGTTTCGGACTTTTAACATGTCTGTGCTATTTTCACCTGGCGAGTTCACACATTGTTTACAACTTTCAGTAAATTACGTTTTTTCTTGTTACGTTTCTCTGCAACTTTACATGGAAATTGTAAATTTTAAAACATCCGATATATTGGATGTTTTCAGAAGAGTGTACCAGTGTAGCAGGCCATTTCTTCCCCAGTCTAAACTTTCCCCGGGGAGAAAATAGCCTAGGCAAAACTTTCGCCTAGGCTATTTTCTCCCTGGGGAAAGTTTAGACTAGGCCAAACTTTCCCCCCTTGGGCTCTATCTTCCCCGGGGAAAGTCTGGCCTAGGCCAAACTTTCCCCACCCTTGATTCTACCTATACCTATTTTCTATTGTCAAAATTCATTGCAATTTGAACCCCACTTAACTTACACTTACAAATCCTGTTCTTGTATCAATATTGTGCAGACATTAACTTATATTGACAGCTTCTCTGCCTTTCTCGTCTAACTAGATTAACTTTCTATTCGGGGGGAGTCTGGCATAGCTAGGCTATTTCTTCCCCACCCTTGTTATTTATTTTCAGGGAGTAAATTGTGGCCTAGCTAGGCTATTTTCCCCCACCCTCAGTCTCCATATATTAGGAGGGAGAGTCTGGCCTAGCTAGGCTTTTTTTCCCCCACCCTTGTTATTTATCTTCAGGGGGGAAGTTCTGGCCTAGATGGGCTATTTCTTCCCCACCCTTGTTATTTATTTTCAGGGGGGAAGTTCTGGCCTAGCTAGGCTATATCTTCCCCACCCTCAGTCTTTATTCATAGGAGGGAGAATCTGGCCAAGCTAGGCTATTTCTTCCCCGACCTCAGTCTTTATTTATAAGAGGGAGAGTCTGGCCTAGCTAGGCTTTTTCTTTCCCACCCTTGTTTACATTTTCAGGGGGAAAAGTCTGGCCTAGCTAGGCTTTTTCTTCCCCACTCTTGTTATTCATTTCCAGGGGGAAAGTCTGGCTAGGCTATTTCTTCCCCACCCTTGTTATTCATTTTCAGGGGGGAAGTTCTGGCCTAGCTAGGCTTTTTCTTCCCCACCCTTGTTATTTATTTTCAGGGGGGGAGTTCTGGCCTAGCTAGGCTATTTCCTCCCCACTCTTGTTATTTATTTTCAGGGGGAAGTTCTGGCCTAGCTAGGCTATTTCCTCCCCACCCTTGTTATTTATTTTCAGGGGGGAAGTTCTGGCCTAGCTAGGCTATTTCCTCCCCACCCTTGTTATTTATTTTCAGGGGGGAAGTTCTGGCCTAGCTAGGCTTTTTCTTCCCCACCCTTGTTATTTATTTTCAGGGGGGGAGTTCTGGCCTAGCTAGGCTATTTCTTCCCCACCCTTGTTATTCATTTTCAGGGGGGAAGTTCTGGCCTAGCTAGGCTTTTTCTTCCCCACCCTTGTTATTTATTTTCAGGGGGGGGGGTTCTGGCCTAGCTAGGCTATTTCTTCCCCACCCTTGTTATTCATTTTCAGGGGGGAAGTTCTGGCCTAGCTAGGCTTTTTCTTCCCCACCCTTGTTATTTATTTTGAGGGGGGAAGTTCTGGCCTAGCTAGGCTATTTCCTCCCCACCCTTGTTATTTATTTTCAGGGGGAAGTTCTGGCCTACCTAGGCTATTTCCTCCCCACCCTTGTTATTTATTTTCAGGGGGAAGTTCTGGCCTACCTAGGCTATTTCCTCCCCACCCTTGTTATTTATTTTCAGGGGGAAGTTCTGGCCTAGCTAGGCTATTTCCTCCCCACCCTTGTTATTTATTTTCAGGGGGGGAGTTCTGGCCTAGCTAGGCTATTTCCTCACCACCCTTGTTATTTATTTTCAGGGGGAAGTTCTGGCCTAGCAAGGCTATTTCCTCCCCACCCTTGTTATTTATTTTCAGGGGGAAGTTCTGGCCTAGCTAGGCTATTTCCTCCCCACCCTTGTTATTTATTTTCAGGGGGGGAGTTCTGGCCTAGCTAGGCTATTTCTTCCCCACCCTTGTTATTCATTTTCAGGGGGGAAGTTCTGGCCTAGCTAGGCTTTTTCTTCCCCACCCTTGTTATTTATTTTCAGGGGGGAAGTTCTGGCCTAGCTAGGCTATTTCCTCCCCACCCTTGTTATTTATTTTCAGGGGGAAGTTCTGGCCTAGCTAGGCTATTTCCTCCCCACCCTTGTTATTTATTTTCAGGGGGAAGTTCTGGCCTAGCTAGGCTATTTCTTCCCCACCCTTGTTATTTATTTTCAGGGGGGGAGTTCTGGCCTAGCTAGGCTATTTCCTCACCACCCTTGTTATTTATTTTCAGGGGGAAGTTCTGGCCTAGCTAGGCTATTTCCTCCCCACCCTTGTTATATATTTTCAGGGGGAAGTTCTGGCCTAGCTAGGCTATTTCCTCCCCACCCTTGTTATTTATTTTCAGGGGGGAAGTTCTGGCCTAGCTAGGCTATTTCCTCCCCACCCTTGTTATTTATTTTCAGGGGGAAGTTCTGGCCTAGCTAGGCTATTTCCTCCCCGCCCTTGTTATTTATTTTCAGGGGGAAGTTCTGGCCTAGCTAGGCTATTTCCTCCCCACCCTTGTTATTTATTTTCAGGGGGGAAGTTCTGGCCTAGCTAGGCTTTTTCTTCCCCACCCTTGTTATTTATTTTCAGGGGGGGAGTTCTGGCCTAGCTAGGCTATTTCTTCCCCACCCTTGTTATTCATTTTCAGGGGGGAAGTTCTGGCCTAGCTAGGCTATTTCCTCCCCACCCTTGTTATTTATTTTCAGGGGGGAAGTTCTGGCCTAGCTAGGCTTTTTCTTCCCCACCCTTGTTATTTATTTTCAGGGGGGGAGTTCTGGCCTAGCTAGGCTAATTCCTCCCCACCCTTGTTATTTATTTTCAGGGGGGAAGTTCTGGCCTAGCTACGCTATTTTTCCCCACCCTAGCTTAACCAGAATTTCCCCCTTTAGATAAACACCCACCTGTATATAGTTCTCACAATATAGAATGAAAACAAGCAATTTTGTGAAAGTAGCCTAGTTAGACCAGAATGTTATCAGTTGAACATATGGATGAAAGGCAAAAAAGTTGCCAATATAAGTGAAAACACTATAGATAAAAGAAGAGGATTTGTAAGTATTAGTTAGGTGGGGTCCAAATTGCTATAAGTGAAGACAATAGAAAAAGGTGTAGGTAAAATCAAGGGTGGGGAAGGTTCGGCCTAGGCCAGAGTTTCCCCGGGGAAGATTGAGCCCAGGGGGGGAAAGTCTGGCCTAGGCCAAAGTTTCCCCGGGGAAAGATTGTCCTAGGCCAAACCTTCCCCGGGGAAAGTCTGGCCAGGGGGAAAGTTTGGCCTGTTACACCGGTACGTATCGTGTTGTTCCTGTATTGCCAATATACCGATAATACCGTGCAACCTTAATTTTTAGTAGAGAAAATGAATAATGGAATGACGACTATATCTGTTATGTACTGCTAAATGAAAACCATGTATTGTATGACTGTGTTTATTTAATAAGATATAGAGAGAACATTTCATCTCAAATTGTAGAAGCATCATCAATGATAATGCTTCATATCTATGCCTTTTAAATGATAAATTTTCTTGAAATTTTGCAAAATTCCTTGAATATGTATTTGAAAGTATAAAACAAATAAAGGTAACTCTGTAACACGTTGGTGTAGTCTAAGTTGTATTTTCGGTCCTTGACCTTTCTTCAGATAAAATATCTTGTATCTTGTATCTTGAGTTGTATTCATCAAACCAGGTTCAAAGTTCTGAGGTCATTTTGAGTCTTAGACCATTCAGTTTTGAATTGTATCACCAATCCAGTAATAAGCCATGACCATCATTGCTGCACTTCATCAATAAAGCGCATAACCTTAAACGTTAAAGATAATAGATCAATTTAAACCTGAAGACCTGCAGAAACAATGGCTGTATTTTTATAGGTGTAAGTGATGTGTTATTCTCATGTGACTATTTTAATTATAACCCAAGTCTATCCAGCCATGCACTTGACAAACACTTGTTCTGTGTTGTGAGATACTTAACTTGTGACCACTGCTAGGTTATATGTCTTTCTTTCTGGCCAATTGAAAGCAAGGAAGTGTGCACTAGTGGCTTCAATTATCTCTCTAGAGCTTGATTGTGCATACAGATAAGCAAACTGAGACTATGCAGATGGGCTTAAGAAGAGAATTGACAAGTTGAGTAGGGATTGTCTCAGGCATTGGTTTTGGATAAAAATATGTTGGATGTCTTTACTTTGTGATTGGAAGTCTCTGTCTAATTCTTGTTGCGGTAAGAAGATTTATCATAATTTTACTACAAAATAAGCTTGGGTATATGGGTCATGTGGTCTGTCGGACGACGTCCTTCTGTCTGTGTCGCTAGATATGACATTCACGCTGAAATGGCTGAAATATTGCCAAAGCAATGCTACACACCTATTCACTCATTCAGATATGACAATAGACAAAAATGGCATGTTTTCGTTTAAAGAGAAAAACAATGCATTAATGTCATCTGCACTAAGAGTATGCTAAGCCTTGTAGATTCTTGTAAACTATTTTGATAGCTTTATTTCTATTTTACTAAGTTGATTGCTTAATTTCTATTTCACTTAGTTGATTGCTATATTTCTATTTTACTTAGTTGATTGCTTAACTTCTATTATACTTAGTTGATTGCTTAATTTCTATTTTACTTAGTTGATTGCTTAATTTCTTTTTTATTAAGTTGTAAGATTCTTTTAAATTTTAGCTTGTTCATCCAATTTATGTGATGACTAAAATATTTGGATTGACTTTAAACTCTAAAATCATCATACAATCAAGTGGTGAACCAATCTGGCAAGATTCCTTATATTAAGTTGAAGTTTCATCTTTAGGCCAAAAATTTAAGGAGGTTTTAACATGGTTTGGTTTAATGTTATCAGAGGCTTGATAATGTTAATAATTTCCAGCCTCCACTTGTTCAAAAGTCTATGTCTATGTACAGGTAAAATTACAATTACACAGGTAAAATCTCCTGTATGTAGACTTTGACCACTTGCAAGAATGGAATATGATAATGTGGGTGGTATTTGTAGTGTATGTTGTATAAGGTGGAAGGTCATTAGTATGTCCAGGTGACTCTCTGCAGGTGTAAGTGATTTCCTTAATGTAGAGAGATAGTGTTGCATACTTGAGAATTTTTTTTTTCTGATGAAAAGGTATAATTTGGTAATACAATTCTGTTTTTACATCTTTCTTTATAAAATAATCCGTGATGTTGATACTATGATCTAATTTGAATGTCAACAATGAACATGGTCAAATTCATTGGAGGTGATTTGAGTCTGTGACTCAAGCAATATTCATTTGGTTGATTTTTAGCGACATAAAATTAATGTAAAAATTTTTGTGATAATAAATACTCACTTTAATTCACTTAAATAAGAATACTTCACTATTTCTCAATAGAATTACTATAACTGACTATAACTCAATATCACATCTCAAAGTCCTGTTGCAAATTAATGCTTTCATAGTTGAATTTATGTGGGTCAAATCTTTCTATGTTTTAACATCTTCTTACTCATCTAGGGTACAAATTCACTGCACAAAGAGGTTTCATCTGGCATGTTCTGACAGTTTAGCTTACCAATTGCAAGGCATCTGGTTTTTGGTGTCAGAAGCAAGGGTCGAATAACTCCAGTGAACTATTCTTTCTTAGTTACATGATTGCCATTATCTTCTATTTAAATGATGTGATTTGTTTATTGCCATTGATTAGGTTTTATTTGTTCAAATTCAATTATCCTACCTCATGTAAGAATGTGGATCTCTGATTGGTCCACGTGACCCTAAAAAAATATCCATATACACCATCACTGAGGAATGATAAATCCCCTATACCCCGCTACAAGAGTTGAGCATGATTCCACGTCAATCAATCAAAGTCACGTGATCAGGTCAGAGGTGTTGTTCATTTCTGTTTGTCTTTTTGATAAAACATTACCGGTAAGACATTTGGTAAGATAAATTTGTTATAACATTCCGTCAAGGGTGACATGGGGATATATTATTAATAATAATTAATATAACCCTATGTCACCCTAGATGGAATGTTGTAACTTATAATGTGCCCCTAAAGGCTGAACATCAACCACTGATAATTTTACAGTTTAAACAGTTTTTCCTCTGTTTTCCTGAGAAATGTCAGATTAGTAGAAAAAGTAGGGCAGTTATCTTCACTTCTCTCTTTGTGTAAGTTTTTTTATCTTGCTTTGTTAGGTAATGTAAACTATGAATACCTTTCTTTTATGTCTTTTGACAAGCTGGATAAAAAATTTTGGGATTTACATTTTATCTTTTTGAGTGATTCATGTTAACTAGTGCAGAATATTACCCCTTATATATATATATTGTACATGGGAAACATTATTTTAGACAATATTACACATGCACTTCTTTATCATCATATTTTGTCAGGAACTATTTTGTTTAATGTTAAAACTGAAATGTATGACAAATTTATCAAAGAAAGTGTAGATATTTTGATTGATTGTTTTTATTTTACTCTTTAAGTGCTGTTTTTTTGTGTTGAAAGGTAATGTTTGCATGTTAAGTGGGTCATATGATTATAAGTAGTGGATAACGTTATCACGATCAACGTAATAAGCGTCGGTATTGAGCACTTGGCCAGATAATACTGTCACTAATTACCAGAATGATCCTTAGGAAGGAGATAGGGGCGCAATTGAATACAATACATTTTATTTGTTATCTTTGTAAAATGAGCATTCATTACTGGAAGCATAGTAGCTATTATTGCACATAGGGCAACATAAGAACCCGGTAATGAGATATTTTCACATGTGCTAATATTACATTCTGCCTAACAACGTTTCAGGGTGAGTCCCCATATTTTGTCAGTGACATCCTGGAAACAAATTTTGTAATGTTTTCTGAATACATCCCTATGATTCAAATGAATTGAACAGTCTGATTAAAATCAAAATATTCAAAAAAGCACCCGCATGCTGTCAATGCTTTTAAATGTAAACACATGGTCGAGCCAGCGTCTTAAATGTGCTCATGAGTGTGGCTATCTGTCTCTGGGTTCACGTTTTTCCTTGCATCTTTTAATGTTTCAGTGATGTGTACTTTCCACGTTTAATGTGGAATTTTCCACGTAGTCCTGTGCAGTACGGCAGTTTTGTCTGGTAGGCCTGATAATACAAAAATTGACACTGTAAATGTAATAGGAAACACGGCCTTAGGTTATAATCTCTCTGCAGTATTTGTATCTTTAAAAGACAATGTACAAAATCAGCACAAGTATTTTGATAATAAATTACTTGCCAAGATCGTGGAGATGAAGAAGATAAAGAGATAAAGTTTAAGAATTGTAAATGGGAAATTATTATTGGTAGGGATGTTTATTACACTGATTACTGTAGGTCAATGAATATTGTGTCCTATATTTCACACCTTTATCTTGCAATGTAATATGATACAAAGTGTCAGGTAACATTAATCAACAGTATATTGATAATGTGCAGCTGATTTTGGCATTCTGTGATTTTATGTTTCTGTCTTTGATTACAGGTGAGCAGTAAGATCACTAAGATTTCATGACAATTCTATATGTACCAAATTTACGAAAGTCATTTTCATTGATATCTTTTCAGTAAAACAATATGTATCTTTTATTGAAACACTTCAAATTTTACTCTTTGCTTTGAAGGAAGAGGAGGAAATTGTGTCATTCATCAGCTATATGCCCTTTTCATCCGTTCACACTTTGTTAACTTTATACAAAATATTTTTACCATAAAATTCTCAACAGTTCAGACAAATTTGCAGCTTTCTTTGATTTCATTTCATTTTGGTCGTCACTATGGAGACATGATATTTGTATATACTTGCTTTGAAGAATGAGGAAGAAACTGGTCATTCTGTCTTTTAGTCATCTAATTTCCCTTTTCATCAATTCCATTTTTTTAACTTTATACAAAATATTTCTTTGATTTTATTTCATTTTGGTCGTCTTTATGGAAAGATAGTATTTGTATTAACTTGTTATTCTACCCTTTTCAATTGGGATTTTTTGTTATTACACCTTGATGAAAGGAATTTTTTGGTATGGTTGATTTTGAAAGCCACTTCCTGAATATCACTTTTCACAGATATATGGCCCTTGAAACTGCGTTTCAACTTGGTGGCAATAATCACCAAATGCTTCAATATGGCTATGATTTAGCTGAATGAAAAATTTTATGTGAATGCTCCTTATGGACTGGGATGGCAATTTTCAACTGATCAGCTGATTTCAGCTGTTTTTTGTCGGTCATAACTGTAGTTTCATTCATTGAAAACCACCCCTTGAATCTTAATTCTGTTTTTAAAAAACTCCATTGCTTCCTGGTGTGTAGTAATGTTTTTTATCATGATTGAAATCCAATTCCAAAAGATTTCACGCAGAGAAGACAATTTGTTTCAGCATATGCTTCAGGAAACTTAACTTGACAGGACTTATAATGTGACAGTAAGTTTATCTGATGACTTATATTATGTAATAAAAGGAATATTAAGGGAAAATGTACACTTTTATTACTAGACAAAACCCTGAATCTGTACATAACTGGTTGATTTTAATTGTCGCTGCAATACCTTACAATACGGTATTGTTAATGATTTTGTTTAAGTAATTGCTTTGAAAAAAATGTTAATTCATACTTTAAACGGAAGAAAGTAATTACCCTTCGATCAGGAAGTGTAGTTATAGCTAATAATGACAATAAAGTCATGCCCCATTATAGTTTCTGTTAAGCTTTTTATGTTGTTTTAACAATAGTTTATTCATGTACTCTCATAAGGGGTTAATCAAACAGAGTTTTCCCAAGGTTTATGTCTCTCCCAAACTAGATACATGTTGTGTCAGGATTATTACACCATTTATATGTATATTGTGCGGAAAACAAATCAAAACAGGTGAAGTAATTTCTAAGAGATGGAAACTTATGAATAGATTCAGGCCAGGGGGTTCAGGGGTTTCTATTTCCATCGCTGTTATATATATATGATTGTTTATTTTGTTGGACATGGGTCATTTTACCAATTATCACTCGCCTGTGTAAGACACTGCAGTATAATATTTATACGGCGATATTAAACTAGTGCAATACCGCTGTACGTATGACGTCATAATATTGTGTGGTTGTGACGTCACAATGTTAGCACCGCTGTCACAATGGCGGGCAAGTCGCGGAAATTTTCATAAAGTACACTTTCGGCAATCATGCCTGTTTACTGAGGTCAGGTAATAAACATAATACTAAACTTCCTTCAATTTAATACTATTTTTATTAAACTCGTTAATGATTTGGTATCAAACTCACTATCACTCGTTTAATACTTAATCATTAACTCGTTTAGTAAAAATAGTATTAAATAGAAGGTTGTTAAGTATCCTATAAATAATACAGGATTCAAGTCGTAACGGCATAAAAGAAGCTTTCGTAACAAACATGTTTTTAGTAATTTGGACGAATGATTAGGTATAATGATGTTTATATATGTGACCAAGGGGACATCATTAATCCTTCTCTGTAAATCTGTCAAAATTTATTAACATTTAGTTGCTATATCTCAATCAAAATCAACAATGCAAATTTCTTTTGTTTCTCATTCCATAATTTTGAAAAATTTCATTTACTTTACTACTGTCCTTTTAAAGCTGTTTTGAATATTTACCTATGATGATGATTGTTGTAATGGTTGCTCAATTCAACAACAGCATCATTCAGTGAGATCAGAAACTTATCATTTGCAGGGGTTGAAGATAGTTTAGTAAGCCGTTGGACTAACTTTACTGAAAGAAGGGGTCAACACTGAGTCATCTTTGCAAAAGAATCTGATGAGGATATGAACCCTGTTTGTCTGAGTCCAAGATCAAGAAAATTGTAAGCTATGCATGAATATATAGAAATACTAAGTTTTAGGATGAACCATTAAGTCATCTTATCAACCAGCATTCATCAAACATATGGCATTTACTTTCTTAAATGCATCATATCCCCAGAATCAATTCGAGATCTGGACACACTTCAAACAAGGAAGTATTGTACATTCAATCATCATTTCATCACACGACGAAAACCAATCAACTTTTAGCATTTATTCATTCTTTCATTCTTCCATTTATTCTATTATTCTCAATCCATCCATCCTTATTTCCTCTCTGATTCAGCAGTACCGGTAACTTTGTTCTCAATCTTTCTCATTGTATGTCAGAGATGCTCAGGTGTGTAGAAGAGTGACACCTGTCTCACCTGAGATTATCTTGGATGGAGAAGATCATCCAGTATATTTGTAGAAGAGTTCACATTGCTTTGTAACCATGACTGTATTATTGCAAGTCACCCATCTCTCTTTCTTTAAAAGATAGTTTTCTTCTTTGATAACAAAAGATGTTTTTACTTTCAGATAGCTGAAAGATAAATTCCCTTTCAAACTTAAACAATTTGTAAAGAGTGTTTTCTATAAATTCTATTTTCTGTGGATCCATTGAAAATCGACTATAAATGGGGGTAAAATAACAGAAGTTCATCCTCTCTCATTGAGATAGTAAATTGTGTGACATGTCATTTTTTTTCTTTACCTCAATTTGTGCTATTCTATATTGTGAACACTTGATTTAATTGGTAAACAACAAAAGAAGCACAATTAAACAAAATGCTTTGCCTAAAGTAATTGATTTTTACCAAAAACAATAGGAAATCATAATGATGTTGACAAGAGTTATCTCCCTTGACTGAAAATTTGACTTGACACCACTTTCACAAAACTTGTTGCAAATCTCTCAAATATTGATGTAATGGTTGTTTCCTATTGTTGCCTGCATGGTTATCAATCTAATATGAGAAAAAATAACCTTTAACAGTTTAGATTTAGAGATAGCAATAAATGAAATATGTGCCTTTAAAAAATTTTTATGTATTTTTTTCTTTTTTGCTTCAAAAACCAAATAATGAATGCAGAGATGTATTTGATATTATATTTGTAGGG
This sequence comes from Phorcus lineatus, assembly GCA_921293015.1. Taxonomy (NCBI): domain Eukaryota; kingdom Metazoa; phylum Mollusca; class Gastropoda; order Trochida; family Trochidae; genus Phorcus; species Phorcus lineatus. The sequence continues at coordinate 17,125,358 of OV121091.1, read as the reverse complement.
AAGATAAATATGTAGGCTTTCATTTAATATATATTATGATAGCCTTTCATGGAATTTACAAGAAATAAATCAACATTTAAAGCGATGGGGTAGTTGGCAAAAAAAATGCTGAGTCATGACTACAGCGCCCTCTAGCGGAAAATTGTAAGACTTAAATATTCTGAAAATTCAGACGTTTCTACATAAGATCCAATATTCAAACCTTTTGGACCTTTTGGGGTAAATAAACGGACCTTATCTCTTGGACTACATTGATCACATCTGATAACAGTTATCTTCAAGTGTTGATGTAGAATAATTGGAAATACATGATGCTTGTATGCTGATAACTTGTTATCTCTTATGGCCCTTAAAGTGTGTAAACAAGATTACATTCCATGGTTCTGTATTCTTTGTAATAATTGCTCTATTAAATTGGATTGCGTAAATGAATAATTTTTACAAAGAGATAATCTCTGCTGGCTTTCGGTCCATTGTTTGTTGGCACGTACTTGTATTAAATAGATACACTACTTGAGAGAGAACCATCCCCCCCTCTTCAATAGATGGATGAACCCCCTCTCCTTTGAAAGTTCCAGGACCTGCTGGTGAGCCCATGGTGCTTAAAGTGCACAGAGTATGTTTCATGAATTTTGTCTGTGACTTAAATAGAGCCAAAATATCATATGAAATTGCCTATCTAAAGTTGCATCTTTATCTCCTAAATGCCAAAATTATGACATTTTCTCCTTTTGGCTTGTAACTTATAAACGGTCATATCAAAGTTAACCCTTAAGATGCTGAGCACGGACCTGTCCGGGTTGAAATTAGCTTTGACCGCATGTCCTCCAGGCGAGATGCGATTACCACACTCAGTTTTTCTCACGCTAACTAATTATCGCTGCGGTGCCCAGTAGCGGAATGCGGACAATTGTTGTACGGCAGTAGTGTCAGTTCAACGCTAGTACTTTCCGTCCGTCTGTCGCTAAGCTACTGAATTTTGTTTCGTTGGTGTTCTAAATAATGCGCGTACATGTTACGAAAATTATGCAAACATTGATCGTACCAAAAATAAGCGTTAAAATCACACAATTTTCCCCCACTCCCCGCCTCACGTGCTAATAGCCTTTGGGCACTTTCTACCCTCTCGCACGAGCTTGCCGACCCGCGCGTGCTATCGTTTGCTTACAAGCGTGCACTCGCACGCCCTATGTTCTGAACCCTTGGGCGTATTACAATATCGGTTGGATCATTTGAAAGAGCCGAAAATTGTCTTCAATTCGCTATAAAATACATAACTAGCTACCTGAAATGAAGATACAGCATGTGCCGCAAAAAAGGTGATTTTTACATATTTTTAGTTTTACACCATTTTGTCACACCAATTTTCTCATGATATGCTCAACGTATTTTGACAATATTTATATCACAAGATAGAGAAAAAGATTGTCTTTCTTTCCATGTAAAATTTGTACATGCGCAAATATAGATAAGGACACAGCAAGCGCCGCACAAAAAGCTAATTTCTCTATTCAAATCATGTAAACTGAACGGCGATTTTGACATGTGCCTTTCTTTCGCTCATATCTTCTCAACAGCTATGCGTATTTTGAAATTGATTACCTTGTGATAAAGAAGAAATAATTGTCTTCGATTTGATGTAAAAAAAGTTATATGCATTATATAAAATAAAGATACAGCAACTGCCGCAAAATTGCAACTTTTGTTTATTCTTTATGTTTTTACCATTTTCTCGCACTTTATATCACATAAACTTCTCGGGACATTTTGAAATTTCATATATCAAAATATAGAGAAAAGTATGATGTTTATTTCCATATAAAATTTGTATGTAAACGAAAATCAGTAAAGACCCGACAAATATTGCGCAAACAGGCAATTTCTCTATTCATATCTTGTTAACCGAGAAGCGATTTTTTCAGCTGCTTTTTACACTTCCTATCCATTTAACGGCAGAGCGCATTATCAACATTTTTATATCACAATAAAGAGAAAAGGATCGTCTTCAATTCTATATAAAATTTGCAAATTACAATGAGACAATAAAGGAGCGGTAAGTGATGTCGCAATTATCAAAATCTGTTCTCAAATACCTGAGTGTACCATCTTTGCATACTATATATATTCCAAACCAAGTGGTACATATTTATAATTTTCATATCAAAGTTAAGAAGAAATAAATACCTTCATTTTCATTTGTAATTTGCCCATATTTGCATCAAAATAAAACGTGTGGAAATCATGCAACAAATGTCGTGGTAAGGCTATTATCAAATACTTTATTCACTAGTTATACCCACGTTACGTTGGTAATAACTTCTAACTACAGTGCAAAAATTTGTTATGATTTATTTCTTCGTAAAGAAGACTAAGTTGCCTTCAATTCCATATATAATTTGCATGTATACAAAGCGAATAACTTGATTTATAAAGTTGGAAATAAAGACAATTTCTATTAAGTGTGAGTGTATTTTTCAGCGGGGATACCCCGCCTGCACGCGCTGAGCGCGTGCGTTTGCCCGGGGCTACTAGCATAGTAATATTACTGTGGGGGTCAGAACATTATCGGGGTTTATAACTACCCTGCTTTCGTTATTTATATCTTTCGTTAAGGATGGCGTATCGTAATGAAATTTATCGTAAAATATAGAGCAATAAATAAGCTTCATTTCCATATATAATTTGTCTATGTGCATTCAGTGATTAAATGATTTTATAGAGTTTTAAATATAGACAATTTTTTAATAATTGTAAAATTCGTGCTAGAAAAATTTTTGAAATAATTTTTATATCGATGTCAAGAGGAACTATTCGTCTTCAGTTTCGTAATGATTTCGCGCATGCGCTCTCAGAATTTATGGAGTTATGGCGCCCGAATTAAAAACAAGTTTACTTCTGTTATGGAAACCGTTCTAGGTGTGATAGAAATTTCATTCAAAGTGCCAGGTAAGTATCATCCATTTGTGAAAAGGGATTGGCCGACTAGTTTTGTATACAGCGAAGATAACGTCCGTATTTCGCCATGTAAACACAACATATGTTGTGAAAAAAGTCGCATCTAGCGCTGCTGGAATATTCAGCCACGGGTGCTAGTTACGCTTTTACGGTAGCGAGGCGAGTGCTGGAAAATTCAGCCATGGGGGCAAAACTGGTCAAAATAATATTCAGCAACGTAAGAGTTAATAATTCACAATTCAGCGTCTGATTTGCATTAATACTAGTTAAATGACCTACTGTCAATACCAATCTATATTTCTCTTTGTGTCTGCTAGCACTTAGTTTCCAAAATTATGTTTGAGTCATTAGCGGGCGCCATTGTCCGGTTTTCGGTAATAAATATCAGCCTGTTTGTTGTCAATATGCTAACTGATAAGCACAGATATGTTATTTCATATACAGCCACGTTTTGTCGATGAAATAACACCATTTATGAAGTTTGACATATTTGACCCTCACAACATACTCTGACTAACTCTGTGCCCCTTTCAGGGTATTGCATATTACAGGTTATTCTACAAGGATGCAGATGTGATAAGCAAGTCATTAGACATGGGGTTATATTATGTATGATATGGTACGTATTCATTATCAATAAAGGGGGATAACTGCTGTATGTTAATGTTTCTGGTCAATGACCTTAGAAGATATCAATCACAGTTTGACAGTTTGATTGAAGCACCTTTTGATATTCAGGTTTTATGACATCACTGTGTTATGTTGAGTTCATACATTTTTCTGTATTTTTTTTATTTATGATTAAACAACCTAGTTCTAACTAGATGTAATTATTTGTCAATACATTTCAAGAATTACTGATTGAGGTCAGGTTCAACTGACTTACAAATTTTGAACCGACCAATAAAATAAGTGCGGGAATGACGAATGACCAATGAATGACAAGTTTCTTTTGCATCTTGGTGAATATTTCACATGTTGACGTTTAACCTTACGTTTGTCTATATTTATCCTTAAAAACTTATTTTGTGATTATTTCACCTAATTTGTTTATCTACTTTTGCACTAATGAACAAATAAACAGCTAAATAGTCCGTCAACAATATCTGCACAGAATTGATGATGTCATTATATTTTTCAACAAAATTAACTGCGATAAATCGGTAACATTAAGATTTTGTAATCGAGTTGCTCAAGAAATACAAAACAATCGCATTGACACGCGTTTCGAAGTGCTGGGCCAGCTCTCTTTTGATTGCCTGATGTTTGGGCCTGCGTTACATGGAAAAGTTCTGTAATTCTCTAGATGTATAAACGGACTTTGGGACGTATTATAAATTACAGCTAGTTTTAACTAGATTAATGATTGATAACATGTTTCTATTTTCCAATTTTGGCAATTTTTTTGTCTAAAGAGTATTATCTTCTAAAAATGAATTTAATTGGCCTTTAACCTCTGCTTATGCTTAAGCGTACACTCTTTTCTACCTCTTTCATTTGAGCTCATGCATCTATGACAGCTGTCTGGGTCCAGCTCGTGGATTGCAAGATTTAAAACACTCTTTAGGTCGAGAAATTGAATTGGCAAAACACAGTTTCTACATCAATTATCTTATTGTTTATTTAGCTTATATGAAAAACCCAATGTGAGAAACCCTTGTTCTTATGTAAATGCTGAATGCATTTTGTTTGGTTTTGTATTCATGTCATTATAATTATTGCAAGCAGAACATATTTTGTCTTATTTTTTAACTAACGTTCAGTCATGATTACTGAAAAAATAATTTTTGTTATTATGTAAGCTTATTTTTCCGGCGATCCGATTGGTCGAGAGGCAGTCACGTGTCAGTCGACAGAAAAGCATATTGACTTCACTCCGAGTCCGACCGAAAGTGATATTGACTTGACATAGACATAATGACGTCAAACCGAAGTTACATGACATCATGCTATTATCGTGACGTCATTTGACCGTCGTGTTGAACAATTGATCCAAATTGCTGTCCATGACTGTAGTTTTTTCTTTTCTTTTCATATCTTATTCGAAACATAATAAAACAATTATGGACTGGTGAATTCGGTAAATACCTGTTTTTGTCAATATTGCTTTCCTCGGGTCTATAAAAACAGGTATTGACCTCGTCACCAGTCTAAAATTGTATAATAAGTATGGAATTAAAGAAATTACCTGGTGTAGTTAACTGAAGAAAAACAATATTGAGTGCATGAGGATTAATGCTCGGCCGCTTGCAAACAGGACTTGAATGATTACAAGATAGTGTTATTAGTATTTTGTGTAATTGCTGTATGACTTGCGTTTGATCAATGTATTTGCTTAGTTCTTCAAGTTTACTGAGTTGTTAAAGCAATTACATCATATTTCAAATGTTGAAATTCAGCTTTTATTGTTTAAAATAAAATTGGTATTTTCACTTAGTAAAATAACATGTTCTTTGCAGGAAAACCTTTGAAGAAAATGATGTTGATGTCATGTACCAATTGAATTAGTTTGATAGAATGGTTTAATGTCATTACAGTGATGTTACATGTTTTAAGAATAATGGTTTGACCATATAGGATATATAATCTAATGTTTAGAAAATAGTGAAGTGATGTCTTGATAACGGTTTTGAGTCACTTGATAATCATTTGATGTCACTTGATAATCATTTGATGTCACTTGATAATCATTTGATGTCACATGATAAAAGTTTAATGCCTACTGAAAGAAGTTTGATGCCATATGATAAAAGTTTGATGCCCTATGATAAAAGTTTGATGCCATATAATGAAAGTTTGATGCCCTATGATAAAAATGTGATGCCACTGCATAATCATATGATGCCATTTGATAAAGTTTCATGTCAAAAAAAGAAAAGTTGTATATCATTAACATAATGTACTGTTGAGTGATTAAGGCCCAATTAAATACATCTCAATGATGAATTGATTATATGTTACCTATAAGCAGTATTAAATACCAATGATGTTTTTATTGGTTTATTGACATTCCTAAACAATTCAGGCCATAATTCTTTAGATGTCTTCTCAGAAAAAACCCAATAAACCTTTATCAAAGTTTGATTATGGGAAAACATGCTGATGTTATGATCATATAAAAAAAATTCACCTACACATAACGGCACATCTGTCATTGAATTGTGAAAACCCTTAAATATTTAAATTTGTTGAATCTCTCTTGCAGGTGAAAGAACAATTGGATTCAGCAAATATTTCAAGTGAACTGGTAACGATTGAAAGATTTCACATCCCATCCCTTCACTTGAAACTGACCAACCATTGCTCAAGCTTTTATCAACAAGCAAGTTTTGTCAAACCAGGCAACCAAGCAATCAACCAGCCACTCAACCAGTCAACCTTTATCCATATCACACCTCTACATACCGCTATGGCACCCTGCTTATAAGATTCACGCCATGCTTCCATTGAAAGGAACTGTTAAATTATGTCAATGTTGTCCAATGGGAACGTTTTTAGAACGAGGCAACTTCAGTGATTTTATGAAGCTTCAAAGTGTTTGAGGCTATATTTGCTGTTTGATGAATAATGTTACCTGTAATTTTAAATTATGAAATCAATCAACCTTTTCCCTTCCTTCCATCTCATAGTCCAAAATATATGCACCAGAAAAGTTTAAGAATTTGTTAGCTGAATAAATTTTATTTGTTATAGGGGTAACTGTAATCTCGTGGAATCTTCATTAGAAACTTTGTAAGATAATATTGTCGTTTTTTTGGAAATAGTTTTTTTCTGTTTATTATTGATATTTTCAATTTGCAAACATTTAATATTTCTTAATTGTTTAATTTATTGGTAAGATAAGTCTTTGATAAAAACCCATTGCTTTATGTAATTCCGTTATTCTTTATAAGTGCTATTTTCTTGTTCTAAATTATTTTTTTAAAGTCATTTGAACATGTCATCAAATATTTATTATATCATTCCTAGAAATCCTAACTTTTTGCACATGTATAGTTTTGCAAATTTAAAGTTAATGACATCAAACATGTCAAAAGGCTAAGAACTATAAAACGAATTATCTGTAGAATAAAAAGCACCTGAAATTAGCAAGGCATTGTACAAAATGAAGATGTTCCTCCAAATAAATGAAAAAGGGTGAAATTACAAAACGATTGTTAAGTGAAGTTAAGTAAAAATCAATTTCAGAGATAAGTCAGAATCAAATGTAATTTAAACTAATAATTCATAGGAATTGATTTATTCATTTTGTCAATGAGACATGTAAGGGAGATGACACTCGTGGCCCATTTTACACCTGAAAAATATAAAGTACATTAAAAAAAGCAAAAAAGTAAGGCCTAAATCATGTTGCCATACGTTCCCAACACAGTGCAAGCTTTAAGTGACAGTGAAGAATTAAGGCCAAGAGACTCGCTTCTGAGACGTCAGATTTACGCGAGGGGGAGAATGGCTGCCCAAAACTTTACTCAGTCTGTCCTTGTGACCGGCACCCCTCGGGTTAGTCCTGGACCAAGTAATCGCTGGCTGACAGAGTCATTAGGGGAAGCTCCAAGGACCACAGGAGGTTTTGAGATTTATCAACCTCGCGCAGGGGACGAGTACATGCTCCGTCAGGATGAGAAGAAAGAGACGACAAAAGGCGACATGACGCGAAGTATCGAGATCGCCTCGTCAAAGTACAAGAACAACATCCGTAACCCAGACATGCGAAAGAAACAGCAGGAGAGATATGTGCAGAGTATGAAGAGGAGGGAAATGATACAGTCGGCCATGATGGCTTCCAGGAAAATGGACTCCATGTGTCACGAAAGGTACAGCTTCCATGAAAGTATGGTGGTAGGGACCAGAGAGTTTGAGTTTCAGTGCAGCTGTAGGGGGTACCATTCCCATCCTCTTGTGTCTCGAGGCACCCCCATGAACAAAGCCATCGTCGCTCAGGCACTGAACCGTGAGAGACTTATTGCTCTCTCTGAAAGTATAGTTTCGAGGGAGAATGACCACGACCCTAGGAACATATTCTGGTCCCCTGACCTGTCCTTCCATCCCTACAAGCATGGGGACAAATTGGTGACATTTTCCACTCTGTGGCCGAAGGAAAGTGACCTCAAGAACCATCTGAAGAATTCTGGGATACAGTTGACAATCTTACGGGGTGCTGTCCTTGACCTCTGCAAGCTCGCAATCACATGTGGCCCTGTCCGTCTGCTTAGATGTCTCATTGATCTCTCGCTTGTCCGTAAGTACCAATTGTATATTTCTCAAACAAAAATTAATTTTATGACCTTTTATTATTTTTCCATTTTTGAGCTTGCAGATTCATACAGTATCAGTAAATCTCATTGAAATTAGATGACTGAACCATCGCTTTTCATTCTGAGTACTGTTTTTCACTACAGCCAATCGGTCACAAAACTAGAAAATTGTCCGCATGATTCCTTAATGATGCAGGCCTGTGATTGGCCTCTGTTAATGGAAAGTTTTGCGGAATGGTCATGAGACTTGCTCCCGGACAAGATCTCTTGGGAGAATTATTTTGATAGATTCATTTGACATGTTCCTTCAATTTAAGTGGATTTTCAATCTTAGATTTGTTTTTTAGACAGTCAGAATTGAGAGAAAAAGCATAATGTTACTTTTGCAAAGAAATGTGCATGCAAATATGCATATTCATGTGAACAAATCTGTGTATAAAAGTATATAATATTTCGTGGTCATTTCAATATGATATTCTCAATAGATGTATTTGTTAATAGGATGTACGATTGATACTAGCTTTAAGATTATTATGTGAAATAGATATCCAGATAGCTATATATATGTGTGTTTGACTTCACACATATTGCTTTTCATTTTAAAACATTTATTCATCCATTTAATCGTTCTTGTTATATTTTCTATGGAATTTCTTTTCCTTTTATTGTGTGTTTTAGATGTGTGTTCTATTAAATGAATTATAAAATATTGCAAAGATTGTCACATTTACTCATGATTGGTAAACATTGTTCACATTAGTCATGCATTGATTTCCCCTGCTCTTATTGCATGAAACACTTGTAAAATATCTCTATTCTCTCCTCATGCATGGATATATTATGTCGGCATTAGTAATTCTCAACACCTGCTAAGGTGATCATAAGATACAAGGTTACCTTAGTCAAGGTATGTAGAGGTTTCTTTTTGGAAAATTCCTAAGAATAACTTATGGTACTTTTTTCAATTGTTTTTTTGTTGATATAAGGAATATTAAGCTATGGTATCTATACCTATATTCCCAGGAGCAAAATGTATTATTCATTACTTGATATATCTTTAGATGAAGATGTTTTTTTACTGGGAGTTTTTTTAATAACAAACTTTAGGTAACATCAGAAACCTACATCTTTATTTATAGATATTTAAACATATCTAAAATAGCAAATTTTTCTCTTTGTTCTGTTCCAAGGTATACAACAAACAGTATCAGAATCAATGTGGTAAAAGAATTTTCAAGAAGTATTTGGCATTCAAACATCACTGGAGCACAGTAGTAGTGGTAGTGGTTAGCGTGCTGAATCCCGGTGGAGACACCAAAAATTTGTGACCTGGGTCCTAAACTGTGTTGTGTCCTTGGGCAAGGCACTTCATCCACATTGCACTCAGTCCACCCAGCTGTTAAAATGGGTACCTGAATATAGGGTTGTACGGACTTAGCGCTTAGTAGCAGCTTTGAAAGTACACTTTCCCTCAGGGTAATGATGTAGGCAGCGCTTTGAGCATGTCTTAGGATGGGAAAAGGCGCCATATAAATATCCACATTATTATTATTATTAATTGTGTTCTGAAAATAAAAGAGTTTTTACAAGCGTATTTTTCCACTTCTGCGAGTATTTTAGGTAAGATTATCTCAAAACTCAAAACAAGGTTCTAGACAAGCAAGGTCAGAGATACCTTCTGTTTTAATTACCTTAATTGTCGTGTTCATCAGTTTTCAAAATACCTGTAATGAATGTGACACAAATATATTATATGAACGTTTTACCATATTACCCGCCCTTGGCGAAAATTGAAAAGAGGCGGCACTTATAAAAATTGCTTTCCATAGAGTTCAAAAGATTATAAACAGAAGTCATTCTGCCACCTACATATTTTTCTAAATTGTTTAGTGTTTTTGGCTCTCCAAAAATCAAATAAAAAGACAATCGCGCATGTGCAAATTAAACTTGCAGCTCACAGATTAATGGAAGAAAGAGCAAGAATAATTTTTTGAATGCGTCTTCCTAGCTTTATCGTACTGGGAAGGTTATGGGCAGGGAACGCTTAGTACTTATCAAGTTAAATGTGTTGTTAAGGAAAGGGCGCTTATTGCGTTGAATACGGTATATACAGTGATAAAGATAAACCTTCAAACTATAACCTAAAACTGTAGTTTTTTTTACAAAGTTAATAAGTTACCTTTTGTAGAAGGCCAGGATTTCATAAATGCTAAGTGTAATGAAATCCAAAAACTTCAAAAGAGGGGTCTATAAATTTCCATTTGTCATGTTGCTTTTGGAGAAAGTAGTTATGGTATTTGAACAACCCAATTGAATAAGAACTAAAGATTGAAAATATATTAAGTATCAATAGAATATCCATAAATTAGTTATGATTGAGGATTGGCAATTGCGCTGTGACATATGTGAAATAGGTGACATGTGTATGTATAAATGTAAATGAACCCACAATATTTCGTTTTAAAAATTACCTTTGACTTCTCTTCTTTCAATAGATCCCTAACCAAATTATTGATTATGATTTTTATTTCATAACTGAAGTCATTAGTCAATTTTAATTCATGCTGCATTAAACTTTTTTCAAACCATTTCTGACATTTCAGTAAGGAACATTAATTAGAAAAGCTATGATTGAAGAGAGAGTGGTAAAGACGTGTACCTTTGAAGCATACATATAATCTCTCTCATCCGCTTTTGAAGTACGAACGATGGACGAAGCTGTCTATTTTGTTCTGCTTAGCCCTCTTTTTAGTTATAAGTTCTACTTCTGACCAAGGAAAATTTATTCTCCTTTGATAATTCTATTCTTTGTGAAGAATACTTTATTTTGGTTTTGGGGGCCATTGTACAGAGCAACTAAGGTTAACCTTAGTGCCATTGCACTAAGGCCACGATAGGGATTTAAGGATATCTTAGTGTTAATGTTATTCCTTGTTATTATTCTGTTTTTGAAACCATTCATGTGGTTAAACTTTTATTCCTTGTAACACAGTAAATTAAACGCCTGCTAAATGACTCTGTATTGGTTTGAGCCTTTGAGACAGTCGAGGTGCTCATAGCACACGTCCAGACTTAGGCAGAATGCTTATTAGACAGAAATAAATCTTAAATATGATATTGCAATATTTTGGAAAAATATATCATGAATTAAACTATAGTCAAGGTTAACTGTAATCAAACTGAATGATAACCTTGCAATTCCAAGGTGAAAGATGCACTGACTTGTACCGGCGCTATCTGCACACCTATTGCAGCTGACCTGATAATGGTACAGTTTTTTACTACATTTATCTCAAAGTCCTTTAAACTAATTTTTTATCATATGAGGATTTTACAGGTGTCACAAGATTTGAAGACTAATAACTCCAAAAGTAATCATTATTGGATTTCACAATTGTGTTGTGACAAATAAAATGGGACATTGTACTTACATGAAAATTTCTATAGATGATGTATCCATAATTGGGTTTCCTTTAAACATTCATAAAATCTCTTTCATTCCCAAATGATTCATTTTGGCAAGGGTGTTATGTCTTTAGTTTTGGCTTGTCCATGGAGAGAAAACAATATCTAATATCTTTTTTTATCGAACAAATATGACATCTGTTCACCAAATATTAACAAGAAATTTTTTTAATTTTATAATTTAAACTAACATAACATAATACCGTCATAACAAGAATCAATACCTCTTCTGATATATTTAAAAACTAACATATTTCCTATCTTGAAAAGGTGAACAGGCACTTTGATCTTTACTAATTTTCACTAATAGATACTAATTACAAGCTGAAAAAATTCCTGCCGGTTACAGAAAGACAGCGGAGAAACTAAAAGTGAAAGTTTTGCCTTAAACAATGATCATTTCTCAGTAAAGAAAAATCAAAACATGTCTCTATCACCAACAGCTTGTGACAAGTTATTGTTGCAAGATTCTATCAGTATGACGAGTATCTAGAGAACTTAAACTGACCCCGTTACTATGACAACAGATGCCAATATGATGAAGATGATGGCATTTTATATAGTCTACACACTAATGGATGCTTATGGCGCATTATTGATTTCAAATTATGTAAAGAACAATTTCAAAATTATAATTATTATTCAAGTTAATTATAAATGAGAAACAGCACCAAAATGGAAATAAAGAATAACTTCTTTCAGTTTCAAGTGATTGAGATATAAAGAGAATATAATACCTCTTACTATGTTCTGAAACTTTGAAAAATATTTCACCAGCCCTGAACAGAACACAATTAAAGGAGTTTAATTAACTTTTTATTCTCCTATGAAAAAAATAAGCCTGGTATGGTATATCATTTTCTTTAAAATTCTGAGATATGATAAGCGACTCGATGAGAGATATACACCTGGTGGGAATATCTCTCACTATCTTAAGTGTGTATCGTTCTTCTCCATAGTAAAACGCTATCTTTAGGACAACACCACAATCATGTTACTTTACTGAATGACACAGTATTTGTTGTATACATCCATAGAACTCTGTTACGAGTCTTGCAACGTGAGTCTCTCTTTCTTTCCATCCCTTTTATGGTTGTTTGTGTGTTTTGAAATTTCTCAATAGTTTATTTCATGATATCATAATGATAATCATTAAGTTGTGAAGAATAACAGATCAACAGTCCAAAGTTAATTATCGTTAAATTATGTATGGTGCCGCACTGTTGTATTTCTTTTTGTGAAGAGGCAAATATCCCATTCATTCATTCATTCATTCATTCATTCATTATTGTGATTCCAGACTGTTGCTTTTCTTTTTGTGATCAGGCAAATATCTCCTTCATTCCTTCATTCATTCATTCATTTTTATCTCATCAGACTTCCTTCTTCATTTTTGTTTTTTGGAAGGGTTTTCTAATGCAAAAAATGTCACAATCACTCATGATTTTGTTAAAAAAAACCTCTTCACTTGAACACTGAATAGCCTGAAAATTCTATGGATGAGACTTAGCTCTAAATGACGCTTGTGTCACTTTTGGAAGGATTCTTATTCAAGATATACCTCTGTTCACCCTGGTATTGGTACCTTGTAGACGTGTGTTTTAGAGAACTCTCAAGCATTTTGAATGGCAGATAATTGTGATAAGAATAACTGTTGAAAATAATGATAGCAACTCTTTTTTGTCTGACTCATTGTTTTGTTCCTATAATGTTGAGTGTCAAGCTTGAAAGCAGCAACAAAAAGTGACAGCTTTGCCTGACACATAATTTTTCCTCTTCAGTAACCGTACCAAATGACTTGTTACGCTTGTGTCACTTTTGGAAGTAGACGTATTTGAGTTATACCTCTGTCCCCAAGCTGATTGTACCTGGGTAAAGGTGTGTTTAAGATGACTTTATTGCGCTTTAGTTGGCATTATTATGATGATAATAATAGTAACTGTTTAGTGTCTTGTAATCTGTCTATGTAATACTAATGTCAAGTAAGATATAATCCACTCCCATCTTTAAACATTTACATGTTTTGGTAAGATTTGATGGGTCATGAACCCAGAACTTTAAGTGATGAGCTGACACTTTACCAAGTGAACTACATCTCAGGGTTAGTTAGTAATTTCTTGCTGCAAACGCCTTGTCCCTACAGTTGGCATGGATATGTGCTCTGTACAAATATGATAATTATTAACAAATCATCTGCAGTGTAGACAAAAACATTTTATATTAATAGAGTTAATTATCAATCATTCATAGACAGAACGGGGTCATATTTCAAAATTCCAATCTCCTTAAATTTCATTTAAATTATTCAATTTTGACTCTGAGAAATAATCATCTTGCTTGATAACGGTGTTAGTATAGACACCGAAACGTCGCAATCCTGCAATAAAGAAGTTGTAAATCCATTTAACATGTTCTCTATTCATCTTACCAACTTCTAAATGCCTCTCAAAGAAGTCTGAGAAATAAATCAGCAAAATCATATTGACTTAATGCAAAAGAATAAACATGACTTGTCTTTAAAGCTGTTGATCACTTATACAGGATTCTGTAGAGAAAAAATAGAAATTACTGTTTTGGAAATTTTAACACTTGGTCACTTTAGTGACCTGCCAAAAACTATTACATTTAACTGTGTTTGTTGAAAATTCAAAATTAACCGGTTTCTTTTCACAAAGTTATGATGCCTCAAAGACATGCAAAATTATATGATATTTGCTTTACGATATGCGGGTATGTGAACAAACTTTTGGTATGCAGCTGTACTGGTCCTATGTAAAACACAAGCCTGTTTGCCTTGCTAGCCACAGTTGCAACTGGCCTTTCTTTTGTTGGGGTCAAATATGTCAAACTTAAAAAACTGTTATTTAATCGTGAATGTGACATAACCCAGTTGAAACATGGTACTAAGGATTACATTTTGGTTGATTTATAATTTACAACTAGAAAATTTAGAGCGCATATTCGACAAAACAAAACAAAAATGAGATGTAAGGCAATTTATGGGCGCTACAAGTGTTAAAAGCCTCACTACAGCATTACAAGGAATTGTTGATTAGTCTTATCTTTAAAGTTTGTTGATTTGCCGATCGTCTTTCCATACGTATACTTTATTTTTTATAATTTCGTAAAATTACTAAAAGTCAAGCGCCTTTTTTCATATAATTTCCCCTCAAAGCAACATTGCAGAGCTTAGGCAATAGATAAGCCTCTTTAAATCAGTATGAATACAATTTTCTACTGCACTGAAATAGTTCATCACTCTTATGTAACTCACATATTTCTAATTGCAAGATATTTCAAGTTAACTGTTACGAAACCACTTCTCTGTAAGCAAGTATGTTGCCATATACCCTTATCTCGAGTTACCCCTTTTCCCCTGAGTCAGCAAATAGGGCTCTTTATATAACTAGTTCATGTTTAGGATTCTATGGGTAGTGCGAATACTTGCAGTAACAATCAGCTACCCGATGTATACATGTATCATATTCTGAGAACCCAACCGTATAGTTACCTTGTTCCGTACAGGAAGAAGTATTCATTGTTTAGAGGTGAGTTTTTTATTAAAAAAAAGGGACCTCTCACATCTCTAGTCTTTCATTTTTGACAGCATCTACTTAGATCACTACATGTGAACTATAAGTATACCAATGCTGATATTCTGTAGCACTTTGAGCATGTTCAAGGTATGGGATGAGGGCATTGATGAAGAAGAATTGTATTATACAATAATATGTAATGTATGTAGAATATGTGTCACAACATCTTGTATAGAATATATCCTTTTTTTATATGGCCAGATTGGCTAAATGTCTTAAATTGGATCATCGTCGCATGTTTGTAAGGCTATTTAGTGAATCTTTGAAACCTTTTTAAAGTTTTGATAAAATATTTCATGGAATCATATTGCTGTTTTGATATGCTTTCAAACAAGCCCAATTTCAGAATCAGTAAGCAAAATATTAAACTTAATATTACTGGGTGAGTGTCTAGTGAGTTGGGTATCTTGCATCTGGGGAGCAGCTAAGTATATCCTTATGCAAAAATACTAAATGCATAAGCAGACTTTCCATATTGAATTTCAGTTTTAAAAGATCGGTTGAGATGAAGGTTTGAGATAGAATAAAATAATATTCTAAAAGTTTACAGCTCTTTTTTAATGCTATTAGCGATTTGAAAGTGGTTTTGTATGACTTTATGTCAATATGTCACCATGTGCAAGTCATTTATGTTATTACTTTTAATTAATTAAATGTATATGCCCTTTAATGCTGAAACCTTAAATAAACACACCTTGATCAACAGATTATAATTGTATGTTCTGTAAGGATTTATGTAAACAATAAATCTGTTATTTTAAACCCAAATGTTTGACCATATGTAATAAATCATGAGACTGATGAGCTACAGAGCCAGTGGTTCTATCATTTATTCATTAAAAATTTATAATACAGAAAGAGACACACACAGAGACAGACAGGCTGTTCTGCCCGAATTTGTCATGATGGATTATGAGACTGTGTAGATGACCATACAACCTGATTTGGAAACTTCAAAATTCTAAGAGGTTTAAGCCGTTGATTTATTAGTTTTGATTGTAGACAAAATATTGTTAGCACCGAACAGATGTCGCACTAAACTTGATGCATGTTTACATGAACAAAGGAAATTAGCATTCGCAACATGCATATGTATGATTGTTTTTATTGTTTTCCACCCTTCACCGCAATGTAGGTATAATTTATCTTTCGAAAGTGATAGCCCCTGGATTAATCTTTCATTTTGCATGTCTTCATGTTATTAATGATGGTACTATTTTCAGAAACTTGACAAGGTTCTTGAGTGTACCTTTGAGAGCTTACATAATCAAAGAATACAACATTTTTAATGAAATATTTCTGAAAAGGAAAGAGTAAACAAAAAGGGCTATCAGGCTAACGAATGGGTCATTTGAAAACTTTCACACTTTTAGTTCATCAGCCCAAAAAAAGGCAGATGGTTGTATGGAATGGCCCACTTTCTGTTTTCCACCTTTTCCCCTAGAACATGTGTACCCCCAAACTGAAATCTTTGGAGAAGGGGCCTTGCATTACCCTTAAACTTTTAACCAACTTCTCTACAGAAACCTCTATGTGCTTGAAGTATGTGGCTTGTATATGGAGTTGGTTTAAATCTTTGTTAGATTTTACGCCTTATAGACGCCACGTAGATTCTATTCTACGATTCTACGTGTCATTTGGACACAATGGCCACTGAAGAAAAGAAATGAATTGTGTAATCCTGCTCATTTTTTATATATGGATTAATTTTAGGTGTTGTTTCTTGGTTCCAACCAAAAGCTGTAAAGTTTCCATTTTGTAAATCATGATGACAAATATAAATTCATAAATTCATGCTTCCATAACACGTCATTAGATAAGATTATGTCAAACATTATATTATAAACGTGTACCATATGCAACATATTATGGCTTTGCGCGAAAATTAAATCCCCGCGAAATATAATGATTTTACAGTAACTCTTTTAAAATCTCAGATATTCAGCTTGAAACTGATGTCCATGTAGATAATGGCCCAGCACAGAACAATATAAACTGTTAAACAGGTGTTCGCAATGTTTAGAGTCTTAGAAGAGCATGCACTGCATGGGGTTCACGTGAAAAACTCTCTGATTTTATCAACGTTTGCTTTCCCTCATTAAAGAAGTTTTGTAGAAAAATACAAAATGTGAAATAATAGTAGGATCTTATTTCAATAAGTTTGATGATATATCTAAATAAATCTAAGAAAAAATTAAACCAATTTTTTCGATGAAACTTTAGGTGTATCACACATATATTTTTAGTAGTGGGTGCACATTTTGTGGGAGAAGGAAACAGTATTTTAATTAGCGGGTGACTTGTAATCAACGTTGAGAGAGGCGTCTGATTTCTCAACTTAAGGCATTGGGTACACAGGTGCAAGCAATAGAGGATTATAGAACCATCACTGTTGGCGTTAATAACAACTTTATTGTCAGAAACATATTTTTTGCAAACCTGTCATTATTAAAGTTAATTTCTCTTGTTCGCCCATGTAACATGAGTATTGGTTTCATCATTAGAGTTTTGTCAATAAAGAGCTCATTAGTTTCGTATCAATTTAGATACAAAATTCGAACATTAGTTTGGTAATTGAACCCCGCCACGACGTGAAACAGAGGACGTACGTTGTATTCATCATTGTACATACAAAGTGCCTATGTCAGGTTTCTTGTTAACGTCATATCTCATGAACCCTTTCACTAAAAGGCTTCAAATTTTATCACAGCCTACATTGAGGTATAATCAAGACACCAGTCAGGTTTCAATGACCTTGACCTTATTTATTAGTCATGATGACCCTATGATAACTTTCAAAACTTTTCTAAAAAAAATTGTGTTTTTAAATAATGACGAGGTAGGGTGTCCTCCCTCAAATCTTCTTTTGTCTATTTAAAGAAATCTTCAATGCTAGGATTCTCAAAATTTGTATTATCATCTTTTTAGGATGGAGACATATAAAAGATGTAACCTCCTTGTTACATGAAGATAAAAGGATGTAGATTTGATCTTGACAGCACTTAAAGTATGTAGGTGGCAGGATACCAATCCTCAAATGTTTGCTAGAAATCTCCTAGGCTATTTTGAAAATATATTTGTCGGATTGAGACAAAGATGTGTAAATTTCTTTGTCCTGCCCCCAAAAATAAGGGTGTGTCCTAGGTTCCTATGGCATGGCAGGGTTGCAAATAAAAAAGCAAACCATCGTGTAAAAAAATTTAAGATCATCGATTTATTCATATTGATTCAAACGGGCCCAAGTTCATGTCTGAAGCACAATCAATAAGCAAAATATAAAGCAGGGGTGTTGACCATCCAACAGATGATAAACTCAGAAGTAGAAGCCATGAATTTTTTTACGGGCAGTGAAACGTAACAATAGAATTCATGGCCTCTACTTCTGAGTTTGTCATCCGTTGGATGGTCGACCCCCCTGCTTTATCTACTAATGGTTTGTCTGTTAGTCTGCCATCCAGCATCCTCTACTGGATCCGGATCGAACTCACAACCGCCAACCGCCATAATCCACAATGGAATACGCCATCAGACAAGCAAAATATAAACATAAAATGATCAGCAATGATATAGTGTAGGACTGAGCTCATTAAGACTGCACTCTCCTAACACTGAACTGGGTTAACAGTTTACAGAGAACAGCATACACCAGCCTTAGGATATTTAATGTCTCTTCAAACTTGTCATCTAACTAAAAAATTCGCTGGTATGAATGTTGCTCAGTTCTTGCACTCTCTTGAAGGGCGAGGTTTTAATAATATTCTGATGATCATTTTTTAATTGGTGCCTTTGAATAACCAAAAATATCATACAAAAAATTTATAAATAAAGTTATTTTTTAAGTGTGTTTATATCATTTAAGTTATTTGAATTGGTTTAAATATTGTAAAGGTTTTTATTCAAATGTTAAGGAAACTTATTTATTAGTACTCCATCAATTGAAAGTCAAACAAGAACTGAAACTGAAAACAAGAAACTGTAGTTTGATTAACCAAGAAATGTTCATGCTTGTTAACTCAGGGCTAAGTGTTCCGATAGCATTTACACGTGAACCCTGCACATTTTCATCGTGGAATTTGTTACCACTTGTTACTGACCTTGAATCTTTTTGTGAAACAAATAGCCAATGGTAAGACTTCAATGCAGATGACAGAATTTATTGTTTTAGCTCAGGAGTTTGAAAAAGTATGTACATTCTGATTGGTTGAACCACCTCCTGAAAAAGCTAAAACCTGTGATTGCAAGAATGTTTTTGCATCGTTTTGTAACATATTTTTAAATTGCAGGCAAGATTAATCACTGTAAGAATTAGCTTAATATGTACAGTATGTTAATTACCGGGTATACTATCTCACTACTATTTCTGTAATATATCACTTTCCTTGTTACATATATATATTTTGTATCTTACATTTGTAAATACCTAAATTGGATAACATGTACCATTCCTTCACTGAATAACATATGTTTAAATCAAAGTAGCTTACTCAAATCAAGGGTAGGTATTTTGAGCACATACTTACCTAAAGAAAAGTCCAAGGGGTTATATAGTGTTTAGGAAAGAAAGGGCTTGTAGTACAACTCACAACTTCTGTAGAGGACAGTGTTCTTGGATTTACTCGACATTTTTAGTATATAGTATGATGGTCGTTAAATCAGTGTATGAGAGACGTTTAATGTTTCATATTTGAACAAAATTAAAAATTTCCTAATATCTTCATAGTTTAAGTTGCAGTTTAATGATAATTATATCCAAGAACAAAGGAGCTTTATAGAGAAATAACCTTTTGCTAATGCAATTTACAATCTAATTCACATGCAAAATAACATAAAAAATATAATAAAAGTTTTATACACATTCTTTCATTTCTATTTTTGATAATTATTCATTTCCTGGGTACAAGTCTAGTGCATTCGTATTTTATAATGAAAAACTATAACTTGATAAGCCTTAAGTTCAGGTTGGAATTAACCGACAGTATGAACATTTGTAAAGTAAGGAAAGAAAATGCAAAGACCTTCTGAATTAATGAGAGGATAAATAGAGAATCTCACCCAAGTGTCTTCTGATATCAAATATATCAACACAAGTTGATAAAAGTTACAAATATCCGAGGCTTGCTGAGAATATTTTACTTTTATCAACGAGTGTTGATATATTTGATATCAGAAGACATGAGGGTGAGCTTATATCTATCATCCAAAATCATTTTTCATTTCGATTCCATTAAAAATGTGTATTTATAAACACTGCACTGCTCTAAGACTCTCAGTGTAATGAGTGTAATGATGTCATAGCATTGTGATGTCATCATGTTTATGACATCATAGCATTGAGATGTCATTACTTCATGATGTAAAACAATTGTGATGTCATGAATTTGATTGTAATAGGGCATTGTTCAAAATCTACTGTCAAGATTATATCTCCTTGTAGATCTTGCTTGCTTGATCTTCCACAAGCGATATCTCCTGTGGATCACAGTTTTGGATGATAAACACTGTAGTTCTCTCTCTAAACATAAAATATATCTATGAAAACATATTAGAAATAGAGCAATGGGCTCATAGCTCATCAGCCTTTCATTGTATAGTTGATGTTCAAGACTTAAATACTTACCTGTTAGTTCTCCAGGAGAAATATATCACCAAAATTAACACTGTCAGTTCATTAAACAAGTATATTGGAAGAGAACTAATAAAACCATATCATATTCTTGAAATAATGATACCATATAGAAAACAGATTCTTAAAAAAGAACGGCAATTAGGGGTAACTACATTTTGATTCATAGACACAATCTTATACATTTGCCCTCTAATATCTTGTTCAAATACTTTCTTTAAGCACAAAATGCATTTAAAAACAACTCACAACATGTTTAAATTGTGCAAAATGTAATTTGTCACCAATGTCATACCTCCATATTGACTCCCTCCCTTGTTGTCCACATATCCGTAATAAACATCAACCAAACCCCTTCAAAATCATAGGAACTCAATATACTAAGTAAAAAGCAGATGTAAAAAACTTACACCCTCTATACAGTTGATTGAAGGAGTAAGGGCAGCCTAATATATTTTTTCCCTGAGTACAAAACATTGTAACGTTCTCTATACAATGGGAGTTGGCTATGTATGGACAGTTCAAGTAGTACGTTGAGTTCTACTTTCTCGCTTGCACTCAAAACCATTTCATTTACGATGTATAAGTATTTATATTTTATGTATTCTTACGGGATTAAGTTTTATTCAATGCCTGCATATTTAGGTCAAAACCGACAGGGTTAGAAAACAATTAGGCCTATACTGTTCAAGAAACACGTAACACTATGTCACTCATAACTGTAAACACTAACCTTAAGTTGCAGGTTAGCACCTTTGGCTCTTGATCAAGAGCTCTGGGGTTTAAATTCTGCCATGTGCTCGGCAACATTGTTTTCAGTAGAGAACTGTTCTACATATAGTAAGGTTTTGGTGCAATGCTACACTGAATTTCAGCACAGTCCACCCATAGTTCGCTAGTTCAAGTCGAAGCTCTAGGTTTCACCACATTCTTTTATTTGTTGGTAGACAATCTTTTGAACTGAAATTATTGAAGAAATTGAGTCAGGCCAAAACTAACGAAAACTGTGTATCATTTGGAGGTGATTTGCCTTAGCCAAGTAGTGGTAATATTAATCACTTTTTCAAATCAACGCAATCTAGACTACCCCATAATTAATCAGCAAGTTAAAAATATTTTAGCTGGCAAAATTAATTAATGTTCTATGAAATAACATTAAAAAAACAGACAAATTTCATCTACAGAACAAATGTATCATGTGATGGGCCTTATTACATTTGCTGGTATTCATTTCAAACATCTGAAGGAATTTCTAAAATCAACCAATCAGAATCAAGAACACTCCAACATCAATGTACTATTGTCCTTAGTGTGAATTAGTCTAGTCTGGGTATCTGACACATGCTCTGATAAGAGATAATTCACTTCAGATTGTTCATTATCATGTCCCTTATATAACACAGCGTCCCATGTCACAACACGTGGATATTTCATAATAGATTTTTGTTTACAAAAGAATAATGGGCTGTATAACACATGTGAATATTTCATAATTGACTTATAGTTACATTGATAGAGTTTCTTTAATTGTGCTTTGCTCAAATATGTGCCATCAGCTGTATAACACAGAGTCCCATGTCACAACATGTGAATATTTTATAATGGACTTTAGTGACATAGAGAATCTTTCATACAATTGTATTTGACCCATAAGCTGTATAACACATCATCCAATGTCACAACATGTGAATATTTTATAATGGACAAATAGTGACCTAGAGAATCTTTCATACAATTGTATTCAACTCATAAGCTGTATAACACAGCGTCCCATGTCACAACATGTGAATATTTTATAATGGACTTATAGTGACTTAGAGAATCTTTCATACAATTGTATTTGACTCATAAGCTGTATAACACGGCGTCCCATGTCACAACATGTGAATATTTTATAATGGACTTTAGTGACTTAGAGATTCTTTCATAAATTTGTATTTGACTCATATATAAGCTGTATAACACAGCTTCTCATTTCACAACATATGAATATATCATAATCGACTTCTTGTCACACTTGTCAAGTTATGTGCACTAATATCAAATACACATCGTGACTATTTACAAGCAAGCAGATTGTAACCTAATGACCTGTATTCAATGCTATCTGACCACATCAGACTACAGGAATGACTTGAAGTGATGTATGTTGCGAGGTCACTTATATGATATATATTCTCGTCCACGCTGAGATGTTCAGATATCATTGATGATGCTATACAATATTTATCAGAATAATAATTCATGTATAGTAAATAGTGGAAATGAATTTTGTGAATTTTCAATATGCTACAAATGTCATAGCAAATATCTCAAATATTTTAGCATTCAAGAAATCTAACTATAAGCAATGTATAGGTTTGCCTGAAAGAACTACAGTTCCATGTTATGTTTAAAAGTCAAATAATATGTTTATTGTATTGAATCTAGGGTTACATCTGTTTATCACAAAAAGTTCACCTTGGGCAGTGATTTATACATAACAGCTAGGACACTGGTATAACAATTAATTGTGAACAAATGAGGCACAGAGTGTATTGTTGGGGTCATGTATGTCAAACTTCGTAATTGGTGTCAGTTGGTGGAGTAGTAGCGGTTGTTCTGAAAACTAGCATCTTGGCGTGTCAGTTCAGTTTAGTGACAATAAACAGGTTGAAATCGAGATTTGTGAAACTGGACAATAGAGCGTGCCAGTTACTCAAACATAATTTTGGAATCTATTTACAGCAGGCACAATGCAACATAGAGATTGGTATTGGTTACTAGGTCATTTAGCTGATAAACAAATAAATAGGACGCAGAATTTCGATTTCTGAAATTTTTATTTTCATGTTTTCCAATAACCAATTTGTTAACTCTATGACCTTTTTTGCAATAATACAGAGCTATAAAGCAATATTTTTTATGTTTCTTAGGCATCTAAAGCTCCCAATATATATATACATGCACAATGGCAAATGCTCGGACAATAAAACATGTACCTTGTACTCACTGGTTCAGACGAATTAAGTTATATAGCTCTGTTCTGCCACTTTATCTTTTCTGTAAACTTGTGTCAGGCAATAAAAAAACATCAACGACATCAATAAAAGTCAAATTTGGATGAACTAGGTTCAAAACCCTGGAACACCCAGCATAAAATCTGTTTTATCAAGTCCTAATGTAATTTCTTCTTTATCTAGACTGCCTTGAACTATTATCTTTAAGTGTGTATCCAAATCACGGTCATCAAATCACGATCAGCTCACACTAGATATGTATTTCAAAATTGTTCATGTTTATTCGGAAACATCTGGCAAGATGGGGTGATGGCATGGCATGATCTATTGTGTCCATCCGTCGGTCAAGATATCGCTTTCTTCTTATGAACCACTTCATCTGGAGAGTTGAAATCTTGTCTGCATGAACCTTGGCACGGGGGGATGTTACATTGTAGATTTGATGACGGTTAACCCCCTAATATGAACCACATGTGCCGAGCCCTAAACTTCTATTTTTGTCTTCATCGCCAGAAGCCAATGGTCTAGAAATCTAAAATTTTATTTATAGATTCCCTGACTAATTGGGTTGGGATCAATAGATCATAGAGGACATACCCTCAAAAACTATGTTGGATATTTTTCTCAGAAGCAAAAGCTAGAATATTGTGAACTGACTCCATTGGTAAAGGCTTCATCTCTTTCTCTGGAAGGAAAAAAAAGCTAAGAATGCTCAAACCTGTTTACTGTAATTTCTCTATTAATTCAACCTTCAAATTGTCCAAACATATTCTGAAAATTCTCATGTCAAACTATTTTTCACTTCCATAAGCTTCAAAGGACAAATTTTAGGAAAGGGAAATTTTTGCAAGTAACCTTTTTACCTTACTTCCTTAAGTTTCAAATTCAAATACTGTCAATCCCTAAGTCTTTTTACAAGAAATGAGATTGGAGGTTTACCAGAGATAAGGAGGGTGAGCAGTACATCACACGTGTTGACTCACTCGCCCCACACACGTTATCAGCGATACTGCTAAATCCCAAAATTTAAAATTTTTTATTAAAGTTTTCTTATTCATCAGAACATTCAAATGATGTAGCATTTACAATAATACAACACGTGAATGAACTACTCACCTTCATTATCTCCGTTAAAGTCGAAGTAAACTTGAATTTTGAGGGCACGTGCCCGAAATCAATACAAAACTTTAAAAGAATGAACTTTTTACAGTGCCCATGGCTTTATTTTGTTGATTTTGTATTTTATTTGTCATAGTACTGAACATGAAAAGATTGCCAATTGATTCATAACCTTTAATCATCTTGTATGTTGTTCAAGTGTAACATGCTATTTTCTCACCTTGCACTACAGGATCTCAGAAAGGTGTGATCTTTTTGAAAGAATCATGATAAGTGGAACTATAAATGTAATTATGGATTAATTTGTTAAAAGCCTCAATGTTTTTCCACTGGATCCTATTAGTTGTGGCAGGTATTCTAAGTTTGGTCAAAATCTGTAACTAACATGAAATGTTATAATTATTATCGTGTTCCAAAAATTTGTAAAAGTATAATCTAATTATAAGTGTAAATGGATATAGCTAGGATCTAATAAAAATTGTGTTTACACAGTAAACACAACAAAATGTACTTATCAAGAAGTTATTGAAACATTATGATTTTTTTTAAATTAAACATTAATTTCTGCCCTTAATTCTGATTGGGGTCATTTTAAATTGATAAAAGGTAATTTACAATTGAACTTTAGTAGCCAGCCATTTTAACAATCATTTCCAAAAATAAATTTGAAGTTGAAGATTTCGTGTCTCTTTTGTATTCACATTATTTTCTAGGTCTCGAATTTCCTTCAGCAAGAATTTTTTTCTTATCTCTCAAACATAATGATATATATATGATACATAATACACACTCAAGTAGTAGGACTAAATTTACCTCAGCTGCTGTCAATGTTATCTCTAATAATGAGATAAAGATACATATAGTCAATTGGCAATTAACTAAAACTCGGTTAAGCTGTATGCGTGATATCATGTATCCTAAAACAAAGTTCAATCTATATATATGCTTTAAAAGTCCTATCTATGAATGAAAAATTCTGAGGTAGTGGATTAGTTATATTCTTAGTGACTTTTCCAAATATTTCAAGCATGTTTTCTTTTAGAGTTGGAACCCTGGTTGCAACGGTTGAATATGGCTGAAATCTGTTTCATCAATCAGATTATCCTCATGAAATCTTTGGAAATCACAGCTGAAATACATTTTTGTTTGGATCTAAAACTATCGCAATAGCAATTGCAATAGTGGGTCACAATAGTCTATAGCTATTGCAATAGTAGGCTGCAATAGTCTATCGCTATCGCAATAGTCAAATTAGGCCAATAGTCACCCCTACTAATTACACATTTTTTTCTTCATGTCAACATCATTGTTATATAAATGACCAAAGAATTAAACTTTAACCATTTAAAGAACATCATAAAGTTTCACTATAATGTTGAAAAATATATATTTGGTGAAGATAATGAAACTTTTTTGAAGAAGTGGACTGGCTGCTTCTCTACTTAATCCTTTCTATTCTGTCACCTGTCTTTCCACTTTTTCTCTATCCACTTTATTTTATCTCTGTCTCCCCATTTCTTTCTTTTTTTTATATTAGGTAATAAGTTTACACACGATGTACATTTAATTACTAATAAGCACATTACACGACTCTTCACCACGTAGAGTCGAAGTCAATGTAAAATCTTGGTAAGTTCTGTGTAATAAAAAAAAACATTATCAAAGTTAAAAAAAAAATTGTTATATAAAGGAAAGGGTGTATGCCATTATGTATGTTGGCAACGTCAAGAAAGGACATCATGTTTTTATGTAGATGGTTTTATCTTCAACATTACAATATGTTTTGTTTGTACCTTGTACAACTTTAATTTGACATCGTGTGTAAACTAAATAAATTTGACATTTGAGGAGAAAAAACATTAAATGTCAAGCCATGGGGTTATTCAAGATGAGAAATTATTGTTGAAGATTTATGATGGTGACAGAAAACATAAATTAACACATATATATATATATTGATTGATGGGAAACTTCAGAATTTAATTTGCTGTGCAGGTTACACGCGTTCATTCAAGGGAGAGAGAGTATACTTTGACTACTGTCGAACCATGATTCTAGTACGAACTAATTTTGTCATTGATCAGAATTGATTATTATATCATGGCATCTATAAAATTGGGTATAAAAAATTACTTTTGAATGTGGTTTCATGGATAGAATTCCCTTTTTTTTAACCATGAGCTCATGACATAATTTGTCAAGTACCTATACGGTGTTGGGGTTGGGTTTGATTTCCAGTCGTGTTATAAAAAAGGTGGGAGAGATAATGCATCCTTGCTTGATGCTTAGCAATATTAGGACAGAACATCACTTGAGATGTCATCTATGCATATCTTTTTTATGTACTCTTAGTTATTTATTGTCATTTAGGAAAATAGAATAAAAATATCTGCATCATTAGCGCTCAATAATCCTGTTTACAAGCCAAATACCAATTTTACCGTTTTGTATACTGGCAAACACTTCAAAACGGTTTCAGGTGATAAAATAAAAAAATAAAATGAATAAAAAATTGTTCCCCCTGCTAATTATTCATTCAATAAAAATATTTTCAAAAGTCCTACCACCCATGTCACATTATTATCGTTGTTGTTGTAATTATCATATTTACTATTGTTATTGTTATTTGAGCTTTAAACATGTCACCCGCCTCGTGTTCTATGTGTTTTGTAGTCGCACACCCACATTGGGATTGGAGAGTAAAGGAGCCATCTTATAGTTTAGCTCTGTTAAAATTTGTTATTATGCAAGTTGCCATTTGCAATTGAGAGAAGGAAATCATCTTGCCCCTCACTCAGAAGGCCTCTGGCACAAGAATTTCAGTTTGTTATTCTTATTGGAAATATTTTTTATATAAAAATTTGTGTGTGAAATTACCATCAGAAT
Source organism: Phorcus lineatus (assembly GCA_921293015.1). Lineage (NCBI taxonomy): Eukaryota > Metazoa > Mollusca > Gastropoda > Trochida > Trochidae > Phorcus > Phorcus lineatus. The sequence continues at coordinate 17,097,460 of OV121091.1, read as the reverse complement.
CATTACACTGTTATCTACATATAATTAATGCATTAGTAGAGAACTTCAACTTATAAAATACTATTGTCTAGCAATATCTTTGACCAAAAATTGCAAAATGGCATTAGATAGTAAAGAGGTTATCAAGCTAGTATGTCTTTGGACGGTGAATATCCTACATTAGGAATAAACAATATGAACTGAGCTTGTCAAGGTACGCATCTTATCTGGAGCCCTGCTTATTTTAGGTATCTTCAGGATACCTTATACCATACAGACCCACTTATTTGACTTTGCCTTTTGGGTATCTCCAACCTTATATTCCTACAGACCCGATACCTTATACCATACAGACCCACTTATTTGACTTTGCCTTTTGGGTATCTCCAACCTTATATTCCTACAGACCCAATTAATTATCCTCAGCCAATTGAAGTTTGTGGGGGAATATAGAAATGACGTCCATCTGTCCATCAAACTTCTGGCAAACTTTTCCCCCGGTTCAGAACTTAAAAACCTTAATGCCTGGCTCATTGACTCGTGGTATGTGAAACAATGATTATGTAAAGTGGTGCCTTTTGGTGTTTTTATTATCTTAATAGAAACGCAACTTAGAATTCATGTTCTGTCCAGACTTTTAAAAAAAACGTAAGGCCTAGCTCATTGAAACTTGGTATGTTGAACAATCATTATGTGAAGTGGTGCCCATTGAGGTTTTTTTTCTTCCTACTTTTTTTTTGGCGGATTTTGTGGAAATGCAACTTAGAATTTATTTTCCGGATCAGACTAAAAAAACATAAGGCCTAGCTCATTGAAGGTTAATATATGGAACAACCATCATGTGGATTGGTGCCTTTTGGTGTTTCATTTTCTATCTACTTTTATTTTGGCTTCTCAAGGAAACATTACCTAGAATCATGTTTCCAAACCAGAACTGAAAACCATAAATTCTAGTTTATTGAAACTTGGTGTGAAAACAATCGTCATGTTGAGTTGTGTCTGTTGGGTATTTGACTTCTGCAGAATTTTCTTTTTGGCTGTTTCCATGAATTTCAAGTCACAATACCGTTTCCATCGTGGAACCTGTAAATCTTAATGTTAAGCATAAAGAAACTTAGGATCTTAAATAGACATCTTCTGAAGGATAAATTTGATACGAATGATCTGCTTCGTAAAGTTACAACTAAGAATATGAGTTATTTAGGGTTTATGAAAGACTGTTCAATGTATTTCACATTTTGGCACAAGTTAATTTTTATTTTGGGGAACCTCAGGAAGGCTTATACCCTACAGAGCCACTCCATTATCTTTTTTTGGGTTTCCGAAGGAAGATTTATACCTTATAGAGCTCTTTAGTTAACTTAAATTTATTTTGGGTATCCTCAGGAAAACTTATGCCATACAGAGCCACTTCATTAACTTTATTTTGGGTTTCCTAAGGAAGTTTTATACCTTATAAAACCACTTCATTGAATTTATTTTTGGTATCCTCAGGAAAACTTATACTATACAGAGCCACTTCATTCACTTTTTTTTGGGTTTCCTAAGGAAGATTTATACCTTAATTATGGAGCCACTACATTCACTTTATTTTGGGTATCCAAAGGAAAACTATACCTTACAGAGCCACTTCAATAATTTTATTTTGGATATCCTCATGTTGACTCCTGTTCTTTATATCAACTCTGTAGTACAATGATATTGTTGACATGTTCTTGTATGATTGTGAGAAATTGTTATTCTACAACATACTATAATGCGTATAAGTTGGTGAACGTAACCTTGATTATTGTGTGTCATTTGACATCCTGCCACCCTGTTATCAATACAGTTATCACCCAATCATGATGTACCAGGGTGATACCATCCATCCCGCGATGGTATCACAAACTGGTGCATAAGTTATCTGTCTGACATATGTAACAATATTGATTCACTTTCATTACGTCCCTGACCATCCTAGAAACAACTTCAGGACTGTATACAGGCTTAGAGTAATATTTTCAAAATGGCTGCCTCTCTTATGACAATTGGATTTGTTGATTTCCATTCTTCTAATAGCAATGCAAGCACAACTTCAAGTAAGTAAATGAATTGCTTTATTCTTTATTTTGAGTTTTAGCTCATTAGGACCCATAAAAGAGCTTATCAATTATGACTCGAAGTCTGGTGTCCGTCCAGTCCGGAAGTCAAACAGATGTGTAAATATATATGGTGCACTGAGTCAAGAGCTGTGACAGGGAACGGGTGGGGTAGGGTGGGGTTGGGTGGATGGATGGGTGGAGAGGGGGATGAATAAAGCAATTCACAGGTCAGGAAGAATGGAAGAAGGAATTTCAAACTGGGTAGCAAATTTCAGGCAGCTGGTATCGCAGTGCTTTTGGGGAAGTCTGTAAGGGAGAGGTAACTATGAACTTGTATTTTTCTTTTGATGCACAACTCCTAATATACTGAATTTTGTGATGCCAAACCTTTGAATATATTTTTTTTATAAGTGCCTAACAAAACCAAATATTCAAAGTTTACATAACCATTTTGAAAATAATGTTTTAGAAATACTCGAAATTAAATTTCATATTCAGCAATAACATCTGGTAGTAAATTTTCAAAAAGGACCAAAATACATTTTATGGGACAAAATGCTTTAATAAATCAGTTATCTGTTTAATGTTATGTTATATACAAAACATTTATGTATATTTCATCGCCTTCATAAATGAATCCTAAGCAAATTCTCTTTATTGGAATTTATTAGATGTGTTTAAGTACATGCCAGAAGTTATGCGATTATCTGACAATATTTAATTGTCTTGAACCCAATGAACGGAACACATTACTAAATTCATCCTCTTGCACGTGAAAGCTTTTTGAATGAATAAAAACTGTTGTGATAACTTGAAGTATGGCTGCCAGCTTGAGATATAAAATTATTCCCTACAAAGAGGAGCGTCTTCATCAAATGGAACATCATCGGTGCATATTATTTTGCTCATGATGCAGACCGTACGATCTTTTCCCAATCTCATGACTTGTTTGTATTCATCATCCACAGGTAGGAAACAATCATATATAATAACAAACTTATCAATATTACAAATTGTAAATTTACGAATTTAAAAATATCAGATATTGATGTCGAGTCATGCGTCGATTAAAAAACTCACTTGTGCTTTTCAGTAAGGAAGCTTTCTATTCGTACCATTTTATTTGTATCATTTATCTTTTATGCAAATATACATATGAGTGTCTTTATTTCCAAACTAATTTTTTAAATCATGTGATAAATATTGATGTTTAATAAAATATTTGTTTATAACTTAAGGTCAAAGAAACATATTGTAAATCAAATAGAGAAATAAAATCAGTTAAGTAAGTAAAGCTGAAATTATTAGATTCATAATTCATTCATGAGACAAATAGTTGCATAGATTTTGTAGCATTTCTAGAAATTGTTTGTCGTTGAAAGTTGCAAATTCAGTTAAAAACATGAGTTGGTATAAGATTTTGAACCATGAAATTACTTCTGCACCCTCAAAAGCTGAAATTTTGAAGGAAAATACTTTGCACCAATGGGATAAGCATTTGTTCATTAAGGGCATGGTAGCCATTTTCAATCTTGAAACAACTTCACCTCCCAAGTTTTCTGGTATTCAAGATCTGTTAAAGATAAAATTTTAGGGAGAAATTTTTGTGTACTTTTTAAGATTTGAATGGGTTTAAAAAGTTTTCTTGAAAAAAGAGAATTCACTACAAGAAATAATAACATAACTAAGCATGATCTTAAAGAATTTTATCATTTGAATTGAATTGTCTTGAATATTTTAAATGATCATCATTTACCATGTAGATCACTACACATCGGCTATGTTCGGCAATATTGCATTGAAGGAAAATGACACGAAAAAGGGCACTGTACTTTTACTAATTTCACAACATTACACAAATAAACTATATGTATGGATAGAATATCCACAAATTAACAAATGATTTATTATAAGACTAATCAACATTACCTTGTTATGCCTTAGCAAGGTTTTTCTCACTTGTAGTGCCGATGAATGGCAGAATTCACTTCTCACTCTTATTTTGTTTCAACAAGTGTGCGCTCTCATTCATCTAGCTGTAAAATCTAAATCAACCAAAATGTGAATCTCAATACCATGTTTCAACTGGGTTATGTTACAATCGTGCACTGATAACATGTGTTTCTGAGGCATCAGTGAAATTGTGAATTGGTTGTCAGGGTGATGAGAATTTTGTAACTATACAAATTTAAATTCATAAGAATAAAAGTATATATATGTATATATTTTTTTTCAATTTTATTTTATACTTTTCAAAATTTGAATGAGTTATAAAGTTTGTTTAACAATGAGAATTCACTACAGGAAATAATCAAATTAATTTCATAAACTTACATGAATTTGGACATATGATATACAGTTATTCTAATTGGTTATCCTTTCAATCTGTGAAACAACTAATTAATTTTGTCTGACTTTATCATGATATATGTGTGAACCTAGGTCTTTTCCACAATATCAAATGATGTTTTAAAATCCATGAATTTAATTACCACACATACACATAAAAAATTTACAAAGTAAACCCAGTTTGAGTTTAAATAACCAATAAAAGTTTTAGCATCTTTAAGCAAATCTGAATAATCTGGATGATATTTTAGGTACAGATCCTGAAAGAGTTATGAGAGTGCTTTACTTACATAAAAAAAATCCTCTTCTTTTCCTGATATTTTTTATTGCTTGTGTGTCCAAGTTGTGTACGGAAGCATCTCACATGTGAAATCACCAGGAAGAATAGTTTTGACGTCAACAAATGTATATGACGAAATGCACTGAATGACCTTAATAACTTTTACCATAAGTTATAAAAAGATTACTGATGCTGTACTTCTCCAAAGAATAATGAGTAAATATTTGTTTCGTTGTATTCTCTCTTATAGTTTCATATTTTGGTTAATTGTGTTTCTTTTAAGGATAATCTTAAACTATGTGTTTCTTTATTTCACATTGTTCATTACTTCTTCTCTTGAATGAAATTTATCATAATGTGTTTAATCATTTCGTCATGTCATGTTCATATTCATATTAAATTGCAAGTCATTGAAGTTAATTTATGTCCACTTGTATCGTAGGTCATGTCTAATTTGTACATCAATATGTATTCTTCTGTTTGTCTGTTCACATGTTTGTTCATTTTCTATTGTGTGTTTTGCTAATTTTTTAATTCTCTTTTTGTTTAGTTTTTTCATTCCCTTTTCGCTTTCTCTTGTTCTCTCATTTTTTGTTTTCATTAGTTCCTTCATTCATTCATTCATCTACTTTTCATGTAATTAATTATTTATATATTATCATTCATTCATTGCTCAATATTCCTCATTCAAGCTGTTTTAAAATTATTATATATTATATATCATTTATTGATGAAAGCATCAATCTTATCTTATCTTCTTTCCGCAGGTGTGGACCAGCAGTTTGACAATGGGAGTGGGATGCTTCACCTGGCGTGTCTCGCTCGCAACTCGGACGCGGTGCAGTACCTGATTAACACTGGTATCTCGCCCAAACTCAGGGACAAAAACGGTAAGCAAATTCTAAAACTCTTTCTTCCTCAAATAAAAAGAACTTACCGTATTCGACGTGATAAGCGCCCGGGGCGCTTAAAAAATTGGTAAAAGGGGGCGCTAATTAAAACGATAAAAATTGTCCTCAAGTTTAGTCTTGAAAGTGTTTTCTTACGATACACATGTCTTTGAAATATGGTTTTATAAGTTTTATCATTTTGGTGGTGGCTGGGGGTTTTGAAATACCCTGTATTCTTCACTTTAGTGGAAGTAAAAGACTTATTGCAAGACTGAAATACCTTCCTCAATGAATCAGCATGCAAGGTAAGCAATGTTGATAGGTGGGCGCTAAATCAGGACGCATATTGTTCACTCAAAAACGTGGTGGGTGGGCGCTTATAGGGGAGTGGGCGGTTATTAAGTCGAATACGGTATTTTTAAATCTTATTTAGGACAAAAAGGTAGGCTTTAAATTCTTGAATTTGAAATGGGGATCCTGATTAAATTTGAACATTCTTTCACCCCTCTGCAGATGACCGTAAAAGCAGACCACAATGAAAAACCTCGAGAAAAAAACTAACAACTATTAGTAAATTTGTCAAACATAATCTTTATTGAATATGAAGTAACATTTTAAGGTGTGTTTGAGTTATCATGGCTGCCCGACACCTGAGAACTTGTTGGTGTAAATGTCCAACACTCAATTTCAGTTTAGGGTCCCAAGTGTCCTTGGGATGATTCTAATATTCCATCATGATAAACACGTTAGAATGGAGAGATCATTATCACATTTATCTTCTCGTTTACACCTACTCACGTGGAAATGTGAGGTAGATTTTCTATGGCAACTCTGGTACATAAGTCGATAAATACCGACATGCAATTATATCAGGCTTTTTTCTGATTGGCCCAGAAAATTCAAGCCCATAATAACACAGTGGCCATTTGTATTCTTGATGAGAATAATGGACGACGATGAACTGTTGAAAGTCTTTGTTTTCCCAGTTTCTGAGTGTATTATTTATATACTGAATGGTAACCCCATGATGTTTGTCAAGAGTAAAAGAAGCAGTGAGTACTTGGTCGAAATTGTCACATATATCTGGGGGAGAAAAAAAATCCAATTATTTTGCCTAATGGCTTATTTTTATCCTCTTCTAGTACCAGTATTGAAAGTCAAAATGTCTGTCTAAGGAAACATTGAAAGAAATTAGTAATTTAGAAATCTTGATAACATTTTATTTCATCTTTTGATATTTTATCTTGAAATATTTACAGCAGTATTGATGTTTATTGCTATTTGATATTTTCTCTATTAAAACATTTTGACAAGATTCAAAATCATGGTTGTAAAAAAGTAATTCTATATACTTAGGTTCAATTGGTCAATTATTGCTGTAAAGAAGTTAACTGAATGATAGCCAAAATACACCCCAAAAAATTCCTTTAAAACATATATGTGCACAGTTGTGTTAGTTTTCTCTTTGTCTGAAGTTTTTGGGATAACCGACTTATTTATGAGAATACCCAGAGTTCTGACATACAAATTACCCAAATAAACTGACAGACTATTGTGCGTCGCCGCTGTATGGCCGTTATACTGTTACGGTACAGTGGTTCATTAGTGGACATATTCGTCACAGCTTCGACTTGGTTAAGATTTTTCCCATGGCACCTTAGATTAGTGTCAAAATGTTTAAACATGCCATGTTATTCATAGAGACAGAAATTCGTTTAGATCTTTTTAAGCATCATGCTCTTTATGATAATAAACTTGACATTGATAACTTATAGAAAACATATATGAAGTAAGTAACATTCGAACTCAGTCTGCTTTATTTGAGGCTCTGCAAAGAAAGGGAGTGATTTAGTTTTTGAAGCTGTCAATTATTTCAGTGCAATATCATTCTGAATGCCAAATAACAGGATTTGATCAGACATTAAAGGAATAATCCTTGAATTTTCATCATATTCATCTTGGATTTAAGAAGTAGCAATGTCACCTTTATACCATCTTTCACCAAAACATTCCTTATTACAATATATATATATATATATATTTAAGTAAGTTAGATTCCTACCTTTGGATCTCAATCAATCTTCATCTTCATCTTCATTTGGCTTCTATTGTTACCATGCGCGTGCAGGTAGTATGTACCATAGATAAGATTATTACCTACATTATATGTACAATATTTGTATATAAAAATACTTAGAATATCGACAAGATCCACTCATTTCAAACTTTTGATGGGTATTGAGACATAACAGGTGAACTTTAAGGCCTCAATTGATACCAGCCATGACCTACAATAATCATTTGTTTTTCAGACGCTCACGCTTCACTTATATTTCTTCATGAATGATTGCAGGCAGTACCGCAGATGAGGTGTGTTTTTGTCCGACTGTCAAACGACAGCTTCCACAGCGCTACCTGGTGTCGAAGAGCGATGTTTCCGCGCAAAGCGGTCAACAGATGATGAATCCTAGCCTACAGGATAAAGACACCATCTTCAGTCTTGCTAAGAATCCGAAATACTTTGATGAAATTCAGAAGAAACTCCAGGTAATGTTTGATCTCTAAGAAGATTAATGTAAATTTGACAGAGGTAGTAAGATTTTTTTGATTTTTTAATTTTTTTTCTCAGCTGCATGATATCAAATATCAGTAAAATTTCATGTTTCTGGACAGGCCCTATTTCATACACTGCAAAAAATATGGTAGATCATTTCAACTGCTATCTACATCTACACTCAGAGGTTCAATCTTGAAATGTTTAAGTGATGTTTGATTTTATTGCAGTCGTTCGACTTCAATGTGAACACTGAATGTGACAGCAATGGAGACTTTCTTCTCCATATTGCGTGCAAAGGGGGTAAGTAGGAAACTATCACATGTCATGCAACAATCGTTTATCCATTAATGCCCCTATTAGAGCCACATTATACGAATTCACAAGGGGAGATGAATCTCCCTGCTTTCTCCAGTTTGTCAAAGTGTCCCTCTATTACAATGATAATTTCTCACAAATCATGTACAAGTCTTAAGGTGTTCAGGGGAGATTACTCTCAATTCCCTCCTGCTCAGGTCTGGCACAGCTCCCTCTAGTGATGGCCTTAGTAAAGATCCAGAGAGCAGACGTGGAGTTGTGTAATGCTAATGGAATGACCTCACTAATGCTGTCTGCCGAAGGTGGAAACTGTGTCCTTAGCGATGTGAGTTTTAAGTCTTTTATGTTTAAAAAATGACTAATAAAATATTTTTTTTACATTTTCCAAATGTTTTTGCACAGGGTTTCATACATAAAAAAATTTACTTTGATAATTAACATTTTAGGATGAACCTCATATATCTTATACAATTCCAAAGGATGTTTTAATTTTTTCATTATTGCGTTTGCCAATGTATAAGTGTCAAGTCATTCTGAATAAACAATTCACAGAACTGTCAACTCATGAAGAAATGGACCAATCCTGGCTTAGAATGTCATTAAAGTTATTTCAGTGTAGATATATTTGCAATATTGGTTAGGTTCATAATGAATGATACATCTTTAAATGCACAGGTCCTTATGTGCCTCTTCGGAGCCGACCCAAACAAACCGAACCCAACCAATGGCAGATCAGCTCTTCACTATGCAACAGAGAGAAACCACAGAAAAACTGTTGAGTAAGTGTGAAATATAAACATCTCAAAGTTTTTTCCTCATAGTGATATTTGTAATATTTCTTTTTGACTTATGTAAGAATAGATGAAAAGGGAAGATAACTTCTTTATTTTCTCAAAGAGGGTTTCAGTATAGATTAAAACGCAAAATGTCATTTCAGTACTTGAATATAAAGGGACCATTCTTTTGGCTTCTAGAAGGGACCACAATTATTTCATTGTCACCATTGTGTTATTGTTAACTATTCCACATACAGTTCAATTTTCACCATCGACAGAGTAATGAGGTTGTAATAGGTAAGTATATCGCATAAAATCATTTGCAGCCCTGACAAAGTCGAGGCTGCTATCAGATTCTACCACAGCCGCAATTCGTATTTCGTACTTTTTCATACATTCATACATACATACATACATACATACACATATACATACATACATACATACAAATATACATACAAATATACTGTTCTATAAGCAGTCAGGTTTGGGTGCTATGCTACACTGAGTTTCAGCGCAGTACCAACCATGGTTCACTAGTTCCAGCCGATGTTCGCAGGTTTCACCGCGATGCATAGCCACAATGGTGTTGCGGGCTTTCTCCCTGCAATAATACTAGCAGCCCCAATATAAGTGAAATAATCTTGAAAAGCGGCAATAAACCCCACCTCACTCACTCACTCACTCACTCACATACATACATACATACATACATACATAACTTCTTACTTATATACCTGGGGGAACATGTTTTGACATTCATGTTATACAAGTATCTTCAATGTAACATATATCATATTTTGTTGTCATATTCATTGAATCAACCAAAATGTTACATATTCTAGCACACAAATAGTATTTTGATAAGGAAATTAAGATACTGTTTATGAGAAGTGACATCCTTGATAAGTTTTCGTACATTCATGAGAGTTGTAAAGTAAGCTCTGAGATAAATATTTAATACAGTTAAGAGACATTTGTTTCATCACTGACACATTAAGTGGCGACATTTATTCTTGCATCAAATGTGAACAGAGAGTTAATTAATTATTCATTAACGTCATATCAAATCTTTTAACAATGATATTAAAATCTTGTAGAAAACTTACCTCTTCAGTTGAATGGCAGATTAAACATTTTAGCATGACATTTGTTTCGTTTAGGTTATGAAAAAATCCCATTAGGAGGAAAGCATAAGATATGTTGCTTATTCTATGAAGCATTTCTAAGGCCATCAATAATTTTTGCGTTTTTTGTATATCAAGACAGGTGCTAGCAGGTTGACAAAAAAATGAAACTAAAGGAAAAAAATTAAACTAAAGAAAAAACAACCTGTGGTACCTGCTTCATCAGGCCGTTTAATGCAATAACTGACACTATATATTATGTATAATAAATATATAGTTTTATAAAATAATGATAAAATCATCCTTTATATGTATAATTGGTTTCGAAATTTTTTTTGAAGCCTGCTTCATAAGTTGATAGGATTTAAAAAGGGGTACCATGAGAAATATAAAAACAAAATTTAACATATGTCAGCGGGAATATTTCAAATTATCAAAACAATAAAATATGTACAGCCTCACTTCCTAATAATCATTATCGATATGTATTTTGAATTGTAACAGTTAAATTCATTATATATATCTTTTATTGATTATTATTGTAAATAATCTGTAGTTTTATTTAACATTGTCTTTCTGACTTATAAATGCACTGTTGAATGTTTTTAAAGCGAAACAAAGGGGTCTCAAAAAATAAAAAACCAATGTTACAATTGCAAAACATTCTTTTTTATTGATACAAGGCTTTCTTGAACAAAACTTCCAAATTCAGTCAAGCTAATTCCTAATGCAATTGAGATAAAGGTGCAATTTTGACTTAATTATATCGTCACATTTTGATATAATTAGGTCGAGTAAATACTAAATGGATGTTTCTGCACTCTAAAGAATATGTATTCTTCATAAACTTATGATTTAAAAAATGTGAACAAAGGAAACATTTAAAGAAAACTGTTACTGTTCATTGATTTAAATTAGCTAGGGGAAGGAGTTCTGGGACCCCTGAAACGTCACATTAAATGCGGAAACTAATGGCAGTGTTCTATCTGTATTTTGACGTACTCCTTCTCCCTAAATTACTCCCTAAAGTACTTAAACTCCCTTGTACCATTGCGAATCATTCATTTGATCCACAACTATAACACTTCATTAATGTTCTCTTTCTATGGAGTAGGTCAGCACCACCCCTATAATGGGGAAAGGGATTAGCACAGCTTAGCTGGATTATGTAAGTTTGTTTTCGAACTACTCTTATTTATGAAATATCATACGACAGTGCCTTTAGATTGGATATAGCTTATATTTATATATATATATAACATCACAGACTAATTTGTCATATTTTCTCTCTCCAGTTGCCTCATCCGGAGAGGAGCAGACGTGAATATCGAGGATCATGATGGCCGCCGGCCAGACGATATCCCATCATGCCCTGGTGTACAGGATGACTGTAAGGAGGTCATCAACTTCAACAGGATGAAAAGAATTGAAAACCTTAGTGACAGAGTCCGGAAGGTGAGCCTTAGCTTCCTTTGTTTGGCTAACTTGATGTTTAAAGGAATTGCAATGCAATACAAACGAAAACAAAATGGCTGGGTAAAGTTCTCTGTAGACCCACACAATTTCAGCTACAGTATATTCCTCCAGGGTAGAAAATCTGTAGAATAATCTAACCCTACACATGAATGTTTAAGACTCAAAAGAAAGCTTTGTCCTGCTCAGCGATGAAGACTCAGACAGTCTAGCTACTCAGCCAAAAGCATATTAAACCAAATTCAATAGGAATGATTTTTATGTAACCTTGCTCTGTGGATGTTTATGACCCAAAAGATTGCTTCTTCCGGCAAAGTCGAATCAGACAGTTTAGCTACTCAGCCAAAAGCATATTCAACCAAACTTACCGTATTCAACGTGATAAGCGCCCGGGGCGCTTAAAAAATTGGTAAAAGGGGGCGCTAATTAAAACAATAAAAATTGTCCTCAAGTTTAGTCTTGAAAGTGTTTTCTTACGATACACATGTCTTTGAAATATGGTTTTATAAGTTTTATCATTTTGGTGGTGGCTGGGGGTTTTGAAATACCCTGTATTCTTCACTTTAGTGGAAGTAAAAGACTTATTGCAAGACTGAAAAACCTTCCTCAATGAATCAGCATGCAAGGTAAGCAATGTTGATAGGTGGGCGCTAAATCAGGACGCATATTGTTCACTCAAAAACGTGGTGGGTGGGCGCTTATAGGGGAGTGGGCGGTTATTAAGTCGAATACGATAATAGGAATGATTTTGATGTAACCTGCTCCGTGGATGTTTAAGACCCAAGATTGTTTCTTCCTGCAAAGTAGAATCAGACAGTTTAGCTACTCAGCCAAAAGCCTGTTACACAAGGTCAATAGGAATGATTTTGATGTAACCTTGCTCCGTGTTGAATGTGACCTTGGTGACCTTTTTTGTACAACGTTGACCTATATCTTGTGTTTCCACAAATTGTTAGCGGCATTGAGCGAGTGCATAGCGTCAACTGCCGGGCATCAAGAGGGTTAAGACCCAAAAGATTTTTTCTTCCTGCAGGGTGATGTAGAGGCTAGCATGCTCCTGCCGACAGACCTGTGTGTGGTGGACGACGATGGCTACACGTTGCTGATGATTGCCGCCATCTACAACTGTCCTAACACCCTTGCCACTCTTCTCCACACCAATAAGAAGACCATAGATGCTCAGCATACCAAGGTTAGAAATTTCCTAAGAAATGGAATCAGATAGAAAAAGTTTACTACTCACATGACTTAATATACAACCTCAGCCTAAGCGAGTTTCCTCTCTATAAACAAGAAACTATCAGACATACCTTGTACATTGTACATGAGAATGTCTTTCATCGCGCTACTTTAGGTTATTTTGTTTTGAATTTTAGGTGACAATAGGGAATGAAAGGAAACTATCCTTCTAATAAAAAAATCTTTAATCTGCGCCTGTAGCTCAAGAATAAGAAATTTTTCTGGAGAATTTTTTTTTTTTCTTTACTTCAGACTGGAATGACAGCTCTTGCTATCTCGTCTCAGATGGGAAATGTGGATGCAGTAGAGGTTCTTCTCAGGTACGTGCAGATTAACTCTGCTCAGGAACCATGCCATGGAGTCATAGCTTTATATTCATATGATAAAACACATGTAGGTTGAACTTAATAGCTCATTAAAGAGAGGCCACTCAGAATGGGCCGTATATATCAACCTGTGCGTAAGTGATTAAGTTTCTAGTTAATAAATTCTGCATTTGTCTTATGTATACTTATATATAAGATTTTATTTAATTATGAAATATTTTGATGTTAATGTTTAATAATGATAAACCTTTATTCATAAACACCATTGTTTGATATTGCAAATATATGTATTCACCTTCTAGGAACGGTGCTAACCCCTCCATCCCTGACATGGAGAGTTATCTGCCCTTACACCATGCAGTTCTTAACAACCAAGAAAGTGTTGTCGACACATTCCTTGATTTCTTCAGAGAGGCTTATGTAGTATGTACATTTTGTTGAAATTTTAATCTATCTAAAACTATGAATTTTTTCCTTTAAGAAAAGGTAACTATAAACAGAATTCTTATGATGAAAAAATATTAAAAAATTAAAACGGGTTGTCTCATCCTTATGTATAGTATATATACATTTTGCTAAATTTAAAGTTATAAACAAGATTCATTTATCATAAAGTATGAACTTTTTCCTTTTAAAAAATGGTGCTATGAAAGATGATAATTTTGAATGTTGCCTTATGGTTTTTCATTGGTGGATTAAGGTTTTGGGAGTTTGAATCCCCTCCCAATTCAACTTTGAAAAATTCTAAAGATCATTCATAATTAAGAAGACTGACCCAAGGCAAACCACCCCCTTCAAATATTTTAAGTCAACTGCTTCACTGCTTTAAATTATTGGTAAAGAATGCTTGGCACTATTCCATCGTGATTTTGGTATCTTCAGGGTTTACACAAAGCCAAGAAGTTGAGCAAAAAGTCATCTATCTACCATAAGATAAAGACTGCATGGGACAGGTAAGAAATATTTGTTAATAACATTTTTGTGAAATAAATGATGGGTATGCATTTTGTTTTGATCTTTGAAGGTTTAAGATTGACATCATATGCTTGCATGGTGCAAATAAACCAATAATTTCATTTTGAAATTTTTTTTATTTTAGATAATGCAAAAGTTCTGCCAATCATTGTAGGTAATTCATAATTGTTTCTTATTGACCAGGCTATACAGTAGAATTTTCCATTGATCTGTTCATTTTTCATCCCAAACTTGCAACTTTAGGACAATCTAACCATTAATGGCTATAAAGATGGTGACAGCCATGGAATTTTCTATTTTAATTATAAACAAATCATAAGCCTGAGTAATCAATTTTTAACTATTATCTCACTTCGTAATCTGTATTTGTCATCATCATTCTCCATTTTAACTTTGTGTTCTGTATTCCGTTTTCCTTGATGTGCATCCTGCATCCTTTATCTGCATATAAAAGACGTCAAGAGGAGATAGTGATGCCAAAACTGATCGACTGTGCTGTGACAGGAAACGCAGAGGACTTGTACCGGGTGCTTGATGAAGGAGATAACATTAACCAGAAGGTGAGAGATAAAGAGTCTCCTTTATCACAATGGAACGATAAAGAGTGAGAAAGAAGGAAAGATAGAGAGCTTGTTCGCTGCAATCGACATAGTTACCTCTCTCCTTGATAATTAAAGCATTTGCTCTAATTTCTCCCTTCCCAAAATCAAACATAACTGAAAATCATAAACCATGTGTACTTCCTGTTGTCTGTTTTGATCCCTTATTCAGTGTTATAGGTTATATACTCCAACAGTGATAAACTAAAGAATTGATTTTATTTTTCCTTGCAGAGCGGCAGTGGAAACTGGCCTCTTTACTTGGCAGTTGAAAATGGACATCTTGATGTTGTCAAATTGCTGTTTGAGGTGAGATATCCTTATGGAAAACATTTTGAAATTTCAGTTATTTATTCAGTATATATTTATAATAAGACTCTGGATAACCACTGTGAAATACTTCTGTACAATTACAGGATGTTCCTTTTCCCATAGACTTTGTTGATAGAAATCAAATGATAATATAGCTATTATAAAAATTGTTACTTACACAAAACTTAAGCACTACTTGGAGTCATTTAAATCAAATATCTCAAATCTTACAATCATCTCTCACAGAAAGGAGGAGATATTCGGAAGCGCCACAGCACAACTGGAGCGACGGTACTGCACCGCGCTGCCAAGAATGGACACTACAGCATTGTTGAGTTCCTCATACAGTTCTGTCGCAGTTCAACAACGCAAGTTCAACATGGCAAGAAGCTGTTGGATATCAATGCTGTGGACACTGATAATAAAACAGCTCTCCAACTGGCATCGGAAAAAGGTAGGCAGATAGGCATTATTGCCCGACTGTGATGGTGTGTGGATGGATACTGCGATGGACAAAGTAATTGTACTATTGCAAATATTTTTATAAAAAATATAACAATCTTACTTTCTTGAGTTTTCTGGTAAAAGATAAGGGTTGTTCAGATACCAGAAAATACTATTTAGTGCATAATTTTATAACAACAATATGCCTAATGATACTTTATTATTTCACTTATGGGTTCAAGATATTCCTTGATAACTTACCCATAACAGTAGCCAAATCCATCATAATAATCTTCGTAAAGAGTAATTAATTCTACTTGGCCACTCAGGATTGTAAGATTCTTGTTGATTTAACAGCTAATTTGAAATTGTCTTTGGTTTTTGATGATTAAGATTAAATTGAGTCCTTTTATTGTAAATCTTTCACCCTCTAATAGCCTAGTAGTATAGATTGTGATATTTTTCTTTTAACATGACAAAACAAAATCGACCATTTGACCTTCAGAATACTATGTTGACTCATTCAGGTTACATGAAGATAGTTCAGCTCCTGCTGCAAAATGGCGCCAGCACGTCCATCTTGGATTCCCAAGGTGCCCTCTTCACAAGCCCTGAGTTCGAGGGAGTGCGGATCATCATTGAGGCCCACCGCGAGAAGCACACCAAGCTTATCATGAAATATGTCACAGACAAGTCCAAGAAAGCCTTTGCTCTTCTCCAGAAGTCATGGCTGGTAGGTCATTTTAAGCATGTTTTGCTTTTGGAATTTGAAATTTATTTTATTTTATTTTATTTTTTTTAATAATTCAAACATTCTTAAGGCTATTTTCTATTTTGTGTGCATTGTGTAATGTTTGACTTTACCAATGAGGGCCTATAGACTACATGATCACCTAGACTTTATGAATGAGGGCCTGTAGACTACATAATCACCTAGACTTTATGAATGAGGGCCTGTAGACTACATAATCACCTAGACTTTATGAATTAGGGCCTGTAGACTACATAATCACCTAGACTTTATGAATGAGGGCCTGTAGACTACATGAGCACCTAGACTTTATGAATGAGGGCCTGTAGACTACATGATCACCTAGACTTTATGAATGAGGGCCTGTAGACTACATGATCACCTAGACTTTATGAATGAGGGCCTGTAGACTACATGAGCACCTAGACTTTATGAATGAGGGCCTGTAGACTACATGAGCACCTAGACTTTATGAATGAGGGCCTGTAGACTACATGATCACCTAGACTTTATGAATGAGGGCCTGTAGACTACATGAGCACCTAGACTTTATGAATGAGGGCCTGTAGACTACATGATCACCTAGACTTTATGAATGAGGGCCTGTAGACTACATGAGCACCTAGACTTTATGAATGAGGGCCTGTAGACTACATGATCACCTAGACTTTATGAATGAGGGCCTGTAGACTACATGAGCACCTAGACTTTATGAATGAGGGCCTGTAGACTACATGAGCACCTAGACTTTATGAATGAGGGCCTGTAGACTACATGAGCACCTAGACTTTATGAATGAGGGCCTGTAGACTACATGAGCACCTAGACTTTATGAATGAGGGCCTGTAGACTACATGATCACCTAGACTTTATGAATGAGGGCCTGTAGACTACATGAGCACCTAGACTTTATGAATGAGGACCTGTAGACTACATGAGCACCTAGACTTATGAATGAGGGCCTGTAGACTACATGATCACCTAGACTTTATGAATGAGGGCCTATAGACTACATGATCACTTAGACTTTATGAATGAGGGCCTGTAGACTACATGAGCACCTAGACTTTATGAATGAGGACCTGTAGACTACATGAGCACCTAGACTTATGAATGAGGGCCTGTAGACTACATGATCACCTAGACTTTATGAATGAGGGCCTGTAGACTACATGAGCACCTAGACTTTATGAATGAGGGCCTGTAGACTACATGATCACCTAGACTTTATGAATGAGGGCCTGTAGACTACATGAGCACCTAGACTTTATGAATGAGGGCCTGTAGACTACATGAGCACCTAGACTTTATGAATGAGGGCCTGTAGACTACATGAGCACCTAGACTTTATGAATGAGGGCCTGTAGACTACATGAGCACAGGGTTACACGGAATAAGGGGGTCAATAATGTCAGCAAAATCTGTACACTGTTTTCTGTCTTGTTATCACAATATCTCATTGACTAATTGATCTAATTTTTTCACATTTTAATTCTAATTTGTAAGACCACTATCATCAGTCCACTTTAGTTTCAAGGTCAACTTGACCACTTTTCAACCTTTTGTTAACATGATATCTCATGTACTGTTGCACCAAATATCTACAAATTTGCTTACAGCCTTCATTTGACCTGCCAAAGATCAAGTCTATAATTGGTGACCTTCACCTTAGTTCCAAGCTTCAAACATTTATGTCATTAACATGAATTTTCTATGTATTCCTAAAATGAAATCGTATGACAATGGGTACTGATGTTGGCCTTGTTATTTGCAGCCTCGGTTTGACCATAATGTGCGCAGTAGCCATGGCGACACCCCACTTATGGTTGCATGTCGAGCAGGACGGCTCCAAACGGTTAAGTTTCTCCTCGAGTCAGCGGTGTACCCTGAACAACAGGAGGAAGAGAGGTGAGGACAAAAATAGTTCATTTCAAATTTATCATGAGGCCTATAGTGACACAAAAAAACTCCTCAAATACTCATAATGATCATTATTTATATCTGATATAAAAAAAAAATGAGTGTCATGCCAAAGAGCATTCTTTATCCACAAGTGGGCTATTTTGTTCAGTCCTTTTAAATCCCCTACTGATGAAAAATTGCCACATCCTTAATTTTAACAAATCAAATCATCTTGCATGTCTGCCTGAAGAAATGTGTGTTCATGACATTCAATGAGAAACAAAGGATTTTTAAATGATTGATCAAAAGACTGAAAGCACAGTTCGAAACAAATAATTATGGCATTCTTAAATAATTAGAACCATTCTAAGGTTCTTCTTAAGCACTAGTGTTTGGTATCTTTGTTATGTATGTAAATTTTAGAGATTCCAATCATTTTTATTTGTATGGAGGATTTTCAACAACAAAATAAAACTTTGGATATTGAGATGAAGCAATTTAGTAGTTTGGAGTACAATCCTGACCATTGTTACAGTTTTGAAGACTCTGATGCCGATTCTGGTGTTTTGGATCCAACACGAGGCTCATGCCGCACCCGTACTCCACGATACTATCCTGAAGGTGAGTTGTCTCCCCTGTCACATCAACCTCATTTGCTCAGCTAGTCTGTCCTGAAAATATTTTCAAAGAAGAATTAAATATTATTTAGTCTTTATTAGCTTTTTGCAGCAAGGGGCTGCCTTAATGGGTTTCAACTTTTTTGGATTTTTTTTAACAGTTCCAGGGTTTTTTTTAACAAGTGATTTAAATACTTTATGAAAAGTATGAAAAGTTTTTTTTTATAGTTGCTGAGCAAATGAATAAGTATGTAGCTTTTGAGTCAGTATTCAATATTTTTCACTCTTTTTCTATTGTTAAGGATATACTAAACTCTGTTTTTCCTTGAAAGAGAAAGGCATTACGACCAGAGTTGAAATTACATTTTCAAGAAAACGATCTCATATTTTCATCTTTGCAAGAAAGAACAAAGCAAAATAGTTGTATAACATAACAATTTAGACAAAATAAACGGTCTTAAGAGAACCTTATTACTGGTTCCTTGATACAAATTTGACAGTTTTCATTTTTTACCTCAAGCATAGATAACCCTGTTTCATTTCACCATTTATATTCATTGGAACTCTTTAGGCGAGGAGGAAGCATTTCAAAACAGTGGACGTTTCTCTCAGTCCTTGGACGTAACCGATGGCAACCCGTTCCATGTCAGTGGTTCCTTCTCTCAGTCTCCAGACAGGTGAGTTGGGAAGGAAATTAATCAAACTCTATTTCCTGAAATGAGGCGTGGCCATTATTACCTAATCTGGGTCTTAATTTAGGCCTTAGATTTATTTCAATAATAGATTTGACCAAAGTATACTCTTATATCTGTATGCTTAAAGGAATAAGAGATCTATATGTAAATCTTGTACAGTTGGTAACACAACAACCATTTTGAACGAATCATTGAAGCACATGTGATGTTCCTAGCTGTATACCCGGGTAAATCTTTCAATAGAAAAATTTAAGTTATTTTTCAACTAAAGGATAACAAGTTTTAATAATTCTGCAGGAAAAAGGTTAAGATATTGCAAACCTGCCATCAACCCAAAACAGTGATCATGTTGTAAATACTGTTTTATCTCTTCCACAGATCTTTTGGGGAGGAGAGAAAGATTCATCGACCTCCGACCTCCCAGCTGGACGGGAGCGCGGTACAGGCGTTGCTACGTGACGTCACACGTCCAAAGGGCTTGTTGATCTTCCATGGTAAGAGCAGATTCTAAACATTTCTGAAGATTGCAATATCAGATGTGTTTCTGAGGAGAATATCACCTGTGGAACTGTTGGTTATCTTCACTTCAGCTCTAGACTGGCAATTTTTTTCAGTTTTTGTTTTCATTTTGGCTTATAAATTGACAGAGGGGAATTCACTTATGGGCTTGATACCTTTTAAACTTAATTCTTAAAAATTGGTATATCCTGTTTGTGGTAAAAAATCGTTTAAAAAATCTAGCAAGAAAGTAAACTGTAGTGTCCAAACATAACATCTCAATAGAAGGATTTAGATTTGAGTTACATCCTCCTGCACTCCAGATGGTGTCATCAGCCATGTCTCTGCCGTGAATCTCAAAGATGGCTGCACTTCACTGCACCGCACTATAGAGGGCGCTGACTCACTTCCGATCGTCAAGGCGCTGCTAGAAGCAGACTCCAATTGTCTCAACATGCAGAATGACGCAGGTCTGAGCCCGCTTCATCTCGCTTGCTCCCTGGGCAGGAAGAAGACCATAGAATACCTGTTGGTGAGTAGAATGTGTGAAAGATAAAGCGGTGTTCTCAATAAGTAAGCCCTCTCGAAGTATTATCATGAGCCCATGGATAAGGGCAATTTCTTGAATTATGTGTTTGATACAGTTCTAAATATGTTAGTGGAATAGTTATGGGATAAAAACTCACCGTATTTCCTCGAATAGACGCCCCCGGTGTCTATTTTTCCAGACCCCCATTACCCCCGGCGTGTATCCGAGACCCGGTGTCTATTCGAGGCCGGCGTCTATTCATTTTTTTGTAGGAAATTTCGTCCAGGTAACAACCTCATTATTTGCATTCAACTACGGGAGCATTAATTAATCAAGTTTTCACCTGTCATGTATTCGAGGACTGGCTTGTATTTACTTCAAACAGCCATACCCCCGGCCTTTATTCGAGACCTGGCATTCTCTATAAGTAAGCCTTCTTTACAATTATCAAAGGTCAATGAACAAGGTCAATATTGTGACTCAACTGTCGGATACAGTTTTATATATATGAGTGGAATAAGTATGAATTAAATTATAACCATTGGGAATTATCTAAAAGTAAAGCTATTTTCAGAATTATCCAAGGTCAAATGACATGCAGAAGGTTTAATTAGGCACAGGGAAATACAGAGGATATTTGTGTTTCAGACAAATGACGAGATAGATCTGAACAGTCTGACGCTGAATGGACACCTTCCTGAGGAGACAACATCTAGCAAAACCATCATCAAGATGGTCCAGAAGGCTCGTCTCAACCAAACTGGACTGTAAGTAATTAAAAAGATTTTTTAATCTTTAAAAAGAAGAAGAAGGAAGGTTGAAATTGAATACTTTTCACATCTCTGCATGTGATTTTGACAAAATTTAAAAGTTATATGAGATAACTTCTATTCTTTCTAGATTAATTTGAAATTCATGCTAAATCCATGCCGGATTTTTTTGGCCTGAATTTTGGGGGAAACTTTAATGAATACTAGACTAAAGTAAAGTTATTTGAGGCTTATTTTCTCTATTGACTTTGGGCAGGATTAAAAATATAGAAAATATGTTATTGATATTTTTAAAAATTTAGAATCAGACAAACTTCTTGTACTCTATTAATTCTTAGGTCATTTTTGTTAAGATTAAGATTGAAAATCTTTAAAATCCTTGTAAAATCATGTCTAAGTTCTATCTATAACTTCCAGATTACGACCTCCATCAAACATAGAACCCGACACTCCAGACATATCAAAACCACCCAGCACCATCGGCACAACGATCAACTTTGATAACATGCACACACGATACGAGGCAATCAAACAGGAAGTGAGGTCAAAGTTCAAAAGTTGAACTTTGACCAGTGACCCAATGTGACTTAAGTGAATCTGAGAAAGTTGACACACCCCTGGCAGCTTTTGCAGTGAACTCCAAATGAGTTGATAACTAAAGTGATCCAATACTAGATATTATGTCTCATGTGACCATTGAGAGTTTGTCTAAATCTTGAACATGTTAGAGGCCTCAAATTATTGTCATATCTATGTCAATTCATAGCCAAAGCATTGATCAAATGTACATATTTCAAGGATCTTGCTATATGGATAAATTCAATTGAGGACATGTGCTTGAATGTATTCACTGTGGACTGAATATGTTTAAATGGCCTTATTTCGGCAGTTAATGAATTATGCATGCATATTAACCAGCTCAGAAATGGCACTGTGTCAATGCAATAGGCCACTTGGAATGATGTTGACAACAGTAGTGGAGTGCTTTAAGCTTATCAGGCCTCTCATGCAAAGGACCAGGCCTGAATCCCATTTAAGAAACAAAGGATTTGTGTCTTTTGTCTCATTCTGCATGTTGTGTCCCCTGGTAAGGCACTTCCATCCACATTGCACTCAGTCCAGCTGTATAAATGGGTACCTGAAAGCGGGATGTACAGAATAACAAGATCAAAAGTAGCGCTGAGTGGCTGCTTTGAAATTACTGTACTTTCAAGGTAATGATTATTGCCTTTTTTTTAGTAGTGCTCTTAGCATATATCAGTTCCTGTGCCATATTGATATCACCATTATCATTATAACATAAATCTTTGAGTGAGGTTACATGGTTCCCTTGTCAGATTTATCTAATTTATTTCAAAGACGCTCTGTGACATTAAATATGCTGTGTTGTGTGAATTCATTCAGAGATTTCATGTGTTATCCGTCTATTCATTTATTATCAAGGTAAATGATTAAAAACCAGTCCAAATTTATATCAATATTACCATGGAATGATTTTTCCTTGTAGAAGGTAAAGTATTTATGCAATGACACAGTTCTGGCATTTGTGCAAAAAGACTTTGAGTATTGCTGGTCCAATGGTGGATCCATGAATTTTAACCCTGGATTCTTTGATCGCCAATGCTCGTCTTACTATCAGGATAATTTTGAAGAGTTGAGCCAGCATTTCTTTAAAATATCATGTGTCAGGTGAAGTGTTAATGATTAAATTTGAACTTGAAAATAAACTATGTTCTACCTCATAAGGCAAAGTGCATTTGTGACCTGCAAAGGTGATGTATCTTCTGATGGACTAGCTTAACAATTATTGTATAGCATTACACTAAAAAGGCTGGTGGAAATCCAAACACTGGCCTTCAATGCACTGCGATGCAAAATAAAGCCCCTTCCAAGACTCCTTTCTCAAACGTACAATATCTAAGGTATACCTTATCTCTCATTGTTATTATTCTATTGTGATTATCATTGTATACAATATCTCTGTCATCTTCCCTCCCATGGCTATTAATTGCACCAGTCTCTTTCACTGGCTAATTTAAACCTTGCTGCCTACCAGTCAACATTCTTGTTTTGAGTGCAGTGCGCTCCTCGACGAAAGTTCCAATTCTGATAGGATTTTTTTTTCACTATCCCGATCCCTTTGCAGCAGCCTTGGCAACGAGCACAGACAATTACAGGAAATGAAGGAAGGCCTATATTAGCAAGTCATTGGGGCTGGTGTAAGAATTGGCCATGCATGGGAAGATGCATCTCTGTAAAAGAAAGGCTAGATTCCCTTATAATGACACAGCATTGAAACCTCGATTTGTAGCAATAATTGGCAAATATCTTACAGTACTCCTTATAATGAGTATTGTTTTTAGAGTCTGTTTGGAGAAGATGTTGTGTATGGCTAGAAATGGTATTGCATTCCGTGTCTTCCATTGTTGATATTTATAATCACACTGGTTCTGTTATCTCACCAATATCAGCCAATCAAACCAAAGATTTTATTATGTAATCAGAGAATTATACCATCTTATCTTCCAAAGGAAACATTCCTGCACAGAAAAACTTTGCACATAAAAGCATACATTGATTTTGGCAAAGAAACAGCAATGTAAATATGATACCCTGACACAGAAACAGAAAATGTTAATTCTGATGTGTTATTTGCATACTTGTATTTATATGTTCCTACTTGTCAAAGTCATATTTTGCCAATAAAGAAGTCATTTGACAAGGAGGATAATCAAGTAGAGGGATATTGTGTCTCGTGACATGACACATGTATATATTTGTTAAAAATGGTTCAACATATTCCTTCACACGCTGTCAACTAACCTCAGGAAATATGAAATCACACAATGCAATGATTTCTTGTTCATAACATCCCAATTAATTAGAAATGGCATTAAAATATAATAATCAATCCAATACAACCCCATTTTGAAATTTTAGCACATACATTGATCTTGTATCCAAACAGCATATTTCAACAGTGGTGGATCTAGGAATTTTATTGTTGATTTTGCTTTTAAATTCCAGAATGGGATGTTAGAACCCCGCCTTGACCTTCCCCCTTTTGGATCTGCCACGGTATACTGCTCAAACATCTTAAATTTTTATTTTAAAGCTTTAAAAAGATACAAAGAGTTACAAAATTGAACAAAGATATCCCCCAGACGCCAAATAGTGCATGCTGCGTCAAAACCGGGTATCCTACATATCTGTTTGAATAAACTCATTTTAATTAGATTATTTATGGTAGTTATTCATATGTAACTCCATCGATATTAGCCCACTTGACGATAAGTATTTCACCAATCTACCATAACTGGTATACACGAGGTTATATTTACATTATCATTATTTGCATGAAGTTGGAATGTTTATAAAATATTAGAATATAAAACAGATATTGGATTTTTTTTTTATGGAAATAAATCTTTTTAAAGATTAATTTTCTGATGCTGTTATGTGTAAGGTTTGAAGGAAATCTTATTTTAAATTATCATTTGTAAATAACACTGCTGCTTTCCTGAAATAACCAGTTTGTAATTAATTAATTTAATTGGTTTAAAAACGAATTCATTTTAAGGTTGTATTCTGACCTGAGCAGAGCTTTTCCAGTTAATTTATTACTGAATGTTAGTTTGGTCTTATCATCTCTTCATACATTACAAATCATGAGATTAATTGTACATATATGATATTTGTAATGTAAATCATGTACCTGTTATCATTTGTGATCAATGTACTTGTTATTGTTATATATATATTTGAACATGTCAACTTCTGAAAAGATCGAATGTGATATTTATGTAAGTAATAAATCAAAAGACTACAAAATGAGTGTTTCTCAATTTCTCTGCTTGTCCAATCAACAACTTCCCCTGCAAGTCCTAACTCATGCCAGCACAATCACTTAGTAATTTAAGTCCTGCAGCACTTCCATAGCTTTTTGTTTCCAATAATAAGTCATATGATGGTTGCAACCTATGGCTGAAGAGACTGCTGCACCCAAACCAAAACATGATGAGTTACAGATGAGAGTTTCATTCACTCATAGGCTGACCATTGAAGTAGCAAGAAAGGTGTCTGAAGGTCAAAGGATGCTTAATCTCTGTCTAGACCACATACATTCAAACAGTGTTTATCAATCGCAGTGAAGAATGTAAAATTGTAGCTCAACTGATTGTCAAAGACTCAAAATTAGCAATCTAGTGATCAAAATGTGTCTAGATGGTCTCATCTTATGACCAGATGTGAAAATCACGAATCTACAAATATGGTTATTTCTTAAAAGCAGAATACCGACTCTGAAGTTAACAGTCGCATAGTATGTATTAATACATCTAAAATGATTTCAGGAACTTCAATCATGAATTGATGGCTTGTGAATCAGACAAAGCAACCAATCAGAATCAAGTATCCAGGACTTTCATTGTAAAATATTGTATATAGAATCAGTATCTGACAGTTCAAATATATATATGGAAGGTGAAAGTCAATGGGCAATTTATCACAACCCAAATGTAACATTTCTGTGAGAATATCTAAAACAATCCAGTTCCCATGATTTTGTTAAAAAATGTCTCTTGAATATTTCAGACAAAGCTTCATGGCTGCAAATGTAATTCTGTTTGAAAACAAAAATTCTGACAAGTTTAAGACTCATTTTCTGTTTATTTCGTAATATATGAAACAAAAGCTTTGAACACATGAAATACACATAAGGCAAAAGTGAATAATACTGAACGGTGCATGGAATCAAAATACTGTCTGCATAATAATATGTAAAAACAACAGAAAAGTTAATTTGATTTTATCAGCCTACTTTTCAAATATTATCACTCAATATTATCAAAAAATGACTTTTGATTTCATTTCATTTCATAACCTTGGGTATGCATATACTTTCTTGTTATCAGCAAAATATGCCATCTTTTGATGTTATTATGATCTTCAATAAATTTAATTAATTCACCTCTGGAGATTGTTTACAACAAATAAAACTTGAATTTACCTCCAAGTTAATGAAAATTATTTTAAAAAAACTTAAATCATAATTATCTATTTGCTCTTATCATGGAATAATCACACAACTAAGGGCCTAAAGATCGGTGTACTTCCACTTTCTAGGGAATTGGAGGTGGATAAATGGATTTTTCTATAATTTGCCATTTCAAAGTGGCAATTTCTCTATTGGATGGCAAGCAGTAAAGCTTATATTGTACTGTGAATTATCTGTAAAAACTTATAATTATATGTGAGCAAAGAATGTGTGAAAACAAATGTTAAATTGAAACGTAAACAATAACTGACTAAAACATAAGATACACTGTTCAAATTCTGAATACAAGAATAAGCAGCTGTAGTAAGGAATATCACAGAAGCTCCTTGAAATGTGACTCAAATATATGACAGAACATAAACATATTAACTTAGATTGGTTTAAACACATTTCATATTGCAACAAGACTTAAAGAAATTAGGGTACTTGATTTTCACATTATCCTTAATAATATGTCGCACAAATTTTGATAACTTACGATGAAATTTATGAATTCATAACATTTCCTTAAATTCACTAAAAAAATTCTGTCCAACTTGAATATCCTTGGCTTTTCTTTTCCAATAAACACTAAATTGTTATAATTTTGATTACTTAGCTAAAAGCTTAGTTACTCTTGTGATAAATTTATTGTTGAGAATGCAGAATTCCAACTGTTGTTCTTGTCCGGTGGAAAGTTTTCTACCATTGCTGTGTGTAATCTGTGGACTGAAACATGAATCAAATTGATAATTTAGTCTTCATTATTGATACAATTTAACATATGATACTTTTTCCTGTATTATTATCACATTAGTCATGAGGGTTAAAAATCTGCAATACCAAAACATACATTTCAAAACAATCTTCTAATATGAAACCAATTCATTGGGAAACTTTTTCACAAAAAGACTAAAAGTTATTTGAGTACAAATTCCAAGGATTGAAGTGTGAAGATTATCGTAATATAAAGCTCCAGGTGACAGAGGAAGGTCTGTCTACAGCGCACTTACCGAGAGTCTGAAGGGCAGTTTAGCTGAGTAGTCCTCTAGCTGTTGTTGACGAACCTGTTCTCGTCTCAGCCTGAAGAACAAACACAAAACATCAACTATATGCTCAGTGACTCAAATCTCCAATTCAGTCAAACCCTACCTTTTCATCTGAGCTCTGTTTAAACCATGGAAATATTGAATAGTCTTCGCCCTTCACTCATAAACTCTTTGACAGCAATAATTTCATGGACGACTTCCTCAGGTTATTGACTGTTCTGAATCAGGTTCAATAACTCAATTGAAGGAAAATACAGCCAGAAGTTAAATACATCCAGTTTGGTTATTTGAATAGGCACTTCAACCATTGATACCCACTGATCATCAATAAAACTGATCTCTCTCTGGTATACGCCCAAACTATATACTGATTTCTGAAGACGTGAGAAATAACTTGAAATTTGAATATTTTAACTCTCTCTGTTGAATAAACATTCATTTATACAGTTGATGAGAGAGTCAGTCACAGTTTAGCGCTGCTTGAGCAATATTCAGCTGTTAGCAAAAATGACACATAGCCAACATTACTCCAACATGTTTCATTGATATCTTAATTAATTACCAGAAAAAATTCTGGAAGTTTATGTGTGAAGAATGAAAATGTGATCAGTCGCTATTATAGTTTGATATATTCTTGGTTTTGTACCAAGCCAAATATGTACCAAACTGTGGCTTCTGTACCATAATACATATTGAACCAAAGCTCAAGTGCACCATTTCACTCCTATGAGAACCTTATTTATTTAAAAAAAGTTATATCTTTGTGGTAAATCTATAACTTGCATAAGTGTCATTGGTGGGGATTTATGAATGTTTATTACATTTGTTTAAAGTCATAGACTCATTTTTGTAAGCCAACTAGACTGAACAAATTATTCTTCACGAGCAAATTTCTGATCAATTTTCCTGTCGCGTCTACAAAGATTTTAATTTTTATGCCCATTTTCCAGTTTAGGATGACGCTGTTTATTGGCGTATGCCGTTTCAGATCGATGAGGTACCGAATCAAGTGCAATCCCATCGCGAGTGCGAAATAACTGAAATATAGTAGCGCCATTACTCATGACAGACGCATTCTTCATTGAATTTACCACCTTTTTGTTATTGTTATATTTGAACAAAGGTGAGCTATTAGCTATTTTCATTGGACATTCAGCTGGGAAATGTCTTTTTTTTCTGTGTTCTTCGTCATGGCTTTAGCGAAATGACGTGGTAAGGACTAACGCTCACTGGTTTGAACTTCAATATTGAGGGCTAGAATGCACACAGAGTTCTGAAAATTGTTGTAAACGTCAGGGGAAAGGTTACTGTGGGTGATGAACGATTTGTCTGGCGTGCATTACAATTTGCCTTGCAAAAATGAGACTATGACTTTAAGAACAGCAAGATATTCTGGATAAGAATTTCTTTATTGTGAAAATGACAATGTTTCATTTATCCTTTTCATTTTGACACTGAGAGTTGTTCCAACTATAAGGACCTATATAAGGCTAGACCAGTCTCTATGATTTTGCTGTGCCAAAGTAGAAAAGAGCTAGATAAAGCTGATAAACATTGAGACAATATTGCCCGTGTAAAGGGATATAGATTGGTAAGTACAGTAATGTGGCGTTGTAAATCATACAGCCAGGGTCTGACCCTATAACCCACTCAATCTGATAGCCTCACCTCGTGACCAACTTCAACCTTAATCCCTGGAGGGAAGTCAAGGACAAGTAGCTATTTAGTTTTTTAAACTGTTCTACCAATAACCGGAGTGTAGCTGTGTTCAAGACTATTGCTGGCCCGTCAGTCAAAGCTTGGCTGATTTCAGATGGAGCTAGTAATACAAGAGCCAAGCAAGCCTGCTTGACTAAGTATGATTTTCGATCACAAGAAATGTCAACACTGAGCAGGGCCGTAGTTATTTTGTGGAGGGTTGGTTGTTTATTCAAACCATATACCCTGCTTCCTCGTAAAGACTAAAAAGATTTTCAACACTAGATGCAAGCCTCAAAACTTGCATATCATTGATCCAAAGCAACAAAGAATCTGCAAATATAAAATGTGGCAGTCATCGGTGCCCATAAATATTTAACGCTGAGTTGTTTAGTAGATAGGTGGATGAAGGTGGTTCAAGTTGAGACAATATTGCCTGTGTATTAGGTTATAGGACAGTATAGTAGCTGTAAATCAAACAGCAACGGCACACCCTAACCCACTCAACCTATAGTATTAAAGCCACTTCAATCACTACCCTGGAGAACAGTCAGGGAAAAATTGGTTATTGGCTATTTGGTTATTTAATGTTTGTTTTGTTGAATAGTTCTACCAATAACAAGTGTAGCCAATAAAATGATCACCGTGCTAAAATGGATTTTATGTAAGATCTTGAGAAACTGTATACATCATCTAATTAGACAAAAGTATGATCTAATTAGATAAATGTATCATCTAATCAAATGTTGAATACAAATATTTATATGTATAAAAACATTTTAGTATTAGACAAAACTAACATAAAAATAATTATAATTAGTTGAAACCTTTGTCTAATTTGATGAAACCATGGTCTAATTAGAAGTTATGTATATTTTTTTTACTTCTGGCAGTAATACATTTCAATAGAACACACACACTGTACATATGTGAAACTGAAAAGGCTCATAAGATACTCTTATAGATCAACAAAATAAAATCTCTATCATAGGATCAGCTTCTTTAAATACTAAAATGGTTTCTCGAGTCATGCAGCTGCAATGTACAAATTCTTAAACAAAACTTAACTTATTGATGAAAAAAAAAAAAAAAAAATTCACATGAAAAAAGTCTGTCAAACACTGTAAACCCTTATTTTCTCATTCCCAAACTAAAGAGACACTCAATGGTGTGTTTTTTTGTATGTCTTTTGACTGATTTTTTATGAAAAAATTAACAATTTAAACCTAATAGTTATGTATATTGATGCCTCTAATGGCAAGAATATTACCAAAGCAACGTAAAACAATAACTCAATCACTCAGTAAGATAACAATATACTGAAAGAATTGAACAATGTCTTGCTTTATCAGGAATTTTAGAGCTTTATTTTTTAGATGAATATATGGGATGAAAGAAAATTATAAAAGCATATGGTAGTTAAACACGGTTAAAAGCAAAATAAATGTCATGAAAACACAGACAGTGCCTTTAAACAAAAACCACTTCTCCAAAAAATCTCACAATAAAATAATGATATAACGCCTCACTGCCCAGAATGAATAACATTAATATTGATCCGACCCGCTATGGTGTAATAACCCTCTTCCTGACCACCGAGCAGTTTGTTTGTAATGAGAAATAAATCCCCATGGAGGAAGAAAGATCAGCCAAGAAGCATAGCTTTCTCATACGCCGTGGATTAAGGGGAATTGTAAGACCATTAGAGCAACAATTGCTCTGATTGATAGTTGCTTTACGCTGCCAATAGTTCATTACTGTCGGTGTTAGTGTATTGATATCACAGCTTCTACCACAAGGAAATGGGATTATGGATATAACAGAAATTAATACACTGTATGATTGACATCAAGTTAGAATGACCTGCTTCAATACTATTTGCCTTGTCAATGTTGTTTGAGATTATTTTAATGTTTCCCAAATTATAAGATTTCAAAAGTAAACTATAGAAAATAAGTTTTAGGTGTTTTGTTAGGTATTATGGCAAATATCAGGTGGAACTAGCTTGTGTGGCAATTGCCTTGGCGACAATAGCGCTTGTAACAATTGTTCCAGCCCAATAAAAACAATTTAGGCCATTGTCAAAAAAGATATCATCAAATGTATCCAGTCAAAAACGATGAAGTTTAGTCTATCAAGAAAACTAGACCATGGGGTTGACATTTATCAATAAACAATGAATTTATCAATGTCAAAGAAAATCCCTTTTACAACCAATAATAAGCACTATGCACTTTACTTACCCCAGGTATTTACTCAATGATATAACATGAGCTCCTGGGATATACCGAGGGATCGAGTGACAAGGGTCACAGTGTTACTGTGTAGACCGATGGCTATCAGCTAACCCTCTAACACCATATAAATCTGCTTACACCCCTGATAACATCTACTATAGACCCTGTGTAAGACAAAACACTTGGCCGTCACTCAATAGCTTACAGTGGTTGTTGATTTTAAACTCTTATACCATAATCAATGTATCTAAGAGGCAGTCTGTGTTTTTTCATAACTTATACTAGTTTGACTTTTATACAAACCTAAATACCATATATGGTGATATGATTTCAAAACATCTCACATATTCATCCGTAAATGACAAATATATCAGAATTACATATTTTCTATGAAATTCAATAAACAGCACTATCATGTGCAGAAGTGAAATCACACATCCACTTTATATGAATACTCGACAAAACCTATCAACCACAATCAATTACTAACTGTTTTTCGCACTAATTAGCATCTTCTTTAGACAACTTTGCAAAATTTGACTATTTGACGTGTGTTCTTATCAAGGTTTCAGTCAAAATCAAGGCTTTATATCGTTATGTACTAAAACAAGTACCTTTGAAAATATTACTTTTCAGGAACAGTGAATATTTCTCGATAAAAAAAACTCCTTTACAAAATTTGGCATAGGAGACTCTGACAACTCATGGCGTGTCTGCTTAAGTATTCCCTTTCTTAAAAGCGTCTCCAAATACTTCAAGCAGGTTCATTGACAATCAAATGTTTTAGCTTTGTAGATAAATGGTTTGAAAATGCAACAACTTTTAACTTTCTAACATTTGAACTTCATTGCAAGAAACATTTACTAAAAAATGTGAAAAAAGTGCACCAGTTTTGTATCTTTACTAACCCAGATTAACTCTGTAATTTTGTGACTATGAATGACCTTACCGACTTTAAGTTGAAGCCACACTCACAGCTGAACTCATTTCATATTGTCATCGATAAAAAATCTAATTTGATCAATACTACAAAAGATATGGACCAATGCCTACTTGAACACATTTGTATAATTTACAATCAATGCTGAATCTCTTATAACAGCTTGTTATTATTCAAACGAAAACACTACCACACATGATTTTGATGGTAATTCAATAAAGAATGCTAATGCTTGAATTTCATGAATATAAAGTAACATTTGATATGGAACAATTGAAACACAAAGTGAAGGCATAGGAGGTTACTTGAGTGCAGAAATGTAAGCATTTTTTCAAAATGATAAAAGATAATTCTATTTCTACTGTAACTGATAAGCCAACTATTTTGAATAGGATGATGCTTTCAAGTATATTTCTCTTATGTTACAGCTGCAATAATAGTAAGACAAAATTCCTGCTAAAGCAATATCTAAAGATAATGTCTGGTATTGGTCAGTCATTTTGTTTTTTTTGGCGTATCATGTGGAAAAAAACCTGTACTTTTACCAATTTTACAAACTAGTACTAATAAGACATAAATATTGATAAAATATCAACAGATCAACAAATCATTATTGATAAAGCTAATCAGAAATCCCTTGTCATACCATTGCCATGCAATACATACTTGTAGTTCTGACATATTGCTTCTTTCTCTATGTATTTCTAATGGAAGGAAAGTAAGCTATTCTTTGTCAAATTGACAAAAAACAAGGTACTTAAGCAACTCAGTATCATGCTTCAAATGAGTTGTGAAATGATAATTGATTAATGACATATGTGCCTAACACTCCACCTAGCAAGTCATCATGGGTCTGGCATAAGAATAGACCATGGCATGGGAAGATGCACTAAGCCAAAATTTTGAGGTTCTGAATGTAGCGCAATAATCAGTTATTTACAGTAACCTCCACTTTTCTGATAAAAGAAGTGCAGTTGCTAAAGACCTGGCACCAAAATGTAACGAAATTAAATTTTTTTTTTAGCTTTAGCTATACCTTCTGGGAACTTAAGCTGGAGGTTTCTTAGGATGAATTATTCCAGATGAAGTTCTAATACAAGAATATTTTTGGAGTTGTTAGACTGAAATTACACAAATTGAAATTATTTCATTTAAAGATGAGCACCTACTTGTCAATGATAGGAGCCTGATGGTTGCTGATGCCGGGTGGACTGCCCACCTTGCGCATATAGCCAGATGAAGACAACTGCTGCTCATAAGTGGTCTGCGGGCGTTCAGCGGGAGGTTCATACAGATCAGGATGGTCTTGAATGTTTTCCTGAAAAAAAGCAGAGCATAAAATTCTTCATAATGCTAATACTATCATTTTAAGTTTGAGAATGTTTCAGGATTATGGGGTGGGGCCTCCAATGTGAAGTAACCACTTTGTGATTGCATTTTAAGTAAAGAACATTTATTAGGATGGTTACACCTTTTGAATCAATTACAGTAACATGAGTGCTGACAACAAAAAACTAAAGTTCCATGTGACATATACCATAAATGTATATAAATACATATATTTATGTCTATCTCACCATCATACTCTTGATCTTGTACGCCTGTTTGTTGATGACATTTTGTTTACGTCTGGCTTCATGATGTTCAGCGATTCCTGAGGCGGCCATCTTGGTTCTTCTGCCATGTGACATAAGCATAAACACTATGAATACACTTCTTAAATAATTTCAATATTAAATCTTATAATGTCAAGAGTTGTTAAAAATTAAAGAGTATATGATTATACTCTTAAGAACATTGAAATTGTGTTATCAAAAAGAATTCCTGTTTCATAATCATTTTATATTGAGTTTATACCTTTTTTAACAAATAGAAAATCAATATGTTCCGTGAATATCATTTGTTTCAAGGAAGAGCTCTTATAACAAATAAATTTAAGTCAATGGCATTCTTTCAGCATTATAGTATTTTTTAACTTCAATCTGACAGAATTAATTTTTCAAGATCTGGTATAATTTTTAACCTTATTCATAACCAATTCCTTTATCTCTCAATAAGGCTTTTACACTAATCAATCAACTTCAAATTGACAAACAACATAGAATTCTTAGGAGCAACGATATTAATAAAGTTTTTTAAATTTTATTTACGTATGAAATACAGACTGTTTCGTTCTGGAAAAATCGTTTGTGCCAGCTTACCATACATAATATGTAGTCTTAACACGAACTGGGATCAATTTTTTTAGAACATCCTTTCAAAAGTGAACAAACTAATTTAAGTTAACACACTTGATTAAATTGTAGTTCTAGACAGAATTCAGAAAGAAAAAACACACAACAAACATTTGCAGTATCGAAGCAACAACTGGTTTATCTAACGACAGAGATTGCATACTACAAAGATCGTAATTAATAATTCATAAGCATCATCACAAGCAAATGGAGGATAGTCAACGCTGAGGCAGAAGATCAAATATCAAAAACTCATCCAAATGCCGTTTTTACCTTAGATAAGTAGTGACAGCTGCCGGAATATCCTCTCGGAACAGTTACAATGCCGATTTTTACCGACAACCGGCCTCAATTTACTTTATACACTTCCTAATACACTTCTTTAGAAGGAAGGTCCTTTCCCTACTTGCCTTTCGTTGCCTAGCACGCAGATGCTAACCTCTGACCTATAGCAACAAGGGAAGTAACTCTTGCCCTTACGTTTAATAAGCAAGAACAATGATTCATAATACAAATCGGTCGAATCCAGTGTTGACGTTTTCGTGAAAATATTTAATGTGATTTTTTTTTGTTAATGTCCAACATATAAAAAGTATTCTGAATGTAACCTCATTATATATTTTTGGAGTTGATTTTTTTAACAGAATGAAACAAATTATGACCATGTATAAGTTACAAAATTTTATAAATTTGAACATAAAAGTAACATGATCTTTTGGTGCATAGATAATATTTAGTGTTATATTTTAAATGAGTTCCCCATTGATAGTTTAGTTTCTTAGGTTTATTTCAAATACCTCTGAAGAGAACATTTCCATAAAAGGTTTTAGCAATTAACTGGTTTTTTTGCACTAATTAGCGTACAAGGTCAGGGGTAAACTTTGGTCTCCACTTAACAAAGATTATATTCTGAAAATTTCAGTCTGACCAAAATCAACTGCATTCAGAGGAATAAAGGTTTTTTAAATTTTCTCTAGGGGATTTGAACCTGGTCCTTCAGAGGCTTTACTCTCAACAACGGTCTGAATGCAGCTTCATTCATTGCACTTTCTGACACCAGTTTAACGCAGGAAAACTCTAGTGATTAGCAGACCAATCACATTGCATTTAAAAGATGGATAGCAGAGGTCAAGTTTAACGAAGTACCTACCCCAAGATGCTAATCAAATACTGAAGTCTTTGCGATTGGCTAGTTGGGATTATGTCAGAGCGTGCGAGTGATGAAGATGCTTTCAGAAAGTTGTTGAGAGGAAAGCCCCTGATAGAATGACTTCAAATCCCGAAAAGATTATATTTTCAAAATTTGAGCTTCTTAGCATAGATGTTTTTTTGGAAAATAGATACAAGATTTGAGAGTGGACATCCTGCCATGCCCATATTTGAAAGGGAGTGTCTACACCAGATTTGAGTCTCTAAGTTTTATTTATGTAGTAAAGTGTCATTTTGAAAAAGGCTTAGGTCACAAACTTTTACTGGTGTCTGTCCTTATGGTAATTGTCGAATGAAGAATGCATCAGACAGGATCAGCCATCTTGGATCCTCTGAAATGTCCAGCACTGAAAGCTGGAGTCAGCCTATGATTAACTGAGTCATAGAATCAGCTTAAGCATTATAAAGTTATCTCAGAGAACAGCAAATCCTTGGTCTTTATGTTCCCAATCACATATAACCCTTTGGTCTTTGCATTGGGAAAATTCAGACCCAAACTAATTGCCCTTAAATATTTTGAAGAAACAAATACCTAAGGAAAAATCTTGGCACAAAATAATGGAAGGATGTGCATTTGTGTCTCCTCCTAAGCTCGAGCTAAGGGACTTAAGTTTGAAAATTCAAAGGTAAACTTCACCTGATTGGTTGGAAAATGAAATTATTGGTAAAAAATAACACAAGACCAAATCATGACGTCTTGATAACTTTTCAGGGCTATCGAGGCGACACCATGATTTGTAGTTCGAGTGCAGATATTCCCGATGAAATGTCTAAGGGGTGATTCAGCGTTGAGAGTTTAACAAAATTTTGAACATAAAGCAGTGAGAGACTGAAGATAAGAATCGAAATGTGGTGGATCTTTTCTTCACTTTTTGATTTTATAAGATAGGTATGGATCCTTTTAAATGCTAATCAGTGAGAGACTGTATTCCTCAGTTTGAGTACAGTTTTCTCATCACCTCACTCTCATCACTTTCTAATCAAAGTGAAAATGTCAAAGATAGCATGAAGTGTACAATGGTATGACTTCATTTCTCAAATCAATGCAATGTCACTGCCGTTACTAAGTGATGATGCAACAATGGTATGACATCGCAAGAAATCCTTTTGCAAAACAGTTTTGACGTATATCATCACATTTCCAGCCACAGAAGCATATGATCAACAGAAGATGTTTTGTTTTCAGTGTGATATCACTTATCTCTCAGCTAATGATGGGGGTAAAGCCTATACTCTCCCCGTCACCCAATAAGCAATAAATGATATCACAGCGAAATTATAAATAGAGGATACTAAACGACCTTCCATTTAATACTATTTTTATTAAACCAGTTAATGATTAAGTACAAAACGAGCGAAAGCGAGTTCGATACCAAATCACTAACGAGTTTAATAAAAATAGTATTAAATGGAAGGAAGTTTAGTATTCTGTTTATTACTTGACCTCAGTAATCAAGCATGATTGCCGAAAGTGTACTGAACGAAACATCACTTGGCCGCCATTTTGACTGCAGTGCCAACATTGTGACGTCACACAATGATACGTGCAGGGGTATTACACTAGTTTAATATCGCCGTATGCAATATTTTACATGGGCGAGTAATAAAATATCCTCTATCCATAGTTAAAGTCTCTGTCTCTCTGATTTAGTGGTATTAAAGAGCCACTCTGTAAGTTGGTGGATTCATATATGCCAAACTTAATCAGTGGTGTCATTTGATTGCGAAGCATCAACTGTTACCAAAAAGAAACATTTTAAAGCTAATTTGTTTTGTACAGTAACAATATGTAGGTAGAACGTAGCTATTATGATCGAAAACTGGACAGTGGCGCGAGTCAAATAATGAAACGTAATTTTGGAAACTTATCTAAAACAGCCAGGAGGGCAGTTAGGAGTTGATAGTGTTTGTTAGGATATATAACTAGTATCCATGTATATCGGACGTGAAATCTACATCTCTGTGCATTTATAAGGCTGTTTTTAGATTTTCATAGAAAACCAGTATTTGTCATATATATGTCTTTTGGACATGAACAGTTAAGATGTTTTGATTTTATATCACTACATATGACATTTAGGTTCGAATAAAAGGTATATAATGTTATGAAAATCACGAAATGGCTCTTTAAGATAATTGCCCGAGACAGAGAACATTATTAAGATAATTGCCCAGGGTAGCATCATAGTTAAAGTCTCTGTCCCTCTGATTTAGTGGTATTAACTAATATTGTAACTGAGAAGAAAAAAAGGTCAAATTCACATTCTCTATGAATTTATTTGTCCTAGTGTTTTGTACAACACTTTTATGTATATTTCATGAATTAAGAGCATGATTAGATACAGATTTAATGTACATATGTAAACTTTCAAAAATGCAACATTTACAGGTAAGTTGCCCTTAGGCTAAGTCATTTGTTTAGTAAACAGCACAGTCTTAAATTATCCTCTTGTCAGAAAACTTTGATTATAGAATCGGCCTCTAGCTGTTTGTTATTGATACAATACTTAACGATATATTTTGTGGATATGTATTCCGGGAGAAAATTCAAGTGTGTTACATTATTTATTCATAACTGATTTAGTCAATTTGCATACAGTTCTTCAGGTTTTATTTTGATGAGCACTGAAAGCATAAAAATGAATATCCCCTAGATAACTGTATCTCAAAAGATACCTTTAGTGTATTGTCGCTTTTGAAAGGCACAGAAGAGCTCCAGTCCTGATAACTAAATTAAGGACATTCACATCACATAGGTTAAAGCAAAACTTCCTCAGCAAGGCCATTCTCCATCACTGGTGTCATTGAGGCCATGGTTCATCAAGGATTTTGTGTCAGCTTTCCAAGGGCCGAGTCTATAGTTGTTAGCCAAATCAGAAACAGCCTTACGAACTAAATTTGGATGGACATATGTGCATGATGGACTAAATCTTGCAGGATTCGCTTTCTTTGGATACCATTTTTATAAGAATGTAAATTAGGGTGTCTGTGGAAGGGAGGTAACTGGACATTACTCACAAATGCTAATGAGGGCACTGCAATCAATCAAGCCACGTATTATGACAAATAACAGCAAAGCTTAAATTATCTGGTGATGGAACATTGCCGAGGAACATGGATAGAGAACGAGCGGTAACTAGAAATTACTCATTACTGACGTCATAAATTCCTATAATACGAAGGTTTCTTGTGCAGGAAATGTAGAAATCTGATTGGATACAATCAAAGTTAGTTGTGCAATCAGCAACGCCATTTCAAAAGGTATCATTTAAATCATCTAAATATTTCCGTAAGCTTTCCAAAAGCAAAACTTTATTCGATTATGCACCTTGCACTTTATCTTCTTTACAGAACACATACGCCTCATTTAGTAACTGCATCATTGCAAAGGCCTGTGTGTCAACAACTATGTTATTCATGTATTCAGTGTTTTCATTGGCTGAAATATTGCCAAGTAGTTTCAGTTGCAATATCGCAACTGCCGGAAGCCCGAGAAACCTTCGTATTAAGACAGAGATTGTATAGGAATTTATTGGGAGAGAATGCCTTTGAGGGTGACATACTTAGTACACAGTTTTGAATTAGCTGGTGACGGAATCTGCCCGAGTTATGCTTTCCAGTGGAACTTTATTAGTGACATGCAGGATAAAGATAATATTTATGATGATGCAAAATCATTATTATCCATATTTGAATCTATTCCCGAAGAGATGCCTTCCAAAGCTGTAGGGAATAGAGTTTGTAGTGCTCCGATATTTTCCCCAAGCTCCAAACGGAACTATCATGGCGGTCGTGTTGTCTTCGGAGCCAAACTGTAGAGCCTGATCCGTCAACATGGTGGCAGCTTCCGTTGTGTTACGACAACTGCCAACAATGTCAACAACCTCCTGATCCCCCATCACAAAGCTGAGGCCGTCCGTACCCATAGCAAGGAATGCGTCTTTCCCATGTTTGACCTAAATGAAGAAACGATTTATCATGTTAAATCAGAGACAGACAGCAGTAAAGATAATAATAATAATAATGATAATAGCTTTCTTATACCGTGCATATATCCATGGCAAAGCATGCTCAAAGCTCCATGAGTATTATTACCCTGGAGGGATAGTACTTTCGGTGCTGCCGATTAACAAGCGCTCCGCGCGACCGTATAGGTTCGTACTTCCCCCTTGTTCAGGTGAAGATTACTGTCTTTATCCATGGATGAAAAGTGAGGGGCATTTTTGTTTATACATTCATGTTAAATTGTGATTTTAAAACAACCAAATCTTTCTCCTACAGATATTATTTTTGTTGCTTTAGAAATGTAAATTTGACAAAGAATTACTATGTACATTCATTGATAAAAAAGCAATGAAATTTGCAGCTATTCATCGAGGAGTATAAAGACTGGCTACAGTACTGAAAGCTATTTATGATCAATCTAATGATACAATTATACGTAAAGTTTTAGTGGGGTTATAACCCAGGGGTATATGTGTGGAGCGAGAGCGTAGACGTTTTACCCTGAGACAGGATGCCCTAATGGGACTGTCTGTATGAAATTATATTTTAAAGTTCCTTACCTCAATGGACCTGATGTGAGGTTTTGCAATGACTCCATACTGTTTGAGCTCAACATCTCCAATACTTCGCGTCATGGAGAGACGCCCGTTGACCTGAGCAATGCCGAGACTGTTGTGAACAATCTGACCCCCACACTCCATCACCCTCTTACTCTCGTCCCCGTTTTCAGGATCATCGTCCTGGGTCAGCCTGATTGGTTTGCCGCTCCGACACAAGAGAGCGTGGCTGTCTCCAACATGGCCGACCACCAGTTCCACGCTGTTCCTTAGCAGACACACGGTTGCTGTTGTTCCTGTATTGAAGGTCTCTGTGTCTGAAAACGGGCGAAATATTAAAATCATAAAATGGGCCAAACTTTCCACCAATGGCATAACTCATGCCTTGTTTAGGTCTTGCTGCATTTGTATCAAAAATTATAAAAACTGAATAAACTTTGATAAATTAATCATGGCAAAGTCTACTTTTGGAGTCAAATGTTGTTACTTTTATCGAGAATTATTGACTGCTGAAAATAAGCAGTTAAATGCTTAGGCGTTTGGAGGTTTTTTTATTGGTTTACGGATTTTTTACCTCAAAACTTCAAGTCAGTAGTCGTAACAAATTTTTTAAAAAAACTTCCTGAAATTTTTCTATTCTTTTCTAAAAAAACTGAGTCGGTAGCAAAAAATTATATTTAAAACAGAAATCATTTTCATGAGAACTGAATGATGCACATATCAAACTTAATTTGTAATTAGCACTCATGGGAAATTTCTATGGCTACATAAAGCTTGTCACCAAGATGTACATCTGAGGTGAATACATTGTATTTGTATTTGTGTCATAAGTACTTTACTAGGATTGCCATGCATGTCGACATATACGAGGATATATCCATATGTCATTGTTACTGAAACATTAAAAAATAACATAAATTAAACCACAAACAAGAGCTTGACAACATGGCATGACATGAATATAAAAAGCAATATCCATACAGAATACAGTTATACTACTGATCTTATTTGGATGTTAAAAAGTATAGAATCAGCCTTGCACGTTTTAGATGTTCATCGCATTTACTGTTTATTGAGAAAGGTAGATCTTTAGATAAAAAAAATTTTTTGTGAATCTCTTCTGTCAACACTCGGTTGTAAAAAAATCCTTATTTGAGAATTTTATTTATTTTCAACATTTTCAATTTTTAGGGTCGGTAGATCCGTAAATCAACTTATAAAAAAAACCGCCTTATCTGTTTTGTATAGTGGCAATACAATGGTTCAAGTGATGATTAAATCATAAGGACAGTCCCATTGGTAATTGTTTTTGGAAACAAAATTCAAGTATACCTCCCTTACATATGTTATTAGTACATGATCATAACTTAACCCAGTTGAAACATGCTATCCATACATAAAAATTATTTGTCAATATGTGGATATTCTATCTAAACATATAGTTTATTTTTATAACATTGTAAAATTAGTTAAAGTACATCACTCATTTTCCATCAAAACAAGATGGCGGACTGTAGATGATAGGTTGATCTCTATTTAGATTAAGAAATGGATAACACCTGCGTACAACACCACATAGAATCAATGGAAAGTTGCAGAATAAAAATGCTGCTTTATATAGATTTATCCTGATTGTTCATCACATAAACTTCAAGACACAAATCAAAGAAATAATTTTAGAAGTCAAGTAAGGTGCTCACCAAGGTAATAATTAACAATGTGTCGAGTAATGACATTGTTGATGTCGATAAAAGCTTGATCAAGGACAACCGTTAGATCAGACGTCTTGGACAGCCAGTGAAGCATGTGATCTTCCAAATGATCTCTCACATACTCGGCAGCAAATGATCCCCCATGTCCGTCGAATATTCCGAAATACAGCAGGGACGGAGACAGCTCTTTGAATATATATGTATCTTCATTCTTCTTCCGCCTACCAATGACACTGGCAACCCCTATCTGTTCCACAGGGATACGAGGGATAGGTTTACCCTTTTTGATGCTCTGTTCATACCAAATAGGCATATCAAGTCTATTGTTCCATGACCCTAAGGTGTCAAAGTTGACCCCTCGACTATGGTGACCTTTGTTTTCGGGGTCGGTCATGGCCCGATGTTTGTGGAGACATGACTGATGGAAAAGACGAGGTTGAAGAGTTGTCTTTCTGGTACTTTGGGATGAGGACAGTAATTGATAGTGATTCCGCCAACGGAATAGAATCCTCTTTCGTACTGCTACAGACATTCAACTCGCAGGTGATTCTTCTAGACTGTGAAATAAAAGATTTGTTGCTCAAGAATTCACAGTTAGATCACAGATTGAAATAGAATTTCATCTTAAGATTATCTTGTTTGTTTATAAATTTGGCAGTTACTAAAAGGTCATTATTAATGTAATGGAATGGTTACACTTACAAAGCCTGATGACTTCTTTTTTCAATTATATGACGTACACTTTTCGCCGAAATGATACGCAATTAAAAGGCAAGTGATAACATAAACACTATGCTGAATAGAGTATTCTAGACTGTAGGATAAGGTCATAAACAAATAATTCAATAATTCCCTCATGAATAATAGGAATTGCATGCGGCTAACAAGTTGTTGATTACGAAGATGACAAAAAGATGCTCTCATATGACGAAACTCACCTTCAAAGATCAAGGATAAAGATTTATTTTGCAGAGATGTGTCCAAAATCAAGCACAGTCGATAATTTCCCAGACTGTGTCCAAAATCAAGCACAGTCGACCGGATGTTGTTGTTGAAATATGGGAGGTAACTCGTGCATTACAAATTAAGAAATGCCCAAAGCGGTCGTAAAAGGTAATACACGTCAGCTGCGGTCGACACACTGATTTCGTGGCTTGCAGTGATTTCGTAGACAAAACCATTTCGTAGACAGTATTAAATTTGTATTTCTAAGTCACTATTGACTATTATTTGTAATTATCATTATCTTTTATAGTTGTTCCTATCTTGTTGCATGAATATTGATTATGAGAATGTTGTTAGCTTTAATTGTGTGACTCAATATATTTGTAAACAATTTGTAAAAACATGATATGTTGTCGGCGAATTAGCCGCGCTATTTGTTTTTATTGTCAGTGACTTTTATTGTCTTCCCGGATGTTTTCTCGTCTCTATGCTGGTGTTGATTGTGTAATTGGTTATAAATATAATCATACTTACCGTAATTTATTTTATTAAAAGATCAAACAAGAACTGAAAGAATTGAAAACAACACATAAATATTGGATTACTTTTATAGTTTCAAAACACAACAAAATTGACTATTTATAACATATATTATTATTATTATTATTATTATTATTATTATTATTATTATTATTATTATTATTATTATTATTATATATAATATATTTGTATATAATTATGTGTTTATGTGAGTGCACGCGTGTGTGCGCTCTTGTTTTACA
Source organism: Phorcus lineatus (assembly GCA_921293015.1). NCBI lineage: Eukaryota > Metazoa > Mollusca > Gastropoda > Trochida > Trochidae > Phorcus > Phorcus lineatus. Next base: position 17,053,570 of record OV121091.1, on the reverse strand, counting down.
TATGTTTTAGTAATACTATTTATTTAAAAAGATTATTTTATTTTATATCGTGTCTCGTAAGCCTATGTAGGATGGACTTTGCTTTTTAATTTGATGTGATAATTGTATAATATATGTCTAAATGCAAAGTGTGACACTTCTATAAACTAATTTTCTTCTCCTTCTTCTTCGCACCTTGAGTATAAAAGTTTGAAAATAAAAGTTTGCTATTATTACTTCTAATCCTATTTTAAAACCTGTCTACGAATTTACTGCTCGGTTTGTCTACGAGTTCACCGGATTTCGTGTCTACGAAATGGTTTTGACTACGAAATCACCGCATCCCGATTTCGTTTTACTGATCAGGGCACGGTCCCATCAAAACTAAATTCATTACCCCCCTATCCATGTAACGTCAATATTGCAGAATTGTTTCGTTACTCTGAGTCACTGGCTCACTTAGGTATACCATGCTCTCGGTCTCGTTGAATTAATGTAAATGGCATATTATACGAATCACATCACTATGTCGAAACATAAGAAGTGAATTTTTTTCAATCACACGTTTGCACATATCAGTGTTTCCTAGCAGCGTTTGTTTCAACACGAGCTCCAATATGGTGTTGTTCGTGACTGTAGCGGGCCGTCGCAAAGGAAAAAAGCCGTTTTCTGGATGTGATGCAAACGGAGTTGAATCGGTTAAAGAGAAAAGATACATTAGGAATTGTGTCGTGTGACGTTTACGAAGGAGATTAAATCTATGCAAAACTCTCGCTCTCGCTCGGGTAATAGCAAAAATGCATCATCGTTTCGTAAAATTCATATAACACATTTTCAATGAATAACCTTAAAGTGTGCAATTTTACTTTTTCAAACACAAGGATAGTTACATTTAACCCCGCTCGTGTAAAAAATAAAATTAATACTCGTTTCGTAAATTTCACTTGACAATAATCATTTTTAACTCTATTCTCTATAAACGTAAGTTACCCATAACATGCAGCGGGCTCAGTAGCAAACTGATACATTTTACCCGACTGAGTTGGTTTTTCACCGCAAAAGCAAACAGCATGACTGACCTCGTTCTTTTGAATGACCAGAACCGACTTAACGAAAACAAACCTTTAGATGAAGTCTAGGGCCCCGTTCAGTAAGCCAAGACTTACCATAATGACATCTGAACAAAACTAGTGGACAAACTACGTCAATAATAAAAACAATCTTTACGGAATCACAATACATAATGACATTTTACTTTATCGTCTTTATTGAATATTTCAGGAATGCTCAACATCAATCTAAATCGTTTACTTAATATCATTTTTATTTTTAATCAGACAGCCAGAGAGAGAGAGAGAGAGAGAGAGACAGACAGCGGACAGACAGAGACAGACACAGAGACAGACAGAGACAAAGACAGAGGGACAGAGACACACAGACAGACAGACAGTGACAGAGAAACAGACAGAGGGACAGACAGAAACACAGGCAGACAGAAACACAGACACAGAGACAAAGCAATGCGTTTTTAAAACGAAATACGGGTTAAGTTGAAATTGTTCATTTAATACACTCGTTACGTCCTATGGTTCCATTGCGCAATTATTTTCAAGAAGCTATTTGCACGTAACACATTATTTTTCGATCTAGACATAAAAACTTTACCGTAACTGTGAATATCTTAAAATAAGAAACTAATTGAATATAATCTGAGCAGATTTATACAGATGTTACTCTCCATTCCCTACAAGATACATTGTCTCGACCCTGTAGGCCTTAGCACGCTTTCTAAGGAGTGGAGATCGAGTTACGATGACATTAATAATTATCTCTGTCTGGAGAAGAAAACGTATCATAACATATAATTATATACGTTTATACCCATGTCAATACAGCTTGATAAATATAGCAAAAGACAAGTATGGATTCTAACTTCCAATTTCATCTGAGGCGATCTTTCGGTATAAATCATATACCATTATCAACATATGCTTCTGTATATACCGAAACATCTCCTCTTACGAAATAAAGAAGCTGAACTTCATAATGCTTGTCTTTTGCTTCGTACCACAATTTCAATATTGTCTATCTAAGCAAGGAACCTGATATCTATACTAAGTATTCACGAGTTATAGACACTATACGCTATCAACATAGGCAGGTAAGGGTCACGGGGTCATAGGTGATAGGTCACGAAATCACAGGTGTGAGGTCATGGTGACCTTACTTCTCCCTCGAGCCCACTTCAGGAAGCCAGTTGATTAGTGCAAGCGGTTACATAGGAAACAAACCACGCTGCTTGTGTTAAGAGGCTGTGTTGTTTCTGAGAATGTCGGAATGTTGTATGCGGTTTAGCATTCAACAGTATAGGATTATAATCGTAAGGGAAACTTACTGGGATATTTCTTACGTTTCAATGTAAAACAATGCAATTTGGAAAAGGTCTATGGAATGAATTAACACCTTCTAATACTTTGCACAGGGTCTTACCGAAGACTATATATACGTCTTTGGTCTTACCAAAAACAACAGCGCTAGGTATGTTAGTTGAATTTGGTTAAGATCAATTTCATTTTGTTATGATTTTTTCAGCATTTAAAGCTTAAACGCACTAGTGAACACCAATATTTCGTTAACACAACGAATGCACAGATTCTGCATATCTCTCGATATTATTCAAGATCCTCACTCAAGTAATCTACCTCGTAAGTTATTTAACGAATATTTACGTATTCAGGTAGTAAAGTTGATTTTTAAAGACCGGAAGTATTTAATGTTACGCTACAATAAATCCGCGTGAACTACGATATCGGAAATATTAAGATTTTGCTCATAACCAAAAAAGCGGAAACGGCAGCCGCTTTGGTCAATCTAATAGCAATGCTAATGCTGTGTTATTAAATCGGTTTATTTACAACATTGCTTTCATGAAACATAATTCATTCTTTGGTCTCAGTTCAGAGTTTAGGTAAATTCAATAGCTGCACATAACATTAGTTCAGCCGCGTTTAACTGTCTTTGAGATATCCGTTTTGTGCACAGCTAAACTTTGATTTTTTATATGTCCAAGCCGACAGCGGCTGTCTAAATTTTTTCATTGTTGACTGCAGGCCAATTGTAAAGAATTTTAACTATTTCATTGCATCGATAGAAAGGTTATGTGAATGCATAAGTCCTCTTAAACGTTAAAATAGCCAATTTAAACCGTAAAAGCGTGCACTAGTGCCTTTAAGATCGAAATACTTACCGTTTGTCTGTATATGGTATGATTTAAAAACTAGTTTCATCAACTAGGAAACTTAAGATATGAATGTTATTATTGCGCTAATTTATTTCCATACCCACAATACATTGCGTCTAAACGACAACTTTATAAAAATAATGTTACCTGTATATTTGCCGGAGGCCTGAAAGGCACTATAACACACAATTATTTTGTAAAATTGGCTATTTTAAGGCATATGAGGACATAGACTCTCATTTTGGCTTTCTATTGATGCAACAAAAATAATTTTCATTCTTTACAAATGACCTACAATCAGTAATAAGAAAGTTTAGGTGTCCGAATTCGGTTTAGAGATATACAAATCCAAGGTCAGCTTTGCACAAAAAGGATTTAATATGGACTGTTGAAATTTACCGTACTTTCTGAATTGAGAAAAAAGGATGAAACGCAATCCTGAAATCGATTTCATAAAAACAGTATTGGTATTGTGGTTCACCCATATTGGTCTGCCGTTTTTGCTTTTCCAGCTGTATGAAAAATATGAATATTTCCTATGTCGTAGTACATGCGGATTTATTGCACCGTTGCATAAACACTTCCGGTCCATAAGAATTTACATTATAACCTTAATATGTACATATTTGCCAAATGAATTAATATGGTAGATTACCTGAGTGTGGTCGTTAGTAATATCGAGAGGTACGTATTATTTGTGCAGTAGCTTTGAATTACGACATAAAGGTGTGCGCTAGTGCCTTTAAGTACTTTAATTGATTGAGTTAGCCAGTAACACGGGACAGTGAATAATGTTCATTTGTTCATTTACTTGTGAATCGCCAGTAGTACGGATTTAAAAACTTTGTTTCTTTGAAGTTCCACAGTTAAGTTTACGTCAAATCTATCATCTACAGAGGATAAAATCATGTCATTACCCAACCCTATCATCTGTGGTTGTAGATTCAATAATAATTTTTGTGTGAACACCTTTTTGTCACTTAAGGTAGGGAAATGGATTCGCATAGCTTATTCGGTCATGGAATAAAATCTGCTTTTAAAATCTGCTTCTTTTGATTAACAAATATTTTCATGCAACTGGAAACATTTATTTTTGTGTGTAAGTGAGATCAAGCAACACATGTGCTTCTGCCCCTTTAATGGCTATGATTATCCCATGTACATAAGCAAGGCTATAATTGCTGGTTACTTAAGAGAATATTACATTTGAACGAGAGCCGTGTAATATCACGAGCATACAATTTCAGTATTTTTTCGTATGAAACGAGCATAGCTATAAATGTATGATTTATTATATGGTTTAAATACATACATTGGGATTCTCAGTCGAATTATTAAAATATGACACAATAAAAAAAAACATATAGTTTTGTCGGTGTCAGAGTAGGCCTATGTTTAGATACAAGGATTAAACAGACAGATTTGTTTTCATTTCAAAATTGCCATTTGAGGAAATGCAGAAATTGTTCATTTATAAAATCAAGGTTTTATGTATACTTTAAAAGGCCTCTCATAGCTCCAAAACAGTTCATTTCAGCGCATGAGATTTTTTTCTCGAAACGTAAGGTTTTCAAACGTCTTTTACTATACAATCGTGCAATTATTGCGACGAAATTTTAAAATTTTTATTTTTCTTGACTTCGTTTTCTCTTAAACCCACCTGAACACATGAAAGTTTCCTGTTTATATTCAGAGAATTTGTAAAAATCCTTACCAATCGAATATCATTTTTTTTAAATATCACAGCAGTCATTGATAAAACAGGTGATGCAATGCTTTTTCCAGATGCAAAAATATCTCTTAGTAATCTATTCTATACAAAAAGCTGCGTTCATAGCTGTTTCAAAAGGATTATTCATCAAACTTTTGTCCTGTTAGAAGTCAGTGACTGTATATAATTGATGACATAGTTTGACAGTCACAAAAATTCCATAGTTGACCTGTTTCATAAACGCGTTTTACAGAATATCATATTAACAATTGTATACATAGTTGTATTGGTATGTTAAAAGCGCAGAAAATATATTGAGGCGTTGACAACATACTTCGACATTGACAAACATTACATCAGTTCAAAGCTTTGACATCAAACACATTTAACTAAACGTTTTACTACCCCGTGAAGAACTACCAACAGTCGTAAAGCAGTAATATATAGTCATTTATGATTTCTTAGCGGGTTTTCTTAGATTGCAATAATGAAATGTTGTTTTTTTATCGTTTAACTATCGTATATATACAGTTGGTCAGTTTTGTTTAGTACACATGTCGTTTTTTCACAACATGAAATAGGATGTTCTATCTGTACAACATTCTCTCCCCACAGAGGCAGCCCAAATTATGCCTACGCTAACCTCTGTTTGAATTCGAGTATTATTTCAGGTTCCAGCCGATTTCCAATTTCCAACACATGCTGTCTGCCTTATTTCAACCAATTAGAGTACTTAATACATGGAAAGCTTGCTTGTTGTTAACGAGGCCGATGTCATGATTTAGTTTCCGTATCACGTGATCGTTTTCAGCCAAAAACACCCGTCTGCAGGATGCACAGTCCAATAATTTCTGTTGTCTCCCGAAGCACACCGAACTAACTGAGGCTTTTCGAATCATTACTTTCGAAACGCCGTCGCTAACGGTACAAATAACTTTGATTGCATCCAATCAGGCTTCTCCATTTCTAGCCCGGAAAATGATCGAATTAAATCAGAGGCTAGCGTAATATGACCTCTGTTAAGGAGATATGGTGGTACAACTATTATTCATTTCTATTTGTATGGTTACAGGCATACTCCGTTATAAGCCTGTCAATGCATAAATTGGCGATACTAAAGATAGAAAATGTTTTGAAATCAGAAGAAACCTTTTTTAAAATGTTTCCGCTTAGATTAATCTAATTCTAAATTTGTAGAACTGTAATGTAATCTAATTCTAAATGTGTAGGGCTGTAATATGATATAATGATTGTTATACGTGAATGTATAAAATTGAAATCTTAAACGATAAGCAGTCTGATACTAAAATAAAACTAAAAATATGAGCCCCTTAAACAATCATTATTTCCTGTATTTATATGACTTGGTAGACTTACTCAAATTACAGACTTTCGAAACCGAATTTAATCAGTTTGTTAACGAATCCGAAAATCTATACACAGAGAACTATTTATCTGCAGGGTGTTTTGCACTGAATATACAATGATGACATAGTTAGCCAAAAACGTGTCTAGACTGTTTTCATACCTATACCTGTAGCGTTCTTTTCACTTACATGTACCTACGCCCACGCAATGTCACGTGATCACATGTCTACTTTGATAAGATCACGCACAGACAGAACGTTTGAATATTGGTTATTGTTTTCTGTCTTTTTGCCTCCATTGACAATCGCAGATCACAAAGATAAAACAACAATCAATTATAGACAAGTATAAAAGATAGTCATGTATATACATGTAAAAACGGTATTTAGAAGGTATTCAAGGTATTAAATGAGAGGCGGTAAACAGACAAAGACAGAGTAAAAAAATATTAAAGTAAAATATAGGTACATACTTATTTGCAAGGAAATCCATGTACAATAGTTTACCGTGCTGTATAATTAAGGCTCGGAATATCGGGCTAAGCAATAAACAAGAGTGCAACCGTTATCATTTCGGTATACAGCTGCATCGAGAAACTCTGTTCGCTTACCTGCCTTTTTTCGTTCAAATATCAATTATTTTGGTGGATTTCATTGAGGCATTAAAGCATGGAGAAATCAGAACGGAAAAGGATGTATTTTTAGATCAAAATTGGATGTTCGATGACATAATGCGATTTCATACCACATAGTTAACTGTAAAAGTTTTGCTAACTCATTTAAGTCACCCGGATTCAAAATTTCGGGAACTACAGTTTTCATTATCCTTGTAAAATCTCTAGTAACGGATAAAAAGTGTCCCACATTAGAGATTTTTTTATCTTATACTCATTCAATGCACGTCTAACAGAATTTGTGTTACTAAGATGTCAAACACAATTCTATTAACAAATTATGGAAATTTTAGTTCTGAAATTCTGACCCAATTTATTTATTCTTGCTTATATTAGAAAACTGCGTTATCCAATGATAAATTGAAGAATGACTACGTTACACATGGATATAGGAATATTGCAAGGTGCAAATAAAGTAATTCAAAGACGTTCAAACGAAATCCAAAGTATATGATTTGCACTAAGATATACAGCTGCATGCCAAAAGTTTGTTCACATACCTGAGTATACTAGTGCAAATATCATGTAATTTGAGATGCCTTTGAGTTATCGTAGCGTTGCGAAAGTTATCAGCTGCTTTAAAAAGGAGTCAGTTTGTTCCTTTGCACTAAGTCAATGTTATTATGCTGATGTTATTCTCAGGGAGTCGATATTGAAGAATTTATTAAAAATTTAACAAAATCGAAATTTCCAAAGTATGACCTCTTCTGTCTTTTTCAACATGCCAAAATTCGAATTTTTGCACGAGAGACCAGACGATCCCTAGATAAGTTCAAGAATGGCTATTTCATACATAGACAATGGGTGATCCTTTGTCAGTTTTGCTGAAGTTATTTTATTGACGTCCAAACTAAACCCAAATTACATGATATTTGCACTACGAATCATTGGTAAGTGAACAAACTTTCGGTATGCAGCTGTTTGTTACACATGGACATAGGAATATTGCAAGGTGACGTTCAAACGAAATCGAAATTATATGATTTAAAGATATACAGCTAGAAGAACAAAGGTTCAGTATGCAGGTGTATCATTCACATTTATTTGGTCCATTAAAGCCTATGACTCTGTGTCTTTATAAAATATAAAGATAGTATCGACATTTAGTTAAGAAATTGATTTATGACAATCAGGTTGCATTTAACTTCAAACTTGGAAATTGCAGACGATAAACGTAAACAGAAAAATAAGCATAGGACTATAAATACTATAAGACTGTAAGGAGAAATAAGTAGGAAATAACAACAGTTTTCTAACAACTTTAATCAACATTTATGTATTTATGCAGTCTTAGCATAACTTTTTAATATCCTTACTTATCTGAAATTTACACAAAACTGTAAGTACGTTTTAATGGATATTTCTTGTATTTTTTCGTCTGAAATTATAATCAAGACAATTTTCTCATTGATAAACATCTGTAATAGGAGATGCCTCCACACAATATCACAACCTTGACAACGGTATCAGAATTTATGTTGAAACACCACCTTTAGCAGAATAAAATGGCTGCGTGAACTCGAGTAAGCCAGACAATTAGACTGTCTTGGAATCCGTGAAAATATGATATATTACTTGACTGTTTCAAGACTTCGAATGTAATAGATGTATCCTTTACTTTTATTGCAAAAATAAAGGTCAGCAAATTCTTATAGTCATCGATAATGGTGCCTCAAATGATAATAAAACGTCTATTTGACGCAATGATATTTACCTGTAAGCTATATGTTATAATGGTGTTGAATGTTAATGTTTGCTTTATTGTTTGAATGTTTCCTAACGTATTCATTATGGCGATAAAAGACTACTATATGATTATGAACTTTTAAAAGTTATCATTTGCTTTTGTAGGTGCAAGGTGTTTTGAGTACACTAAGCTTTAGCTAGTTCATCGTACATAGTACAGAGAACGTGTTATGAATAGACGAAGCTTTGGCATGGTACATGGTACATGGTACATGGTACAGAGAACTTGTTCTTAATACACGAAGCTTTGGCATGATGCATGGTACAGAGAACGTGTTCTGAATACACGAAGATTTGGCATGGTGCATGGTACATGGCACAGAGAACGTGTTCTGAATACACGAAGCTTTGGCATGGTACATGGTACATGGTACAGAGAACGTGTTCTGAATACAATACGCTTTGGTATGGTACATGGTACATGGTACATAGAACGTGTTCTGAATACACGAACGCTTTGACATGGTGCATGGTACATGGTACATGGTACAGAGAACGTGTTCTGAATACACGAAGCTTTGGCATGGTGCATGGTACATGGTACAGAGAACGTAGTGGTACTAGAGACTTGGAACATGCGCAAAACCTCATTCAGATGTTACAATGATATTATGTATAAAGATGATCTAAGATAATACAAGATAATCACATTATGGTATAAAGATGATCTAAGATAATACAAGATAATCACATTATGGTATAAAGATGATCTAAGATAATACAAGATAATCACATTATGGTATAAAGATGATCTAAGATAATACAAGATAATCACATTATAAAAAGTATAAATTTGATCTAAGATGGTACAAGATAATCATCTTATGTGTAAAGATGATCTAAGATAATAAAATATAATCACCTTATAAATAGTATAAATATGATCTTAGACGATACAAGATAATCACATCATTGTAGAAATATGATCTAAGATGATACAAGATAATCATCTTATGTGTAAGTATGATCAAAGATGATACAAGATAATCATCTTATGTATAAATATACTTTTAAAGATACTTTTAATAGGGTAGACATCTGAATTTAATTGATATAGGCATGAAGCCATATTCAGATGAAAAAAGATGATCATCATGTGGTATAAATCTGATCTAGAATGGTACTAGACAGTACTCTTGTGGTATAAATCTCATCTAGAATGATACTAGACAGTACTCTTGTGGTATAAATCTGATCTAGAATGACACTATATGGTACTCTTGTGGTATAAATCTGATCTAGAATGGTACTAGATAGTACTCTTGTGGTATAAATCTGATCTAGAATGGTACTAGATAGTACTCTTTTGGTATAAATCTGATCTAGAATGGTACTAGTTAGTACTCTTGTGGTATAAATCTGATCTAGAATGGTACTAGATAGTACTCTTTTGGTATAAATCTGATCTAGAATGGTACTAGATAGTACTCTTGTGGTATAAATCCGAACATAGATGATACAAGATAATTGTCATTGTAATACATATCAACTGATGATGATGCAAGCTAGTTGTCATGTAATCCATCCTAACTTGTTGATACAATATTCCTGTGATATGGTATAAATCTGAGCTTGGGTGATATAAGATACTTTACAATTGCCAATTGGTTTAAATCCTACAATGTGTGACACTATTTCATTTTCATTCATTCGTACATGCCAACAAAATACCATTATTACCAGTCTGTACGTGAGATTTAATCTGTCTGTCTGTCTCTGTCTCTCTGTACCTTTCTGTCTGTCTGTCTGTCTGTCTGTCTGCGTCTCTCTGTCTATGTCTGTGTCTCTCTCTTTCTCTCTATGTGTCCCTTTCTGTCTGCGTCTCTCTGTCTATGTCTGTCTCTGTCTCTCTGTCTGTCTGTCTCTGTCTGTCTCTGTCTCTCTGTCTCTGTCTCTGTCTCTCTCTCTCTCTCTCTCTCTCTCTCTCTCTCTCTCTCTCTCTCTCTCTCTCTCTCTCTCTCTCTCTCTCTCTCTATTTATCTCGATCGGTGTGTCATTACATCGAACCATTTGTCTGCCAGCCATCTATTAATGTCAAGACTTGAACGTTCGTTTTTTAGCAACCGCCTGTTATTCTGCTCATATTTGTATGTTTGTGGATGTAAACTAAGTGTTTGTTTATATCTGTTTATTACGTCAGTGGATACTCGTTTCCTTACTAACTTCAATCTAATTACATCGAAGAATCTGACATAGCTCTTGCAATGTGAATACGACATACTGTTCACGTGTAACTTCATATGCCCTAATGCAGACTCGCAGTTAACCTATCCGGCCCTTAAAGAGCATTAAGAATTGTAGACTTATCATTAATCACGTTAGTTTATTTGCTTGACAACCTGTCTATTCAGCCACCCGTCACGTGACAGACCATGCGGAACGCGGACTGACGGAAGGCGTGACCTTCATTGCACGCACGTGATGCTCATTCTCAAAACTCCTCACAGCCCGTGATTTTTCTACAGAATAAAGGTCGTTGCTTTTTCTTATGGTATTACCATTCATGATAGGGCCCAAAATGTTTGTAACAAATCTCATTTTCAAACATTCACGAACAAATGCCATTACGAAATTCACGTTGATCAATAGATGTAGAAATTATCAAATATAACATACAAACTAAAATGAGCATTAATACAACCGACATATTTTTGAAATTTTTAATTCTGTAAAAGAAAGTATTGTTCATTTTATTGTGAGTGTCATTTAGTCAAGAGCTTTTGGAAGTTGCATTTCGAGAATTCCGAAAATAAGGGCCATATTTGTGACATAAATCTAGGCCAAGAACTCAATCTATTTCGTAAAAAAGAAGAAGTGTCTGAATAGATTTTTTTACTTGATTCTCATTCTTTCTATTTTTTTATTTTTACAAATAAAAACTTTAAACTTTCCCTCAAATAATTTAAAATGAATTTAAAAATAGTTATCACATTGAAAAAAAAAATTCTGATAGATGTGGAGAAAGAGACTATAATATAGGCTGTTCGATCACAGTTTTCGAGTCAAGACTCCAGTTAATGCAAATTACCTAATCGATCTTTAATTATTGTATTTTCACGTCACTAGTCTCAACGTGGCTATCTTGTATATCCCCTGGTGTCAACGGTTGGCATTATTTCAATAATTCCTTGATAAGTGTGAATTGAAAGTGTCAAAATATTTCAACATCTCTTGCCAATCACTTGTCCATTTTAAAAAATCAATTACTTCCAACAAAAAAAGTGTGTATATACATTCGTCTCAAAAGGGTGTGCATTTCTCCGAATACATTGTCTTCATTGTAACTCGGGGATTCTGGAAATAAAATTAAAAAATAAAAATAAAACAAAAGAACGGGTTTTGCTTCAATGCAATGGCAATGTTTTCGATGTATTAAAGTATTGTAGTCAACTGTTAAATGACAGACAACCTTAGTGTTTTCAATTAAAACGTCCACAAATATCTTTCACAGTGTGGTTTCCGGGTTTCTCGCGTCATTTATCTAAATATGCTGTTTAATTATGACAAAGCATAAACACAAGGATTTTTCAGTTCATGAAGGGAAAGATGAATATATATCTTGATGAAGAGAAAGTACTCACTGTATTTACTGATTTGAAATAAAGTATTAATCTATAAATATTGAACGCATATCTCTTACACTTATAAATACTGCCTCTACTACTACTACTGCTGCTGCTGCTGCTGCTGCTGCTGCTGCTGATACTACTACTACTGATAACACTACTACTACCATTACTACTGCAGCCATCACTACTTATACTACTTCTGCATCTACTACCACTGTTGCTGCTACTGCTACAGCAAAAACTACTTCTACGAATACTAACGGATACTACTACCACTACGTCCACTATCACTACTACGAATGTCACTACTAATCGAACTACTAGTTTTAATACTTCTACGAATACTAATACTGCCACGGCTACGAATACAACCATTGCTGGTGCAAAACACTAGTGCTACTACGATTACTACTACTTCAACTGTTCCGTCTACTAATTTGCTTCTACAACTTTTAAAAGTACTGTCATTGATAAAACTACTACTACTACTACTACTTCTGCTGCTGTTGGTCCTGCTGCTACTACTACTCATGCTACTACTTCTACCATTACTATTACCACTGTCTCTTCTACTAATTAACTACTAATACTTAGTACTGAACTAGTAACACTGCGACTTCTTCTTTTCTACTATTGCTGCTACTGTCCCTACTACTACCCATGCTGCTACTTCTACTATTACCGCTGTCTATACTACTAATTAACTACTAATACTTAGTACTGAACTAGTAGCACTGCGATGTCTTCTTTTCTACTTCTGCTATTATTACTACTCCTACTACTACTCCTACTACTCATTTCTCCGCTGCCACTGCTATTAATACGCAGAAGGTTAAAATCTTACGTAACACTTCCCTCACTTATGAAAGAATCAGGAAATCGAAAGTCCATTGGAAAAAAGATTATTTATTAGAGGTAATACTCTTGTGTGTCATATAATTTGTCATCCTTAAATCATTGTCTGGCGGCCTATGTATGTATTGTAGAGTTTCCTTCAGGGGATAGGACACCCCTTCACATTCATAGAGCGAGACCCCCGAGAGAGGGACGGAAGTTAAGTCACAGGTCTCGAAAACTTAATACTCGTTTTCTTTATGTTCGAAATAATCAAAAAGAGTTGTGTGTCAAACCTAGCTCAATCTAAATAAATTTAGATCAACAGTTTTTTTAATAGCGTGTCATACTGTTATGACATTATATAGAACTGTCAATCTAAATTTATTTAGATAACACCTAAATGTTTGTTTTTATTTAAGATAACAAATAGTTTGATTCAATAGACAAATAAAAAATCTACAGCCAAATGAATTATTCATTAGGTACGCAAAGTATAACACTGCATATCTGAGTCACATGACATCGGTAAGTAACCTAAATTCAAGCTTCTTAATTTATAATTGCAGAATGAAGTGTTTATTAATTATTGCCGTTATAACACTAGGACCTTTGAAATGCGTCGGGAAAACGTTATCAGTCAATAGTAAAAATATTATTGGAACGTGTTATCATTCCTGAGTGACTTAGCGTCATGATGCTGTGACGTCATATGATATGACGCAATGGCACAATTATGCTATACTTGGTGCTGGCTCAACAATGTGCGGTAAAATTAAATATATTTGATTTAAAGAAAAATGTCTCTCCTCACGAAATACCTATTATTTTATCTCATAAGGCTGGAACATAAGCTTAATTCATTGGTGTCAGCTCGAGTTTTGTACACACGTGAATTAATTGAGAAATTTCATGGTTAACTATATATAGGTATATCGATCAATAATACATCACATTCAATAGGCCCTATATTAAAGTACGTGTTGTCGTCATTTCGCATGAAAGATTATATATCCAACAAATGTTCGGAAATATTAATCTAATACAGTACAGATATCGTTCAACATGAATAAATACTATCAAAGATAAGCTCACTGTTGTGAAATATGGTAATGTACCATTCATTATTTACACGAGGTATTTAGATTTGTACATTATTAATACGACATTGTAATCTCAAGGCATACATTTAATTCAACATTCTAGTGAATGAGTTGGGGTTTGACGAGTTTTAAACAATATTTCGGTTATCAAACACGTGTGAACTATCTAATCACTATACAAAATTCTAAAGAACAATATAGTCATAAAACAAAGTAATGTTGTAACAAACACATTAATCAAATTACCTTTGAAATAGTAATTGCTTTAGTTAAATAACATAGTTTTTAAATTCTAATGCTTAGTTTGAGAAGACCACTGCTAATAAACTTTTCCTAAATTCACATTATTGATATCTGGTTAAGAGACTACAATGTTTAATAAAAAAAATAATGCTCCTAGCATGACAAGACGAAAAGCTTAGTATGTGTATATTTCATTTTCTGCGTTCAAAATATTTCCACGAAATATTGATATGCTACAATATGTAACATCTAAATTGCTTCTGGAAAAGTATGATTCCTAGATTAAAAATTCATAGTTCTGTAAAATAGATGGTTATGGTTATAGGCCTATTACTTCTCAAATTCTAATCAAAGTAAGCGAAATTTTAATAGGAATAATACTATATATTAGTGTTTGAAAGGGTTAAATATATAATAAAGCGTAATTAAATTGGCATTAGATGAAGCTCGCACATGCTATGCATGTCAGGAATTTGTTTTTAGTGATGTATCCAACATGTCCATAGATAATAACGTAAACGTCGAACTAGCTTGTAATTTATGTGTGGATGTACTAACAGATATTTAGATACACGAGATATTGTGATAATTGTATTGATCATTCGAGTTCATTAACGGAAACACCCGTAAACGAGCGGTCAGTTGACGGGACGAAATAGTAACTTTCAACCTTTCACCCCCGCTCCTTCGAAATGTTCTCGCCCGGACGCCTAATTGACAGGATTCTACTGGTTTCCCCCCTCCGCTGAAATCGGACAATTCGTCGAACAAAGGAGATTTTACAGCAATCGCATTAGGTATGTACAAATCGTTCGGTGTGAGTCCTCAATAAAGTCTGAATAATAAATCCCAAGTCTTATTTTTGGTAGGTATTAGGTATGATGTGCGCATTTTGCGTTTGAATATTCAGCTCTTTGTGCTTTCCGCGGGCGGAGAACGGAACAGCCTGATGACAACTTGATACTCGGAGACGCGCGACTGAATCGTCTGCGAGGTGCGACTTGTTTCTACCTTATATTATTGTTTGTGTGAATTATTTTCATCTATTTACGTTGTTTCATGATCTAGCTCTCTAAATGTTCTCCACTTTGTGATAAGATATGGTTAGCAAGACCGCGTGAGAGCGAGCCGACACGGCTCACAGTCGAGTCCTTTGTGTGCAAATACTCGTGTTTGCCGACTGAGTCTATTTGGTGAACATTTGCCTGTATCAGAATCATTATCGTGTTCTGTGTGTCTCTGGCCCCTGACTACACGTCGTACAAAGTTCATTCAACACACAAAGGGGGATTGATCAAGCTTGAGAGGTAAAATTTCCCCCAAAATGTAGGAAGTTAGCGAAAAGTTCTCGATCCGTGGTCACTCCTCGTTCGGTGGCTGTAGCGAGACCTCGGGGTCCGCGACCGCTAATGCTTTTCACTTCTGTTTTTCAGTTTGGATTTTGGCCTGACAAAGATTGGATCTAAGTTGTAGAGTAAAATGTCTACATCCCACGCCCAACCTGGCCCCTCGGGCGGGTCAGCCTCAGGGGTGAGCGGCGGACGAAGTAACGCCACCGCCAGTGGCCGAGGAGGGCAAGGCACAGAAAAAGAAACCAAGCTCACAAAATTGAGCAAAGCCCCTAGTACAAGTGCTCGCAGGTAAAACAAGAAAAATACATCTGAAATTTATTTATAATAAAACCCGTGTCTATCGCACGACGATAACGCTCCTTGATTTGTTACAAGTCGATATCTACTGAAGGATATTCACAATAATCTCCCCACGTGCACTATGCTACCCAAGCTCATTTGCATATAAGCTTTTTCGTCCTCTCGTTTCCAATCGAAGGGGTAAATTATAAAAGTAAAGTCACAATCAAGAAGTTTTCAATACGCTCTTTCCATCGGTGTATATATTTTTGTTGTCAGTAGTCTAATAAGGGAGGTGTGGGGAAAATACTAAACGTCACTTTCGAAACCCTCGATCGCCATATTGTTTGGCGATCTTTGCTCAGCTGACCTAATCAAAGAGAAGTACTGTGTTTATGCTAGATCGCCATCTGTTTCAAAGGTGTCTCCCAATGTTAACAATTTTATTACTTTCAGGCTTCAACGGGAACTTGCTGAAATTACTCTCGACCCCCCACCAAATTGCAGGTAGGATTTTTTTATTGCCTAATGTGATAACAGATTTATGTCGGTGACTTCGCATAACACAAGTGAATTTGTCCGAGGAAGTATCAACATTAATGACTCGCTTGTTTGCATTCATAACACTTTGTTATCGACATTCCATTGCCTGTAATGTAATCATCATTCATAACAAACATGGATTTCAGTCTATATATATAAATATAAATATAAGCATTTAGACAGATGAATTGTTTGGTAATTTACCGAGTTTAGCCATTTTTACCTTCTGTGCTGTCATTTTCAGTGATCTTTAATGAGTTTGATCAGTAGGAATCCTTAGGATAAGTGAGGTGATGAGATACATGTTATAAACTGAATAGTGTTTGGTGGTTGACATAATATTGATAGTAATACATAGCTTGCATCAAATTGAATGTTCCGAACTTTTATACAAAGACTCTGCAAGTAGAAATAATGTTACAATAACAATATATTTGATTATTGTTATTTCAAGAATTACATTGATGTAAAAGGATTTTGTATATCCAATCACGGAAAGATTTGTTAAGAAAGTTGGTTTCTCTTTTTAAATTGTGAGATCTAGATCGTCTTGAAAATAGAATATGAGATTTCAGTTTGGAAATGGCTTATTCAAGCATTTTATATGTCAGTTACATTTTCATCTATCATTAAACGACCCTTGTCATGTTTGCGAAGAGAAATTTTTAACAGTAAATTAAACAATTGGCAGAAGTTTTAACATTCTCTCCCACCAGGGGTAGCTCCACTATAAATTACTATACAACCTCTGTCTTAATATGGGGTAACTCAGACTTCTGGCGTTTTCCCCTACCGGCACAATATTGCAACTTAAAACTACCTGGCAGTATTTCAGCCAATGAAAACGACTGCATAAATAACATGTTTGTTGTCACACAGGCCTGTGCAATGATACAGTTGCAAAATGAGACGTTTGTGTTCTGTAAAGACTACTGAAAGTGCAAGGTGCATATTCGAATAAAGTTAAGCTTTTGGAAAGCTTACGGAAATAACTTTGGGGATTTTAATTATAACTTTTGAAACAAGTAACTTTGATTGCATCCAATCAGCATTCTACAATTCTAGACCAAGAAACCTTTGTATTAAGACAGAGGTTGTAAAGGAATTTATGACGGAGCTACCTCTGTTGGGAAAGAATGAAGTTTAAAAAGTGATATTGATTATTTTCATACTAAATCAATTCATTTATGAAGTGAGCCAGCTGTATTTACATAAACAATCCACAGTTATCAATTTGAGAATTGTTAGGTCAAATGCATTTCTATTTGTTAAAAGGTTATTTATATGTAAAAAAAAAGCAATAAAATTTACTCCTGAATAAAGTAACTGGACTTAACACAGCGATTAAAAGAATTGCTCATATGATTAAATCTTTGTTTGAGAATCTCTTAAGTTATCTTCCATTTCATATGTGCAATGGAAATTCTTGCTTGTGCTTTTGGCACCGTTACCGAGATTACAGCACCAGGTTATTTTGATATGTCCCAGAGTAAATTTAACTCCTGACATAAAGACCATGATAAATTTCTGCCTCTTGGCTTTGTGAAAGATCCTTTATAACAAAAGATATGAGCAAGTTTACTTTTCATGGATATAGTATTTGATCTTTAATCTAAAGAAGATGCTCATTAAGAATTTCCGACTTGGACTTTCACTTGTTGACACCGAAATGATGATCGATTCCCTATTAGTAATACATGAAAAATTGATTGAAGAATATAGGATTGGCTGTCTTCATTGTAAAGTGATAAAAGAAAATTACTATTTAAAAAAGGACACCTATATAAATGTTGTATAAATTCAGTTGATATGATGTACCTTGCTTGAAGCAATTTGCATCACTGTGTTCATGGCAAGTTATTCTTATTCAATATGAATAACATTCCTCAATTGAGTATGGGACCATTCTTTATAGTTGATATAAACTGCCACGGTGGCATAAGGGAATGGGAGAATTGAATTTAATCAGTCTGATTAAATATCGACCATGTTCAGAGGAATTAAAGTTTTAAAATATTGACCTTATCAAGATTCGAACTCTGTCTAGAGCAGTAATCTTCACACGGTCACAACAGGTAGTGCATATCCTGACACCAGTTTGGTGCAGACTAAACCCAGTCATTAGCAGACCAATCACATCATAGTGTTTTAAAGGAGGATGTTCCCGACCAAGTTAACCAATGATTCAGGGGAGTTTCTTGCCCATAGCTGAATGTTTTTGCCGGAGAAATTGTGATTGGATAGCAGAATTTCCTTGAGAATGTGGGATACGTATGGCTGCATTCGGACCATATGAAGAGGAAAGCCTGGGACAGGTTGAGTTCAAATCTTAAGTAGAGTCAATTGAAACTTTAATTCCTTGGAACATGGTCGATTTTAATCAGACTCGAATTTTGAAAAAACCTAATAGGGAGGTTTAACATTAAACATATCAATGCACTAGCCATTCAGACTATTGTCTTTCAGTGAGTTATAGTCCAATCGAATTCCATCTAGCCAAATTCTTCACACTGAGCATGTCATCTAATGTTTTGACTTGTCCTTTGTACTTCAAGATGCCTAACTTTACTATCCTCGGCCATTATCTTTTTCACAAGCCGTGGTTTACCAGACTGGTGCTAATTTCGAACCCTGATAACCAATGCATAAATCCTTGATATAAGAAATGACAATTTAAATATGTGCACTGCAGCAATTTCTGTACACTTGTAATCCTTGATGGAAACAAAAGTGGATTAGAGCTTTTCAGTCGGGCTTGTTGAAAGAATTGTTTGAACAATGAACAGTGTCCTTTCAGTGTATTGATCTTAGGTTCCGGGAGTCTGGTGGCGCCAAGCGGCCAGACTCATTGCTAGACAGTTTATAAGGCCAAGGCCCTCATTAGCTTTAAGGGTATTAATTGATCTATAGCTGCTGTTAATTATTTACGGGACTTATTTTTCAGCCTGAATATGAATTTGTTTAACTATAAGTTGATCAATGGTAATGAAATATCAATGTAGATTTCCTCAATGTTTTGTATATTGTAAAATCAAAAAGACCAGTTCATTGATGAAAAGAATTCAACCCAATACCTAAGGGAAGAGGAGTAACTTTCTTGAGTCAGTGGCCGTATCTAGATGTATTCTTCGTAACAAGCTGCACAATGGAGTTGCGGGCTTTCTCCCTGCAATAATACTAACAGCCCTGATATAAGTGAAATACTCTTGCAAGTGTCGTTAAACCCCAAATCACCTAACCTCGCCTTTCACAGAATCTCATATGACAAACCTCTGGTTACTTGTTTTGCTAGTGTTTTTCTCCGTCCTTGGATTCCTTTTGATTTCAATTCCACCTGAGATGCTATATATGGGAGACAAGGTTGGGTAGTGCAGTGGTAAGAGAGTTCACCTGCAGCTCAATAGGTCTGGGTTTGACTCTAACCAGGCTAGGCACTTGACCGTATGTAACTGTCCTAATATTCTCTAAAGTGTCATTGAAACTGGAATCAAATCGCCACAAAGTCTTCATTCATTGAAATTTGTAAATGATATTTCATATACTTTTGTGTGTATTTTGTTTAGTTTGAACAGCAGGAAATTAATGTGCGTGGAGAAAAGTTAACTGTAAAAAAACAATATTATATTATAACATATCTGGTTTTGGTGACAGTATGTTGTTCCCATTATCAATCATCTTTCACAACAACATGGAGTATATTAAAAAATTATTTTGTGAGTTTTAGCAGCAAAGAATTAGTGTATGAGAAGTTGGAAGTTAAAAAACCTCAATATTTTTTTTTATCAAATCAATCACCTGTGTCGGTGACAGTGTCATGCGTGATCAAAGTCATTGATCATTGAAATAAGGCGATGTCTCAAGCAAAATTTTAGGTTAGGTATCATGAAATGATTTGAATGTAATGAGAACACAGAAACAAGCAAAGTAATGCCA
Source organism: Phorcus lineatus (assembly GCA_921293015.1). Classification (NCBI taxonomy): domain Eukaryota; kingdom Metazoa; phylum Mollusca; class Gastropoda; order Trochida; family Trochidae; genus Phorcus; species Phorcus lineatus. Next base: position 17,032,996 of record OV121091.1, on the reverse strand, counting down.
AAGTTTTTATATTTGATTATTAATCTTCTTTTGTTGCTGACTCTTTGGCTATTATTGTTATCATTGCTCTGCAGGAGACTAGTGTTTGTAACTGTTTCGTTTGAAGGCTATAATTGAGATAGTCATGCATTGTCTATCTTTACTGTCAGTTCACACGGGGAGTTGTCCCATTTTGTTGACATCCTATTTTGTTGACAAGGGTTTGCATGTCATGTCGGCCCTTATTGACAAAGATAAAGTGAGCATCTTCTCTAATAGTATTGTTTCCTAGCAACTTTGTCTGGCCTATTTAACTCTGTGATGAATTGCCCTGATATCTGGAAATGAAATAGAATAACTTGATTTTGCATCATATGGTATCCTTAAAACATGCATTGTCTATGCATTTATTCAAGATGAATAGATTAAGAAATCCGCTTTTGATTATGAAGAAGTAGCTGTAATAGTATTATAGGGTTCTAAAAGTTTGACTCAACTTTGCTTGTTAAATGTTAAGTACACTTGAAATGGTGTCCATGTCTGTTTAACAGTTGGTTAGATTGACACTATTTCTTAGCTTTGTAATCTTTCATTGTATATGTTTGAAGCAAGTCATGACTCATCAGTTGCTTGAGTGACGTATGAGGAAGCTTTATTTATCAACTGATCTGTTTATGATGTTCATTCAATAATTCATGATGCTTGTTAGTAACTGTTTATTAGATATTTCATCAATCTATTTAGCAACACTGACCTACTTCAGCACAGGGGTGTTAAGTCAAATTTCCATAACCTTGCAGGTTTTGATAGGGGCATCTTAATTCTTACCCCTTTAGTATCTGTTTTAATATCTGCAATTTTTCTGAATTAATAAAAATTTAAAGAAACAAGTGAATGGTTGGGTATTTACTAAGCAAAAGTGGGTTAAATAAAGATACAATACCAGAGTTTCATAAAAATTTTATGAAATGGAAATGAGTTTAGTATCATATTTGATACTCACTGTATACATTGTCAAATGATTGTATTGCATGAAAATTGTTGATATGACCATTGCAGCTGTGCCTCTAATATTGTGACCTCATACTTAATGATTATTACATCACGTCAACCAGTCAAAACTTTGTTATAACACAAAGTGAGAGGATGCAGATATTTATTCACATGTTTCATGTTTCTCATAATGATACAATTCGATAAGATACGATACAGTCATGGTACATGATTTTTTTTATTAAAAGAAACATTGATTTTTGACAAGCACCTTCATTTTCAGGCAAAGTAAACAATAATTCTAAAGTCAACAATGTGTATCATGATGCGTCAGATAAAGTATAACTATTCTTGATGCTACTCAGCATATCCTCACACCTCTAGTTCATTTATTAGGCAGCCTTTATAGATAATGAATGAGATATTTTGTCCTGATTTGAGATATAGAATTAACCAACTCTGCCTCTAAACCAACAGACCAGTTCATTGATAACCTGAAAAAGGCTAAAAAGAATTCCGCCAAATGTTTTGCAGTTATTCTGATAACATTGTGTATTGTATACCCATTGTAAAGTGGAATTTATCCCCTTCTGAAGAGGGCAATACAAGCTAACTTCTATTGTTATTTGATACAACAGACCTGCTAGATAACATTGCATGTTATTGTCAGAGAATATGTATGAGATATGCAAGAGAAAGATTACCCTGTCATTCTAGCTATAGATAAAGAGAAAATAAAGTTCTGCACAAGTATATTTTTTTATCTACTTCCTTTGTATGGTCAGTTAGCAACACAAAGTATTTTGTTTGACTTCAGTCAGTTAGCAACACAAAGTATTTTGTTCGACTTCATGTCCAAAAAAATCTTGACTTGTAATTTCAGTTGTGTTACTTCATGAAACACTGTAAGGAAATTGACAGCGAGAAACCTGTGAAATGTCCAATACCTTGAAGTTGCGTCAATGCAAATAGTGATATAATATTTGTGTCACTGGCCTACTTTGTTTGTTTAGTAAACTAAGGAGATGAAGGCATGTGTGCGCTATCATGTTTATTATGAATTGTGTAATGTCGTAAGATAACACTTCTTTGAAACCTGAAGTGATTAAGGAAAAAACTGTAACATAAAATAAGTTTGTGGGACCGATTTGTATGCAAATGAACATTACATGGAAAATAGGTGAAGTCACTGTTACATACTTTATTTTTTTTAAAAATGTATCCGACTACAATTAATATTCAATGATAGTCTTGTTAGCTTTTTCTGTGATTTCCCAATACCTGCACATTTTGTAGCTAACATGCACAAAATGGAAATGGCTATTGCCGTATTTGATGCAATAAGTGCCCTCTCCTTATGAGCGCCCCGAACCAGGAATTTAAGACAAGTTAATGCCTTATTCTCATAACTTATCCTGCATGAAAGACCCAGACTGATCAATTGAAAACACACAGTACCAACCATGGTTTGCTAGTTCCAAGCAATTCTTGCAGGTTTCACTTCAATCCATAGGTACAACAGTGTTGTAGGATTTCTCCCTGCAATAATGTTTGCAGCTGTGAAATACTCTTGAAAGTGGCGTTAAAACCCCAAACCAACTCACCTCAACTGAAAGCATAATTTGAGTCATTTCCATTTATTAGGGATTTTCATTACACATACACCTGTTAAATACACTGGTATATTTTAATTCTGTATTGACGCATGCAAACTCTGATTTATGTTATTTAGATGGCAGAATTTGTTCTTAATTTTAGACGCTGAATGTCTAGACATTTTACTTATTCCACTGAATTTTATTGTGAGCCATTTTTATAAAGGCCTCCTTTTAAATTTTGTATTGGCGCTTATTACGTCAAATATTACAACAGATTTGGAGACATCAGGTTCTACCGGCAACAAACCAAAAATATTACGTTAATGAAGATGCTGAAATAGCAATGATTTGTAACAGTGCATTGTAATACAGTAATGCCCTTGCTTTCATGTCTTGTATGTTAAAGATTAATACGACTTGAGCTATCACAGAGGAATAGTCTGAAAATGTTTGTTTAATAATGAATAAATGTCTTGTATGATATCTATGATTTATTAGATTTTAGCAATCGTAGGGATATCGTCTGAATATGTCGGAAGAATAATTAGTTAACCTATACCTGCAGGCCCAAGAATTTTCTTTGGTTTCCTTCTTCAGCTGTTTGACTGTTCCCTTTGATAGTTTTGAATCATGTAATTAGTCCTTAAAGAGCCACTCCTTGAGTTGTTGGAGTCATATATGCCAAACTTAATCAATGGTGTCATTTGATCGCGAAGTATCGACTGTTACTAAAAGGACCCATTTTAAACCTTATTGGTTTTTTACAGTGACAATATGAAGATAAAACGTCACAATTATGATCGAAAACCGGACAGTGGCGCGCGTCAAATAGTCAAACGTAATTTTGGAGACGTATCTAAAACAGCCAGGAGGGCAGTTGGGAGTTGATATGTTGGGTTATATAATTAGTATCCATATATATTGGACTTGATATCTACACCTCTGTGCCTTTATAAGGCTGTTTTTAGATTTTCATGGAAAACCAATATTTGTCATATGTATGTCTTTTGGACATGAAAAGTTGAGATGTTTTGATTCTATATCACCACATATGACATTTAGGTTTGTCTCAAAGGTAAATGATATGTTATGAAAATCACGGAGTGGCTCTTTTAGTATAGGTTAGCGCTAATTGATATTGTGGATTTGTCTAGGTTCTGCTTTAGATTGAATTTGTCAAATGCCTAAATGTATGTATGCCTGTATTCATGTATTTTATAATGAATTTGAATGCCTTTACTAGACAGGATATATTTATTCTGGTGTTTTATTTGTGCAAGTTTTCAATATAATAACTGAACTTTGGCTGAGTATGAGGTTGTAACTCTTGCTGAGTATAACTCCAGTATAAAAGCTGTTGAAAGGCAGTTTGTCTCCTGAGAGGACGCAAAGACTTGTTAGATACAAACACTGCAGGGGAGCTTGTCTTATGTTCCTGTCTTCACCGCATGACGTATCACATACAGAAATAGTGCTTTGTTGGCAGAAATAGTCACAAGGCCTTCAGCTGGAAGAGATAAATTTAAAATTTCGCATTACCATTTCAAAACACATGGGATCGATGGAAACATTTTCTAAAATAAATGCTTTTTTACTTGTAACTATTAGTGAAGAATACCATAAAGAGGTCTTCATTAGCAAAATCATGTAATGAACTGATATCGTGTGATAACCTATATTTAGACAATCCCTTATCACAGATAATTCCCTTTGTTTACAGCTTCTCATTCCTGGATGTTGTCCACTCACATTTTTGCCCTGTTTAAGTCAGTACTAAAGTTTTAAAAACCATGATGATGATGATGATGATGATGATGGGAATACCAGGATTATTTCTGGTTAAGTCATGGATAGTGATACATTTTTAATACTATTAGTTCGACCAGGGATAATAAGTTTGCAGGAATATTACTAGTTAGACCAGGGATGATTACAGGAATAGCAGGAATATTACCGGTTAGACCAGGGATGATTACAGGAATAGCAGGAATATTACTAGTTAGACCAGGGATAATTACAGGAATAGCAGGAATATTACCGGTTAGGTCAGATATAATGATGGAATAGCAGGAATATTACTTGTTAGACCAGGGATAATTACAGGAATAGCAGGAATATTACCGGTTAGGTCAGATATAATGATGGAATAGCAGGAATATTACATGTTAGACCAGGGATGATTACAGGAATAGCAGGAATATTACTAGTTAGACCAGAGATAATTACAGAAATAGCAGGAATATTACAGGTTAGGTCAGATATAATGATGGAATAGCAGGAATATTACTAGTTAGACCAGGGATAATTACAGGTATAGCAGGAATATTACTTGTTAGACCAGGGATGATTACAGGAATAGCAGGAATATTACTAGTTAGACCAGGGATAATTACAGGAATAGCAGGAATATTACTGGTTAGACCAGGGATAATTACAGGTATAGCAGGAATATTACTTGTTAGACCAGGGATGATTACAGGAATAGCAGGAATATTACTAGTTAGACCAGGGATATTTACAGGAATATTACTAGTTAGACCAGGAATAATTACAGTAATAGCAGGAATAATACTGGTTGGGTCAGGGATTATTACAGGAATAGCAGGAATATTACTGGTTAGATAAGGGTTAATGATAGGTATAGGAGAAATAATTCAGTTTTGTCAAGAGATAATCATAGACATAGCAGGAATATTAGTGGTTAGACCAGGGATAATGATAAAAAGTATCAGGAATATAATGTGTTAGGCCAAGGATAGTGATTTGAAAAGCAAGACTTTTGCTGGTTTATTTGTGAAGTAAGCTGTTTCTTACCTGTCTTATCAATAATCTATACCTTGTGGACATATTCTTTGTGCAATGATATTTGGTTATGAACTTCTTTACTGTATTCAAGTTTTGTTCTATTGTGTCAATTTTAGTAGTGTATATATGAAAGAGATTGACATCTTTTAATTGATTTTAGAAAGAAGCATTGCAAACTCTTTTTTGTACTTGCCTGTCATGCTGCGCTTAAGCCGCGGTTAAATCAATACTTGGTTTAGTGAGCTGTTCGCATCTTTATTTGACCTGACTGTATTAGCAAGAAGATTTTTTTAAAATGGATCAGCTCATTTCAAATTGAAAAGGGGTTAAAATAATATACTTTTGTTTTAAGGAACTTAGATAATTTACTTTGAGCTCATCAGGCCAGATTTTTTATATTCATGGCATGACGAATCTGTCTAACTGACTGTAAACTTTTCTTTTTTGAGGATTATAAACCATGTTATTCCTAATGACAGCCACATTGATCAACCAGATGAACATATTTTCATCTTCTCCATATTAAAAGGACTGGAAAGCTGAAATCTTGTGTACAGACTAATTCAGCTATTATGACATTTTGACCTCTAATAAGATTGAATGAGCTAGAATCAAAACCAAATTTTAATCTTTTATTTCCCAGTTGCAAAAGGCCATGATAAGGTTATTCTTATGTACTTAATTTGTGTGACTTATGTTGTGTGATTCTTACATAATCTATGGTATGGAGACTTGAGAACTGTAGAGCCCTTGGCTCTATTCTAATCATTTTCCTTCAGCTTTCACAATATCAGTTTGAATAATTTCAGCAGGTTCTAGCGTTAGAAATTTTTTTAAGCTTATCACTTATGGATGAAATATTGCCCAAGTAGTGCTGGGATATAATTCCCTACTTGAAATGTTTTTATTTTCAAAATGATATAAGACTGTCAGGGACAAGTCCATTATTTCCCTGGGGAGTTCATTTAATGTAGAATCTGTTTTTGACTTAAGCATCGCCCACAACCTTATAACAAGCAATGTAATAAACAAGTGGGGTAATAGCTATTAGTCAGAGCATGTAGACACTCATATTGTGAATGTTCTAGGAGTACATGATATTCTTATCCTGTTTGCTTTCCACTTTTTAATGACATTTAACAAATACCAAAGTGGTGCATCATATCAATGTAAGAAAGATATATACTGTTATCAATTTTGGCTGGCAATATGAATTAAGAGGCTACAAACAGCTCATATGTGAGACTATATTTATTTCGACACTTTAGTGGTTAGACAATCCTTAGCAGTGAGTTGGCTTGGTTGAAAAATATGTTGGTCAAAGGTTAAAGTTAATAAGGCATATATTACACTGACTGACTGACTGATGATTAAGAATTGATGTACAGAGGATATTTGTCTTTTCTTGACAAATTCCATGTTTATCTCATCGAGTGAAGTAGAAAATTCATGTTATCATCTTTTACAGTACTACTTTTTTGTCTCACAAGATGAGATGAGACAAGATAACTAGTAAAGACAAAGTTTCTATTTATTTAATCGTTGTATCATTAAGGAAATAAAAAAGGATTTTCATTGTGTCATCCCCTGAAAGAATTTGTTACCTAATCAACAACATGACGTCATGAGCGTGTCATTTTGACAGGGCAGTTTTTGATGACGTCAGGTTATTGTTGTTATCGGTCACTAGTGAATACACGTTAAATGTTATTTTTACTATTGACTGTGTCAAGTTTTATTTTCAATGAAAGATCCTGGTATCTCACTGGCAATCATATGATAAAAGCTCATTATTTGAAAACATTTATTTCTGCCAAGTATTAAACATTGATTTCATTGCTAAGTCAAGAATGATAGTATGAATGATTTGAAAAACATACATTTTCCTTAATAAGAGAAAGGTTTAATCTTCTATCGCAATTTCTGTAGAACAATTCCCTAAATTCTATGATCAAATTGATAAGATTGAGTTTGATTTTACGATCAGGCTAAAATGCCATGCAAGAAGTGCTTTTATGTGGTGTGATATCAAAGTATTGTGTTAGTTGCTTCAGTGTATCGCACTGTACAGAAGTTATTTGATCTACATTACAGTTTAGCATCCAACCTGCTTCTCTGAGCTATTATTAGAGAAAACTGTTCTGTTTTAATTAGTATGCTTGAACCTGTCTGAGTGCGTCTGTTCAACTGGGAAACATTACTCAAATGCAAATATGGAAGTAATTTGATTTACCGCCTCTGTTGTACTTCCTCATTCACACATGATTTTGTGTTGAAACCTACTTCTGTACCTACTTCTTAATCACTTGAAATAAACCCCAAGTTTAGCGTTGTCTTTATGTGGGTTAATGTGTGATATTTGATGTCTAATTTGAATTTTTGGTTTAAATGGACACAAAACATTTTTTCAAATCGAGTTGAAAGCCATTTCCAACATTTCCATGTATATAATGAGTTAGTTCGTTATTCCTGCCTTAGGGGATGAATAACCTTTTATTTTGAATATTAAATATCAGATTAAAAAAGGAATATGATCATTAATAAATAGCAACATAAGTTCAATGAACCAAATCAATGCATAATGATGAAAATCCATGTAAACATTTATTAAATGCTGTGTTGAATTATAAGAGTAAATTATCTTGTGTAGTATCTAAGAGTGAGTTATTGTTTAGTATTGCCTGGGAAATATTACAGCCATTAGTGGTATTTTATGAAAAAAATGTAATATTCAAAATTTATTATATTAACCCTATTGACTGTATAAAACTATGTTATCGTTCATTATGTCTCTCGTTTGAGGGTCAGGAGATAAACTGTTTTGTATTGAGTTTCCATTGGCATTGACATTGCCATTGTTGCCCTAGTAAAACTTTAAATCTGTTAAAGTGTATTGTTCTCCCTTGACAATTTTTCTAAAACTACTTGACCAATTATCCAGAAATTTGACATACTTTGAAATGTATTAGATGTGCCTTTTTGGGGTGTCAATTTATTTTGTTGTTGTTTATAGCAGCAATTTGAAATTTATCAAAAACATTGAAGTAAGGTGTGTTGGTGGACGATGATATCTTCAGTAGCGTGGACTGTTTAGACTTTACATAGCTCCCAAAATGTTTAGGTCATTGAACTATTTCTGCTGTAGAATACTCTGAATAATTTAACATCGGGTTGGAATATCATTGAAATTCAATGCAGCTCTTCCTTGCTTGATATCCTCAGTTCCTTGTTTGTAGGTTCCATAAGTAAATATGACCAATAATGTCACAGGCTTTCTCCCAACTACGACTTCCTCTTTTAACTACAGTGTCATCACCACCTATTCAGGATGTTCTATGTAGAATGACTATTTTTGTCGTAATCAGTGTGGTTTATGTACTAATCTCAAACATGGCTGAGGGAAGAAATAGAATTATTGGAAGCGACTTGCCGAGATTACATGTACAAATTCAGGAGCATTAGAAGAAGCAGCCTGGTTGCCGCTGATGTGATATATGCCAGACCCTATGTGATATAGTGTATTCCACAGAATCAATAGTGCTGTCAAGGTTGGAATGGTAATAGACTCTACAGCTCTTTTACTCAGAACTCTCGGCGCTAAGGTAACTGTTATTTGGGGTACTCAAATCACTCGATAAATAGTTCATTTCTAGAGGATATATATATGTTATCTGGATACATCAATCATGTCAATTTCAAGTTGTGATTAGATGTTCTAGTGATTAAATCTGTTTCAATTTACTCTTTATTGAGTAGAGGGTTGTTACTTATATTCTATAAAAGGTTTTGAAAATGATTCTTAACTTATTGATAACCTATATGACACTTAAAGTTGTTTATTATTTGATAAAAATCAAAATATTAATATAAGTTTTCATTACTTGAAGTAAGGTTTCATTGTCAGTTTTGATACAGAATACAGATTTCTCATGAGAACCTAACGATGGTGTCCTTTCACAAAATAATCTTTACTGAAGTATGCCTTTTCTCCCATTCTTTGACATTGCACTACGGTTGCATAAGTTACTTACCTTAAGGCTTGTGAAAGGAGGCCCAGGTAATCAATTTATGATGTCACAAAAAAAAATTGAAATATTCGAAAAAAATATCTGAGGGTAAACACTGCATCATCTTTGTTGCATTGATCATTGCATGTAATCTAGGACTGATATCTGGCATAAGATATTACTCGAAAAGGCTTAACACCCCTTCACCTGTAACACTTTAATCTCTTTCTCCCTTGTCCAACAGCTGTATAGTTAAACATTGTATCAATGTCAGTGTAGTGATAAAGGATATAATCAGCAGGGAGATCAAGATCATGTTTTGCTTCATAAAGCTGTCCTTGTGTTCCATATACAGTAGGATTTCTAAGTGGATTCAAATCACACAAATTACCGTTTCAACCAGGCATACAAACAAACAATTAGAGATCAGAGTCTGGGAGGGTGATTATTTCCTGCCACTTTGGGCTGGGATTGATCATAACCTGTGCAGCAATGTTGGTCTACATAGAAGGATCCCAGTATTGATCTCAGGAAAAATCTACTTCTCGTCACCTTGTCATGTGGTCCTGTGGTGGCAGCGGCCAGTGGTTTTCTGGAATTGACTCTCAATCTCTGATAATTGGTTAAGCAATCTCTTTAAAAATTGAATCTATGCTTTCTGTTATGAGCCTAGTACTTCTTAACATAGTCCTAATGTTGCAGCGGTGTTTTTTTCGGAATAGACTGTCAATCTCTTGATAATTGATATAAAGCAATCTCTTTAAATATGGAATTTATGCTTTCAGTTATGAGCTTATATTACTTCTTGTTGAAGCAACGGGAGTTTTGTGGAATAGATTCTTTCACTCTTTTCTTTCCTTTGATGGTTATCATAAAGCTATCTCTTTAATCATAGAATTGATGCTTTTGGTTATGATGAGCATATATCACTTCGCCCTGTGGTTCCGTAGTACCGACGGCCAGTGGTTTTATTGATTTAAGGCTCATTTCTTTGCTTTTATGGTAAATATTGTAACCCATATAGCGCCAATTTCTTCAATAATGGAATTGACTTTTAGTTTTGACAAGCTGATGTTTCCCTTGACACTATTTGACTCTTTGATCTTATGGTATGTATAAACCAATCCCCTTATTGATGAAAATGGCTATTGGTTCTGATAAACTCTACTCATTAACCCTGTGGGTGCCAAAAGCGGAAAGATGTTTTATGAAGAGACTACTGGGTCCACCTGAACGGCGGTGACCAGGGCCTTTTTTCTCAGAGCAATATAACTAAGGGTAACCTTAACCCTAATTCTTTAATATGACACGATAAGGATTAGTGAAAGAAGACCAATCAGTTCAATAGATTTAAACTATTTTACGCTTTTCTTTGCTTTTTAGGTAGAGATAAACAAATCTCTTTAACGATTGAATTGACTTTGATTTTCAACACATCCCTTTATCCCTATGGATGCCGAAGACAGCTTTAGACTACCATGCTTAAGTTTTTTGTGAAGATGAGTCCACTTTATTTTTAGTTTGGAGTGGTTTTAGCTTCAAAAATATTATATTGATTTACTGTTGAAGTTTTAATCTATTTTCCTCATGTTACTGAAGGAACAATCTTGACATTTGAAAGAATCGTGTGTCGACTGAAAATAAGATCTGTACTTTAACAATCCTGGTGGTATTTAATTTATAAGATTCTTCATTGTGTAGGTTTCTATTTGATTTCAATTTACCTAGTGTTTTTTGCTTGAGTAGGCGACTGATGTGGTGTGATGTTTTGCCAATGTAGGGAAGTGAGATGTGAAATGGGGCAGGGGTAGGTTTGGTAGTGTTTGTTTTAGGTGTTGGGTTGAGGGTAGATTTGGATTTCTCCACATCCTTACCTAGTGTTGTTTTTATAATATTGATCAGTTTGAAAATAAACACAGCAAGGATAAATCTATAAGAGTTTGTCTGAGACTAGTTTAAGAAACTTGATTAAATGAGGTTATATAAACCTCTCCCTTTTGAATTGAAATGTATCTTTTTGACATTATAGGCTGTGATTGTTATTTAATTTCATGTTTTAGAATAATTTTGTTGTATTCATTGGATAATCTTGTGATCATTATGTTTTAATTATGAATTGGTTGGTATTGTATTTATTATTTTCTTACTGACAGCTTTATTATCAATTCAAGTTTGAAATAAGCAGGAATTTTTGGCAGAAAGAAGTGTTGAAGAAATTTTTTACAGTTTAATATAAAAAGAGTATGAAAAAAACATTCAAACACCATTCAAATTGAACCATGTCATCTACGGTAATGTAAACAAAACTGAAACTCAAGTGTACTTTTTTACCTCTATGTCAACAGGATATTTTGAGATGAAATTTGTAGGCTAATTGTCAAAGGTAAAGTTGAATGTTTGGTATTTTCTTGATCACCTTAAGTGAATTATCATAAACAGATGCTTGATGTTCTCAAGTGTTTCAATTGGGGGCGGGATAGCGCAGTGGTTAGTGCGTTCGGCTTCGGATCAGAAGGTCCGTGGTTCGAATCCCGCCAGGGGCTTGGCAACTTTGTCTGCAGTAGAGAACTGTTCTACACGCAGTCAGGTTTGGGTGCAATGCTACACTGAAATTCAGCGCAGTACCACCCATGGTTTGCTAGTTCCAGCCGATGCTCGCAGGTTTCACCGCAATGCATAGCCACAATGGTGTTGTGGGCTTTCTACCTGCAATAATACTAGCAGCCGCGATATAAATGAAATGATCTTGAAAGCGGCGTTAAACACCAACTCACCTCACCTAAGTGTTTCAATTAAATGGAAAAAATTACTCTTCTGTTTAAATTCACATGAGGAAGAAAAGTTATTAATTATCACCCATGGCTGCTCCAATCATCATAATATAAGTTTTCTAACTCACTCACTGTGAATTACAATTATCCTCTGACAATTTTGTGTGGTGATATCTTAATCTTCTTCAGAGGTGACTGACCTTTTGATTTAGGATTAAGTAAAGGAGAAATAATGCAACATGGCTCTTAAAAAGATAACATGACCGTTGTATCAAAAGTGTCATTTACACCTTCTTTGCAGTGGACTGAATGTCTCCCATTGTTCACATGTCGCATGCTTCATGAAGGGTACAAATCATATTGTTGGGAGTGTTACGAGATATATTGACTTTGAGGGCTGTATGATCAGAAGGAATGGGGAAACAGTGACTGACTGCGCCGACCTTGGGACTGATTGTATTGCCTCCATCGTATAGCCATTGATTGGTCGAGTCTTAATATCACGCACAGTTAAAGGTACTCTTTGTTTTGTGACATTGCTTATATAATCTACCTTATTACATATTTGCTTCATTTATCACCAATTAAATTAGAGTATGGCTGTTCTAGTTGTCACTGAACTAGTTAGTTAATAGTTAAGTTTTTATAACTGAGAAATTTTAGAAATGGAATCTTTGAATGGCTTTTGAATGTTATGTTTTAGTCTGCAGCTACAAATGTTAGATCAGTTAAATATGACTAGATTCACTGTTACTTATTTGTCTACCGATGTGTTTTAGTTGTAGATTTAAAAAAATTCTTTTGCAGCCTTTTTGATTATATCTGTCATTATTTGTACATAATCATTACAAAGCCTTTTAATTTCAAGGGGAATTTAAAAAATAAGTGAAATTTTTTATAGATGGATAATAAATAAATAATGTCATGCTTTCGAGTGTTTCTTTATCATAAATCCGATCACAATTGAATCCTTAATTGCTCTATACGCCATTACATTTATTCTCTACCTAATCACAGACTAATAAAGATAATAATACTATTGACCCAACAGCTGATATGAATCACTACCTATCCACCCTTTGCATCAAATGAACCAGTCCAACTTGTCTTGAGCCAGGTTGTCAGTTTCAGTCAATCTGCCTAGAGAATGCCTGGGTTGTATTAGAGGCCCTGTTTGGGTTAGCAATTCTTTTCTACAAATTGCAAACTCCTTTTAGTACAAGGGCCCTGTTGGGGTTGATAACATTTGAGTGATGTATTTCCCTCTAGTTAAGAGACTCTTTCCCATGAAATTGAGCTGTGTAGATTGATAGATTTGAAATGATTTTTTAAATAATCCAATACTTGTAAGTCATGAATAATCACAAATCCTCTTAAAACCTAATATTGCTGATGGCTGACATGGTCCCCAAGTGGCATTAAACAATAATTGCTTGCTCACTCACTCTACCCTATATAAGTAATACAACACAAACATATTTAACGGGAAAAACCTGTCATTTGAAGAGTAAATTCTATTCTTAACTGTTCTTTCTAAAAGCTTTAGATAGCAGTTTCTATTGATACAAGGCATATTTGTTGATAGCAAGGATAGGTATTTCAGAAATCTGAAAGCTGTGCCTTGTGTGCTTATCGCTTTCCAACAGACACCAGATGTTGAGCTCAAGACATGCAGTATCAGACAGACTTCTTTCTTCCGCTTGCAGCTAGACTTGGCCAGTAGAACTTGTGTGAAGTGCTGAATTGTACCAATTAAAGATAAAAGATAAGCCTTGTAAGAAAACATGGAAGTTGGGTTCCTCAGTCCTCAAATATCCAGAAAAAGCGACCATCCTCTATTTCAAAGTCAAATGAAAATTTCGGCAACTAGCTGTATATTCTTGTCCAGGACTCGTTTTTCGATCCACCTAATGGTGTTTCATGTCTTTATGTATTTCTTTACAAATAGTTAAGCAGATAACCATTGCAAAACACACAGGTGACATAACGTCTAGATGTGTCCAAAGTCTTTGATACCCGCTTGAGTAATTCCTTATTCAAACACATATGACGCATGTCACTTAGATTAAGTAAATGCACTTGATTATCTTGTTGGTAATATAAACAAAAAGAATCTTAAAGTGAATCACATAAATATCGATCAACTCAATCTTTTTGTTTTCTTATTTAAGATACAAGTCGGTCTAGCTATCCAGTAAATAATTAGCTGTAAGCAATTTGTCTGCATAATGAGGTGCCACTGTGATTGGGATACTCATTGTTATAATACTTTGTATTTGTATTGAATAGAGTTTCTAAAGTGTGAACAAATTTAACATCCAAAACTGAGGGCATCTGTACATACCACTCGTGTTAATTCATGTTGACAAATATATATGTATATATATCTACAAAGTATTAAAAAAAACCTTTCCTAAACAAAATGGATGAAGTTTGACTGTCTTTGGCCCCTCAAAGGGTTGGCGCTCTAGTTGATTATCATGGATATTTCAGTTTTTTGAGTGAGCGGGATAGTGCAGTGGTGAGTGTAATCGGTTTCTGATCAAGAGGTCCGGGGTTGAATAAACTTTTCTGCAGTAGAGAACTGTTCGACATGCAGTAAGGTTTTTCTATGCTTTACTGAATTTCAGTGCAGTACCACCTGTGGTTCGCTAGTACCAGCCATTGCACGCAGGTTTCGCTGCAATGCATAGCCACATTTCTGTTCCGGGCTTTCTCCCTGCAATAATACTAGCAGCAGTGACATAAGTGAAATACTCTTGAAAACGGCATTCAACCCAATCTCATCTCACCTCACCTCTAGTAAACAGTTCAATACTATACGAGTACAGATGTGACTCCTGATCAATAGTCAGGTTTATAAAGAAACTAAGTATCGTACACATTGTTCAGCCCCTTGGAAATCCATAATACGTTTCATCTTATCTTTTAACCATTTACATGCCAATTCAGTTATATTTCAGGTGTGAAATCTTCAACTCAAACCCTACCTGATCTTTATAGTTCGCTTTGATAAAAGTTTTGTTTAGAAAATCCACCATAAAATTTATGGCCCCAGAGGTTGAATGCGCGCCACCCCCTCTTTATAAATTACTTCATTGTCCACTGATGTTAACCCTTGAACACCAGACTACTTAACTTGTTACTTGTTAACACCTTAACTTGCTGTACATATACCAATCTGTAAACAAGTGTTTTGCTTTTGGTTAGTGACTGACTGCATGTAACAAGCTGTGTTGGTTGGTTGGCTGTCATGACTTTGTTTATTACTTCCTAATATTTACCCCTGCTTACTTTCTATTGCTTAAATACATTAACCGACATGTTGACCAATCGGTCATAAGTTTGCCTGACCACAGGCTTTAACTGCCCGGATGTATGAGCCGTATTATAGTTGTACTAGTACGACTGTACTTTCATGATATTATGTAGCATTGTTCGACCATGTTTGACCGGCTCTTTGTATTTGTGCATCAAGACTGTATACAAGTTTAGTGTATTACTTCTGTAATGTATATGCCCATGCCTATATGCTACCTTTATGCATTTACAATGCATACTTGATCTCTGTCAACGAGCTTTGCTTGACCTCAGATTAGTGACTGACTAGATGTAAGTGGGGAATGGTTATGAATTCTGTCGAGACTTTGTTTACTATTTCTCACATGTATACCCCAACCTACATGCTTCTACCTATATACTTATAATAACTGTACACATAAACATCAACCGATTTGTCAACCAGTGTTTCTGACCCCATGTTATCGACTGACTGCATGTAACCGGCTGTGTTGTTACTTGTTGTTCAAGACATTGTGTAACACTTCAGATACGTATTTCATTACCTACCTGCTTCTACCTACATACCTATATGCCTATACACAAAACATTAACCGATCTGTCAACCAGTCTTACCGACCGAGGGTTAGCGACTGACTGGATGTAACTGGCTGTGGCGGGGCTGTAATACAATCATCCTAGCTAGACTGCTGGCAACAATACAACAAAACGAGACCAAATTACCCCATTTCAGCTTGACAGACTATACAGTTCAAGTGAAAAGGAAGAAAATGCTGTGATTTGCGACTGAGCTTTTGATGATTATTTGATTTCGATGGCAAGTGGGTTCACTGCTTGACAAACGTCTCAAATGAGTCTGTCTTGCAGGGTTGTTTGACTCTGTCAATATGCTTTACTTTCAATCCTGTAGTGTAGTGCTAGAAATAGTTAACAGATTTGTTATTCAGGGAATAAGCTATGCTCTAAAATCGGATGTTAAGTTTAGTGATAAACTGAATTTTGGACTGTTATTCATTAAGTGAATGAACTTCAAAGTTGAAATGTTTTGATGTTGATCCAAACACACCTAAAGTGACATTCTCACTTTCCCTCCAACACTTCATCTGCAGATACCATAGGAGTCTGTGTTTATCTATCTCAGGCAATGGGCCATGGCGTAGACTAAAATATAATCTGAAATATTTTAATAATTTACTGTTCCTTCATCCATAATGTTCTTTTCTTTGACTCCTAGTGGTTAGCGCGTTCGGCTTCGGATAAGGAGGTCAGTGGTTCGAATCCCGCCAGGGGCTCAGCAACTTTGTCTGCAGTGGAGAACTGTTCTACACGCAGTCAGGTTTAGGTGCAATGCTACACTGAAATTCAGCGCAATACCACCCATGGTTCGCTAGTTCCAGCCAATGCTTGCAGGTTTCACCGCAATGCATTGCCACAATAGTGTTGCGGGCTTTCTACCTGCAATAATACTAGCAGTTGCGATATAAGTGAAATAATCTTGAAAGCGGCGTTAAACCCAAACTCTCCTCACCTCTTTGACTCCTAATTTCATATTTCAGTCAATCTAGACTTGCTGAATGTGAACCTAGACTGTATTAAAGGCTCCTTTTTATACACAGTCATGAAGCAGGACTAGCCATGGCGCTTATTGCTGAAATATTGCTCAAGAAGCTCTAAAGAAAAACACTCGGCAATGGACAGTGAATCCATCAATATTTCCTCTATTAAGTTTAGCTTTAAGTAGGTCTTCAAGAATGGTTGGGCCCTTTTAGGTTAGAGTGAAATAGAATCAAGGCTGCCATCACCAAATTTCCTCAAATAGTCTATAGGTGCACTGCATTCAAAAAGATGTGTTTAAACAGGTATATTTTTTGGATCATCCTCCTAATAATTTGTAACATCTGCTGGTTAGATAAGGTGTTGATGCAAATGAGAGAAAACTTTAGTACAAGGAAATACGACACAGTATGTTGTTGAGAGAGTGAATCAAAGTAACATCCAATGTGCAAAGCTTATTGAAACCTACATAAATACTTTGCTTGGCTGACTGAACCTAAATGAATACTTTGTTTGGCTGCCTGAACCTACATGAATACTTAGTTTAACTGAAACTTACATGAATACTTAGTTTAACTGAAACCTACATGAATACTTAGTTTAACTGAAACTTACATTAATACTTAGTTTAACTGACTGAAACCTTAATGAATACTTCATTTGGCCGCCTGAAACCTCAATGAATACTTTGTTTGGCTGCATGAAATATACATGAATACTTTATTTGGCTGCCTAAACCTAAATGGTAATTTGTTTTGGCCGCTGAAACCTTAATGAATACTTTATTTGGCTGCCTTAAACCTAAATGAATACTGTATTCGACGAGATAAGTGCCTGGGGCGTTTAAAAAATTAGTAAAAGGGGGCGCTAATTAAATCGATAAAAATTGTCCTCAAGTTTAGTCTTGAAAGTGTTTTCGTACGATACACATGTCTTTGAAATATTATTTTGTAACTTTTATCATTTTGATGGTGGCTGGGTGTCTTGAAATACCCTGTATTCTTCACCTTAGTGGAAGTAAAAGACTTATTGCAAGACTGAAAAACCTTCCTCAATGAATCCACATTCAAGGTAAGCAATGTTTGGTGGGCGCTAAATCAATTTGATTACTTTGATTGGCTGCCTGAAACCTACATGAATACTTTGTTTGGCTGACTGAAACCTAAATGAATAGTTAGTTTGGCTGCCTGAACCTAAATGAATACTTTGTTTGGCTGCCAGAGTATCAATGACTGATAGTACTGCCCTGTCAACTTAAATATTTATACAGATGAGAATCATCAATCTGTTCTGTTTATTTCTTTCGTGGTCGAGAGCTGAAAATCAATAAGTTCCCAACCCAGTGAGGGCCTCCTTTGAATACATCTGTTGCTTAATACTTGAACATGTGTCGTAATGCCAGTAACACCAGGTAAAGACCCTATCCATTATCTATATACCTAGGTATGTCTGTGATCCCGTAATTAGGCAGTGAATATTGGCGGAAAGGCTTTGAAACTCTATATGACATTTCATTTCTGCTTTAGATCTTTTTGTTTCATAGCCTGTCAGTTTAAGCTATTACTTTCACGACTGATATTCTTTTGTATTTGTGCATGTTGATTCTGAAAGGGTTCCCAAGGGAAATAAGTACTTTGCTGACTTTCATTGTTGTTGTGTTTAAGATGTTTAGGTGAAACGACTTTACCTTCAACTAATGACGATTTATTTAGTCCTTTATTCAAGATTGTTGAGCATCACATACTGATATGATAAATTAACTATATCAGTAAGAATATTACTTATCATCCTACATAAAATACAATACCATACCTTTAGGCCTCTGCCCTGAAAAAAAGGTTTCACTAAAAATGTATTTTTCAATATTTTGTATGAAATAATATAAAAAAGGAGTCCTGTACAATTCTTAATTTCAGGCCTATGGCTGAGACAACTAGACTTGCCAACATTTTCTAGACTTAAGATGGCTCCTTTAATATTTTGCCATAGGGTCTGGATGACAGACTATACCATACCTTTAGGCCTCTGCCTTTATTTGTTTTTACCTTCACACACATCTATGATGCATAGACTGTAGACTAGCTTTGATTGACTCCAGTGTATTGCATTTTAGTGAACAAGAAAAATATATGAATATAAAATATATCTCATTTAGGTAAATAGTTACAAAAAGTCACAAGATATAAAAACTGGATCAAGCATTATTATTTCTGACTTTAATTGCACGTTTATTAATTGATCTTTGATAAGAAAATTCAAACTGTGAAATTACTTTTGTTCCTGAAATGATATTTAACCATATTTAGTCAATAACAACCTAATAGCAGTAATTATTATGCGGAAAGAGAGAAACAACATCTGACATTTGAATTTATCTAAATACTTTATCAATTGGCATAAAACTCAACATTGAAATGAAAGCAATTGCCATTACGAACTAGAAAAAGTTATTTGGCATTACTTATCAAGATGAAATGATCAATACAATGTAAGAAGTAACAATTGTGTTGAACCAGATTGGAATGATGTCTGACATTTACAGTATACTCATTGCCTTGTCTATTGCAGGCTAATTCTGTTAATGACTGCCGTTGTAGCCAGACTTTGTTAACTTTGGCCAAATCATCGTCAGCAGGTGTTTACCCGATTTAATAAAGAAAACCATTGTCCTTCAGAAGTTAATGAGTTGTAGGATCGTGAAGAGAGGTTATTGATCCTAGACTATTGGATACGGGAGAATAATACACACTGCTCGATTTATCTCGCTCCTGATTAGACATTGTTGTCTCAAGTACCAGCCCATATCACACGCCTGATACCATGTTTAGTGTAATACAGGCATTACCATTAACCTAGTATTTGTTATGAGGTTATTTTCTTGATGCAATTTACACCATCTGTATAACATAGTATCAGAATGCAAATGTTTGATTTAACTGTTTTGCACAAACCAGGTTGTTCGCTTATTCCTGACATTATACAGATTAAAGGCAACTCTTTTGAACTGTTCTACTTAAATACTCTTAATTGCCTGTTTACAGGAATCAATTGTGTTAAAAATATATTTAAAAATCTGTTGACAAGTATCAAAGATTGTCAAATTGAAGTTAAAATCAACGTAGTACACGTTGAATTCAAATTTTAACTCCAATGCCAATCTGCTGTGAGTGGCTAGTTTAGAGAAATTAAAAGTTTATTTATTTGAAAACTCAACTCGCCCCTTTGTTTTCAGTGCTGGACCAAAGGGCGATAACTTGTACGAGTGGGTGTCCACAATCCTGGGCCCCAAGGGGTCTGTGTACGAGGGGGGAGTCTTTTTCCTGGATATACATTTCACTCAGGACTACCCCTTCAAACCTCCAAAGGTGAGTGTATCAACTATTACGTACTATCTTTGACTTGTCTTTGGAAGTGAAAATTATGGTCCATGAAGATTTAAGTTACGGTCTATGGAAGTGAAATTCCTTATAGTAAAGGATTTAATTCTCACATTGCATTCTCAGTTGATCAAGAAACAAGTAGCCCTTCAAAGCCTACATCAGGCTGGTCACTGTGTAGAATCTTCAAAGCCAATTAAATATCATTGTCATCTTCTGTAGCAAAGAACAGGATCAGTACTTCCTGGACAACTCCTTGATAACTTTGTAGACAGAGTTAAACATACAATTGTGTAGTTTATTAAATAATTTACAGCTTTCTGTACTTGGTATCTGTAAGAAGACTTTCTTCATGCTATGAAACTTATTTTTCAAATACATTTCTTTATTCTTTAGGTCACCTCACTCAACCAGTAAATGCTTCTCTTATTTTGCATATCTTTTGTTTAACAAGAGTTTCTATTTAGCTAGTACATATGGACAACGCATCGCATCGAGAAAGAGGTTAAGTCCTCATCATTCCCTTTAGATTGTTACTGTTAGGGTAGTTTGACATCACGATGAAAAGAAATTAATATCAAAATCAATTCAGTTAGGTAACCCCTGGCCTGTTTAAAGCTTATGTTTCTTGTTGTCCTAACAAAGTATTTATCCAGGCATTGAGTTCATTATAAATAGCTTTACATGAGTAGTGTATCAAAGGCTGCTATTTTTGTACACCGAGTACTTGCTGGCTTTCGTTTTATGCAAGCACAGTGGTATTTCCTTTCACCGAGCTATGCCAAATGCCATATCAAATAGCGGTTTCTTTCATTGGGGGCAGACAGGGATCATGTTTGAGCCCTTCTCTTTTAGTTGCAATGTTTTTATACTTGGATTAGTGTACAAGCATCCACTTGTCATCTCAATGTAACTTCTATGTATTAATTTTGCAATGTTGGAAATGAAACATGATCTTAAAATGTTATTTGAGAAATTTTTTATCATTAAGGCAAAATGGACTGAAATATGATATAAAAATGGGTAAGAAGAACAGCATTTATTTAAACTTTATTTTATTTGAAATTTTAATCATTCTAATTTTGTAGACCCCTCTAAGTGAAATTCATCTCTTGAAAGAGGATTAGTGTAGTTTTTAAAACTGGAATAAAATTGGGTAGTATAATTGGAAAAGTTGTAACAAAAAAGAATGTCTTGGTCTGATGCCAAGAGTTTATAATACTGAAATGTTGATGCTTCAGCAAGTTTTGTACTTAAATAATCATTCATCGCCCTTTTACTGTTTATGGCAATTTAAGCTATTTCATTTCTAAAGAAATTTCTTTTCTTTTCTGTATTTGGAAACATTTTTGATTTTTGATATCACTTGAACAGCTCTTAAATGATTCCCTAATTTTGCTGACTTTGTATTGTTGATTAATCATAAATTAAGGTCATTCACTTTATTGCTTTTGTTTGAGGTTTACAAATACAATGAAATATGTGACTAAAATGATTTTTAGAAAAAATGTAACTACTCATGAATCTTTGGTGAATTTTATAATGATTTTTTTCTGGATCTTATTGTTAAATGTGTCGCCACTGACTCAGTCAGATAAGGTCTCGAAGATAGGGTTTCACATTAGCATTAATGATTCATGAATCTGAGAGAAAACGGAGAAATATCCTCATCTATCAAAGATGTAAAACTACCCATTTTGTGAAGAATTTCACTTTGCAGTGATACGCTCAAATGACTCAAAACATTTTATCAATAAATGTATTTAAAGGAAAGAATATAGGGATGTAAATCATAACAATTCTAGTCAAAAACAGATTTCAGAATAGAAGTTAGGTTTATCTGTGTCTAGTTCTTAATGTTTGCTTTACGTCAATCATATGGTGTTGTAAACCAAATGAACTGCCAGAAGACACTGTTGCTTTGTTTCCCCGGATTATTTGATTGGCATTTAATTGGTATTGTAAGGATAGAATTTTGTAAATACCAGACTCTAATGAACACGAGGTTATGATTATTTGGAAACAGAAGGAATTGATCTTGAGCAACAAGGTTTTATATTTCAGTCTCTAGGAGAAGAAACTGATATAGAAACAATCGTAGCCATCTATCATAGCAAATATGGAATTTGAAGACCTACCTTCACCTTCATTTGCTTGGCTTTTTAGAGATTGAAACTTCAACTAGATAGATCCTGATGTGATGAAATAAATACTTCTGCTAAGTAACCACCTTGATATTACATTAATATCTATATGTCAAAAAAACAAAATTGATTGAGAATTAATTAGTGCCAGGCTGGTATTTAATCTAGAAGACAGACAACAATCTCGTACGTAGTTTTCTCTTAGCCTTCATCAGTTACTTAAAGAGCCACTCTGTGATTTTCATAACATATTATTTACCTTTGATGCGAACCTAAATGTCATATGTGGTGATTCAAAATCAAAACATATTTACTTTTCATGTCCAAAAGACATATAAATGACAAAAAGTGGTTTTCCATGAAAATCTAAAAACAGCGTTATAAAAGCACAGAGGTGTAGATATCACGTCCAATATACATGGATACTAGTCATATAACCTAACAAACACTATCAACTCCTAACTGCCCTCCTGGCTGTTTTAGAGGTCTCAAAATAACGTTGGACTATTTGACGCGCACCACTGTCCAGTTTTCGATCATAATTGCGATGTTCTACCTCCATATTGTCACTGTAAAAAAAACAATAAGCTTTAAAATGTGTCTTTTGGGTAACAGTCAATACTTCGCGATCAAATGACAACATTGTTTAAGTTTGGCATATATGACTCCAACAACTCTCCAAGTGGCTCTTTAAATAATCTATGTTTTGTCATTCATGCTGAATCAAGATGACATTTCAAGCCCACTTTCACCCAAGCAATTTATAAGACAAGCAGTAGTGTCTTGCAATAATCCTAATCATAATTCCATCTTTCTGATTTGAATAGCCACATTGCACGTCATTTACATTATCATAGAAAAAACTTCGTATTTCGATGGACTGTTATCTTCAATAAACTGTTATTTTCAGGTTAGTCAGTCTGTTGTTTGAATCCTCAGTGTTTCTAAATGCTAAAAGTTTTGTTTCATGTTGATGGAGAGCGATTTCAAACACAGTCTGATTAAAATGGACTGTGCTTAAAGTAATAAAGGTTTTGAAATAATAACTTTATCAAGATTTGAACTAGTTGTGTTGAGGGCTTTCCTCTTCAAATGGTATGACAGCAGCCACATGCTGGCAAAAGCATTCAATAAGTAGCTAGGGGCAAGTGAATCATGCGTTTTCCGCCATCCCTCTTTGAAATGCGATGGTGTGATTTGTCTGCTAATGACTAGGTTTTGTTTGCACTAAACTAGTGTGAGAGTTCTTGATAAAGTCAATATTTCAAAAATTTTATTCCTCCGAACAAGGTGGATTTAAATCAGACTGTTTCAAACATGGAATATGACTCAATATTTAGTGCTAGTTGATCCTCTGCTCAAGTGTGACATAGCAATTATCCTTTTTATGTTAAACCCATCAAATAGATCCAGCTTTCCGGGAAGTTCTGCAGTGTTTAAATACGTTGTAAAATTAATTACACAAAGGTTATTTGCACGTAACATTTAAACCAAATTAGCTACTTATCACTAACCCTCTACTTTCAGTATTATTCAGAGTTCTTAAGAGGTATATGTATGTAGGTATGACGACGTGTTGGTAATGATGACACAGGAAATTGGATGGATTTTAATTTGCAGTGAAAGATACACTTGTTGCACCATCAGGGAGGTGGTTTGAACACCACTTCCTGTATACTACTTCCTGTATGTTGCCCGCAATGTTTTAACAGGACGTAGATTAAAGGGGCACAGAGTATGTTGTAGAGTTAAATAAAGCAAACTTCATAAATGGTGTTATCTAATCGACAAGTAGTGGTTGTTTCTGAATATTAAAACCTCTGCTTATCAGTAGCATAGTCACAATGAACAGGAAAATAGTCGAGATTTATGATCGAAAACCGGACATTTGCACAGGCCAATGACTCAAGCGTAATTTAGGAAATTTCCTTATAGCTGATACAAAAACAACAACTTTAGGTTGATATTGCTTAGTTGGTCATTTAACTAATTTACATGTAAATGGGAATCTGAATTTCGACTTCTTAGCATTTATGTGGCCGGTTTTAATTTAACAAGAAAATGTCATAATTTTGCCATTTAAGAGAAAAAGATGCATTTAGATAGGTGATTTGAACTAAACTCTGGTCATATGATATTTTGTATTGTTTTATTTATATAAAAAATAATGAAAAATTCTGTGTCACTTATATATGTGATTACAACTTTATCAGTTTCGTTATCTTTAATAGCACAACGAATATGTAACAATTGTTAGAATGAAAAAAACTTGGATGTCTATTCATTGATTTCATCAAATGAGATAAGAGAAATGTTTTTATTAAGATCATCCCTGCAGTGCAAATGCACATTAAGCATTTCAAAAAGCACAAAATGTATACAACATTTGTATAACTTTAAAAAAAATCCTTATTATACGTTTATCACTGAATTTAACAAATTAGACAAGACAAAGTTTTAATAAAGTTTTAATTAGTCTTCCTTCACTGCAAATAATGGTTATGCATTTCAGTTAACATTAAATGTGTTTAACATTTGTTAGAATTTTAAAAATCAATAGAATTCGTTTCTAATCATTGAATTCAACAATTAAATGAAACAAATTATGTTTGAGATCATCCCTACATAGAAAATACAGGTTAATCATTTAAAATAGCACAAAATGTATATAACATTTTTAGAAGACAAATCAGTCTGTACACAAGTAAACACAGACAAGCACAGTAACTCCACAGGTGGCCTTGATGTTATTTATAGTTCTAAGCAGGGAGAGCATAGGGTCAAACAGGGTGCAAGTCTGTCCATTCAACTGCAGTCAATAGCGTTGAGGCTGTTAGCATCAGGCTACTTGGAGAATATCATTATCAATGGTGAAATGTTCTTGTGATTTTAATATAGTGAGAGACTTGTTTGTTTAACCTTTAACCCAAATAAAGTTGGTTTGAACATAGTTTTGATCACTGACTGTAATTCATAATATGCTCAACAACTAAAGTTAAGGAACACCCTAATAATATTTAGGCATTATAATGATCTTTATGTGAACTTTGGATTGTCTTGTGGTCAAAGTTAGCGTGATTCTTAACTTAATCAAGTAAATCTAATGATAAATCTACCTATTAACTTTGAAAAGCAGATCTAGATAGTTATTAACACTTTCAGTTGCTTAATTAAGCACTGGATCAATTTATAAAAACCAATTTTCTTACCTGCTAGTGCTGTCTGAAGTAATGTTTTAGAAACCTAGGTTTTAATGCTCTGTATTGAGGTAGTGCAAGAAACAATATGAAGTATTGATAAACTTCCCTGCAAGATACAACCTGCACCAGTTCCATGACCTACTATCTTAAGCCTTGCAGCAAATCCCTTAATTTCTGAGCCTGCTCTGTTCTCCATTGAGAAAACTTATGAAGATATATCGCCTATCAGCAAAATGGCCGCTACACTCAAACCAGCAGCAGCATAACATCCCAGTGATGAAGACTGCCCTGAGTTTTGTGTTACAAAGTTGGTATCGATAAAGTTCAAGGACTAGTTTGTTGATTGATATTCCCAGTGTTGTAGGAAATCGATAGTGTTTAATTATATACCTAAGAAACAAAGAAATTTGATGGTCTCTTTCTATACTTATTATATCAGATGTCAGTGTTGGAGTGTTCTTATCTTTTCAAAGTGAGGAAAGAAGAGCACAGTGTTGCAACTTTGATCTCATCTAAACTTGATATCTGTAATAAAAGTCTTCTTGTGGTACTCTGTCGACATTACTCTGGTTTCTTTCATGCTGTCCTCGGAGTCATAATTCCCCTTCCCATTTCACCTTTGATGCAGCTTCTTTACCTGCGGGTTACATTATATTCCAGAAGAGACTACTTTAAGCAGGTAGCAATGTAAGATTATTCCTTCTCTTAGCTAGAGTGCTTGAAAACAATTCCATGCATGTCATATCCAGTTTGTATCAAGAGACTTTCAAATAATCTGAAGTTTCATATATCTTATGGCAAATGACTTTGATGACCCATAATTCAGACCATTTAAAACAACGAAAGTTTGCTTGCGCTCTAGTTCACAGCACTGTTACCCTATACTGTATTAATGGACTAGTTCAAATGAAATGAGAATCAGTTTTGGGGTGTTTTAGTTATGGGATTAGACCTGCAAATTAGATAAAGTCAGACTTATTTATTATGCAATTTACTTCTTCATAACTTTATGAAAAGAAGAATTATTTTGACAAAATTTTACCTGTGTCAGGTCAGTGATGGTAATGCCAATGAAAAGAGTTATCCAAGCTTGTGCTATAAAAGCTGATATGCATGAGGACAAAGTCTTACAGTTTAGCTTGCTGTTTTTGCTATTTTCAAAGAATGAAGGTTATCATTGTGCATCTCTTCCTCCCAGATTTATCACTGGTACTTACTTCTTTGAGAGGCATTTAGAAGTTGGTGAGATGAATAGAGAACAAGTTATATGGATTTACAACTTCTTTATTGCAGGACTGCGACATTACGGTGTAGATACTAACACCGTTATCAAGCAACTGGTACCTAATTTGTAAAATAATTTTATATTATCCAACCTCATTCTCACAGTATGACTAAGTTTGGGCATCATTCAACAACCACAGTATCTTTTCTTCCAGCTGATAGCTTCCTTTACTGTGGGCTGATTCTTGCACAATATTGATCTTCTTAGTGAATTCCTTCTGGGCCGCTCTCTAGTTTATCATTGTGTTATATGCTCGTGCTGGTTAAATATTAGATTAGTTGTAGACAGTAGCACTTGTTAAATATTGGACATACACAATTGGTCTATGGCTGTCAAGCACAGGCGATAACCCAATGTGATGAAAGGTGATGACACAGCACTATTGAGCTAATTCCTTCATGGAATCGTTTGAAGGTTTTTGATGTGAGCTGAAGGGCAGGAAGTCAATTACAAGATTTATTAGCAGACTGAGCTAGGGTTGAATGAGTAAATGTCTTCATAATCTGTGATGTGCATGTCTTCAATTCTGGGAGTGCTCACTTACGGGCAGTTGCTCTTGGCAATATTTGCTTTTGCAACATCTAGATGTGTCAGTTGTAAACTGCATTGCATATAGTTACATACATGTACATACCGCTGGTTTATAGTTTGACTAATTTGTAAATCATATTATGAGAATATCTCTCAAATATTTTGATTGCCTAATTGAATAATACAAGGACTGATTTAACAACTGTTGGGGCAAAATCTTCAAGAAACTAAACAGAAAATGTTGACATGTTAATTGTTTTCCTTCAGTACTGTTGTCATTTAATTATTATGCTTTTCTCAATTTAGAACTAATAACAGAGAAAAGGTAAACCTGCATGTATATTTAACTCATATTGTTATTCAAACAGCAAAGTGTGGCAATATTAATGTCTCTGACAAAGAAAAGGTTAACATGCCATTGTAGTTGATTTTATTCAGGACTGATAGTCGTTAGCTTTATCATGCTGGATCACACATGTTGCAGCCTAGACGTAAAGTTAGTCAATGAACTATTGTAATAATTTACTATATTTTTTCCATTATAGTCTGCAGACTCCTAATGCGTGTATGCAGTTAAATCTAGACTAGCTGAATGAGGATCTAGACTGTAATACAGGATCCTAATTGGTACATGGTCATGAAGCGCCCTGTACGGTCTAGACCACCACTCAGTGGCTTGTTGACAATGCTGATGTGGTTTATGTGAGGTCAATGAGCTGGGAGCCACACACACCACTGATGAACTACCAGCACCTACATTATAGTCCCACTGTATGGAGCATGTTGTACATCTGATTACAATCTTCTGTTACCTGTCCAGGTAGCAGTGGTTAAGAAGCAAAGCAGTATAAGTCACAGGTTACTGACTAATGAGATTTTATTGTTGGCTTGGCCACAACAAAACTGCTAAATGTCAGGTAATAAATTCTAATACAACCTCTGTCCTGATATGAGCAATGCTCGGTTTAGAAATGTTGAAGGCTGATTGGATGCAATCAAAGTTAGTTTTGCAATAAGCAACACTTTTTCAAAAGTCATTCAGAAGGCATAAGTTATTTATAGGCCTGTGTGACATGAATTATGTTATTGTTTTCATTGCAGTATGATATTACAAGGTAGTTTATTTTGCAATATTTTACTGCTTACGGAATTTACCCGAAGCCTGAGAAGTGCTTGTATTAGGACAGAGGTTGTATAGGAATTATTGACAGAGCTACCTCTGTGGGGAAAGAACAGAACTCACTGTCTGTTACTTCGTAGGAAGGGGGCGGGATAGCGCAGTGGTTAGCAGGTTTCCCTGCAATGCATAGCCACAATGGTGCTGCGGGCTTTCTCCCTGCAATAATACTAGCAGCCGTGATATAAGTGAAATAATCTTGAAAGCGGCGTTAAACGACAACTCACCTCACCTCACTTCGTAGGAAAAATATCCGTAAAGAATAATGTTATGCATATTTTGGTGCATTTCGCCTATCAGAAATCCTGACCCTTTGTAACTGATCAAGTGGTAACACTTTTAAAAAATATCAGTATGTACACTCTTCAGTTTCATTCACCTGAATTGAAGCACCTTGAAGCAGCATGTCACATTCGTGATCAGAAAAATCAATAAATGTTAATTTTAGATGTTAATGAGATTTATTCTATAACTTGTTGCTTGGCATTTATAGGATGTATTTCTAAAGCAAGAAAAGTAATTTGTTAATCATTACCAATTTGATTCAAGTTAGATCCTAACTTTTTTAATTTTTGCTTCAGACCTTAGGCAACTATAGAAAAATATGCATTATCAGCATATTTAAGTCCTCAAAGCTCCTGTGATACCCTGATATCTATCGGGCCAAATGCCTCAGATCGCTTATTTTGCATGGCTATTTTAAGCATGTTATCGTTCAGCCAATTAAATGCTCTATGCTAGTACTTTGAAGTGAACTCAACATTCCTGTCATTTGGGTGTTATTCAATTGCTGGTATTATAGTGTTTGCCCTTTTTTGTACTAGGGTATGGTATCTGTGGATACAAATACACTGACATAGCAGGATAAATGTGCATGGATAGAATGCTAAGAGATATCAAAAATGAAAAAAACCCACCAGATTGAGGCAGATGGTTTCAATATTCAGTGTATATCAACGTAAATCCCGCCAGGGCCTCAGCATCTTTGTCTGTTTTGTCTTTGAACTGTTCTACATGCAGTAAGGTTTGGGTTCAATGCTCGATGAATTTTAGCGCGGTGACACCCTTGTTTTGCTAGTTTCAGCTGGTGCCCGCAGGTTACACCAAAATGCATAGCCACGATGGTATTGTGGGCTCTCTCCCTTCAATAATGCTAGAAGTATATTATAAGTAAAATACTCGTCAAGTAGTGTTAAATCCAAAATCACCTCAACTCGCGTATTTCAACACGACCTGTTGATGATATATGTAGAAGGTAATTTTCATATATTCACCGTTTCATTAGCTACTAGCTTTAAGCCATCTAACACAACCTGTAATACATTGGTGCAGATATATTGTCCGTTGTTGAAATCAATAAACATCCTTCGATAGAAGTCTGTGCGATATAAAGGTTAACTACTCCCAGAATGACTCTGACATTTCCCCTGGCAAAGCCATTATTTTTTAGGTGCTGAAATGTCATCACTTGAATAAAATTGTTGAAATTTGTTGATAGTGTCAATCTTTTTCTTTTCCCTTCTTTCAGAAAATAACAATTCATTTCTACTTATAAACGTTTGAAGGAATAGACTTTTCAATGAATCTTATCTTTTATCATACTAAGAGGATATCATACAAGTGTCCATGACATTATGTTAAGAACACAAGTGCCTGAATTAGGTAATTATACGAAAAATGTGACCTCAATCTGATTTCCCAATAAAATCATGAAATATTAACATCCATTCTTTGTCCGCTTATGCCTGTATATCATATTGAAAGTAAGTTGAATCAGTATAATGCTTTGAGCATCAATCGGTAACTTGGTAACTCGGTAACTCGGTGCCAAATGTAGCGTTGTTCTGTCCATACTGGTGGGTCTCCTTTCACAAAGCCCTAAGGTGACCGGAAGTCCTTAAGGTAACCTTAGTGCAATGTCAAAGCATTGGAGTTAAGGTTAGGCTTAGTTAAGGTTGCTTTGTGAAAGGAGGCCCTGAGCACCAAACAAGGAAACTTCTTTATTTTCTTAACACTGTGATCAACATTGGTTAAAGCATCTGTTTGCAAGCAGGCCCTGTTCCCTCTTGAATAAGTCAATTCATGGTCGTGTTCTCTCATTGTTGACGCTTCATGACCCTGCTAGATAAGGTTATTGGACTTGAATATCAAGACCATCAAATATTAACTGTTATATTTCCATGTTTCAGTTCATTTTACTGTCCTTAGTCCTTTGTGTGAATAACGCTGTAATATCACCCTCACCAGTTATCTTATATTTCTAGTTAAATTTTCATGAATATATCATGTGTAGCTTTGCCAATTATCTAATGTTTCGAGAAACATTAGTATAAATATATAATGTGGCTGTCACTAATACCATTGTTAGCTTATCTCTTCCATGAAAAATGTGTAGAAAATGTATCTTGCGTTAATTGACCGTAATATGATAACCCTCCTCAACTTCTTTGTTTTCAAATGATAATGTTTGAATACACAAAGATAAAACTTCAAAAGATTCTCTTGCAGTTTAAACTCTTAAACTTTCTTTTTACTTCACTTTGTTTTTAGTAGGGAACTGTTTACATGAAGTAAGGTTTGGGTGCAATGCTACACTGAATTTCAGCGCAGTACCATCCATGGTTTGTTGATTCCAGACAATGCCTGCAAGTTTCACCTCAATGCATAGTTATTATAGCATCGAGGGCTTTCTCCATACAGTGAAATAGGTGAAATACTCTTTGAAAGCTTGTTAAACCTCAAATCACCACACATAAACTTCATTTTGCTTCAAATAGTTTGTGGCAATGTACATATTTCACTTTACTTTTCCATTCTAAAGTATTGATCTTGTTTAACTATGTAAGTGCAGTTTTCTTCATTGGCAGTTTCACTTGTGTATTGACAACTAATCGAACCTCTCACAATTAAGTGTCGTCTTCCCAGACTGTATGTGAAACATCGCTTTCATTGGCCTTTGTGATCATTTAGCAAGTCTTGAGAAAGAAAATCATAAAGAGAAAACTTCCAAATATCCTGTTGTACTGTTTACTCTTTCACCTTCTTCAAATAATGTGTGGCATAGTATAAATTTCAGTTTACATCTGCATTCTGTGATACTGATCGATTTGATTTCTTCGTTGTCAGTTTTACCTCTTTTGCAAACTAACCTTAAATCACTAAGGTAGCCTTAGTGCAATGTTAAGGAATGGTACTAAGGTTGACCTTAGTGTTATGTTGCTTTGTGCAACGACCCCTGGTGTCTTCCTCCCTGACTGGACATGAAATAACGCCTTTGATATAGCCTAGGTCACAATTTAGCAAGTCTTAAGAATTTTATTGCTAAAGAATCAGAAGATTTATTAAAGTTCATTTACTTGATATAGTAAAAATATTTAGTCACTATAATGTGTATTCGTAGACTCGACAAATTTTACCGAAGGGCTTGATAGAAAGTTTCTCAAACTGTTCTCATGTGAAACCATCTGGTAATCAGCTCACAAGGAAACACTATTTCAAAGATAAGGTTTCTGTTTCTCTGTTGCCTCATGTTTCTTGCACTTTCTGAAAGTGGTGAAGTGAGAAGGCAATTTACTCAAGCTAAGACATTACTCAAGACACTGGTATCAGTTTCAAACTATGGTCTTTGTTGGGTTTCCTGCACTCTTGGGTGAAGAGTTAATGAGAAAAAAAAGATGTTTAAATACCTTCCATATCTTAGTTTATTTTAGTCTCTTTGAAAATTTTTTGTTTTTTTCTTAATAAGATAGGGTATCGTTATATGTATTGTATGAAATCGCTCGTCACATCTCTTGATATTATAAATTGTTGAAAGATCACTAATTTACCTTTTTTGTTGCACGTGTATTTTCAAAATGACTATCGAAAGTACAACTAATATTCAACACCTTATTTATTACTAGTGTACTTATCATTAAAGGTATAACAAACATAATACGTACGTCAAAGTAAATTTATGTGATCATTGATGATATAACTGATGTGACGTCTTGCTTGTTGCAGGTTATATTCCGCACACGTATCTACCACTGCAACATCAACAGCCAGGGGACTATATGTCTGGACATTCTAAAGGATAACTGGAGCCCAGCACTGACTATATCCAAAGTTCTCCTGTCCGTTTGCTCCCTCTTGACAGACTGTAACCCCAATGATCCACTTGTTGGCAGCATCGCCCAACAGTACACAAACAATCGCGAGGAGCATGACCGCATAGCGCGCCAGTGGACCAAGCGCTATGCCACGTAAACCAGTCTCAAGGAGTGCCTGATTTTGCTGGAATTGGTGATTTTGTGAATGGCATGTGTTATGTATGCTTACGAAAAGTAACTCTTCTGAATGCAGTAAATGTGCAACAACTGAGACTTCATAGGAAGCCGGTTCGCTCTTGTATGGAGTTTTGTGCCGACTTCTCGGACAAATCAAAGTAGAGACGGAACCGATTTGATATCTATCGGGTGATGTGTCATCGAGGGATCTCTCTCTCTCGAGCGTTCTATTGGACAATATGTGGATCACTCCGCAGGTTACATTTACACTCCTTTTCTGTTTACTTAGTACGTGCTTTCTCTTGATATTATTGCCAAAAATTGTATGAAAAAAATCGGCTTTTCTGTAGCTTTGGCTACAGAAGCACCTGATGCTAGTTAATATTGTTATGTACAGATTGTAGTGTAGTCCAATCACGATTCAGTTGATGATTTTTGTCTCCGTGGACATTTGAGTTATTTTTCAAAGAACTTCTGCTTTCATTTGAAAATCTTTCAGAATACTTGACCATTATGATTTGTAAGGTTTATGGACTCAATTAAGACAAGTTTGTCTCCATCTGTGACATCCTATTGATTTCTCACCCAGATATCTCACTTGTATTCCAGCTCCAGTTTTTCATATAAGGAAAGCTTAAATCAAGAGCTATTACACTGTATGATTACAGAGCACTTACTTCTTGTGCGAGTGTTTTGCATTGCAATTATATCGGGATAACCAGGCGAGGAAGATTGTGTTGGCACTTTGCTAGTCAATACGTCAAATGTTGAGAAATTTTGCCAATACTGTTCATTGTGCATGAATCAACATTTGAGTTGATTATAATCATGGTTAACTAGAATAACAAGTTTATCTGTGAATCTTATGAGTCCTATGTGTAACTCTGAGGCCAGTCTCTTCTGGTTGATATTTTATTGCTTGTCAGTTTGTTCGTTCTTTCTTAAAACAAATATCATTCTTCTGTGAAGTACATCACAAGATTTATTTTCTTAAAGCACCCAAAATAATTCAGAAGGTTAAAATGATTTGCCCATGAAGTATCTCTGATCAGAACTCTGCAGAAAGTCCTTTAACTTTTGAAAAACCATCAGCGATAGGTCATACTTCAGCAAACTACTTTCCAAGATCAACTTTTTTCAAGAACTGCTTGAACTGTCGGAAGAAGGCAGTTTTAGAATATTGATTTCCTTTCAGGTGTATTTTTTGGAGTATGATTTTACATATGATTTGAATCCGTCATTTCAAACAGACCACCCTAGTCTAAACAGGTGTAAATAGCATTGTTATATGTATAGTAATTATTTACTTTGCTTCTGAATCTGCAGTGGAATCCACTTCATATCTGTACATTTTATAAAACATCTACAAAAGTAAACACAATTGTTTTTGTTTATTTTATATATTTTAATCTGTGAATTTTAACTTTTGAAAACTTGACCTAAGAACACCTTTTGAAAATGGTTTAATGTATCAAAAATGTTTCATTTTTTCAAATTTCAGATTTGATTTCAAAGACAGATAATGCATGTACCTTTGACAAAATTGTGTTAATATTGACAATTGGCTATTCACTTGCTAATTATTTATTTCAAGTATTTTTTGAGATTTCATTACATTTATGATATTAGATATTTAAAATGTTTGTCCAAACCCTTCAATCTTTAAAACCATTGAAAAGTTAATACTTTTTGGTAATATTTTATGTATTGAAACTACACAACCAGCTTGTATTTTGGTAAAGAGACAATATAAATATAAACTTAATTAATATTTATTGACATTAGTTAGTCTCTTGGCCAAATAGATTGCTACCTCATCATCAGGTTGAGAGGAAAAAGACCTTCTGAGGTGACTTGATATTATGAAAAATTGAACATTTGGGAGAATAAAGAATTTCTTAAAAATTTGTCTTCATCATTTTATAAAAGTTTATATCCTTTGTATTAGGGGATGAGATGAAAAAGTTGTATTGCCTTTATGAAATGGTGCATTTGATACAAGTGAGTCAAACATGTTGATTTTGTTGATAAATGTTTGCTTGTTTTGTCGAAAGTGATTTTTGGAACTAAACCATAGAATTTCAGTGTTTGTTTTTGTGAATTATAACTATCAATGTGTTTGTATCAAACTTGAAATGAAACTATTCTTATCTCTTCCCAATAGATCCCACAGAGTGTAAATTATCTTCCAGTAGTATGGAATTATATTCCACGACCAGAGGATAATAAATGATATCTGACGGATAGACAAGAGGTTCAGCTTGACTGTATTGACAATGTATATGTTCACACTGAAATTGTTTTAGTTCACAAGGCATTACCAGTGTATGTGTATTTGGGGGGTAGTCAATGTTCAACATATGACATGTTCGTGTCATGTTTATGTAAATATATGTTTATATGTATGTATGTGGTTTATCAATGATATAAACTATGTGCTATTACTCGTGGAGTTTGTTGATGTTTGGTCGTGGGAAAATAATGGTTTCAGTAACCTGATGAATTAAAGCAATCCATTCTTGGGTCTCTTTCCTCTCCACAACAGTTTGAAGGCAGCCTCACTGCTCGCACCTGCTGACACCAGTTTAGCGCAGACAAAACCTAGTCATTACCAATCACGTCATCGCCTTTAAAATAAGAATAGCGGTGCTCAAGGTTAACAAA
Organism: Phorcus lineatus; assembly: GCA_921293015.1. Taxonomy (NCBI): domain Eukaryota; kingdom Metazoa; phylum Mollusca; class Gastropoda; order Trochida; family Trochidae; genus Phorcus; species Phorcus lineatus. Next base: position 16,997,343 of record OV121091.1, on the reverse strand, counting down.
TGGTAAATGGGAGTTACTTGCCCCTAGCTACAGATACTGAGTGCTTTTTCCGCACGCATTGTGATTGGTAAGCTGAGTTTACGTAAGAACGTGCGCAACAGTAGGCTGCGGTCAGACCGTTGTGGAGAGGATAGCCTAGACAGATAGAGTTCGAATCTCTGTTGAGTCAATATTTTGAAACTTTATTTCTTCGGAACACGGTCGATTTTAACCAGACTGGGTCTCATTCAACCGCAAATGATTAATCAAGGCAACACAAAAGACGTAACAGGAAAGTGAACAAATATTTCTCAGCGAGCTATTAGTGTTGGTTTCTTTCCAAATTCGACAAGATTTATTCATTATCAGAACACGGCTTTATTTGGAGACTAGGAAATATTTAATACTATTGGTTTAAAATGGCAGTAAAGTATTTCTCTGCCTTTGGAAAAGAAGCCCCCTATCATTTCTTGAAATTAACAACCCTAACTTACTTATTTGAAATATGAAATATCAACTTAGACTAATATTGATATATGGATAGCCTCAGAGCCCTGAGGCTTGCTACCATACATTCAGAAATAGTATCCTCTGCTTCAAGTCGAGCACTTTCTGGGCCAACAGATATCACTGAAATATTGCCCAAGGTGCGCTAAGCAATAATTTGCTCACTTTGATCATCGAGACAAAATCCTAATTTGCTGCAATTTGGTTATGCTAAAATTAACATTGTTTCAAAATGAGTGTTTCGTCACTTCCAATATTCATTGAGATAGCTTTAGTTCCTTCCCTTCCCATATTCATTAAAGTGGCTTGAGTTCCTTCCCTTCCCATAATCATTGAGATGGCTTGAGTTCCTTAATTCCCTTCCAATATTCATTGAGATGGCTTGAGTTCGAGATTGAATAAAATTGTTTGCGTAAACTATTGCAATATTCACCTTAAAGGTTTTTGAAAGAACAAAGAAATATGGCACACTTCTAATAGGTTCTTTAAGAAGGGAGAAACATCTTTGCAGAGAGAATATAGTTCCCGGTATGCTTTTGTAGTGGTGCAAACTTTCCTTTGAAAAATAATTTTAATGATCACCCTCTATTATCTAATCAATTCCAGCTGAAAGTAATAACATGCAGGAGTCTCAATCACTGGCTCATTGAAGCCATGCTGCATTCGTCCTGAACTTGTGTGAGTACTGAAGATCAGCTGCAGGAAGCTAAAGAGCTAGCACTGAAAGTAATAACATGCAGGAGTCTCAATCACTGGCTCATTGAAGCCTTGCTGCATTGGTCCTGAACTTGTGTGAGTACTGAAGATCAGCTGCAGGAAGCTAAAGAGCTAGCACTGAAAGTAATAACATGCAGGAGTCTCAATCACTGGCTCATTGAAGCCTTGCTGCATTCGTCCTGAACTTGTGGTGCGAGTACTGAAGATCAGCTGCAGGAAGCTAAAGAGCCAGCACAGGAACATTTATGAGCAGCAAGTGTTAAATGACTTAATGAGACTTGCAGCATTATTTTAGAATTCTGAAGAGCCAACCAATTGAGACTTGGGAGTGGGATAGCGCTTTGTTTAGCTTGTCAGGCTTCCGATAATGAGGTCCAAAGTTCGAATGCCACTAGGGGCTTGGCAGCCTTGACTGCCATGGTGAACTGTTCTACACGCAGTAAGGTTTTGGTGCAATGCTACATTGAATTTCAGCACAGTAATTACCAGCCTTGGTTCACCAGATCCAGCCATTGCTTGCAGGTTTAACCGCAATGCATAGCCACAATAGCGTGTTTGCATTCTCCCTGCAATAATACTAACAGCCGTGATATTAGTGAAAACTCTTGAAAGCGGATTTTAAGTGAAATACTCTTGAAAGCATTGTTAAACCTTAATTCATCTTATCTCATGCACTGTAGTCCGTCATCCAGACCAAATGGTAAAATATTAAAGGAGCCTTCTTAAGTCTAGAAAATGTTGGCAAGTCTAGTTGCCTCAGCCATAGGAAATTAAGAATTGTACAGGACTCCTTTTTTATATTATTTCATACCAAATATTGAAAACTACATTTTTTGGTGAAACCGTTTTTTCAGGGACTATATGTTAGTCTACATGCACTGATATAGACATGCTGCATTCTGCTAGAATTCTTGGTATAAGTGCTGAAATTCAGTTGCTGAAGGCAAAAAGATGAACTGCAGTAAGTCAGTGATTTACACTGGCAAAGGTTGCCAAGTGGGCAAAGTTGACCATTGATTCTATATTTTTTGAGAGAGAAAAATGCAACTTGCAATCAAGCTTTCTATGAATCTAGATGAACAAGAGGTGACTCGCACCAATATTGTGGGTTGTATGCTATCATGGTTGGTTTATGCTCTTGAGGACTAGGAAGTTTTCTTATATTGTTGTTATATTTTAAGCATATGATATGAAATGTCATATTTAAAGAGCGTCTATCTGCAAAACCAAAGGAAAATTTGAGAGACTTTCGCTGCAACTCAATGGATAATTCAAAAAGGCTTTCCCTGAAACTCAATGGATAATTCAAGAGACTTTCCCTGCAACTCAATGGATAATTCACGAGGCTTTCCCTGCAACTCACTTGATAATTCGTGAGACTTTCCATGCAACTCATTAGATAATTCGAGAGGCTTTCCATGCAACTCATTAGATAATTAGAGAGGCTTTCCCTGCAACTCAGTGGGTAATCAGTCAGCAGTCAGGTTTGGGTGCAATGCTACACTGAATTTCAGCGCAGTACCACCCATGGTTCGCTAGTTCCAGCCGATGCTTGCAGGTTTCACCGCAATGCATAGCCACAATGGTGTTGCGGGCTTTCTCCCTGCAATAATACTAGCAGTCGCGATATAAGTGAAATAATCTTGAAAGCGGCGTTAAACACCAACTCACCTCACCTCACCTCGAGAGGCTTTCCCTACAACTCACAACTGCAATAGATACGAGATGCATTAATCAGTGTCACAATTACTGTTGAGAAGCAAACAAAATGAAATGAAAGAAACACTTATTGCTATCTACAAAAATCTTTTCCGTTTTTGCCAGAATACTTATAAGCAGATTTTATTTAATAACATTTTAGTGTATAAAATAACTTACTTAATATAGGTATGTAATATGCATTTAAGCCTTCAACTTCTAAAATTCCTCTCAAAGAAGTCAATAGAACAGTTTTTTAGTTATGAATCATATCTATATGAACAAAATAAAATCACTGTTTAATTGACATACATAAGGGCTTATCAAAGAAGTGCCGTCCTATTCATTATCAAACGCCATGTAATTCATGGCCTATACTTGCGACCCCCAATGACTTGCTGAGATTGTAGCATTTCCCTCTCTTTTCTGTGCTTATGGTCTAGCCTGCTGCGACGGATCTCGATAGTACAATGAAAATTGCAACATGAGAGGACCCTTGGCACTAGTTGACAGGAATGTGAAAATAAGCGAGTGGTAGAGTCTGATTAAATTTAAAGCACTGCGGAGGAAGATGAGCTTCAATATTAATCCCGATTCCAGGCAGGAATAATACACAATTACATATTTTAAAACATCTATATATTTCTGTTATGTTGCTAGTTTTATTTATGATGTAAATAACCGCATCCTTCAACGACTTACTACGAAAAGACATATTAGTAACTTAAATCCCACCAACCGGGGAAAATCGTGTATGGAGATTTTACGGGTGCTTTCATGAAATCCCATCCTCTTTAAATTAGTGCGCATTAACTATGATACCAACACCGCAGATAAAAACATGTCAACAAAATATTTACGTAACTATTTGCATTAACAGACCAATTATGAAAGGAATAGAATAAAATTTGGTCTTAATATCCACCCTCATTTGGTACAATTTTAGGCCTACAAATGAATAAAACTTGCATCTACTTGTTATAAGAAAAAGTAATATATCAAATCACGTTTGAGTCCTTATATTTTTCAAATCTTAATGCAGATGGTTTAATCATTCTAGAACTTAAATTCGCTGTCAATTTAAGCTTGTAAATACTATTAAATGGGCCTACTGTTTCTGATTTGGGAATCAAATAGCCATCTCTTTTCATACTCACGTTGCTGAAATATAAACATCATGAAACAAATTATAAGGTTATTCCCTCTAATTCACTAAATGCATGCGTGCTAATGATAAACTTCTAATAAATCATTTCAATGTTTGTGTTAAACTTATCCTGCGAGACTTCGATCGTTTATTAACTAATCTAAAGAAAGGAATTAAATAAGTACAACTGCAAAGAACATACTCATTACTTTATTTGTCATTAATTACCAACTTAACTTGTGACTTTAATTAAGAACAATACAACTCTAGCACTAATCGACCCATGCTTGTGCAAGTTGAAACATGCTAGCGACGTCTAAAGATTTATAAGGAGGTACGAAACTTGGGCTGCTCTGCCTACAGCTTTACACGAAAAGCGGAAGTCGGAAAGCTGTCGTCTGTTGTTTAGAGAGTGTGTCGACGTGTTCAGTAACGCTGTCAACAAAATAAAAATGTTGAAGGCAATAATTTTGATCGGTGGGCCAATGAAAGGTAAGAAAAGATATTAATTATTCACATTTCTCAAGTGATTTCTGCAATGACATCATAAAAGTAAAAAAGGCAACATTGTAAAACATTGATTCAGTTTTCAGAACCGGTTATTACATTAGAAAGTTGCATCATGTTAAAACCTTATAATCGTCATTATGAATGTTAAACATTTGTGTTCCAATGATATAGGTGAATGTTATGATATGATAACAACCATTAAGGTGGTTGTATATTTTATGAGCAAATGTTATGACCTGTATGCCAAAATTCTTGGTACTAAAAGATAAATACAATCATGTGACGTATTTTGATATATAAATCAACACTGAGCATTAGGCCTATTCATCCTGTTCAGAATTAAAATATTGGATTCATATACATGCAAAAATTTGTATAAAAATATTTTGAATATTCCATTATTTTAAAAACACTCCAAACACTTGTAATATACGTGATAATAATTTAAACATTGTCACTATGAACATACTGAAATGCAGTGCACTCAAATAGTCTATGATACATGCATACAAAGCATTCCCATATTGTTCTACGATACTTGTGGGGTACAAGAACCCTGCCTCTGTCCCGGAAGCAAGTGTTTTTTCTCATTTCCAAAATGCTTTTCTTATTTCAAAATTCACAACTTGATTTTCCCAGCAGGCATCTGACGTCATTTCGACGTCGAAATTTGGTTCTTTTTAGGTCAGGACGTCGATCAACCAATTTTCGATGTCGGAACAACGTTTTTTAACTGATGTTGAAATTTGGTTGGTGTTTTGACGTTGTTTCAACGTCATCAGAACAACTTAAAACTGACATGTCATTACTTTTATAACATTTCATTATTATTAATAACATCAGATGAGTTACGGATTGTTTTAAAAAGAGTGAAATAAAAAAAGCAAAAACGAACAGCTATCCTCGACATTAAAAAATGTTATTGATATTAGATTTAGATGAATAAAGGTTAATTTCTTTCAATTTCACAATAAAGGGAAATAACTCTGTCCTTATGTCTAATTAGAATAAACAAGGTATATGGTATTTTTCAACAGTTTTTATTTTTTCAGTTATGTTCACAACTGAAAACATAAATTTTCGATTTGCATAAAGTTAGTAGTTCTTACAAAACGGTAATTGCGCCTTTGTAACAAACATTTTTTTGATGACACTTAAGTCTAAATCGTTGCAGTGTCATATAAACATTAATACCCTCACTACATTTTTAATTCCCACAAGGATAATTACAAACGAGCAGCCATCGAAGTCTTGAACTGAGGCATGTGAAACTGCTGAAGTTGAAAGCATAGCCTCACAGATGATGCATTGCTTCATATATAATAACGAAACAAAGCTTACACAACCTGACTGATCAACAAGCTTTGACGTCGAAATTACGTCTTTTCAACGTCAATACAACGTCTTGGCTTCCACGTTGAACCGCAGTCTTGCTTTAAACTGCAAAAGTTTTAATAATGTCATTCTTAACCTTAGACCTTCCAAAGGTTACCAGGGTCAAAAAAAATTAAATGTATGGATTAAAATCCATTGAGGTAACCATTACAGGCCACTATCTGAAACTGCCAATGTTTCATTACTTCCATTATATTTTGAGTACGGTATACCTCTTGACTATGATCCATTCAGGCACGAGGTTCAGGCCCCTGTCCCTGGAGCTGCCCAAGCCGCTGTTCCCTGTCGCCGGCTACCCCATGCTGTACCATCACATGGAGATGTGTGTCAGGGTAAGTTGTAAATGTTGTTTAGATTTCTCCTGGTGGAAAACATGTTAAGGAAACATCTCAAGTTTTATTTTTGTTCATGAATTTTAGTTATCTTGATGCAAACCTTTTGAAACATGTATACAGGTATATTGATATCTGTTAACTTTGTACACCTGTGAGTAGTGGCAGAAGATAGATCAATGAGATGTATCAGGTTCATGCACTCAAGCAGCTGTGATTGTATAAACTGCAAACAGATATTCTTATTGATAAGAGAAGAAAAATTCTTAATAAGATATATATATATATATATATATATATATATATATATATATATATATATATATATATATATAATATTTTGTAATGCTAAAATATCTTGTGTAGGGAAAAAAGTTATAAATATTTTATCTGCAAAATACTTAATATCTTTTAGGGTTACTTAACAAAATGATCACTGAATCAGTTTTGTTTCTAAAGTAGGGTAAGGGGCTAAAAGTCTTGCTAGTAATTTTCAGTTTCATGATTTTATAAGCTATATCCTATTTTCATTGTAAAGGGTCATATGGTTTAAGTAAAAAATAGACTCCATTTACCTCAACCTCTGTTTAACTAGAACAGTGCAACAATGTTAAACCTTTACTGAATGCAGGGTGCTTGTAACAAGCATTTCTATGAAGAAATAAGGCTGGGCCCTGATCAAGAATTATGTATTCCAGGTTCCGGAGATGAAGGAAATCATCTTGATTGGCTTCTACCAACCTAATGATGCACTCAGCAAGTTCATCATCAGCTGTCAGCAAGAGTTCAAAATTCAAATTAGGTTGGTGCAAGTACTTTATCTCACCTTCATGGTTTAAAAGGATTCCTTCGTGTCAATTACAAGCCAAGTTAAGAATGGCTCACCTCCTTTAATAGTGTAATTTTGAAAAAGGTTTTACAATCTTCCAGATTGACAGTATAACTTCTATGACATGCACATACAAAGCAACTTCAAACCTAAATTTGTGAATGAGTGATTCAACTTTCCTAGTGGGCAATTTACATTACTGCTTAACTATGTTTGTTCATTCTTTGACTGTTACCAAATCATTCTCAATACAGTACTGCTCAATAAAATTTGTTCAGTCATTTGATATAGAATTACAATATTCATTGACATATTATAATTTCAAGTACACTCCTAGTGTAGATATATCATATTGAATACATAAGCTATTGAAAAAACTGAGCCAAACCAATCTTGGCGGCTACTTTATAGTACTGAGTCCCGTTGCACAACACTCCAAGATAAGCTTACATCACTAAGGTAGCGTCAGTGCAATGTTAAAGAATGGCACTAAGGTTATCTTAGTGTTAAGTTGATTTGTTCAACGACCCTGTGATCAATAAGATTCATTCATTAGTGTTATATTTGAACCACATAAATCAAATAAATCAATTGATATTTCCATCAGTGTCTTTCTCCTTACGTACAATAATGATAAGCTAAGGTGCTGACAAAATTAGTCACACCTTTATGAGTGTTCAATTTCCAGGTATCAGAACGTACAAAATGATGTGATTGACCTCTTGATGGAGATAAGATATATGATTTTATATGTAGATGCCGAGTTGATAATTTAGTGGTCTGCTGCTGCAGGTATCTGCAAGAGTACACTGCCCTTGGCACTGCTGGAGGAATCTACCACTTCCGGGACCAGATTCTGACTGGGAACCCAGAGTACTTCTTCGTGATGAATGCAGATGTGTGTGGAGACTTCCCTCTCACTGAAATGGTCAACTTCCACCGGTCAACACCCAAGGAGTCCTACGGAACTATTCTGGCAACTGAGGTGGGTGCCAGATTTTCAAAATGTTGGCTTCTATTGAAGGTTCTTGTGTTCATGTCAAAACATATCTCTTGAAATGTGGCCGTATTTAAGAATTTTGTGCATAAATATTATGAATGAAATGATGAAATAAAAGGTTTGTTGTGTTTTGTTACCTTTGACTTAGTTTTACAGAATTAGTGTGTAACATTTTAGGCTTGGAGTCATGAGTGAAGAATGTTGTGAATGTATTTGTTTCTACAGGCAACCAGACAGCAGTCCCTCGAATATGGATGTATAGTGGAGGATAAAACATCACATGAGGTTAGAACTTACCTTTCTACCTATATATCTGAACTTCTGTGGTATATAGCGGTCAGCCTGCCTTTAAGTCTTAGTCTCATTTTTGCAAGGCAAATTGTAATGCACGCCGGACAAATAGTTCATAACTAACAGAAATCTTTTCCCTGACGTTTGCAACAATTTTCAGAAATCTGCGTGCATAGTAGCCCTCAATAATGAAGTTCAAAACACCCTACCCTGTGTCTTTGGCGAGCGTTAGTCCCTACCTAGTCATAAGTATCGGCGCTCCAATTACTATATCCGTTATTTCGTACTGGCAATGGGATTGCACTTGATTCGGTACCTCAACGGCCAATAAGAAGCGTCATCCTTAACTTTAAAACGGGCGTAAAAATGAAAATCTTTGCAGACGCGACAAGAAATATTGGTGTAAATGATCAGACTTTTTCTCTCGAAAATTACCCCAGTTTAGTTGCCTTACAAAATTGATTCTATGACTTAAACATCAGTCCACATTTTTGTACCTATCAAAAAAGTTACAAAATTATTGCTTGAATGTTATAAGAATTGACACATGTTATATAGGGGTGAGCTGTTCAATATGCCCTTTGGTATAGATGCCTGGTTTGGTACAGAACGAAAAATGCAACAAACTAAAATAACACTAGAAGATGTTTTTCCTTTGAAATTGAGCCTAAAGAATGTAAAACTAAAAAACTGAAAAACTTAATAAAATTCAATGATGTTGATGACATAATATTTGGTATCTGTACAACCTGAAATTTAACTTTGATGTACCACTGAACAGAAAGCAAAAAACCTCGGTTCAACTACTCTAGTGGTGAACCATATCCTCCTATATTTTAAAACTATGAAGTATATTAAGTATATTTTTTGATTACTTCTATTAAATGCTGATCTCTCTTGTGACCAGATTCTCCACTACGTAGAGAAGCCAGGCACGTTTGTGAGCACCACGATCAACTGTGGTGTCTACCTCTTCTCACCCAGTGTCTTCGAGAATCTAGAGGTCTCCTTCAAGAAAAACCTTGAGGAAAACTACAAGTAAGGTTGACTTTAGACTCTCTTTTGATGGTAATGATCTTGAGAATATGATTAATGATACTGAAGTCATAGATTTGAGTTAACTCACTGATAATCCATATCTCTGAATGCTGATGTGGACAGATTTGTACAATTTGTGATGCCTAACATTCATTTGTAAAAGTAAAATGGTTAAACTAAAAATAAATCAGATACTTATTTAATTTTTGGTGTTTGCTGTCTATTTTATTGCTGAACCTCCTTTCAAAAATTTGATTTTGTTTGTGTTCTGTTTTGTATGAAATCTTTATGAATGTTTTTCAGTAACATCAATAAATCTGTTTCCAGATTAGCTCTTAAATCCTCAACATCCCTTAAAGGACTTTTCAGTCCTTAGTAAGCTATTGCATTGGGCCTTAAAGTCTCAACTACCTGATCAATGATTTTCTGTTTATGACTGCTTTCTTTTGATATTGTCTAAAATTCAGAAGTGGGCTGACATTGCTTAGTGACATACACCTTGGGCCCACTTTCATAGATCCCCCTTAGCTTAAGACTAGCTTTATACTCTTTCCCCGAGGGAGACTTCCCAAGTTCCTGGGTTTGAATCTCTGGTTTCCTCATTGTAGCAATGCTGACTTCTACAGGTAGGTATGGCATGTCATGCATCATCAGCGTTTGCATGGAGTCAGCTACGGGTAGTGTTGTTGCAGGCCACCATGGAGGGGGTCATTAGGATCACCTGTCTTCATTCTCTCGTATGTTGCCTGAGTTTACTCGTTAAAATGAGCGTGAAGAGCAGCAATTTGTTGATTTTAGAAGAACTTTTAAAATTTACTTTCCCTGACCAAAAGTGTACTATTTTGGGATCCTTTTTTGCTCAGTGCTAAATGTTCCAAAGCTCTTCAGAAATCAGCCTTAGAACTCCATATCAGGAAAATCTGTTCTGAAATTGCCCCTGAAATTTAATCTCAGCAATACAAAACACTAACTTTATTTCATTGGTGTATTGTTCACTTGATTTTTCATCATCATTAATCCCAGGGGTGATTTGTAAAGGGTATTGGAAGATGGGTGGGTGCATGGTGACTGAAGATATGGGCTGAAGGGCTTTATGTATTTTATTTATATGATAGATGCCTCACCTCCAGAAGGAAGAAGGGGTTATTAAGCAAATTAATTTTGATGGTCAGAAATGAAACCCTGTTGAGTTATGATTTAGAAAAAGGGTATACAAACGAACAGTCCAGGATGATTTGCTCAAATAATCAAAAACACGCACTTGCATACAGAAGAAACAGTGTCTTTGTGACCCCCTCACGGCACACCATTGCATAGGGCTCCCCTTCCCCTCCCTCTGTTCAATAACATTAACTATTCATGGCTTTTAAGTGGTTCTGTTGCTTCCCCTGGCTGGCATTGACTTAATCTCGCAGCGATTTTACTGTGGCTTCATTAAATACTCATTGAAATATTTACTGTGAGGAAGCAAAGTTTATCCTTTCCTTCATTAAGAAAATGATTTCATCATCTTTTCCCTAATCTAAGTGAAAGCGCCATTTTGAATAACATTAACTATTTGAAACTCTCAATATGTGATTTCACAGTCTCTGTTAGCTTTAATTTTTTTCTCAAAAGGTAATTTTCTAATTGGTACAAAGTTAAGATGTAATCATATTGTAGTTCAGATTTTGACAAAAATAGTATAAGAGTGAAGGCACAGTTTGATTTTTCCAATCTGTGGTTTGTCTTTGTTAACCGGGGAAGTTGAATCTATTGGTACTAAAATAATGTTAACAAATTGAGATGGAGAATTACACTTCTATCATTGAATTGTTCTGCATTTTACTTGATTTATCCAATTGTTTTATTTCATCTTAACTTACACTTTAAACAATGTTATTACTGTCAATTCCCAATTGTACTTTGTTGCAATAATCAAACCCCAAACCTCTTGTTCTAGTATCTTTGTGTACATATGATATACTGATATGATACTGTTTTGACTATTCAACTTTTTTACCTTTGAGATAGTATAAGTAATTGACTTTCAGTTAATTCAGTTTCATTGAGTGAATAGTGATGTTGGGTAAGACTGTTTTTGCAAGAAATAATTTGATTACAAAACTCTTTTCATTTACAAAAAACATTTTCAAATACATTGTATATATTTTCTACTCCATTTCAATTCTTTTGTGATTTATTGAACACAGGAGAAGGAAGAAATTGTCCTTGTCACTCAGTTAGATCTTTGGTTCCCTTCAATTTCAGTGTTCTGTTAAGATGCTTGTTATTTGAACAGAGCAGAGCGTGTAATACATAGGTTTGGTCAATAGACTATTATTACATTTGTCAAGTCATATCTTCAGCATCTAACTTAAAAATACACATAAACACTCATTTCAACATTTTTACTTTTATCAAGTGTAACCATTTTTATTCAGCTACCTCAACTGCAATGCAAGTTGTTTTTGCAGTGTCATCAAAGTAACCCAATACCTTAGCGAAAATAACTGATGAAATTTGAAATGTTGAGATGTTGAAATGTCTGTCATTTAACGAAATTCTTGCAAATGGAATTGAGCAATCGCCATTTATATAAGAATTTGGATATGAATTGTGAATTAATCATTAGTTGAATGTGTCAGTGATTTGTAACTACAGGGAGAAAAGATGAGCTTTATGGGTTCATAATTCAGAAAAACCCTTAACTGATAAGTAGTAAAATATTGATTTTCAAGAAAGCTTTCTTAGGAGAACCATAATAAGGGTTGCTTCAGAACATTAGCTCACCTGGGTGACTCCCACTGTTGATCCCCTATAGACAATAAATGTACCTGTATTGCGTGGCATGATGTTGAAGCATTAACAATATATAGTGTTATTACTTCTAGTGATGTTTCACATTTAACTTAAATGTTAAATGTGAAATGTTTGGGTAGAAAAGCATAACTTGATTGTTTTGATAACAAAATCTGACTTAAAGACAGAAAATTAACATGGATCCATGTTAGCCCAGATTAAGGTTAAGGGTTTGAATGGCTCTTTTGTTGTTTATGAAACTTTCATTTCTGCTTTTGATAAAATTTCCAAATTTTACTTGTCAAATCACTTTCAAAGGTTTAACTTTTAAAAACTGACAATGGTGGTTATGAGATATCAATCTTGAACTTATGTTATTGGAAATAAGCATCAAATTTGAACAAAAGAAATAACGTGTCAAGGCGTGTAAAAGGTTGTACTTCATTGTGGCATGCTGTGAAACTGTCTATATCCATGTATATGTTGTTATGTTTAAATCATGGATCAGTTCAAAATAGACATTGTGTGTTTGCAAACAGTTCCGGTAGAGAGAAGTTCATTTTCGTAAAATGAGATTATATGTTGTATGTGGCAGGTGTCCGCTGCATGACTGTCAATGATAATGATGTTAGATGTCTAGTCTTGTGTTGACGCATGCTGCAGCTCGTGTAGATTGAGTCGCTGTGGAATCTCATTTCGGTTGATGCTTAGAAGTAGGAGTGCTGTTTTATCCTGTCTGCGGCATGCAGATAGCCAATATATACACTTATGTGAAATTGTTTCAGTAAAGATCAAAGCAGCTGCCCAACTTTTAATGCGCAAACAGTGCCCCACGACATCAACAACAATAGCTTTATGATGTCACTAGCTAGGTCCCTCATCAAGGATTTTCAATTCACGGCCAAAGTTTGATTAATTTCATTTCCTTTTATATTGGTTGAAAAATAATTTACAGAGTTTAAATTGACTTGCTAGAAAAAAAATAGAGTAGGCTCAACCATCATGTGTTTTGCAATACACTTGTATGGTTGAGCTCCTCAATTCTTAAATCTTAAGCCATCTACTTGATAGTTGGTCCTAAGTCAAAGATGAATCACACCAAAATTATGAAAAAGTTGGATAAAAGAAATGTTATAGCTTTTCCATCAGTTATCAGCCTTATTCTCATCTATCTGATTGCTGTATAAATATTTGGTATGTTAGATTTGAAAATAATTCTTTCTATCACTTCTTTTATCTGTAACTCTGGGGAGGGATTGAAATTAGGTAGATAACTTGGTGGAAAGTTAAAAATGAGTGAAAGGGTTTAATCAAGGTTAGGGTTTGGGTTATAAACAGGAAATGATTAACAATTTGGTACATTGGTATTAACAAAGTGGTGCTAGTAATTTGATAACTTGCATATAAGATTCTTCAGAGGCTTTGTACTTTTCTTTGATTTTGTATACAAGGGTAACTTCACGTGTACAGAATATGAAACTAATTAATGTTTTTAAGTTTTATTTGAATTATGAAGTAGCTCATGGGCCATTAGTTAGCAATCAAATTAAGATGAAGTCTCATTTCATCTATTTTCAATGACCCGATACGATGAAAATGCAATTCAAGTATGTGCTTTAACATTGGTCGACACCGTTCCTACTCAAATTTGAGTAGATTCAATCAATGATTTGACTTATGTTTTGTCTCTAAGTCTCTAAGATTTGAGAAATGTCAAAATTTTGAAATGAAAAAAAATAATCTACAGTATATCTTCATTAAATAGACTTGCTTGGATTTTTATGATACATATGGATGTTGACCATGAGAACAACTATGAAAATTCTTTTACTGGATGACTCTATGGTCCTATTTCAGATTTCTTAAGATTATGTTGAAAGTACCTGGCATATTCTATGAATTAGTTTTGATATTGAGTGCAAGTTTCTGACCTATCCTCTCCCTTCCAGTTTTGACTTCAACACGCCTTCGAAGGAGGTCATCAGACTGGAGCAGGATATCTTCGTCCCTCTCGCTGGTACAGGAAAACTGTTTGTCTTCCCGACCACACGCTTCTGGAGTCAAATCAAATCTGCTGGGTAAGGATTCTAATGAACAGTCAGAGGCTTAATCTTGTTAAAAGATCATTTCTAGTTTCTTTCCATTAAATCTTCAAATAGATCTTTCTTTATCAATGTATGAATCATTTTATCATTTCGTTATTTGTCAAAGCGTCTATTTCAATCAACATCATGGTAAAAAAAAATTATTTGTCAAAAACATTTTATTTACTAATGCTGTTGCCAATTTATTGTATGATTACATTTGGTTAGTGCAATCTACATTACATGATGACGTAAAATAAATATGACCTTGTCGCCCCCCTATGTACAGAACTGAGATCTATGCCAAATCACTACTTTGATGTATACTTGTCAAAATCAAGTAGTTCAGGATTTCTACACCTAATAGTTAAAACACAAGCAATAAATTGAATCCTGACGTGACATATAAATCAATTAAACATATTTCTCGGACAGTGCTGCAATTTACGCCAACCGCCACTACCTGGCGATATATCGTGAGAAGAACCAGGAGAGACTGGCTGTCAACGGCGAAGATAAACCCAAGGTGTCGGGTGACGTCTTCATCCACCCCACAGCCACCGTGCACCCTACTGCTGTGGTGAGTGAACACCTTCCTCTGCAAGGCATTATTTGCATTAACCTCAGTCACTTGCTAGATTAAGTCTTGGTGCATTTTGTAGTTTTTTTCTATGCTTCTTCTTCTCTTCAGCCAGTGCACCTGAACTTGACAGTGTTGTCTGCAATCTCCTTTAGCTAACTAATTCCTGATGACACGTGCGATCGAACCTCAAATTTTGTTACATTGCAGCAAATCTTAAATAAGTCTGTGATTTAGACTGGTATAAGTTGTTTCTTGTTAGGACACTTGGTGAGAGAAGGGACCTTAGGGTTTTGTGTTCTATCTCCATGTATAGTTATTGTGTTCAATATATTGTGTAAGTGTCAGATGACAGTCATTGTTATAGCTATTCAGTTATGAGCTTTTGGCTAATTCTAACCTTTTATTCTTGAGCCAAGTGTCTTGAAAATGGCATTTTGCATCTAGATCCAATTGTATGAAGTTGCCTTAGACTAAAGTGAAAAGGGATAAAATTATGTTACTATCAGCTGAGTAGTCCATTTCAGTCAGGGCAACTGAAGCAACATTTACAGTTAGTTTTGATAAGTAAGTAATAATACACGATAAGCAATTTATCCTTAGAATAGTATTAATATCTATCAATGTTAATATTGTCTTAATTCTAGGCTGATAAATACATTTTAGAAATATGTTTATGTCTATCATTGCATGTTAGTGATTTTGTCCAAATCAGAGAATTATTATTTTCTTTGTTTAAAGAATTACTGACATTTCATGTTTCAGCTTGGTCCCAATGTGACGATAGGAAGGAACGTGACTGTTGGTGAGGGTGTCAGAGTCAGAGAGAGTATAGTGCTAGAGGGAGCCACTTTACAGGTAAAAGACATTAGAGTTATCTCCCCTTGATAGTGTTGTGGCTATCTGCTTCAGTCTTTTACTTTAGCCTGCCTGCTGTCCCTAGTTGACAATTGTGAAACGTTTTACACAAATGATAACCTGACCCAGGGTCCTCTGATATAAAATATACATGTTTTACTTTTTTAATGACTGTTTTTAAATTTGATATTTGGAATCACAAGGGTGAGATTAAATTTTTCATTCTTTGATGAAATATTAAATCTCTGAACACAGCACTGTCATCAGACTTGAAGTGTGATGATGTCATGGCATTGTCAAATCATCAAGTCTGGTGTCAGAGCATTGTCATTGAGCAAATTCTACTTACAAACAAGATCTTCTTATATAAATCTCCACAGTAATTGAATATAAATTCAAGTTCTCAATGAGCAAGTGAAGTTAAACTTTGCCAAACATAAATAATAAGAATTGTTTCTGTATGATAGAATCACTGTTGCATCCTTCACTCGATTGTGGGCTGGCACAGCACTGTTGGCGTGTGGACGAGAGTCGAGGGAACTCCTAACGATCCAAACCCCAACAAACCATTCGCCAAACTCGAGATACCTCCAATGTTCACTGTTGACGGCAAACTTAGTCCTTCAATTACAGTTATAGGTGAGTCTTAGTAGGAATTGGTGACGATTATACTCTTTTGTCAAGCTGACAATGATGAGGTATATACCTACCCATGACTGTTTATTTTTATATAGGGGTCTTGTTAACAGTAAGGATTTCTCATTTAGTTCTTTCATTTATGGTGTATGTGGGATGAGTGGTTACAATGTTATGTCAGGGAAAAATAATATTTTCAGAAATTTGTTATTTCATAATTTTTTTTGCAATTATGTTTTATGTATTATTAAAATTTTACCCTAGGACAAAATGGTGTGAGTTTGATTAAGATGAAGTTGCAAAGCTGATATGCACTGCATAAATTTACATTGCAGCAAACAACTAAAAACTATCATTGTGGTAAAGAGGAATAGTTGTGGATGGTAAAGATCAAAATTTTCACACAGGCTGACCAGGAGATTATTGATGAAAATGACAACGTCTTGTTTCAGGGTCCAATGTGCAGGTGCCCTCGGAGGTGATTGTGTTGAACTCCATAGTGTTGCCTCACAAGGACTTGAATGGCTGCTACAAGAACCAGATTATTCTCTGATCGTCTCCCATCCATAATCAACAGTCACCACAGAACAAAGCTCATTGTTTATGATACAACTGAAAATATTTGGCAGAACCATTAATTGCCAGTTCAATGGGGTCTTGATATTTAGTTTTTATGCATTGAGTTTTTCAGAATAGATATATGATGAAATATACATGTAAAACACGTATGATGTTTGAATAACCAACAATAACAAATGATTAAGGGTTATTATGGTAAACAGTGTTACATCATGCCAAAGCAAGGTTATCACTTCTTGTTTACTATTATCTACAAAGTACGCCCCATCAAAGTGTCGTTTTATCATGTAACATGCTAGTTCAATCAGTTTTATCCAAGGTACTCCTAAAATAATACCAGAAAGTGATAATTTCTTCTCTGGAGCTATATTTCCCTTGGAATGGTCTGGTATAAATCAGTTCACTCAGTTAAGGGTTAACAAAAGAGAGAACCTATGTTTCCTGTATCGAACATTGATTAAACACTCAAGGTATATTTGAATACTTGTAAAAATCCATTTGTCTCGATCCTTACATTTTAAGATTCGAGTTCTTATACCTAAAGTGTTTACATGCAATTTAAGTGTTAGTTCTTGGAAATGTTCATGAATAGTGTCTTAAAAGCCCTTTTTTACCCTTCGAATATTACAGAACTTTATAAATTTTTGTTCATGAAATACACCAGCTAAAGGAGAACCCTTAACAAGACTCTTCACAAAGTTATTTATGGTCTAATTATATCTTATGATAAAGTTTTTTGAAATAATGGTCAAAAAGTATTGTGGGATTTTATACACAAGGGGATGTGTTAGAGTAGCTTTGTATTATCATGTCACATCGAACAGTCCATTGGATCATTCCTAATTGGTTAATTACACCGTCATGTGTTTGTTCATTTTCATTTCAGTCACAACAGAGATTTCAAAGAAATTGAGTGCTTAAAAATTATGTAATCTAAAAAGCGCTCTTAAATCACTGTAAGGTTTTACTTGATAACCTATGGCGAAAATCATGTGAAAATGGTGAACATTTAACTTGTGAATATATGGCATGTTTTTGTTTTGTTTTGGAATCAAATCATTTGTTTATTACTGTCCTATAAAGAATTGTTAGATTTGTTTTTGTATGTATTTATCACTTTCTATTGTAGATATTTTGGGAATAAAACCATGTTGATAATCATTTGTCTTTTTGATGTTTGAATGAGTAAAAGCTAAGAAAATGTTCATCTTGTTACACAGCTAATTGGATCAAGAACTCTTATACAAACCTAGCAAGTTTTTTTAAACAGGCAGTATTGAGTTGGCATTGATTGAAATGCAGTGTTGATATTTACTGTACTCCTGAACTTATTCTAATCGATGCTTCCAGGTTTTATTGCTATGTTTAGTCATTTGGTATTGCAGGATTTCTGACTGCAGTATATCAGACAGCTGTTACAAATATTAAAGCATAAGTCATTTGAAAGCTACAGTGTTATCAGCCTGGGTCCCGTTGCAGAAAAACACTTAAGTAACTTTAATTCACTAAGGTAGCCTTAGTGCAATTTTAAAGAATGGCATGAAGTTTAACCTTAGTGTTAAGTTGCTTTGTGCAACAACCCCCTGATCCTTTATGAAACAAAATTTAGGGGCTTAAAGTGACACAGAGTATGTTTAATGCTTTTTAATGTGGCTTTAGTAAGAGCCAAAATACCTTCTTACCTGACTTAAAGTTGAAATCACCTCCCTAAACTTTCATCTTTATCCCTAATATGCCAAAATTATGCCATTTTCTTGTTTTCAGTGATAATTAGAGAAAAGCCCTTTAAGTGTTAAAAATTTGAAATTCTGTGTCCAATTAACGTGTATTTTAGATAAATGACTTACTTAACACTATTAACCTATGTTTGTTGTTCCGTTTTCTGTAAATAAGTTTCAGAAATTACGTTTGAGTCATTGGACCGCGCCACTATCCGGTTTCATCACAAATCATAACTTTAACCCATTTATTTCACTATACTGCACTGATAAGCATTAGGGAAGACAAAGAGTTTTTGTGGATTATCAACTTCTTTATTGTACTGATAGCGATGTTTCGGTATAGCTTATTATGCTTGAAAATGGTACATCAGTACAATAAAGAAGTTGATAATCCATAAAACTCTTTGTCTTCCTTATATACAGACACCTTCTATAATGCCACTCAAACAGTTGATAAGCTTTTGGATTCTGATTTTCTCGATAAAAGAAAACCATTTATGAAGTTCTAAATATTTGACTCCAACAACATACTCTGTGCCCCTTGAATTACAATTGTAACATGACTTTGTTGTATCCTCGATTCTGATAGGGTAATTTTTTCGAATCGACCAATGTTGAATGACAATGAATACCCGCAAATTGGCAAAGGCGATTCATCGCGAATTGATACAACATGTTCACTAGTGCCGGCCCGACTCAAGTTTTAATTTTCCAGTTTCTTAGAAAATTTGTGCCGTATTCCGATTTGACATTTGTCTTTGTCCTTTTTTATATTGTGTCTACCGGTAGATATCACAAATACACTTTAATATGATTAATTTTTTGAAGAACGAAAATATTTTCAACTGGCATACTTATACAAATTTATGCTTTCACCTGTTATCAAATACCTTTCAAAAGGACAGTGGACTATCTTAAATGAGAAGCATGAAAGATGCAAAAATAGTATTTGATAGCTATGTTCCCACAAAAACATTTTTGTAATGATGTCATTTTATCGAAACTATAATATTTCCTGAAGAAATAACACAAAGAAGAATATGCACTGATCCAACAATTATTTATTTCTGTTGAGGGTGCTTACAAAGTTATTAACAAAGTATTCAATGTTGATGGCCATACCAAATGGACACCTGACAATCATGAGAAATTACTGTAACTGACAACATTGGAAAAGAAAGCGATCACACACTGACAATTCTGTGTACTATGAGAAATGATGCAGAATAAATTCATTTCACGGAATTAATAAAAAATGTTCTCTCCAAGAAATTAAATTATTGCACAACTTACATTATCATTTAAACGCTTTTTCCTTGTGTCATTTGCAGAGTTTCCTAAATGATTAATAATGGTTAGAGATTCAAGCCTACAATTTTGGTCTCAATAAATAAAGATGAAAATTAAATGATTGTATGTATTTTTTGTTTGGATTTATTGGTGAAACTTATAACAATAAATTACATCTAAATTCTACATTAATTTACGTACACTTCTTTTAAATGAATATTTTCAAAAGCACTATAGACAATAAATATGTCAGTAATGAAAAACTAAAGTTTTTGTTTACTGAAAAATGAAAATATCTATTGTACAACTTTTTTCTTTTTTTATACATGTCATACAATTTTTAAATAATTACAGTAACATAGCAAAACAGTGAGTTGTTCACCTTATTAACAAAATACATTAACAAGCAGTCATGGTAAAAACAATTCTTCTTCATAAACACAACATGGTGAACAAAACTCTAATGGCTGAACTTATTTCAAGCAGAAACAACTAAACATGGAAAGGGCAACATGGAAATAAAATTCAATTTTTGAGAGCCACTGGGGAGATATTCTTAAAATATCTTTGCTTTGAAAAAATGTCCACAAACAATCTTAAAAGCATTAATATTTGTCAAAAACATTTTTATACGAAAACTTCCATCAAGAATTGCCTTATGAAATACATGCTTTTAAGACTTTTAAAATCATAGTTTTCTGTCATGAATATCAACCAGTGCACTGGCCGAGTTCACCTGGAAAAGTTTTATTAAAAGATATTTTTTAAGAAGGGTTATGTAAAGCTTGCAGCGAATTAGATATTACTGCAATTTTGATTTATTACAGCAAAATTGTAAATAAATATAACGGCAAGCTAAGTATTCCGTACTCAAGAGATCAATTTGAATCAGCTTTGGCCTACTGCTCTAAGAAATATGATTGAAAGGATATATAAAAGTACAAAAAGCATCCAAAATAAAAATCTGACTACAATATTTGGACATGTCCAAAGAAAAATGGCACTTTTCTAAGAGTAAGTAGTGAAGTTATTATGCATGAAACATTTAGTTTTTTACCATGCATCAAGTCACAATGATCTTCACAAAATTGTTAGCCAGGTCATAAATGCAATAACAAAACAACTTTTCTGCTAAAGCAACAAATTCTCCAGAACAAAGAATCTACATTGTGTAAATTATCGTAAATTAAATCAAGAATATTAAAATAAGATATTTAATTTTGATTAAAAGCAATATTTAGTGTCTCATGACCACAACATAATAAACAGCTAAGAATGAATTAATTTATCATTATCAGGTTTAACATTTCAAATTGAAATCGAACATCTATGTACAGAAATCAATTCATTTGAATAATTGTCAGGTGAAATTACCCTAGACAAGTTTTCAGAAAATAACAAATAATATACAAAACAACTTTGGTGTGAAAATACTATTTTCTTTGATCCATCAGAGAAAACTAAGGATGAATGTTTGCAGTGAACACAGCTAATAATTAGGCACGTAATGTTTGGTTGCAAAACATGTTTTCTTGAATAATACTCAATTCACTTTTGTATGTTTTGGGTAATTTGTGGATGGCACAGCATACTATGTTGCATTGAGAACCGAGTAGCATTGGTCCGCTGGAGTTCCACTGTATTACATTATGAATGACAGAACCCAACAATTTAAATTTTAAAGCAATTATTGTTTAAAAGCATAAAAAAAGAGCACTTACTCTTTAAGAGAAATTTAGAAATAAAGAATGATGTTCATGACACTGTGGTATGATTTTTGTTCTTGTTCTTTAAATAACCCCTGTTAAATATTCCTGTAGTCAAAGTAGCTCCTATTTACAGGGTAAAATATCTCATCACTCACCCAACTATCTGTATTTGTTGAATAAGGTTTCATGGATGATACAAAACTTCTTGCAGCCTTTTTAGTGTGAATACCTTTAAATCGATCACTCTAGCTTGGGAAAACCTGGTACATTTGTGTAAAATATCCATTTATTGGTCAAAAAAGATAATATTGCAAAGTGAAACATTTGTTTTCATTTTTTCTCTAAAAATATGCAACAGTACCGGATGAAGTGTTTCAAACATTTCTCATATCCAGCTATAAAAGATCACTTTTCCTTATCGAAAAATTCCAGTCAACAACAACATTACACACTTGACAACCAATCAAACAGTGTCAAATTGACAAAAGAACCAATCATATTTAACAATAAAATTGCTGTAGACAAAACCTGAAGTGGCAGAAATGCTCGATAATGTTCTTGTTGATGTTCAAAACCATTCTGAATGGCCAATTAAAGGAACGAGAAGAATAATCTAGGACATTCCACTACATAACAACCATTAAAGGTTGAGGACCTAGATGTTAGGATTCCACAAAGTTCCATGGCCTAGATTTTTTAAACTCTCTTAGCACTAAGATAGTCATAAGTACCATAGGCTTAAGATTATCTTAGCGCTAAGACAGCTTAAAAGTCTAGACCCAGGAAATTAATGATAGGATCAAACAAAGTTACAGGATCTTAACGATAGGATTCCACAATGTTCCAGGACCTTGTCTATAGGATCTATAAATGTTCATGTACTTAACAATAGTATCCAACATTTTTCCAGGACCTTAACGATAGGATCCCACAAAGTTCCAGGATGTTAGCGATGGGATCCCACAATGTTCCAGGACAGTGAAGATAAATCCAAAGAGCTTTTTCTAGCATTTCCGACAATTCTGTAATACTAGTTGACTATGAATTATAAAACTGGTTTGTTTTGTTCAACAAGACATCACCTATCAAAAGCTATATTAAAAAAACATAGAAATGCTTTGTACAGGGGTAAACAAATTGCTCGGCAATAACATGACATAAACCAAGAATCACTTGCCAATAAAGCCAACTGCATTGACGTCAACAACATTTGCAAATAATATTCCTCTCTTATCTAAACTTCACAACGGGTTTCTTTAAAAGTTTTTCTCATCCCAACTATCAAAGATCAGTCAGTAACATATAAGATCTTTACACTGGCTGAAATTTCAATTTCATTTTTGATTTTCATGTGCAAAGCATGTTTAGATCCAACAAAGTTCTGAATTTGTAGTTCATAGCTAAAGATTTAACTACATTCTTCTATGGTTAAGGGATCTCTTTTCAAATAGAGGACAGTCCCTTTACGGACTTACCAGTAGTGATAGCAACAGGAAGATTTAGGAGACAAAATGGCCGCTGATAAAATTAATCATGTGCTTAACATTCACACAAAATATTTCAAAGGTACTGAAGACAGTATGATCAAAAACAAAGTTAGATTAAACATTTATAGCATGTACGGTATTTCTTATATTACTAAGTATACACAATATCTATCAGATTGGTTGAGACAAAATGGCCGCCAATGAAGGTGAGGATGGGAAAGGTCACAATACGGATATTTGCACCTTCTGATTGGAGGGACTCAAATTCAGTCTGGACTGATGGACAAACAGACAGACACTGGGTGATGTCAAAAATAGGAACAACTATGTTTGCTTTGTCTGAATGTAAGTTTCAAAATACCAGTGACATATTTCATTTCATTTACAGAGAAATAAATATCAATCATCTAATAGAAAATGAAAATATAAGTCTGAATGTTGGATAACTTAACATTATGTTTGATTAAAGATTCATTTCAACCAACTTGTAGGAGAAATAGGTCTGCTACACCAGGCAGCAAGTTACTATGTACAATTAACACTGTCTACATATCTTACCAACACATTCATCACTATCAACCACCTGGTATTATAAATAACTTGCATCAGAATTGTAAGTTCAATGTAAGAGTACGTTACATATGTTTGAATTAAATTACAGAAAAGGCAAGTTGGTGGGATATATATAGATCATTGATTGAAGGATAAGTTTACATTCATTTAGATTACCTTACAGGAAAGATAAATTGGTGGGATCAAAATGTAAGTTCAATTAAGTTAATAAAAATTTCAATAACTAAGAGGAAATGTATGATAATTTCATCAAGATGTGAAATGTGATCATGAATGAAGAAATGAGATTTGATTAGATCACAAACTAAGTGTTTAAGTTTTTAAAGTGACACTGCATCAACAAAAGACTCAACTCTGGCTCATGAGCTAACAATGAGACTCACTTCCGTTGGGGACGCAGTGTTGCTTTAAGGATTACACCCTGCTGTAAATTCGACACAGAATACTGATTATTCAGGATCCACAACAAAAAAGAGATGGATCTTTTCCCCAAATGTTTCCAAATAAGTCAAAGGTCTAATACTATGACTTAACCAAATGTGTAAGTTCTGTCTACAAATAGTCATTCATAAACTACAAGAGGTCAATATTTGTACATTCATTTAAACAGTACCTTCGAAACTCGTCAGTTGAATTGAATTATTTTGATCAACAAGAGGATCATTAACCCTCATGATGGCAAAGAACTGGATTCCATTCAGCAACCATCCCGGATGTTAACCCTTACACCCCAACAGTCCTATACAAAGGCCTGTGAATGTATTTGTTACTAGTTTCATAGGGGTGAAAGAATGTTAAAAAGGCTTAGAAACCAAATATAGTTTTCAATCAAACTCGTAACAATAACAAGATCAGTCCTCCTCCAGGGTTTCCACATAGTACTGGTTCTCTCTCAGATAATTCTTCACTTTCTCCGGGACAGGCAGCACGTCGATGTGGTCTCGCCGCACCCACCGCAGGATGAGGAACCGACACATGTGTTGGAGGGACTGAACACGGCAGAACCGCGAGACAGGGTAGAGGAGGCGTATAGCGATTGGAGGAGAGCCAGGTCCTGATGGTCGAAGGAAGTAGAGGAACTTGCCAGTGTGGGAGAAGCGGACTGCCTGCTCAATGAACTCCTTGATTGTGGCCCGTCCGTGGGAGTCCGGCTGGGACCAGAAGCTGAACACGCCTGCAATATTGGTTAATAAAGATGAACAATGGTTAGCTGCTGAATTGATTCATGTGAAAACAATCTGTACCATGGGCTTTCCGTGTCATACACAAAGCAAACAAGTAAGTAGAAGTTTTCTTATTTGAGATCTGACAGGTTAACAGATTTTGTGCATGTATTGACTGCTTTTACTTTGCTACTTTATATTTTTCAAAATCAATGTCAACTCTTTTATTCTGCTTTTACATTCATACATTTTTGCATTGAAAGTCTGACATTCTGCAAGTCCAGGTCAAGTGTTTAAAAGAGCTAAAAAATTAACCAACGTTTGTGCTTAGAAAAGCGTCTCCCCCCCCCCCCCCCCCCCACCCACCCTTTCCTCCTGTACCTGCTAGAATACAATGGATAAAGGTGAGACAACT
The DNA here is from genome assembly GCA_921293015.1 of Phorcus lineatus. Taxonomy (NCBI): domain Eukaryota; kingdom Metazoa; phylum Mollusca; class Gastropoda; order Trochida; family Trochidae; genus Phorcus; species Phorcus lineatus. The sequence goes on along the minus strand of OV121091.1, from coordinate 16,972,024 downwards.
GTAAATCTCAAGATCAAGGAAGTTACTATGTTTAAAACAGCTTTGTTAAGGAAATTTTTATCAAGAAAATCTTGTCTTCCTTATCTATATCACTTCTAAATGCCCTTTAGCTATGTTGTTAAGAGCATCCAAATAGAAAATTATCAAATGACTTTTATGAAAAGAGAGTGAAATTCAATCAAGAGGACAAGAGTTAATTTCATGATATATGATACACGTAAGTGAAACTCACCTTTGTTGTGTTCGATACGAGTGTGACAGACGCTTCCCATGCAGGTGAAAGAGAGGCTGAGGATGTAGTTCTCGCTGGAGCTGTCCCGCACCAAGAAAGATCCGTCAGGTTTATTCTTCAGTTTCGACATAGCCTCATTGTAGCTCAGGGGACCCCAATACCATCCGCACTGTTGGACATAAGCAAATCATTACCATGTGGTCACAAAGTCTCATATTTTTCACAAGTGTACTTGTGTATGGCTAAAACACCGCCAAAGCATGAGAGGTTAGCTGTGATCTTACCAGCGATTGGTAGCAATCATTAGAGAGACGCCAAGTGCTCAGACGCTATTTGCTTTACACAACAAGGCCCACTTTGTTTACAATACCTATGACTAAATAACTAATATCAACGGGCTTAAAGACATCATATTTATTATATCATTGCATAAATGTAGTTGGTTTGCTGGTAAGTGACATTTTTAAAACGGGTTTGTGAACCGTATCTATTTCAGAGGTCAGATATGGTTGTATTTATGCAATGACACAGGGGGAACAAATGTTCCTGAAGTGCAATACTGATAAACCTGTGAGGTTCTGCAGGGCATGTTGATCAGTATTGCACCGAGGTCAACAATTAAAAAAACCCAACATTTCATGATGTCGTTTTACCTATATCTCATATACCTAATTGAAAATATACTCAATTGACATTGGTTTATATTTTTAATTTGTGTGTTAAGCAGAGGCTAAAATGTCTATTACTTACACTCTCATTTTTTACAAGCTAAACATTGGTAATGGAATATGAATATGGTGTAAAGGAATTAGGTCTGAATTATTCCATGTGTTTTTATTCCATAAAATTAAAAATATTGTAATCAACAATTTCATCGTGAAATTCCGATGTTTGAGCGGAAGTGACTTTTTGAGAGGTTAAATTCAAACATGGTGAAACATTGCAATGAGAATGCAGCAAATCCGATATGGATGGTGTTAGCATACACGAGTTTCCGAAAGATCTGAAAATCTCGGCCAAGTGGAATCGTTTTGTTCATTTGTCAAAGAAAAACTGGACGTCAAATACCACCACATTCAAGTGTGATCTGTGGAGATCAGTTTGTAGCCCCGGACAATTTTCACGGATATTACCAGTTTATCCGAGGATTCAAGAGACAACTGAACCTTGTCCGTGGTGCAGTACCAAGACTGCCAAAAAGGATGCATGAGGTTGAAATGCAAGCTACCGTACCACCGAAGCGGCGACTGGGAAAAACAATGAAACTGACATGTGCAAGGGTTTGTAGGCCTAGTTTTAGTAAATGAAATTTTAAAAACCCACAAAATTCTCCAATAAAAGGTGTTAAAAAATGTTGAATGCAACATACTTTAGTATTTGTTATTATTTATTAATCATAAACAATAATAATTACATCTCAAATGTTCCGAAACACTGAAAAAGTTTGGGGTTTTTTGCAGGTACAACGCCATATCCAAAGTGAGACATAATCACAACGATATTCAGTGATAATAACTATTATTTTTAGCTCATCATGCCTTTTAAGGCTTGACTTGATCAGGTGTCTGTTCATTGTGCATCAAACAATTTATATATATATTATTATATTTATATATATTTGCAATTTATTTTTATAGATTCTTTTTTCAATTTTGTATCACGATTAAAAATTTAATATGGTTTTATAGACTTTCTTCAAATTTTGTGTTAAGACAGCTTAACTAATGCGCTGAAACCGGAAACTTTATATATGTATTCCTTGAACATTAACAATACAAAGGATGATGATCTGCAGAGCCCATTGCTCTTTTTCATCTTCTTCTCCTGGACAAAAGGTCTAGTAGAGTGAGATCTTGTGTAGATGTGCATAAATGGGTATTCTAAATTGTAGATTTTGTGACCCAGGGGAATATAAATAGATAACAAATAAATAACAGTTTAAAACTTCAGAAGAGTTTATTTGGTAGGCAGTGTGTTTATAGATTTGGCCGCTTGAATTTTTTGTATTTTCCATTGTTATAAGGGAAGTTTGATCTGATTATCTTCATAACACAATGAGGGAAGCAGAACTCTGTTGTGTCTTCCTAGGAAACCCCGAACCATCTCACAATTTGCCTGTATGCAATGTATCTGAATTTCCTGCAAAATTATCAATTTAACACTTCAATTTTGATATTTGTCTTTCTTTTTGTATATCTAATCATAATATTCTTAGTTTGTTCACAATAATCTGAGTTTGTATAATTTATTAGATTTTTTAGTTAGATTTGTGAATTGGAAGCTAATTTGGTACAAAAGTGTCAATTAGTAGCTAACCTTGTAATTTACAAGTTAATTTCAAGGTTTTTTTTATGACCAATAATTTGGTCAACAAACGATTTAATGAAATAGTTTTTGCCTTATTCATGGAGTTCTTGCTCTATGTTTACATAAGCTTCTCTCTACTGATGATATGCAGTCTCTGATACTAAGGATTTAAGCAAACAGCTTCAAAACGTGGATAGCCTAATTCATGTAGGGGCGGGGGAGTTTGGATTCAGGTTTTCAAACTCTTGAAGTTTATTACATATCTGCTGTCGTTCTCTGCAGCAGAATGTGTCGTTAGGGTTGTCTGTAGTGGCGCAACGCCCACAAGTACACCTTGCATAAAGGGGAATATGTCAAATAAGTTTTCAGTGGCAAATTTGATTTTGAAATAAAAGAAACATATAATGTTGTTCCTAACAGATTCCGACTGGAAAGTGTTAGATCTGTTCCTGCTCGCTAATGGTTCAAAGCGATAGGGCTCTGGCACGCCATCAAAGCTAGTATCAGAACCTGTATCGCTGTCACTCAAGAAAAATCTGCAGTCGCCATATTTTCTGTTTGCAACAGTTGATGTCACTTCCTGTATCGGTAAAAAACGCGTTTTTTCCGGTCGCTTAGCTTCAAAGCAATGTAAACGGTATAGATTTTTTACTTCAGTGGTAATTATCAGAAAATGTACATGACTTTCATCCTTTATTTATACGAAAATAAATTGAATGTAACAAAGGAAAATTGTTGTTCGATCATGTTAAATGTACATCTAAACATATTGAAGATATTCTAAAGAATTTAGGACTAAATCACCCGGGAGTTGCACTTTGAAGAGCATTTTACTAACATCACTGTCGCAGCTGTCATTGCTAGCTCATAAGTTATAATTCTTGGATTCAGTGGTCTGAAAGCAAATGGATTATCAGAAACACTCTCCTATCTTTTCTCAGGAGGGATATCTCACATCTTACGCACAGTTTAAGATAACAGTTTGATATCGTACAAACTAGCACAATTTAATGAAAACAAATACCACCAAATAAAGACACTGTGTTGTGTATGACCTCACAACGCAGAGGGCCCCTGCACAAATCACACTGAACCGTATATTACATATACAACATATAATTACTTATATGTTGAAGCATGAGGAAAGTCATATTTTCACACAAGTGTATTTACGTGCACAGCTTTGTTGTTGTTCAGAAGGAAGGGGGAAGGAGGAAGCAGACATTCAATGTGAAACACAAATGGTGAAACATGTAAGTAGTATTAAATATTATTTATGTGTACACATGCTTTGTCTTATGACTCAGACTGCCCCACTACGACCTGCACTGAACAAGGAATCAGATATGCAGCATGTAAAAATAATCTGTTATATTATGCATAAGTGTACATGTGCAAGTATCATTTTCAACTTGCAAAAGTCTTCTGTTTTGCTTTTTTTACAAAGTTGAACAGAATAAAATAGGTAAAGAAGTTAAACTCCAATATTTTCCATACAAAATTCACGAAACTTTTTCATATTTGCGCATACATAACCCTCCCTCTATACAATCTCTCAAAATGGTTGTGTTACGGTCACATAACACTTCACCGAGTAATCATCTCTAGTTGTCACTTTCAGAGTGTAGACTATCTTATTGTTCAAATAAGATGCTGAATACTCTGATAATTTTCTACAAGAAATGAATCTCTTAATTTCATCTGCTTTTAGACATCAATTAACTTGTGCCTGTTCATGGTAAACTTAATACCTCACATAAACATAGGCTAAATACCTCACATGATCGAAGCAAAATACCTCACATACTCATAGGTTTAACACCTCACATGATGATAGACTAATTACCTCACATGATCATATGCTAAAAGGCTTAAAAAAAACTGTTATACATTTACTTCAATCAGAAAAGGGCAGGCATAAAACTTATTTTGAATATTTCTACGGAAGCACACATCCTTAGAGTGTCTAAAACAATTCGAGTGACATTTATCATAGAAATATGACTGAGATAAGTTGGGGTGCTTTAATCAACACTATCTCCGACGCACAGTTAATCAATCTTATTTAGTAAATCAAATGTACTAATTGGATGTAACAAATAAGACACAAAGCATCAAATCCTTACATCATAAATCACTCTATATCCTTAATCTTTAGTTACCATGGAAACATATGACAATGAGTCTTTAAAATTACAAAGCACAGCGGTCTGTTTTATAACTAAGGATTATTATTTTCTCTTTACAGAGAATCAGTCAAATTATCTTTCAAAAATAGAATAGAGGAAAAAAACTCATTTCCTCCAGGACATATTTCTCAATATTTTTTTATCAAACAAGAGGATATGTCATTCCTGCCATTGTGTGTTGAAAACATTCTTGACAATTTCTATTGTTCATGTTTCTTATTTCTGACTCTTTTCATTCATCTAGATTATCATGACACTTTATATATTCCACTGAAACTTATGATAGGCCATTTAATAAGTCATTTAAATAAGCGCCCCTTCGTTTCAATTTTCCGAGTGGCCAGGGCAGTTAATACGTCAAATATGTTATTTCATCCTCATATGAAAGTGAAAGTTTTCTGTTCACTACATATCTTTCATCTATTGTCAGGATGAAATGTATCTCTTCTACTTTATGAGAGACATGTCATTTAAAAAAAAAAAAATCAATGATTTAAATAAAACTTACATCCTTAAGTTGTCGCATGGACTCGAGGAATGCTCGGTGTGCTGCGGCGGCTGATGTTGGACCTGCAACCATAGAGAGATCATCTTCATATATTAAAGATACTGTTGCACAATTAATAGAGATTATTACCCGAGGAAGTGTGTCATATGACTTTTATGAAACAAGTGTGACTTTTGTATTACCCGAGTAAGAGCGAGGGTTATACTCAAATTTGCACGAGTTTCGTAAAAGTCATATGACACACTTCCGAGTGTAATATTTTCTTTACTACCGATTATAGTCAATCTGAAACGCATGGAAATATTCAGAAAAAGGCCTGCATCCCTTGTGACGAACAATGATTTTATGACGTCACAGACGACGAACTACGGTAACTCGCCCTGAAACAATCATTGCAAGGCAAAAGTGATATGTGCACATGTGCTCATATTGAAAATATGTCACCACTTATGACTTACCATATGGGTATTAATAATGATAATATATACATTGAGGCCTTGTTTCTGAACATCTTTTCATAAAATACATTAGCAAAATATCACTTGATGTTAGTGTAATGTCAAGTTTTGTCAATAAGTCACAACGCCATATTCTAAATGTGACGACAACATAGCTACATTTTGCTTGCAATATGATATTTTGTATTTTCCGTAACTTCTTGCCTTTGGTTATAGATAGAAATTAATATTTGGTTTCAGTTAACCTGAAGGACGGTATAGCAAATAACAAGCGAATGCATAGAAATACATACATAAACTGAGGAATGAACAGTATATATATAGCATTAATGGTGCAACGACACATTGAACTAACAATTTATTCTGATTGTCAGTATTGCAATAGTACTTTATCAATTGGGGACATGACATACCACTGCTGCATCAATAGTAAGGTCAACTATTGATAGTTTCAATAGTGTAGTGTTTCCTTGCACATATATGTTATGTAGGTTTATTCAAATTCATTTCATTCTTGAAAAGCTTTAGATAAGAAGTTTGGTTTAGAGCGATGCATTCTGGTTGCTATATTGCGCCTCAGGAAAAACTGTTTGATTGATATCTTAACAACAGCTTTTAATGAGTTATTTATATCACTAATCAGATGATTCTTATAAAGCCTTTTGTTATCAAAGCTGATACATATTTTTGGAGGCAATAACTATTGCAATGGTCGGCCATGATGTCACTATCACAATTAAAGGTAAATAAACAATCAACTGCAATGAATGTCACATGACAAGTACTGACTACTTGCAAATACTATCATCGAAAATGATTTAACTTGTCAAAAGATTGCAATATTTTCAAAATCAGGTTCACAATCAAAACCATCCTTCAAAATCCAAAATGGCCGTTTCCTTGATGCATGAGCCATGACATCTGTTCCTGAACCATGTACACTTGACTTAAGTTTAGTCGTAAGGGTAGTGTTATCTAATCCAGAAGTAATGTGATGATTATCTACTGATAACATTTATCTGTCAGCAAACCTAATCATGATAAATGCTATCTCTAGTGTCTGCATGTGAAGGCTTTATCTATTTCAGTATTTTCAAATTAAGTTTCCCTGCTTTGGGATAAGTAACCTGAAATTTAATCCTGTGATCTTCAGAAAAAAACTCTTGAGTAACAAGTGCCTTATTCAGATGAATGACTCATACTCATTGATAATCACGATACGTGTCTGGACCAATAGAATGAGAGACTTGAAACTATTAACTGCAACACCTTATTTAACACTAACATAATAGCTGTTGAGTCATTACTGCCTTACTGAGAGTTGACAGTTTACAGAGGCAAAAAGAAAAAAGTGAGCATGGCTCACATACCCCCACAGCCTGTCTGATTTCTTCTCCCTCTAGTCTGAATTGATATGATTCTGGAAAACCTGATTTGATCAAAGTTACTGTAATAGTTTAAGAGTAAATGTGTCCCCATCGGAGCAACAGATCTATCAATCGCTCGAAGTCCAATTGCGCAAGCAAGGGCCATAAGTCTGTCAAAAATAATAATTCGGAAATGGCTTTCGAACTCATCACGAGCATCAACAGGTGTGTCCAAAAACAAAATTACGTCTGTCTGTCCTTCAGTCCTTTTTCGGAGATACAATTAGGGGTAGGTTTGAGGAGGTAAAATGGTGGACCCCTGATGGTGGACTCCCTCCCTTTCAATATTTCCTACTGGTTAATGCAAATTACATCTCATCAACATAAACAACATATTCCAGAATCCAGGTGATGTGACTGATATCATGAAAAACACCCATGACATAGTCATAGTCAACAATACTATAATGGGTATCATACCCATACATAATATCATATTTTAATATTTATTTTCATTTTGAAGGGCTTGATTTTAAAGTGAACATCATATTTAGCGACCATATACTATACCTATGATGCTAAACATCTACACATCCCTGGTCCTCCAAAAATAAATCTGAAGAAATCCAAAGCTAAGGCACTAAGAATGAACTTGCTAATCTGTCTGCAGTACTAGTCACTCTATTTGGCTTATCTGACGGAGGGATGGTGAAACCCAGGGGGGAGGGATATTGGCTGTGTGAGGATCGGAGGGACCGAGGGGTGGAGGGATTGATGGACAGAAGGACGAGGGATATTTCAGCACTGTATGAGTCAGAGATGGAGTGCTGGAATTACAGATTCTGGCCCTTCAGTTCAAGGCAATGATCAAACAGACTCTAGTACACCTTGGGGAGTCTTGCTCGGAGATCAGTGAACTAGAGTCAATCTCACTCTTTCTTTGGAGCAAGTGGATAGACTCTTGCCTTGATGCCTGTTTTGAGTCTCTTGATGAGATTGTGAGATTAAATTCAGACAGTCTTGGTCATATCATTTTCACATTTTACAGTCCATGTACAATTAACGACTTTCTAATAGTCATGATGTTTGGAATGAAGAGAAATAATGCTAGTCCTAAAGATTTCCAGTTTTTTGTTACCTTATACTTTAAATGTTGATGATAACACGTGTTAACGATGCACAAATATTCAATAAAATCAAAATTAAAAAAAACGAAAAAAATTTAAAAACTTGATGAAAGTTATTATCTATCTTAATCATAGGATTAATCTTTAAACCTTCAGGGATATCATTTCCATATTGTGGGGCCTTTTAACTTAATCAACCTGATTATAAGGGTCGAATAACAACTACCACGGGTTTTTTTGTCATCATAAACTCAAATAATAATTTTTCTTATTCAATCTGTCTAGAAAATTACTTCTCAGAAAGAATTATCAAGAGAGCCTATTTGGTGATAAAAATCTAAGTAGCAATGGTTCTCGCTGCCAATGATTTAAATACAATTCTCTCATCATTGTATGGATAAGCCTTAAAAGTTACAGTCCAAAGGTAAGATTTTGTCAGTTAACTTTGAAACGTTACCAGCCCGGTCAAATCTAGCAAGGTGATAGACTTGTGGACATGGCCCTATTTCATGCACAGCTTCATTATATGATCATCAAACATAACAAAAGAATTTATTATGTGTGCTTTTGTCAATTTATAATAAACAATAAAAGAGTTAAGAGAACTGAATGAGAATCATATTCCAATAAACCTATTAAGAAGAACCTTAGGATATACATCGGAGAACACATGTTTCCCCTGCCCCTCCCCCAAGCAAATGCTCCCTCCCATATCCCCACCCCCTGGGGCTCATACAGTGTGTCTGCAGCTAATTAACACAGCAGGAACTGCAGTGGGCTCATAACATAAACAGACAACTTGAATAGAGGTGTGTATCTTATGTACATTAAACATGGCTTGCTCAGACCATTCAGTGTGTACCCTTTGATGATATTGCATTAGTTTCTCCGGGGTGGGGGTGGGGGGTGGTTATGATTTTGAATTAGTTTCTTCATTCATTTAAGGTAATCTATGAAATATTTAAATAGTACCATTTTTCCTTGTTTTTTGTTTTTTTGCCAAGTGGCTCTATACTGTATCATGGGCTCTTATTTTATAAATTCATGGAGCATTTTTGAACCCAAGGGATTTCCTGTTGACATATAAACCAATTTAACCTTCAAATGTAGCTTGCACATATTTGTCAATCATAATGGCATACTCAATACTTAAACTTTTAAATTCATTAATTTTAATCTACGTGGTCAAATTACAGCAGTGAAAACAGTTCAAAATTGACAAATTAAGTTCTTACTCAAGAGAAAGACAGGCTATCAAAGACTATCCTTTGACCCGACAAATTTTCCGACAAATTTTCCAATTGATGTTTTGTACAAGTTCTGTGTCAAGCACTTTATTTACATTGCTTTGTTTTGATGCCTGAGTAGTGGGCAGTCCATGTTAACTTTCCGGAAGCTGTGGTTGGCAATTTTCAAATGCTGCAGCTCATTTGGAAATCCATTACTGCTTTTGTGTTTCTGCTGTTCATATTTGTCACCTGGGCCTAAGCCTAGGACTCTTTCATTGAAACATGGCAACAATATCAAGCAACGTTGCTCAAAGGTGCTTTGCTTTCCCCTTAATCACTAAACGGCACTCTTCAATTCCCACCCTCTCCCCCAAAGTATGCATCTTTCACAGCCATCTGTCATATAAAGCATCCTTTTCACAGTTGAGCAAACTTGAGCACCTATAAGTGGCAGTATATTGTCCAAGAATATTTCATGATGTGGTACCTGCAACTTTGTTTTTTCATGTTGTCACCATCTGGTCATTTACCAGTGGGTCCTTTTTAGTGCTTATAAGCTTTGTACTTCCCCTAGAGGTTGCATTAATACTGTAAGAGTCTGCAAACAAGTTGATTTCAAGGCTTTCACACCAATTTACAGATGGGCTCACTGGTACACCAGTTTGATGTTTTGCCAGCTTGGCAACCACCCCACATAATCAGCTGACAACTTCTAAAGAAAATATGTGTAGGGCTAGCCGCTAGATGACTATTCAATGGTACCTCCTGTGAAAAGCAAATGTAAAGTTTTATGTATCCATGTTCAGGTGCTTCTGAGATGAATCATCCTAGAATATTCCTTTCAATTAGGAGATAAATCCCTTCTGTTTTTTATTTTGGGGTTGTATGTCGTGCATTTTTTACCCCTAAATTTAATTTCAAACCGAGCTTGCAAAGTTTGAAATGTTAATTTAGGGGTGAAAAATGCACGACATACAACCCCAAAATAAAAAACAGAAGGGATTTATCTCCATTCTAACATGACTAATTAGAAATATAATGAGGAACTAATTTGCCTTGCGCAACAACAATGTGACTGGGTCGAACCAGTACAGACCGGTTCCACTTGTTCATTTTCAAAGAAACGCTCTTCAATGATAAAAAAAAATATCAAAACATAACCCAACAGGTTTTAAATAAAACCCTTAAGTATTTATTTCATTGAAGATAAAATCAACAAAAGACAGATTTTTTTTATCCCGTCAGTTACAATTTTCACGTAAATACATAGGACACCTATCACCCGTACAATACCGACAAGAACTGACCAAATCAAGGGACGTTACTCTAAAAGTAGCTGTTTACTGCTAGCGCTAACTTCTCACGCAAGATGTGAACTGATTGAATAAACGATCAAGAAAGATTTACAGTTTGTCATGGTTGAATACACTGTCTGGAAATGTGGTCACTTATGAATGAGAGGGGGGAAAGGGAAGGAAAGTTGAAGAATAACGTACGTCCACTGTTCACTTGACGAATCGCTTTTACCGCGCGTTACGGTAAGAAGCGAGCTCGGTTTGAAATTTAATTTAGTGATTAAAAAGATAAACTACTTCGACAAAAAATATACCACAGAATGGATTTATCTTCTTAATTTCATAAAAAAAATACGGTATTGTCAATGTCTGTATAGAAATGATTTAAAATTAATTTTGCTGTTGTCTAAGGCGATGAAAACAGTAAGTTCAGCGAATGGAGTTTGTAAACGTGCGCGTATGAATGTGAGTCGGTCGTAAATATTTAGAGGTGATTATTAGCGAAATAATCACTCCAAAATTGATTGTGGTAACCAATCAGAAAGTAGTATCTTCATTCTAGTTTTCATGTCATGTTAGAATTGTCATTTGTAAATGTAAAGTTTTATGTATCCATGTTCAGGTGCTTCTGAGATGAATCATCATAGAATATTCATTTCAATTGTCGTCTGTAAATGGAATGTTTTGTTAATTTTCAAATTTCTTTACACAAATTTGTACTTTGTTGCAATGCTAATCACACAAAAATTCTTTCTAGAAGGTAACATGTTACTGTGTATACACTAAAAGAGAATATTTTGTACAAATATTTTTCTACCTTTTCAATAATTAATGATTCAGAAGAAACAAGTCATCATGCTTTTGCTGTGCTGTTGACGGTAATCAAATTATTTTCAGCTATACAGGATAACTATATTCCATTACAAGACAGCTCAATTAGGATATTCTGTATGAAGACATGACTTCCTCTCTGTAATCAATCTTTGAAGTCATCTTGGCACTGTCCCAGAAGCTGTAAATGATAATGGACTTTCATTTTTGGTATTTTTATCCCTAATAAAGCCATAAATGTACTGTATATTGTACCTTCAGATAAACATTTTATGGGATTATAGATATACATACTGAAAGCCTTTGTCTTAGCCTTCTTCTTTTAGCATGAGACAGTATAAATTGATTACTCAGATTTTAGGCATGAAGATAATAAATCTTTACTTTTAAGAAATATATTCTTAAGTGCTGAAGTTTCCAAGCATTTTAAGGATTTCTTTGCTTGAAGGAGCAGCAGAAAAACATCCTTTGTTTTTAAAGGTATAATTTCTTGTTGAGGGCACTGATGGGGGAGATAAACAGGATTCAAGAGCTGTTAGAAAATATTCATTTTCAGCCGAACCAGATTATTCAGAAATGTATATCTGGAAACACTGTCAACTACACGGGCTTTAACTGAAACAAAAATTTTGCTTAAAAATTGTACATGTCATTCCCAACTTGAATGAAAGCATTTCAAATCCCCTATGCATTTCTATACATATTGTGTTATTTTTACATGTCTTTCCCCATTTGCATGAAAGCATTTCAAATCCCCTATGCATTTCTATACATATTGTGTTATTTTTACATGTCTTTCCCCACTTGCATGAAAGCATTTCAAATCCCCTATGCATTTCTATACATATTGTTCTGTTATTTGTACACGTCTTTCCCCACTTGCATGAAAGCATTTCAAATCCCCTATGCATTTCTATACATATTGTGTTATTTGTACACGTCTTTCCCCATTTGCATGAAAGCATTTCAAATCCCCTATGCATTTCTATACATATTGTACTGTTATTTGTACAAGTTTTTCCCCACTTGCATGAAAGCATTTCAAATCCCCTATGCATTTCTATACATATTGTTCTGTTATTTGTACAAGTTTTTCCCCACTTGCATGAAAGCATTTCAATACAAATCGTGTTTCGGATAACCAGGACGATGCAAAGCAAACTGGTGGTTTAATGCATGTCAGCGGTGAGAGGTAACTGACAGTTAATTAAGCTAATTGGTTAATACAAGGTTGTTCTTTGATGTATGCTTGACTGATTCTTTGTTCCATAGATGACGCTTGTCGCATAAACTGAGAACATGCATTTGAATATGTTGTTGGTACCACACACTCAAAAAATCAGTAAAACTTGTCTGTTTCTGATAACCGCATGACTCGCTGTATAGTCAATTTTCCAGCTGTAATCAACACATTCAGATAAATGAGGTCCATAAGTTATTCAAGCATGCTTGTATTTTTGCTTGACAAAAGCCCATGACATCATTTTGCTTATACATTATGTAGATAACATACATTTCTTTCCACAAAACCTAATAGTTCTATTAAGTTTAATATCTAATTCGATGAAGACATACAATTTGTCATAGATAATTAATTCATCTTTTTTATATCACATAATAAGCTTTAATACAATTTCCTAAAATTGTTATCATTGAATTATTTCTTCAAGGGACACTACTGTAAGTTCGTCAACATTTATTTAAATCACTAAATTAAAATCTCCATATTATGAACTTCTTCACAGGAACAGAAAAATGAATTCACCTTAAAAAATTCCTTTCATACATGCCCTCATAATAAAGTCCGGAGAAATGAGTTAATTACTTCTAAAGACGTGTCAGGTGTGTTCAGGTAAGCGCCTCAGGTAAGTGCCTCTAGCATTATATGACACCTGTCAACTCGAAGACATCTCCAGTAGGTTTCTAGGGTCCGCTCTTTTAATTATCCAAACTTAATAGTTTTATAATAGTTTGCTAAAGATTAAATTAATTTCTGAGATGAATGAAACGTCATAATTACCACAGCTTGTATCTGATTTTTATTCTAATAAGGCATATCCAGCTTATAGAATATTTCTTTACAAGAGAGTTTAAACAGTTGTTCATAATCATGAATATGCAGGAACATACAAATTCTCTATTAATATGTTATTAAATCCTGTAATGCATTCCACCAGGTATGGTATTGCAATCACCACTTCAGAAGGATAAGAATTCATTTCCTTTCATAAATTCAGGCTACATCTCAAATGCATCTTTGCACTGACTATACCCAGAAAAAACTTCTCAATGAAAGATATTGGATAAGTTCAGCGGCAATGATTTACATATAATATTATACTCAACAACAAAAGTAAAAGACCACCAAAAATTTATGCATTCATGTATCATAAAGTATATTTAGAAAATGGATCAAATTTTGATTTTAATGGTTAAGTACTCAAATGTTCATACGATGTGAAACAGATTTTTACATAAGACATGATCTTCATCATATGCCATCTAATTTCATGATATGATATCACTCCACATATTAAGAAATTACTTTATCCTAATGTGGACTTAATTGACAAATATCTAAGAGCAAATCATCTCGATTCAACTACATCAAGATATGACCTAAAGTCTGATGTAAACTAATGGTTATGGACTCGCTAATTGACCTATTAACTTCAAATTGAAATGAAGATGTCATATGCAAGAGCTTTACATCATAATGACTTATTGAAATGACAGTATATGTCATTGCAAGAAATTATCAGCTATAGCTCTGTACAAATGATATGTATTCAAATATTTAGGGAACTGAAATACAGCCTAAGATAGAAATATATTTCTTGTGAATGAGTATGGTAGTTTCTTAAATTGTTGTGGACTCTTTGCATTTGACTTTGTTGAAATAAGGAGCGGGAATGGGGAAAAGGGTAATATTTATCAAACTCTGAATGTGTCCAAATGAATACTTTGCATGATTTATATGTTATTTAAAGAATAGTGCATGATTATTATCATCTTATTGAATGGTTTTCCTGTCTGTTCAAAAGGAACCAGTTTTCTGTAAGTTTTTTCTTTGACACGTTTGGTTTGTTTTGTTAGCCTTATGTAGTAATAGTGTAAGATAAAGGCAAATCTATCATAAACGTAGAATATGTCCTGTACTTTCAAGTTTGTTTAGTGAGTAAATACTCCATGAAAGTCAGAGGTGCTACTTAAAGATAACGACCAAGAAATGTGCTAGTAATGGCTGAAAATAGCAAGGGGAGATAATGCACTATATTGCACCTCAACCTTATGTCTGAACTACATGTCAGTTGCCAAGCTTAAAGAAGATTCCTATCCAAGACCTTTTAACCTTACAAGTTGTTGGAGTCAAATGCATAAGCCAAACTTATCAATGAAGTCTGTTTCTGAAAGTCTCAATTCAAAGATAATTGGCATTAAATTGTGAGAAAATGAAGGAATAAAATCACAATCATAATCAAAAACCAGACAATGTGAGTTATCAGTTATTTGGAAACTTAACCAAAGCAGTAAAATGGACAGTAAGGAGTTGATAGTGTTTCACATATAATTTTTTCTAATTAGAATCCAAGAGAATTGGACATGTGATTTGTCTTCGGTGCACATATAGGGCTGTTTATAGATTTTTGTAGACAAAAGTTAACATATATTTGTCATTTGGGATGAGTATGTGAGAAGTTTGAACATAAATCACCATATAGACATTTAGTGTTGTATCAAAGCCTAACAACATGTCATGAAAATCACTGACTTTCTCTTAAATCAGACATTTTAACAAAGGGCATTTGACACAGATAGACATGTCTGAAGTTAATCTGAAGTGATCTGAAACGTTGTTATCACACATGAGACATGGTGACTTTACCTCGCCAGATAATGCAATTGAACTTTAGCTTGAAGCACTGCCCACTTTCAACAATGTATGCCACAGAGACTACAAAATGTCAAATGTCAGTTATCTGTTAACCAAGTCAATTACCTCAGTTCAGCGAGCACTGAGTTATTCCATCTCAATTCCTAAACCAGTTAAAAGATCTTTCTCATGTTGCACATAATCCACTTGTAAGATAGGGGTTCCATGGAAATATAAATGCAGGTTAGGTGAGGTGATTTGGAGTTCATCGCCGCTTTAAAAAGAGTATTTCACTTATATCATGGCTGATAGTATTACTGCAGGGAGAAAGTCCGCAATACCATTGTGGCTATGCAATGCAGTGAAACATGCTAGCATCGGCTGGAACAGTAAACCATGGGTGGTACTGTACTGAAATTCAGTGAAGCATTGCAACCTAACCTTACTGCGTGTGGAAGAGTTGTCTACTGCGGACACATCATGAAGACTGCTTCTAGAAAAGTCCTTTCTATTGTACCAGTGGGCCTTCTTTCACAAAAACTAAGTGATAAAAGTCACTAAGGTAACCATAGTGCTATTTCAAAGACTTGAGAAGGTAAACTTTAGTTAAGATTTCTTAATGAATGGAGCTAATGATCAAAAGACATGTACATTTGTATACGGTCCTGTATTAGTCAACATCAGTTAAAAGTTGACCCCATTCTCCCTTGCCCCCAATTTTGTGATTTGAACTAAAGCAGCGCATGAGGTAGTTTTGACCTTGTGGAAAAAGTCAAAAAGGAGTTCAAGAACAAAATCTTAACGAATAGACGAAAAGATTACCCGCAGTATTATATACCGGTTGGATGATAAAATAGTATGACACATACAGTATGTAAATTTAATGGGACCAGGTGACTCAACAACAAAGACACATTTCAGGATTCTTTATCTTATCTCGCACATAGGATGTATAACCTGACCTTGATGAGACTAGAACCAGGAGGTAATTCACAAAGTTATTTAAGGACTCTGACAGGTGGCAATTTAACATAACTCTGCAACACACCCGGTCAGTGTTCCTCTTCAGTGCCTTAAAGAGAAAAACAGTAGTTGCTTTATGTCCCAGTCTTGTAACTTTGTTCAAAATATCAATTCATGCCATTCATGAATGTGTTTTGGTGTGAATGGTATGAATTTTTTCTTGGAGAAAAATCTGTATGCATTAGACGAGAATTTTTTTTTTTGCATTTAGCATTTCCCTTCGTTTCTGACTGTCACATTTTTTTCAACTCTCTCCCCACACTGGTAGATAAAGTCATATACTCCTATGCTAACCTCTGTTTTAATACAAGCATTTGCTGGCTCAGAAATGAAAAGACAGAATGAAGGCCTTCATTATAAAAAACATTTAAATCAAAAGCAAGCATTACAGATTATTTATTTAAGAAAAACACCCGCTTACATCGTGGGTGAGACCAAATACAGTATTTTCTCAATCTGCAGAAAAGGGTCAGATGCCTCATGAAACTTATAATATTCTATTTTTTCATACAAACATTGAAATAAAGGGCAAAAAAAGTGTTGTTTTTTTCCCCTAAAATTAGTGGGGGGGCTGAGCCCCCCCCCCCCCCCCCCCCCCCCCCCCCCCTTGTTACGGGCCTGCTTTACCCTTACGTCCCAATCAATCAAATCAATCAATATATAACAATTGGCAGAAAATATTTTGATCAATCAAAGATTTTCAATTAGATAATTTGTACACAAAACTTTGATTTTAGATTCACAAGC
This sequence comes from Phorcus lineatus, assembly GCA_921293015.1. Classification (NCBI taxonomy): domain Eukaryota; kingdom Metazoa; phylum Mollusca; class Gastropoda; order Trochida; family Trochidae; genus Phorcus; species Phorcus lineatus. Next base: position 16,954,837 of record OV121091.1, on the reverse strand, counting down.
TTCAGGTGAATTAACAGGTACAACAGAATAAAGAGACTGTCGTACACTCTACATAGTGAGGTTTATTCTATACACCCAGCACTACAGGTGGCAGAAAAAACAGGGATCTTGTTTTGAGAGGTATTGATAAGGTTAAACTTAACAGCTGTAGAAAATCCTTAAGATGATCACTTACAAGATCTTCACCCTAAGTGGTAACTAAGTTGCTATTTTGATAAGATAATCCTTTGTATTTTAGAGGTAAGCTTTCAGAAATAACTACCATAACTTGAAATGAGGCCAGTGCTTGTATAAGAAGCTAGGTGTCTAAAATTATTTATAAATTTTCCCATAATCTTAGATAAATATTTGATTTTCCTGTTACCAGAAATAAAACGCCTCATATCTTTATACGTTAATATTCAAACATAGATAAAAACAAATAAAAACACAATAAATGATTAAGAGAATTTGTCATGATTGCATTTGTTATTTTTAATAGCAAGATGAGCTATCTAGCAATAAATGAATAAGACCCATTCTGAAAATGACACTTTGTCTAGATGTTAGACTAAAACTTAGTCTATGAAAAAATTAATAATTTACAGTTCCTTTGTCCATAATATATTTATCTTTGGTCTCCTAATTTCATCTCATGTGTATTCAGTCAATCTAGGCTTGCTGATTGTGGACCTAAACTGTATTAAAGGCTCCTTTATATACACAGTCATGACGCAGGACTAGCTAAATGTGAACGGGGAAATAGAAACCTGTTTGCAGCTTACAAATAAAGCTTAAATTGGCTTGACTGCATCTTGATCTTTTTAATTACATATTATCTAATTAGTCTTTGGATCAGCAAAAACCCTACTGCTAGATTAAAGTTCAGGATAATCAATTCTTTCAATTATTTTTCATTTTATAGGATAACACAGTTGAAAATCATCAGTTATAGAAAGGTGCAACTGTCCTTGTCAGAATATTATTTGCTTACCATACAGCTGCTCTTGTTTAACCACTTTGAGGACTATCTAACAAGGAGTCTGATTGGAGAATTTGTCTGGGAATTTTTTTTTAGGGTAAATATCTGTTTATGAATAACTGCAGTGTATAAATTGAGGACCAATTCTGTGCCAACACAGAATATTGTTACTTCTATCACTTTTAACTTTTGGTTTGTTTTTTTTCAAATTTCAAATTTTAGATTTAAATTGAAATTTACAATAAAACACATGTGAGCTTAAGGAAGAAGAGGAAGTGTTTGTGGATTATCAATTTCTTTATTGTGTATGATTTCATGTACATGTACCACAAAAATAAATAAATAAATAAATAAAAAACAAACAAACAAAAAAAAAACCAAAAAAACTTCTTATTGTACTGATAGCAACATTTCGGTATAGCTTCTAATACTGTTTTCAAGAAAAAAGAAGTTGAAAATAAATAAACAATTCCTTGTCTTCCTTAAACTGACAACTTATAGAATGCCACTCAAACAGTTCACATTTGGGCAGGCTACTTTTCACATGAGTTCATACTGATAACTGTTATTGATGCATCATCATTTCCCAATCCAGTCAAAACATGTAACTGTTGGTTACAGTTTGCTTGCTTATACGACAAAACTATTAATTCAAAAAGAAAAACAATCTATTGTAAAGCCATTAACATCATTTCAAATGTGAAAAGTAATTTTTCATACCATAGAGGATAGTTATTGGTAATATATTGGTTAATATTCTTTCAACACATACAAATGAAAATCCAAACTTGGTCACATAAATTTGCCTTTTTATCATTTCACTTTATGAAAAAAAAACCCACCAAAATGGCGGATCCTTCAAAGCCAAAACTCTCTTTAAAGTTGTAATAGAAGCCCATATTCTTTGCAATAGTTTTTAAATTCACTACTAAACATCTCTCACACACAAAAATCTGATGAAAGCCTGCTGTCATATTGAAAGAGATTGAGAATAAATGAAACCAGCCAAATAACACTTTCGAACTGCAGCACAATGACTCAAGAGCCAACATGACTTGAATCTTATCACGCTTATTTTTTATATGTAAATATGCAGGCCTCTCAAGTCAGCCTTTCAGCTATATCTTTTATATGTTAAGAGTAGTACCTGGGTAACTTTTAAATTCCCAAGTACATAGAGTTTGACAATATATTTTAAAATGAGAAAAATAACAGAAAACAAGGTTAATTTATAAAATATTGGTTTGGATTTTTTTGCGCCTTTGGAATGGGGTGCAAAATGTGATGTTTCTATCCAGTGCATGTGTTCCTTTTCAAGATTTACAGATGATTGGTCAGTTTCCTTGAGTCATATCATTCTTACAAACTGATCTACTGGACTTATTCTTGGTGACATCAATCGGCCATTTTGGCTCAATCAGGGACAACGACGGTTTCACCCAATTCCTGCACAAGTTTGAATTTCATATTAGGGCTATGAAACATTCTGGGAAAACATATTTAGACAGTGGTTGATCACATATTGATGAGGCCATTTTCATATAATTTTTATCTATTTCTCAGGAATTGAGAAAGGTATGGGTCATAGGCTATTTTGCACATTGGATTAAAAAAAATGGCTCATTATAACACAAAATTTTACTATTGATACAAAGCAATGGCCTATTTAAAAATCAGTTAGTGACTTAAAGCCCATAAAACAGCCCATTGTCAGTTTATTCATAAAAAAACAAGTCATGGTGTCCTAAAATTAAACCACAAACATTTCCATTATGAAGTGAAAAGATCCATCACAAGAGAGATAATAACAGCAAACACAGATTCTCTAACAATCTTAACCAACTTCAACATAGAACAACAACATTTCAGGAAAATATGTCAAAATTTTCAAATATGAAATAACTTAAAAGGAGTCTAAGATCTAACAAATGACTCAGTAAAGCAACATGCAGTTTCCTGGCAACTTAACATTTCAAATTCTGTAAATGAATACAGCAACACGTATCATACAGGCATCATAACAGACCATAACTACATCACTATGGAAGATGAACAGACCCTGTGAACAGACAACATGGAGTCGGCGAACAGAAGCAAGTCAAGTCAAGCAGTTACTGTCAACAGAAGATCTGTTATCTGATTATGACAGTGTTTTCTCAGTCTTGTCTGCATCCAGATAACATGCCACAACTGATGGAGTCACAGACAGGAAATATAATTCCGACAAGAAACACAACATCCTGGAGCCAATCTAGATTTGCACTCGGTCCCCTAAAATCTTGTTTCTCTTTTACACTGTCACTGATGTCTACATCTTGAAAATTTTGTGGTTTTAAAAAATTCTAAAAAAATGGCATCTTTATGAAAAGGGTTAAAAAATAACATTGAATAACTGAACTATTGGCTCTGTAGCTCATCAGTGATATATTACCTAAGGTTGAAGCCAGTAACTATCAAAGTCTGTAGTGTGCAATGATTGTCACCAAACATTTAATTAAATTAAATAATGTCCAACTTAGAACCTCTATGATCATTGACACATGTGCTCTTGCTTTAATACATAGAGACATTGAGATCAATTTGAAGGGCTAAGAGATATCATTCTTGTTCCAGTGGACAAAATCATCCCAAATGTGAAAGGTACCTTCAAACAAAATTTCAGCAAATTTCAGCTTTAGTGATGATGTAAACAATGGGAAAACTTAATGGATCAGACACTCTCTTACCCAGCACCAGTGAGAATCCATCTGGATGGAAACTAGGTGCTCTAGAAATGAGTTATCATTATTATATCATTAGTGTAACCACCTGGGCCTAGATTTTCGAAGCTCTCTTAGTGATAAGATAGTCGTAAGCCAATGTTAATGGATGGTTCTTTGACAAACTTAGTGCTAAGAGACCTTTATAAATCTAGGCCCTGGTGTCCAATTACATACAGAAATAAAAACTTGCAAGGATTTTCTCAAAAGAGGTGGTAAAACTAATTAAACAATACTTACCAAATAAAGGTTTCTTTGAATTTTGGCTCTTTGATAATAATGATAATATTGCGGATATTTATATTGCGCTTAATCTTCAACACTGTGGGCCATGCTCTAAGTGAAACTCACTTCCAAACCAGGTACCCAATTGTACTGCTTGTTGAACAGAGGCACATTTTGAGTTAGGCCTCTTGCCCAAGGTGAAACAAAGTCTTTAAACTTGTGCCTCAGTGTGGGAAAGGGTACGAATAACCCTTTAAACTCACAATTATTCAGCAGCAATCCAGGTAATAAATGCCCTGTCTATACTTCTAATCAAATATCTTCAAGGTAAATTGTCTTTATGAAAACTCAAGTTCAAAGCAAACTAGAAGTGACATTTTCTGTCAATATTCATCTTCCAGTAAGGCTATTTATTATTACCGGTAATTGTCAAATTTCAATTCAATTTAAAAAGAAACTTGACACTACATGACAAGAACAAAATTACAATGAAAATTAATGATTAGATATTTCAACAAAGAATGATATTTCGAACAGATTTTAACATCAACAGTGAGTCACAAGGATGTAAAACAGTTGACAATGATATTCAACCTATGCTCTCATCACTTATACTGGAATGTTTCATTAGCATATTTGACAAAATAAACTTTGTCATTTGCTTGTAACAATGACAGACACATTCAAACTGACTGTCAATCAAATTGATAATTACCATTTTATTGTTATGAAGGTCTCAGAAATATGACTAAAAGATTCAGGGGCAGATAACACATAAAAAGGCCTACTTAAATCTTGAAATATTTTAAAAAAAATACAAACTAGTTTTTTTCAAATTGAAATAAATAAAGGAACCTATTTAAATTCACTGTATTCTTAAATTTGATGATATTAAAATGTCTATATATTCTCTTTTTTAGATTAACGTTTCAAATTATCAAATTACAGATTGAAATATTTCAGGGACTCACGGTAAAGCAATTAACGCCTAAGATGTATATACATGTTTGATATACAATTAGTTTGTCATATTGATGAGTTATATTCACTTTCCTATTCCTATACAGACCTGAGTTCAGTGAAAGAGAATTTCTCGGGATGTTCATGAGCGCTCGCAAAGACTCAATGTTAAGAGGACACCCTCTACGAACATTGTATCACAGAATACATTTTACCATATATATGATATTCAAATTCTTCATCAGAGATGTTTTAATTCTACCCTATGAGCTTGAAAGTCTCTTTTTCTTCTGAATCATGTTTAATCTGAAGTTCATCTTTAAGTATTTTTAAATACTACCAAAATAGCAAGTAAGAGGTCAAGGTCATTAAAGGAACATAACCCTTTATGACACTTAAGTCTTGAACACAAACAGGACAAATGTCCAACATAAATATGGATGCACACAGAGTTAAATGTACATAGATTGCTTCAAAACCTAAAGGTCAACAGCCTTCAACTGTTTGGTACCAAATTAGCAAACTAATTTAATACTCAATAACTAGACATCTCTAAATCTAATAAAGCATACACCTAACCTAGTTATTTAGACTCAATCATGAAATACTTGAAATGTCAGAACCAATTATTATCATCTGATTACCAAGTTTATTATAACGTAAACTATTCTATACCAGGATAACTGATAAACGTGAAATATAATTCAGTCCTATATCATATTTGGGACCACACTTTATCATCAAAAACTGTGTTACACAGGAGATATCGCTAGAGGGAGGGATATATTGATGTTGATTCTGAGCAATGCCCTTTCACTGACCTCTTTCCATCATCAAGTAATGTCATCACAGTGCTATGACGTCAAAGACATTATGACGGCACAATGCTATGACATCACAAGGGGATTCTAAGGGTAGTGCAGTGTTCAAGGATGTAGACCTGTCATTGACACCTAATAAAAATAATTTTGGATGATAAATAAGAATCTCACTCTCCTATCTTCTGATATCAAATATACCAACACTCATTGATATATTTTATATCAGGAGACACTTGGGTGAGATTTCTGTATCTGCATGAGTTAAAACAATTTTCTTTGGGATCGACACCCTTGAGGCTTGATGGTTGAGTAGGTAATGTTTTCAGAGGTTCAGTGCAGGCAGCCATTGCCTGACTCTTAGAGAAATGGTTTGAATGGGAGGGAAACGACTCAACCCAAAAAAAGCAAAAGAAATGGTAGTACATCTTGTGTATATTCTACTGTTGTGGGGAAAAAAAGAAGTATTGTTATCATTTGAATCTGCAATATCCGAATGTTATAATTTTCTAATTTGATAAAAAAAGACATATTGTCATATTTGGACTGCACAATCTAAATAACATGTGTTTCTAATATAATCCATATTTATAACGTGGTGATTTCTGCATTTCATATTGAATATGTATTTTGATTTATCGGTAGATGCGCTGAAGGAGAAATCAAGACCAATAAATATTTCATTACACAGTCGTGGAGTAGGAGTCTAATTAACTGAGTCAAATCAAACCGTGTCGGCCCACAGCAATACATTAAATATTGAGCAGCATGGACAGAAGTGAATTGATTTGGATCTTGCACGTAACACTCTTCTTTGACAACCTAACATCGCTAAGTTCAACCGACAACAGTTCAGCAACTATGGGAACAGCCTATTACTGAATTGGTAAACCCCTTTATATTGGGCTGCCATGATACACCATGCTCGTCTTATTGAGGCCAAAATATACACCTGGAAAATAGTAATTTAATACCTGTTTACTCAATGAGATGAGGTGAGATGATTTGGGGTTTTACGCCTCTTTCAAGAGTATTTCACTAATATCACGGCTGCTTGTATTAATGCAGCGAGAAAGCCCGCAACACCATTGTTGCTAATCATGAAACCTATGAGTATCCACTTGAACTAGCAAACCATGGGTAGTACTGCACTGAAATTCAATGTAGCATTGCACCCAAATCTTACTGCCTGTAGAACAGTTCTCTACTGCAGACAAAGTTTCTGAGCCCCTGGATTAGGACCCCAGACCTCTTGATCAAAAGTCGAACACTCAAACAACTGCGCTATACCACCCCCTCAAAGTTTAGATCAACAGTTTTTATACAAGATCATATTGAATTCAATGACTCAAGGAGGAATATGACTTAATATCATTTCATTGATAAGTATCCAATCAATAACAATTACTTTGTCCTCTTAGAAGAGGTTTATGTTTTCATAACTGACTAAGCCCCATTACTCTAGAAGCAAAACAAGAAAGAAAGTGATTTTTGTAACCCCTATTTTCACATTAACAAAATGTTGAAGTTTTCTCCATTTTGTTTCCAATTGTCAGAAAAGCTCCTGGAATGCCATCCTGTGTTTATTTAATAGCACAAAGTGGGCAAAAAGCAAGATTGACATAGGTGTTGCAATACTTTTTTCAAAGTGTATACATTGCTGATTGTAAATCATGAAGCGAGGATAATGTAGCTACAGTAACATTTTCCGTGTAATATCTGACAAGCGCCATGTCATTTATCATCCAGCACACAAAGGCTGCTGTCATTGCTATCTCACCAGGTAGAGTTACGTTGCTGTTGCTTGACTTAAAAAATGTGCTGTATATTTGTCCAGATCAGAAACGTGAATGACAGGTTATCTCAGAATTCGGCATGTCCTGTGAAAAGTGTTTTTCAAGTTTGTCTGATTTATATATTCATATTTTTTTAAATCATTTACTGATAGGCCTTGCTGTATCAAATGAAAGACAAGCATTTGGAAGTGAAATTTTGAGAAATCCAACTAAAAAATGTTTGAATAATAAAATTTGTTTCTTAAATCAATATCAATTGTAAAGAAAATTTACAAGTGATTTGAATCTAAAAGTTTACAACAAATTAAACATGTAACAAAATAAAATTGAATTCTGAAATTTAGCTACATACAACTACTTATTCTATACAATACTGGTAGATACTATTGATTCCTTATGGCTTGATTTTCAGTTTTTGATTAACAAGAAGTGGATTGTTTTTAAACTAAATGTACTGAGTAAGCCAACTCTTAATCAAAGGTTTATACACAACGTAGCCAAAATTATCAATTACAGGAAATCATAAATAAGCAATTACATATTTTATTGTTCAAGAAAACAGTCATAATCCTTGTTTATACAATTTTCAAATGAGTAAAAAGTAGGTGGTTGGAAGTCAATAGTTAATCAACATAATATCTACTTCCTTAAGTTTGAAAAACATAGTAATAACCACTAAAGTTGTAAACATGGCTAGTTTTTTTTCTGAAAGCGAAACCTGTCAAACTGCAGTGACAATAAGATAATTAAGCTTGAAACTTGTGGAAAAATTTCCTTGTTCCTAAATTATATACATGATTCATAGAGGTTTGCCCAAATAAAATGTGTGTTTGTTACAGAGATTTATGGATGACAAGTATCCATGATACTGATATTACTATCAGAATATTAATCTAAAACCAACATAAGGAAAATGATTGCTCTATATAATCAAAGTCTGGAGCTAGTGATTTCGCATGAGAACCACTCTCACATGACGGTAAAAAGCTGTTATTTATGTTAAATAACGAAGGCTGCCATGGCAAAATGTATAATATGTATGAGACTGTTTTAGCATGTGTTCGCACTAGCGCTGGTGTTACCGAAATATTTGATACTGCAGCAGGGGTGAGACAAGGCTGTGTCCTTAGCCCTTTGTTGTTCATCAGTTTTATTAACGAATTAGTAATTAACTTGTATGAAGCATGTAATAATGGAGTTTTTCTTACCCCGCAAATGAAAGATTAGACGATATAGTAATGTTTTCATTTATGGTTAATGGTCTACAACGTCAACTGAATATTTTTAGAAACATTTTGCGATAGATAATCATGGGAAGCATACATGGGATGCTAATGTGAAAAAAATACTTTTCTCTAGTGGATTTTCCTATGTCTGGATAAATCAAGATGTTGGTGACAAACATATTTCTATCAATGTTCAAGGAATGTTTAAAAGACATATTTATTCAAAAGTGGTATGAATCACTCATCCACCTTTCTGAATCACTATTCCCACTGTAAATCAGTGTTTGGGCCTGAAAAATATATCACTGTGATAAAACATAATGATAAAACCCTTTTGAGAAGCTTCTGTAAAATAGAATATCTCTACACGCCTTAAAGATACAATACTTCAGAAAAGATAATTCAACCTTGAAAGATTTGTCATGTTCATACTGTTCTTCAAGTCAAACTGAAGATGAATGTCATATTGTGTTAGTTTGTTAAACATTTTCCTCATGTGTACAAATGTCAATCCACAAATGATTTACAATCTGCTTTTTGCCTCTAATCTTAAAGTTATTCAAAATGTTGCCAAATATATAAAACAAGTTATGAATCTAATGAAATCGCATGTGCAATTCAACTTAAAGTCACGTGACTAATACTAAGGATAAAAATGTACAACCTATGACCAGTCCTTGTGTTCGATATCATGTTAAAAAATGGTTATTATTATTTTTTTCCCCATCATTTTTCAGTATCTTTTTTTAGATAAAAGCCAATCGGACCTTATCAACTGTCCCAGTTTGAAATGAGACAAGCAATTCCCTAATAAATGAAGATGACAGATTTAACAAAACTTTAGGCAGATACCTAACAAAAACACAAAATGCATCAGATAAGCTTTTGTTTATAAATTAAAACATCCCGAACTCATATTGAGAGGACCCCTCCTGGCACAACACAACATATCTTGAACCATAGCAGGAATGAATAAAGGACTAAAGGATGAAAGAGTAAGCTTACCCATTTGTGATGTAGAAGCAACAGCATCGGAATCATCATCATCATCATCAGCAGCAGCAGCACCTTGGGGAACCTGGTCCTGAGTGACATCAGCATAATCCTCATCCTCGGCATCAGATTCCCATTCTTCTTCAGCAGCAGGTTTTGAAGTCATCACTTCAGCTAGAGTCATATGAATTGGTTCTTCTTTGCATTTTCGCTTTTTATTTCTTGACCTTTCACCTGGTTCTCCATCACTAGCTGAAGAACAAATTGTGTCATTTACTGAAGCTTCTGCACCTTCCACAGTGTCACTGGAATGAGAATTTGTTGTTGTTGCTTCTTTTTGATCACAACTTTCTTTTACTTTTGATGAATTTGTAACCTTGCTCATATTCAACATGGCTGCCTTTTCTTCCAGACGCGCAATGGTGGCATCGGAGACCCCTTCGGTCTCTCTGTCATCTTCACCTGTAAAAGAGTCCTCATGGGTGCTTTCATGGAGTTTAAGTACAACAACATTATCATGAGCACAACTTGTATCTGAACTGTCACTGCAGTTTGTTTCACTTCTAACTCGGGTGTCAACAGTATCCACACTCCCGTTACAAAGGCTTTTGCTATGATTTTCATTGTCACACAATGGTTTCATATTCTTATTACTTTTTGCTGCATCTGTGCACAATGTATCACCTTGTGTCTCGACTTGAGACATTGTGATACTTGCACCTTCAGACACTGTGGTACTTGTACCTTCAGACACTGTGGTACTTGTACCTTCAGACACTATGGTACTTGTACCTTCAGACACTGTGGTACTATGTAACACATCACAACCATCAATCTCCAAGTCTGTGAGTGAATTGTGAGCACCTTCTTCAATTTCTTCAGTATCAGTTTTTGTTTTATTCATATCAGAAAAACAAGAATCGTGTTCAGGTGTCTGAACAATGGTACTTGCCTGTAACTCTTCTGATATCACTGGATTAAGTTCACTCCTGTTAAAACTGTTCTCACTTTTTTGTTCTTGCTGTGAATTCAAGCTAGTAAAGTCTGTACAAGTAGAAGTAATATTTTCTTCTGATGCACTGTGTACTGAAGATTGCTCACTATTGATACACGATAGTTTCTCTTTGTCACTCGGCAGATTAGTTTGAGGCGAAACTTGTTGCCTGGACTCATCGAAATCACAAGGGACAGTTGCAACTGGGGTGCTTGGTTCAGTGATTGAACTTTCATTGTTGACATCTTCATTCAAATCTTTATTTGAGCTTGAAGTAGGGAGAGTTGCATCAGGATGGACATTACTAGAGCCCTCAATCACAACCTCTCGAATGCTGCTAATACTATTGACACTGTCATGGGTACCAGACTGGCTGAGGCCATGATTGGCTGAGATGGTTGTAGAGGTAGAGCAGTCAGTAGACAGATCCTCATCTCGATTAGTGATATCACTATCGAGGTATCTACGATCAGGCAGCGGCGGAGCAGGGGTATCAGAGTCCACAGATGATCCCCTCAGAGGAGTTATGTCCCCTTCTGACACTGACTTCTCCCCCAATCCAGCACTAGGGGGAGACAATGAATCTTGGACAGGTTGGACGTTACCCAGTGCTATGGTAGAGGCTGACACTGATTTGTTTTGGCCCATTTTGGACTGTTTTCTGAATAGAATCTGTGGGTTTGCATAGAGATCTTTATCTGTATCGTCTTGGAGCTGCTTGCTTAGCACTGAATCTGATTTGTATCTCTGTTCCCGGTGGGGTTTCCGACTGCTATCCCCGGGGACACTGTTCAGTCTGTGTATTGGCCCACTCTTCAAAGTAATCTCATCAGGTTCAATGGTGTCAACTTGGTTACTCTCCTCTGTGAAGGCAGACTCGCTGAACATGGAGCTAGTGATGCTAGTCATCTGCCCATCTCTTCCACTCTCAGGACTTTCAGTGGTTGGAGTGGTGATGCCACTGTCCTGGCCAGGATCATCAACAAGATCATTTGGTTTCGAAACAGCTTCTTTTTGCTTTTGTTTTAAGGCTTGAAGCTGGACTTTGCGTCTTATTTCTTCCAACGTTTCATACCCTGGGTCCATCTCAATGATTTCTTCCACTTCTGGGTCAGGAGAGGCAGCTGCTGCTCCAGCATTTTCATACATACTGGATGGAGTTCCTCCATTTACAATATGGACAACAGTAACAGTTTCACTGTCCTCAGTAATTGTCTCATCGACACCCCTGTTTGGAAACAAACCGTTGCCTGAAGCCATCTTTCCCTTCCTGATAAGTACGACATCTTCTTTATCTGCGTGAGATCTCCTTGTGAGGCGCAGTGATGTCGACCGCGATACGGGCCTCTCAGGTTGTACCTCCATGGCAGACATCGAAACTATGCCCACTGAATCCACTAGAGCCTCTCGTTGTATTGCATTTACATTGTAACGTCCCTTGCTGCCGATTCTCAAACACCGTTTCAGCTTAGTAAAGAAGCCTTCACCTGACGACACAGGAGCTCGCGTGTTGGCTGGGAGTGTCGCCGATCTATGTTCTCTGCGTGCATTGGTGCTGGGCAAGCTCTGTGAACGACCAATTTCCTTGATTTTTTTCTGACCTGATGCCATATTTTCATCCTTTTATGTGAAAGTATCACTATCATCCACCTATTTCAATGAACTATAACTTCCTACACAAAATCATTAATATCCGGTTTGACATACAAATATTTCCCTGTCGAAAATGAATAATTTCACATTAAGGATAAATTGCATTTTGACTCATCACTTTGCTCCTCCTACTCAAGAGAAACTGACCTCAATAAGCTCAACAAAACAATTCACTCTGACCGAGCAGGTTTATGGCTTCCAACATTCCATGATCTAACTGTGTGGCTGGTCTGTTATCACATGCAGTGTTCCAGTGATAACAGACAGGTTGCCTGATGCAGGCTTCAGTTCACTTGACTCCGGTGTTATCACCTGTTCATGATTCAGTCCTACCACTTGACCTCCGCTCATGCTGAAATATAGAATAGTGGGTACGGTTAACATCAGCCATTATACACACAGAACTTCTTTCAGAAACACGAGAGGGATACAAGTCCAACGCGAAAAAAACAGCCTGACAATGACACAAGTTCATTAATAGCGATAATCTGGGACTGAGTGAAAAAGATGCTAAGCAAGAAACAAAGATAAATTTTCTTGACATTTTATGTGGAATTCATTTGATAAAATGCTTATGCTAACTCTGACCTAAAAGAAAATCAGGAGGTTTTTGTAATATAAAGTTATATAATTGTAAAATAACCTGAAAACCACTGCAAGCCAAAAATTGTCTCTCTATCTGTTGAAGTCAAGTTTCCAAAACTTGACTGATTGGTAAAAGAGATACATTGTCCAGGTTGCGAGAAAAAGATAGATTTAATTTCTACCTACAGTGCATTCATGGATCCATCGAAGGGGGGGGGGGGGGGGGGTTCGCCCCCAAACTTAGAAAATTAAAATGTCGAGTGTAGTAATTTTTATACAAGGTTAAAATATACAGGAAATCAATTCAATCAGCCAATTTTTTGGTGGAAAGACATTCTTTGAACAAAAGTAATCATTTCAACAGTTTTACTTGTGACACCCCTACAAAACATAACTCCTTGAATTCTATGTACATTTTAAAACTCCAAAAATTCACCGAGTAGATGATTTACACAAATCATAACTCCATAATTTGCCTAGGCCTAACGAAAACATAGCAAAAGGACCACTTATAGGCGTCATTGAAGTCATATATGCAAACTTGATGAATTGTGTTATGTTATTGAGCAGTAATTACTATTGCTGAAAAGATTCATTTTAACGATTACTGGTTCAGCAGAGTTACAACGTAAAAGTACAAACTCATTATTTGAGTTGATAAAGTTTGAAAGGTTAGAAAGCAGTGTTTATGTAAATGGTATGTGTGATTTGATACTTAAGTTATATCAAAGTTGGTTTTTGACATGTATCAGAGACAAATAAGATACCATGAAAATCAAGTAGTGTCTCTTTAAAACCAGATAGAAAATGGTTGCCATTTGACTCATAGTGCAGAGATTTAGAATTAGAATGCCTTGGAATTCATTACAGGTAACACGAGTCCATTTCAACTTGTCTCTGCCTGACCTGAACACAGTACAAAGCTGAAATTTGCAGTGAAAATTTCAACACTTCAGTCTACCTTACGAATCACGATACATTATTTGGCCCCAAAAATTCAAGAATTTGTTTAACAAAGATCTTACAAAATATTTGACAATTTTTAAAAAACAAGTGCCACCTTTAATCCCTCATAACAATAATGCTGTAAAATTTTACTCAAGCTGAAAAAGTATAAATTATTATAGGTGTGACAATACAGACATTTTGCAATCAGAATGTCTCATAACGATATTATCCTATACAATCCATGTCTCCATATACTATTTTCAGGGATATTCGATTAATAGAAAGATTAACTATTAACAAACCCCTTGATTTTTACAAAAAATAAAATTTCTAAAGTCAACAATGCCTGTCAGGAAACAGATATACCATAAACACATATAATCAGATTAGGTATCACGATAATTCATACTATGACATATGATTACAGCTCTACAAATTACCATAGCTTTGGGATGTCAACTTTTACAACTAGGGTAATTGAATTGCAATACTTAAATTCCTGTTGTTTTTATTTTTGCACTGAGCATCAAAGCGTAATTTTGGTCCATACTGTATGTCATATTTCAAACCATAAAAATTTTAAATGAAAATTTTAATTTTTTTTTAATCCTTTATATTTTTTAGACTTTATTCAAATCAATTTCAAGAAACAAAAATATTTTGTTGCATTCTTGGTTCTGTAGCAAACCAAATATATGTAGTGAATGGAGGGTTCTGTAGCACACAAAAAACAAACGGAAGCTTAAGTGTACTGTTTCACACTTATCATTTCTCAAAAGATTTATAAAACAACATTTTTATTTCATCTGGCCTAATGATATCATAACAACATGTTGTACAAGGAAAATAAATTATTATCACATCCTTGATACGAAATATCAAACTTGAAACAGTTTTTAAGGAAATATATAATAGCATGAAAATTGCATAATTTATAAAGTAGTTAAGATTGTGTACAAGAATTTCCTCACATTTGATAGAAATAAATCCCTAGGAAATGTTTAATTTCATACTCCTTCCTCTTTGGTCCAAGAACCATAATTCTGATATTCTTTCAAAATGAACATGGCTGGAAAGTATAAAGATGAATGATGATGAGCAAGATATAAATAATAACAAAGCTCACGTGAACTAACAAAGCTCACATGAACTATATTTCACAATGCCATTGATATGGATTCACATATTTACACGACCTTTGAGGTGAGGTGACGTTAAATGGGGTTTAACGCCGCTTTCAAGAGTATTTCACGGCTGCTAGTATTATTGCAGGGAGAAACCCCGCAACACTATTGTGCCTATGCATTGCAGTGAAACCTGCGAGCATCGGCTGGAAATAGGGAACCATGGGTGGTACTACACTGAAATTCAGTGTTGCGTTGCACCCAAACCTTACTGCGTGTAGAACAGTTCTCTACAACAAAGTATTTGAACCACGGACCTCTTGCTCTAAAGCCAAACGCGTTAACCACTGTCCTATCCCGCCTCCTACTCAACGTTTTATCACACAAAGCTAAAGAAGACAGTCCCTCTTGGATTCTGCAATTATGATAATACTGGTTAAAAAGTATATTTTCAAGATATAACATTCACAAATTTATGCTTTGAAAGCAATTCAGTAGCACTCAGCTCTAAAAGAAGTCCAAGACAAATATAAAAGAATTAGGTATTTACCCACTTAAGATGCATTTTCGGTATTTAAGTTGCAGAATCTTATGCAGAAAAACGTAAAATGGGGTGCAGACTTGACTTATATCGGCCGCAGATATCTTTATATTCCTTAGCAGAATCCATGAAGGAGTGATACAACAAACCTTTGATTCAAGGTTGACTTCTTCATCTGATGGCAAGACAATTGTCATAAAAAATATATTTTCTTAAAATACCCCTTTCATTAATATTTCAAATATTATTATGTTTGACATAACATAATGTATCGGATAAGAAGTGTATCAACTGCAAATAAGGCACTGGAACCAATTAACTAATTAACTGGTAACACAGAAAGGATTATCAGTTAACCCGCTTACAGTAATTAATAGAGCTGCAACGATACATTCGTATATTCGGTGAATCGAACCGTGGCATGAAGTGAATCGTATTCGTTATTCGTTACAATGAAAACCGAATATTTTCGATTTTTTAATTTTTTGTTACTATTCACTTAAACATAAATTATGTGCACGTTATTTGTATTGAATCTGAATAGAAATACTTTTTTAAAATTTACGTTCACAAAATACAGTGTTTCAGATTTACGGCCCGACCGCGACATTCTCGCATGATTTCTAAAAAGTGTCGCATGTGTTTTCAGCTTTATACGCCTATCTTTCGCGTGTAATTGTTATTGTACAAATAAATTTTGAAAGAGCTGTCAACTTATCTTCACAGACGATACAATAATAAATTGTCGGAAAATCGCAAGTCGTTATTGTTTACATGCTGTTACTATACCCTCCCTCCAATAACTTCAAGTTCCGGTTACAAAGCTTCATACATCGACTGAGCACGGTATATAAGAAGCCCAAGGTGTTTGGAGCTTGCGTTAAAAGGGGTGCACAAAGGAACAGCGACCTATATCATAGCTGAAGTGATTGTTACTGTCGGCTTTCTTAACAGGGTCAAAAACATTACGTGGTGTGTGTCAAGTAATTTGTATACATCATAACTGTACTTAATAATGTTTAGAAGAACTTGAGTGCTTTTAGTTTACTTAATGTAATGTGTTTTCAGTATTTTACCACAGCATGGTTACACGTCTATAAATTGATCTGTACATCGTCTGCTTTGCTGTTTTAATTACCTAGCAGTGGTTAACTGAATGAATGACTATTGAAACTTTTTTATTTTACATTGAAAGGTTAAGCATATAGTTGAAAAAACATTAAGAAACTTACTGAATCAGAATTATTTGAGTAACTGAATTAAAATTATATTTTCAACACCTGCATGGCGGGGATTTTTGGGTGTTTTTAATTTGTTTATTTTTGCATTCATATTCGTGAATAATTATTCGTATTCGCTACCCCATATTCGTGATACGTATCGTATTCGCCTGGTAGTGTATTCGTTGCAGCTCTAGTAATTAACTCACTCGGCATGTACATGTACAGCTTTAATTCCTACCAATATCAATTACATTGACAGCTTTACACTGCACATTGGCATCATATTACAAAATGTTTCAATGGAGTAGGCATATCAGGTTATCAGAAAAGGATTTGTCACCCTATCTGTTTGTAGAATTATTACTTAAAAAAACAAATTCATAATTACAAAATGTGATGTCTTTCTTTTTACCAATCTGTATTCTCCATACATTATAAGATTCAAGTTAATAGAAATCTTAAATTCAAGAAATGAATAAAATTTATCAGTCAAGACAATCAACATGAAAAATATCGCTGACACTGTTTAGGGAAAAGTTTTCACCATGCTCCGTTTTATCAGAGAAAATATATTAATTAGTTCTTACAAGGTAAGACTGCATTTTATCCGGTGATCCATGTTCTTTTTGTACTATCTACTTCAACCCTTCAATTCCTGTTGATGATGGTATGCGTGGTAAGGTGTTGCAGTAGATAATTGATAGCGCCAGGTAAAGTGGTGTAATATCAAAGATATCTTTATTTACATAATCAATTGGAGTTAAAGAGTTTTTATTTTTAACGACTCTATATCATATTTTTCTTAATGCATAATTGAATTATAACATAACACTTAAGACGCCAAGATTAAAAGTTTTGAAATAATATACAGATACTGTAAAAACAGTGAAAAGAAAATATCTCTAAAAAAATACATAAAAACATTAATTGACAATGTCGTTTTGGATTCCAAAAAGATTATATGACTTTATCTGTTTGACAATTAATATAATCAATAAACAAAACAAAAAAAGAACTAGATTTTATGACGAATATTTCATGACAACTATCAAACTCAGAACCTGCTAGAGTCATTATTTATGAGCGCTTTGATTGGCATCGAAGAACTGAAACGGGTATCTGCTTTCTACAAGTTCCTTAAAACTTGATTAAATGCTCCTGAACTAGAGATATCATATTGCTAAAATAAGCAAATACCTTGCTTACCTATTCACATGAATTAGATGTAGCTATGTATCCGTTATTTAGTAAAGTCCAACTGCACGTCGAAAGAGCATCTATCTGACGCTGTTCTTCTGTCATCTTCCAAACAGGAAGTGAAATCCGATAAGCAGTTTCTCGCGAGACTAATCAACAGTGCGTTATTTCGCGTGAGTGCAGGGGTATATGTAAATTGCGAAACGGAATTAACATCGGAATATAACTAATTTAAACGGATTTCTGTAGATACCTAATAGTTTTGTTTCATTATTTTCTTGCGAAATTAAAGTACAGATGGGTTATCTATCTAGTTCGATACCATATTGTGTAAAAATAAATTAGTTGAATTAGAATGCAGTTACAGGGTTTTAAAAAAAGATTCCATATGATTGAACTGTAACAATTTTTCCAAACAAAACAGATCTATCGAAGAATGAAAAATTCAGATGAGCTAAGAATGTTTGTTTATGCAGTCTAAATTTCGAGCATCCATAAGTTAGATCTATGTATCTATTTGACATAGGTTCCAGGCTCTGAAATAAACAGTTTCATATATTAACAACATACTTTCAACCAAATTCCATTTAAATGACAACTGAGTTACATACAGAACACCAGTCGAATGTTATCATTCTATATACCTTAAATGCCAACGAGAAGCTCTCAAGAACAGAAATATTTTCAGGTTAACAACTTCTTTATTGTGAATATCACGACGTACAATGTTTTTTTACTCTTTCACCTAGAATGAGTATGCATATATACTCAAAACAAAGGAGTAAGCGCACATTCCAATTCGTTGTGATTATCACAATGAAGAAGTCGTTACAGTGTTCTGAAATTCTTGTTTGTACGAATGTCAATTCTAGATGTTCTTCAAATACTTAAATACAATAATATTTTCATTGAGGTGAGGTGAGGTGATATGGGGTTTAACTTTAACGCAGCTTTCAACAGTATTTCACTTATATTGCGGCTGCTAGTATTATTGCAGGGAGAAAGCCCGCAACACTATTGTGGCTATGCATTGCGGTGAAACCTGCGAGCATCGGCTGTAACTAGCGAACAATGGGTGGTACTGCACTGAAATTCAGTGTAGCATTACACCCAAATCTGACTGCGTGTAGAACAGTTCTCTAGCTACTGCAGACAAAGTTTCCGAGCCCCTGGCGGGATTCTATTTTCATTGACACGGTAATGTACGGGCAATCGTTCTGTATGAACATCAACACATCTGAATCAGTGAAGATCCTACAACACCCATATTATGTACCAAGTAAATGAAAAAACCGACAAAACCTTGACAAAATGGCCAGACATTTTTATCCTTTTAATCTAATGACAAAAAGTCGACTTTTTTCACTATGACTATATAGTAATGTATACGCGAAACGAAATTTATCTGTATAAAAAATAATAAATGATTAAAAAAAACAAATAACGCATGTCGCGCCATAACTTTTAAAAGCTGGTGGTGTACATCTGTAGATGTTTGCTTAGGCTGGTTTAGGTTGTTATATCCTTGATTGCGATTGGTTGATATGTTGATCTCCAAGGCTTCCATTTCGATTCTATCCATTGTCCATCTCTGGTTTCCATTAATTGATCCATTGTTCATTTCTTCCACTCTATATATATATATATATGTCACAACTGACATTCAAAGTCTAACCTGAAGAAGCCATCATGGCAGAAAGCGCTTGTTAGCAAATGTGAATGTGAATATGGTTTAAACATATTTATTTCAGAAAAGAACTGGATTGGTAAACAAGCTAGAAGCTTATGTTAATACCGCTCCAAAATACAAAATATAGAACATGTCATGGTGATTGTATAATGAATATATATACTTATCTATACATACGCCAGCAAGATAAAGAACATGTCATGGTGTATATAAAAAAAATATATATGAATATATAGTCGCCAACAAGCTTTACCAATATAACAATGAAATATATCAATTATGGATCCGATGTGAATATGTACCTGATTCTACAATAACATTATTTTATCTATCTATCTATATATATAGAGAGATACTGTGTCGAAATGTCGCATATCACAGAAATGTTATCTATTATTCTCTTGTTTTTTTCATAACACTATCAAAATAACAATCAAAGAAAAGAGTCATATGTTTTCGATTATTCCTTCCACAAGAACATATATATAGGTCTGTTTAAAAATGAGAAAATACAGTTATAAAAACACCCATAAAGTTCTGTAACAATTAAAAAACGTTATAACTAAGTATTTTTTGTCGCTGTTTGATCCAATCTGTCGCCGTTTCGACAGTAACCTAGATAATCATAAAAATCGGTTTAGGCTCAGGAAGTCGACCTTCTACCTCAAATTCATGGTTGAGTGAAGAAAAAAGGTCGACGTCCTGTGTTTTTCGATATTTCAACAATTTAAGATGGATTATAAAGACAAAGACGGGTCGACATGTAGTTAGAATGGGATAATCCGGATTATACGGTTGAGAGCACACCTAATGAGAAAACGTGCCAACTAGATAGTGATTTACACAGAGCACATGAAATATGAAATATAAAATAAGAGTTACGATAGACTTCATGATGCATAGATTTTATTTGAGTAATAAACCTTACACACACCCAATTCATTTTACCACATGTGATATGGTAAATCACTATGGTAAATTATGCATAGACCATATACATGTTATGGTATATTCAGTGTTCATTGGCATAATCGACATTTATGAGAGATGCAATAGATGCGATGCTGCATCAGCAGTATGTCTGACAGTTGACTGTCTATTGTGAAGCTTGTGCCTCAGTTCCTGAAGGCAACGTTCCAGGTCACGGTACTTTTTTTTCATTGGTTGTCGTTGACCCCCAGCATACTGCACCAGCACCATGGCAACAATATCATTCACTGTAGACGCTGTTGAATTGCAACCATTTACTGCACATTTCCAGGAAATCCAGGAATCTCGTTTCCTTTTGTTGACTCTATGCTTGAATCCACCGACACATAGATAACGTCCACCACGAGATGTTGGAAAAAACTTATGTTCAAGTTGTGCATTAGCCATATCGAAGTTGAATGAATACTGTCATGTTTCTTCTCAATATATAATAATAATAATAATAATAATGAGTATTTATAAAGCGCTATATCCATACACAAGGTGCATGCTCAAAGCGCATATACATGTTAGAATAAAGGGTAATGATGTGAAGTATTGGCATGAATAAAATCAAAGAGAAAAGTATGAGTTATAACATATGAATAAATATAGTACACAAAGTCAGATAATTCCGTCAGTGGGAAAAATCTAGGAATAATAGCTTGAAAAAAGATAAGTTTTGAGTTTTGATTTAAAAACAGTCAATGAAGGCGATATCTTGAGGACATGAGGAAGTTGATTCCAAAGTCGGGGAGCAGCATAACTGAATGATTTCTGTCCATAACTGGTATGATTAGAGCTTGGTATCTTGAGAAAGTTCAAATTCTGTGAACGAAGAGTTTTTGCAGGGATGTAGTCATTTAACATCTTTGAAAGGTATAGTGGTGCAGAATTATTTCGACATTTGTATGCCATGCAGAGGACTTTAAACTTGATTCTTGCTTCAATTGGAAGCCAGTGCAGATCCTTAAGTACAGGTGTTATGTGACATGATTTAGAAGTTCTAGTCACTATTCTTGCTGCAGTGTTCTGAACTTTCTGAAGTTTGTATAGTTGACGTTTACTGATTCCTATCAGCAAACTGTTACTATAATCAAGTCTAGAATGAACAAGCATTTGTACTAGTATTTTTGCAGCATCTCTTGTAATAAGATGACGTATTTGACCGATGCAACGGAGATGGTAATAACAAGTTTTACAAAGTTTATCTATTTGTGGTTCCATTGTTAGTTCTGAATCAATGATGACGCCAAGGTTTTTAGCTCGGTCAGCGAAAGGAATTTCAGCACTTCCGACTTCAACAGAGCTAAACGGAATGTTACGCAAATTACGCTTAGTGCCTATTAACAAAGCCTCTGTTTTCTCATCATTTAGCTTCAGTTTATTCAAAGACATCCAGGACTTGATATCAGATGTGCAATCAGTTGTTCGTCGCAAAGCTATTTGGACATTTTCTGGCTTGAAGCTGTCAATCAGTTGACTGTCATCAGCATAACATTGGTGTTGAATGTTATTATTCTCTATCACTCTACCAAGACTAGTAGTATAAAGCACAAACAGCACAGGGCCAAGGACGGATCCTTGAGGAACTCCACACGATAGTGAATAGTGTTTAGATTCAACCTGATTAATGACCACGGTTTGTGATCTATTTTTCAGATAAGACTCAATCCAGTCAAGCGCAACATTTGTTATACCCATCTCTAGCTGAAGTTTAGAGAGTAGCAGATTGTGATCCACTGTGTCAAATGCTGCCGAAAGATCTAAGAGTGTTAACGAAGCAATATTCCCATCATCCACTTGACTTCTCAATTCATTCATAACTCGCAGTAAAGCGGTTTCTGTACTGTGATTGTCACGGTAGGCAGATTGAAACTCATCCATAAGCCCATATTCTTTGAGATGATCTTTGAGTCTTATATTGACTGCCTTTTCGATGATTTTTGAGATAAATGAAACATTAGACACAGGTCTATAGCTACTTAGACTGTCAGGATCTAGGTCACTTTTCTTGAGAAGAGGTTTCACAATTGCAGATTTAAGGGAGTCTGGAAAAACTCCTGTAGATAAACTTAAATTCACCAAATTTGTAATGAAAGGAAGAAGTATATCTAAGTAATCTATCAACATATTTGTGGGAATAGGATCCAGAGAACAAGTTGTTTTCTTAGATGACCTAATAATCTTCTCAACTTCTTGTTGGGTTAAAGGTTCAAAATAGGAAAGTTCATTGCAAGTTAGTGCGTCAAAATTCGCACATTGACTTGACTCACTTGAAGTATTTTTCAGATCACGTTGAATGACTTTAATCTTAGTGTCAAAATATTCCGCAAAGTCATTGGCAAGAACTTCATCAGAATCGTGTACAGGATACCTAGCTTTGTCATTCTTACCAAGGAGTTGGTTTATGAATGTATATAACTTAGCCGAGTTACCTTGCGTTTCCAATATTTTATGATTACAATAGTCAGCTTTGGCTTTCCTAATGACTTTACTGAGTTCTTGTCTTTTCTGCCGATATATTTGTCGATGTATCTCAAGTCGAGATTTTCGCCATTGGCGTTCCGCCACTCTGCACTCTCGCTTTGCTTGAAGTACCAAATCATTATACCAAAAGGTATCCGGTCTCATCCGAACATTTTTTACCTGAACAGGAGCATGTTTATCAAAAAGAATCATCAAAGTTGAATTATACATGTCAGTCAATACGTTTGGATCTGTTGATATTTCACTGAGCAATGGAGAGTTCAGAATATCCAACTTGAACTTTTCTTTGTCAATGCTTCTTAAATTCCGACATTTGATTTGCACAGGTTTTAGTTGAGGTTTGAACATGTTCCATGTCATGCTTACGCAGCTGTGATCAGACATCTGTTTATCAATTACTTTGACATCAGTTACTAATGATATTTTATCAGAAGTAACCACCCAATCCAGTGTATGACCAGACGTATGAGTAGGTGCAGACACCAGTTGAGCAAGGTTGTGTGTGTTCAACAACTTTACTATCTTCTCTCTTTCTGCACAATGATTATTGTCAAAATGTACATTAAAGTCACCCAAATATATTGAGTTGGTCTTTGAATTTGATTCAAGAAGTCTTTCAAATTCATGTAAAAAGTCAGAACGAGTGATTTTGTTCTTTTTAGACGGGGGTGGTCTGTAAATACACATAACTTTGACACTAAGTTTGTATGAAGTAACCTTTGTAGTAACTATCTCAAATGATTTATATCCATCCAAATTTTGGGAACTTTTTAGAAATACGACTCGAAGAGAATTCTTGTGAATAACTGCAAGTCCTCCACCTTGAGAATTATATCTGGGTTGATGAAAGAAAGAATAATTAACTGGCGTAAGTTCTTCTATGACTGCTTCATCTCCATGTAGTTTTAACCATGTTTCAGTTAGATACAAAATATCAAAATCATTTTCTTGTATGAAGTCAGATATCTCTAGGGTTTTATTCCTACTTGATTGGGAGTTCCACAGACCCACTTTAAGACAAGTGGAAACGGGTTTGACTTGAGGGTGATTATTATTTGACTTAGTAGCGCGTTGCATGCGCATTTCCTTTTTTCCAAGTGTAACAGTCATAATGTGTTAACAATAAAACGGATTACTGTAACCCCAGGCTTGTCTTTGGACGGGGAAGCCTCCATATGCATATGGGTAGTTGATAAATGGCAGGTGGACTCGAGATTGACTTTGTTGGTTCAAATGATCGTTGTGCAGATCATTTCTGAAGTGGTGTCCTGGTGGTAGTGGAATCATTGGATCCTGAGCTGCAACTGATGCAGATGGGTAGGTTTGTTCATGACTTTGATGTTCAGCACAGGAGACTGACTCTACTATCAGCCTACTCAGGAGTTTAACACCAACACGCGACAAGTGAATTCTATCCTCGATGAGTACATCGCGTGGCTTCATTGACATCATATGCTTAAATATGTCAATGTATGTCATCTGCTTGGCACAGCACATTTCCTCAACTGCCTCGTTTATTTGTTTAGACTTACTGTTGTACCACGAAGGTGTCTGGCGAGGAAGAATAGAGCACACATGCACATGCGCGTTAGTGATCTTGGTTTAAACATATTTTTATTCAATAAAGAATCTGGTTCGGCAAACAAGCAAAACTCTGCTTATGCTAATGCCTCACCAGTACATACATCAGATAAATTAATACACAAGAACTAGACACAAAATATGACATTATAAAGTACAATCAAAATAAAGTATCTGTACAACAAGTGCTTATTTATATATATGTTCTTTGCAGCTTGACTTCATTTATAATAACACTTAGCGGTACTTATCAAAACGTTTGGTCTTAATGATATATTGATGAAGGGACTTTATTATTTGCAAATTGACGTCATTAGCTGTTTGAGGTGTTCCGTATAACACATTTTGGAGGCTATAGCCATTTGCATAGAAAAATGAATTATTTCTGGCAACCATATACAGCTTACATGTAAACAGGTAATGTACAACATCTTCATTGTGATACCCACAAGCGCATTCAGGAGTGTTTGAAATATGTCTATTTACTTTATCTGCGTTTAGATCACTGCACCCAAGCTTAAGTCTACTATGTATAATCTGACAGAAACGACTTCCATAATTCAGATCAAGATAATTGCTATTTGCTTCATCATTTTTCAGCAGAGATTTAAATTCACTTATGGTGTTTGCTTGCAGGAATTTATCAGGTAATGAATTCCACATCTTTATCGTGTCAGGCAGGAACGATTGTTCATATAATTTAGTTGCACAGTTCGTTGTCTGTAACTTGGACTGGTTTCTTAGATTGTAGTGACTGTTTTCGGAGACAGTATTAGGAATAAGATTGCAGAGGTAGTCTGGTGCGAGACCGTTTATCATCTTGTAGAAATTTATCAATTTGATATCCTGTCTTCGATCTTTCAGTGGTTTAGAATTTGTTTCGATGTATAGCTTGTGATGACTAGTACCACGAACAGCACCACATATTGTACGGAGTGCATCTAAATGTAATCGCTCGAGAGTGACAGATTGATCGATCGTACAGTTATCCCAGATATGACAGCAATAGTCAAATATCGGCAAAATAAAGGATTTGTACATGATTTCAAGGGTTTTTCTTGAGAGACGGTATTTCAGACCTCGGAGGCAATTTATCATTGGACTAGCTTTCTTAACAATATCTTCAATATGAATTTTCCATGTGCAATTTTTCTGTAGTGTTATGCCAAGATGTTTATGACTTTCGACTTCTTGTATTGGAATTTGGTTCATATTCAAAGTAGGAATTTTATCTTTTTTTTGCTTTCGAGAAAAATTTATTGTCTCAGTTTTATCAGGGTTGAATTTAACTTGCCACTTATCCGCCCAGATAGCTATGCGCGCCAAGTCGTCGTTTAGACACGATGCAGCAATATCGCGATCATCGACAATTACGTAAATGGAAGTGTCGTCAGCAAATAAGCGTATGTGACTATCAATGCCATCAACGATATCGTTTATGTATATGAGGAAAAGTAACGGACCTAATACGGAACCTTGTGGAACGCCAGCAAGTACAGGTTTAAAATTGGAACTATATCCATTAATGATGACTTTCTGTACTCGATTTTCTAAATAACTTTCAAACCAGCTCAAAAGAGAGTCAGAGATGCCATAGTTTTTAAGTTTAGAAATGATGCCTTTGTGCCAAACCTTGTCAAATGCCTTACTTATGTCACAAAATACAGCCCTAACCTCTTTACCTTCATCAAGCCCTTTCGCAATAAAATCATATAAAAATGTTAATTGGTTAGCGGTTGAGTCACCTGGCATAAAGCCAGACTGTAAGTTGGTTAAGATATCATTGTCTCGAAAGTAGTTGAAAACATGTTTAAAGACACATTTTTCGAAAACTTTAGACAAACAACTCGTAAGTGCGACTGGTCTGTAATTAGAACATTCATTAACACTATTCTTTTTATGAATAGGTATAACTGAAGCTTCTTTCCAGATGGCCGGAAACGTGAAATGTTGGAGAGACATATTAAATAATTTTGTTAACAAGGGAGCTAAACTTTTCGCTGCGACTTTAAGAAATTCATTTCCTATTCCATCTGGCCCTGTTGCTTTTGATGGATCAAGGGAGAGAAGGATGTCTTGTACTTCCTCATGTGTAACAATAATAAAGTTTAGCGATGATGCACATTGCTCAGAGAGGGATTCAGGTACTTGTGAATCTGGATTATTCACTGTTGACTGACTAACAAAGAAATCATTAAGGACATGTGAAATATCTTCTGGGTCATCATAGACAGTATTGTTAGAAACAATTGGTGGAAAGATGTTGCATTCGGATTTCCTTTGAATATATTGTTTTATCAAACGCCACCATGTTTTTGTACCAACAGAAGAATTAACCCTATCATCTATTTTTGAATCATATTTTCTTTTAGAGTCACGTATGAGGTTGACGACTTTATTTCTGGCTGATCGGAAATTTGCCCAGTCGGAAGGACGGTTGCGCTTTTTTGCAATTTTATGACAACGATTTCGCTTACGCATTGCAGAGCGGATTTTGCCATTCATCCATACGGGATCATCAGGTTTTATGGTGACCCGTCTATTTGGTATGGTAGTGTTCATGATATATTTTAGTTAGTGATCTTAGCCGTTCTATTCAGCAGTGTGTCGAACTCTTTGATAGTTTCCTCCATGGACTGCTCAGTTACATTGTTGTCCCCAATTACAAACACAATGTTACTGATTTTTGAGTTTTTATCTAACAAAAGTGGCAACCGTTCACTTAATTGGCCTATTGTAGCCTCCCTGTTTGTGTCTACAACACATTTATGGCGAAGATTATAAGAAAGAATGGCACTGCTCATGTTTTTTAACATTGAACTACCAATAATCACTGTTTCAGCAGATTCAATTCCCTTTGGAGTAGGCTTTACACGCTTCCTGTGAGAGCGAACAGCATCCGCATAGGACTTCTGGGGAACATTTCTTGCAGGAGTATCTCTCTTTTGAATGTGGGGCTTACGAGCGGGTAAAGGAGTCGATTGTCCAGTATGTCTCGCCTTTTGATGGGTTGATGCCGGATTAGCGATCAGTGGTGATGGTTGATGGTTTGGTTTTTCAGTTGGCAATAGTGGCAGGTTCGTATTTGAATCTGTTTGAATCCCTACAGAACTTTTGAGATTATTTTCTAATTTAGTTTTCAACTTGTTTTGACAATCAGCTAATTCTGAGGCTAGATTGGAGTTCTCAAATTTCAGTTCAGTAATGATTTTTTCTTTTTCTTTTGGCATAACCTCTAATTCTAAGAGTTTTTCATCAGTTGATTTTGAAATTTCTTTGGCAGCCACAACTTTACTAAAGGAAGAATAATCTTCTGATTCTGTACACTGACTGCAAGCGTACGGCAAGGTAGAATTTTCCTCCAAGGAAATTATCTCCGAAGACGAGAGCTTCTCACACTTGTAGTGAACCCAGTGTGTCCCTCTGCTACATATCAACGCGCGTGATTTGCATAGCCTGTTGCAGTGAGAACACTTCTCGTCGACTTTAATGTCGGAATCAATATTTCGAACTATTTCGTTCACATTGTCAATAAAAATTACACGTTCATCAAGCAGTGATTTATACTTCCCTATTTAGTTGAATGTGTTCACATTATTTTCATAACTGTATTTGATTAGTTTACTAATGACCCGTGTTCACTTAATAACTGATGTTCAGTTAATTTTAGTGAATATGAACCGTGTTCACTTCATAAATGATGTTCAGTTAATTTCAGTGAATATGAACTCAGTGACCGATCCCCAATCATATACCAATGTTGTAACAACATCTCTTAGGTGATTATCCGCCTGCTAAAACAACGATCAAACTTCAAAGCTTTCCGCAGGTCGACCTCCTGAGATTTTGAAAATTCAGAAGGTCGACTTCCTGAGCCGACACCTAAAAATCTCTCCAACTTCACATTCCTGTCATCCGGAAACTGCCGCTATGGCTCGAATTGAATATTTTATTGCCTGGTTTTAAAGAGCCACTCCGTGAGTTGTTGGAGTCATATATGCCAAACTTAATCAATGGTGTCATTTGATCGCGAAGTATCGACTGTTACCAAAAAGACACATTTTAAAGCTTATTGGTTTTTTTACAGTGACAATATGAAGGTAGAACGCCGTAATTATGATCGAAAACCGGACAGTGGCGCGCGTCAAATAGTCAAACGTAATTTTGGAGACTTACCTAAAACAGCAGGAGGGCAGCTAGGAGTTGATAGTGTTTGTTAGGTTATATCATTAGTATCCATGTATATTGGACGTGATATACACCTCTGTGCATTTATAAGGCTGTTTTTTTAGATTTTCATGGAAAACCAGTATTTGTCATATGTATATCTTTTGGACATGAAAAGTTAAGATGTTTTGATTTTATATCACCACATATGACATTTAGGTTCGTATCAAAAGTAAATCATATGTTATGAAAATCACGGAGTGGCTCTTTAAATACGTGGAATTTTCCTCGATAGATATAATTGAGAGGATGTATGTAAAGCGTGAGAGTCTCATTTCACTGACTGTTTATCAATACTTCTCATGCAATACCACTTCATTGATAAAATATTCTTTTAAAATATTTTTACTTTTGAAAGTTCCCTTAACTGTACTCTCATAAAAGCAAAATGGTACCCAAGTGATTGCTGTCACATATGAATTTTTAAAGTTTTGAAAAAGACAACGGTGTATTGAATGAATGAAGGCAAAAGAAAAGCTAAGATTTTACGAACTTTGACGAAAATAGTGTCTTTTATTCATTCGTATTTCGTTTTAATATACGATAGCGTTTTGTATTTAATATGAGAGCGCATGCGTAAAGGCTGCATTTAAACCTCGTGGTGTTTATCCAAGTTGATGACGATTTAGACCACATAGAAATGTTGGTCTTATTCGAAACGCCGGCGGGTTACGCCGTGTTCAAGGTATATATGTTGTTTTATATATGTTTCCTATCGTAATTGTTAAAACATGAATTGAATGCATGCCTGTCAAACGCATGATAATCATGATGTTTCTTATAATTTTTGCACAAGTTCCCGTCCTGAACACGTGGTGATCTACTGAGGAGTGAAATAGAAAACACTTTGGTTTTGTAACAGCCCGGACATGACATTTATTTTTGAGAAATGCATTTTGTTAGTTTTCTCAAGTATATCAATCCTAAAATGATCATTATCAAAAACGCGTAAATTGAGTAGCACATTTTACATAGTTCTATTTTCACCAAGCAGTTCTGGTCCTCTTCCTCCGCAGTCATCGCACATAATGGAAGTTTAGATTATTTGAACTGTCCTATATCAAACTATATTGCTGTGGTCTTGTAAATACCACCAGTCACTGTTGCGCAAGTTATTTTGAATGAAACCAATCTTTTCAACCAATTCTCAATCACTTGCACAAGAATAATTGTTATCCAACAAGACATCATTTTGAGAAACATTTATCATGTACATCCACAGATTATAATTTTGATCCTGGAATTGCTTTTATAATTCAAAAATACATTATGTATGTTTGAATATATATTTACATGAACAGAGGTGAATAAAGTAATAGGATAAAGAGAAAATTCGTTAGATCAGAGCTTGTATCTGAAGATGTGTGAAAGTAGCATCTGTGACGACTTCTCTGCAAGGCATCTAATTTGCCAGTTATCCTGGGATAGAAACTTGCCGAGTTACACTTTGAGCGAGAAGTTGTCTCTGTTCTCCTGCTGACATTTGCATTTTCATTTAAATCATTAATGATAATGCCCTCCCCTGTACCTCTTAAAAATAAGTTATATATTGTGCTTCAACTAGGGCTGGATATTGCCCTGAATTTCATATTGCGATATATTGAAATTATCTTTAAAATATTGCAATATATATTGCGATATATTGACTTCAAGCTATGTGCTAAAATTCCATGCAAAGATCATCATCTTAGCAGCTGTATAAGTATGACACTTGGTAATATTAGTTTACAGATAATAAAAATCAGTTTTGAATTGGTACATTTATTAATTGGCATAACTGCACACAACGAAATGGTACAACATTAGATAATTTCAGAACAAAGCACTGGAAAGCAGTATTTCCATTTGAAATCAGATAAGTATCTGAGAGTAATACAGACTAATGCAATGCATTATCCAGCAGGAGCAGCATTGTCCATTTAAGACTCGACAGTTAGCATCTAAGCACATTGTTAGATTGCATTTATTTGCTTAATACTTGTTTGAATTGTGTCTCTCTTTGCTGATACTTAATGAAACCTTTGGTCTAGTTGTTCAACTAAAACAATTTTTGAAGAAGAAATAAAACTGTTTCTGGCCCTTTCTGCAAGCCCTTTTCTGTTCTGCAATCATTGTCAACCTTTTCATGAAATTCCAATTGATAAATGATTGATGATAATTGGTACTTTAAAGAGCACACTATAACACAATAAATCACTGTTGTTAAGTTGTTAACAGTACAAACTAAGGGAACTTAAACTCTGACTAGCACTTCACTGACTTCAGCACATTAAAATAAAATGTGCAAAAACTCACAACAAAGTTCAAATCATTTTGCAAATAACTGGAAACTTTACAAGTAATATTTGGCTATGTTGTAGAGAAATCTTTGTTCAAAGTGGGTCTGAGTTGAGTTTTGACTCTTGACTAAAAACTTGTAAATTGTTTTAAAATGGGATATAAAACAGTTTGTAAAATTTCAAAACAACACAACTCAATCAAATGGCACAACTATTTGCCATAGGTCAAACTGACCATGTTTAAAATAAAATGTCAATGAGTCCAATAACTAACTTAGTTAGTAAGTAGAAAATAGTCAAAATACAAGCTCTTACTTCGTCTTAGAAGTTGAAATATTCAAGTTCAACATAAAACAACATGAACATGAAGCAAAGACAAACCATCTATAATCTCAATCTGACGAACGATGTCAAATTACTCGTTCCACCACTGTATTTGACATCAACATTGCATTTATTGCATACTGCGATGTTCTCTGCGATCTTACAGTCGCACATACGTTTTTTCAGCCCAAAATGCTTCCAAACTTTGCTTTTAGCGCGTTTGTTAGACACTGTTTCAAAGGCCACGCCGGAGCGGTCTGCCATTTTGTTGCTACGGAAACCAAGGGCAGATAATTCGAAGGGAGGTAACTCTTCATTGCCCAATATATCGCAAAATTCAAAACATATCGCGGTATTCATATTGCAAGCTTTTGAACCGGTATATACCGGTATACCGGTAATATTGCACAGCCCTAGCTTCAACTAATTTTTTTTTTTAATGTTTCAGATGCTGAATGAAAAAAAGTTATCAAAAGCAGAAAATTTATATGAAGACTTTGAAAGCCCTGAGGCAGCCAATAAAATGTGAGTAGTCCAAATATTATCATCCTGTCCTGAGAACATTGTGAAGTTTTTCATTCTTTTGTTAAAATACCAATGTCAAAATTATCCCAGCAGGCATCTGACATCATTTCAACGTCATTCAGGTCAACGTCATTCAGGTCAGGACGCCAATCAACCAATTTTCTTTTTTTTTTTTAATTTTTTATTTTTGAATCTCCATACAAGACAAGATAAATCACATATTCAGTTCAATACACAGCAAGATTACTTTAACACAGTGTTTGATTTACAAGCAATTGTTTGGAAAGATAGGTACTTTCTAAACAGAAATGTACAAAAAAGAATATCAAAAGAGGTCATGACATACCGACCAGAACTTTATGAAGTTTTCATATTTACAGTTTGAGTAGGCATTAAAGCGGTCAACATAGTACATTGTCTTAATGTCTTCTTTTACGTGTTTAATGTTTGGTATTTTTTCTTGTTGTTTCATTTTGTATATATTGTATTTTACGACAATCATTAACAGATTAAGGACATAGTTTCTATTTTCGCAATAACCTAAAATAACGTTTTTCCTAGTAAAAGTTATATGAGTTCCTGTTTTTTCCAAAATCCATTCTCCAAGTTTTTCCCAAATATTTTTGATGACCTTACATTCATAAAATAAATGTAAAATTGATTCTATCTCGGATTTGCAGAAAGTGCATTTATTAGATTCTTTGTATTTCATTTTAAATAGCAGATCATTTGTTGGTAGAAACCTATGCAGTATACTGTATTGGAACCAAGAATGTTTTACACTGTTGTACGACTTAAACGTCAATTTTTCTATCGTTCCCCATGCTTTATCATCAATAGGTTCAATTAATTCCTTTTGCCATTTTTCTCTGTATTTGAAATGTTTTTGTTTTTTTCTAGTTATGAGTAAATCGTAAATGTCTCTACAACCCTTTGATTCTCCAATAATGTTTTGTAACAGAAAGGGTAAAATTGGGAGCTGGATTTTCTTTTCAATATGGACATTTATAGTTTTGCAGTAGTATTTGATCGCTTCAATTATTCCCTGACATTCTAGAAAGTTAGTTTTGCATCCAAATAATGTTTTTATTTGTTTAGCGTCTAGAAATTTCCCACAGGAATCAAACATATCGTTGATGTAAGTTATTCCTTTACAGGAATAGTGTTTATAATATATTGGTTTTCCATCTATTTTAATATTGTCATTTAACCATAAAGGTTGTGTTAGAACATCTGTTGCATTTTTAGCATTTTCTGCTTTTTTCGTTATGAATTTTCCCCATGCCTTTAAGGTGTCTTTCCAGAAATGGTTTGTTTGTGGAGTTATCACAGTTTTGAGTATGTGTTGTTCGCATGTTTGTATAAAGCTATCAATGTCGTGCTTCATATTTATTTGTGCTAATTTCCTTATTTTTGAATCAGAGCTGTTAATTCTTTTCATCCATGATATTTTTTGTGATTGAATAATACTTGTTATATCTGGGGCTCGTATGCCCCCTTGTTCATAATCTTTAGTAATAGTGTCTCGACTAACTTTGTCAGGTTTGTTTCTCCATATGAACTTAAAGCAGAGTTGCTCTATTTCTTTTATCATTTGTTCATTCGGGTTTGGTAAAGCTGCAAATAAGTGATTAAGTTGTGGTAATAGTAAGCTTTTTAATATAGTATTTCTACCTAAAGGAGTGAGATTTCTGGCCAGCCACTGGTTCATAGATATTTTTAGAGTCTTAAGTTTATCTTTATAGTTGCGTTCTACCATTTCTGCGGTATTGTGAGTAAAAATAACTCCTAAAAGGGTAAATGTATCATTCTTCCAATCAAGATTCCAATTTGTGCAAAGTTTTTTATCCGAGTTTTTTTTTGAGCCTATCCATAGCACCTGCGTTTTGTTAACATTGATATTTAAGCCTGAAAACGATGCATATTGACAGAGAGTTTCTAATGTCGCCTGTAAGCATTTTTCTGTTCCATCTAATACAAGCGAGGTGTCATCGGCATATTGAGAAATAAGGTATTCTGTATTACCGATTTGTATACCTTTTATTTTATTATTGTTTCTGATCATTATTGCCAGGATTTCTGCGCATAATAGAAATATATATGGGGAGATGGGATCACCTTGTCTACATCCTCTTGAGATATCAAAATAATTTGAGAGGAAACCATTTACTACTACACAAGATTGAATGTTGTTATAGAAAGTCTTTATCCATCTAGTAATGGATGGTCCAAAGTTAAAGAAATTCAAAACTTCTTGAATAAAATTCCAGTCAACAGAATCAAATGCTTTTTCGAAATCAATGAGAAGTAAAACCCCGGGTATTTTCATGTATTCAGTGTAGTCAATAATGTCGTAAATCAGTCGAGTACATTCGCCGATATATCTTTTAGACATGAATCCTTTTTGATCTTCATTTATTATAAAGGGCAAGACAGTTTTCATTCTGTTTGCAATAGATGATGAACCGATCTTATATGCTACATTTAGAAGAGAAATTGGTCTCCAATTTTGGAGCAAATGTTTTGGTTTACCTTTTTTGGGAAAACAGGTTATAACTCCTTGCTTTTGAGTCAAGGATAATTCTCCTTTCTCATAAGCCAGATTTAAAGATCTTATAAGATATACATTAATATTTGACCAAAAAAATTTGTAAAACTCAACAGTAAAACCGGATGAGCCCGGGCTTTTTTCGTTTTTCATTTTCTTAAGAGTATTCAATACTTCTTTATAATGAAGTTTCCCTTCAAGATTACTTTGTTGCACATCTGATAGTTTTTGGACATCAATATCTTTGAATAGTTCCGTTAAGTTTACTTTTTCACATTGCTTTGATTGGTACAAATTTTGATAAAAGGATCTAGTTTCGGTAATGAGATCTTCCTTTTTGGTAAGCGTTTCTTTCTGTTTGTTTTCTATTTTATATATTGCCTTATTCAAAAAGTTTTTATTTTCGAATGACAAAAAATATTGCGTTGGTTTTTCTCCTTCTTCTTTCCATTTAGCTTTAGATCTTAATAATATGCCATCTATTTTATTTTTATTTATCGTTTCTAAATCCTTATTTGCATCATTTATTTGGTTTAATAAAGACGTTTTTAAGTCTTTGTCATTTGATGTATCAATTTGTACTTCAAGGTCTTCTATTCTTTTTTCAAGCGTCTGTTTAGCCTTCAAAGTTTCTTTTTTCTTATATGACGCATACTTAATTGTATGTCCTCTTATCATTAGCAAAAGGGTTTCAAAGAACAGCTGATCATTTATTTTGAAGATATATTCCCCTGTTTCATCTACATATGACTTATATTGTTCTTTTGTTTCATTGATCAACAATTTGATTTCATCTACATATGTTTTATCATAAAGTAAAGAATTATTGAATTTCCAGTAGCTTTTTCCTCTTTCGATTTCGCTCAGTTTTATTTCAATCCAAACAATAGAGTGGTCTGATCTATATGCTGCATCAATACCAGTATCATGAATTGAGCTTTCGAGATTTTTTGAAATGAAAAAATAGTCAAGTCTTGCTTGTTTAACTGGATTTTTCTGACGCCATGTATATCGTTTACTTTCTGGATTTTGTTCTCTCCACGGGTCTAATATATCGTTTTCCTCTGTAAATTCTAGCCAGATATCTCTCGCTTTGGCATTATTAATTTTTTTATAATTATAGTAGTCTAAATTTGGATCTTGTACAAAATTCCAGTCGCCGCATATAGAAAAGTTATCTGATTGTAAATCAGTAATTATCGATATAATTTCGTGATAGAATTCGGGTGTATCAGTGTTTGGTCCGTATAGTGTTATCAAAGTAAATGTTTTATCCATAATTTTCATTTTCAATGCTACATAGTTTCCATTTACATCAATTCTAGATTCTTCAATTGAAAAGTCAAAATTATCATTCATAAGTATGGCTGTCCCTCTGGAATTGCTTTTAAAAGAGCTAAAGAAACAATATTTGGATCCCCATTCGTCTTTTATTTTACTTTCTATTTCTTTTGTAAAGTGCGTGTCTTGGATACAATAGATGTGTGCCCTTTTGCTTTTAAGATGATGAAACACGTCTGTGCGCTTACGCTTATTATTCAGGTCTTGACAATTTGATGATAGAATTTTTAAGGTATCGAGCATTATGGTGGGTATTTAATCTGAACTATTATGTATGAACTGATGTTACGAAAAAATGCATGGAGATGTTTTAGTTGATTGAGAGGTGAGAGTATAGAAAAGGAGATTAGAGCATCAAGATAGTAGGTAAAGATGTAACTTTTTACCTTCATATTGTTGTTGTTGTTGGTCCGGTTGATGTGTAATCCTGTATGGTTAAAGGCTGTCGAGAAAGAGATGGTGTGGTTTGCTTGTCTTAGCCTTATATGAGACTCGGGTGTCTTGCTTTAGTCGTGGCGATGCATGTCGCACGTGCGATTGGCTTGTTAATTTCAGTACAGCATTGTTACATGTGATCTTTATAATACGTTTACAAGGTTATATAACTTTTGATGGTTATTCTTATTTTCAATGTGCTATCAAGCTTCTGTATAAAAAGAATATGATAAGTATGTTTGGTTATGCTTTCTTATTTGATGTTTATATGATCATAACATTATTTACAGCATACATGTAGCCGTAACATTATTTATTATTAATTAGTATTATATTCATCCTTTAGATGTTAGCTATCATGGCAGTGATTTTAAGTATAGAATACTGTGAATTGTTGGTTACAGATATATCAAAATTAATTCTTATATATTTCCTTTACTTATTATGGCAATTTAATATAGTTTCTGATATTGATCCTAAGAATTGGTATTACTTTTAATATATAGTCTGTTAATTCTTGTAGAATAATAATAATCAACCAATTTTCGACGTCGGAACAATGTTAGTTCCCTGATGTTGAAATTTGGTTGGTGTTTTGACGTTGTTTTGACGTCATCAGAACAGCTTAAAACTTACAAGTGATTACTTTTATAAAATTTTCATTATTATTAATAACATCAAATACGTTACGGATTGTTTTAAAGAATGAAATAAAAAATGCCAAAACAAAATGTTCACAACTGACAACATAAATTTTCCATTTGAATAAAGTTAGTAGTTTATACATTATAGTATTTATGCATTTGTAAAAAAACATTTTTTTCATGACACTTAGGTCTAAATCGTTGCAGTGTCATATAAACATTAATACCCTCACAATTTATGTAATTTCCATTACATGGATAACTTCTCACGAGCAGCCATCAAAGTCTCGTACGGAGGCCTATGAAAGAGCTGAAGTTGAAAGCGTGGCCTCATATAATTAATGCATTGCTTCAAGTAAAGTAACGAAACAACACAACCTGATTGATCAATAAGACTTGACGTCGAAATGATGTTTTTTCAACGTCTAGTCTATGCAACGTCTTGGCTTCAACGTTGAACCGACGTCGCCGCAAATTTCAAATCCAATCAAGTTTCAACGTTGCTAAACGACATCGTTTCAACGTTGATACAACGTCAGATTGCCTGCTGGGATAGTACTAGCTAATTGTTTAGATTAGTTGAAAGTATGAATTGGCCCATTAGATCAACTATTTAAATTGCTCTAACTCGCCTTGTTTTTGACTAGCCAGTGACTTGCACTTAATTGCTAAATATGTCCATATTATATCAATATATCCTGTAATTCTATCTTTATTCTGTCCATAAATTACTATAAATACAGCACATATTTGACACCTATTGCTATTAGCAAGATGGGAATAGAATGCTTGTGTAAGGACAAACAAGATGTAAGAAATTGCATTTTAAAAATTAATTTCAAGCTGTTTCCTTTTTATGTTTTCAGGGTAAAGCTAAAACATTTTCAGAAGTTTAAGGACATGACTGAAGCTTTATCAGGTACATTATTATTGTGTTATCTTGTATTTTAATGTTTTATATTGAAAGTTTGAATGTTGATTGTAATGTTAAACAAATTTAGATCATTATGTAAAGTATCATACATGCCATGATTATGGTTAAATGTTTTTTGAAAAATCTGTTAATGACTTTCAAACAAATTGTTCATTTTCAGCCGCAACTGCTGCTGTGGAAGGAAAAATGAGCAAGACTTTAAAGAAAATGATGAAAAAGATTGTGGCACAAGAAGTTCAAGAAGAGCTAGCTGTTGCAGATGCCAAACTAGGAAGTGTCATAAAGGTATGGTAGGCGATTATAAAGATACTAAGGCATTTTTTTCAATAAGTTGGTTTACAGATCCGCCTACCCTAAAAAATCTAAATTGTTGAAAATAAATAAAATTCTTGGATTAGGAAATTTTTATTTTTTTTACCGCAGAATGTAGACAGAGATTCACCAAAACATTATTTATTAAACAATGATTGTTTCCAAATAACCATCTCGGCAAACTACTCAAACAAGTTCTATAAATAAATCGTATTGGCAATACTTTGACCTGTACAAGTCAATGACGGCTACGCTATAAAGAGCTGCCCCCCTATGCTACAACTTGACAACAATGTGTGGCTTGTTTCTCCTTTTTTTTTTTTCACAGTATAAACACTGTAAGGAATTAAATAATTTCAGGAACAGTTTTTTTTTAAGAATTGACTGACTTTAAGTCTTGAGGTGAAAAATCTGTAAACCAACTTATAAAAAAAAACCGCTTAAACCTCAAGGTGTAAAACAGAAAAAGATATATTTTTCTATTCCAAAACAGACTAAAGCAATCTTATCACTTAATTAATTGTATGGAGTGGCAGTGCGTAATTGCCTATTAAAAAGGTGTTGGAATACTAAACTGTAAAATTCTGTCATAAAAACATGTTTTTTCTTTAAAATTCTTTATGACAGGTTACTTCTATTCAATTAAGCTTGATATCTGTTCATATGTAAACATAGATTGTATCGAGGTGATTGTTTGTTAGATTCTTCTTACCTGAACCCTTGTCAAATATTTGGCCGATTTGTCTTTAAGTTAAGTTGATTATTGTCTTTGCTTGACTACTTGTAGGAAAAGTTTGACATTCCTTGTGTGAGCAACTCGTCTATCCAAGAGCTGATGCGTTGTATCAGAGGACAGATGGACAGTCTCATCACAGGTCTACCGCAGAAGGAGATGTCCGCCATGGCTCTCGGTCTAGCTCACAGGTATATTTTTCAAATAGTGTGCATTACTTAACGAAGAAAGACACCTGTTAAAATTGTTAGTTGTCTATGACAGGGCTTCTTGGTCAAATGCTAAGGAAAAGTACAGATCAATCTTAACCCGTTCACCCCTTAGAATCCGACATAAATACATTTATAAGCCTGATTTCAAGCATATGTCAAAGTTAGGTCATAATTTTAGAACTTGGAACAGAAATAAACCTTTGAAATCCCTGAATATTATTTGTTTGTTTTTGGGTTCCTATATTGCCTTCTGTTTGGCTTCTTTATCTTATCTGTCAGGTGGATGCAGTGTTAAATTGAAAACTTGAAATTTAATATTTCCATTTATCTAAATCTGAATGATAGCAGTAAGTTGAGATATTTCATGATCTATTTCAGTCTGTCTCGATACAAGCTGAAGTTCAGCCCCGACAAGGTGGACACAATGATTGTTCAGGCTATTTGTAAGTAATTTTTGCATCTTTCACCTTTCCTTACTTCACCTAAAGATAAACACTAGAGATCCATGATTTTGGTTCATAATAAGATCATGGTTAATGAAATATTTTGAAGATGCCAATGATGTACAAAACTCTAGAATCTGATATTTGTGAAGATACAAGAGCTTCGTCACTACCTCTGAGGCATTCATTACGTTGTAATTTAATTTCAACTTAAACCTTTTAACATTGACGTTAACAATATTCTTTATAGATTTATCATTTCTATGGATGATGACTTGATGTGGCAACAACAAATTT
Source organism: Phorcus lineatus (assembly GCA_921293015.1). Taxonomy (NCBI): domain Eukaryota; kingdom Metazoa; phylum Mollusca; class Gastropoda; order Trochida; family Trochidae; genus Phorcus; species Phorcus lineatus. Next base: position 16,914,850 of record OV121091.1, on the reverse strand, counting down.
GATGAAATTGTTAACGTGTATTATATGATCTTTCAGCACTACTTGATGATTTAGATAAAGAGTTAAACAACTACATCATGAGATGTAGAGAATGGTACGGCTGGCACTTCCCAGAGCTGGGCAAGCTCGTCACTGATAACATAGCTTTTGCTAAAGTCGTCAAACAAGTTGGTAGGTGCTTTTTTTTTAGGTTGAATATGCATAGTTAATTTGAAATTGGATCCCTTATACAAAGTGTTGTCAAAATTTTCTATACATATTCTACTAGATAAGGTATTGGCAACATCGCACATGTAATAGGAAAATGTTAAATGTTGGTCACTTTATTTTAATCTTAAAAAAATGTTTTTCTCAAACATTCTGAAGATATGACAGACATTGGAATCAATATAAATGTTCAAGACGTTTTAGTTTAAACTTGAGTTTCAGAAACCTCATCTAAGGTGTACAAAGTGCCAAAGTATAAATTTGTATGAAAAGATATAAATATATCTTGTTTAAGAAAAATATTGATAGTGAAAATTATAGTTGAATCGGCATGTGATGAGTCAAAACAATGGTTAAGATAGTCAAAACAATAAAATAGTTAAAAGTTCCTGTTCGCTCTAAAGATGACCTTGCCCTCTTGCCAGGTGATAGAACTAACGCCGTCTCCTGCGATATGTCGGCTATATTACCTGAAGATGTCGAACAGGAAGTGAAGGATGCAGCTGAAATATCGATGGGAACTGAAATATCAGAGGAGGATTTACTCAATATAACCTACTTATGTGATCAGGTACCTATGTCTTCAGTAGATAGCAATAACAAACTTACATTGGGTGCCAAACTATTTATTAACAGGGTGCCCTTGGGTATGATCAGATATTTTGCATCAGTGGTCAGATAGTTTATTTTAGTGATCAGTGGCTGTCAATAAGAAAGGGAAAAAGCTTGCAAATGTTTTGATATGTTAGTTTCAACTAAAGAAGATAGAAATGTTTATATGGCCATGCTTGCCTTTTGAAATTTCACAGAATTGCTAGGTTAAGAGAATATTATAACAACTTGCATTTTTTTTAGGGACCATAGTTTAATTCAGTTGTCTACAAGTTATTAGGACCAAATTTATTAAGACCTCATTAGTGATTTGCCAGACTGATGCTTCTGTTTTTTTCGTGCGATCTTGTTACTTACTTTCTCCTGCTTGCAAACAACAGGTTTTGGAGATATCAGAGTACCGAGCTCAGCTGTACGACTACCTCAAGAACCGAATGGTTGCGGTGGCACCGAACCTGACCGTTCTGGTAGGGGAGTTGGTTGGTGCCAGGCTTATAGCACATGCAGGTGAGTCTAGATTTCATCTGGTTTATTTCTGAATTGCTCTATACTTGCCCTACAAGGTTGATTGTTCTGGTAACTTTTGGACACTTTGCGGTAATACTCAGTCTATCGTCCCCTTGCCACTCCAGGTTTGTTTCAAATGTAGATGGTTTGGTACTTTATCTGCACCGAAGGTTAACTTATTCACTCATGTTGATATGAAGTAACTTATGGTAACTTGTTTGTTTTTTAGGTTCATTGCTCAACTTAGCCAAACATCCATCTTCAACTGTGCAGATCCTAGGAGCTGAGAAAGCATTGTTCCGAGCTCTCAAGACGAAGCATGACACACCAAAGTATGGTCTCATCTACCATGCATCTCTTGTAGGCCAAGCTAACCCAAAGAACAAAGGAAAGGTAATTGTCTTCGGCCCCAAAAATACATCCACAAAGGGTTATCATGGCCATAAGCATTATTTTCAGAAGGAAAAATAAGTATCATTTGCATTCTTTTTCTGTTGACTGGTAAATATCACAATTGCATTAACTGTTATAACTGATAGGAGATAAACCATCAATTGTAAGAACTTGTATGCTTGAAGATAAGTTGATCCACGGTTATGACAGTAGTATCTGACTATCATGTATATCTAATGGGCTTAGCCTTTCCTTGTTTCACTCATTTCCTCAGATGGGTACTACTTAACTGACAACTAAATAACTACTAGTTGTGTAACCATGTTTTGGAAAACTGCAATGGTAGAATTTCATATCTTTGGGACAGTCAGAATTGGGATAAGTATAGGAGGGTGTTTTCTCAAATACTTCAAATGACAAGGTACTAGAATTATCATTTGGTGTGCAATCTCCAATGGAATGTTAAATGTTGCAGATGTCCAGAATGCTTGCTGCCAAGGCTGCTCTAGCAATCAGAGTGGATGCTCTTGGTGAGGAGACCAACGTGGAACTGGGTATGGAACACAGGGCAAAGTTGGAACAGAGGATGAGGGCCTTGGATGAAGGAAATGTGAGTCAAAGATAAAAGAAGTCATGATTTAGGCAGTGCTTGCTACATCCACACTCTGATAACATAAATTGAATGATGTTTCTGGAGAATGAATTATTTTAACTGTTTATGAATCTAAAATGTTTATATTTGCTCGACGGTGATAAAAAAAATTTTAAAAATGAAATCTTACAGGAAGGATTGTTTCATGTAACCTTTTTGCATTGACACACTGTCTTGGGTAAAAAATTATTTTAAATGGTTAGTTTAAGTTATGCACCAAAACAATGAGATTTGGAATGAAACCGCAAATTCTTTTGACCTCTGTGATTACTTTAAGTAGTGGACTGACACTTTGTGTGAGGAAAACTTCATTCTAATGAGAGGTCTTATCATCTGCCTTTAAACGAGCCATGCATTCTCCTCTTTGTGTTTTTGATTAGCTTACATACATTGGTTTTCAGGTCAGGCGAATCAGTGGAACTGGAAAGGCCAAATTCAAGGCAGAAAAATATGAAAACAAAAGGTAATTTTAAGTATCTGAGTATTTATGTAACAATTTTTAAGATAATTGGATAGTGGTGTTTGGATTAGAAGTATAAAGAAGTGATCACATTTCTCCAATGCAGAACCTCTTTCAGGACAAAGGGTAATTTAAGCACCTCAATATGCATTCAAGAATTTAAAGATGGTCAGTGATAATATAAAGAAAGTTGGATAAGGGTCAGATCGCAAGTATTTAATGCTGAACCTTATGCATAATAAAACATGATAATAATCTGTGTCTTGAGCTTTATGAAAGATAGGATGGGCATTTGCAAGTATGATAATCTTAGACAACCCCTATTCAGCTATGCATTGACCTATGTATGAATTTTTCAGTGAGGTAAGGCAATATGACATGGGCGAGGATTCAACCCTGCCACGTGTCCCAAAGAAGCGTAAGTTTGAGGAGGGAGATGGGGAGGGGGAACTAGCCACACCAAAACAGATGAAGATGGAACAGGAAGATGGTGAGTATACTTGACATAGTTTGTCTTGCATGTTTTGGAGAGAGCATCAAATCGGCCGTTCACTTAATTTTAGTTGACACATTGCTTTTATATTACAGTTTTAGGTTCAAGGGGGCAACTTTTTAAGATCATTGTAATAAATCACAATGAGCATGTGTAAATTCAGTGGATACATCTTTCAACTTTAGGCAGATTGTTGAAAACGTATTTGACTTGGTATCATTTCCTATTACTGCTTGTTAGTGATATTTATGACTTCCAAATTTCTTGAGCAGGGGTGAACCATCCAACAGATAGAGAAACACTGGAATTCAGTTTTAGATTTAATTAGTGACGTTTCGCCAACCGTGGGGGCGGCTTCTTCAAATTTCTTGTCGGGTTTTCTTACATTTCTGGTAGCTTCTATTGATTTGTGGTCGAAGCAGTTGCATGCTCAGGAGATCAATAATATGAAATGTTTTCAACCCATATTTTGCCTGTCCTTCTTTGATAAAGTTCTCTTGAAATGTTTCAGACTCCAGTGAAGAGGAATCTGCTAAAAAGAAAAAGAAGAAGAAGAAAAAGAAGGAAGAGGACGCGGATGTTAGTCAAGAAACTCTTGGTAAGTTGACAAACTTAACTTGTTGTTTGAGTGTATCACATTGATCTTAACTTGTTGTTTTAGTCTATCATATATTGTTCTTGACTTGATTTTCATAGAAGTCTTAATGCTGCAGTGTGCTGTGAATGACCTCAATGATTACTTAAAGTAGTGGACTGAATATCAGTGAGGACACATTTATACAATGAGAGGTCTTAGTAGTCACACAATTTCTAACGTAACCTTTGGTTTTGCCCACAGTAGTTCTTTTCAAGGTTTGAAATAGGGCTCGCTCGTTTAAAATTAAGTTGAGCTGCTGATTTGATTTTTCCTCCCAAAAGATTCTAAGTGGTCAATATTCACTAACCACTTTTCATGTTATCACCTAGGCTTTTGTCACTTTTTAGTAGGGCTATTCTGAAATGTTTCATGCCCTAAAGGTGAAGGACAGTTCCAATTCCAAAATGTGAATATCTTTTGTTATTTCTTTCAGGTTCACCTAATGGAGATGTTCACTCGGAGAAGAAGAAAAAAAAGAAGAAGAAGAAAGTGCAGGACTCTGATAGTGATTAAGACATTATTTTATATCGTACAAAGATTTATGTTGAATGTGTCGGTCCTGAAGAGTGCTTAAACTGATGGAAGTTTTGTAAAGTGGTTCGGGCATTAGTGGAGGAACATTTAGTGTCTTTTTTAAATGGTCTACATATATCTTGCTTTCTTCAAGTGAACCAAGCATCATGTCGACTGTTATTCCTAATGCTGGTGGATTTTCTTTACAAGACAAACAAGAAGTTTCTTGTTACATAAAGGAAAGATTGTGTTACAGAATAGACCATCAAAACTGTTATTAACCATATTATGTCTCGCATAGAACATCAAAAACATTCTAAAGAAATTCTGTTTATCTACTTCGGTGTGTACGTTAACGGGGCAGTAGCATGATTTTTTGACAGATTAATTTCTTCAAATTTTCCTCAAACATTTGTGTTTGCCAAATATGTCTTCAAAGGGTCAAAACATCTCATTGCTCAATCCAATTATCCGTATCCGTAGAGAAAATAAAGTATTAGGCAAAAACTACTCGCGGGCATATTTGTATGAACACATTTTAATCATTTGAGGTAGGGAAAGGGACTCTCATAGCCAAACCAATCATGGTACTTTTGTTTTCAAACTGCATCTTTTGATTTAAAAGCATAGTCTTGCAATTGAGGCATTTATTTTTGTTTTCAAAAGATCACTTTATAGACCTTAGAAAACGTGCTACTGCCCCTTTACGATTGAAAATTAAGAATCTTGTGAATGTCAACTAAAGCTGAGAGCTTGTATGGTTATTTGGTAAGTGTTACTAACTTACTGAAGTTTATATAGTGGGCGCGATTGCATTTTGTTGGGTGGACATCGATTGTGTACATTCATACTATCTTTTTAACCCTTGGATTACTGAAAGACTGTTTTCTTCAGCCTAAAGGTATTTTAATGGTTTAGTTAACCTTTGGGTCCTTGTTGAAGATCTGTTGTGGTTATTTGTCAAGCTCAAAGGTTGGTATCCTATTGCATATTTTATCATGAGCACCCAGTAAAGTGCAGTACTCCCTGACAGTGATAAGGAATAGATTACGTCCATTTTGTTAAAGAGACACAGAGTTTGTTGAGGAATAAAAAAGATATGCCAAAATGATATGCATTGTGTTACAATTGACATAATATATACATTGAAATAAATTAAATGTTCGGAAGAGTTGCCACCTTGTAAACCAAAAATAAACTTGCCGATTTTCAAAGAGTTTCAATGATGTTATTTCATTGTCTGATGACAGATGTTTCATTTGGATATTTAATTTGTCAAGCTTAGCTGAATGAATATGTTGGATCTGAGTGAAGTTCAACCTCACTTCTCAAAATGGGCTTAAAATTTTAACTTTCATATCTACCACATGCATTTATTTGTTACTGAATCTAATGTTCATGCTTTGTTTTGTACAGTTGTCTTAATGAACTTTAAAGAAACGTCCGAGACTGTTTTAGTTGCATCAAATGAAATATTGTCATGTCATGTTATTGAAAAATCCTTTTTTTATTTTAAGAAAAGAATCAGTATTTTTCATGAAAATAAAATGAAAAATAAGTTTATCACCACAGTTTAGTCAACATTTCATAATGTAAATACAAGTAGAGAAAGCTTTGGAAAAAATATAAACATGAAAGATCATGATCACATAACAAAAAAATATTCATTAAAATCATGAATGAAGAAACCTGTTTGTTTTTTGTATGAAAGATTGGTATCCAAAAACAGCAACTATCCTGAGGGAAAACCTACGAAACAAGGAATCAAATGATTCAGCCTTTCATCTTCAGTGTTCATTGGAGTAAGGTCCAATTGATTGAAAGAAAAACATCCAGCAAAGGAACCAGCTGAACCAGTCTGATTAAAGTCGACCGTGTTTCGAGGAATAAAAGTTTCAAAATATTGAGTCTATCGAGATTCGAACTCTGTCTAGGCTATCCTCTCCACTAGGTCTGACCGCAGCCTCACAGCTCGCACGTGCCGACACCAGTTTAGCGCAGACAAAACCTAGTCAATAGCGAACCAATCACATCGCGTTTAAAATAAAGATAGCGGCGATCAAGGTTAACGAATGGTAAATGGGAGTTACTTGCCCCTAGCTACTGATACCGAATGCTTTTGCCGCACGCATTGTGATTGGTTAGCTTAGTTTACGCAAGAACGTGCGCTACAGTAGGGTGCGGTCAAACCTAGTGGAGAGGATAGCCTAGACAGATAGAGTTCGAATCTCGATAGACTCAATATTTTGAAACTTTATTCCTCGGAACACGGTCGATTTTAATCAGACTGCAGTTGAACTTCCAGCAAAGGAACCAGTTGAACTTGCACTTTATAAATACTTCCTTCACTTGAGATATGAGTGATCCTAAGAACTATCTTTTGACTCATTCTTGGTTAAATATTGTTTTATTTAATATAACCTCCAATCGAATTTAATCAAGGCCTTTAATACAACCCAGGAGATCACAGGGTGCTGAGCAATTACAAACAGGATGGAGTACAATAGTCTATATAGAGGTCTGTGATCCAGGTGCTTGACATTTATCTGCTGTGGAAAACTATTTGATTTTCAGTAACTCCTGGTTACATTGAATTTGAGTGCATTAACCCCCATGGTGTCCAGGCAATGATTGTGGGTTCCTTATTTAAAAAAACACAATATTACTTAACATTATTATATACAAGATTGTTTCCTGGGTCAAGTTGAGAGTGATTAAATAATCACTTTGCTTTAATCAGTTCCATTTTAATAAAGTGTATGGCATTTCAAAGAACTAATTTGCTGATTTTGGGCAGATCACCAAAAATGGCCTATTAAACGACTATCAATTGTTTACGAAGTCATTGCTTTTGATAATAATATATACATGTACCAGAATTTTGTACCAAAAACTCAATGAGTCTTTTGAACTATTTGTAAACTAAAGTATGATATATGAATATCGTAACTAATGGCTGAAATAGTGCCCAAGCGGCGTTAAACAATAACTCGCTCATAAAAATAATCAATAAAAACATTTCAAGTCTATGAATCGCATGACAGCACAGCAGTACGAGCTACAGACATTGTCAATTTGTTTTAATTAAGTACATAATAAAGTGATGTAGGCCTAGTGAAACAAGCTTCACACCTGTAAGTTTTCCAGTGGTAGGCATGCTATGAATGAAGTGAAGCCTGGGTACGAGTTAGTTTTGCGTACGATTTCACTTTCACCAATCCAATGAGAAAACCTTTGTGGTATTTTACATCCGCTTCTTTAATTTTCATTCTAACAGTAAATAGAGTGACCTTTCTTGTCGTCTCACTAGATGGCAATACACGCAACAATGCAACAGTTCAGTTGATTGGCTATCCTTTTCATCTGCAACCAATGAAATGATTCCTTGCATGTTTCGGCGTGCATAGTTCCCGAATCCCTAGAGAAGCTTGAACCGGAGTGAGAAATATTGATGGCATAAAAAACAAAGAAGATGGATAACAATTGTTTTGGGAGGATGACATTCATTTAAGAAAAATAACCATCTTTTATCTGTGAAAAGACTGTCTTCGGTCGGACTTCAAAGTAATTCATTTTACAATATCATTATGCTTACAACACGACACCGATACTGTTGGTCTACCTGAACGAAAGTACAGACTATTGTTTATTCTCCATCAAGAAGTCATCTATTTTAACAGTTAGACGTTCAAAGAAAGTTGTTAGTGTAGTTATTATTAACCATTTGTTACAATTGTAGAAACTTCTGCAATTTGAAGTAGTTCCATATTACTCTGAAACGAACGATTTTGAAAACAGAATTTCTGCCTTGACATAACATGGGAATATTTTATTTTCTAAATGTTTTGAAGTGTTTAGTATAAAGTCATAGGATCACTTTTGCAAGGCAATTTTAATGCACACCAGGCAAATAGTTCATCACTCGCATCAATCTTTCCCCTGACATTTGCAACAATATTTAGAACTATGTCCAGTCTGATTAAAATCGACCATGTTCTGAAGAATTAAAGTTTTAAAATATTGACTCTACCGAGATATGAACTATATATGTGCAGGCTATCTTCTCCACAAGGGTCTGACCGCAGCCTACTGTAGCGCACGTTCTTACGTAAACACAGCTAACCAATCACTATGCGTGCGGCAAAAGCATTCAGTATCAGTAGCTAGGGGCAAGTAACTCTCATTTACCATTCGTTAACATTGACCGCCGCTATCCTTATTTTAAACGCGATGATATGATTGGTTTGCGCTTTTTTCTGCGCTAAACTGGTGTCAGCACGTGCACTACAGTAGGCTGCAGTCAGATCCTTGTGGAGAAGATAGCCTACACATATAGAGTTTGAATCTCGGTAGAGTAAATATTTTGAAACTATTATTCTTCGGAACATGGTCGATTTTAATCAGACTGAACTAACTATATTCTAGACCTTAATATTCAAATTCCACGCACCCTACCCATTGTCCAATGACAGGGCTTACTATGTCCTTAAAAGCCATGATGTAGAACACATGTAATTTCCCAGCTGAATATGCATTGAAAATAGTTTATGCTCACCTTTTTCAAATACATAAAGAACATAAAAAGATGATAATCTCAATGAAGAATGCATCTGTCATAGGTATCTGCGATGCAATCACTAGATTTCCAGTGTATTGCACTCGCTATTGATTGATTGATTTGGTAGCCCTCCGAGCTGAAACGGCAGGTGCTGATAAGCAGTGGCACCCTAAACTGTAAAACAGGCATAAAAATTAAAATAATTGTAGACAAAAAAAGCGACAGGAAAGATTGGTGATTGCTTCTGAACGATGATTAGTTCAATTTAGTTGCCTTGCATAAAAATACTTTGTATCCTAATACAAAATCCACTATTGCTCAATAGCTTATCATGCTGTAAATGCCTCTAAAGAAAAATGTTTTATTTCTTGTATGTATGTCTATGTATTGTCTTGTTTGCCTTGTTTTTTTTAGATAATAAGCGATGGAAAACTTTGTTCTTTATGAAGAACTTGGCAAGGGAGAGCACTCCATAATTTACAAGGGGCGGCGCAAAGGGACAATTAATTTTGTTGCAATACATTGTATAGACAAATGTAAAAGAGCAGAAGTTACCAATACAGTAAGCGATTTTACTATCTCTACTGATATAGCAAATATGTTGAAGATTACAAAATGAAAACGGTGTAAAGTCTTGGTTTTTTTTTGGTCTACTAGTGATTTATAAATGAGAAGATAGACATTAATTGGTCCATATGTAAACATCCAGGAGAAAGGAAAAGAACAGTCAAGATTTTCATAAAATCAACTATAAATACTTTCGCAGTCATCTTAAAATTCTTGAAAACTTTCTTGACCAAACCACAGCATTCTAAAACAATTTTATGTTTGGCTTCCAATTCTTAGAGCTATTTGTCCAATAATTTGACAATCCGAATATGTTTTTCTTTCAAATTTAAGGTTCGTATGACACATGACATCAGCCACAAGAATGTTGTGACTTTCTACGAGTGGTATGAGACCAGCAATCACCTATGGCTGGTAGTGGAGTTGTGTACAGGCGGAAGTCTCGAGACACTTATCTCCCAGGATGGTAATCTTCCGGAGAGCTGTGTCAGAACCTTTGGCATCCATCTTGTCACCGGCCTCCACTACATCCATTCTCTGGGAATACTCTTTCACGATCTCAGACCCTCTAAGGTAATATTTTCATTTGGGATTATTGAGTGAATGACCATTATGGCAATTAGGTATTCATTGTGCAAGTTTATTATTTTTTATTCAGGAACAATTGACTTCTTTTTCTAAAGCTTTTGGTCTAGAGAAGAGCTTTGTGATATTTAAACAATTGCTAGAATTATATCCTTTTCTCTCCACAGAAGTATTTTCTTCCCAAAAGAGAGGCCATATATTTCTGTTCTTTTAAAAAACACTAACAGAATCCATATAACACAGATTCATATGGTCCTTGTTTTGATCCAATCAAATACTGATTTACTGTCTGTCTCTTGTTGTGTCCTATAGTCCTCTCAAAGGTTACTGGCAGTGTGAGTTGAGCAGACCTTATGCCCAGTTTAAAGCAGTAGTACAACTAACTTCACCTGCAACTAGCAGAGAAAGTAGTAACTGAAGTCACCCCTGTTTGCGACTCAATATATAGAGTTACAATTGTGATACAGTTTTACCATTATAAGTAGTTTTATGAATGAAATATAACCCATTCTCATTTTTTTTAGATTCTTCTTGACTCAACTGGGATACTGAAGTTTGCTGACTTTGGTCTATCAAAAGTGGAAGGAGAGAACTTGATGGAGCTTTTCGTCAAGTTCTCAGATGCCGGTGAAAATTGGAACCAGGATACATTTGAAGAAGATGTAAAGAAAATAAATGTTAAAGGTAATAAAAGGCTTACTTCTAGTTTACATCAGATACAGTGCTGTCCCTTGGAATGATGAGTTGTGATGATACAGACATTTCACGATATATATCACGATTACCATATGTAGAGATTATTAACCGAGGAAGTGTGTCATATGACTTTTAACGAAATGAGTGAATTTTTGTATTACCCGAGTGAGAGTGAGGTTTATACACAAATTTGCATGAGTTTCGTAAAAGTCACATGACACACCTCCAAGGGTAATAATTTCTTTATTAGCCATACTATTCAATTTCAAACGCATGGAAATATTCAGAAACGGCCCCTTCCCTTGCGACAGCTCACTACAGTGACGTCATGAACATTGGTTTTATGACGTCACAAACTACAAATTATGATAACTCGCGCTGAAAATGTTGTTGCGAGACAAAAGTGATATGTGCACATGTGCTCATATTGAAAATATGTCACCGCTTATGATTCACTTATGGGTAATAAGATAAGATATGATAAATACTGAATTTTGATAAACGGAGATTACCTTTTGACAAATATCTTGATTATAGGCAAGATGAACAATTTTGAAAGGAGGTTGAGGGTTGATACTTTGATACTTTGTCAGCTATATGTATGTTTTTTGATGTTATGAAAAAACACTTTTATAAGCAATTTTGAAAACCAGTTTCGATTATGTATGAGATTTGAGAACAAATATTTGAGAGAGGGAGGCATTGAACCACAATGTGATATTATGCAGGGATTATTCCCTATGATATATTTTGACATTGAATAAACAAAAAGCACTTAGCATTGTAGAAAATAATGTATGTTCACTGACTTTTAATGTCCAGCATCCCAAAAACCTAAAATTTTGAAATTTAGGTCAGGATTGGATTAAAACAAATTGTTCTTTTAACCAGTTTAAGCCAAGCGTTAGAATTAAGCTGTGCTATATTTCAGGCCAAACAAGATACATGTCCCCAGAAGTGATAGAAGGTGCAGAGCCGACCATACTCAGTGACCTCTGGGCTCTTGGATGCGTCTTCTACGAAATGTTTACAGGTTTGGGTGCATAAGTCATATTTGATGGAATATTAAAGCAATCATCAAAGTAATTTATTGATGAGTGAATGCAATATGATTGCTTTTGTGTCTCAAAAGTGTAAAAAAAACCCTGAAATTTATTTTAAGAAGTTGACTTTGATGGGACTCCTGCTTCCGTAGACAGGTGTCACTTTAAGTGAAAAGTATTTCGGTAATAAAAGTTGATTACATAAATAAAAAATGAAGAATTCTTTTTCAAAATAGACAAAGGATAATTTGCTTTTATACAAACTCCTAAAAAGATTCAGTTTTATTTTTTTTTGAAGATTCTTTAAATGTTTGCGTGGGGGAATGACTTGATAACAGATGAAGTACTAACATGAATGTTGAGAAAATACAAGTGTTGCGAAGATATCAATGTTACATTATGTGAATTTTAATTTGCAAAAATATTTTCTTATTTCAAGGTCATCCTCCTTTTCTGGCTGACTCTGAAGAACAACTCAAGGAGAAAATTTTACACAAAGATTTCCCTGCACCCAGGGTTAAAGGTAATCTCTCTTGGATCATGTTGACATGAGGTATCTTTCAGGTTGCTTTTAAACAGAAAAAGTCCAAACATGTTACTAAGGGTCAAATTGTTTTGGTTTTGATTTGACGTTTTGATATAGAAGGCCCATTTGGTCAAAAAATAATTAGTGAAGCCATTCTTCAACACTTCATGTGGTGATAACTTGGCTATCTCAGGACAAGACTGGATAAAGTAAACCATAAACTGTCAAATGCCAAAACATGTGGTACAAAGGGTTTATCTTAGTCAGCTAGTGTCATATTGAAGCAGTACTTACACATTTGATCGCGGTGTCATCAGCTAATGGCTCCTCTGTGAAATATCTTGTTTCAGGCACCAGGTTTTCTGGAATTGCCTCCCCTGATTTCCTGAATATTCTGGAGGGTCTGCTACACAAAGATCACCTTGCCAGGTCAGTGAACATTTTAGAAATAAGAGTTCCTTATGAAACGATCTTTATGGACTGTTTTGTATGAGTTTTGTATATTTGTAGGGGCAGATAATTTTCAAGGACAGCTGAAATAAACTGAAAGTCTGCATTTTCAGGATCACATCTAGATAGATTGGCATTAACTGATTCGTTAATCCCTTTAATGTTTCATTTGTATGTTCATTGTCTTTGGCCGCCAGCACTTCTATCAAAGAATGTCACCTTGTTAGAATTAAGTGTTTATCTATGACATAGAACAAACCTTTCCATCAACTTTCATCAGAGTAGGCAGCCCGTTATGTTTAACTTACTAATCTTACAAAGGTGTCCATTCATGGCTTGGTCACACTACTTTACATTTTTACTGCACAGTGATGTACCTACTGCTGTGTGTGTGTAAATAACCAAGGCCTAGATTTTCGAAGCTCTCTTACGTTCTCTGTGATATGTATAAGTTTGAATCATATCATTCTGATATAGAGAGATTATTACCTGAGGAAGTATGTCATATGACTTTTACGAAACGAATGTGAATTTTTGTATTACGCAAGTGAGAGCGAGGGTTATGCACAAATTCGCACAAGTTTATTAAAAGTCATACGACATACTTCCGAGTGTTATAATTTCTTTATTACCGATTCTTTTCAATCTAAAACGCATGGAAATATTCAGAAAACAGCCTGCTTCCCTTGCAACGGCCCGCTATAGTGACGTAATGAACGAAGAAATGCGGTTACTCGCGCTGAAACAATCGTTGCTACGCAAAAGTGATATGTGTACATGTGCTCATATTAAAAATATGTCACCACTGATTAACCATATGGGTAATAATTCATGATACTGATTGAGCTGCTGATAATTTGAATTTCATGACATTCTTACCCTGCTTCATATTCATTGTAAAAAATATTTAACAGTTTCACCTCAAATTTATTTGACTCCAGATTGAAATCATTTCTTGTCACCCACAGACTTGGCTGGCCAGGGCTGGTAACCCACCCCTTCTGGCAGGGTGAGTTGTCGCACCTGTCTAAGGAGTTCACGGTCTCCCAGGATGTCTTGGATGGCAGTGTTGTTGAAGATACCAGCCGGAGCAGTGTGTTTGATCATAGAGGGGGGTCATCGCTCGGACGCATCAAGGGGGTTGACCCTCACAAGAGCATCACATCAAACCTTGACCAGTTTGATGCTGTCAATAGACCAGGTTTGTTAGTTATCAAAAATATAAAGCTTTTAGATGAAATTCCAAGTATTGCATTATCATCTTTGATCTCATGTATTGCTAGGAACAGACACAAGTTTGCCTTTCTGAAAAACTTGAGTTTCTGCTTGTTTGGTTAGTGAAGCATTCTGCATTATTATTTTTAGAGATGGGAACCCTGAAACTTGACTTTGAGAAGAATACATTGGAGATTAAAGTAATTTGTATGTCAATGATATTTATGAATAATAATGCAAGCCTAGTAAAAATTTTGGATTTCATTTTGGCACATGTGGTATTTTGGCCCAAAATACATTTCATTTCGAATTACTCCATTCAGGTTCAACTCTTGGAGACTACATGCGACCGAAGACAGCGCCAGGTAGTGATGGGGGCGGGAGTTTATTCACTCTAAGGTAACTATTAACTGAACGATAGATATTGATGTAGAGGGAATGTTTGACATGAAATAATCAGACACAAATATCCACAAACTATAACAAATTGGATCACAAAAATTACATACATAAATACCCCTTTTAATTGATTTTTAGCTTAGCACACGAATCACTTGTTAGATTATAAAGATGGATTATTGAAATATTTAAAAGGGGCATCATGATCAGCTACTTTACAAGCTACTATATACTATCCAGGATAGCTATTATGTTAAACTATTATGGTTACAAAGAGAGACAGTGATATTGCTTTCTACATTATCTTGTATGTGACTTGGCATGTTTTGTTTGTGTCTAGTGCACGTCCTCACTCAGCTGTCCCAGCGGAAGACAGACTGATTCTCAACGCTAGCTCTGCGGACCAGGACGACGTTGACGGAAGTCAGACACAGCAACTCATCTTCCATCCCTCAGACTTTGTTGTGTCGCCCATCGTTGATAATAATAAGGTTGTGCATCTTTTCATGATGAATATGCAAATAGGAAATTAAATCTGAATCAAATAATATAGTTTCTTAAAAGACGTTCCTTTTGATAACACTTTTAGTGGGAGGTTCAGGGGGACAGGAGGTTAAAACATCCTCCTCCTTTTGAAATGATTTTTAGATATCCAATTGGAAAAAAATATCAAAAGAAATGAAGACCCCACTCCTTTTGAGTGGGTGAACCCATTTCCTCCCTTAAAAATTTCTAAATACTGGTACTGCCAACTCAAGTTGGTATAATCACTGTATGCTCCTATGTTTATGACTGTCCCTAGACGTCAAGCACCCCATGAGTTAGTTAACTAAATGTTGAAAAGATTGATTCAAAGTAAGAAGCTTTATTAACCATAATTATTCCTTTGTGTCAGATTCAAAGGCCTGTCTCCACAAAGTATGACGTCAAGATCTTGCCGGTGCCGCCTTTTAATGGTAAGTAATGAAAATATTAAACTTAATTTTTTAGATTTGTTCTGAGAGTACTGCTCTCATCATTGCTTTATTTTTTACCTAGTGTCTAACTGAAAACCCATGTAAATTGAAAACATTGATTAACTACTAAAAGAAAACAATTCTTGATGAGAGAACATTATCACTTAATGTGGCAAGTGGATATTAGCATCTGCCTTTAGTGAAAGCAAGCAAGGCTTCCATGCAAGAACTGTCTTCATTGGCAAAGGTGTCTTTCCCGATTCCTGATGAAATTGCGAAATCATGTTTTTGTCTTGATTGGAGTTTGCTGTTCTCAGAATTGATTGTGAACTTGATACTTAATCATCAAATCTATGCCCAGAGATGATTATAAACTTTCGTATAGGATTAAAGACGTGATAAAAGACATATATTTACTATTTCTTTTAGCTGAGAAGCTTGCCTCTATGCCAGAGAAGGACTTGATGAAACATGTCCGGCAGATTCTGGACATCGTCTCAATATCGGAGAAGGGTCCGCCCTCACAGAAGCGTATCCATCTGCTTCACTATCTGGCTCAGATCACAACCAACACGTTTGTAGCCTCGCTCCTGCTCAACAACAACGCTATAGCTCTAATGGGCAGACAACTCAAGGAGTCACAACACATTGAAGTGTAGGTACCCACATTTGTGAAAACCTGTTGAAGACAGATCCTTGATTGCGCTCCATTACCCGATTACATTGCAAAAGATGTGACAAGTCTGAAAACCAATGCTGTTTGGTTAATACTATTCATCATTCAAACCAAACAGATCAAATCTACCAATCAGCGACCTTGACCTGTATTCTGAAGTCTTTGCTCACCTAAACTACATAACATGATTTGTCAACTTTTATAACTTCAAGAGGTGAAACTGGTGTACCTTTAGCCTGACACTTGTTCGGATAGGAAATTGTAACATGACTGATTGATTTGAAACATTTCTTTATGTTGATTGAAAATGAATACCCTCAAACAACCCACAAATTAGAAATAATATTTACTAGATAAAGTGTAATCTTGTGTAAGTTAAAGCTGTTTATGTGTATATTCTTTAAATAGGGATCCTATATCCATGTAATTTTATCGATTCAACAATTCAGAATGAAATTCTTGTTTGAAATATAAAGGTATTCGTGTTAACCTTTGACCTGGTGTTACTCAAGCTCTGTATGTCATTTGGCCCCTTGCAAATCCCAAATTACCCACTGTTCTAACATGGGATGATTCTTGGGAATCTGTCACTAATGCTTTTTTGTTGTATCTTGTAAATATGAACTCTGAATTGTACCAGTCAATTGGAAACTAACCAGAGTGAAAGTTTTGGTGCAGATGTTTAATCTATGAACTATTATAAACAGTAATACTATATTGACAGTACTCTCATCTTTGTACAGACGTCAGAAACTGGCTCGAGTTATGGCTCTGATTGCTCACAATGGCCAGGACCTGGATGAAAATACAAATGTTTCGGAGGTGAGAAATAATTGGATTTCGGGCTTGGAATTTCATTATTAGCAATCCAGTCAAAAGGAGCAGATTGGATAATGTATTCTTCAGAGCTTCAAGGCCCTGTATGTGTTTTGTACAGAAAGAGCATCCAAGATGGCTGCTGAGTTTCATCTTTAAAATCAATAAATAGCACCCTCTAACATCTATGTCTACCCCTCATTTTCGGACATATTTTCAGAAATTGTAAAAGATCACATCCCTCCAATCTCTTATAAAGAAACTTTATAGCACTCAACCTTTCATCATCCATAAATTCAACCATTCACAGGCCTGCTTAGATTTAAAAATGAGCAGATTGGTGCCTGGCCATGTGCAAATTGGCTGAATTGAGCGAGAAATTTCATTTCTTCCTTTCTATTTTTTATGTGAATTTTATCACCGTTCATAATTTGTAACAAAAAATTAGATCAGTTAGAATATAAGAATGGACATGTTGATAGAAGAGTAATTTTAATGACAAAAATGTAGAATAAGACCAAGCAAAATACATATAGATAAAATATGTGTCACTGTCCGTCTTTTCACATGCTGTTACTGTTGACCAGGCTATGACATCACTGACTGAGATTATTCGAGAGAATGTCAAGAACGACCGGATGAAACAAGGCCTGCTGCCAGCTCTCGGAGAAATACTAGTCATGGTTGCCAAGCAGGTTGGTCTATATATCTTCATTGTTGGAAATTTCATTCAATGAAAACCTTATTTAATATTCCTGGTTTTTCTTTGAACCTTAGTGCCAGTTACCTCTTTTTCTGAAGCCACTGATGGCTGAAATGTTGCACAAGCCATGCTAAACAATAACTTACTCACTTCTTTTGCTGAATATTTTATCAGCCACTATCAAAGTCATTATTATGTATGTCTACGACAACTTCACGGAGTAATTAACAACCAATACTAAATGCTATCTATTCCACAATGTAATGACTATTTGTGATTAGACACATTTAGTAACAGAATAGTTTGATTTGTTCAGGGAATTAGGGATCAACCAGTACAAATCAATTCAGTACATGATGAGGTATAAAACCGAGGTTCAATACATTTTCAGTTTAGTACTGTACCCCTTAAAAACTTTAAAAAACTAGACAAGATTCCAAAGAGAATCTTTGACACTCAAGTCAATGGTGGTTAAATTAACAAGTAATGAAAAATGTAATTTCATTTAATTAATATGTAGCATGATATATGGTAGGCAGTATTAATCATATATACATGTTGATGCAAATTGCACTTAACCAAAGTGACAAAATGTTGAACCTCCATTACACATTATTTCCCCAGGAGGAAGTTAAGGGTACGAGCCCAGACAACTGGACCGTGTCCTCCATGACATACACAGTGATTGCTCGTTGCTGCAGGGATGGGGTTGGTTGCCTTTCTATCTAGTTGTGTTTTCAATCTGTAAAAAAATACATGTATCTCATATTATGTTCCAATGTCATTTTAAGGTTATTAAATATTAAATGTTATTGTTATGTTATCAAAAAGACCATAGCAAAGCTGAGGAGTAATTACATGCAAATTTTGATTCCAAATCTATCGGACAATTTGGCTTATGTAACGACGTTAGAAAAATAATTGAATATAGGTGGTGAACCATTCAAATGAAAACAAAAAACTAGCTCAAGTAATAAAGTTTTAATTGTAACGTTTCGGGCCTCTTTTGAGTTTCTGCCTCAGACCATATCCCTACATAAAATTGGAAAAAGCTTGAAAAGTAGCCTGCTTCCAGTTCAATTTTTTTTGCAAAATATATCTGAAACATCAAGACGGTGACTGCTGAGAGTTTCAAGTTACAGAAAGTGAATATATGAATAATGAAGTATATCTTGAACAGTTCTCATTAGGTGTTTGTAATCACGTTATACCTGTGATCATATTTTTCTACTGGATGTTTAACAGGAGGACCCTATAGTCAACCATATGGCTGCAAAGATTGTGGAAAATGTTGCGGTGACAAAAGGACAGCATGTACAGGTACATATATAGCTTTGTAAAATGCAGAGATTTGTTTCCTTTTTGATTTTCACCTTATTTTAATTGTTGTGGTCCATTGTTAAATGTATATATCCTTGATCTTTAAATTCAATATAATTGTAAAACTGTTATTTGTGTATATTTAAAGGTTTATTGCCATCCATGGTTATAAAGTAAAAAGTAATGTGTTTTTTTGACATTGTTATATTGTAGAAGTTCCTCCTGAATGAGATGGGTCAGTCTCTATGGTATCTCTTCAAACACTCGACTGTTGACTCTCTCCGTTGTACCGCCCTTTCGGTGAGTAATCGCTATTTCAAACTGCATTAAATAAGTATTTTGATGTTGATTCAAATTGTTCCTGTAACCTTCAAGAATACTAGAGATTCTTCACCTGTGTAGGATGCACATATCATTATCAAGCGAAGTCATTGACAAATTTTAGAATATTTTTGATAATAAGAAATAAGGACATTATAGTTTTTGCAAATCATGAGAAGTGAATTTTGCAAGAACCAGGATACCACCTAATAGCTTGATCCTCCGCACGGCTTTAAAGTGCATCGGTCTCTTACTCTAATTTAAAACTTGCTGCCAACCCACCAAAATTTGTGTTTTAAGTGCAGCGCCCTCTTCAGCAAAAAGATTCAAATCTCTTATGATTATTCATTGGACTATTGTGATTTGTCGCAGTCGCCTGAATGACAAGCACAGAAAAGTTGGGGAAATGCAGCAAGGCCAATCTTTGCAACAAGTCATTTTGGCTGGCGCAAGTAGAGGACATGCATGAGAAGATGACCCAATACTAACAGAGGTTACATGGGCAGATGGGACTTGAGTAACGTCCCTTGGGAATGAATGAAGACAATTTCATTTTAAATTGTTTCAGGCCCTGTGTCGGTTGACATGGCACAAACCATCCATCTTCCAGAGTGTGATAGAAACAGTAGGCCTCTCCACGATCCTCGGTGCTCTAACCCTCGGCATCTCCCGTGTTCAACAAGCCGTGGTTACCATGTTCGGGGCTCTCCTTTCGAGCCTCTCAAGTCAATCAAGGCTAGTCCATGATAAAGTAAGTGCAACTTAACATTCCTTTTATAGTTATCAAGTATATATGCAAACAATTATCAAACTTTAAACTATCAATTTCACAACAGGATTTCCTCCAGAAGATTATGCGATTGTTTGAGAGTCCGTCTGTGATTATCCGAGCAAAGGCGTTCTTCGTGATACATGAACTGGTGAGGTGCAACTGGGACATGCTTCTTAACAGCTGTCAGGCAAGGTGAGTGACATTGCAGTATGTGATTTGACCAGTCTTTAAAAACCTTTTTGAGTTTTTATAAAAAACAAATGTGTGTTTATGTGTAATGAGGTTCAATTTCAAAGAACTTGACTAATGTGACAAAACCTTATATGCATATCGTGAGTACATAATTTATACAAATGATTTTCTTTTTTCCTTCTACCAGCATGACTGTGTTAATTCTGAAATTATATATATTTATTAATTGTATCATGACTTTTTTGTATTCTCAATTCTGAATGGTTGATTTGAAAAATGTTCTTATGTTGAGTGACGGCCAACACCCTCTGTTTTAAACTAGATTTGCGGTTGTTAAATAATTAGAATCCTGGAAATTTTACACTGGCAACTATTTATCTTCTAAATGACAAACAAGTAGATTATCAATTATAAACAATCACAAATTCTTAACATCCGTCTTGTATATCTGTGTTATCTATTTACTTGTACCTAACCAACTCTATCTGTACAGTTGACCATAGCTTAGTTAGCTGGGGCCAGTTCAGTAATTATTATGTCAAAATTTGCATAACTTCATTTAATATCGCAGCATCTGTTAACATTTGAGCCAAACAAAACCTTTCATTTGTTTTCAATCTAAGTGGTTTTGTCTCTTGCAGGCTGGTGATGTACATTGAGCGAGACAGTCGCCGTCAGACTCCACGAGAAACTGGCGGCGAAGTGAGCGAGGCGGCCGTCTACCTGTCCCAGTGTCTCGACATGCTTGTTGGTCTCCTGGTTGAGACTGTACCCAAGATATTCGGTAAGGAAACTTATAGACAGATCAGATAAGGCATAACAATTTCAAAATATATCATTGAAAGAGTGGAGGTCTTTTATTACTTTAGCCAAGCTTTATCACTGTGTGCATTTATTAACAAGCCCACGAAATACCTAATCCAACAAAACGGAAATTAGCAACACCCACACTGATAGTTAAAGGGACCATCCTATTGTTCGGACACCTCATTGTTTATTGTGAAAATATTGAATGGATATACCTCTTCTCTTTGTCACGAAGAATGTTTTTTGTTACAATTTCTTTTGAATTGAACATAGTGCGAACTCCGGTTGTTGTCGTTGAGATTTTTTTTTCTATTCATGTACAACTGCTGTTTGGAATCAGTTATTTGTTCACAATGTTGTACAATTATGGTCTAATTGCCAAGGCTGGGTTTATGCAACTACAAATTTTGTTTTGCATTCTTTGTAAAATAAGTCTCGAGTTTGGGAGGATTTTTGCATCATGTTTGTACCGGAAGATCTTTCCCAGAAACACTTAACACACACTGTAACTGACTGATTCATAATCAGCTTAAAATGAGAGTTCTCTTACCTTGTTGATCACTTTGTCTTAGCTTTCAATCTATATTTAACAAGTTGCATATTCACAAACAACATATAGACTTTCAGTATTAAATTCCTTCTTTATCCTTATCCTTCAATTAGTTGGGAAATTAGTTGAAAATCCATTTCTTCTCATATTTGATTTCTTCTTGGTTATACTCTAGATGTAATACATCATGAATCCTGATGTTTCAGCTAAAATATTATCCTCTCTGCAAGACGTGTCCGGACGTAAACACCCGTCGACGGTCCAGGTTCGAGAACTGAAGTCTACACTACCCCTTCTACCCATATTCCTCCACCTTGTCACAAGTCAGGTGGGTGTACTAAATTAAACCTTCCAATTTTTTTTACAACAGCAATAGCTTTAAAAATTCATGGTTTATCTGATGATAATACATTTTCTTAATATGGTTCATGGTACACAGCATTTCTTGGTGTAGATTATCTCCCTTTAGCTCAAACAGTAGAGTGTCTGACTCTCATCTAGAGATTCTGGGTTGGAATCCACTTTGTTTTCTCACTCCTGAGTCATAAGGAAAACTATCATTGGATGCTGTGGAATAAATTCACTCCCAAGTTTGCTGAAAAGGTTAGATGATCAAAATATTTCAACTTCTTTCATTTCCAAATTATTGAGGGGATAGAAGTTATAACTTCACTTTCTTGTTAATATGTTCAAGGTTTGAATCCAAAAAGCAGCTTTTAGATTTTCCTTTATCATATGTCCAAACTCATATAAAACCTTTTTGTAAATGAGTTTCATTTCTATTGATTTGACCACTCAGGTATTTTCAGATTGCCTTCGATTTACTTTTCTATATAATCAAATCTTATCCCTTACCTTCAAATTTCTGAACATTTCAAGGTAAACTTATCTTTATTCAATGACATATCCCTTATCATTGCTTTGTTAATTAGTGTCAATTCCTGTAATTGGTTAGGATAACTTGAGGGTAAGATGGGTACCTGGAACGTAGCTCAGCTAGTAGAGTGTCTACCTACCACTGAAGGCCGAGTTCAAGTCCTGTGTGTGGCTGTCCGTAGCCCAGCTCTGCCAGGGATTGCACAATTTCCTTTCAAATGAGGAAGATAATAACTATTACTAGTGTTATTTTTTTATTGACAGGTGTTCCGCAATCGTATTGTGACAGAGAAGTTTATGAGTGACCTGTCTACCCTTCTGAAACATGTACACAGTATTGAGTCAAAGGAAACAAACATT
Organism: Phorcus lineatus; assembly: GCA_921293015.1. NCBI lineage: Eukaryota > Metazoa > Mollusca > Gastropoda > Trochida > Trochidae > Phorcus > Phorcus lineatus. Next base: position 16,891,988 of record OV121091.1, on the reverse strand, counting down.
GAATCTGCTTCAGGTAGGTGTTCTGAAGAAATTTTAGCATGATGTTTTTCATATCAGATTATGTGTCTTTTTACAGTAACACTGCAGACCTATTTCAGATCTTTTCAGAGTAGAATTATGCACCAAAACCTTCATTTCATATCTGATTCGATTGTGATCAAGAATTAGAACAGAATTGGCATATAAACCTTAAAGAAAAGAATTTTAGATTTTACATGCTGTATGATTAAACCATATGGTATTTTTCTGTTATATTTGAAATTAAGTTCTATCTGTAAATATAAATGAAATTATGTGTAGGTTTTAGATGATAGGGAAAAGCATTCTTTTAATGTAGACTTTGTTCACAAATAGAATTTTTTTATAGTTTATTTCAAGCTCGGCATACAACTTTTGTAGTTAAATGTTCTCTTAAATGTTGTTTTTCTTTGCTTCAACAGAGAAAATGAAAGGTACCAATATTTCAATATCACAACCTCTCTCTGTGTGGCTAAACTCTTGTCTCTTGATTTCTTTTCATTTCCCAACGTCATAGAATTTAGATATTTTAGGTACAGGGGTTAGTTTATAGGTAATTGACCTGTTCATCCATAAAGCATTTTATTATCTAACTAAAAGATTGAATTCTTTTAAGACGCAAAAAAAACCTATAAGTTGAAATTGAAAGTGCTTTTGCTATATTTTTTTATTGCAACAGCAATATGTTATTTCTTCGGTATATTTTCTCCTGCCATCTTCATTAAACATTTGTAGTTATTCCCATGGTTAAGACATTCAGTTCTCTGTATTTGCTTATGACCTTGTCATTCTTCTTTTTTCTTGTCAAAATATTTAGCAGCTTGATTGAATGATTGTTTAAATTATTTTTAAAGTAAACTAGCCTGTTGTAAATCTCTAAAAGAAATTTTATTAATAAAAATAATTGTTCTGGAATATGATTATCTGAGAATCAGTCGTAGCTGATCAGGCAGAACGGCTTAAGGCATGGACCCTGTTGTGCATTCTAACCATCAAGCCTAATGAGCTACAGCACCCATGGCTCTATTTTTTCAATCTGTATGTTAATCTTAAAGAACAAGTCATTGAGAACCCAGGGCTTAGATTTTGTTAAGTTTGCTCAATCCTCAATTCTGAGTGCTTTGACTTTCGTATTTGATTCTTTCAAAACGCTAGGCAACGGATTATATTAAAAATTTCTTATTATAGAATATTCATTAAATGATGGTAAAACAATCCTCTTTATAAATTTTTTCAAATTAAGCAATTTTGATGTAAGAGTTTTATTCACTGTTGAAATGCTACTAATAACTGCTTATGAATCTTCCCTGTTTAGCGTCAATCGGAGTAGGCGAGTTTGTTACAACAGTTATGTCAATCCTGGAGGGAATTTCACAGCATCCTTCACTACTCACGGAGCACCATAAGGTTGTCATGGAATCGATTCTTCCAACATTGGCGTCTTTGATTGGAACCCAAAATGGTATGGTTATCTTTTTTTGTAATGATTACATTATATATTATGATATATAGATGTTATATAGTGCTCAGCGCGCTACTATCATGCTAATACATAGGTTGCAAGAAGGTCACCTCCAAAACAACAATCACCAACTATGTGCTTGTTGAACTGAGGCATATATCGAATAAAATTATAGAATACATTACAAACATCATCATTCATACATGTTGGTATAACCTGGGACATGTGAGGAAATGTTGCACATGTGTTATAAACAGATACAAGTTTAGTCAAAGAGTCAAAGATATATTTTGAATGATGTCTCTTACCAAGGGTGCCACCAATCACAATATTTGGCAGGGAATTGCCTTTCATACCTACACTTTATCAAGGAAGAAGATGGTTCACCAGTTTTGTGAGCCGGGCCCATTGTTGCTGAACTATACTGATAGACATCAACTGAGCTATGCAAAAGCCCATGTGCCAATAAGAATCGAATTTCAATGTATTAAATTGTATTAATGAAAAAGGTTATTCCTGTATCTTACCTATTTCTGATCTTTTTATCATGTGATTGGATCCAGACAACTATTCATGATAAAATGTTGTGCCTGTGTGTTGTAGTCGACACGAGAGCTCTTTCACTTCGGCTGCTGTCTGAGATCGCTGGAGTGTATCTGAGTCAGGAGCAGTATGGAGCTTCAGAGAACCGAGTGGACACTCGACAACTCCACTCCATCATCTCACAACATCTCCTCCCCCTGTGAGTTATCTCCCTTGTTTTCTCATGGTTATAATGAGATAGTTTGAGTCATAACATCATACATATCCAAACATGTTCCTATATTCCTATATTCCTATATTCCTGGCAATGTTGGATATGTTGAACATTTGATAAAATTTTACATAACTCTTCATTGTTTTTGTTTTGTTGGTACAATCAAGTAAAAGTGATAGATATGTTGGACATGTGTTATAAACAGATACAAATTTGCATCTAATGTTCCATATAAATCACATTATTCTTTATAAATATATGATTCTGGCTCTGCTAGAACAGATTTTACCTAACAAAGTTTTTCCATACTATAAGGTGCATTTGATAATGTGTTGCACATGTGTAATTAACAGATATGAGCAGATCCTGCTGGATGTGGACCCCCTGCCAAGCTACGGACTGAAGCTGTTGTTGGCTCTTCTAGAACAAAACTCAAGCTTCATCAAGCAGTTTGAAGAAAAGGGGCTCGTCGCCGTTGTCTTTCAAGTACTCATGGTGAGGGATCTTCTCTGTAAAATCAGGTTCATATCATGCCAAATTGCACCTTGCAGCTTTCAGCTTCACTCTTGCTGACATTGTTAGTTTGACGGTATTGCGTTCCTGATACTTTTTGGTGGCCTGGATCTGGACTTGGCATTTAACGAATGGCAGTTTTAATTTTTGGGTTTGCTTATTTTCATGAAAAGGTATTAATTTTTTTAAAAGAGATAAGATTATATTTTCTTTGAATCTGAATTATTTTTAAAATTAAAACTCTTTTTTTTTTTCAAATCTTGTTATTCATTTCATTTCAAAATTAAAACTTTGGTAAAAATGTTAACATGCTATTGATATCAGATTAAGCTTTCATTGCATTTTATCACTCAGCAACATTGCAACTTAGAAGAAACTTTTGTGAGTATTGTTTGTAGATATTGATTTCATGGGTTCCCCAAAGAGGTGATGGTTTAAAAACTTTACACTTTTTAACGATGAATTACATATGGTTAGGAGTGAAAAGTGATGAAATATTGATGAATTTTATAACAATAGCCTCTTTGTATTGTAACAAAGCTTCTCTGGTAGTATGAAAATTCAAGAGACTTTTCTTATGTGCATGAAGCAAGGACCGTTGTACCACTAACACAAATAACCAACGCAGTATCCCCTTCTATGAACAATCTGGAGTCACAAATTTCTTCTTTGACTCTTCAGCTGTTTAACTGAATGTGTACAAGACCTAAAGACCTCAGTAGAGATGCATGACTTGGTAAGAACAAGTAAATTGTTCAATCGTAGAACTACTAACAAATAATGTTAACATGCAACTTTCAGAGATAGAATAATAATATTGACATGGTATATCGTTAGCTGAAATGTTTCCCAAAATGAATCTTCATTGGGGGGGTTCTGTTGTTGATGGAGGATGGTGCAGGGGGGGGGAGTGCTATGCCTACTAGGTGGCAACTAGAATTTGAAATGTTGTCAGTCATTTACCTTTCAAAAGACGGAGGAATAAGTGTATTTGTCCTTATTGATGTAATATTTGTATGATGAAAAAGCAAAATGTCAGAATTTAGTACTGACTGCTTGCCATTCACCTTGATTATGAACAAGATAAAACAATTGGAAATTGTGTAAAGGTTAACGTGTGATTTCTCAGGATCACCAAAACAACCCTCTGAGCAGCCTCATGCAGAACATAGTGGGAATCCTGAACTGTCTGGTGACCTACAAGGACACTGATATGAAGGAGCTCTACGATCAAGGTGAATAAAATCAATGTTTGTAGGGGCATTGTTACACTTGTATTTGCAAAAAAATTTTTTTATTTAAGCTTGTTTTATATATGGTATGTGGGACATTAGCTTTTTCATTATTCAGATAATCTAGTATATCCGTTACTCAAAGAACTCAGCCAGACTTGTTAAGTTGTTAGTTGTGATTTGCTTCACCCCTAAAGGCAATGTGTATTTTCTCCAGGTCTAGTTGACTATCTATCTACTCTATTCTTCGATGTGTGGTCGGTGTGTGTGGAGGGGTCGGAGGGAGGTCGTGATGTCAAGATGGCCACCGCCACATTGCAGATGCTACTCGAGACCCTACACAGCATCTTCAGATATGTGTCAGACGTTGTCAGACGTGCACTCCAGGTATAGGCATTTACACTTATTACAAGAATCATTAAACAATGGGATGACTTTAACCCTTAATATGCAAAATAATCTGGACTAACTTATTCTTCCACAGGCTCCAATCCAAGATTATTGCTGCTATTTATGTTCTTTATTCACCAAGAAAAATTTTTCTTCACTAAATAATTTAACAACAAAAGAATTATAACTTAGCAATCACATTTGAATTTCTTTTTATGTTAGAATTGCTACCAGTGAGTTGTTTTTGGTAGGCATGTTTCTTAATCCTTCTCCTATAAAGCAAATAACTACAATTAAAGAATTACTTTGTAAAAAATTTATTGCATTCTGATGTTATGTAAAGATTCGTTGTTTAAGAGGGCATGCTTATTAGTCCTTCTTCTAAAACACAAAAAAACTGCAGAAATTCACCAAAAGAGAATATCTTGTCTACTCTAAGCTTCTCTGGAAAAAAAAAGAGAGTGAATGTATTTTCCTACCTCCAGTCCAAGAAGAGCGGTGTAGAGGGAGCTAACTGTGAGGCAGAGTCAGCTGAACAACTCTTGCTGAGGAACAAACCACTCAATGACCTGGCCAGTCTTCTAACACAGGCGGTCAGTACAACAACAGCCCATATCAAAATGCATTTTTGTCATTTACCTACCACTCTTTTACAAATAAAAGGAGAAGTTAAAATCTAATGCTTATGTTCAGCTGTACAGATGTAAGTTGATATTTAAATGGGTGAAAATATGGGGAATATGATATGGAATAAGAAAACTAGCTTTAACCATTGCATTGTCATGTATACCAATAAACATATTTCAGCTGTGTTACGAGGACATGGACATCAAGGACCTGTCTCTCAAGTGTCTCTCCCTCATGGTGCAACTCTTCGGGGGCGACTACCGAGATGCCATGTCTCCAGACAACATGGTATGATATCACTACTTTACCTTACTTTGCTTTCATAATCACTTGTCTAATATCTCTTTTTTACAAAACCCTTAGGTAACATTAGTATGTTATATTCAAGGCTTGCAGTAATGTTATCCTTAAAGTAGAAAATCTAGTTGTTTTAAAAAGGAGTTAACATCTGATACTTGAAATGTACCCAAAAAGTGCATGAGGTTCAACCCCAAGCTTAGGTTTGGTATTTTTGTGCATTATTTAACTTAACTCAAAATTGTTTCTTATATACACAGCCGTGTTGCATTAACTTGCACCAGTTTCCATCACAGGCTAATTGCAAAGTGTCATAATTTTTGGTTTGTGTTCTAGACAAGGTGGTTTGTTTTTAGCAACTGGCCTTCTCCTTATTCCCTTTGTAAACTTGTTGTAATGATGGTCCACTCAATGAGAATGGTTTGGAACTATTAAATAAGCATCTTATATTGCACTGCACACATTTAGGCCTGAAGTCAACATTTCCCAAGGAACTGTACAGCTTTAAACTTGTTTTATAAGTATCTCTGAACTCTAACTATAGTAAATCTTTCTTTTACTGTTGCAGGAATGTTTTAGCCGAGCTTTGAAGAAGTCAGACGGAAAGAAACAGAAAATACTCCTGAGAATAATCAAAAGACTGGTAAGGGGTGTATTGTTATATGAAACTGAAAATATAAGTAATCATAATCAATAATGAGCAGCTTTCACGGAGATATGGCTAAACTGTCCAAGTTAATGACTGTGATGAAATAAACTCTAAACATACAGTTTTTTTTAATTTTGTTACCAAAAATCTTTTGAATGCATTGTAATGAAGAAGCAATGCAAACCAAAAACCAAACTCAGAGATGTAGATATGCTTTGAGCTCATGGATCACGTATAATTTCTCAAGGCACAAATATCAAACAGAATAATTAAATCTTAAATTGTGCCAAATTTACTGAACTTGATGTATCATTTAGTAGCAATTTTCCCTTGCCAAAGTGCAGGTATTCATTGTTAATCAACAAAAGGAAATATTTCAAATCAACCAATCATAATCAAGAAAACCCTAGGTCATATTACAATTTCGGAAGTAAGGATATATGAAGAATAACAAACTGAAATTCACTGAGTGTGGAACTTGTACTGCTTGTGTCAGGTGCTGACTGAGAAGTATCATGCGGAGAGCGTACGGGAGCACGGTCAGGTCCTGGTTGATGCCATACAGTCTCTCGCCCACACCGCCAGGTACGATATCCCCTTTTCATGCTATACCTGTAATATTCCTGGTTAACAAGTCTTATAAAGGTTTTCTTGTTAACCAGTTTGATACCATGAAATGACCTTCTAAGTTCGAACTGCTAATGGCTGAAATAAAACCTACTCGGTCACACTTAAATAGTCAAAAGTTTGATTACCAGTGCTTTAAAACTCTGATTTATGTTACTGAACTTATGTTGACTGACATCTGTTGGCAAGGGAGTAAAATTAAAAGTGGTAAATGCAAATATATTCCATGAACAGGAATAACACTGACTACTATGGTATTGCGTCTATTCAAGGTCTGTATTCTATTTCTCCTGCAGCTCCCACGCGGACATGGCCCTGTCTACAGTGGCCGCTGAGATTTTGAAGGCGACAGGGCATCTCAAATAGACGTCCACAGAAATCACTCAACCCTGATACAATAAGAGGAAACTAGTCTTTACAGCAATGCGTGACACTGCTTTCCTTATACCTCAGGAAGCATCTATTGTTAATGTTTAAATATCCAATCGAAGGACATCCATGAAAAGGAAACGATGGATAACAACTCTAATTTGTCTTTGGGTTTCATTGACTAACTGTCAAGTGTTTTAGACATTGTGTACTATCAATGTGTTAGGTATTTTGATATGAATAGGTGTTATAGGAAGTCTTTGAAAAGAGCTGTAATTTTAGGGCTCCACTATTGAAGATGAAATGGGTTACATCCTAGGTTATCACTGAGATAGCATTTAGACTAAAAACTGAGGTATATAGATATGTATATATAGTTGAACAAGTATCTTTTCAGATGTATCCAATTCCAACACTGACGTTAAGCTCAAAGGAATATGTTTCATAGCTCAAAAGACAACCTTTTTCTTTTACCATTTTATATTATTTTATGAAGATTTATGCATGCCTTAATGAGAATAATGCAATAACATGTCAGTTTGATTAGAGTGTTTATTTTTGCATGATATTTTTAATTCCTTGATCTATTACATGTCCATTTAATCAACTATATATGAAAAACCTAAAGTGCTTGCTTTTCATCCGTCCTTGTTTTTAATTTATTTGCGTCATATTGTAGCATCATGCTTATGTGCAATTACTCCTTGTGTATGTCAGTTGTTAAACAAGCGTTCCTATCTACAGTGGAAAATTGGAGATACCATAATTTAACAGGGCAATTTCAATCGTGAATTGATACCCTGTGAATCGGACAAAGCACCAAATCAGAATCGAGTAGAATCGATTCGAGTTGTATTAAATTTGAACATGCCAATCTGGGTTTAATGAACAAGACAGTTTAAATTGTTAAAGATGTTCAGTTAAAATACAGTTTCCCCTGTTTTCCTCCATTATCACCTGTTCCCTAAAACATTCCTTAATCCAGCTTCAAATATATATTCCACTACAAACATTACACAGTCACAACTTGTTTAGTAAAAGTCATCTGGCCATGAAAGAGTAATTTCTTATCAAAGATTTTTAGTTTGCAGTATGATAAGCAATAATGACTAAGAATGAAGTTTTGATAATGGATGGTATTATTATCATTGAAGAGGATAATGAAAGTTATGTTTTACAGACATAAGTACTTCAGAATAGATACTAGTCACTTCAAACACCTTGTAAGTAGAATGCAGTGCATGTAGATAAAAAAAATATCTAGAGTGGGCTAAATCAATCATTAACACATGAATTAAGCCGCTGAAGGAGCAGAATTTTGGGTGGTAAGCCCCCATTTATCAGTCTAGTACCTCCATCAGTTGATGTCATATGTAACATACCCCAAAGTTTTGTTGGCAATCTTAGGACAGTCCAATCAGGGTATTTTATTGTGGAAACGAAGTTCATAGGCGCCAAGAGAGTGAAAAGCTTTGCTGCAGGATTACACGAAATTTTGATTATTGTGAATGTGTGGATATTCTATCAATACAGATAGTTTATTTTCATTATATTGTTAAAGTTCAGTGTTTTTTTTATGTAATTTCCCACCTAAAAAAGATGGCAGACGTGTTGCCGATAGGACAGGCACTTTAAGGACGATCCTCAAGTTGTTATCCGTAACAAGCCTTGTTTTCATCAGGATGCTTAGAGTCTTGTGAAACTCATTGAATTTAGATAAGAATTATTTGTATCAAATAATCCAGAAAAATTAACCTCGTTTGTTAAGGAAGATTTTAATTGGTGGTTTGAAAAGGGGGATACATGTTATTACTAGAGTATAAGTGTTTGTGGAGAACTTAATTTGTCATTAGCATAATAGGAGAACTACCTGTTATATTTATCACTGCCTTTGTTATAGCGTCATTGAGCCATGAGTGAATATTTATCCTCGTTGAAAGTATGCTTCCTTGTATGACTCCACCTTCGAGATATGTTGGAATTTTATGAACAAAGAAATACTTGATTGTACCTTAAAGTAGAAAAGAATTCATGCTCAAACAACTTCATAAAAAATTGAAGTTTGGTAAAATTGAGAATAATCTCAAATTGAAATCAAAATGATGATATCAAAAGAATGAGTTATGAACAGAACTTAGATTTCAATATATGACAGAGAAATCCTTTGAACTCAATGTCAAGCAAAGGGTCAGGTCACCTTTTCACTGTAATACCAAGCCAATTGTTGTTGAACTTCACTGGTGCTGCTCAAGTGACCTGTGCACAGAACTAAGGTTTTAGTGTGTTACTGATAAGAACCTTTAGACTCAGTTCCAATAAAAAGGCTTGATCTTTTCTGACCTTTTCACTAAAAAACCAAGCACATTTTTGCTGATCTTCCCTCTTGCTATGCACAGGACCATGTGCCAATATGTTGTCTCTGTCTGTATGTTTGTATTTATTTGCAATTTGTTGTTTCATCACATATTATTTATCAAATTCTTGTTTGAAATATGTTATGTAGACTGCAACAGTCTTGCTTGTTGTCTTTCATAATCAAACATTCCTGTCCATTAAAAAGTTTCATGCTAACTTATTGCTGTAATAAATATTGAACAAACATGGTTTGTCATTATCATCAGTGACTTTCATCAGTGACTTTCATCAGTGACTTTCATCAGTGACTTTAAAGAGCCACTCCGTGAGTTGTTGGAGTCATATATGCAAAACTTTATCAGTGGTGTCATTTGATCGGGAAGGATCGGCTGTTACCAAAAAGACACATTTTAAAGCTAATTTGTTATGTACAGTGACAATATGAAGGTAGAACGTCGCAATTCTAATCGAAAACTGGACAGTGGCGCGTGTCAAATAGTCAAACGTAATTTTTTAGACTTATCTAAAACAGCCGGGAGGGCAGTTAGGAGTTGATAGTGTTTGTTAGGTTATATAACTAGTATCCATGTATATTGGATGTGATATCTACACCTCTGTGCATTTATAAGGCTTTTTTTAGATTTTCACGGAAAACCAGTATTTGTCACACATATATATATATATATGTCTTTTGGACATGAAAAGTTAAGATGTTTTGATTTTATATCACCACATATGCATGACATTTAGGTTCGTATCTGATAATCAAAGGTAAATAATTTTTTATGGAAATCACGGAGTGGCTCTTTAAGGAAGAACGTTGCAAACACATGATGCATATATTTGATATACATGTACGAGTTTAAATCTGGTTGAGATTAAATGGTAAACTGAAAATAGTTCACTCTCCGAAATGAACTCTTCCTATGAAGAGTATTTTAAACAAAAAATGCCCAGGCAATACAAAAACACTATGTCCTAAAGTGTATCCAATGACCTATCCTTTACATGACGTCTGATCTGTCCTGTATGGGAACATTCATGTGGCAGGAGTGTTATCAATAAACCGGATTTTCATTTTGCAACATAGTCGTATAATTGCATAATTGAATAAGGATGCTGTTTTTCTAGCATACATTTTGCTACGTTTATATAGAGAGGAAAGAATTGCGTAACCTTTATCAGAAGTAAAAGCTCTGGATTCAACTCTACCTAATGTAACCTTCAGTTGCAGTATCTTAGAGACGACAGGGGCGTTTCAATGTCGGAGGCATCTTTCCACCTAAGGCCTATTCTTAGGCCAGTTCCTATGACTTTCTGAAATCGATAGGCCTTTCCTCATTTCCCGTACTTTTGCTGCCTGTTGCGACGGATCGCGATAGTCTGATGAGAAATCACATTTGAATTTAAAACTTAAACACGAATTTTGACTGGTTGGCAGCAAGGTTTAAATTAGCCAATGGTAGAGCCTGGTGCAATTAAAGCCATACAGGGAAGACTTGTTGGAGGTTGTAAAGTCGACATTTTGAGTCATTTAAACGACCTTCAAGTTCGAGAAAAACAACTTCCCGAAGAGAGTGTAACTAACATCGTCTCCAACATTTACTATTTTAAACCTTGCTGCTTAGCTCCAAAATTTGTGGTTAGAGTTTAACATCCTCTTGGACTATGAGTTGCAATCTCCATGATACTTTTCACTGGACTATCACGCTGCGTCGCTGTACTGAAAAGCAAGCACAATATTATTATGGAAATGTTGCAATGTTTGAAATAACTCCTCGTTAAGGCTGCTGCAAGATATGCTTTATGGAGGAATTTGGAGGTAAATAGGCAGGTTTCACTTCTAAATATTTTAAAGATATTGCAAAGAAACACGATTATCGAAAACATCGAGGAACACCCTTAATAAAACCCGGTCTGTGAGATCATGGTATGTGCATTGTTGGACATTCTTTAGACACTGGTACAACGCAATGGCGTGCAGTCACATTTACAGTGGTAAACTGTACCTTCTTTCACAAAGCACTGGGGTGGTCATAAGGCTCTATGGTAACCTTAGTGCCTTATGAAAGAACGGGTGTTATGGTTGATGACAGTTGTGGTTGTTTAATGAAAGGAGCTAAGGGCCTCCTTTCACAAAGCAACCTCAACAAAGGTTAACCTTAACTCACATACTTTAACATTGCACTAATGTTAACTTAAGGACTGACAATCACCTTAGGGCTTTGTTAAAAAAGGCCCAGTTTTATAATATACCTTGCTGTAAGTACCAAACTCCCAATTAATTTAAGGCGCTTAGAAAAGCCGCCAGTCTCATAATGGTTTTCGTTCCAAACCAGGTACCCAGTTAAACTGCTTGGTGACTCTAGCGTGATTCGGAGCTATCTATCAGGGGTGTTCCTCGCTGTGGAGGGAGGAATGTCGCTGATTGATAGGTTCGATCCCACTAGTCAAACTAAAAAAAACTTTTATTCCGCGGATTATGGTCGATTTTAATCAAACTGCTTCACGGGACAGCGTTCCACCACATGTTTATGACTTAACAAAGGTGTGAAGATTACCAACATGTGAAAAGGGGATATACAAGGGCTGTATGCAATGTTGAGTCTTTGTGTTCCTTTGGGCTCCTCCACGCTAGCCCTGACCAAACCATCTAGTTAATGCATTAAAGTGACACAAAGTATGTTTCATAATTTTTTTAAGTGGATTAAATAAGAATCAAGATACCATATGTCTTGAGTAAAGTACAAATCTTATCTCTAAAAAGCAATTGTTTTCAATGGTAATATAAAAACGACCATACAAGTGGCGAATTTCTGTGTCTCATTACATGAATTTTAGTTGAATAACCTACTTCGCAGTATCAATTATATTTGTCTTTGTATCTGCTGTTAATACGTTTCCAAAATTACGTTTGAGTAATTTGCGCGCGTCATTGTACTTCGATCCCAGAGGTGTAGATATCACGCCCAATATATATGGATACTAGTTATATAACCTAACAAACACTTTCAACTCTTAACAGCCCTCCTGGCTGTTTTAGATAAGTCTCAAAAATTACGTTTGACTATTTGACGCGCCCCGGTTTTCGATCATTATTGCGACGTTCTACCTTCATATTATCACTGTAAAAAACCAATAAGCTTTAAAATGCGTCTTTTTGGTAACAGTCGATACTTCGCGCTCAAATGACACCATTGATTAAGTTTGGCATATATGACTCCGACAACTCACGGAGTGGCTCTTTAAACCTGTTTGTTGTAACTATACTGAACTCATAAGCACTAAGATGCTAAACGACCGCTTCTGCTCGATCAAAAAAACACCATTTATGAAGTTTGAAATATTTGACCCAAACAACATACTTTATGCCCTTTAAGTGGTGGTCCAATGCATACGGTGGAACCATGATGAAAAAAAGTATATAAATTTAGGATTTGTACAAACAAATAAGAAGATAAAATTTGTGTTTACTATGACGCCACTTAATTGAAGCCTGAAAGTCATATATAAATTATCATTGTTTGACACAAAACATCCACCGACTTGGTTTTTTAAATCATGAATACAAGAAGACAAAAATGAGCTGAACTCACATATCTCTATCAAAAGTTAGTCAATCGCAGTAGATTTTTTTTCTGACAGTTTTTGTACAAGTTTCCAGAAAAGGGTGAGTTTACAGTAGAAAATATCGTGATTTCTTAACATCTTGAAATATTTTTTAGGTAATTATGTAAGTTTCTGATAGTCCTATCGGGGTATTTTTGTAGAAATGAAATTCAAGGGGATTTTTCCGCTTATACAAGAATGCTATTAGGTCATGATTATAACATAACTCAGCTGAAACATCAACCTTTTGGTTGATTTAGATTATGCTACTAGATAAATGAGAGCACACACTCAGTAAAATATAACAACTGCGTAAAGCCATTCATCGGCGCTACAAGTGTGGAAACCTTTGCTGAGGCATGACAATTAATTGTTGATTAGTCTTATCATAAATCGTTTGCAAATGTTTCTGGATATTCTATCCAATCATATAGTTTATTTTCATAATTTGCAAAATTAGTTAAACCCCAACGCCTTTTTCATGTCATTTTCCTTAAAAACAACATGGCTGACCGTACCCGATAGGTAAGGCTCTTTAAGTAAATGGGCGGTAATCTCAGAATTATAAAGGAATTTGGTATTGATTCTTTCTTTTTTGTATTTAGTTGATACTCTATCTTGTTTATTGTCACTCATACACAATGTCTGGATAGGCAAATCTAAATTCAAATGATATTTTGTATTGATTCACATAGAGAGTGATGCTTGTCAACACTTATTGCCGGATCGTTCAACATAATTAAATACAAGTGTAAATTTTCAAATGACTTGAGATTCATTTATGTAACATTTGACTGTATACATCTTCAAAAACATTTAATATCGTATGTACAGGGGCATAATTTGTCGCCAACTAAAATTCATCATTAAATTATTCAGTAGGCAAAACGGAGTTGAAATAGCTATTTTGTCACAAGATTGCTTCCATTCAAACTTCTAACTGTTTTATATCTTATCTTATTTTGCATCACCACCAAAATTATTTTCCGACAAGACTCGCCAGCAAATGATAGTTACACAAGAAGAAGAAGCTTAAGAAGAAGAAGAAGAAGAAGAAGCTTAAGAAGAAGAAGAAGAAGAAAATATATGTTATTTATATGTGACAAATTTAATATAATAGCTTGCTCATATGTCAGCAGAAAAAAAGAAAATATTCTGCCTTAATGCCTTTGACACACGGCATATCTCCCTGAATACCTGTAATTATGTAATCACATGTACCGCTATGGACGCTTGACCCCAAATACCATCAAGCCATCCAAATTCAGAAGCTACTCAAGCACATCTGTTCGTGCGACCTGATATCGAAATGACGTTACATTCCATTCACAGGGGTCTTATTGTTGAGAGTCCCATACATGACTAAGCAGTCAGGTCACGTGACCAGTATTACTCTATTCTACCTGAAGCGTAAGGTAGCCGAGTAAGGTGATAGTGGAGCACTCGTCACATTCCCGTATTACCTGCTATAGTTGGTGATGATACTCTTCCTATGTGGAGCGCTGGCCCTAATAGGTAAGTATCTTTATCACAAGTTCATAACCCGTACAGGTAAAACACTGAGCGTTCTTTTTTCAGGTAAGGAGAGATTGTTGCTCTCTGTGATGGCGACCAACGGGCGTATTTAAATCTGAAACCTCCGAGCTCATGTGAATATATCATATTTTCATGAGTTTAAGCCATTCGAAATTTGAAAAATTAATCAAGGTGTTCAACACCCATTCTAAATTCCTCAAACGAGTCACATACCTGATATTTTATTTGTTCTGAATACACACAATGACAGCCCCATAACCGGAAGTAAACAAACTGTGCTACTAGTACTACCGCTTATGTAAGCGGATGTCTTTTCGAATGAAATAGACACGCTCTTGGTAGCATAAATGCGAATCTATAATGTTTACTTTTTATACATTTATTTGTTGATTAGCTTTGATATCTAATCATGTTATTTCGATAATGGCTGACGGATATTAAAGTGTCTATTTATAAGTCATGACACGTGCTTGAGAGTTTATTTATTACACCCTGTAAAATTGAAGATCTCATAAATTTTGATACGCTACGTAACAGAATATTTTGAGTTGTACATACATTTATATTAATAAAAATAATAATTGCTTTACAGATTACATGTACATTATAGGGTATGCTGACAAGTTCAGATGATATAAAACTTTAAGTAGATTCTGTTCAAAGGACGATTTCGATATAAGATATTCATAGTATAGTATCAACGTAATTTTAGTACGAATCCACTCGTTAGTAATCTTTCTCGTATTTTTGAGATAAATGTGATAAACTTTGTAATATACATCATCATAAATAGAAGCCATACAATAATGCCAATTCTAGAGATAAAAAAGTCAGTATACATAATTATTAATGATGTTGGACATACGTTGTATTGAATTAATTATTCCATAATTTCACAAAGACATTAATTGTTATAGCAAATAATTAACATACATACCTACAACTTTTCTGATGTTAGTGTTTATAGTACAAGATGATGTACATGACAATCACTGTCACCTGAATGTATTATACACATTTATAACACACTGTTTCGTGACCCTGTGACAGTTAACGTCTTTCTCACCCCAACGATTTTCAAAACTTCACCGTGCTACGTATAAGAGAGAGTATTAAGGGCCTTGGATGCCTGGGACAAGCAATTAATATTCTTGTGAATCTACTCGGACGGTTAGTTTAATAAAGTTACGGATATAGTAGAGGCTCAGTTTAAAATTTGGACTTCCTGTTTGGACTCTGTGTGACTGTTGAGGCCTACATCATGATATATTCAGAAGGGAATTGATTGTAACCAACTATGTATCTGGATTATGTTCATCTATTTGGTATCTAAATTACTTCTATTTAATTGGCATCCTCTTCCTCTTGTCCATTCTCTCATTCTGTCTCTCACACTGTTTCTCTTCTATCGTTAAACACTGCATATATCTCTGTCTATCTGTGTGTGACTCTCTCTCTCTCTGTACGGTCCGTCCGTCCGTCCGTCCGTCCGTCTGTGTGTGTGTGTGTCTCTCTCTCTCTCTCTCTCTCTCTCTCTCTCTCTCTCTCTCTCTCTCTCTCTCTCTCTCTCTCTCTCTCTCTCTGATCTCGTAACAACTTCCATATGACAGTAAGCTGATGATACACCATCTAATATGTCCGTCTCTCTCTGTCTCTCTCTGTCTGTCTGTATCTCTCTCTTTGTGTATGGGTGTCTCTCTCTCTTTCTCTAATCTCGTAACAACCTCATATGACAGTAGGTTGATGATCCACCATCTAATATGTCCGTCTCTCTCTGTCTCTCTCTGTCTGTCTGTATCTCTCTCTTTGTGTATGGGTGTCTCTCTCTCTTTCTCTAATCTCGTAACAACCTTATATGACAGTAGGTTGATGATCCACCATCTAATATGTCCGTCTCTCTCTCTCTCTCTCTCTCTCTCTCTCTCTCTCTCTCTCTCTCTCTCTCTCTCTCTCTCTCTCTCTCTCTCTCTCTCTCTCTCTGTCTGTATCTCTCTCTTTGTGTATGGGTGTCTCTCTCTCTTTCTCTAATCTCGTAACAACCTCATATGACAGTAAGTTGATGATCCACCATCTAATATGTCCGTCTCTCTCTGTCTCTGTCTGTCTGTCTGTCTGTATCTCTCTCTTTGTGTATGGGTGTCTCTCTCTCTTTCTCTAATCTCGTAACAACCTCATATGACAGTAAGTTGATGATCCACCATCTAATATGTCCGTCTCTCTCTGTCTCTGTCTGTCTGTATCTCTCTCTTTGTGTATGGGTGTCTCTCTCTCTTTCTCTAATCTCGTAACAACCTCATATGACAGTAAGTTGATGATCCACCATCTAATCAAATAATCAGATGCAGCTGCAAACAAAAGCTTCACCGATTGACATTGAAGCCTCTGGCAGTTTAACCAAATTGTACCTAATCCGACAGGTTAATTTATACCACTCTATTTTACACGATGTTTTGTACCTTAATATAGCTTAGACAATGCTCATAAATTGTTTTATGATATTCGTTGTGTAATGTTTTAACAAAGAATAATTGTACCGAATTAATCATGTGCCACTTAGTACATTTGAAATCATGGAATTGGCAATGTCATTTTCAAGGAAGTTTGTTGGTAGAATTGTTTTTGTTTACTTGATATAACTGAACTTTGATTTATATGCATAGATAGTAAGTACAGAATCACTCATAATTCTACTTTTCCATTGTAAATTTTAAATTTAGTGAATGATGCATTCTCGAATTCCAATAAATCGTAATGGTTATCTCGGTGTCGATGTCATTTCAAACTTTACATTTAGTGCGTGGATATTTCTTGATTCATGTTTACATGCATAACAATCTTCAATAGCCAAAGTATATTATGTACTGCTGTTTCCCTAAGGTTTCAAATTTTGATGTAATTCTACAGTCTTTTTGTTAGAATTCACTCCGTATGAAGTAGAAATAAACACGGTATGAGTAGAGAACCTTTTATCATCCAAAACTCTGTTCCACAGGAGATATCGCTTGTGAGAGATCAAGCGATATCTCCTAGGAGATATCTTTTTGGCAGTAGATTTTGAACAATGCCCCTCTGACGTCAAGTATATGCCATCACAGTTGTTTTACATCATCAAGTAATGACATCACAATGCTATGACGTCATAAACACTACGACGTCACAATGCTATGGCATCACCGCACTTGGAGTCTTAGGGCAGCAGGGTTTTCAGTAATGATCATTTGTCAATCAAATGTAATGAAAAATGATTTTGGATGATAAATAGAATCTCACCCTCATGTCTTCTGATATCAAATATATCAACACTCGTTGATAAAAGTAAAACATCCTCGGCAAGCCTCGGATATTTGTAACTTTTATCAACTTGTGTTGATATATTTGATATCAGAAGACACTTGGGTGAGATTCTCTATGTCTCACACAACAACACATCTTCTAGTATAATTGTATTTTCGTTGTATCACAAATGTTACGATAAAGGTAATTTTTGTCACGTCTTAACTACGAATGTAAAACAATATCAGTAGTTTTGCATTGATAGAGTTGATATTTTGCTTATATGCACAAACTCAAATACATAAAACATTAGAAAACCAGTTTCCGGGATTTATGTCGAGCAAGGATTTATGCAAAGAATTTATATGAATACTTCAGTGAAGTTATGGATACTATGTTTCTTTGTCATGCAAATACAGCTTTTCGGTATATCAGTTGTAAGCATGTTGCAGTCTATATACGTAAAGGTATTTAATGTACGTACGATAAACTATGTTCCATCGTCACTGATGCAAAGATACTCAAGTAAACCTTACAAACCATCCTGATTTTAAGGTAATAAGGTATCCTAGAGTTCGATACTCTTGAAAGCGGCCATAAAGCCCAAATCACCTTACCTTACCTCTTAAGTTCGAATATTCAACATTTCCCTAATGCGAACAAAAGAAAGACTTCAAAGACAAATTCTTTCATTTCTCAAATAAGGATATTGGATTTATATATATCAAACTAGGTTTCTGCTTACCACCTCCCTACTTGCTTTTCGAGGAATTGGTATAAATCATCCTTGAAGCAAATGTATGAAGGGGTTAGCATAGATTCGAGACGTCTTACCTTAATAATAAGGAATTATTACACGTATTTCTTGCTTTTATTTGTCACCCACTCCTAAATTATCTTCGTAGAAAGATTCGTATATGAAATAAGATCGACCTACTGCATACTAACGTTTGAAAGATTAATTGAATTGTAATTGAATAAAGCTACTAAACGTTAAAAGGCAAAGCAATGGATTGGCGAAGACTTATCTTGACATGAAGGACCTTATAAAATAAATCTCCATTATTAATTGGTATATCCATGTTTAGGATATTTAACTTTTATTATGTTTCATTTAACATCAGGTACTTATTTTGCAATATATAAACACTTGTTTGATATCAAATTGCTTTAATTTTTTTCGTTTTTTGGCATAGTCTTATTTCTATAATGATAAAGTTGTGTGATCATGTCTTGTTTTTGCCTGTTACATTGTAACCACACATCTATTAGCATCCTAGAAGTGATTTAACGAAGATTTTTTATGTTTGTATTCGGCTATATGTCCCTTTCTATGAACAAATTTATATAACGAATACATGACACCTCGATGGATATTTCGTTACGACCATGGCTGCTACATCAATAGGACAAAGGTCGTTAATCTTAGCCTCAGGGTGACATAAAGATTGATAGCTTTCCTTGCTGCATGAATAATATGCCACGTCAATTCCTTCACATCGATGGCTGACATTGTATGGTCGAAAATTAAACAAGTATTCAAATGAAAATAGTATGAATATAATGTTTCAATTGTCATTAATGAAAAGGTACATTAAACAAAACCACAAAATATGACTTATCTATACTCATCGTTCAGAACATATAATAATTTGTGCAGTTGAATGTGTGACTTATGGACAGTCCTGTCGGGGTATATTTTGTGGAAACGAGATTCAAGGAATTTATTTTCTAAATTCCAGTTTATATATGACATTCTATAACATAACCCAGTTAAAACATGTTATTGTGGGTAACATTTTGGTGTATTTAGATTTGAGAGCGCACACTTGGTAAAACAAATATAATATATGAAGTCATTCAGCGCTACAATCGCGAAAAGCCTTGCTTACGACATTACAATACATTGTTGATTAGTCTTATCATAAATAATTTGTAAATGTGTGGATATTCTATCCATACATATACTTTACTTTTTATAATGATGTACTATGACTAACAGTATAGCGCCGTTTTTTTCATGTCATGTAACTAAAAAATGGGGGACTATGGGTAAGGTCTTTATAGACCGAAATATATAGGCTGTTTCCTTGACTCCACTAAATGATTGCCTTCTCATAAAAATAATACACCTTTCAAGGGTGAACTTCATTAAATGTTGAAATTATAAGACAGACTGAAATATTTTATTAAGGTTTCACAATTCAGTAATATGATAATAAATGAAACGATTTAAACCCGCGCCATGCCTTAAATTAATTTAAGTGAAACTAAATTTGGATTTATCGTAAAACGTAATATTGAACAAATAAAGCTAGGGATATATGTTCATTTTAAATTGTAAATAATGACAGATATATGAATTGATGCAGAATATCTGAAGTATAAATTCCTCTATCCACAACGTATTTCGTCAAGAATGTTATGAATGAAATAAGAAATTAATTTTTTTTATAATATTGCATATTTCGTGGTTGCTTCATAGACGCACAGGAAACGTCGGTATACAACATCAGATTCTAATCTTGGGTCATTACAGAAGTTCTTCAATATTCTATAATTCAGTAACACTCTTCCCCCATCGTGCAAATAACGACAACGCGCAGAATTGAAGACATTCGCAATTCTATAAAAGTATCCATACATTTGTTTATGTATATGGATGATTTGTGAGATAGCCCCTTTAGCTCGTGTTATTTGAAGTAATAAATTCCTTTTAAAACAGTATGACATGGACGCTCATTTAGCATCCGCTGAATATTATAGAGCTGGTGGGCAGCAGGAGTGGTCAGACGGTCATCTTTTTCACTGCCGGCCTGAATATTAATATATTCCTAGCTTTCGCTTGGGTGATACCAATATTAAGCCATTCGTGTCGTAAACATATTATATCATTGACACTCATATGATAATTGCTACATATTACAGGGCTAGTGGGCAGCCAGAGTGGTCAGATTGTCAACTGTCCGTCCCAGGAGGAGATAACTCAGTGTTCAAGCTATGTGAAAGATCTAAGTGAGAATACCATGACGCCCATCCACGATGTTTTTAACTCCAAAACGTTCTTCATCAAACCTCTCGAGTGGAACAGATGGGAAGTAGAACAGATTTGCAAGTACGTCATTCGTTCATTCATTCATTGGTTTCGTTTCCTTCGTTCATTCGTTAATTCCTTTTTTCTTTTAGTCTTTTACCAAATCGCCCACTTCTAGGTGATTCGTTGATTTGTTCTCACTGTGCAGGCAGCCTGTAGGGGATTAGGATTAACTGTGTTGTGTTAAGGAAAGGGGTCATGTCAGCAGTTACTGGGATAAGCACAGTTAACCTTCTACTAATTAGCGTGTACCTCATTGGCAGCTGAAAAGTGTTCACCAATTTATGTCTTGATGTCTAATGTGATGATATATGAATTTTATTCAATTTGACAATAAGACCACTAAACATTGACGACGTGTGGATGAATGCTTTGGACAGTGTAAACCTCGACGACCCCTCCATCCAACAATTTGCCGACTATGCCACCGAGCAGTGGGTAGAGAGTCCTGGCAGGTCCGTCTGGAACCACTTCAACACCGATGGCGCCAGAACAACGAACCACGTTGAAGGGTGGCACTCCAGACTAGCCACACGTGGACCAAAACATCCAAACCTGTACAGGTTTATCGATCTCATGAAGAAGGAGCAGAGCCACACTGACACCACTATAGCTCAGATGTTGGCAGGGGGGAAGCAGCGCCCTAAGAAGAAGAAATATAGGAACCTGGACCATGAGATCCAACGGCAGAAGCATCTCCGCCTGACTGGTGCCAAGACCCCCTTGCTGCACGCAGATGCAGTGTCTCACTTTGTTGGACTATAATTTCATTGAACATTTAATATGGAAACATAGATAGAAGAAGATATATATTGTATATAGTCTATATTTATTTATTTTGAAATAGAATGTTTATGCTATGTAAATGCTATGACATATAACGTATAAAGGTCACTGTGAAACATGTAATAAACTTTTATGTTGATAAAATACTTTTATTTATTTTGAAATAGAATGTATATGCTGTGTAAATGCTAGCTTTATTTCTTGATACGACCCCCGTACAGGCCTATTGTTTAACCATCTGACATGCCTCAGTGGCTCTGAACCTCTAAACAAAAGGTGCCTGCACAGTGAGAACCCCCCGATTCGTTCATTCGTCCCACTTTCGTTTGTTTGTGTTTGTGTCTGTTTGTATGAAATATGTTTTAGGAAATTAATAATGGTTTTACTTTTTTCAGACAAAGAGAGGATTATATCTTGTTCCTGAAATGCGCAGTTGACAAGCGCAAACGTTGTGTTTTGGAAGACCGACGGGACCCGTTTATGACGACGGACCGGATACGGCGCTCCATCAACTTCCTGTGTGACTTCTACAAATGTGACGACTGCACTCGGTACTACTGCAAGTACGGATGCGATAGAGACAAGTGTACGTAAATGTCATTCTAATTTTTAAAAAAACCCAAATTCTTCTTTTTATAAAAATTGGTTTATTACATATAATTTAACATATTATAATGACATAAGAAAAAATCATTGACCTAATTATCACATTATTTCATTCTGCGCAATAATACATTTACATTCATGCCAAATAAATGACGTTTTGAAGACATTAGCATGTAACAATAAGTCTTCGTTCAACAAACTCTTAATTCATTCATTCATTCACTCACTCAACCACCCACCCATCCATCCATCCTTCCTGCCTTTTATTATTTCATTCATTCATTAATCAATCTATTCATTTGTCTTTCTCTTTCTCTTTCAAAAACTTTTATTATCTAAGCACTCTTTTTCTATCTTTTCTTCTTATTTCGTTTTAAAATGTCTTCATGGTTTTTAAAAAAAAAAAGTTTTTAAATTGTTTTGTATTATCTTAATATTATTTATCTTCATTATTTGAATTTTTATTCCAGTTTTTGACTTCGAGTGTGCATCGGCCCAAGTGCCCATACTGTCCTCATGTATGCAACCCTACGATAATGATGTTTACAATCCTCCATCCTCAGACCTTAACAGGAGGAGATGGGAGTTTAACGAATACCAGTGCAAGTGAGTGATACAAAGAGAATACTAAACGAGTTCATTATAAATACCATTTCAACAAAATACATAGCAGCTACTAAAGGAAACCCCTTTTGTCATACCGTTTCTTCTAAGTACATTAAGAATGCTAAACGAGCACCTATGTAATATGATTTCAACTAAGTACATAATGAATACTAAATGAGCTCTTTTGTCATAAGGTTCTACTCAATGCATAGAGAATGCTAAAGGAGCTCCTTTGTTATATCATTTCTGTTAAATACACAGAGAATGCTTAACGAACTCCCTTGCCATACTGTTTCAAATTAGTACATATAGAATACTAAACGAGCTACTTTGTCATACTATTTCTGTTAACTGTACAAGGTAAGAGAATGATTCGAAGTTGCTTTCAATGAGTACAGTTTCAAGTGAGTGATACATGGAGAATAAAAACGATCTCGAGGTCCTTTGTCATACCATTTCAATTAATTGTACGTGACAAGAGAATGCGTCATAGAGTGAGCTCAACAAGTACTATTGCAAGTTACTTACTATGAAGAGAGGAGTTATAACTTGGGTTCCTATATCTAACAAAAACAGGACATAGTGCATTCATCTCTAGCCGGTTAAAATCCACTTTAATTCATAATAAACAGACTGCATTTATTCCAGAAACCACTAAGTGAAAATACAAGATTACTGATCGTATGTTTGAAACTAAGAAAATAGATATTCCAGTTTTTGTTGGTGTTAAAAAGTGTTTGACACAGTTTGTAAGGATTTAATTAATTCTGCCATTTTAAAATTTGGTTTCAGTCGCGATATTATACCTTGGAATAATATTCTAGCTCATGAAACATCTTCATGTGTTGAACAAAATGGACATCTCTCTGATTTTTCCCTAATCAGCGGGGCTGCAGGCAAGGTGATCCCATATCACTATATCTCTTTCTTTATGAAGCTGAAATCCATGTTTGTATGATTAGACAAAATGATGATATGAAAACATTGTGATTGAGTTCTAATATGCTGAAGAAATTGCTTTTAGATGGATCAGACGATAGATTATATGCTGCAATTGACAACATTAATACTTTTTACCTAATGTCAGGGTTAAAGATAAATATTGATAAGACTAAGGCAATTTGGATTGGCTCAAAAGCAGGTAGCAGAGACATACTTTGTCGAGACTAAGAAATAGAATGGCAAAGGAATTAATTTACACCTGAATTAAAGGACCTTTGGATAATCAACTCAAGAAAAAGACTTGAGGAAATTATTAGATTTCTAGCAACATCGAGAAAAAGATATTTAACATTAATTTGCAAAATTACTGTTAAGAAGACATTAGCTCTCTCAAAATAAGTACATGTTTTCAATCGCTACCTAACCCAACTGATGAATTTATCAGAGAACTTGGGAGGATGTTTTTCAGAGTTATTTGGAATGACAAAAATGACAAAATTAATCAGAGCACTTTAA
This sequence comes from Phorcus lineatus, assembly GCA_921293015.1. Lineage (NCBI taxonomy): Eukaryota > Metazoa > Mollusca > Gastropoda > Trochida > Trochidae > Phorcus > Phorcus lineatus. The sequence goes on along the minus strand of OV121091.1, from coordinate 16,867,724 downwards.
AGAAAGATTTTACAGAAGCGTCCTACGTTTGATTCATATTAAAACCTTCATTTACGGGATGAAATTATCAACCCTCAGACAATGTTTGAGAAAAACTAGGGTAAATAATCCTTGTGATTTCCTTGAAATGATATATTACAATATGGAACAAACTTTCAAAATATAGTTACAACTGATAATCCTTTCTGAAAAGATGTATTGACAGCATGGAAACTATATTGAGTAAGATTGCTATAAATGGTTGAATAGTAATTTTGTAAATCCATTATAATTTTATTAGACATTGGGCTAATAATCGAATTATGACAATTATGGATCTTTGTAACTATAATAGTTTTGTGTCTTTTGAAGAACTTAAGCTAAAGTTTGATATAAGAGGTACATATATGGACCTTGATTATGTTGTATATATTTTTCCTGAGGCTTGGAAGATGACTATAAGACAACGTAGATATATTGAGGCCAATGATGTGGATTCCAAACTATTGCATAAGGTTTTTTGATTATAGAAAATGTCCAAGGATATTTTATGCTAAACTCTAATTTGACAATGTTAAGCCTCATATCTGCCAAAAGTGGTTTGGGGTATTAGGTAATTACCCATTGTCACTACCTATATTATTTTCAACAAATATTCAAAGATATTTTCATAGCAGAAAAATTCATCGATACTGAAAATAAGAATCAATAATTTGAGAAGTTTTTAAACAAATGGTTACCCCTTTTCCAAATATTCAATGATAATGACGAAGTTTTTAGCCAAAATTGTACCTAACCCAAAACGTTATATATGTTGATGTATTATTTGACCAATTGTGTTCATGTAAATGTCACTTGAAGCTGCCTATAAATTACTATGTGAACAACAACAAAAAGTATTAATGCAAGTGATTGATACATTGAGAATACTAGAGCTGCCTCTTTGTCATACCATTTATACTAAATTGAAACAACAAAAAGTATTTTATGTAACCTTTTCTGGTGACAGATGTATACAAAATGTTAAAAAATATTCGCCCCCAACTTTAAAAATATGACAATTAATAGTTTACAATGAGAATGAAAATATGTTCAGAGGCCAAAAGTCTGTTTCCTATATACATGTATACTTTTTAGCACGAGGAAGCCACATATACATTTTAAAAAAAAGAAGATATGTTTCCAAAAACATTTCAATGTCCGGCTAACAGTCGCAAATCTTGAGTTAAGCTATATTTTTTACTTTACCAAACCTTTTAGCTTTAAAATGGTTAAAAGCAACAACACTCAGTACTTTTAACATATTTCACTCCAACAACATATTTGTTGTCATTTGGAGTACCAAATAGTTTTCGTTCATTTCTCAACACTTAACTTTAACCCCCCAAAATATGTCACAAGGATAAGCAATATTTGAACAGTCACAACAATAATCAATGATCACATCAATAATCAATTATGACCAAATGACGTCATGATTATGGGATTGACTTAGTCACAGTGGTACTTTCCACAAGGAAGTAATAATGAAGGGAACGCATGATATGCTGTTATTATACATAATGAAGAAGATAACTTACCATATTGATCTTACGGTCCCAGTGCTTATTACGACATGATACCAAATACATTTAAATTGATCATGTTGAGACTGCTAGTTTCAAAATGTCAGAATCTCTTTTTTGCTTTAATTTATTTCATATTTTGATTTAAACATGTTCTATTCATGAATTTCATTAATATGAATTCGATCAACTAGCCATAGACTCCGATTAGTGTCGATGTTTTGAATATAACTGTATAAATCGATAAACAAAATCAAAGATAAAGTGTTTCAACAAGGAAAAAAATAGACATTGATAAAGGAAGACTGATATTTTAATATCATCACTCACGAACGAAAGGTATCTAAATTCTTCCTGGTTTCTTTATAAAGATTTGTTTCTGTCCCTGTGTTGTTTATTTCCTTTATTTTGATTCAGACTAATTGATCACCACAAAGAGTGTACGAAGAGCGCCTACAGGCCATGTGGATTCTACACCGCCAATCTGACCAACTACTTCACCGAATACAACCGGCCATTGATTTGTGGTGCCCCAAACCACTTAGTGTCCGCCATCTTGGTTTTGACGTTATCCTTTATTGCATCTATAGTTTAAGTTCGCTTAGTTTATGTTATGATGTTGAAAACGTTGTGGAAGCACAATTTTGATTTCAGTGTTACTCTATTTGAGTTTGTATTTTGGTTTTGAAATTATTTTTGCAGCTGAGGATTCTATTTTGTTTTAAACTCATTTGTCATTGACATCCTTCTCATTGATATGAACCTTTATTTGTGCCATTTTCTCAATCAACTAGATCAATTTATATAACTTCAATATACTGTTATTTTGTCCTGATTATTCTCATTGAGGAAAGGAATCTTCAACTTTATTTTCATTCTTAAAATCTCAAAATGCTATTCTTACTTCAATCAATAAGTTCTGCTAACATATGGGAAGTACTCATTCAAACTTGCCCTGGTTGCCATTAGTAAGACACAGTGGCATTTTACATTATACATATTGCCATAATATCAATAGTGCTACATAGCTTTGAACATATTATTTTCGTTAGTATATGTAGTAGCAATATGACCAAATGAAATTTTTTTCTCTAAGGAAATGGCTCTTGTTTAACTAAAAACCAATGTGTATGTATCGTTCATAGCATCCGTTCTTTCCGCTGAAATGTGTTCGTAGCGGTTTTTACTTTACCATATTTGTAAGCTTTTTCATCTGGCTACATCAGCGTGTTGGTTTCTGTAAAGCTGCTAGAATACTCTGATATCGTTCAGAACAAATGTCTTGTATGGCTATATAACCAGCCATGTAAAGAAATGATCGTATCAAGCAATAGCGGCACTACCCGGATGACAGGACCGTTGGGTCCGACATATTTGCATCATGCTACTTGCATAACGACATTTCGTTGGCTGAAACAATAGCATGCGAAAATAGCCAGGTGCAATGGTAGGATATCTGCGGATACAAATACGCTGATGTAGCAGGGTGATATGTTCCCTCTCTACTTGTAATGGACATATGTGTAAATAGCATGCATTTCAGTTTTTTATGTGTCGATTTTCTTATACGATATTGTTCTTTTCAATAATATTCTCCATAGAAAATCCAGGGATCAATAATATTCCTTTACATTCCTTGAACATTAAACGTTATCATAGAACAAACAGGACAAATGACCAAATGCTTTATAGCATTGTATAGAATTGATTGCAAATTTGTTTCAAAATACTTAGAAGCATGATTGTTTTGTGCAGTTGTTGTCACGCTTTTCGTTCTGACATTGTTGATGATAACCTAGCACCCTCCGATCCATCTGAATGAAATTAAACCTACATGACCTCCACATAACGAGTGGCTAAATGGTCTCTATGCATTGTATTGATTTTTTACGATGTTGTTTCCATAGAGCTTTGAAAAATGTACTTTCAAACTCTTAGACAAACAAGCATTCTTATGACTGATCGAATTAAGAGATTTCTTCATAAATTATGCTTAAGATATTTGATCACTCCAGCGCTCTTCAATATTCGTCCACGCATTTTAAACCTCTCTTACTTTCAAACTTTTTCTGATTGATCGTATTGTTTGTATACTGTAACATGTAAAACTATGGGAAATTTCTTTTTTGGAAATATCTTAAGACCATTTCATGTTCAGTTTTATCCAACATGAAATCAACCAGTCTTTAGGAACAAAATCAACCCGAAGAACATCGCAATGATTCGCATACCTCATAAATCTTAATTTTAAAAATTTGTCAAACAACTGCATTTAACCAAGTTTTAGATGATTTGATTTTTTGGTATTCCATGCACCATGATGCCTTTCCTTTGTATTATTTTGGAAAATACATACATGGAAATCAAAGTTTGTACATGGTATTTGGTGAAGGATTTGAAGTGTATTTAGATGTTGAATTCATAATAAAAGCAAGATTTCGTTTTCGTATGAATACCTCAACTTCCCTGTCTTCCATACAGCTGAAATTCATAATTTCTTGTTTATTACGTTTATTTCTCAACTTAATTGGTATGTTTCTGTACCTGAGTTTATTTATCTATGAAGCTAAATGATAATAACTAACCAATAACTTTAAATCTAATGTCTTCTAACTGTAAAAATGTTTTAAAGCAACTCTCGAACTATCTTTTTCATGCTTTTAAACAACGAGTAATTCATTTATCGATAGCATTACGTGTTATATAATGTTCATTGCGTTTTGTAACATGTGTATGTTCTATGGGCCTGTGGTCTAAAACTTGAAATAAAATTCTTCTCAATGGTAATTGACAGTGCATGTTATCGATGACATAACATCTGCGCTATCTACCAATTTTACTTTTGTTCGTTTATTCAACACATATGCAATGATAGAATATGTCCTCTAGTTTGAGATGGATGTTAATTTCTTTACCGTGCATCGTTATTTTCATTATCATCTGTAAATATATCACATCTACCTTCAGAAAAAAGCAATCTGTACATGTATTATAAATACTGGTCTAAATATTGGTATAATCTTTGAACCAATTAAATGTATATATCTTTTACATAAGATTAAAAGTTAGCAATAAAATCGTGGTCCAATTTAACGAAAATTAAGCTGTCCTTGAATATTAATTATCACTTTTACATTTGTATCGTTAATTTCATGTAATTTAGGCGTCTTAATTTACTTTTTGGTCATTTAGTGTTATTTGAATAAAAGAACATTAATTTGTTGTCATGTATAACATCTGTTTCATTTCTATGTAAAATAGTCTTTTTCATTTCGATGTGTTTTTTTGTGTGTATAAATTTCATTTATTTTATATAGCATGCCGATCTCAGTTAGTCGTGTCATAGACATAAAGTTCAAAACAAATTTTTTATCTTTAATACCAAACGAGATTTGTATTGAAATTATTCCCTTCTTTGATTGTTTGGTGTAGATATGTTAGTGCTTTAAAAAACAATATGGTGCTTCGAATGATAACTTACCTATATGATCTTATTTCACTGACTAAAAGAAATACTCCTTTACAACAAACGAACGCAAACATATATAGGTTTATATTTTTCATGTGAAGCCAAAGTTGTTGTTTTCGGTGATTATTCGTCAAATATGCTATGACGTCACGCTCCTATGTTTATTGTTGATGTCAACCATAAGGTCCGAATTAGTACTGTTATAATTATGCAAATCCGTCGGGAATATTTGAATTTTAGCTTATATCGGTGATTTATGAAAATGATACTTTTCAATTTTTTTGGTAATCGACTTTTTTAAGTTCTATGTTTTTCATTATGTACTCATCCGTGTGATTTTGATGTTCGTTCTTGTGTCAATGACTTCCTTTGGAACTGAAATCTCCATCCATAATTGTTGTTTCAAAGTACTTGTATTTGTGTAGGCTGTATCTTTGACTGTACAATTGAGTACAATTCAATTGTACAGTCAATACAAAGACTGTACATGACGAATAAAGTATTAAACAACTTCACAGAATGGGTGTTTGAATTTCTTTCTTGTCTTGACTGGGTTGGTAATGGAATAGAACGCCGCTAATGGTTGAAATATTGACCAAGCGGCGTTTAACAATAACTCGCTCACTCATAGACTAAGCTTTTATCCTCTTTTTCTTATATAAATATACTGACTATAATATTTCATCATCATATAACAGCTTTAACTACACATTGAAATTATATGGTAACGTTACAGAGCTTAAATTAATGTACATGTATCTTTCTACTAAGAATCATTTGGTTGTGTTGTTACAGGAAGATTATCCGCAATGGTGGTACGTACACATAGCGGTGAATCTAGCGATTGGCTGCTCATTTTGAAAACAATATAACGGCTCTGTAGTTTAATAGATATTGAATAATTGGTACTATTTGGTTGAAGATATATAAAATGATAAAGTATTGCTTATGCTATGTCTAATATGGTTCTAAAAGTCACCAACTTTGCAATTTATAAGTATTTTGTCATGCTTAAACTACAAAAATCATTTTCTTAAACTTTACTCTGAAAGAACGAAGCAATAAACAGGGTTAGGAATATGACTCTTTAACATTCTTCACCAACTTTGACGAGCCACCTTTCCGTAAAATCATTAAATATCTATATGGCATTTAAAGCAGTTTGGAATATGCTACCACCACCCTCTTAGACCTAGACCATAAAATATCCCTGGCGCCTCGACATGTCAAAGGGTTAGCTGGCTCTTTAAGTGCTAAAGCAAACATGATTTTCAAGAAAACAACAATAATGTCAACAAAAGGACGATTTGATATATTTTATTTACATATCAGAGTTAAAGCACAAGAAATAGCATAGGCATGGCAACACAAGGAAAGGCACTGATGATTATAAACAGAAACCTATTTCATTTAGGAAGAAGGGGATGAAGTTGTGATATTGTCCCTTTTAGGTTGTTCGTATTTCATTCTAAATATTCAAAAAGATCTTTATAAATAATCTGACAATGGAGATCCACTTCGATCCGCACATCTTTTGCATATGTAGCTGTTGCCTGTTCATTCATTGCTCGTAGGTACCATGAATATAAATGTAAAGTATGTATTTTCGGAAATAAGATAAAGCATTTGAATAAAATTAATTTATCCATTTATTAAAAATACTTATGAAGAAACTAAATTCATTTCAACTTATATTGTACGGCATTAAGAAAGCTTTCTTTCACAAAGAAGACTCATATAAAACGCGCCCTGTACTAAACAGCCGTAACCATAACTCTCATCTTAACCGTTGAGGAAATACGACGTTAGAATGACGCAATACATCATATGAAGGGTTTAATAACCGCAAATGTACACCAAAAGGGGAATTATTACCCAACAGGACTGGTTGGTTAGGCATCATATGAAGGGGTTAATATCCGCTAATGTTCACCGAATGGGGAATTATTACCCAAAGGACTGTGGTTGGTTAGGTTTCTTATGAAAGGGTTAATAACCGCCGATGTTTCTGAAAGGGGAAATATAAACCAAAAGGAATGTGATTGGTTTATCTATGAATAGCACTAGAACTTCTTAACTTCAAGATTTGTCAAATCATGCAATTTGAAATATTCGATGTTGTGCACAAATTTGGACTTGAAATTTCGAAATTGAGTTCAATTTACATACTGCTTTGTAAGACTTTTTTCAAATTTGTATTATCATCATTCACGACGTATATCCACTTCTATTAAACTTCTTTGTTGTAGAAATCCCGATCCAACTGTATTGGGTTTCCACATCCGTCAAAGGGTTAGAACGACATTATTGAAATGAGTCTTATGGCGTTTTAAAGAATTCACAAACATTCAAAAACAGAATTAACAAAATTGTAGAAAATGCAAAATGTACATTCAAAAACCAAAAATGTGAATAGCAAATATGTACAGCTCAAAAGAAGGATTTCTTCAATATTTACAAACAACTATGACTAAATGAGGTAAGAAAATATCGATTAACTGTACAAAAACAAACTAGACAACATCCTAAAACTCTGTAAAAGGAATAACTAAAACAATGAGATATTAATATGTTTACAAACTGAGTCATTGGTGGAGAGTAATATTGTATTTCCATTTCAAAATTATAGTTGATCTCTTATAGATATAAAATAGATTGAAACAAATGGTAAGTATCTACCTATTTATTTTCTCGTTTGATATTAACAGATATTGAATGAAAAAAGTCAAATCCAAATCGGATTTTAGCACTTTTTACATTTTTTTACTTACAGAATCAATATAATCAAACGTATTTACATAAAAATAACATCATTTATTCATATATCTACACCACTGTCACCGATAAGGATAAATCGATTACCTCGTTCGATCAAACCCCTCGATGCTGGTCGGATCGATGTTAACACGCATCATTAAACAAATATAGCACTTATATACATAAAATATCGGTTGGCAGCATATGACAGTGACAAACAAGGCTGCCAAGCGTCGCCTTGACGACGCCACAAACAATAACACTGTACATAATGTCATCAGAAAGCAGTTGTTTTTTGTGTGGATGCTTTCAGTTTTGGGGTTTATGTTCTTATCTGATCCCATCCTGCCTCCGTCTTTATCGTTTAATTTTTATTGTTATGGCACTCACATTATCAAAATTATATTTCCTGGAAAAATAAATATCCATGTGGCAACACATTTAACTAAAAGGGAATAGTTTGGAAAAACATAAAAGTAAATGTCAAAGATATGTATTTGGTATTTCAATGATTATTTCCTGTTCAACTCTTATCCCTAATTTGGTTTACAGTGTGTCATTGTATCATTATCAATTCCCTCACTAAATTAAATAACTAATAAAATAATACTCTACTTAATACTCATTTGTGAGGAATATTTTCATTCATATAGAAAAATTCTCCCTGTTAGGTATAAGTCAAGTAAAAAAGTGCTAAATCTTGACGTTGTAAGCTTATATTGAATTTGACTTAACTTCGTTTACAGATATCAACACCAGTTTTACACATGGCGCTTATCTTATCCTATCGACACTTTCAGCAGTTACCACGACAAGATAGGAATTATGTGAACATTTTATAATGATATTCACTTAAAATTTGGCTCTAAGTAGTTTCCTGTTCTTATTGAAAATGTGTAGTTAAAATCGTAATTTGTCAGACAAAATCTAATGCTTCTTCGAGGCCAACATTGCTACCGCTGCTGCAATGGCTATAAATGAAAATGAGGCTTTGAAGACGTCACTTCCGCATTTGACGGGCTTCCGCTTTTGAAGGAGTACGTCGATGACGTATTTGGTGGATTCGTCACAATCTTTGTAGCCGGTTACGTAGCACTTTTTTAACTCGTCTCCCCATCTGTGAAATATGACATATTTTAACTTAAGGTAGTCTTTGAGTAACCCTGAGAAACCAATTAAAGGGTCTTCAGTACCGCATTTGTATATATATGAAATACTTCAGACGACACTTGTAGTAGATATCATTTTTACATATATATATATATATATATATATATATACATATATATATATATATATATATATATATATATATATATATATATATATAACGTATATATAACGTATATATATATGTAAGACTCGAATCCATGGCAGGCCTCAAATCTGTGGCGGATTTCCAAATCTATGGCAGATTTTCAAATGCCTGACATCTGTACCTTTTTTTGTATTTTTCTGCAATGATTAACCAAACCTTACGCGAGACAAACTTACCCTAAAATCCGTCGACAGGAATCCAAGGGTTACAAAAGATAGTCTTTCAATATCTTAGGGCTAAAGAAGACGGACTCACCGATGTTTGATAAGATCCTACAAAACTGATGTGGCATGAAGCCGCAAATTTCTTATTTACATGTAAGGTATTGTTTAATGTATTTTCGTAATTGGGATATGGACTCTTATTATTTGGTCGTTATCCGTTTGTAATATCTCTCTGTGACTTCCCTAATTATTACGCTAGCGACGCAATTGGGTCTTACGACGGTAACAGTTAGGTGTTATGACGTCATCGCACAATGACGTCACTTAGCATGACGTCATGTAACAGTCTAACAATCAAACAAGCCACAGATAAGGAAATCCGCCATAGATTAGAGACCCGCCACAGATCTGAGTCCTACATATATATATATATATATATGTGTGTGTATGTATATATATATATATATATATATATATATATATATATATGTAAAAATGATATCTACTACAAGTGTCGTCTGAAGTATTTCATATATATACAAATATATATATATATATATATACAATATATATATATATATATATACGTATGTATGTATGGTATGTATCTATATATCTATTATAGCAATGAACAACTTCTTGATAACATCTTCGAGGAATGTGTTTACTCAATAAGCAATAAGCACATATGTGTTCACTTGTAGAAGTATTTTAAAAAGCATTTAGAACTCACTTGCATAAGAAAGCAAGATTTTAATTTTTTCACCTTTTTTGGGTTCAAAATAAGAAATTACATCCAGGAAGGAAATCTAGTAATAAAGTTTTTTTCTATAAATCTTGCTTCCCTTGGGTACTCAACTCATATGCCATTCAAGTGGGTTATTGTTAAGTTGCTTGGGCAATATTTCAGCCATAAGCTGTGTACGGTAATCAACGACTTATGTTTATTAAAGTGACGCGGAGTATGTTTCATGAATTTTGTATTTGGCTTAAATACAGCCAAAATATCATATGATCTGATTTCAGGTCGAATCGCCCATCAAAAGTTGCATCTTCATGTCTTAAATGCCAAAATTCTGAAATTTTCTTGTTTTCGATTGTACATTAAAACAAGTAGAAACTCAGTGTCTATATGTATACCAGTTACATTACCTACTTAGCAATACCAGACGATGTTGTGTCTGCTATAATTAGGTTTCCGAAATTACGTTTCAGTTATTGGAGCGCGCCATTGTCCGATAATAAAATGCGACTTTTTTCTTGTCAATCGTCAGAGGTGAGCTGAGGTGAGCTTTCAAGATTATTTCACTTATATCGCGGCTGCTAGTATCATTGCAGGGAGAAAGCCCGCAACACCATTGTGGCTATGCATTGCGGAGAAACCTACGAGCATCGGCTGGAACTAGCGAACCATGGGTGATACTGCGCTGATATTCAGTGTAGCATTGCACCCAAACCTGACTGCGTGTAGAACAGTTCTCTACTGCAGACAAAGGTGGCGGGATTCGAACTACGGACCTCTTGATACGAAGCCGAACGCGCTAACCACTGCGCTATCCCGCCCCGACATGTCTGACCCCAGCAACATGAACTGTGTCCCTTTAAAATATTTATACTTACAGACACTGGTAGTCAGATGTGGTTGTAGCGATGAGAGCCACAGCGTTGTTGTAGCATTCCTCGATGGAGGCCTTGTTGGTCGTCACACATGAATCGATTACCTCTGAAATACAAAATTTGATTATTGAATTTGGCTTTGTAGTTCATTGGTTTTTGTGACTTATGTCCAAATACATTGAGGTTTCATAAGCAATTTGACATGTATTGTAGGTCGGCTGTCACCAGATTTAATTAACTAAAATGTACCATTAAGTGCTTTAAAGAGCCACTCCGTGATTTTCATAACATATTATTTACCTTTGATACGAACCTAAATGTCATATGTGGTAATATAAAATCAAAACATCTTAATTTTTCATGTCCAAAAGACATATATATTAAAGTACTGGTTTTCCATTAAAATCTGAAAACAGCCTTAAAATTCACAGAGGTGTAGATATCACGTTTAATATACATGGATACTAGTTATATAACCTAACAAACACTATCATCTCCTAACTGCCCTCCTAGCTGTTTTAGATAAGTCTCCAAAATTACGTTTGACTACTTGACGCGCGCCACTGTCCGGTTTTCGATCATAATTGCGACGTTCTACCTTCATATTGTCACTGTAAAAAACCAAACCTATAAAATGTGTCTTTTTGGTAACAGTCGATACTTCGCGATCAAATGACACCATTGATTAAGTTTGGCATATATGACCCCAACAACTCACGGAGTGGCTCTTTAATTACTTAGAATTAACAAAATTGCTTAAAGATAGTGATCATCTTAAATGTCAATCAACTAAAATTGAATTTCCTGCTTCCCCGATCGGTCTTGTGATCATACTTTTAAGAATTAACACGTATTGCACGTGCATTTCATGCTACTCAGACTAGTGATCGAACACTGTTCACAATGCTGCCAAGAAAAGCATGAAAAACACGTGCAGATTTATCTTTGTTTAGCCATCTTCAGTTTGATACGAAAACTTCATAACGCGTGTCTGCTGCGTCAACGTCACAAATAGTGAGTAGATATTTATTTTGTTGAAAGACTTTGTTATAAACACACCAAGGACCGTAAAGTCGTACTCAGATATTATTCTGTATTTTGACGATTTGATACCAGGGTAGGTAACTCTCTTTAACCTTAGAATTTTTGACTATCATTCGAGCTTCTAGATGAAAATAGGCGTAAGGAATTCATACGTCTGCGAACGTTTGAGCAATACTCAAAATACACAATCTGTCGCACACTCAAAACTAGGAGAAGCCTAACCAACTAATACTACTAAACAATTCTAGAGTTCTAGAGATGATTTAGTGAAAATCACTTTACCTCACCTTCATTTGGACCTTTTGACCCCCCTTCCCCCTCATAAAGATAAGCACAGACGCAAAACGGATGAAAAAAACAACAGATTAATACCCTATGTTCGGGAAATCTTCGCCGCGAATGGCTGAAATATTGCCCAAGCGGCGTTAAACAATATCTCACTTACTCACTCAAGAAAATGTCAGTTGCGAAACCCATTTACGGCACATCTCGCTCAAAGAAACTCGTTAGTTGTATCTCGGTTGCACAAAGGATTCGGGGTTAGATTTCCCTGTGGTAGAGTATTTACTCACTGGACTTCTCTTGACAAGCAAACTGATGGTACTCTCGTACAAGACTTGGGCTCATCACGAGGTTCTCGCTGCCCATGCCGACACATTGCAACTCAGCCGACAACAGACAGGTTGCGAAACTAATAAACTCTTCGCCGTTCCTGCAACAAAGGGTTAAACCTAAACCATACGACAAAATTTCTAGATACACTGTAACGGTAATCTTTATGAAGTGTTGAAGATGAACAAAAGAATAAACTAAGAAAGCACAACTTGTCTTAAAGGGATGATCCTATTTGGGATAACAAATTTTTTAATAGAATTTAACTTCATTGAGGCATCTTTTTGCTCTCAAAACCGATAAACAGACAGAACCCTCACTTTAAAGCTGTGGTGACAGACACTTATGAAAACTTGTACAGATGTCTTGTACTTACGTGCATACTACATCCATGTGGGTCGTGGTCCAAGACTTGGGATCAATACCGACCAGGAAGGAGTCGACAAAGTTGTTTGTGGTTGAGCATTGTGATATTTGCGCTGCTGTGGGGCATGCCGGTACAGGAGCCGAGTGGGGATGAGCCTGGGTACCTGGTTGGATGAGGATTGGATGTTAACAGTTCATGGTTTATGTAATATGGCCAATGGTTGTAGATGAGTGTCGTGAGTCTGAGTACCTGGTTGGATGAGGATTGGGTGTTAACAGTTCATGGTTTATGTAATATGGCCAATCATTGTAGATGAGTGTCGTGAGTCTGGGTACTCGGTTTGCCGAGGATTTGGATCAAAATAAGGCCAATGATTTGTGATGAGTGAAAGCCTGGGTACCTGGTTGGATTAGGATCGTGTTATTAAAATGGTTAAGATTATCATTTCTATTGATCGGTGATTGGTGAAACTCGACTCACCCACTTGACTGGTGATGAATGAAGAGAGTGTTGGATTAAGATAAGCGTTAACAAATAATGAATTTGAATAACACGTGCCCAATGATGAGAGAGTCGTTAGCTTTGATGCTTCTTAGCGCAGTGGTTAGCGCGTTCGGCTTCGGATCATGAAGTCCGTGGTTCGATTCCCGCCAGGGGCTCGGCAACTTTGTCTGCAGTAGAGAACTCTTCTACACGCATTCAGGTTTGGGTACAATGCTACACTGAATTTCATCGCAGTACCACCCATGGTTCGCTAGTTCCAGTCGATGCTCGCAGGTTTCACCGCAATAAATAGCAACAATGGTGTTGCGGGCTTTCTCCCTGCAATAATTACTAGCAGCCGCGATATAAGTGAAATAATCTTGAAAGCGGGGTTAAACACCAACTCACCTCACCTCATTAAGTTATGTTGATTAACCTCTTATTAACCTAACGTCATTTTCAGTGGTTCTGTATATGCTTTACTACAATCGGCAGTATGCTTAAAGTGTTACGGAGTATAAATGAAATATTCTAATGAGAGTTTAAGTCCTAATTAAAGCAATGCATAAGTTTTAGCTTGAGACGTAGCTACGTATTTTGGTAATTGATTAATTAGTTGCAGTGATTATTAAATGCTATATCTTTATAACTTAACTTTTTGCAAACAAATGAGTGAACTGATATTTAACTAAAGTGAACATGAAATGGGATTTATCTAAAATAATAATTCATAATAAACGAATAGTTAGTCAATCTTTATCAAAGTAACCTATGCTGTAGACAAGTGTTGGACGAAAACGTATTTCCTTTATTAGACTATAGCATTAGCTTACAATGGCTTAAAACCGCCTCTCTCAATACAACAGATCGGTTAATCGAATAATCGATGAAAGCAGTTTATGGTGCTCTTGCTACGGATAAGGGAGCATTTCCTCGACAAACGTTACGTTGCCATTGCCTGTTTCATGCCGCAAAAGTGGCAATCTGATTCCTTTTCTCCCTTTTGTAAGCACTTATTAAGTGGGTACTTAGACAAGGGGTAGGGCATGACTTGTAATCGTTTATGTGCAACGCTCCCATTAGCTTTGATAATGGAACCCATTTCGTTATCCCTGTTTGTGTTAATGCTTTTAATTAAGATATACCTCTTCCCTCTCTTAAATTTTGTTCATACCATTTTTTATCCTACATGAGTCTCAAGCTCTTAACGAAATATTATTTATAACGTTTGTTAAAACCTTATTTCATATTCCAAAAATCTAATTAATGGATTTAAATGACCATTTCATTTCTGCAATTGTTTGCTACATCAGCGTATTTGAATCCGCTGATCGTGCTCCTTCCTTATACCCTGATCTCCTTCGAGCCAAATCCCTCGTATTCCTAACTATCTAACTAGCCAATAAGACGACTAGCATCCAGCAATAGCGGCACAACCCGGATGGGAAAGTTCAAAAGAGTAGCGTCAAACTCCTTGGATAACGACATTTCATTGGCTGAATCAATAACAGGTGAGCACAGCCTCGAACATCAAGCCGCGCCAGCCGTACGAGGGATTTAGTCGAAGGAGTTTAGGGTATATGGAAAGAGCTCGATCAGCGGATTCAACAGCAAGATAATATTGTGCCGGTAGGGGATACTGCCGGAAGCCGGAGAAACCTTCGTATAAAGACAGGGGTTGTATATAGGAATTTATGACGGAACTACCTCTGTTTGGAGAACTTTGTTTGAATTGAGAACCAAGTACCGGATGGTCCCTTTGGACTATTCATGATTGGTGGTATAAAACCATTGATTTGTAAAGATCATTTTTAAATCCATAATGTTGGCAAATGTTAAAAGGATTTTCTTTTCAATTATATTTAATATCATAGATCATGAGGTAACTTGTTTTGTTTACATGTTTTATTTTTGCTCCATGTCTCTTCAGTAAAAACCTTTATTTGAGCAAATTATAAATGGCCCTAGTGGAAATATGTGTAGACCAAAGATATCAGTAAGCTTTTGAGTGGTAAACATATGCATATTTCATGAAAGTTATGCCAGTAAAGTAGAATTTCACAATACTAGAAATGACTCAACTCTTCCGTGTACTGGGCATTGATTTCTCGCTCATGTTTTGTGTGGTAACAACGGTTGTATAGATGTTTTGTTAGGGTCTTGAGTGCAGAAAAATTGTTAAGTGTTTTCTGTTACTTGATAGATTGAACTTGGTTACGAAGGTATTTAAGAAAATGTTCTCAAAAAGAAATTTAAATTTTTTTTCGAATGAATGAATCAATTGATGAATACCAACGTTATCATTGGTCACTTTGGATAAATGCTAAGGTCATGAAACTATTGTTTTTGAAAATTTCGAAAGGTTTGTGAAACCCCTTCTATATTGTTTAAGTGATATTCCTGAATATCTTCATATGGAGTAACACGTTCGAATCCGTTTTAAATAGATAAATAAATAAATAAATAATAGAAATGGCATAAATTCTAACTACTTTAGATAAGCACAATCGGCAACTTTGTCTGCAGTAGAGAATTGTTCTACACGCAGTAAGGTTAGGGTACGATGCCACACTGAATTTCAGTGCTCCAATGGTTTTGCTACTACTTCCAGCCGATGCTTGCAGGTTTCGCAAATGTGTTGCGGGCTTTCTCTGTCAAAATACCAGTAGCCTTGATATAAGTGAAATACTCTTGAAAACGGCGTAAAACCCCAATTCACCTCACCACCTCCAAATGAGACTAATTATTTCATTTATGTTGGTTCTGCTCTCTGTCGGTGCCATGATTACCAGCCATTGATGTCAGATTAATGGTGATTTGTAGACATATCGTGACTATCGTCTTCAAACATGATTGGCCATTCATCCCAGGTAACATGCTGGGGTATCTAAGTAGAGTATTTGTTTGTTATGGACTTGAGTTATTATTTCGTGTACATTCTTTTCACATTTTCTATCAATATGATTATTGTTAATTGACTTACATTTACAAAATTATATTTTAACCCTCTTCCCACTATCAACGTCAGGTTTAAACCAAGAATACATTGTAATTGACATATATTCGTACCTTCTTGTACCTCTGTGTACCATCTTCAAACATGTTGAATATCAATTTCAGGTTACAACTTAAAATACTTATAGCTATTATTTTGTAATGCGCGACGTTATTATTACGTTTGGTCCGAACTGTGACTAATGGACTAATCTTATGAGATATTCGACATTACTCCTCTGAATTTGTACCTAAAAATGTAAATATTTCAGTAAGATTTTAGTCAGAATCAAGATTGCAAACATACTTCAAGAAAATCGATAGGTACGACCAAAGTCTTTGCCGACACGGTTTTTTAACCAAATAATTAGTAAATTAATCTATCCTAATACTTGATTAAATAATGTCATTCTGCCAAATAAACTAGTGAAACTAATTTTGATAAGAGGAAATTTGGGGATATTTGAATATATTTACGCTATCAGTGCTTCATATTTGAAGGAAATGTTATGTGAGGTGATCAGGGGATTAACGCCGCTTCCAAGAGTATTTTATATCATCTCGGCAGCTAATCTCATTATAGGGAGAAATCCCGCAACACCAAAGCGGCTATGCATTGCGGTGAAACCTGCGAGCATATATTGGAACTAGCGAACCATGGGGTGGTACTGCATAGTACCTAAACCTTACTGAGTGTAGAACAGTTCTCTACTGAAGACAAGGTCGAAAAAGCGCCTTGGCGGGATTCGAACCACGGACCTCTTGATCCGAAGCCGAACGCGCTAACCAATGCGCTATTCCGCCCCCTAATTGGATAAAAGTGCACAAGAAAATGAAGAATGGTTATATGGCTACTTTCATGAAAAACATGTACATCAAGCCCAGGACTCAAGACCCGTTTAAAGACCAATATGAAAGAATCGAGAAAATACATGACCGAGTAATTGTTGACTTACCAGGTATAGAATAGAAATAGAGTAATTATGACAACGTGAGGACAGTAACAAGTGATAATTTAACATATTTGTAATCTATAATTTACTACAAGAGCGGGTCTCCCTGGAAGACCATTAAATGATGACCTTAGAATGCGTGACAATGTTATGAAGCCACGCCCGGAAACAAGAATAAAACAATGAAATCAACGGTAATGTCTGAACATTCACAACTTACCTGAGAGAAAGGTGAGAAAGACCAGCTGTACAGGAATGGTGTCCATATCTACGAATATTAAGAAATATATTCCTGAAGTTACGACCCTGCTTGATCCAGTGATACAGAAGACACACTGAATCCGGCTTTTGCGTTATTTGTATATGCGTTGCCATGGCGATAACAACTGGTGCTGAAAGCGAAATTCGATTTTCTGATGGTTGGTGATGCTTGAATCGACCGGCCGTTCACGTGTGGCTTTGTCTACAACGGCAAGAATACATGCCTTGGTTACGGGAATACACAGGCGACTTCTCTTCCTAACCAAACACACAATGCTGTATTTCTCTTGGAATCGGTGACGTTACAGGCGCAGAGTGCTGTTTAAATAGAAGTTTCTAACGCTTTCGATGCTCTTCACACGATTTATTAATCGAAACTGGTAGATATAAAAATGTTAAAAAGGAAGACCGAATATGTACACTTTGTACTTTAAATGAAATAGAAGACGAATACCATTTTCTTTTTATTTGTCCAGTATATAATGCATTACGATGTAAGTATATTAAACAGTACTACTATGTCCATCCAAGTATTATAAAATTCTGTAATCTTATGAACAGTAAAAATCAAATTACACTACAAAATCTGGCTATGTACATCTACAATGCAATGAAGTACAGAACATATGTTTTATCACTAAAGTGTTAACTACTTTTGTATATATGTACTATAGGCCTGAGGCCTCTTCAGTACCGAAATAAAGATTGATGAGGTGTAACGGGGTATTCATGGTGGGAAAGAAAACTAAATGGGACATTCCTCTTTTTACGTATACGTTACTCGATATATGTTGTACAGGATTGTAACTCCACTCGGGTGAAACAAGTTGCGGGGGTAGTATTTTAGTTGCTTAGGTCCAGTGACACTTTATGATAGTAACAATAATGTTATCTTTATAAGGCGCGCATCTTCATCTTCAACATTATAACCCTGGTAGGACCAAAGTTGACATATTTGTCGCTAGAAGGTCACCACCAACACACTTATTTACCAGGTACCCATTTCCTGCAGGGTGAACAGAGGCAGACTTTGAAAGAAGTCTCTTGCTAAAGTAAACACCACAGAAAAGAAAAGTTGAAAAGAAATAGCGCATTCAAAAGAAATCGCATAAAAAATTATAACTAAGTCTGCAACAAGCTGCATGACAAAGACTTTCCAATCAAGCTTATAGTTGGTCATTTGTAAATTCTTGGAGATTCCATCATTACAAATTTTTCTTTTTTTATTTGGTTGCTAATCTAGTAGATGTAAAACTGTTTTGTATCTCGTGCCCATACGTTCAAAATTGAGTAACCGATAGAAAGACTACTTGGAGTAACAAAAATTATCAAGAACGAGATATGAATGGCTGAAAAAATTTTGACGACCAGGTTTACCATACAGTCCCGTAGCACCTATTTCAAAAGTGAGGGGCAAATATTCCGAGGATATTAGAAACATTAGGAGGAGGATATGATGGCCTTTATAAATCATTTTTGTCAAATGATATTTGCTTGGCTTCTTGTTACGATTTCATATTTTCATTGAATGGCCTCATCAATCATTGAAATTAAGTTTCCAAAATTAATTCGAAGTTCATTTCATCATGATAATTTTACTATCAAATTATGCAGAACAATTACTGACTTCACCTCCTGATGTGTCCTCAGATGGTTAGAGATGTCGAACAGACTTACGATATAAAACGTTATGCGACAAGGTATATAAGGACAAGTACCCACTCATGATATTTGTTGGCTTAAAAGCTAAGCAGTACATTAACATTAAGCACTTGAATTTATTGCAACGCCTTCACAAAATGTTCTTACATTTTAGATACAATACATTACAAAGTTTCTAATTTCTAATTAGCAATTTCTTAAATAAACCATTCGATCGTCCCACCCCTCCTTAGCAACTCATATTGATAATTTATACAATAATCCCGCCTTTGAGTCATTCTCACAAAAATAATCCGTCTTTGTTTCGAAATGCCATCGACTTCACTTTAATATTAAATCTTAAAATTGGATTTAATCGAAATAACAAAAGGTCAGATAATCAAAATATAAACAATGGTCGATTTTTTATTTTATTCTTTATGCTTTTGGTTATTATCCCCCGCCCAACGTAGTTGGTGGGGGATATTGAAATGGTCTCCGTCCGTCCGTCCGTCCGTCCGTCCCGATAATGTTTCCGGAGCACAACTCCAAAACGGTGAGACCTATTTCGACGAAACTTGGTATGTGCAACGGGCATCATGCGGAGATGTGCCTTTTGGTGTTTTCAACTTCTTTGCATTTTTATTTTTACCCGTTTCCATGGAAACGTAACATAGGATTTTGTTTCCGGAGCACAACTCCAAAACTGTGAGACCTAGCTCGACGAAACTTGGTATGTGCAACGGGCATCATGCGGAGATGTGCCTTTTGGGGTTTTCAACTTCTTTGCATTTTTATTTTTACCCGTTAATGTTTCCGGAGTACAACTCCAAAACGGTGAGACCTAGCTCGACGAAACTTAGTATGTGCAACGGGCATCATGCGGAGATGTGCCTTTTGGGGTTTTCAACTTCTTTGCATTTTTTTCCGTTCGTCCGTCCGTCCGTCCGTCCGTCCCGATAATGTTTCCGGAGCACAACTCCAAAACGGTGAGACCTAGCTCGACGAAACTTCATGCGGAGATGTGCCTTTTGGGGTTTTCAACTTCTTTGCATTTTTATTTTTACCCGTTTCCATGGAAACGTAACATAGGATTTCTTAAAGGTTGTTTGTAGAAAAACAACATGATGACTGTTCAATATTCCACAACTAGTATCCTTAACTACCCTTTCCCTTTGGTGGGGGATATAGCTGACTCTGTCTGCTTGTTATGCTTGTAATAACGTTTTCCCATGAAAGAGTATAGACTAGAGAGCGACATTTATCCTTTGTCCAAAATACAACAGGACTAATCAAGAGAATATTTTCACTCGAGCTTGTCCGCCTAGAAAAGAAACAGGTCGTCACGGTTCCTTTAGGTAACCTGATGATAACCTGTTTATAGATACCAGTAAACAAAAACAATGGTCAATCATGCGTATGGTGGCATTGTTCTTGCAAGCTTCTTTTCATATCCTCTTTACCACCAGTAATGTTTTATGCTTCCAGGATACTTTTGTCTAAATTTTGATAATTATTCAGTTTCTGTTGTGTAGTTATTATTTCAATGGTTAACATTTTTCCGAACACAACGTCCAAATCTCAGATGCTAGGGCTTTAGTGAGCTAATATTGTTGTCCATGCCAATGTTGATGAGCCGAACACTACTGCACATCGTGACTTAAAGAGCCACTCCGTGATTTTCTAAACATATCATTTACCTTTGATACGAACCTAAATGTCATATGCTGTGATATAAAGTCAAAACATCTTAACTTTTCATGTCCAAAAGGCATATATATGGCAAATACTGGTTTTCCATGAAAATCTAAAAAACAGCCATATAAATGCACAGATGTGTAGATATCACGTCCAATATACATGGTTACTAGTTATATGACCTAACAAACACTATCATCTCCTAACTGCCCTCCTAGCTGTTTTAGATAAGTCTCCAAAATTACGTTTGACTATTTGACGCGCGCCACTGTCCGGTTTTCGATCATAATTGCGACGTTCTACCTTCATATTGTCACTGTAAACAAACAATAAGCTTTAAAATGTGTCTTTTTGGAAACAGTCGATACTTCGCTATCAAATGACAACATTGATTAAGTTTGGCATATATATGACTCTAACAACTCAAGGAGTGGCTCTTTAATGTATAATAATTGGTTTAAGGCCTATACATATGTAAATGTACCTAGAGAAACTGTTTTAGTATAGAACCTGTTCGATTGCCATCCAATTGTTTAGAGCTACCGAACACGAGTAAATATTAAAAAAATGGCAAGAGTTCATTTTGATTGTATATTTCTTAGACTGAGAATAAATTTAAGTCTTAATCAAGACATTTACATTCAGATAAAAAAGAGTTTCGAGTTATTCGAGCAAGTGACATCAGTGATTTTCATAGAAGTATAGTGTTCGATACGCGCCAAAATCAAAACAGAAGTTTAAGATACACAGACAGATGATTTAAGTCTCATCTCGTGCATATATACATGTTAAAATACCCCAAAAAAATTATGAGCCATCCTTTGAGGGTTATGAGAGACTATTTATACACAGAAAAAGTGCAGAAAAACATGTGCATTATAAAACAGTTAAAACAAAAAAAGGTATGAAAAAATTAGTAAAAAGTATTTTGAATATATAGAAACGAGATCACCGGTATAAAATGTTTCTTCTATGTTCAAGTAAAAGATTGCAAACTTAAAATACTAATAAAATACATATCAGGGTTGGACAAGATAAACAAAGTTTCCTTTCATCATTTAAAAACGTTAAAAGTATCACAGAATTGATAACATTTTTCTATCAGGGGTAATGACTGAAAAATATACCTCGCGTATTTATCTTTGAACATCAAATAATCGATGATAGATTTTAATGAAAATCGAATGAGAGCCTTGTAAATGTACGTGTAGGGTAGCCGAAATCAAATGTCCCATCCACATGTCTACATGTCTTTTCTCACTTCTCCCTTGAATAAGCTTTCTAAATAAAGTTTTGAGTAATTATCGCAGTATTACTTTGTCCGGATTTCGATCAAATTGGTGCCTATATATTGTCATTAAACTGAACTGTTGGCCTTAACGTGAGACTTATTCAGCAGAAGGCGTTGCTTCTATTAAATGAAACCATTGGTCATAATTAGCATAAGTGACTCCAAGATGTGTCTGTAAGAGAGTCCTCCTCTATGTTCGATAAACAACCACTCTAGCGATGTTTTCTTTTGTTCTACGCTGGTGTCGAGTGCAATAAGGCGAGTGTTTTAATATTTATCAATTTACTGCACAATATTAACAGTATTGACAAACGACGAGAATAAATAATTGATGCAACTGATAAATATCCTTATAGTTTGAACATTTTAAAATAAAAGTTAAAAAATTGAATATTATTTATAATTGAGTTCATAACAAGAAAAATAATGTTTCGTTTTAATGAACAAACTGATCGTCAATGATATTGTAATACGACATTCGGAGGGAAAGGAAAGTTCAATAAGATGATATAACTTATCACAACATTATGGTACCCGCTAAATACCTATGCTTTGATTATAATATACAATGGACCACTCTTCAGATTTCCTCTTCGAGCAGCTTGAGGGGGCGGGAAAGCGCAGTGGTAAGCAGTCTGTGGTTCGAATCCCACAAGGGGCTCAACAACTTTATCTGCAGTAGAGATCTGTTCTACAGCAGGAAGGTTTGGCTGCAATGTTACACTGACTTTCAGAGCTATACCACCCATTGTTCGCTAGTTCCAGCCGATGCTCGCAGGTTTCACCGCAATGCATACTCCAGTGGTGTTGCGGGCTTTCTCTCTGTAATATTACTAGCAATCGTGAAATACTCTTGAAAGCTGCGTTAAACATCAAATCAACTCATCTCACCTCGAGCTATTCGTATACAGTATTTGTAGTTTAGTTGGTCCAATTAGTTTGAGAATTGTTACAACAAATATTATAATACCGGAATTTATTCTTTAACAAATTTTACAAAAATATATTGCAAATTTAAATGTTTGTTTCTTGGTCCTGCAATTTCAACGGTTGATTGATGACTTGATGAATAAAGACCTACAATGCATCCCTGACTTAGTCCCGCTCCATGGCTGAATGATTCTTTCAACTACTTGCACGAAATAATGGCTATAAAATATGGTAGTCATAACATTACATAAACATCGCCAATTGCATATTATATCGGCCCATGACTAACCTTTCTGAACTCCTGCTAAGAGTTTAAACTTACCCACAGGAAAAGCGGCATTTGTTATGTCATTGATCAGATAATGATTGAACAAAGATGCGCCTATTAAAGTGTACATATTGGTTTTGTCTTAGTGCATCTTAATGCATCTATGTACATAATTAAGTTTCTTTAGGACGATATAGTAAGTTCATCTCAAGGGACGTAGTTCACGATAACGGCTTGGCTTTCAACATCCTCGGCATTGCTATACACAGTACATGCTCAATAGAAAAAAGCTGTTTTAAATGATGTATCTGAATATACGGTATAGTTACATCAAGATTAAGACTGTATTTCAGATGGGTTCATTGCATAAAGAATGATACTTTGTTTTATGATACATTGATTTAAACCAAGAATTGATAATCCATTTCTTATACGTTATTTACAATCAGAATAATAATTTATCTGAGGATAAATTATCAGTTCTTGAATAAAAAAAATGAATCTGAAAAGAAGCAATAATTATTAATGTAAATAACGTATCTGAAGATTTTAAGAAATTATTGTTGATGTAAATAATCCATCTGAAAATAAATTGTCATTTTTTTATGTAAGAAATTAAAGAAATGTTTATTAACGTTGTGAATATGAATCTAAAAATTAATGATCACTATTATTATAAAAAAACGTATCTGAAAATAAATTACCTTCTCGATGTAAAGAATATGTCTTGAGTAAACATTTAATATGTAAAAGATAATTGAAACATAAATTATTAATGTTAAACTTAATAAACTATAATTGTATGACATCATTTCATTCAGCCTTAATGTATTCATGAAGAATTGATTGTATTCATATTAAAATTGGTATGTTTTAACAGATAAAAAGAAAAATCTGACAGAAATCGATCGACATATGCAATTATCTTAACTTTTTTGGTTATAAATGGTAAGTTTATTGGTTTGTATCATTACATATTCTCCCACATATGATAATGTATAACACTTGCCTTTTCCAAGTACTGTTGGGTACACAATGTTCTGACACCAAAATAGCTTTGAAGCATTTCGTAACATTATGAAGTATCAAAAGAAATCCAAATTAGTTTCTGCAATGAAACCTTTAAAAAATCCTGGATCCGCAACTGGCACCCATAGTTCTTGTAGAACAATTCTCTACTGCAGACAAATTTTCCGAGCCCCTTTGAACCCGAAGCTAAAGCGCTTACCATTTTGCTATCTCGCTTCTTTTCTGATAGATAATCCCATCTTTATTGTTTCATAACCATGCCACGTAAAATGATAACATTTCATGTTATAAACTGTTTGTGTGAAAGCATGTATTATGAAGAAGAGGAAGAAATGTTTTAACGTTTCACCTGTTGTAATATCCATTTAAGCACACAATTCTTATGCATATTGATATAGGTCTCTCTGAAACGGTATAGATCCTGCATAGAAACCGCCTCCGATTTGATTGCCTTTCCCATACATACAATGTCATCAATGGCTAAGTTACTTGTTATATTATTGCAGTAATAACTACACGGCGTTGGATGACACTACAAAAATAATTCTTCACAGGTGCATGATATATATCTTTAGGACCATCTATTGAGAAGAAGTGCCAGGGTTGTCGTTCGTTTGGGTTCGAACCCAGAAACCGGATCAGTCACCTTCACAGAGAGAACAGTTCAACAGACACAAATGGTCTTATTCTGGAGAGGGACTGCGCGGCTGCATGCTGACATTGGTCACCGGGAGGCAATTTTGACGTTTTGGATTTAAACATATTTATTCATGAAAATCTACAGTTTATGAATGGATTGACGAACAAGCTCCGAGGTGTTTAATTTAAGGTCGTTCCAGATAAACTACATGCGAGTAAATATATACAATTGTATGATAGTGATACACATCTGATTAATATCATAGCTTAAAGATAGTGGATGCATGGATAATATTTCGTTGTTTGGCAGTCAATCTGTAACGTAGTTTATATTTTAAAAAAGTATTATGGTTTCTAATTACATTTACTCTGTGCTAACAATTACTGATATGTTCTCAGTAGCGAAGTGGCATTGTGCTGCATCGTTGACTTGAAGTCTGTTTTAAAAATTACGTTTGTCATTGACGCGCGTCATTGTCCGGTTTTCGACCACGAATCACGACTTTAACCTGTTTATTGTCACTATATTGAACTTAAAGGCACGTAGATGCTGATTTTCAGAACACAAGCTTCTCGATAAAATAAAGCTATTTATAAAGTTTGACATATTTGTCTCCAACAACATATACGTAATGAATTGGCAAGAAGCCTTAAAACTGATTCCGTCTTACTGATTGTTATTTGGCTTCAATATCTTGCAGTATCACAATCTATCAATCGATAATCCATGCTGTAGACACTTGATTTATGATTACGTTGATGTCAATTACATAAAAAAGAATAACATGAAGGTATGAATTATTTTGAGTGTGTTTTGCAGGTGCTTGCTTGAACCTGCTTGCTTGTGATGTGCACAGAGTAACAACATAATCTGTGTATATAGTAGGTCGCAATCTAATGGAACTCAGTAAGAACCTGTCACTCGTACAACGCTGGGTTGCTGATCCAAGTGCTGTTCCATTGGGTTCGTGTCCGGTCGCCTTGTCTGAAACTTTCCATAAATCCAAACAATCAGAGGCCTGCTTAGATACTTTCCAACCATGTCGCTGATTGGCTGGCTGGATCGCAAATGTCACCCGGCGCAACGTCTATTAGTTATTACTTATTGTTACAGTGCTCGGATCAGAAAGTAGCGATATACGATAATAGATACAGTCTTGAGATGGTGATGAACAGGGTGATGAGGTTTGGAGTTTCACGCCACTTTCAAGAGTATTATAATTATATCATGGCTGCTAGTATTATTGTAGGGACAAAGCCAGCAATGCTATTGGGGCTCTGCATTGAGGTGAAACTTGCGAGCATCGCCGGCACTAGATATGCGGTTTAGTCAGTTGAGCAATTTCAGCTACACTGACGAAATATTACCGCATGCCTATAAAGAAATTAACCTTTCTCATACTTATGTCGGGATCGTCTGGTCTCTTTTACAAAATTTAAACACTGGCTAGATGAATGGGACTTTTCTTTGAAAATCCGATTTCTACTTCAGTTTTCCATATCTACTCATCATGGTTCAGTTAAATGATGGGAAAACGCTGTTGGTCACCTGCACAAGATTTTGTAGAGAGAAAAACGCATGTTATGGAAATGTCGACCCCCTAACACATTCAATGAGCAGCCAAACTCGTTTCGGTTAACTGTGACGTATGATGATATATCTTAGTGCATTGTATCATAGCCTTTGTAATCATTCTACAATTTTCAACGTTTTGATATCGCAGTAGTACGAAGGCTCGATGACATCACAAATTACGCAAAATTCAGTTGTAGCTGTTCGAAACTAACTGCAAGGGGGAGTTTGCTATTTCATGTTCCTTTGACTGTTTTGTGTCTCCTTATTTATTAAATGTACATTAATATTCAAAACTATTTTGAACTAAACATTTGTGGATATACACATATTAATTGTTCGAAGTTAAAATTTAGGACCGTTTTCATACATTATTAACCCTATTGGTGACATTTGAAAGTTTCAAATAATAATAGAACTTTGTCTTTTTGGGAAGAAATTAATTAGTACTGTTAAAGTTTTCTATGCTGAATGATTCATTGTATATGATCTTTAAGTTTTAATTGAATTCTTGAAATATGACCATAAACACCCCAAGCTTGGACTAAATGACGCATTTGTGTATTTTACGAATAAAGACGTCAACAGAGCAGTAATGAAACTAATATTAATCCCTATTTTAAAAAACAATAACTTTTATTTTATCGTCATTCATGACGATCCTATTCTAAATTGGAAGTTTCTGATACGTAGTCCTAAATTCATCCAAAGATTTTTCGAGTCTCTTTAGCTATTTTAATTTAAGTCTACAGGCTAACATTGCGAATGAAGACCATTAGCATCTTATAAACAAGGCCAAGCATTAATTGGAATGCCAATGAAGAATTGAATGTGATACATGCTGGAAAAGTTTAATAGTCTATCTTATTCCTATATCTCGCCCACTGACATCTACGGCACAAGGTAGCTGATGCTAAATGCTGTTGTGAAGGAAACGACGGACTATCAAACTTCCCTGAAGAGTTGCAAGTGTGCAAAGACCAGCTGAAAGATTGTTCTTATCCTATACATGTTTTGTCTTCAGAAAGAAAACAAAGTAAATAGCACAAAGTATTTATTTGTCATGATCAGCTGTTGTTCAAGCAGATTATATCAAAGATAAATCATCTCACTGCACAATTACTTTATCTAAGAATGAAGTAGGAACTCATTTTCTTCAGAAGAAAATTTTAGTTTATATATAATCAGCACTCAAACTACATCTAAAAAGCAAAAAACATAACCTGAGAAAAAAGTGCACATAAACAGTATGGCAAAAGGAATTAAGGGTAGGGGACAATTCTGAAAGAGAAACCAGTTTCAAAGAAATTACTATGGACAATATGAAGAAAAAAACAATTCACCTTGGAAACCTATTGGGGATGAGTTAAGGGATTAAGATTATGATAGTTTCAAGACCATTTTAGTGGATATAAAAAATTTTCACGAAACAAGTCGGTACCTTGACTGCCAATTTTGCATCAAAATTAACTGGGACTGGCTGCTTCGTTACTGGTAATTTTAAGTAAACAGACCTTTTTATTTTATAGATAGCTACATAAATCTCACTTCCAAATCAAAGAAAAGATGATGTAAAATTTCAATTGTTCTTCCAAAAGTCCAGACAACCCATCTTTGCCGAGTCATCTGTTATGTTGCGCTTCACATCACCGGTAAACACATTAGTAACAGAATATATTTTCCCAAAAATATAACAAAATGTTTACAGACACAACAACCATGGCAATGGGTTGTTACACTTCTTCAGCAATATATAGAAAAATATACTTTGTACAGCCAGTTGGCAATGACTTGTGGCTCCACTTTCATTCATAAGTTAACATAGAACTAACAGGCACAGAAAATTCTGAAGACACGGCACCATATTTGACCCAATTATGTAATCCATTATTTTAATCAGGCAAAAATATCAATGTAACATTAGGATATTTCTCTTTGGTGGAAATAATGTAACAGTGTCCTTATATTTCTTGTCTTGAAGCCTGATGTAGCAAGCCTTTGTTGGGGTTTAAACCTGGACTGCTGTACCTTATGTGGACCACTCCAATCATTGTTTTATCAAGTAACATCAGGAGATGCCATGTTTGAGCAATATGCCACATTTGATATCCATGTCAGCTAACTTATTTCTTATCTCAATCCATCATCTGAAGGAGTGTTGGGTCAAATATGGTACTTACTACACACAGACAAGCTATACTGGACAAAATAAATCTGTGAACATGGCGTTGTCTTATTTGTAATACTGTTGATTAAAAACTTCAAATGGTATTTTTTACAAGAATTGACCTGAAGTCTGTATTGAACTTTTCCATGATCCTTTTTTTATATCGTCCATGTATAAGTGAGCATTTTCCAACACTTTTATAAAATCAATGTTACAACTAAACACCGAATTTGAACTTAATCTAACTGTTCATAGATTGTTTAACAATTTAAAGCAGAACTAATATTTTGGGATGTAAGCTTTTCATGTTCAAAAACACTACAACGCTTAACAGTATTTTAGTTTCATTAGATTATGTGTTTCAGCTCTTGAGAACTACGGAATGTAATAGATATTAGTTGAAGAAAAGATCATACAAACTTGGACATCAGAGCGGCAAAGGTGTGATTATCTTTCCATTACAATAACAGAGAAAATAAAACTATACAAGTTATCACTATTATCAAAGCAGAACAAATGTACCATTCAGAAAATCTAATTAGATGATGTTTAACTAAGATGATTTATTTTTACAATGTATGAGAGTATACACCAAAGACCAAATGCCACAACAGAAATTAGAGATCTACAAATATACAGAACATATTCAAATGTATATAATGCTTTTAACATAACAATTCCTTTCAGTAACAAGCAATCAATCTATCTGAACATTACAACAATAATCATATTTGTGGCTCCAATATTTCAATCGCTTGACAAACAGTACAATCTTGTATTGCTCTTCACATGCCAAACAGCATATTTGTACCGAAATAAATTTCTAACTATCTGCAAATCACTAAGCAAATGTTGTAAAGATTTACAAGAAAGTACAGCTACTTTTGACACACATTTCTCATAACTCGTCATACTCTAAATATTCTATTTCATTTGTTCATGATGTTCACAGAAAATTTCAATTGCCACAGCGATGTATTTCTACCAATGATGGATTTTCAGTGGCTTCAGTCCTCCGGATGCAAGGGAGGTAACTCTGTCTAGGAGCTGTGGAAGGCTTGATAGGTGGAGTGCCAGAGTTCACCAGAATGCTTCAGTGACCTAGAAGTATATAAAATCAGTTGACAGTGTCTTATAAAGAAATGAATATTCGACACTAGTCTTGATCAATCCCTGTGTAAGTAGTGCATTTCCTGTCACGTGACCAAACACAATGGAAGAGCCCAAATCTCTCAATGAGTTTATCTCTCAATGAGTTTTTCTTTCATTAGTTAATTTCAGTCACTTCCATAGAGGAATGGAAAGGCACCCCAAACAAGAACTGTTTTCCTACAATGAATGAGTGGTGTCATTGTATCGTGTTTTTGTCTAATCAACAATTCCTACTTGTCGAGCATCCCTCATAAACTCCACATTATTGCACACAGCTTACAATTAAAAGTTGGCAGAGGGGCATTCTGAATTTGTAGTCATACACTGATTAAGCTTCAGTAAAAAACCATTTAGCAGTTTTAGGTGTTGGGATAAATATTGATGTTAAAACTATAACAAAAGTTCATTGCAATATCAACAGCTCAACTCAATTTACAAAGCAATTAAAAGGGCAGAAGGTTAAAATTTTCACTTAAACATATATAATAATTCTCACATGAGATATATATAAAGCTACTGACCGAACAATATCTGCAAAGGCGGTTCCAAGGGATTTGACAGAGTAGTTCAGGCCATGCTTGTCACATAGCGACTTCACCATGGGCGCAATCTTGTGCAGGTTGTGACGTGGCATTGTAGGAAAGAGACTGAAAAAGCGATGATAAATTTATAATTTACCTCTAGCAGTAAGTCATAGTTTGGCCCATACACTCACAATGAACCTTTATCCACTGATGCACTAGTGTTTTGGTGGGTATAAGTCTAAGTTTGTTACCCAGTGATAATGTTGACGGAGGTAACTTAAAGATATTAGTTCCACAGCAACTCTTCTTACCTAAGAAACATGTTAAAAACATTTGTTTACCCAGCCTGCATTACCAGTAAAGAAACGAACATTAACATCAGCTCAAAATATGTAAATACAGAATTCCACTCGCATGAAAATGTCTTATCGGTAGGTCCAGAGATGATCAAGAAAGGGAGGTAACTTTGTATAGTGGGATACCATTAACATATTAGGTAGCATTGCACTGAACTCTCAAAATCTTTAAACTCTGCCAACAGTGAGAGATGAGAATGAGATAAACATGTATAAAAGATAGCAGCTTTCTGGCAATATGAAATTCATATTCCTAATGTATTAAGTACATGAATGAGAAATTTAGACAGGTTTATAGGACCTTTGAAGCTAAAGACAATGGCTAAATCTGATCTCCAGTAAGGGAGGTAACTCACTGGTGCTCAATCTGGAAGTTGAGATGTCCTGTGAACCAATCATTGAAGAAAGACTGCTCCACGTTGCAAGACGCGTGAAGTTGAAGGGCAAGCCATGGCTCAGCCTGATCTTCCTTGATCTCCATGGGGATATGGTTAGACTGGGAAACCCACGTGAACCAGTGGGACTCCAGACATCTGGAACAGTTGTAATGTAAGGGTTACTAAATGAGCTCTCATTTAATACCATTTTAATATAACTCTATGGGAGATGGTTTCCTGGGCAACCAATGTAGCAGTATAAAGAAGTTACTAAATGAGCTCCCTTAAATAACGTTTTCTTTGATCTGATTGAATGTAAGATAGGACAAGAATCTGTGTCAAAACGTTGTATGCATTAGGGGTGAAACGGTTCACTACTGCAGTAGTTGAACCGCGGTGTTTTACGTTCAGTTCGGTGCACCATACATTGGACGGTGGACTTTTGGCCTGTTCATTTTGTGTCCAAAATATTATTTTAATAACTTAAAAAAACAATAATATTTATTCAAAGAGTCAATGACCAAAATTTTGTAAATTATCATTAAACGTCTTCAAGTTTCGAAGTTGTAACAATACCTGTCGCCATTTTCCCGGAAGTAAACATTCAGAACAGTTGTGTTTGTTCTTTAACCTTAACAATAGTGTTTGAATGATGTGACTTTCGATATGGCGACTATTGGTTTCATACCGAACTGAAAATGTACCGAACCGAGGGTCCTTTACCGAGGGTCCTTTACCGCAGTATGCACCGAACTGAAGCTCAAGCGTACCGTTTCGCCCTTAGTATGCATAAGGAAATTGTTATCAATATATTTCTTTTCATTAAAGTAAGGTGTTTTTGAACCTACCGAAGCAGGAAGTAGTAAACAATAGCTCCACCCACTCCCAGCAGGTTGACATACAGGTAAGAGAACTTTGCAAAGAAGAATGCAACAGCTAGACCATCCTGTAATTGAGATTGAACAAATCATAGCACAAAAAAAGGCACATGTTGGCATTGCAAATCATCAATGAAAAAAACAAACCCTTGAAAATCAGCCAGAAAATGTTTCTCAGAGCACACTTTGTGGTGGTATTGTTGTTGTACAAGTTGTTCTTACCTCTCAGTATCTGAACAGTTGAATAACCTCTTCATTACTTCTTCATATTATTGATACGTAATGCTGTTGATGGCAAATGATAAAGATCCAATTCTAGTTTTGTTTTGTCTTATAGTCACTTACAATCATGACATCACAACTTATTCCCAGTACTAGAAATCCTCCATCTTGAAGACTGGCTAATTTTGGCCTTGCAGCATCTACCCAACTATTCTGTGCTTGCCATCTTGCCTGCTGTGATAGATCTTGACAGTCAAATAAGAAATCTTGTGAGAATCACACTTTTCACTTGGTAAGTAGCAAGGCTTAAGTTAGCCAGTGATGGAGACTGACACAACTTAAGCCATGAGGGGGAAGTTGGAAAGCCTCATGACAGACCTTGAAACAGGAAACTTGAAGTGAACATGAACATACCCAGAAGAGTCTCCTGGTGTAGATGTGCCTCAGCAACATGTACTGGAAGTACACCGGGAACAGTAGAGGGGGACCCACTGCAACGTAATCAACTTTCTTATACATGTGCTTAATTTTTAATGTATAGACATTATTTGGTACAACTTAAGGAAAACCATAAAGTTTTCAATTCATTTTCTCCCTAAGCCAAGATTCCTAAACACAAGATTTTAACACACTGAGTCAGTAGGAGTGAAAGGATGTGTTTGATAACAGAATTTAGTATGAAATAACTCAAAGAACGTCTGTCTACTAATTTTGTTCTGGGTTGATGAATTTAAGGTTAATCTCCAATTTTGTCATCAAAATTGCTAAATAAATTTGGGCTCAGTATTTTTCATACACAGGAAAATTGAAAAAGTGATGGGCACTCACTGATGAAGAAGTAGCGATGCTGCCAGTTGTATGGCATGCTTTTCTTTTTCTTCTTTGCAACCTGGAGAAGAAATTTGGAAGTCATAATGATCTACATGTATAATCACATACAGCAAAATAACCAGCCAGTGTGTAGTTACCATAGAAATATGTCTGAGTTCATCATCATCAGCAGCGCTGCAGCCTTGGTGTCAGTATATATGTCTTCTATGAGACGAGTGAGATGTTGATTTATTGTCAAGAGTGACGAGAGGATTACTTATCAAGGAAGTAGTTGAAAGTCATACGGATAAAGTCATCTTGCAAAGAAACTGCAAGTAGATTTATCCTTACATATTATGTTAGGACAGGAAGTAGCATATAAAGCCTTATTATACAGCCTTTTAACTGCTGTATCTGGTATTCAACCAGTGTAATACCGCTTTAAGTATGCATCACAGTAGCATGCAGTAGTGACATCACAAAAGCTTGCAGAAATGACACAATGTTAGTGGCCATGTCACTAATGTAGCAGGCTTGCAATAATCTTAGTCTCTGACAACTGTTGGCAATTCAATGCAAGTGAGTGAAACAAAGAATACCAAACTTTTTTCCATCTAGTACAATTGTAAACAACATGTGAATGATTAGGTAAGAAACTTGCTTTTTCTCGTTTGAAACCAAATAATCCACTGGTTGAATAAAAAAAGTTATTACAAAGATGGTCTTTTAGTAAGCTCCATAACAAAGTACAAACCTTAACTGGCATGACATCGCCCACCACAAACAGATCATCAACACGAACATCCGGATCCTTACCCATCTGCAATATAGGCAATAGTGCACTATGAACATTCTTTGAAAAAAGATTTCTCTAAAATGTTTTAAAGACATTGGGGCATTCACTCATTCACTATAATACTGTAATTTATCTTTAAGTAAAAATGTTTTTAGAAAAATATAAAAATTTATTACAAATGATTCTCTCAGATTCCTCCATTTATCAGGGACCTAAAAGTTGTACCGGTAGTAATGAACTAAGTAACAATGTCGCACAACCCCTAAATCATATGTTAACAATTTTTTTACAGCAAGGGACATGAAATTCTTTCCAGACAACGGCTACTATGCTCATGTTTTTGCACCTAACCTCTGTTAGGGTTTAAAAGTGGGCCATGATATGCCTTTCTTTCATAACCTATCAGTGAAAATTTAAAATACAGATACACTGGCCTTTCTCTAACAAAATATTGAACCGAAATGCGTCTTTTATTGTGAAGGACTTAAGTCTTATCAACAGTTAATAATAATCAGTTTTACTTCAATTGCAACCAATCAGAATTCAGTCATTAAATCTAGAGAATTACTGATTGGGGGTCATGTTTAGTTGAAATTTTGAACCACAGAGTTGGAAGTCAGCTTTCAACCAATCAAAGATGAGCTTTTTTTGTATGCTGACGTTACGCTTACGTTGGTCTACCTTTTTCTAAAAAACTTTGTGATTATTTGACCTAATTAGCAGACTTCCTTTTGCACAAATGAATAGATAAACAACACACAAATATTCTTTCAACAGAGTATCTGCAGAGGATTGATGCTGCCATCATATTATTCACTGCGATACATTGGTAACAATTGGATTTCGTCATAGAGGTGCTCAAGAACGCAAAACCCCGGGATTCAAAGTGCTGGGCCAGCTCTCTTTTGATCGGGTGATGTCCGTTTCTCACAACAATGTTTAATTCTATAGATCTAATAAGGGATCTCTGGAGGCATAAAAATAAAGCTTATTTTAACAAGATTGGGACTCAGTATTTCTATCCCAGAAAGTGTTCCAATTCTAACAAAGCTTTCCAAGTGAGGTGAGGTGATATGGGGTTTAACAACGCTTTGAAGAGTATTTCCCTTATATCGCGGTTGCTAGTATTATTGCAGGGAGAAAGCCAGCAACACCATTGCGGCTATGCATTGCAGTGAAACCTGCGAGCATCAGCTAAAACTAGCAAACCATGGGTGGGACTGCGTGTAGAGGAGTTCCCTATAGCAGTCAAAGTTGCCGATCCCCTGACGGGATTTGAACTTGTATTCGCCCTCTTGATCCGAAACCGAACGCGCTTACCATGAAAAAAGTATCAAGTAACCTCTAGAGAGAGAGAGAAGGGACAACATAAAGACTACTATGTTAATGACATGTACACTGAACACATACTCACCACGTTGGGTTTAGCGTGGTGCTGATAATGCATGTGATTCCACCAATCGGGGGATGCGCCCTGCAACATTGATACACAAGATATAACAAAAATCAAACTCCATAATCTTACAAATTGACTTCAAGCAGTCTGCATGATGGATATCAGGCATAAGCATTAGCGATTCACGGATTTAGGTAAATTAGGCAAGGCATATTATGTATCATAGTTACTTCTTAAATCATTTTCTGTGCAAGAAGTAAGACACTACAAGATGAAATCACACAAAAGCTTATAGAGAAACATTTTGAACGATTACCACACAAATTACTATTTTGTACAAAGAACAAATTTAGTCGATTGAATGAATTTTACACTGAAAAAAAAATGTATTAAAATTCATTATCAAAAGAAAACATGCTTCTGGTATTTTCATCCATGCCAGCTCAAGGTAACAGAAACCTTTGATTCCCTTGATGGAACTGATATTTGTGAAAAAATATTGAATGATAAGTAAGGATACCTGTTAACCAGTAAAAAGCTCTTACATAACATACATGGCAATTGATATTGCCAGGAGGAGTTTGGAAATATAATTGTTGAAAATTCTGAAGATAAAGCATTGATATTGTTTTACGCAGTTTTGGAAATATTTGAGCATATACAAGTGTGATGATACCAGAAGCAAACAAGAAACTGATAAAAATAACATTAGAATCAAATAAGAGAATATCTCATTCACAAGGCGAGAAGACGTAAGCAGGACAGGTAAGAAACGAGGATTGAACAGAGACTATAAGCATGAGTATTGTTACAGAGGAGTCAACTCTACACTGATGGTCAAAAGTTATGCACCATAGTTGAAAGGAACCCATCTATCCGATATTGAACAGAGACTATAAGCATGAGTATTGTTACAGAGGAGTCAACTCTATACTGATGGTCAAAAGTTATGCACCATAGTTGAAAGGAACCCATCTATCCGATATTCATTGCCATTGAAATCGTAACATAGATATCACTGCTCCATAGGAACCATGTCAGGTGATTTTTTATTTCAGCGATCAATTCGACTAGAAAGCTGTCAGCACTGTCCATGAGATACACTCCAGTTACTTTGAAGTGGAAAATGAAAATATGTAATATGGAAAGAAAAAGTTAACATATTTTTTATATTCAGATATGAATGGTGCATAACTATTTACTATCAGTGTATCAAAACATAATATTGCTACAGAATTTAAAGTGATAGATAGAATATGTCCTTGCTCTTGTTCATGCCATAAGTTATCTCCCTTTGTATTACAAAATGCCTTATCTGATCTGAGTTTCCCACCTCTACAAATCATACGAGACAAAATACGTTCAAAAAGATCTACCAAAATAATGAAATTAGGCAAACAGCTTTGTCAACTTATATTTCACCGCAGTCAGTTTAGTTTAATTAATAAATGCATGATATGATGTCTGCTTTCAGCTTGCTTGAGTATGGATATTCCTCTTCATGAACACCTATCATCATGATTATTACTCATCCCTTGTTATATATATTTGCACGAGCCCAGGAAATATACTAGTAGATTAATCGTAAACTATGAGAAGCCAAATGGAGTGTTAATATTGCTACAAAAAGTATACTTGTATAATGACACCCAATATCCAACCTTTTGCAATTATTTTTAGAAATTGCCGCCTCTCAGCTTTTAATGGTTAATAGGTGAACCATGGGTCGTAGGTTAGTTAAAAATTCTTTTCAGAACAGCGTTCAAACTTGATAAAGAATATCATTGGGACTAACAGCACCTTAAATTTCATTTATCTATAGGTATCATTTTTTAAGAGATTGTAGCATCACCTTGGTAACAATTGTGTTTATTGAATTAAGGGCCATAAACACTTTACAATTTGTACATCTGATTCTGATCCGTACATAACTGTTATTTCTTACCAGGTCAAACACTGATTAAAGGCCAATAAATTTGGAAACAAGTATACTTTGGAAAACAGTTTCCTGACTGGATCACTTCAACCTCATAATAGTTGTAGTAGGGGCATAATAATCATTTAGTACAAATGTTAGTGTTATTGATATGGTCCAGCTAAACTCGTTTTAATAATTCAACACAATGACAACGACACAATAGCACACAAACATGCTACGACAAATCAGTATTCGAATAATCACCTGCCATCACATATCCTCGTTATCAAAATTTGACAACACATTAATACAGACAAAACACAAGGTTGGACAACACAAAGGTTAGTTTGGTGTGTACAGTGTTAGTTTGGTGAAAAGCTAACTTCTAAAAGCAACAGTGCACAAACGTGTTTCATCTTCCAATGCCAAATGACAAAACTTCGACTGTTAAACAATTAGCAGCTATAAAATCTGGAAAAATGTATTTGAATTAATCACTCTCTGGAAATTTATTAATTTTCAATTTTTTTGTTAAACTGTCTGAAAATTGTTTCATAGCCCAAACAAAATTATTTCCATTATGAGGGGCTTAGTCTCATTATTAATGAATTCGAATCCTTTGAACGGGAAAACGATAAGACTCAAAACTAGTTACCAAAACTGTCAAATTGATGAGACATCAAAATTTTATCGTTAGTTGAACTAATTTTTTATTTCATAATGCACAAAAAAATATTCGATTTCTTTTGGGACACTTAAAGGGTCACATGCAGTTTTAATACAACTATACAACTTGACACTTCCAGACAAACAGTGATATAAGTTCTTCAAACATCGGCCAAATTCCCCCTTAAGATCAACAGGTGAATCATTCAAGGTATTAAAATTGATTTCAATAATTGATAAATATACAGGAATGTTTCAGATAACACAACAAAAGACTGTCTCTTATGTTCATAATTTCAAAAGATGTGAAGTATGAGCAGATTTTACATATCTCTTGATCCAAATAATAATCAACTTTTTTCCTCCATTTCACAAGCTTGAAAGAGTTAATATCCATAGAGTTTCGGTTGAGTTTGGCCATGTCTGATCCCTATGTCTACCCAAACTTTTGGGTTACCTTTATAATTCCAATAGTTAGAATGTGTAGCAAATGGTTCCATTTCGATTTGGTAAATACTGATAAATGTCCAAAGTCATGTTGCAACCACCCAACTTGCGCCTGTAAAAAGAGCTAAGGACATTGCAGCTACAACAGTCACAATAGTGTATGGTTAGAGGAGTGCGTCTGCTTTGGCGGCCATTTTGAAAAATGTTTCAAGTTCCTTATATTGAGGCTGACCAAGGTCTTTTTGAAAAAATGTCTTTTGTTGTTTTTCTTATTTGTTTGTTTTGAAAAGCAGAGTCTACTCGTGGCTTATAATGATTTTTAAAATGAATTATTAAAGTGACTGCTTCAAAATGACAGCCACAACACGACGACTGCATACCACATCTGCCAACAACATTGCAGGTTAAATCAAACACTATTGTAATGATAATTTTACCTTAACAACCCCCATGGTAAAAATATGTAAAAGGTGGTCCAAATTGAAACGATTTTTAAAGACGGACACATGACCAAAGTCATGTTGCAACCATCCAACTTGAGCCTGAAAAAAACGCAGTTAAAGATTTTGCGGGTTTTTGTTTGACAAAGTATGTTTCAACAACATTATATCAATAATAATTCACTACAAATAAGTCAAAACAAACAATATACATTTGTATATCTGTTTGATAAATGATAACATGAATTGCTGCTAGTTCAAATAGTTTTATCCTTTACATAAATCATATTCAGCAGTTGAGACAAGCCATTGGTGTCTACTCCCTAATCCCCTCTAATTACAAATAATATAAAAATACATATTTTCTCACAAACAAAATAATGAAAACAATTAAAGTCAAGTATTTCATGAAACTCAACAGTATCAAAGACAACACTCGATGAAGTGAGTACCGACGTCTTTGCTAATACTCACCAAAAACCAAGTATCATTTGTTATCCTTCTGTGACAAAACTCAAGTTGATCAATATATAAAGAATTTTTTTTGTGATAGCTTTGACTACCTTTCTTTAAGATATATGTTTAACTATACCCTCTAGTTAAGAAAAGAAAAGTGATATTTGTCTATATTTAAGCATAATGAGGGTTTCCTTAAAATGTTTATATACTCCAAAATACAAAAATGTAGGCATTGTTAAAAAAAATCATATTGAGGAAAATCATTCAACAAAGAAAAAAATGCATCCTTTGAAACACTCTAATTATCAAACACACACAAAGCCCGACTTAACTCAAATTTGACTTCTAAATTTGGTAATTTCAGAGCTGACTTAAGTAACATAGCAAAAGTCATACACAAATTACAATAAGGGGAGGTAACAGTATCTGTATGTTTAAGCAGAAGATTGACATGTCCCAAGTTATGCAAATATACAATCAGGGGAGGTTACTGTACCTAGACTGTTTAAATGATTTAGGACGCTGTAATTGGCAACTTGAGGGACATTTTGAGTAACATATTCATAGTTATGCGCCTAGAACAATCAGGGGAGGTAACTGTACCTGGACTATTGTGTAGAAGACGAGGGAGAGACTGTAGGGGATCCAGCCAGTCCCGAAGTAGGCCATCACGGCCCAGGCCATGTACTCCAGCAAGATGATGTGGGCCAGGTGGATAACAAAAAACAGGTAGTTTGGCTTGAATAAGTTCTGTCAAAAAGACATAAAATAGTAAACAAGGGTTTGCAACTAAGATCATAATGTCACTACTGCTGATCGGTCAAGTAAGGCAGTTGTTTGTTATTACAAGCGCTTCGAGCATGACCTCATGAAGAAAAACGCTCTAAAAAAATGGACTATTTATTATTGGGTCAGAAGCAGAAGATGTAATTGATTTTATTCAATTTTGTACTAGGACTTCCGCAGTTGTAGGTAAATCTTCAATATGTCCGACTTGACCTACACATTATATTCTATCTTTATCATAACGAAGACCTAAGCCTGCATTAAACCCTAATCAAAGCCATCAACATATTGCAGACATTGGATACATTTCATGACATATCTTATTAAGAAGAAATACACTAGCTTATTACATAGTCTCTGCATTGCACATTGAGGCAGGGAACAATAAAACAAGTACTCAAATACAATCCCAAAGGTCATTGTCCTTAACAACTTTGAAAACCTGGTAGAGTCAAAGAACTAGAGTTGTATCAACATAATTTACAGTTTTGATCTTCAAACATTGCATAGCACTGACATAGCCATGGAAGACATTAATAAAATTTGCTATCCAAAAGAGAACAACAACATACCATAGACTCTGCGACAGACCGCAGTTCCTTGAAGTCTTTCTGCATTTCGCTCTGCTTCATTTCTCCATCCCTGACTGCTCCCAAGTGGATTGGCTTCAGGTACTTCTTTACATGGCTCAGGTCGTTGTGGAAGGCGCGGAAAGCTTCCTGTACAATAACCATAAGAGCATACTCGCTTTAAAAATTTGTTGTCACACAATTTGGAGGGGCATATCCTTTCATGTACCCATTTTGAAAGTCTGTTTATTTTATTGCAACAGAAATTACAGCAATTACCACACAAATATTTTGATTAATAGCTCCGACTTCCTAAAATCTATTGATAAGTTTTTAGTCCTTGCCAATTCCTATGTAATGCGATCAATAAGAGTAAAACAAGAATCTAGACTACATAGCCAGTTGCTAACATAGCTGCAAATAATGGTTTTGAATTGCACTGAAAAGTAGGGATATACACAACTCTTCTTAAATTTCACAGGCTCACCTAAATAAGGTTGTTAAATTAAGTTTTAAGAAGCATCATCTGTCAAAGATTTATATATTTGTTAAAACAGTTTTGAAGGGTTCATGGTTTAATGTGATAATCACATAGGTTACATGACCTAGAATATTTATCTTGTAACATACATTTTCTAACATGACATGGCAGAGTTAATCGAAGGGATTAATTATTTATAAAATTTTGGGATATTCTATTCATACACAAAATTTCTTTGAGTACTTTGATGTAGAATAAGTGAGAGAGCTTTTTGATTAATTCCTTTGTTACAGAAACAAAAGCAGAACATTCTTTAAGGACAAACACTCACAGTTGCATCCTGCCCCGCATAGTGGCTGATGACCTTGCTGCCCCCGGGGTGTCGTCTGGCCCAGCTTGTGATGTTGTAGACCTGGCCCTCTATTACCAGCCACTTGTCGTTGTACTGGTCGTGGTGTTTCACATCTTCCATCGAGAACTCGCGCACCTCGGTGACGCCATTTTGGGTGCCTTGTCCTCCTTTACCCATTGTATTTGTTACCCTGTCTTCTACTGCACTGTGGGTGTCAGAACTCTCTACAGTTCTGAAACAGAGAAAAAGGACTTGAAACCAACTTTACCCTTATCTGCTGTTTTAGAAATGAGGCCATATTTTGCATCAATTTCGTAAAAATTATTCGGTGGTCATTTTGAGCAAATCTGTTAATTGGCCACCTAATGGTTTGAGACTTATTGATTCTGCACCTGTGATATTTGTCACAAATTACTCAAGTCCTCAAATTA
This sequence comes from Phorcus lineatus, assembly GCA_921293015.1. NCBI lineage: Eukaryota > Metazoa > Mollusca > Gastropoda > Trochida > Trochidae > Phorcus > Phorcus lineatus. The sequence continues at coordinate 16,825,845 of OV121091.1, read as the reverse complement.
TTTGGACTTACTTTTCCCAAACCCATGATTTACCCTTTACCTGTTCAACCATTCTGAATATCATTGAAACAGGAATTACAATTATCAACCAGGGTAAAGGACAGCTTACATGGACAGTCCTATCAGGATATATTTTGTAGAAATGAAATTCAAGAGGACATTCCAGTTTATAGTTAAGTGTTATTGGTACATGATTATAACATAACCCAGTTAAAACATGTTACTGAGGGCAACATTTTGGTTGATTTAAATTAGAAAACTTGATAAATGAGAGCACACTCTCAAAGAAATAAAACAAGAATGAGAAGTCAAGCCATTCAATGATGTTGCAAGTGTTAAAGGCCTTGCTACAGCATTACATCGTTGATAAGTATTATCATAAATCTTTTGTCCATGTGTATATCTTACATCCATAGATATGGTTCATTTTTATAATGTTGTAAAGTTAACTTAAGTAGAGCCCCTTCTTTCATGTCCTTTTCCCTAAATCAAGATGGTGGACCAGATGTTGATACATCTGGCTCTTTAACATGGAAATTACTGCCTAAGCATGATAAGGGTTAATATCAAACTAGCACAGACATAACAAATATCCCACTATCTAAAGATTAAAATTTAATTAATCGAATCAATTTTGTTTTAGAAAAAAAATAAAATTCAAAATGAAAATGTTAAAGATTAAGACCTAAAACATTGATTTCAGTGACAATAATTTAACACAAACCAACCTAAGTTATATTTAAGAGTAACCGAGTTACAAGTGTACTAGCCTATGTTTATGACAGGATTGACAGAGTTTATATACACATCACCCCCTAAAACTATTACCAAACAGTGTAACAAGCTGATGATCAGATGCAGTGGGGTGATGTTTTCATTATTCATTTCATTATCTATGATAAGGTCACACCATGGTATACACACGTCTCTTGACCCTAATTGCTGATTGGGTGATGGGATTTTCCAGCCACACCCCTTGAACTTGTACAGAATTGAGTTCAGGTAATGTCATCAACATAATCATTTTCATCAACATCATATGAAAGGATAAGAGGAAATTTGGATTTAACTGTTCAAGTGAGAAGTTCATCGATGTCACTCTTCAATTAATGTAATATTTCAAAGATGAAATAATCCCTTCATTTACATTTCTTCCTGCAAACTTTGAAAATGAACAACAATCTCATTAAAACGTCCAAATTTCACATACCTGTACATTTCAGATGAAAAAAAAATAATTTCTTATTTGATTATCTTTTAAAGATTAATATGTTGGGTTAATTGATTGATGGCCCCAAAAAAGTGCAACTTTATAATATGGCTTAAGAGTAAAAATATTTGGTTTATCGCATGTTTGTTTCTAAGCATAGGGTCAGGAGTCTAATTATAGGACATCGATGATCAGCTGATAATGAGGCGAGTTCACCAACAGAAGCTGTTAACGTTAAGTAGTGTGATCATACTGATGTATGAAAAACAACCACGCTGATGACACAAGTATGATGAGTATTTGCTAATCATTCATTAGATAGGCTGTCACAGCAAACGTGCCTCCTCAACCTCATTACTGATAGCAAAGGTTACAATATCCAGATTTGGGCATTAAAAATCCTTTTTTTGCAATACTTGTCTCCTGCCTTATAGAGTGTTTCTTAAATCATTTGGTACCAAATTTTCACCTCTAAAGTTACCCCTAAACATAAAAATTGGTGTTTACATAAATTGATTATTTCGATCTTAATATTTCAACATTATTGAAGATAATCAGGTCTATACAAGGAGAGTTATTGCCTAAGCAGGATTTTTTGTAAAAATACCTGAAATGTATGACATGCATATAGAAGCAGATGAGTGAATGAGGACAAATTATATGGAATTACAACTCCTTAATGCAAGAATGTTATGCTTCAGTGAAGATAATGGTGTTAGTATCTCCACTGACATGTCGTCTTCTAGCAAAAAAGAAGTTGTAAATAAGTAGAACTAGTTTTTCCATTCATACCTGAAATGTATCCAGTCTATGCGTTTAACTTCAACAAAGGGAAGAAAACCGACACAATTTTTATCAACAATGTATAGATATCATCAAATTACTAAGAATAAAACTCCAGCCTTGAATGTAAAACCGGCCTCAAATACAAATCTAAGTATTTCATTGCATCGATAGAAAGCTAAAGTGAGTGCCTATATTATCATATGCCTTGAAACTCAAGTGACATAGTCCACAAATCATGAATGACCCATTTTGATTGTCTCCTATGCATACCAGTGTTTTCAAGTTAGACTTATTTCATCAAATGCTATATGATAAAAACTTAAAACTGAATGACAAGAAGACCAGAATGAGATTCCAGGTGTGGTGTCTTTTGTATTTGAAAATGTTAAATGTTAGTACCATGACAAAAGGTTAGGGGTATATTTGAGATAAATTTTTGCAAAAGTATATCTTTATACTTTTTCAGGTCGACCAAGGATTATCAAACAGACCCAGCAGGTGTGATGATATTAAACAACAATACGGGTACTTACAGAGAGTTGTATGTATACACGAGATGCAAGCTCAAAATAGCTCTCACTAGTCAAGTCAAATTCTCCTGTGCTTACCTCTGTTTTAATGAGAGCACTCTCTGAGATTCCTGCCAGATTCACACTGCAACACAAACCTGCCAAATTTCTGCCAATGAAAACACTCGTATCTTGCATGGAGAGCTTGTTTGTTTTCACAAAGGCAGATGCCATAATTCAATAGCAATTATATGCTACCTTGCTCTGTCAAGAAGTTTTTTTGTTAAAAGTTCGCAGTTGAAAAAATTCATGTTTTCCTGAAACTTATGGAACTTTGCAAATGATTACCGTTACATCTGAAATAGTGCCGCTGAGCGCACAACTAATTTTCACATCTGATCATGTTTTGCATATAAAGTCAAGCAAGAGTGAGTTATGGTTTATTGCATCTTGCTACATCAACGTAATAGAATCCACTGATCGAGCTCCTTCCATATACCCCTGATCTCCTTCGAGCAAAATCCCTCGTACAGCTGGCGAGGCTTGATGTTCGTGGCTGTGCTCGCCTGTTATTGTTTCAGCCAATGAAATGTCGTTATCTAAGGAGCTTGATGTACTCTTTTGCACTTAACGGAATTTTCTGGGTTGTGCCGCTGTTGCTGGATGCGTCGTCTCATTGGCTGGTTAAATAGCTAACGATACGAGGGATTAGGCCTAAAGGATATCAGGGTATATGAAAGGAGCTCGATCAGCGGATTCAAATAGAAGGAGGATGGGTTTATTGGCCCAAGATGTGCAATTTTATAGCCAATAAACGAGCTCTAGCCAAGAAACAGCTAAAATTAAGCCTAGTTGGCATCAAAGAATATGACTTGAACTACCTCTACGGGGAGAGAATGGAGTCTCCCTTGATATCAGAGCAATGAGTGAAAAACAACATCAGCAAATATATTGCATCAGATCAAAACAGCTTTGCCTATAAATTCTTGCTCACTACCACCCATATACATCATATTCATTTAAAGTCAAACTTGACAATTTTTCTTATAAATCACTTGTTAATCCTTTTTCTTCAACACAGAAAAACACTATGAATTTTTTGGGGGAAATGTCTGAAGGTATATAACCAGTCATGTTTTAAGTCATTCCATTTCATAAGTACCCATGTATTGCTCCTAGCTAAACATGAGCCAAGGCATAAAAACAATTCAACATTGCTGTAGTGTAAATGAAAGCTAAAAGAAAGTTAAAGTTAAGCAAAACAGGTATAGAAAGAGTTAAAATATCTATCTTTTTCTTGTTTGTGGTAAGCTTTGGTTAAGTTCTAACTGAGGGTTCCCGATAAGTTCTCCAAGTTTGTACAAAATGATGTAAGATGATTCCATATAACAATGTCAGTTTAGTTCGTGTCCAATTATCTAACTGTCTAAGCCATGTTGATTTAGCTGTTACCTGACAACAACTTAGAGATCAAACACCTACATAGACCATGCCAGCAGTACCTTTGTACACTAGCCATAACTACATATGAACATCTGAATAGGAGAAAAAGAAAGTCTAGAGGCAGTCGTTGACACTGCTTCCTTGACAACAACTTGTCAGATCAAACACTTATATCCACCATCTGAAGACTGGTAATAACTCAACGATTGAATTGGAGTAGGAACTGTATGTGCTCAACCATGAATAGCTCAAAGGTTTCACATCAACGATCGCCCTTATCATATCTGCCATCATTATTAACTCAGTGTAAACAAAAAAACATTAACAAGTTAGGACTCATCTTGGCATTAATTATGTATCATAAGTACAAACTGATTATTGACATAAACTCACCATAAACACTTTATGTAAAACCTCTCAAATTACTTAGCAAATGCATAAGCCTGCAATACATCAGTGGGTCAGGATTGATTAAACCTTTGAATAATCGCCTCCCTGAAACTTTGAACAAATGTGAAGATTTTATATTCAACTGTTCCTGCATGTAGGTCTATCTTCATCATCACAACATAACATGTGGAATATTCAAGAAGAATTTTTGATAACATGTTAAATTTAATTTTTAATCAATAATTAAAGATTGTAGACATTTTTGGCCTCAAGGTGAATAAATCTGTATGTCCTAAGTCACTGACTAATATAAAATGTTGTGTTTGCAACAAACAAACAAACAAACAGACATATGTCAAAAGGCTGCACTGGAAGGCAATGAATAAATCATTTCATATTTTGAGAGTTCTCATTCAAAATTAACAAAATTATTTCGTAACCATTGTGATTATGACTTAACAAAAAGAAAATCTGGTAAAACAATTAAACAAAAACATTAGGTAGAATTGATTAATGATCATCCTCGCCAATTTATTTGAAATGAAATCATTTTCTTACCCTCTATTTGGTATGTTTCAACAAGACACAAGCTGTTTGTTAAAGAAAAACTGACATTTACAAAACCCATCCATTAAATTCAACATGTGACGTCAATCACCTATCAACAGCAGCTATCCGTCACTAATCATTTAAATGACAAAAAAAACATTGTGAAATCTTACAAAAAGCAACATTTTCTGGTAAAGATGACATTGACCCGGTATCTGTTGAATCAACTCATACAAATATGGCTTAGAAAACAATTTATCATCCTACCTGACGAAGGACTTATCAATAATCATGAACTCTTTAACATCTTGATTATCACAATAAAGAAGTTGGTATAAAGAAAATCTTGTCTTTCTAAAGTACATCAATTCTAAATGTCCTTCAAAGCCAAGGAAAAGTTCAGTTTGTTGACAAAAACAGGCAGAGTTTTGTTTACAAATCATTCACAAGAAGAAGAACAGTTCTATACAATCACAAAGTGTTAAGAATTGTAAGCCCTGCCAGTAAATAGCTTATGAGACGCATATAAATAAACATTAAAGCAACATACATTAAGAGTAAAGGCAATTAAAAAGTGCTTTTCGTCTTCCTGGGTTAGTACGTTTCTCGTCCCATCACAAACGTTGCATATTCTGTCATTTAGTGGGGTGGGTGGCTTGGAGTATCTGCTGGTTTCATCGGCGAAGGGAGGTTTCCACACCTGAACTTTGACAGGATTCGGCGTTGATCTTTATATGTGACTGTCCGGACGTATACTTATGTTTGGTTCCGACTTGAATAATCTATAGGTTAGCAGTTAGGTTTATTGCGATGTTTATCACATGTTTATGACGAAAAAGATTAAAAAATATCCCCTAAGATTTTGTCCGATTCACTCAGGAAGAAGACATATAGCCCGTTTAAAATCAAACAGAGAAACAAACATTCATACCTTCAGCTCTTGTAAAGTTATTAGCATCAATGTGGTACCTGTACCTAACTGTAACTCATCCTACACCAGCTTGGTTAGGATTTAGGTTTCAATAATTGGTAGCTGAAATTTACTTCTACTTTTATCAAGCTCTTTATTTTAGAATATAACATATGAATTCTCTTTGTCATAACATTCTTCTATTTTAGTGTTTATAGTTGGAAGCAGAAAATTATTTCCACCAACATCAATGGATTCATTACGTTTTTCAAATTAACAAATAAATTAATTATTATTATCATAAGAATGCATTTAAATACATAATAATTGGTGATAGAAAATATGTTTACTATATAAAGGTTCATTAAATGTATTTTAGAAAATAAAATTTATTTTGGATAACAACCAATGACTTGAATCCAAATGTTTATTTTTCATAACAGTGTGTTATTCTACAGATAGTTTGACATTTACTCAAACTGTTATACCCATAACCATTAAAGTTTGGCTTTTTTTTACAAATAACCAATGAATTGATTTTTGATATTTATTTTCATAACAGTGTTATATAATATGTAATAAATGGTAAGAGAAATTAATTTCTACTTAACGAAAGCAAACTAGGGAAAAAGTGAGCATGGCTCACAAATACCCCAAACCGTGTATCCCAGACCAACTGAAATACTGGAAACGTCCCATAACTTTGACGTCCCCTAACTTAGACTACAAGCAGATGTCTAGAATCTGTTTGGATGGATCAGTTAAAATTTTATTTCAAAACACAGTTTAAAATACTGAAATTTACAACAAATAAACAATATATCACAATATCACTTGTAATATACAACTGAAACTCTTGGTCTGACAAATTCTGACCTTAAGAAATGACTAAGGACAAGATACCGAATTTGTAAAATATTCCAAAATTTACAAAATAGGTAAGAAGACATATACAAAATTTGACAAGAATCGGATAAAAAGTCTTCCTGTAATCAGTCAGTCGAATTATAATATCATGAAAGTGCAAAACATAGAAATCTTAATAATATACAAAAATTCACAAAACTGCTTGAAATCTAGCACTGCACACCTAATAGGAAAGGAGACATGTGCAAACTTTGAAAGGAATCGGTTAAATAGTCTTTCTGTAATCGGGTGAACAAATTTTGTTCTTAGGACATGACTAATTACAAAAATATAGAAACCTGCAAAACATAAAAAAAAAAATCACAAAACTGCTTGAAATGTGGCACTACATGCCTCCTATTAAAAAGGCGTACAAAATTTGAAAAGAGTCAGATGAATAGTTTTCCTGTTATCGATTGAACAAATTTTGTTCTTAGGACATGACTAATTACAAAAATATAGAAATCTGCAAAACATAAAATAAAATCATGAAAGTGCTTGAAATTTGGCACTACACCCCTCCTAATAGAGTAGAAGATGTTCAAAATTTGAAAAGAATCAGATGAATAGTCAGACAAGAAATGTCTTCAGACAGATGGACGGACGGAATCATTAGTAATACTACCAAAGATCAAGGGTATCATAAATCTGGTATTCTTATGCTCATAACATTTATAATGTTCATAGAATACATCAACTTAACTGTTGCCAAATAACCTTGATATGTTTTCTTACGTTTTATTTTAAGTTCAGACAAGTACAACATTTGTATATGGAGAAGAAACAAAAGTAAACTCAAATAAAGCACCATGTAAAACATAGTGTCAGGCACGTAGGACTCAAGTCAAGTTAAACTTGGATAGTACAAACTGAGATTACTGAATATAATTGAACATTACTTACATGTTTATCTATAGAACTATTCACAAGCGGTTCACTTTAAGTCTTTTGGACATTGAACCTCTTGCTTGTCTGTTTGTGTTCTCCCATAACAACGACCATGTACCATCATAATGTGGGGTGTAGTTGTAACACTGACTAACTCAACTTGTACTCATACCATTACTAAATATACATGCACACTATCATATTAGATTCATATAATTCTCTCCTCACAGACGTAGCTTCGTCATTAATTTCTATACAACCTCTGTCTTAATACGAAGGTTTCTTGATCTAGAAATGGAGAACGCTGATTGGATGCAATCAAAGTTGGTTGTGCAATCTGCAATGCCATTCAAAAGTTATCATTCAAATCGCCTATATTATATACCTTGGTCTTAAGACAGAGGTTCTATAGGAATTTATGACAAAGCTACCTCTGTTGGGAGAGAATGGATTCATATATAGGTTCTGATGAATTTACTCCTGAGTTCTGTATTAAATGAAATGTGGAAAGGAAAATTTGAGCTGTGGGTTTCCAGAACATTCTTTCTGGTACTATTTGGTAACTTATTCAAGGACCAACTTAAATCTGCTCCATCTCGTGAGATATTGTGGTATTGATTTAAGCACCTAGTCTCACAGAATAAAGTTGTGGACTTTTATTATATAATAAGCAATGAAATACTGGGATTAATCAGTGAAATAAACCTTGTATGTGGTCACAGTAGCGATATAATATATCGTCACTGGTGCAGAGCTCCAGATAAGCTTTTGGCTATGTGGGTATGATACCCAGATTTTTAGAACTGAGTTGGTATTTCAAATATCAAATGGGTATTCATACTTTTTGATACACACCAATTTTTTGAAATCTGAGTATTCATTTCATACGTAAAAAACTTTAAACATGTTATTAAATTCTAATCAAAAATAAAGCAAAGACAAGTTACATTCACGTGTTAACCTTATTTCCATTACCAAATTCTGAACATTAAGTTTCATCAACCTCCGTTTAACATTTTCTTTAAAGAGATATGGGAAAAGCCCATTTTCTTTTTGTAAATGATCAGTAATAACAGAAAATATTAGACGTGTGCAAAATGATGAAATTTCTTTTCAAAGGCAACTGATTGAAAACTTGTATGGCAAAACATCAGAGTATAGAGTCGGCATTGATATGTAATTGTTACCAATAATAAATTAATCTAAACGCGCTTGCGAATATACCTGACCGGATTTCTTTTTTACCAGCAACTCTCATTATTTTCTCTTGCATCATCTTCATAAAAAATGCCATCATTACATTCTACAACTACACCACATATATATTGAAAATACGTTCTCAATAAAAAAAAACATGTCAAATGACTATTTCTATGCGCTGGTCCTAACTTAACCTTTTTCGAGCCCTAAATCTCCACAAGCCAACACTGACGAAATGCCGTCGGGAAAATAAAGTAATCATGCTAGTTTCGTGTGCACATTCAAAGTAAGTAGGCCCCAATCTTGCATAAAACAAACGGTGTTAAACTCCTCATACAACGGGGAATTATCAGATCAGTTACCGTATTCGACTTAATAACCGCCCACTCCCCTATAAGCGCCCACCCACCACGTTTTTGAGTGAACAATATGCGTCCTGATTTAGCGCCCACCTATCAACATTGCTTACCTTGCATGCTGATTCATTGAGGAAGGTTTTTCAGTCTTGCAATAAGTCTTTTACTTCCACTAAAGTGAAGAATACAGGGTATTTCAAGACCCCCAGCCACCACCAAAATGATAAAACTTATAAAACCATATTGCAAAGACATGTGTATCGTAAGAAAACACTTTCAAGACTAAACTTGAGGACAATTTTTATCGTTTTAATTAGCGCCCCCTTTTACCAATTTTTTAAGCGCCCCAGGCGCTTATCACGTCGAATACGGTATATGCAAGTTTCAAATGGTGTTCGGAGTAGTAAGCGAAGCTGCTTTGCACAAAGCATTGCTCGGAGTAGATGTTTACGATGTAAAAAGACTGTTGAGATTTTCACGTAACTATTTTGATTTTTGTTAATGACACGATACGCATTATAATATTTATGTATTGGGTAAATACGCATTGCTAATTTTTGACAAGCGTAAACGTAGATTTTTAGTGATTTTCATTACGCAGACAATTTAATTTTCTTGCGTATTTTGACTTTCCTTCTGAGTAAAATACGCAAATACGCAGCTTATCTGGAGCTCTGCTGGTGACAGTAGCAATTTAATATATCGTCACTGCTGGTGAAGTTTCCAGGGCCTCTTTTGGAATTATAAAACTTCACAGATGTTGCAGGCTATATTTACACCGTGACAGATGTTGTCCCTTTCATGTTTTCTAGTATAATATTTACCAAAAATAAAGTTAAATACACTCATAACAAGTCTTGAAAAGAGTGTTATAACATGTAAATACAGATGTTTCCCCTTCCATGAATTCTAAAAGTTGTTTTAGAATGATGCTTCCAAAACAAATCCTATACTTAAAAGACGTAGTCAAATTAAGAATAAACCAAATTTAAAAAGGGCTCAAACTTGCAAAAGGCACATCTACCTGTAATGGAGAGGCAGTTTACCAACTTTGACGATTATCTGTCTAATAGTTTAAGAGTTATACTCCAGAAATGCAGACATAGACATTAAGATTATGTCTTCTGAACCTTTAGGACGAGATAAAGTTCCTTTGAATTCACCATCCATAATGGTTTGATACTTATTCAATTGCAAAACTGGTAGGATAATCATAATCAAAATAACCTTTCTTAAGACATGTCAAATATCTACCAGCTTGTCAATCTATGTTGACTTTCCTACCATATCGCCTTTCAAATATGCCTCCACATGAGATGTGTCCTGTCTGACAGTCCTGATACAATATTATACATATGGTGATGAGGTGAGGTTGTGGTTCTCTTCCAAGAGTATTTCATTTATGTCACGGCTGCTAGTATTACTGCAGGGAGAAAGCCCCCAGCACCATTGTTGCTATGCATTTCTGTGAAAACTGTGAGCATTGGCTGGAACTAGCAAGCCATGGATGATACTGTGCTGAAATTCTGTGTAGCATTGCAACCCAAACCTTACTGCGTGTAGAACAGTTCCCTTCAGAAGAGTTGCAGAGCCCCTAACGGAATTAGATCCCTAAACCTCCTGACCAGAAGCCGAAATTGCTAACCCCTGTCCTATGCCTACCCCAAAAGACTGGCGATGAGGTCAATACCTGTTTTTATTGACCCCAGGTAAACAATGTGACAGTAGACAAAGTATTGACCAAATACACCAGTCATAGCTTTATCATGTTTCGAATTTTGAAAAATAAAACAAAAAACTACAGTCACGAACAGTAATGTGGCCAGATGGTGCAAAACGGGGAGCAAATGATGTCATGATAACAATAGCATGATGTCAAGAAATGAAAGCTTGACGTCAAGATGCCTATTTTAGTAACTCTATTCAATATGACTTATGGTCCAACTGAATATGCTTTCTGTAGATTATCACATGACAACCTCTCAACCAATCAGATGTCTGATAGATAAGGTTTTCATAACAAAGATCATTATCACTCATTAATGACCACAAATTGTCTACAAAATTCAATTCAAGATGTTCAGAAGTGCTCTGTATATATATATAATATATGATCTATCATCCGTTAACAGTCTGTTTAAATTAATATGATTCACCATGTTGATATATAAACAATGATTGTCTGTATGATTACGTAGAACAAACTCTTATCAAATTAGTTGCACTTGCTAGAAGGCAAAGTACACAAACCTTCTGAGTTGTATGCGAGTTTATCTCAACTGAAAGGGCAAGTTGAGTCGACATAAATATTTGTGTTCGGTCAAGTATGTAAGAACCAGTAAAGCCAGTGAAAAAAGGTGAATGGAAGACGATATACTGCTCAAACCCACAAACAACATGCTGTCACTATCTGACAGCCATTGTCAGGCTTTCTTAAACCACCTGTTGAAATTGATCAAGGCAAACAATTATTCTATCATTGATATGTTTGCAATGTGTTCACGGATATACCATATTTCCTCTAATGGGTTGGATTATAAATTTAGAAGAAAACTGACTATCAAGGCCATTGACTGATCATCACTAACAGATCAAAAGGTTCACAAAGTTCAAAAACAAAATACAAAATGAGTCTTGAAATTTCTTTGGGCTGTGAGATATTTTGCAAGTACAATCCTTTATGTTGTTGACAAGCTCATGGTTTAACAGAAAATTCGTAACAGATTGATATACACACATGGAAATGAATTCATGTTGAACTTGTATAAGAGAGCAAAGCTTGTGATGACTTGTAACGTGCTCTTTGGTTTAACCCCCTGTGTGCCCTGTTCCTATTAGTATTGTTTATTGGAAGAGTAACAGGATATGACAAGATGGGAAAAGCACAGCCTGTTTTCATAGCTAGGCACAAACAGAGCAGCTTACAGCATTTCAAGGGTTAACGATCTTGCTCTACAGACTGAATGATCTCTTTGTTGTGACTGTCGTGAGGGAGGGGTCATTCAAGGTTCTCTGCTATAGTCCACTACAAGAATGTATGTTTATAAAAGCAAACACTAGCCAGTTATTCGGCTCACTTACCAATGTTCTTATTCATTTGCTATTGGCAACCAATTTTTTGATAACTTCTAACCCTCTACATACATCTGTGTAACTTAAACTTCAATAGTGAATTTTAATTTTATTCTTTTTTGGAAAGAATTTGACAAAAAATTCTTAATTATTTCAGTGAAAAAGTCTTCAACACAATTTTGACTATGAAGTACACGCTTTTATGGATATTCAACTTATTCATGAATATCTATAAAATTATGTACTTCAATACTACTACAACTCCTTGAATGCCACTAAAAGAGTCAATATTGACTATGCCCTGAAGCTGATTTTGTGATCACCATTATGAGTACTCAGTTTATAGTGGCGTAATCTCATTTTCTGACATTCGTATCAGTGTCATATAGCTGCATGTTACGCAAAAACCTAGTAATCCCGGTCAAAATAAACTTTAAAATCGTGTCAAAAAGAAAGACCCTGCATCAAAATCTTACTCTGAGTATGTGAAAAAATTTCACATCAGAACTTGCTGTATACCTGACATAAAAGATTCGGATGAAATCCTGAAGTCGATTGAGCTGACCACTTGTGTTCAAGGGTATTTGATAAACTAGACAAGATTATACAATAATAAGACTTAAGTAAGATTAATAAATTCTATAATGGTTTGAATGAGAATTAGGTGGATTTTCTTTATAACTGTGAAAACTAATCAACTGAGCAGATTTACTAAAGCCTATTCTGTACAAATCTCATCAATGGTAGAATTCTACTTGCATAATCACATCAAGGAAACCCTTCACATTCAGACTGAGAATTTCTCTGAATCCCTGATTAACTAGTTAAAATCAGATTATTCCCTTGAGTAAGAAGATGAGTTTTTGTCACTCTGCTTGGTGATGTACTGATCATATGCTCTCGGAAGAGAGTTGTCAGATTTCGGTCCACCATCTTACTTCTACTAATTTGTCAACAAAATGAAAACAATATATTATGTATAAAACTCATCAACAAGGCAAGGCTTTTTCATCCTTGCAGTTGGCCTTCTTTCTCAATCTTTTTGCTGTTGTTTTTAGTGAATGTGCTATTCTTTGTGAAATAGTTACATATTCTAGCAACCAAAAAATTACTCAATTACATGCTTCAAAATAATTGGGACATACACCTTTGAGTTTTGACAACAGGCCCTTTTAGAGCTTCATCATTAGTTTCAGAATTTTGAGTGGGCCATTCCCCTTTGTAGCAATGGTAAAATATTTAATTCTAATGGGCCATTCATTAATGTAATGATGTGCAAAATTGCCCAAGGCCCCTACCTTTCCCATTGCCTTATTAATGTATAAAAAGAAATATCTCCTTAAATTTGTTGCAAAAACAAATACACTGATAGGGCTCTCTATGCGTTGATTAATAAAATAAAGCTACTCAGCAACTGTCAGTGTTCAGTCAACCAGCAAGCACTCTTCTAAGAGTAGGCGAATGAAATTAGAATTTACTAACTTAGCTTTAGCCTATCTTGACCCTATCCCTTGGTGATGGGGGCTTCATGAAGTTATTCAACCAAAACTGTATCATTGATTATGATGATTTAAGAAATTTCAAACAAATCTTTTAATGCATCAAATTAACTTAAAGGTGAAAAAAAAATGTTCAAGTACCAAATGTTTTCTTTACATTTTACGACAGTTACAGAACCTTGATTAAAAGAATGGCATTTTTTTATACAATGGAAAATCAAAAGTAAACATGTTACCATTTATGATAAAGGAAAAGTTGCATTTTCCCAAAATTCCTGATTTATCTTATTGAATAACCTTAGTTCACATTTGTGTTTTTACACGTATTGGATCAATTTGTTTGTCAATGAATGCAAATAACACAAATAACAATGTAATTTTCATAAAATTGCTTCAGCTTTTTCATGGGCAACACAGCAACTGAAAACAATGTTAGCATTTGCCCTTTTGGCAAGTTAAAATTACAAATAATTTTGAAGAATTGTTTCTCTTATGTGAAAAAGATCATTAAAATACAAACAAAGTTTTGCCAGTGATGAGGAATTGAAAAAAGAGGTTTTTATATTATCAGACTTGTGGGTCTACAAATCTTTGTGTAATGGTCTTCAAACCAATGTCTCTCTTTAAATCATGTAAAATTGTGAAAAAGATATCTCTACTTCATTAGACCTGTAATACACACATTATCTTTAAAGATATTGCAGAAATTTATGTCATGGAAGTTTCTAGTACACTATCATACAAAGTGGTACATTATTTGATATTACATCTCAGTGTCTTGGATAACATTAGCATTACAATAACTGATATATATTTATCTTTTGACTAAATATCACATTATTTCCTAGGGAATTCATTAGTTGTTGCAAATTTTCTGAGTTAAAAAAAACCGTCAAGGTTTTCCCCCAGGGTTTGGGTGGGGCAAAAAATTAATCGGACTCGTTGATATTTAAACGATAATGTTGAAGGCATAAGTATACACCTTCACAATTGAAGTTTTCGTTATAAACATTCTTAAATCACCAATTACATACTGAAGATGTCATATCAGGTGGAATGGTAGGTCTTTGTATATGTCATTATGTAACATGTGAAACTAACGTGACGTGCCGGTGACTGACAACAAAACTAAAAGACGAGGTGGAACTTGGATATCTCTTTTTGGTATTTTTCCGCTGACATTGCAGAAATATTCAAACGAAAGGTCAATGTTATGAGAAGGCTAACATGTCGATTAAGACAAACGCTTTGAAGAAAAAAAGCATGATTTGCAATTCAACTCACCTACTAATTTGACATCACCGGCACTTGGCTATTGACTTTACTTGTCTGGATTACCGGCCTTGTTTCCATGGGCCACACACTGTATGTGTAACAGCGTAAGATCGGTCAGCCGGTATGAATAGAAGAAAATACTCAATAAGGGCCAGGGATTTTTTCGCAGGTCAGACGAGAACGGCAGCCAATCAGCGCTTAGAGGGCTTCCCATGCCTCACCTCACCATACTACCGCCGTTTGGATTATGTTTCCCTGACGACGTATAAAATAATATTTGGTTCTTTCTGTCATTAACGAGACACACATGGTCATTGTAAATGTTTGATTACAGTTTGAATTTTACCCCTTTTACAATCATGGAGCTATACATGTAGCCACGTGAATTAAGGTACTGCGCAGAGGCCTTCTCCAACACGTGGCTTGATCCGACGCTAAATCAATAAACAATAGATATACTAGTATATAATCTGCTAGTTCAAATTATTGTAACGTAAATGGTCAATTTAGATAACACGATACTCATAAACTATTATAATTGAAATACAACACACGTGGTAATTAAAGATCACTTATCCAGCATATATATAGCTATATAGTTATTATTTTCAGCAGGGCTATACGTATGTACAACAGCAACATGTGGTAAGCCTACGAATTAATAAAGTTTATGGGAACGGAAGGATAAACACATTTTTGCTTTCCTTGGATTAAATCAGTTGAATATTTTCTTCTTTTTTTTTGGTGACTAGATACAAATTACGATCCACATGAATTTGTTTTTTGTTAATGACACCAATGACTCATTAATGACGTAACACTGCGGTGGCGGATGAATTTTGAAAGAGGATGGGGACTGCCTATTATTGACGGGGGTGGAGGGGAGACGTGAGGGGAGGGGAGGGGGAGGGTTAACGTGTGACTATTTGAATTAACCTCCTCCGCACAAACTGAATCGTATTTTTGAATTTTATTACGTAGTAAATTATACCAGAGATTTACACATTTCAATTCATACGCCAAGAGAATACGTTTTTATTTCTTACTAGTCTTAATCAGTCCTAAATGTAGAACTCGGATCACAATAAAGGCACTGTTGCACGTTTTTACGGTTAAAATTGGCTATTTTAAGGTTTACGAGAACTTATGTATTCACTTAAACTTTCTATCGATGCAATGAAATACTTAACACCCTTTACAATTGACCTGCAATCAACAACGAAAACGTTAAGACAGCCGCTGTAGGCTTGGAAGTAAATCGTCCTTTCATCATGGATGATAATTTCCCCTCAGATAATTTCATTGTGTATATATAATTATACTTGACAAAAATAATTAGAAAATATGATTATTTTGAAGTTATGATTATGATATGATTTTAATAGACCACATAATGAAATATCAATCATAACAATCTTAACATCTTAGTTTGTTCGGTATAAATTAACAGCAACACATCCATTTTGTCTTCAATTACTTCTCTTCCTTTCCTTTGCTAAAAAGCAATATTTTTCAATTATAAACCATTTTCCGCCATTCTCAATGACTTGCTAAGTAATCTGAGGCATTTCTCCAACTTTTCTGTGGTTGCTATCAAGGCTGCTGCGACGGATCTCGATAGTCCAATGATGTGACCCCTCTAGCTTGACATCGTCTTATCATGCATGCTGCCAATGACGCGCTGAATTTGCTGCTGTTGGAAACGGTTCCTTTCCTGCACGAGTTTCCGAGTTCCTGTTTGGCAATTGGTTGAACCACACGGTTTAACAATGCTTTATGAGAAGGTTCCACACATGTTCTATTGGATGGTGAACGAGCAGGCAACTCCATTCGCTCAATTGATACAATTTGATATTTAAATGTTTCCCAACCCTTGCTCGATGAGGACCGGCAATGTCGTTCATAAGGATGAGGTTATCGTAGATAGCGTCAGCGTAAGATTCTGCGTTGACATATTCGAACACTTGGTCGTCTCGCGTGAAAACCATCATCTTTCCCCGCATGACTTTAAGTTACACCAGTGTCTATCACTGGCTAATTCAAACCTGCTGCCAACCCATCAAAATGAGTGTTTCGAGTGCAGCATCCTCTTTGGCGAAAAGTTCTAACATGATTTCTCATTGGATACGTCGCAGCAGCCTGGATGACTAGTAAAACATGGAGGTAGCGAGTATAAGCAATGCTTGGGAAGGTGGAAAACCGTTCTCGTGCAGTCGTCTACGCGCAACAGTTTGTGTAGAAATGTTGACCCCCTACACGTGGTACGGGGATCAGATGTCAGTTGGGTGGCATTTCTAGTGTTGTTGCACGTGGCATTGTTGGTGTGTCGACCGTTTGCAACATTACACTCCTCTAGACAATTCTTCAGTGGTCAAATATCGCCTACGACGTCATGAATTTACCCTTTCGGCTAAATGAAAGTTCAGGCTTGCTGCAAATTTCTACGGACACTTAGCAAACGGCCTTACCATACAGATATCAAGTTCATGATGCACGTGCTTTCCAGATAAATGGTGTGAACGACTGATTCAGACTCAGTGTGTTTGTCAGACATGTCTATTCATATTTCCATTAAAATTAATCTGTTTAAATGAATAGGGTCACATGATCATTGGCAAAAACGAACAGTTCAGTTAAGAAAAAACATACAACATAAATTTTGGTCTAACTCTTCAAAGGAGATGTTGTTAGATCTGAATCGATAAAATCAACAATCTCAGTACCACCTTTTGTCAAACCATGTGGGATAAAAGGTTCCTCATATGTTCCGCGAATAATTTGGCTGTTATTTCAGTGAAAACTAATTTTCAAAAAAGAAAATACGATATGGCCAAACATCATGGGTTTAAACACCACAAACATGTCTTGCCTTGATTGGCTTGTGAGGCACAGTACGTGTAGTTAATTCTTTTGAATACTTGGAGTCTCCTCTGAGGACATCCTCAGAATCTCAGTACAGTGATGACATCAACTCACCTGCTGACTGGACGGTGTTTTGCATTCTTTTGGGTTGGTGATGTTACATGCCACATCGATGGACCAATGTTTCATCCATCGTTACAATTCGTTTACAGGAAAAATTCAGGATCGGCTTCGGATTAGACTGAATTCGTGTTTGGCAAATTCTTGTTTGTCTTGGACACGTTTGATCAGGTCTCAAGACATTTGGCACCAATCGTGCTGTAACACGTTTCGTTGCTAATAAAATGACTTCGCTCCTAGATTATGCCCACAAATCAAGCTATGCATCTCCGTTAACTCATTCATTCACTCTGTTCATTCATCATCAGATCATGTCTATTCATATGTATTATTTACAGAAGCATGTGATGACTGAAGTTTGAATCTAAAACTATATATATTGAGACTTTACTTCAGAACTGCACATTAAAGAGCCACTCCGTGATTTTCATAATATATTATTTACCTTTGATACGAATCTAAATGTCATATGTGGTGATATAAAATCAAAACATCTTAACTTTTCATGTACAAAAAACATTGATAAGGATGATTATTTAACCAATGTTGTTACTCCAACCTTGAGTGACCAGTTGTGAGAAACATTGGAAAAAGAAATAGACATAGATGAAGTTTCACATGCAGTTAAAAACATGAAGAATAATAAAAGCCCAGGAATAGACGGATTTCCTATAGACTTTTTTAAGTTCTTCTGGAAAGAACTCAAGGTCTGGATTTTTAGATTTATCAAAGATGTTTCTAGAAGCAATAAGATGTCTCTTACTATGAAGAGAGGTGTTATTACTTGTATTCCTAAGGCAAATAAGGATAGTACTTTATTAAAGAACTGGAGACAAATTACCTTATTAAATTCTTTGTATAAAATAATTAGTTCATGCATCTCAAACCGGTTAAAAACAACCTTAGATTCCCTAATTCATAATAACCAGACTGGATTTATTCCAGGAAGAACACCGAGTGAAAATACAAGATTACTATATGATCTTATGTTTGAAACTAAGAAAAGGGATATTCCTGGTTTGTTGATTTTAATTGACTTTGAAAAAGCTTTTGACACTGTTTCAAAGGATTTCATAAATTCGGTCTTATTAAAATTTGGATTTGGTCCTGAGATTATCCGCTGGATTAATCTTCTAACTTATGAAACATCTTCATGTGTGATACAGAATGGATATCTCTCTGAATTCTTTCCTAATGAAAGGGGCTGTAGGCAAGGTGACCCCATATCACCATACCTCTTTCTCTTTGTAGCTGAAATCCTTGGATGTATGATAAGACAAAATGAAGATATAAAAGGTATTGTTATTGATGATGAAGAATATAAATTAGAACAATATGCTGATGATACTGAATTATTTTTGGATGGAACAGATGAAAGTTTATATGCTGCTATTGAAACTATTAATATATTTTATGATATGTCAGGACTAAGGATAAATTTAGACAAGACTAAAGCAAGGTGTGGGGCGGCGTATTCCACGGTAGAAATGTGCGGGTGTATGGCTGAGATCAATACTCCGGATCCACTAAAGGATGCCAGGATGGCGGACTAATTAAAAAATTAGTTAGAATAAGAATAGGGGGGTGCCATCCAAACGAAGACATGACTCAGGGGTTGCTTCATAGGTTTAATTGTTACGTTTCGGGAGGCTTGCGCCTCCCTTCATCAGACAAATTATACAGAGATATTGAGGTACTAAGGTACTAAAATGCGGTAAACAGTATTTTATATACAAACAGTTCATGTGGAGGTAAATTTGAAAAAATTAAAATATTTGAGATAAATGAAAGAGTTATGTTTTGTTTTCAAAAGAGGTAAGTATGTACTAGAAGCAAAGTTAAAATGATATAATACACAACATTAGATATAGCATGCGGTAGACATACATATATACATACAATAGTTATAGCATGCAGTATTAACATTTACACATTTGTATAGAATATAGCATGCGGTAGACATATGCAACATACATAAAATATAAACATATTTACAATGTGGAAGTTTGAGAATAACAGGATAAATGCGGTATCATGGGGTAGATTTAGATACAGGGTAGATGAGGTTAGAATTATGTTCATGCGACTGTGGATGAGGCTGTCCTTGATACTGGGGGGTCTTCTGTATGCAATTCGGATTCCATGTAGAGTGATGTGGCGGGTATCTGGGTCACCTTCTAGGATGTTAGTATACTTCAAGAGGATACTGCGGATGTCAATATTGTGATTGAAGCATGTGATGTAGGTGATGGCCTTGTCCCTTGTACGTTGGCGGTACTTCAAGAGAGTTTGGCGGTCTTGATCTTTGGCCTTGTTGATGGCGGTATCCAGTAGTTTAGGGGGGTATCCCCGACGGAGGAAGTGGTGACGGAGGTTTTTTAAGGCTTGATTGAGGTCGTGTTCGTTGTTGCAAATCTTGCGGCAGCGTAGCGCTTGACCGGGGGCCGGCGGAACCGGCGGGGCATCCTCGAGCTTGCGGGTTCTTCTATCTTTGAGGGAGTCTTTTGTTTGTTCTTTGATGCGGCTGAGGAGGTTATCAATGTGATCACGTTCTTCTTCGTTGGCGGGTTTGAGGACACTGTTCAGCTGTGTGATGTCAGTGGCTAATTTTTCCATGTGTTTTGTTCAAAAGGTGTGTAGGAGGTTCATCAGTTTTCTGCTGAAGTCCAAGTGGGCGGCTTCCCAATCCAGACTGAAAGTGGTGTCGATGGTGGGGATCTGGGCTTTGACACGGGGATGAAGACCTTTAGGGGATAAAGTCTCTTTCCATGGCATCCTTCAAAAAGGCGACGTGATGGGCGGCGCGGGTGTGGAGAATGGTGATCTTCCTCAGGGTGCGATATGTGGCCACATTCGTATCTGTAATTCTCAAACTTCTATTGGGGTCCGTTTCACGGGCGGGGTCCATGTTGGTACGAGATCGTTTACGGTTTGGCGGGTTGGACATGTCGGCGGTTTCACAGGTGACCCCCAGAGGGGTGCTTAGGTGCAAGTTGGCGGGAGGAACGTCAGGTCCACGCTAGGGTGGTAATTACAGGTGTGGGGCGGCGTATTCCACGGTAGAAATGTGCGGGTGTATGGCTGAGATCAATACTCCGGATCCACTAAAGGATGCCAGGATGGCGGACTAATTAAAAAATTAGTTAGAATAAGAATAGGGGGGTGCCATCCAAACGAAGACATGACTCAGGGGTTGCTTCATAGGTTTAATTGTTACGTTTCGGGAGGCTTGCGCCTCCCTTCATCAGACAAATTATACAGAGATATTGAGGTACTAAGGTACTAAAATGCGGTAAACAGTATTTTATATACAAACAGTTCATGTGGAGGTAAATTTGAAAAAATTAAAATATTTGAGATAAATGAAAGAGTTATGTTTTGTTTTCAAAAGAGGTAAGTATGTACTAGAAGCAAAGTTAAAATGATATAATACACAACATTAGATATAGCATGCGGTAGACATACATATATACATACAATAGTTATAGCATGCAGTATTAACATTTACACATTTGTATAGAATATAGCATGCGGTAGACATATGCAACATACATAAAATATAAACATATTTACAATGTGGAAGTTTGAGAATAACAGGATAAATGCGGTATCATGGGGTAGATTTAGATACAGGGTAGATGAGGTTAGAATTATGTTCATGCGACTGTGGATGAGGCTGTCCTTGATACTGGGGGGTCTTCTGTATGCAATTCGGATTCCATGTAGAGTGATGTGGCGGGTATCTGGGTCACCTTCTAGGATGTTAGTATACTTCAAGAGGATACTGCGGATGTCAATATTGTGATTGAAGCATGTGATGTAGGTGATGGCCTTGTCCCTTGTACGTTGGCGGTACTTCAAGAGAGTTTGGCGGTCTTGATCTTTGGCCTTGTTGATGGCGGTATCCAGTAGTTTAGGGGGGTATCCCCGACGGAGGAAGTGGTGACGGAGGTTTTTTAAGGCTTGATTGAGGTCGTGTTCGTTGTTGCAAATCTTGCGGCAGCGTAGCGCTTGACCGGGGGCCGGCGGAACCGGCGGGGCATCCTCGAGCTTGCGGGTTCTTCTATCTTTGAGGGAGTCTTTTGTTTGTTCTTTGATGCGGCTGAGGAGGTTATCAATGTGATCACGTTCTTCTTCGTTGGCGGGTTTGAGGACACTGTTCAGCTGTGTGATGTCAGTGGCTAATTTTTCCATGTGTTTTGTTCAAAAGGTGTGTAGGAGGTTCATCAGTTTTCTGCTGAAGTCCAAGTGGGCGGCTTCCCAATCCAGACTGAAAGTGGTGTCGATGGTGGGGATCTGGGCTTTGACACGGGGATGAAGACCTTTAGGGGATAAAGTCTCTTTCCATGGCATCCTTCAAAAAGGCGACGTGATGGGCGGCGCGGGTGTGGAGAATGGTGATCTTCCTCAGGGTGCGATATGTGGCCACATTCGTATCTGTAATTCTCAAACTTCTATTGGGGTCCGTTTCACGGGCGGGGTCCATGTTGGTACGAGATCGTTTACGGTTTGGCGATCTCGTACCAACATGGACCCCGCCCGTGAAACGGACCCCAATAGAAGTTTGAGAATTACAGATACGAATGTGGCCACATATCGCACCCTGAGGAAGATCACCATTCTCCACACCCGCGCCGCCCATCACGTCGCCTTTTTGAAGGATGCCATGGAAAGAGACTTTATCCCCTAAAGGTCTTCATCCCCGTGTCAAAGCCCAGATCCCCACCATCGACACCACTTTCAGTCTGGATTGGGAAGCCGCCCACTTGGACTTCAGCAGAAAACTGATGAACCTCCTACACACCTTTTGAACAAAACACATGGAAAAATTAGCCACTGACATCACACAGCTGAACAGTGTCCTCAAACCCGCCAACGAAGAAGAACGTGATCACATTGATAACCTCCTCAGCCGCATCAAAGAACAAACAAAAGACTCCCTCAAAGATAGAAGAACCCGCAAGCTCGAGGATGCCCCGCCGGTTCCGCCGGCCCCCGGTCAAGCGCTACGCTGCCGCAAGATTTGCAACAACGAACACGACCTCAATCAAGCCTTAAAAAACCTCCGTCACCACTTCCTCCGTCGGGGATACCCCCCTAAACTACTGGATACCGCCATCAACAAGGCCAAAGATCAAGACCGCCAAACTCTCTTGAAGTACCGCCAACGTACAA
This sequence comes from Phorcus lineatus, assembly GCA_921293015.1. Lineage (NCBI taxonomy): Eukaryota > Metazoa > Mollusca > Gastropoda > Trochida > Trochidae > Phorcus > Phorcus lineatus. Next base: position 16,802,695 of record OV121091.1, on the reverse strand, counting down.
GGGACAAGGCCATCACCTACATCACATGCTTCAATCACAATATTGACATCCGCAGTATCCTCTTGAAGTATACTAACATCCTAGAAGGTGACCCAGATACCCGCCACATCACTCTACATGGAATCCGAATTGCATACAGAAGACCCCCCAGTATCAAGGACAGCCTCATCCACAGTCGCATGAACATAATTCTAACCTCATCTACCCTGTATCTAAATCTACCCCATGATACCGCATTTATCCTGTTATTCTCAAACTTCCACATTGTAAATATGTTTATATTTTATGTATGTTGCATATGTCTACCGCATGCTATATTCTATACAAATGTGTAAATGTTAATACTGCATGCTATAACTATTGTATGTATATATGTATGTCTACCGCATGCTATATCTAATGTTGTGTATTATATCATTTTAACTTTGCTTCTAGTACATACTTACCTCTTTTGAAAACAAAACATAACTCTTTCATTTATCTCAAATATTTTAATTTTTTCAAATTTACCTCCACATGAACTGTTTGTATATAAAATACTGTTTACCGCATTTTAGTACCTTAGTACCTCAATATCTCTGTATAATTTGTCTGATGAAGGGAGGCGCAAGCCTCCCGAAACGTAACAATTAAACCTATGAAGCAACCCCTGAGTCATGTCTTCGTTTGGATGGCACCCCCCTATTCTTATTCTAACTAATTTTTTAATTAGTCCGCCATCCTGGCATCCTTTAGTGGATCCGGAGTATTGATCTCAGCCATACACCCGCACATTTCTACCGTGGAATACGCCGCCCCACACCTGTAATTACCACCCTAGCGTGGACCTGACGTTCCTCCCGCCAACTTGCACCTAAGCACCCCTCTGGGGGTCACCTGTGAAACCGCCGACATGTCCAACCCGCCAAACCGTAAACGATCTCGTACCAACATGGACCCCGCCCGTGAAACGGACCCCAATAGAAGTTTGAGAATTACAGATACGAATGTGGCCACATATCGCACCCTGAGGAAGATCACCATTCTCCACACCCGCGCCGCCCATCACGTCGCCTTTTTGAAGGATGCCATGGAAAGAGACTTTATCCCCTAAAGGTCTTCATCCCCGTGTCAAAGCCCAGATCCCCACCATCGACACCACTTTCAGTCTGGATTGGGAAGCCGCCCACTTGGACTTCAGCAGAAAACTGATGAACCTCCTACACACCTTTTGAACAAAACACATGGAAAAATTAGCCACTGACATCACACAGCTGAACAGTGTCCTCAAACCCGCCAACGAAGAAGAACGTGATCACATTGATAACCTCCTCAGCCGCATCAAAGAACAAACAAAAGACTCCCTCAAAGATAGAAGAACCCGCAAGCTCGAGGATGCCCCGCCGGTTCCGCCGGCCCCCGGTCAAGCGCTACGCTGCCGCAAGATTTGCAACAACGAACACGACCTCAATCAAGCCTTAAAAAACCTCCGTCACCACTTCCTCCGTCGGGGATACCCCCCTAAACTACTGGATACCGCCATCAACAAGGCCAAAGATCAAGACCGCCAAACTCTCTTGAAGTACCGCCAACGTACAAGGGACAAGGCCATCACCTACATCACATGCTTCAATCACAATATTGACATCCGCAGTATCCTCTTGAAGTATACTAACATCCTAGAAGGTGACCCAGATACCCGCCACATCACTCTACATGGAATCCGAATTGCATACAGAAGACCCCCCAGTATCAAGGACAGCCTCATCCACAGTCGCATGAACATAATTCTAACCTCATCTACCCTGTATCTAAATCTACCCCATGATACCGCATTTATCCTGTTATTCTCAAACTTCCACATTGTAAATATGTTTATATTTTATGTATGTTGCATATGTCTACCGCATGCTATATTCTATACAAATGTGTAAATGTTAATACTGCATGCTATAACTATTGTATGTATATATGTATGTCTACCGCATGCTATATCTAATGTTGTGTATTATATCATTTTAACTTTGCTTCTAGTACATACTTACCTCTTTTGAAAACAAAACATAACTCTTTCATTTATCTCAAATATTTTAATTTTTTCAAATTTACCTCCACATGAACTGTTTGTATATAAAATACTGTTTACCGCATTTTAGTACCTTAGTACCTCAATATCTCTGTATAATTTGTCTGATGAAGGGAGGCGCAAGCCTCCCGAAACGTAACAATTAAACCTATGAAGCAACCCCTGAGTCATGTCTTCGTTTGGATGGCACCCCCCTATTCTAAGACTAAAGCAATTTGGATTGGCGCTAAGGCAAAAAGTAGGGATATTATTTGTCAAGAATTAGATATAGAATGGCAAAGAAATGAATTTGAAGTATTGGGAATTAAATTCACTCCTGATTTGAATGACCTTTGGGTTATCAACACGAGAAAAAGACTAGAAGAAATTAAAAGATTACTAGCAACATGGAGAAAAAGACATTTGACATTAATTGGAAAGATTACTGTTATTAAAACATTAGCTTTTTCAAAACTAGTTCATATTTTTAATAGCTTACCTAATCCCCCTGATGGATTTTTGACCTCTCTTGAAAGAATATTTTTCAAATTCATTTGGAATGACAAAAATGACAAAATTAAACGAAACATATTAAAAAAGGATTATGCAGAAGGGGGTTTACGTATGGTTGACATCAAGACTTTTGTTAATGCAATGAAACTGTCAACACTTAAAGGCTATTTAAGAAAGCCAAATAGTAATAATCCATGCAACTTTCCACTGAATGACATATTGAAATATGGAGCTAATTTTCAAAATATTGTACAAATTGACAATCCTTATTGGTAAGATGTATTACTGGCATGGAAATTATATTGTGAAAAAAAGATCATAAATTCAGATAATGTACAGGAAATACTAGCCCAACCCTTGTGGCCAAACAATAATTTCAAAAATCCAAATCACTACATTAGACACTGGGCTGAAAAGGGAATTTTGCGAATTAATGATCTTTGTAATGAAAATGGATTTATGTCCTTTGAAGAGTTGAAGATAAAATATGATGTAAGAGGTACCTTTTTAGATCTTGAATATGTTTTATATAACTTTCCTAAATTATGGAAAATGACTTAAAAATTATAGACATATACATACCACAGATCTGGGTAAAACCTGTCTCCATGTTGACTTTGCTACTTTAAGAAAAGGTTCAAGACTGTTTTATGATATACTCCTGTCTGACAATATTAAACCTCATGTGTGCCAAAAATGGGAAATTTTATTCAATGATGTTGATTTTGATTGGCATATGATTTGAAAGATGTTAAACTATTTGATTTTCAGTTTAAATTTTTGCACAGAATTATTTACACAAAAAAAGAGCTTTTGAAAATGAAACTGGTTGATAATGCAATATGTAACTTTTGCAATGTTGATAATGAAACTTTATGTCATGTATATTGGGAATGTCCTGTAACCCAATCCTTTTGGAAAGAGGTTAAAAATTGGATTACCCAAAACGGTATTTTACAGACTTTTGATTTAACAAAATCCTTGGTTTGGTTTGGATTCAATGGAAATAACCCATTGCTAGTTCATATCCTTTTTTCAGCTAAAAGATATATTTATATTTCAACATTGAAGAAATTAAATCCAAACTTAAAATCTTTTATCAAAATTCTGAAAGATATTTACACTGTTGAAAAATTCATATCCAAAAGAAATGATAATTTTGCTCAATTTACAGATAAGTGGTTACCGCTATTCCCAATATTTGACCTATAATCATTCCTAAGGTCTGTCCATATCTTTGCCATATCTCTTTCACATATTAATTCATCCTACTATTTATATAATGTACTAAGCCTATAATATATCACCTACAATTTACACATGTAATTTATATGAATATTATAATAGTATACAATGTATCAAACTATGGAATCAATAAAAAAAAAACAAAAACAAAAACAACATATATATGATAAATACTGGTTTTCCATGAAAATCTAAATACAGCCATATAAATGCACAGAGGTGTAGGTATTAGTGAACGCCACCGGTGGAGATATCACGTCCAGTATACGTGGATACTAGTTACATAACCTAACAAACACTTTCAACTCTTAACAGCCCTCCTGGCTGTTTTAGATCATACTTGCGACGTTCTATCTTCATATTGTCAATGTAAAAATCCAATAAGCTTTAAAATGTATCTTTTTGGTAACAGTCTATACTTCGTGATCAAATGACACCATTGATTAAGTTTGGCATATATGACTCTAACAACTCACGGAGTGTCTCTTTAAGCTTTGTATTCTGCACTCAAAGGCCAAGTTTAACAGTAAGCAGCGGATATAATATGCCTGACAATATGCCTGACGAAGTTAGATTTCTGAGCTGATGGGTATTCTAATAAAAATTTTGGTGAAATTTTGTGTCCAGACTAGTTAGCTAATGGGGCTTCTGATTTATACATTTGGTGACCCAGTGGCCCCTAAAAAAAGAGCCTCGCCCTATATAAGCTATTTTCATCTCCTTCAGGTGCAAATGACCTATAAACATGAAACCTTGTGTGCAGAGTCCTTAGCTGATAGGTATTCCAATTTATAGGTAATAAGGTCCCTTGGGACAACACCCTGAACACCTATTTTCATCTTCTCCAGAAGCAAAATGCCTAGAAAGCTAAAACCTTGTGTACAGACGCCTAATTTTATGGAATCATAATTTATAGATTTTGTAGCCATATGCAAAGTAGATCATTGATAGCCTGCTGAGCTACAGAGCCAATGGCTCTTTGTTTGACTATCGAAGTCTGGTCTTGTTCTTTATTTTTGTATCACCATGTTCATGGTTGTTTTCAACTCATTTTAACAGTATATAATAAATATTACAAATCAAATGAAAAAACGTTGAATTATATCAGTCTCTAAAAAAGAAGTTACAGCCTGCTGTTTGGATTGATTCCGTCCAGTAAAGCATTAAATGGTGAACTTGCAAAAATAAAGGTCAATTTACAGGTTATAGGGGGCAGGTACTTGTAACTGACATTTAAAAAATTGTCGGAAATGCTTGTTTTCTCCAAGCACTGAAGACATGAAAACGCTAGCTTGAGGTAGCTCATAGTCAAAGCATATTTGTTGAGGTTGTTGGTGGGCTGATTAGGTAAACCTGGCAGCTTAACTTATCGGACCTTTGAGTTCTATAATCTGCATAATGTATGATACCATGCCATAAGCTTATCAGGCCAGATGTGCTAGATAAGGGATGAAATTGGTATTTTGGTAAATTCACCTTTCTAGAAGTTAAAGTTGGTTGACGCTATTTGACGCGCGCCACTGTCCGGTTTTCAATCATAATTGCAAAGTTCTACCTTCATATTGATCAAATGACACCATTGTTTAAATTTGGCATATATGACTCCAACAACTCACAGAGTGGCTCTTTAATGCAAATAATTTGATGACTAAACTTATTCAAACCATTGACAAGACTGTCCTGGGGCTACTTTCACAAAGCAACCTGTAATAAATAAGGTTACCTCCCATTTTTCAACATTGTACAAAGATTATCTAAGAGACTTAAGATCGCCTAGGTGCTTTTTGAAAGGCGGCTCTGGTTCTAGAGTAATTTAAAAATTTAAAAACAGCATAAATACAAGTCAAATAACTTTATTGTTCATACACCATTTCAAGTCTCAAGTATAATACAGGAAATATAAACATGACCGAAACAAACACTGTAGAACAGGTAGCACTTGACGAGTCTTGTCCTGATGGTGTATTCAGATATATATCCACCTTTATCTCCGTCAGAATCAATCGCGGCAATATCTTCAACCTTGTCTCAAATCAAGATGTGTTCGCTTACACAATAGCAGTAACTTGATGTTTGATGCATTTGCATCAACATTCTTTGAAAATCATAATATTACTTGGTCTCAATTATTTACATTAATTCTATCAAAGTAATTGATTAGAATTCTACCATAATAACCTATCATTAAAAATATATCTTCTCACACATTGGAATGCCTGCCAAACTATTTCCAAATCTTTTGAATTTCTGTATGTTTTAGGTAAATGATTGTCATTTACAAAATCCTGATATAAATTTTAGAGAATACTGGTTTCATCTGTAGGAACATCATCTTTGATGCAAAATTTGTAAACACTTATTCCTTGAATGTTTTTTTTTAAGACCTTGTGAATTATTTTAGACACCGAAATGGTTACGTGGGTTTACACAGGTAACCTACACAAGCAAACATCATAAAGAACTTTAAGATATGCTCTACAAATGATATTAACAATGCGCAATGGTCAGTTAATTGTCAGTGATGGAAGTACTTTAATCTGAGAAAATCTTGTCTAGATCAGAATGTTTAACATAGGACCCCTGATCTCTCTTTTCAATTCTGAATCCAGTGCAAGTGCTTTTATCTCAAGGAAAGCCATCGAAATCTTCGTCTGCTATTTCCTTCGCACTTTCAAGTTCCTGTTGCTCTCGCTCCCTGCGATCCTGAAACATATGGACAGATTGATTATTTTCCGAAAGATACGAGACAAGTAAAACAGAACAACCCTTGCATTTTTTTATTTGTTTTTACAAAGTTATACAAGTTAATGCGGAGTAGAAGCTTTTCAGTTTATATAATTGTTTGTTTTGACGTGATAAAATTTGGAATGAGTTTAGAACTTATTTCTACTTAAGAAATCAAGAAAACATGGTAGGTAATGAATGTTATACGGTTTCTTTCCATCAATCTTTTTCTATAAGTACAGGTCGAGACTGTACAGCTATACAATGGATATCTATAATCATAAAGCCTATAGATTTATGAGCATGTCTTCTATTGACATTAATGTTTTTGTTAGCAAGTTTTCCAACACCCCAGCTAGTGTTTATTTAGAATTTTGTCTGTCGTGACAACCAATATTCTATGTCTATTTCTGATAGATTGAATATAATGGCAACTGAATAAATTCATATACTAGTAACATGCAGATCTGAAACTAAGTAATTACCTCAGCTGACTCCAGGTCTTTGTTGTAAGATTTTGGTGGGAATCTCATAGCCTGGAAACGAAACAAATATTTTAACATATTGGAAAAATCTCGGAAAACAGATTTTAAAGCTATGGTAATCCTTCTTTCACTAAATTGAGAAGAATAAATTACAATTAAAAAATGTAATTATCAAATAAATGTTAACAAGTTAAAAAAATAATTTCTTCAAAGAAATTGAAATAAGCATTGTAAGAAAAGACAAATCTCATCTAGTATTTGAACTTGGAAAATATTAACCACAAACCACACATGCAGTCAATATGAGGGAAAGTATTTTCATTTTTTTCTGCACTTGTCTCACCTTCACAGAGTGATTGTGGATGTCTAAACAGAAGCTGATTCGTTGATGGAAGGCAGCCATTGGTTCTTTAGTCATGTAAACGTTACTCGTTTCCTTGGACTTCACATAACCCTTCTCGTGGTCTATCGTGGCCTCGATCACACCGTCACGGATAGCCTACAGAGACGAGGGGAGAGTAGGATGAAAGAAATTTGTACCCGCATGCAACTACAAAATGTACCATTATTACAGATATGTCACGGAATTATCGAAACACTTGTCTCCCTAAGAACATTACAACTGAACTTATCAATAAATAAGGCTGTGACTTTTTTATGTGAAAGAATTTTCCAATATTATTTATAAACTATCAACAGCATTATCGAGAGTAAACAATTTTTTTTATCATTATTTCATATATTAACTCTGTATTTCACTTGCTCCAAATTATAGCAATTTTTTAAACAAGATTACCAACAGACTCAAGGGACAGAACTCTTATGAAAAAAAAATATTTTGGAACATGTTCTCAACTTGATGAAGAATAACATCAAGATATCCAGGATCTTGTTTTGGGAGCTTAAGAGAATCATTTGTGATCAGCACACTATTAGGCCAATATCAAAGAGATTTGCTCACCTTGGCTACAATGTACTCTGCATCCTCCGGGCTGTCTAGGGACAACTTCTGCGCTATGTCAGCCAGTGATATCCTGGAGTATGACAAGCTGATCATCCGCACGCCAGTTTTGATCACGTTGTGGCGCAGTCGAATGATGAGAGTGTAGGTATCTTCTGCTTGAAACTTGGACCCAAACTTGCCTAACATTTCATTGAATTTGGGAAGGTTCCCATTCCGCACAGCTGAAATTGAAGAAGTAACTTAAATTCACTTTCACAGTTCTCAAGTACATGTGTTAAAACTAATATTAGTAACCATCTTAAAAAATGAGAGAATTTATATTTATTTTTCTTAATCGTGCGTAGAATTTTATTTTTACATATTGTGTTTGTAACTTATCTTCCATTAAAGACTAACAATGAAAAATCAATAGATTGATGAAGTGTTTAAAAGCTTGATAAAAAATATTGATATCACATCGATAATGATTGATGCAAAGAACAATTACCTTGTGTGAGTTGAAAGTATGGTGCCAATGTTTTCATCATTGCTGGTTGACGAAATGTGTATCTATCTGGAATATCTCCTAAGAGAAGTTCCACTGTAATTGCCAGCTTTTGTACCTGCAATGAAAAACATTACTTGAATAACAACTTCAAATTTTTCATAAAAAATATCTAAGTCAATGATTTCAACGAAAGTTTATAGCACGTCAAACAATTATTTTTGATTTGAAAATCACATCAATGATAAATCCTTCAATCCCAGCATAAATAAAATGACAATTTCATACAATCACATATCATTCCAGAGAAAAAGGCCTATATTTTCTTTTCTTAACATGCTAAAAAGCAAATAAGATTAATCTAAAAATCCCTCTAACCGTCCGAGTTTTTTAGTAATTTTATTGGGGGAAACATAAAAGATTTTTCAATACTCACTAAATAAAAGATAAGTTTTTAATTTCTAGATGGTAAAACAATTACATTTCAGTAAAAATTACACATAATTTGTTGTTCATTTTGACTATTTGGATATTTCATCAGAAAAAATTCCACTCTAATTGCTACCTTGTATAACCTGATTAAAAGATCACTTACTGTCTGTTTAAATCCCATGGCACTGTGTTGTGGAGCTTTCCTCATTGCCTGAAGCAGATGTCGATGAGCTTCAGAATACTCTAGTTGTGCTGCCTTTATCCTACCTGCAACCACAATACCGGTACAAATATCATCAACTATGTCTGAACATTATCAATTGCTTTCTGGCAAAGCCTTGTGAATCTAATAGATGGAGTAATCACCCTTCGTTTTTGTAAAGTCTTAAATCTATTCAAAACATTTAGGCTTTTTTGCAATGTTAAGGGAGAATGGTATTTTTCATCCAAAACTAGCTCTAGGCAGTGCTTGTGTGAGAACAAGCAATTAGGCAATATCTACATTGTAGAACCTACAAAAACATCGAGCTAGCAGTGTTGTTCATAGAGGGGTTGCTTGGGGTATTTTGGCTCGGTGATCTTTAAAATTTTATACTCTAGTTGTGCTGCCTTTATCCTACCTGCAACCACAATACCAGTACACATATCATAAATAGTGGTGTAACGATTCATCGATAGTATCGATGTTTGCATCGTCTACTACGCGATACAAAACATGTTTAGACAATATATCAGGATATTTATATCGTGAGGGCCCACAATACATCGATGAATTGCCATAAGAGACAATATATCACGATACTGTTACACAATTTGTTTCAAACAAATAACTATAAAAGCTAAAAAGGTTTTTCTTCTATTTCAGAGATAACAGTGATTATTTATAACAAAAACAGAAAGAGAAATCATATGATATTTCTGATATTTTATATGTAATTTCACAGTCACTCTAATTTTGTGATTTCCCTTCATGTAATATCTATGACAATTTGGTATCTAAGAAATAACGTTACTGTTCTATGTCCTATCTATAGTTCTTTCATAAAGTGTAGTGAATCGGGATACGTATTGTATCGCAACCACTGTATCGTGATGATAATTGTCTCGCAGGTTCCTTTGCAATAATTCAATGATATATCGTCTCGCCTAATAAAACTAGAATCGGGATATATCGTCTCGCCAAAAAGGCCAGGATACACAGGTCTAATCATAAACTATGTCTGAACATTATTAATTGCTTTCTGGGAAAGGCATGTGAATCTTATAGAGTAATCACCCATATATATTAAATTCTGGCTGTCACAAATGCATGCATTTTTTAATATGGTCCATGTCTAAAATCTATTCTAAACATTAAGGCTTTTTTGCAATGTTAAGGGAGAATGATATTTTTCATCCAAAACTAGCATTAGGAAGTGCTTGTGTGAGAACAAGCAATTAGGCAATATCTACAAAAACATAAAGCTAGCAGCGTTGTTCCTAGAGAGGTTGCTGGGGGTATTTGCCGACGCTTTTGGCTTGGTGACCCTTCAAATTTTAAAGTTTAGGATACTTTCTGAGTTTCGACATTTCAAACAAATCCATATGCACCAAAAATACCAAAAATGCCAAAATGACCCCCTGGGCTGATCATCTTGGAACAACCCTGAGCTAGGCCTTCTGCTTTTAAGTTCAAGTTTGGAACAAAATTTCAAAATGAGTTTGCATGGAAACAAAAATAATTTCAAGAATTTTAAAAAATGAAAAGGCGCCTGTACACATTATGATAGTTCTATTTAGTTAAGCAATAAGGATTTTTGGTCCACAAAAAAGGCCAGGAAGCAGGAATGCAAAGAGACTTTTTGTCAGGTGATGTAAAACAAGTCAAGTAAGCCACTACTACTCACCTAGATAGTACAAGTAGCGGGCCCACTCATTGTTTGAGGCCGTCTCTGGAAATGTTGACTTAGATACAAGTTTGTCTGCCTGCTCGTACAGGTTGAAGTGAAGATAGTTCCTCAGTAACAAGTTTATAAGTGATGCCTGGCCCTCGTGGTCTGAACGCAGAGTAGCAGTTCGTAACCGTGCATGTAGGAATCTGAAACAGCACAATCAATATACAATACGGACCAAACATTTTTCAAAATAAATTTTTAAAAATATTATTGTCTTAAAATTTCACACTAGCAAATCTTCTGCTCCCAAACCATTTACATGAAATATGGAACAGAGGGAACTACCTCATTTCTTCCTCAGTTGCAGCAATCGAATAGTTATGCAATGAGTTTCATACAACCTTTGATCTGTGACCAATACTATAGAGAATCCTTAACTCTCCTACTTGTAAGATGTGGACATAGGTAGACATTAATAGTAACACATTTTTTTATACCAGGGAAAAAAAAATATGACGATATCAAAGATTCAAATTGTCAAAATGACCCCTCACCTCAACCATAGGAACTTAATATGCAAGTGTCATTATGAATCCATTACAGACGACATGAATCCATTAGAGATTTGATTAATGGGTGTATAATGTATACAATACCTACCCTCTGATCTTCTCCAGCTGGTCAGTGAGTTCATAAGTTCTAGCATAGTAGAAGTAACACTTGGCTGCTAGCATGTCCAGCGTCCTTCTGTTCAGTAGCAGAATCTTCTTCATAAGCAGCTCCGCACATTTAACAGCCTGTAACACAAACATGTTGTAGTAAGGACCTTTCTGCGAACAGGGGTGCAAAATCTTTCCATTATCAGTAAGTAATGGCCGTTATCCACACAGCTATGAGGTCCTGATCATTTGTAAATGATTTGTCTGATTTTTTGTAATTTTTTTATTGGACAGGAAAAGGTGAAAAAAAATAACTCCTGGTGAAGAGAGGTTGAATGAGAACAATGTGTGAGAATGTTTTAACATCATGTCAGGTACTTTTGTTGTCAGAAATGTTGGATCATCACCATCATGATTATTTTGGCTACATGCTGCAGAGATTCCCTGAACAAATAATGTTGCCTGCAAACTATTGGCATTACGGCATCAAGATTTACACTACGAAGATCTTTCAAAGACATTTGTACAGTCATTTGCCACATAAACATAACTTGCCACAACAAGGTCTCATTAGTCCACGCTTACTTAAGCAAGTCCCTCAATAAGTAGGCAAATAGTACCACCAAAACAAAAACTTTTTCTCCGGATCCCACAGCCTTAATTCTTATGGGTTTCTCTCAGATTCTATGAGAATCTGATGCAGGACTCTGAGGTAAATTTATTATTGAGAGACTAAAGACGACAACTCACATTGAAATCAATACTTTGTACGGTGAAAAATAGATATAAACATGAGTCATTAAGACAAAAATAAGTCATAGGCTTAAACAATTTTCTTTCTAAAATTCTATAATCTTTTTTTATCAAATTCTTTTGAGCATAATGATCATGTCAAATTCTCAATATTGTAACTCTTATCCTCTTCAATGAAAACGTAGTAAGCAGTTCTCTTCATAATGGTCACATTCATTGCTTTAAGATCTCAAAGCTTACGAAATATGCGAAAAATAGTGGTTGTGAGGCGGAAGTGAATTTAGCAATTATGTACATCTGATTTATGACACTAGTTAGGTGTAGCCATTGGACAGTATTTGGACAAAATACCAATAATACCTAAGAATATTAATCCTATCAATATAAACAAAGGTATTTTGAAAGAAGTTCTTACCTCTGGATATTTCTTGGTGTCAATTAGATGAATGACAACAAGTAGATGGATGTACATTTCGATTTCTGGTAAAAGTGGTTGATTTGCTACCTTCCCAGAGCGGGGACGAAATGGAGTTCCAATACCATTAACTTCCTTTGGCTGAAATATGGATGTACAAGTATTATTTCTATTATCATATTCATGTTGTATGTGTTATCTTTATACTTATAAACTTAAACTAGAGAGGGTTTTCTAAAAGTTCAAATGCTCAACAAGTCAAATTGGCATGATTACACCTGTTCATAGAGAAATTTGAAGTCAAATTTGATTCACATTCATTTAGAGCGTAAATATAAATTGAGTAAAACATTCCACTTGTAGATTACAGTATTTAACTGCCAATTGTTCAATAAATACGTATATTAAACAGCCTTTTTACAGCCATGAACAATGTAGGGTTGCATCTAGAAAATAAAAATGTGGGGTATGACCCCCACTCTCATGAACTAAAGAGGTCATGAATGGTTTCATTCGGGGGCAATAAAACTGACAAAGTTATTTGAGAATAACGTCTTAAATATATTCCTATATCACTTTAGATATGCAAATGTATTGGATTTTCCAGTTTGTCGGCATCAAAGGCAAATATTTTCCCCTTTCTCATTGACATCAAGCCACGGGTGCGTTTTCTTTCAATATTCTTTTGTGACTTGTCTTCACATTCGATATTAGCATCGACTGTAACACCGTCACTAGATTCGGTGGTAACTTCTTGAGTATTGTTGTCAGATTGAGATGAGCCGATGGTTCCAGAATTAAAGTAATCCAGCAAACTTTGATTGTTTTCACTGTTATACTTGACAGAATATATATATTTATATATCAGAATGCCCTACTTTCAAACAAAATTCGCGGCATCATTATTGATTTTGCGGCATCCCTGCTGTTTTGTTACTTGTTTGTTATCAGGGTACTTGCAACAAGAGATAACACAGACATAAGGTTCAAGCCTGTATTACTTCAGCTCTCTACATATTGAGTGACATCATACACATAGTTCAACGTGACGTAAGCAGATGATGCCGAGATACAAGTGGTAAATATAGATTTTCTATCGTAAGACCTCCCGTACTTTATTGCAATCTTCTTTGCAGTATTTCTTAAAGTTATATGGGAATGCTCCCTTGTCGCATCTCTTGGGTGCAACCCTGACAATGGTAACTTACCTCTGCAACAAACTTGGTGAGATCCTCCTTGTTGTTTTGAGCTGATGTGAAGTAGCCATGGATGAGTTTGTTAAGAATCTTAAAGTTGAGCTTTCTCCTTACAGATACAAGTCCACGTACAACACGGGACATAAAGCGGGGCTCTTTTGTGTTGGCTGCTTTCTCGATGTGACGCACATGTTCACGAATATCTGAGAAAAAAGAGAACAACATAAGAAACTGAATTATAACAGTGTGTTCATTTTTAATTAGGATCAGAATTTATTTCCAAACACAATGAATTAACATATTTACATTGACAAGCGCCTCTAAAATGACTGCAGACAGTTGAAACACAATTTTAACAATAAATGATCAAGAAACTCTTTTTAAAAATATTAGTGTGTCATATTGGATGTTTAGCACAACTATGACAGACAAAAACTGCATCACTTTCTCAAAATTGGGAATGTACATTAGATTAAGTCTAAATGGGAAATTCCTTAGAAATATTTAAGCAGAATTTTAAATAAATCTCTAATATTCTATGTTCATTTTTTCATGAATCAAATGCTTATGTTATTTTGAAGTTACCCTGGAGTAACCTGTTTTCATGGGTCACCTGTTTTCGTGGTATTTACAAAAGATGTCTATCCTCTCTAACCCCTTACTGCATCCAGACATGTTAGCACTTATTTTATTCACCAGTTGTTCTGCATTGATCCAAGAAGGAAATGATCACTATTTTATCAATCTATTCATTGATTCATTTCAGTGAAGAAAATCAAATGAAATTTAATGCTTTTCACATAACACCTTTTGTGGACAACATTTATGGTTGATTTTTAAAAATACAATCCATGCATAATTTTTCAAACAATGCTTTCCAGTAAACCCATGTTATTCTAATCCTGAAACACCTGAATTTTTAGTATAATACCTGTTCTACTAATAAATATATGAAATCATAGAAAGGTTGATTCTTATATAATTTTGGCTATTTTGTATGATTTTCTGGTGCAGTGAAAGCAAGTTATTGCTTGTACAAGTAAACTTTGCTTTGCTTGCTAATATTAAATCATTAACTAAGTGAAATGCAAGGTATTTGGTGACTAGAAGATTTTCTAATACTAAATATGCTCTAAGCAGCCTCATGATTTCCTAACTTTACCAGAAATAAGATATTTTATGATAAATATTTATAAAGTGAAATAATTCAATGACCCTATAAATATTTTAAACACATGTCAACATCAATTAAAATGCTATTGTACTCTATCAATCTGTGTTTTAAAAAAAGGAAAAATTGAAGTCATTGCATGTGTTGTATTCTCATAATTTGACATCATAGAAATACCATGAAAACAGGTGACACCAAATAAATTAATAACAATTTGCATCTGTTTTTAAAATGTGAACGAGATTTAACAAAAGAGTAAAACAACTGTTTGTTTAACATTACCTAGTTGAAAAATATGTACTTTATCACTTTATGAGTTCAGGATGTTTGACATTATCAGCAATAACACTTATAGAAGATTATTTCTTATTACCACGGAAATAGGTTACACGAGGGTATGTATGTGAGCAGGAATAAGTGTCACCACAGTAACATTGGGATGTCATAAAATACTTATGTTTGAAATATCTGTTTAATGGAGTCAAATTCGTACGGTTAAGCCCTCTTTTATTTTTGATTACTCTGTTAAGAGAATTAATATTTACTAAGCAATTAAATAAATAAATGAATAAAATATATTAAATAAATCTGTTAATTTTTATTGTTCGATCACGTCAGCCGTTACAGTTCAAGCGCAAAATAGCATACTTTTCTACTTATAGGTTTTCTTTCAAGATGATAAACTCGACAGAATCATGTAAACCAATCAGTATCAAAGCATTTATCACGGTTTATTCATTCCATCTTTATAGATCTACCTTCTAATGTAAGCAATTCGGGGTCTTTCTTCACTTCAGTTTCCTCTTTTTTGTCGTCAGGTGTTGCTGGACTTGAAACATCTTTCATTTCAACGTCCGTACTTGAAGATTTCACCATCTTGGCGTCTGATACAAGAGTATTTCCAATCTAAAGGAGTTAATATGTTAACAACAGATATTTTACTGACGATCAAATACTCTTTACTACAGACAGAGCGGCATGATCAACGCCATGGCATGATGTGCAGATTTTTCCAATATGGCGGATATTGGTTCCGCAGACGACTAACTAGCTTTTTAAAATAAATCATTACTTTATTCATCTTAAAAAGATATATGAATTTTAAAAGTGTAAATTTGTTGATCAATAGACGTGTTATTTAATTTTTTTAAACTTATCTTTTAACGACCAATCATTGATGGGCATTTATTCCAGGGAGACATCATTGCATAAAAATGTTCTCTGATATATATTTACCCATCTTTGGGTCCAAACGCTTATTGTAAATGAAATGGATTTTTATTAAAAAAGACAGGATGCTTCAATCTACCTAATATGTGATTTGATATTTCGATTTTAGATGTAGTTTTAAATTATTGGAATTTATATATTTTTGTTTAGGCCTACTGTATCACCGTTATAAAAATCTGTTTCTTCACTTGAAACACAAATTATACGTCTGTTTGTGAAAATTCACGCCACATGTTTCTAGGTTAAAGTTATGTTTTTTTAGTAAAACCCATACATTTACAACTGATTAATAATTCAACTGAATACATATTATATATAATATTATAAAATAAACTGAATGGTCTCTATTTGTATTTTATATGATTTTTTATCACTAATGTTCAGAGGAAATCTCAGACCCGAATCTCTTCTTTGTTTTTACTATAATTTTTCGGAATATTATATTGTAAAGTTTTATCAGATATATACATTTGAGACGAACAGAGTATCGGTTTATAAAAAGTAGATAGGTTTAAGGGGGGTAACTCTTGATGGTTTGCCTAACCTTTCGAACGCTTTTATATCTGTGTCTGCATGAATAATTATTTCGCAAGAAAGCCATTACTCGGAAAGTACCCATTTAGGTGTTCCTGATAAAAGATAAAATATTTGACTTTATAATCTTGGTATTTTACAAAATTGAATTTCTTTTTTCTCACTCAATTGTATTTGTAATCAAAGGAGAGATAGGCCTATTGAAGTTTTATTGTGCAACCTTCTCCGAACTAATACTGTCTTCGACAAGAAAGTATGAAAATAGATCGAGAAAGTACCCATTTAGGTGTTCCTGATAAAAGATAAAATATTTGACTTTATAATCTTGGTATTTTACCAAATTGGATTTCTTTTTTCTCACTCAATTGTATTTGTAATCAAAGGAGAGATATTGAAATTTTACTGTGCAACCTTCTCCGAACTAATACTGTCTTCGACAAGAAAGTATGAAAATAGATCGAGAAATAAGATAAAAACATTTGCATTTCGCCGTATTTTCAACGTTCTTTCAAATTCTCAAACGGGATGAATTTGTAACACAAATACTGTCCTTAATGTTTTCAATTCAAATAGCAAGCTTCATTTCTTACTAACTCGTGTGGTATATAAACATGTGCGCATTTCGCAAGAGAAGGAACTCTAGTCTCCTCAATGTTTTCGGGAACATACTGAAATGTACATTTTAAAACAACTTCACTGACTGCACAAATAACTTTGATTGATATTTCAACTGTACGTGTCAAAGTATCATCATCGATATCCCAAGAAAATATATGTGTTTAGCCATAAAAAAAACCCCAATACGTTTTTAGAGTTTTTGATTCCGTATTCCTCTATAGCTTGATATATATTTTGAGTTGTAACAGTTTTATGTATGGTTTGCTTTCACTGAAAAAGTACCTATACATAATGTGCAAATGTAACCTGAAATAAAAACCCTCTCTCACAAAGTCAGTCAGGCCAGTCGGCGAATTAAATGTGAATTGACGGTACCTTTGTATACCTGTAACTTAAAGTGAAAGTAATCCTGCTTCCTTTTCCCATGATGTACCGATAAACTCAGATCTATACATCACTACAGGTGACAATTTGAGAAAATTTTAATGTTAATGTTAATGTTAAAGGTTAATGAAGATCTTTTATTCGTCAAATGCGCAGCACCGTTATTCATCGTTAGACGATCTGCGTCCGCCCGTTAACTGTTCACTATTTCACCCTCTTCTCCAGAACCATTGACTCAGGAAATATGAAATCTTGTGTAGAGACTGCTTGACTGATTAGGATTTATGATTTATAGAATTGGTGACCTCGTGACGCCTAATTAGGGCAACATGGCCCTAAAAACATATCTTCAGTTTGTTCTCACGAAGAAAGAGGCTTGTATAGCTTAAACTTTGTCTAAAGATTCCTTGGCTGATGGGAATTCTAACTTGTAGATTTGGTGACCACAGGTACCAAACCTATTTTTTATTATTGATTTCTTCTTCAGATACAAAATACCTAGAAAGGTAAAACCTTATGTACATACTATTAAGCTGGTGGGAATTATGATTTATAGATTCAGTGATCTTACGACCCCCAATAAGGGCCACACGTGCCCCAACCCAAATACATCTTCTTATTCAGAAGCAAGGACCCTAGAATGACGAAACCTTTTGTACAGACTCCTTAGCTGGTGGAATCATAATTTGTATAGTTGGTGACCCTGTGACCCCTAATAAGGGTCAGAGGTGCTAAAGCCCTAAAAATTAGTTTTATCTTCTCCAGACGCAATAGGTCCAGAAAGCCGAAACTTGTCACTATATTCTTTAGCTGAAGGAATTCGAATATGTAGATTTTGTGACCTGTGACCCCTAATAAGGACCACAGGGGCCATGCCCTAAAATCCTTTTATCAACTTCTTCTTCAGATGCGAAATGCTTCGAAAGTTGCAATCCTTAGCCGATGGGAATTATGAATTTAAGAAATGGTCGCCATCGTCAGATTCAGTAAGTGAAACAACATTAATGACCTTCTTAAACAAAATAAATAATCAACAGCATTGTTATTTTAATTATAACAAATTAGAAATAGAGCCATCGACTCTGTAGCTCATCGGGCTATCTAAAATTTATTTTACAAATGGTCACAGGATCACCATTTGAGTGGTCATAGAATTGCCATGTCAATAAACTATAATCCCTATGAGTAAAGGAGTCTGTACATAAGGGTTCGTCTTTCTTAGCCTTTTGCTTTTGGAGAAGAGATGAAATTAGGTTTTGAGTGGTGACTCTTTAGCCTTTATTCTAGGCTACAGGATCACCAAATCTATACATTATTGACACTGATGTTTTTGTTGTTTCTGACGATGCCAGCCATTTTTGATATGATAAATAGTCATATTTTGCTAATTCTGACAATGAAGATCATTTGTCACATGTTCAACAATAATGCTTTGTTCATTCTGACGATTACGACCAATTGTTTTTTGATCACCACTAATGCTTTGGCTTTGCTGATTCGCACGATGAAGTCCATTTGTTATATGTCCAACACTTATGCTTTACTGATTCTCGTGATGAAGTCGATTCGTATTATGATAAAAAATAATGCTTGGCTAAGTATCATGAAGTTTTTTTGCTTTAAGATCAACATTTATGCTTTGCTGATTCGGACGATAAAGTCCATTTGTTTTATTATCAACATTTTTGCTTTTCTGACTAACAAGATGAAGTCCATTTGTTTTGTGAGCAACATTAATGCTTTGCTGATTCTCATGATGAAGTCCATTTGTTTTATGATAAACATTTATGCTTTGCTGATTCTCATGATGAAGTCCATTTGTTTTATGATAAACATTTATGCTTTGCTGATTCTCATGATGAAGTCCATTTGTCTTATGAGCAACATTTATGGTTTACTGATTCTCATGATGAAGTCCATTTGTATTATGATAAACATTTATGCTTTGCTGATTTTCATGATGAAGTCCATTTGTCTTATGAGCAACATGTATGCTTTACTGATTCTCATGATGAAGTCCATTTGTTTTGTGATCAACATTTATGCTTTGCTGATTCTCATGATGATGTCCATTTGTTTTATGATCAACATTTATGCTTTGCTGATTCTCATGATGAAGTCCATTTGTCTTATGAGCAACATTTATGGTTTACTGATTCTCATGATGAAGTCCATTTGGTTTGTGATCAACATTTATGCTTTGCTGATTCTCATGATGATGTCCATTTGTTTTATGATCAACATTTATGGTTTACTGATTCTCATGATGAAGTCCATTTGTTTTATGATCAACATTTATGCTTTGCTGATTCTCATGATGAAGTCCATTTGTATTATGATAAACATTTATGCTTTGCTGATTTTCATGATGAAGTCCATTTGTATTATGATAAACATTTATGCTTTGCTGATTTTCATGATGAAGTCCATTTGTCTTATGGGCAACATGTATGCTTTACTGATTCTCATGATGAAGTCCATTTGTTTTGTGATCAACATTTATGCTTTGCTGATTCTCATGATGAAATCCATTTGTTTTGTGAGCAACATTTATTAATCTATTTCCCCGGGGTTTTCAGGTTATTTTGATTTTTTTACCTCTTTTATACCTACAGGGTTTTGTTTGAAGAAATATGATATGTAACAATGGAACTGACGTCTCAATGTTGCGAATTAGGGGCAGTCGTCTTTCTAGATTTTAACAAAATAGCATTGAGTCTTGATACTCCATTTCTAATTGCCATCCTTTTTCATAACTTTAATAAACCAGTTCTTGGTGCAGTGATATATTCTTTTTTACTAGACGTTCATATAGAATTTCAAGTCGCAGGTCCTGATTCCTGGAGGTTCCGAGTTCAGTCCATGTCCAATAGAGTGAGTAACAAGAGGTCAACAAACATTTATATCAAGCTTTATTTGATTCATGTCCCGCATTACGATATTCATATAACCAAGATACATGTAGATTCTCCGCAAATTTAACCAGCCGCCCTTTTATTCACAAGAGAGGGTCGGTGCACAAAACTACTTTAGTTAAGGCATTTAAGTGTCATCTTACAAAATACACCGGGCTACTCGGTGGATCATCTTAGAACTATATGCAATGGGAGCCACGGGAACGATGTACAAAACTACCTTGACACGTGGGCTAGCCTCAGAGTAAATATCCGTCCGTAGGTTTTTGTGCGACGGCAACAAGAGGGTTAACATCATGCAAAAGGTAATAACAGAAATAACAATATAATTTTTATCACAAACTTGACACGGAAATCGACACAATAATACTGTATCACAAAGCATTCACAAGATGGGTGAACTGTTTGAGACCCGAGCTGTTGTCATGGATACCAAAAGCTGTAATTCCGTCGAATGAATTCAAAGATGTGATTCCAGGGTGTAGTTAGAATCATAACCTAATGCTCAGAATGCCTCTACTGTTCCAGAAACAAATGTGTTTTGAAAAGATCGGGTTAGCTTTACTTTAAGCACACTTCAGCAGGGCTTAGATTTTCGAAACTGTCTTAGCATAGATATAGACATTAATAACGTATGACAATTACGGTATAATCAAGGACTAAAAACGATTCGAGATTAAATCATGGCATTTACAGCTGAGCAATATGTTGATGACATAAGAAAAGCAAGATTTTCGTGATAACAATATTTTTTTGAAAAAGGTGTAAATGAAAATTCCAAAACGATAATGAAAATCATTGGCTCTCAGATATGGAATTCAAACTAATAACTAACTTAAGTATTAATTAACGTATTTTAATTCTAAGTAGAAAAGTGTCAGGTGAGAAGAGTCAGTGATACTAGTATTCACTTAATATAACATTTATTTTTGAAAAATAAACCAACAATAAAACCCTAACATTTTCTAACGGGTCGACCTGTTTTCATTCACCGGAAGCTGACGTTATTTATTCATATCGGGACATAACGTGCAGACATGGCGCGTATGTAACAAATGCAATTTTATTTTTTCACTGTAGAAATCTGACATTGCAAACAATCACATAGTGTGTCTTTATACATTTAAATTCACTTTGTATATTCACTGTTGTATTTGTTCATTACTCGGTACATAATGTGATTGGTTCAATTCACGGAAGGTGATCAAGGTCACTTGACTTGACCTTTACAGAACAGTATTCAGATCGGAACCCAACGAAGCAGAGTTACGTTGGATGTGATCGTATAAGACCGTACTTACATTTATTTCTGGAAAAAGAATCGAAGATACATATATCCCTGACTAACTTTCTTTTCAGAGATAGGGTCGACAGCAGTAATGGAACAAAGATTAATTTAGCACAAGCACTCTAACCCTAAGCACAGTTTTTTTAACGGCAACAAATGAGCAAATTCAGGTGAACCCTAGGCTAGAACTGTACACATCCCAGGCATAACAAAACAAATAATGTGACTAGCTAGGTTAAGCTTCTTTGTGAGAATTGCTAAATACAATTGACACCTCTTAACGCGTCTATCATTGTAACTTCTAAAAACTACCCCTGAAGCGAAGCCAATTTTCATGCCCTTATACCTAAATCGCCATCATTTAATAAACTATGCATGCCAGAAAAAATTACCCCATTAGCGATTTAAAAAATTTCATTTAATTGATTTAAACGAGCATTACAATTTATACCTTTCCGAATTTCAATCGCTTATAGCCCGCTTTCACAACATGACTGTTGGCTTCAACTTGTACTATGCAACGTATGTATCCTAATCAGGTTTGTTTCCTTCAGAAGATACTCATATATGCTTGGCGGGGTTCAGATGGAACCTTACATTCATGCCCCGTCGCGTTCTGACCTGAGTAATGCTTTAAAGGGGTCATGTCAAATGACCTTTCCCTTTAGCAAATCAACGCCTAGGATAGGAAAGTGTCGGCTGGATTTGATACCTAAGCGGGTCTATGATTGGTTGAATTAATTGAATGTTACCAGTCAATATTGGGCAGAATTAGACACTTACAGCGAGATATGAAAGTTGCGCTCGATAATATTTCATGGAAATGAGACTGGAAGCACGCCGTTTGACACGCTACAAAGTGCTTCGAATGCCTCGTTTTGCCTATATTCAACGTTAATGGAAAATATTTTTTATTAAGACTATAAAACAAATCTACCGCGAGACAAAACACAAAGGGCAATGTTTATGGAGAAGACAAGTTAAGATATAACCAGCAGCTTGCTGTCTCTGGTCCAGGGGCAATCTAAGATATGGAGAAATGATAAACCCAGCAAAAGCATCATGGTTCATATTCACAATAAGTGCATTGGCATTAATAACTAACCCGTGTATAGTCACAATGCATTTGTCCCTCATTATTTACACTTTGTACAGACGCACCAATTGTTTTCTTTAAAACATATAAAATAAATAAAATTTACACTTGAGACAAGACAAATTCACAAATGTTAAGCTAACAGCATACTTAGCAGGTTCATACACGTTTGATTATTGACAACCTGTCATTCAGCAAAATGTCACGGTAAATAATTTGGAAATTCTTTTTATCTTC
The DNA here is from genome assembly GCA_921293015.1 of Phorcus lineatus. Taxonomy (NCBI): domain Eukaryota; kingdom Metazoa; phylum Mollusca; class Gastropoda; order Trochida; family Trochidae; genus Phorcus; species Phorcus lineatus. The sequence continues at coordinate 16,779,434 of OV121091.1, read as the reverse complement.
CCTGGTATGTCACATTCACACACCCATCGATATAATTATTTGACATTCAGGTCTGTTTTCTGACAACAGAGAAGCACAGTCATTGGACGTTTCTATCACTGGTTCCCATTGGTTGGGTGAGACGGAAGGACACACAGACATCGTGAGATCAATGATGAATGGACGAAACATTTAACAACCATCCAATCACAGTGATGCGTTCTTGGCGCTATTTCACAAGGTCACGTTGACCCAAAACGTCTGTTGAGCACGGTGTATGCTTTATGAATAACGAACTTCGTTCTATACAATATATGATTCACATTAATAGTCATAAAACACCTTTGAATCATGTAATATTTCGTCCAAAAGATACGGATATTGGTAACTAAACAGGTTATAATCCGGATAATATATTTTCCACAAACGACGTAAGTTTTTTGTGGAAACGGATTTAAAAAGTGGTTTTAGTACCTTTTCAGGATATTTGTAATTGTTTATCACAAGAGGTCCCTTGAGCTCCTCATCAGCTTTTGTCTTCTTCAAAACATGAGCAAGGTCCTCATTAAGAGTCTCGAACTTGCCCACAAAGTCGTATTCCAGAAGACAGGGGTGACACTGCTTGTAATATTGCTGCCAATGCTCGTTCAACATCTCGTCTGCATGATCAGTGTCAACCACAAACTGAACGAATTCACTAAACTTGACGTCATTTCCTTTATCCAGCGAAGCTTTGCTTGGTTTGGAACGGTATTTTCTCACAATCTTCCTACCGAAGGCTTGGTGAAAGTATTTGCTAGTTTTTGATTCAAATTTGCTCTTGTAGGAATACACAAGCCGTTCCAACGGTTCCCTAACAAACATCACTTTATAATATCCTTCAATTCTCTTCTTTCGTTCCTGCGGACTGAAATCACTCAATTTCTTCACATGCTTTGCATATTTATTAAAAACGTCGGAGCCGGAAATCTTAAGTGGTGAGTCGACCTTGACCTGACCGGTCAAATAGATGAGGATCCGGCGGAAGTCGGTCTCAGCCACCCCGGGTATCTGGCAGTACATCAGTTTGTGTTTGTCGTCCACGAAGATCTGCTGTAGCTTATTGGCCGCGATAGTGGAAGGGTCTTTGATTTTGGGCTTCAACTGGTTGCACCAATGGCGCATGGTTGAAACTCGCTCGGCTCGCTCTGCTTCGAATGGACTCAATGTTGTTTGCTGAAAAGTAAAAATGATTGTGATTACCATCAAAGAAGATTATTTTAAACCTGTTTTGTTTTACCCCTTTTTATGATTCTTCATTCGCAAAAGTAACAATTCTTATTCAAACTATTTTTCGACTCAATAGAACAATTCTAAAGACACATCGGCATTTTTTGTCAAATGATCAAACATGATGTAAACATATATTCTATTTATATTTTCTATTATTTAACACAATAAAATTCTTATTTTTCACTGCTTCGGATGAACTGGGCGCTGTATTTTCAATGATAGAAAAGGTTGACTTCTATTATTCAATACGTATTTTCATTCATAATTAACGAATAACACAAGATGAACAACAGTTGACAAATTATTCTTACCTTTTCAGTCTGGAAAACCAGCTTTTCATGTGTAAAGTTAGCTGTGGAATAAAAAGCCGTGGAGTTAATAACTGTTAAAGTGAATTGATACTTTCATAGCGACAATAAAGCAAGAAAAAATGAGAGAAAGATAATTTCTACTTTTACTGTTTGAACTAGAACCTAGATTTAAAAAACGTTTCACCTCCATCTAGATACGTTCAGCTGATAGCAATCTGAAAGATTCATTCTGCTGTTTTTGCTACTGATGATGATCTATTACATGGTGATAGGGATGATGACGATGATCAGTAAGGATGATGCTGGTGATGATCATGATGTTCCATTAAAAGTTGATGATGGCAATGCTGATGGTGATTCCGTTGATGATTGTGGTGATGATGATAATGTTGATCATGAATTATCCTATTATTATTATTATTATTATTATTAGAAATAATGTTAATGAAAAGGAAGAAGATCGATAAATGATGCCAGGAATAGAAGGGTGAAAGAGGGAGACATTCATACAGTTTTGAAGTCACTACATATTTCCTCAATTACCTGGTTTTCTGAGTTCCTCTTCTTTCAACTCGCGCATGACTATTAAGTGAGAGTCGTCATACTTCCGGGTGGGATCCTGAGATTCAAAAATCCTCCAGTGACCTGAGGAATAAATAAAAAATATTGCTATATATAAATGTTTCACAAATGAGACAAAATTAAAATCTTTGAAAATAAGTTTAAAAGCTAAGGGAAAATTAATAGAAATATTAATCCAGACCTGTTAACAATTATGAATAGAATCCTTCATAAACATATAAATAACCCTAGTTCTTCTATAAGATGCGAGTTGCAAGATCGTGGATGAAACAGTTGACAACAAGTACGTACAAGGGCATGAACACGAGTGTTAAAAACAACATGTTGTTTATTCACGTTGTCTGGAATGTTAGGCTCAAAGGCTGTTGCTGTTTGTTTATGCCAAAAGAATAAATTCACCTAATTTGTCCAAAAAATGTTTGTTTAGAAAACAATATAGCCGATATGTTTTCGGTGTGGGTATTATTTCAATTCTTGACAGACAGACAGACAGACAGACAGATGATTTATTTGAGTCTCACCTCAACATAATAAATACAGGTAAAGTACAATGTAATATATGCATAAAAAATCGACAAGAAAGGCCTACATCTCATGCGTCGAAATCAACGTTCCATTCACAGGACCTTACTCGGAAGCTAAATTAAGATTAATTTTGGCGGGATTGAATTTTCTTCACGATCAATTTTTATTTTAAACATCTTATTCAACTGATGTTATTCTGTCTAGTTCGGTTCAAAGAATTTATCTACCCTTTGAAATCGTCGAGTTTTTCAACGAGCTTTGAAATACAAGAAACACAATAATCGAATTTAAGGAACGATCTACAAACGATCGTAAATGTGAAACAAGCGCATATGCCACAAACACGCATGTATCAAATTATAAAATGATTACAAATTTAAAAAACTTTCTGCAAAATTAATTACTATGCAAGTGTTCGTTGCCTCATTTTAAAGCCGTGTAGGAAACCACGCGGGAACTTAAGAATGTTTTCGTTAGCAGAAATTAGCAAAAAATGGTTTCCAATTTTGAAACACCAGGCAGGAAAGCAGCGATTCCTCAAAAAGCTAATAACCGTGTTTAGTGAATACACATTTAAGACGAAGTTTGGAGGCTTCACTTCAAGGTTTAAACTTGCATCTGTCGTGAAATTCTTCAAGTGGAAAATAGCCCCTCCCCGCCTTATCAATGGTGCGTGGGAAACCAACTTGATTGCTCTCAACACGAGGCGACCACGTGAGGAGTCTTCAGAACCAACTGTCTGGGTTATGCTGGTGATATGGTACCCCCAAACGTATCTATGCAATAAGTCCATGAATGCGTGTGTGAAACTTGAGCCCTTGAATAGGTTTTAAATCTGTCTTTGGTAATTCTATAGCATGAAATTGAAATAAGAAATTAAATGAAAAATTTCCAAACTTAAGAAAAAAGAGGGAGGTTTTATTCTTCAAGAAATTAATCGAACATTTTACTGAAGTTTTCTTTAGAACGTTTATAGCACGGAACTTGAAAGCAAGTCGAAGAACATATAAAGATAATTAGCCTATGAAAATAATCCATTCTAAAATATCTACTTTAAAACGGTGTTTATCCCTTTCAAAACCCTTGTAGAAGTAGAAAACACGATATGAAATTAAAATACGTATAGGTAAGTTATAAACTAGGGCATGCAATAAAAACAATTCCCGCGAAAGGGAAAACCATAGTGCAGTACATAGTGCGCGAGTAAAATACATACAAAATTTAGAGCCAAGTGTATTTGAAAATCATTCCCTTTCAGTAGTTACTTCTTTTTAAAAACTTTTTAATTTGAACAGAACGGGTTTTTAAAAAAACATTGGAAACTTGATAATCACAATAACAATGCTGTAACAGAAGAACCCTTTATCAGAACAAAGAACAATTCATTGAGAAGAACATACAGGAACACTGCGTCTGTGGTTGTGAAACGCTATCTCCCTGAAATTGGATATTCCTTTAAGTTCTCGGTACACAAACAGACTGATAGAGAAAGTAACCACACGTTTTCGCTTTCATTTAGTTTTTTTACTCTTAACAACACATTTGCTGTTATTTCGTTACCGGTGGCAATTCTTAAGAATGCACGATGTACATTGAATGAATCAAAAACTGTCTTTGGAATTATTTGGACTTACCAATGCGTATTATGTCATTTAGTTTTTTAGAGTAAGAGAATGCTCCGTGAACGAAATTTCAATAAAAAAATACAGCGCCGCCATATGATGAAGAAATCAAAGTACGAAATTCAGAGTGGACCGATTTTGAACTACTTGCCATAAATTTTCATCAAGTTAACATAATATTTATCAATTTATGTCTTTTAGTCTGGTAAAGGGCTATGAAATAGGATATTTCTTTTTATCTTGCTACATTAGCGTATTTATATCCACAGAGCTTCAATACCAAGATATATATATATTAAAAAAATGATATATATCATAAAAAAGCTCTATATACATGTATAAGTGGCCAACGAATTCGCATCCAGAAACATCGTCACAACCCGGATGACAACTTGGTTAGTTCCAGATATTTGCTTTTAGCCCTCTGCATAACAATATTTCATTGGCTGAAAAATTACTCTCTTGACCTAGCGATCAAAAACCATCCGCGAGAGAAACGAGGCAGATAGTATGTAGCCATTTGGAAATAGAAGGTTGGTTTCTTCTGTGTTATGAACGTCCCTCTGATTAAACGAATCGTACACAGAAGATCAAGAACTAACTTGCCACAATCTGTCGTCACGTGTGTTTATTGTTATCTTTTTTTTCTGATCAAAGGTCTGGTTTACGACTCAGGCTAAAATAGCTAAGTTCACCTCCTTAGCTCTGTAGCTTTGTCATTGATCATGGCGTGGACAACTCCTGGTCGTAACACGAACTGTTTTCATAAGAACATATTAGATCAATTAGACCCCGATACGGTGACGGGCGTGACGGTATGTTATGACAGGAAACATAATTAAGATGTTGGGATAAGACAATGAAATTCAATACGCTTATGGAACGTAGTCGTTTAAGACATACTTGTGTTTTGTTGAAAAGAGTGGCACATAAAATAAATACGTTAAACCTTAGATCACAAAGAACCAATAACTCGACAATAAAATCTTCAAAAGAAGTGACCACAGGCCTGTTTACACTCAATGACTTGTCTTTACAACTTGGGGTTATTAATGACTGATATCAGAATGCAACTTGTAATTTGAACATCCAAAAGTTGTTACAACAAGTTGGAAAATGTAAATTTACCTCCAAACTAAGTTGAATAATGAAACTTCCCGAGTAAAGTGTTTCAATAAAAACATTAGAACAAATTCATATAAACCATAAAGTTGCAAAGAATAAATGCACATAAAGGCCATTTTACACTGTACAACTTGTAGTACAGACTTTACGTCTTAACGCATTTCAAACGTGAGAACACCCAAGTTGTAACAACCTTCCATTATCGATGTAGCTATAACAAGTTTGTCAACAAAAGTAGTTGTTTTAAGTCGTAAAGTGTCAAAAATACACCAACCGGGTAAAAAGTTTCACATCAGTCCATTTGAAAAAGAGTTCGAGGATACGATAGCGTTAATTGAACAAACAGAGTTTTAACACATGAATTCACAAAGAACTAACACATTTGTACCAGTAACTACGGGAGGTTGTGCTATTTGCAGGAACAATAAAGACATTGTGGCCTCCACGTCTGCTAACGCTTGTAAGTGTTTTATCATGCGAGAACTCTTAAACATACAGAACGGTTACCTTCTTCAACAGGAGATAAAAGAATTCAGTCAATTGGTGTTAGTCAATATGCGAAAGGAGACGTGCAGTGAATGATTTATTGTTGCACAGGGTTGTCCTATCCTCATCGAGGGGGTCCGCCATTTTTTCTGCGCTGGATTTTTACTAATTTTCCATCAAAATAATAATTGTACAAATATATCAATAGATAATCCACAAAAATACAATTAACTTATCGTATAGTCTGATGTCTTATCATGCCCGTAGCAATTTTTGAAATATGAAAAATATCCAATTTGTCAAATGTAAAACCCCCAGAAATATTGACTCCTGTAGGAAGTCTTACATGGTTGCTATAGAATCTTGTACACGTATAAACAAAATATCAGTTTTATTGTATATGACTCTTCAAACAGGATCATATTTATAAAAGCATTAAAGTATACAGTATTTCAGGATTTTAAAGCGAATATTAACACCATGCCAATTGATTGTTATTAAATCTTTGAAGTATGTGAAGAAGATGTGAGTGAAGAAGAGGGGTACAGAAAATGTTAAACTTCTTACAGCGACAACTTAACTGTGAACAGACACAGCATATATGATTAATCTATTTCAAAATCTTTTAAGAGTTTCTATGATTGTGTTCTTGTGACAATTGTAGTCGCTTTTGAGACAGTATTACGCCACAGATATTCTTATAAGGGAAGAAACTCGAAGGGAACGAGTTCAGAGTAGTAGATGTAAAACATCTACAAGAGTTCAGACAATTATGATTGTCCGTACATCATGTGTTAGGTACCCATTTAAACAGCTGGGTGGACTGTGTGCAATGTTGATAGAGTACCTTGTTTAGGGTAACAACAAAGTATGAGATACAGGTAAAAAGATTTGCTCCTTGTTAATAATATATGAAAATCGAAATAGAACAGCACTACTGATTGACAGTTTTGTCCTCCCAAAGATGAAAATTGATAAATAATTTTGAACAAATAATCTGATAACTTTGTAAGGTAAAAATAAGAATATAGAAATAATTATACAACACATATCATTTAATGAAGAAATCACATTATTTCCACACAAAAAATGAAGTCAAATTTATCATTATCTTGATAATTGAAATTATTTCTCATAAATGTCATTTTCTTGAAACATGATAAATAGTCGTACTCTCATATCTTAATAAACAGACTTACATCTTCAATTCGAAGTCTCATAAATCAAAAGTGAAGTACCAGCAGACACCGGAAAACATTTGTCAGAAGTTTTTTCGCTCTGTTAAGTAGTGATATTGTAGTTAAAGATGATAGACGGTGGGTTATTACTGAACTATTTCTGTCTGAACTTGCCTGACTTGCAGCACACAATATACCACTCAACCGTATCTTTCATCAGCGCGTGTTTAAGTACTTACTTCTGAGAAACAAGAGCTTTCTGAAACCTTTTCAGAACACCTAGACTTGCTTGTTCTCCCATTAGCACGTTATTGTGTGTTCTATTTCTGAAACTGTCACTGATTTAATCCTCTGAAATATACCTTTGAATACCTTTTACGAATACATAATGACAGTTATCAAAATAATCACAATCTTTTGGAAGCAATTCATGATCCGGTAAAAACCATCAGTCATCACCTTATAGACAAATATGCTTTTTCCAGAACCTTGGCATGTAAGCCACAAAATAACCACAATCTTTTGGAAGTAATTTTAAAGAAGGTTATGAAAGGTAATCCGGTAAAAAAACATAAGACATTACCTTATTGACGAAAATGCTAACCATTTACAAGCATGGCTGCCAAAAAACTAGACTAAAATTTAGTCTATGAAAGATTTTGATAATTTCCTGTTCCTTCATCCATAATATTTTTTCTTTGGGCTCCTTATTTCATGTGTATTCAGTCAATCTAGACTTGCTGAATGTGGACCTAGACTGTATAAAAGGCTCCTTTATATACACAGTCATGAAGCAGGACTACCAAAACACAGGTGTTGGTCTGTACGTCCCTCGTGTGTAATAGTTGTAATATGTAATTTTCTGTTTTGTCGAGCATAAAAAATAAAGGAAATGATTTACGTCATTAAGAATTGAGAGAATTAAACCCAACGCTCTGAGTGGAAATTGGTCGAAGGTAGCATTTTAAGGCATTTACCTTATGACCGCGTTAGGATCTTCAACTAATGATGCTGACTACCAAAAGATCTTTTCCTTCAGCTTTACGACATCTAAATTTTCTTCAAGAACGCACTCTTCAAACGTGAAGACCAATATGCCAAAACAATAATCTTCGTATTAGGAATATCAAGAAAGTCTTCCCTATTACCTAATAGATACTAGAAACCAGAAAATATGATATTTTCAGCCATTTCTAGACATCCGAAGTATTCCACTTCCAAAAGCTCTCAATATAACCCAAACTCGACCAGAACCAAGCCTACACGTCAACATGACATGGTAAATGTTAGAAACAAGGCAAGGAATCATATGCCAAGTGGCACACCTCTACCTGCCAGTTTCTTACCTGAGTTACCTGTGGCGTTAGAAATACCTGTACGCGACTACAAAGCAGAATACACCTGTCTCAAAACTCAGAAAAAGAGGTCCTGACCGACAAAACTGACACAGTTCCCAGATCAACTTTCAGAACGAAAACAATAGAAAGTAAACACGGCCTAATGTTCTGCTGCAAATTATTTTTTTTCTCTCTAGGAACAGATGCTTGTTATTTGAATCTAGGTTCTTGCATTCTTTCTTCGAGAACCAGACGTTCTACTGCATTTAGGAACGGTGGATGATTTATGTCTCCTTAATAAGAACTTCAGAGATGGTGCATTACTTACCATAAACTTTAATTTGAATGAAATTTCGCAAATTTTCAAATTTTGTAATATTACAAATAACGTGAATCAGCGTTTCAATGAATTTATTGAAAAAGTCAGCAAAAGTGAAAATAAATAGGAACATCTAAAATATTTTCATTTTCAAATGATTGCGAACAACAAATACACAGCGAATACGTACGGACCCTAAGACCCCTAGTTATACACCAGCATACGCCACACTATGAACAACATCAATCATATTTTTTTTAAATTCTTAAAACAAACATCTTGTTTATTTGTTGAAGGTAAACAATACTAAAGCTATTGCAAGTTTTCCCCCCATAAACGCCAGGCCCTTATATAGACATCTGTAAGTATTACCTATCTATTTATCATATGAACAAGGCAGGACACATTCGAATCTCATCTATGACCGGAAACAGAAACTAGAATCTGTCTGCAAAGCGTTATGGAGCCAGCCAACAAGTGTTTTCATTTACAGTCATAGATCAAAACAGACCGTGCAATACCTTGTGAATATTTCTATAGATACTTTATGTACTTATATCAATCCCTGTAATTCAAGGACATTCTACCAATTTATACAGTATCTTTCTCAGATACTCCAATTTGGGTGTCAACGGCAGGGTTATAGTGTCTAGTATTCCATACACTCTGTCTTCATAGCTACCAGGTTCCGATTTTTAGGCGTTCATGTCATGATAAAGTTAATATTTTTGTTAATATCGACACATTCTTTCGTTTAATTTTTACTGGTACCAAAATACAGGATTTTCGAAATGTAGTCGTAGCAAGAAGAAATGAGGAAGATTTCCTAGAAGAATGTCATATTTTAATATTTTAGAATTTAAGAGTATTAAAGGCACTAGTGCACGCTTTTACGGTTTAAATTGGCTATTTTAAGGTTTAAGAGGACTTATACAATCACTTAAGCTTTCTATCGATGCAATGAAATACTTAAAATTCTTCACAATTGACCTGCAATCAACAATGAAAAAATTTAGACAGCCGCTGTCGGCTTGGACATATAACAAATCTAAGGTTAGTTGTGCACAAAACGGATAAATTAAAGACATTTGAAAGCGGCTGAACACTTATTATGTGCAGCTGTTTAATTTACCTAAACTCTGAACTGAGAACAAATAATGGATTATGTTTTATGAAAGCAATGTTGTAAATAAACCGACTTAATAACACAGCTTTAGCATCGCTATTAGATTGACCAAAGCGGCTGCCGTTTCCGCTTTTTTGGTTATAAGCAATATCTTAATATTTCCGATATCGTAGTTCATGCGGATTTATTGTACCGTAACATTAAATACTTCCGGTCTTTAAAAATCAACCTTACTACCTGAATACGTAAATATTCGTTAAATAACTTACGAGGTAGATTATTTGAGTGAGGTTCTTGAATAATATCGAGAGATATGCAGTATCTGTGCATTCGTTGTGTTAAAGAAATATTGGTGTGCACTAGTGCGTTTAAGAATATTTAGAATATTTTAGATATTTGATAGTACTTGATATGAATTACGTGAGACTTGAAAATCAGTATATCTTCATCATTCACGTCAGGAAAGCACGTCATGGACAATAGAAATTTGAACCCACACTCATGATCTGGTCACGATTAACCTATCTATTCAACGTGATTCATTTCATCAAATTAAAAAAACTGTGACTATCGGTGCCTGTTACGCGTTGTTGTTATGCTTGCATTATCATCTTAAAATACTTTTGGAATGAAAGACATATATTAAAAAGGTTTCATAAAATGTTATTTTGCCTTGATACAAATCGAAAAACTATATGTACTGATTCACGTTCATCCCAAACAAATGTCACTCGACTTCCGTATTCAATGCTGTGTGAATGACGTTGACTGGTTCTAAATTGAACTTCAAGCAAATGATTATACCTGTACAGTAGCCGTGATACACGCCCAATCTACATATATTATCGCTAGTTGAGCTATCGTATATCTCGAATCTATCTTTGTATAATACTATGTTTCAAAATTTACGTTTGAATAATTGGCGCGGTTGACATCCATTGTCCGGTTTTCCATAAAAAAACAAAAAACAACACAACTTCGCCCCTTGTACACTATCATTTTACTGAACCGATAAATATCAGATAATCGGTTTTCAGCAAATCAGAGTTTCTCGTTGATATAAATCCATTTATGAAGATTGCTATAAGTTTTAAAAACATATTCCATATCACTTTAAATATATTCAACGTAACTGCGAATTTCGATGATAAAAAACCCATCAAGTCATAATACACAGTATAGTATAGTATAGTATAGTATAGTATAGTATAGTATAGTATAGTATAGTATAGTATAGTATAGTATAGTATAGTATAGTATAGTATAGTATAGCATAGCATAGCATAGCATAGCATGGCATAACAGTTTGTCCGACTCTTTAACCGTTAGAAACATGAAACCAGATCAGGCCATTCCCAAAACCCGCAACCCAATTATTTACCTGTCATTTTTTGTTGTATGCGTAAATATTTTTCTGAAATCAGATCTCTGAGGGATATCCCTAATTTACATTTTGTTTGTTTTCCATAGGTATAGTTTCATTGTTCCCAACGCAAGATAAGGTTAAAACTATGAATAATAAATGTGTAACATATATGACAGTGGTTGACATCGGTTAAGGGTAAGATATACCATGTCTCGTTTTCTCACGGATTATGAAGAGACGTTGAAAGAGATTTAACGCTCCAGTGGTGTTCACAAAAGACTTTAAATTATGGTTGTCTACGTCGGACGCTAGCACGATGAATTAAAATGAGGAAAATGATAACGCTGAACGGTTTATCAAAAAGTTGGTTAGTGATATGTAATTTCGCGATATACTGTTACCACTTAAGCAGAACAGAAATTAGTAAATGTTAAAAAGTTTGTGACTTAAGATCATTTCATCTAAACTTGATATATCTCGTGAATATAATTAATTAAGGAACAGTCAGTTTTTGTGAGAAAAGGCAACATATAAGAGTCTTATTGTATCTGAACTAACCGAAAAAGAAAACTGACGATACTGAATGTGTTAATGCTTTTCGTGAGAACCCTTATATCACAAGGAGATATTATGATCTGTCTGCCGGGATTCTATTATGTGGTGATAGAAAAGCAAAATTCTTTATAAATTCGTTATAAGTTAATCTTTTTTAAAACTTCATTTCAAATATTCTTGATATTTTTATGCTTAAGTTAAAATTAATGAAAATGGTTATTCATGATACGAGTCTGCGGAAAGACATTTTAGATCATCCTTGATAAGAATACACAAACGAAGATGTTATTGGTTTTCTTGTAGTGTCTTCGTTTTACGATAATCTCAGACATCGCCATCGTCGGGTCTGAGTTTTACGTCTCAAGAACCACCTTATGTAGCAATTCGCCAATGTTATGACGTGGATCACAATTTCTTGATAGAGTCATTTTGATATTAATATTGAATGGGTATGTTCGCAAGATACATGTGTGCCACAAAGTCAGCGATTTCAGAATGTTGGTTGAATATATGACACATATACGATCAAAAGGAAACTTCCCTGGTGTGAGATTGTACAGACCCCTAACTAACTAGCAGTCAAATTTGTGGCATCTTAATGTCTCAAACATGCATCCCGTGTATACCTATATCTGAGCGTAAGTAACCCCTCCCCCCCCCCCCCCCCCCCCCCCCCGATTTCCTTTTTAAGCATGCCATATGGCGTCACTCGTATTCGAAATCAAATATCAGTGAAAATTCGGCATGACATGCATGTAACTCTCATATATATCAATTTTAATATTTTTATATAAACTGCACAGTTCAATTGTAAGCCTAAAAATGTATCGATTCTGAAATATATATATTTTTTACGTTTAATATAATTTTGAAGTGACGATTTTATTTTGATGTGCCATGAGCTAGTATTAATTAGTATTTATACGCACTGAAATTACAACCTATTTTTTATAAAGACCTATTTTTATCCTAGCAATGGGTTTCCGAACATCCGCAGTATAAAAGTCTGTCTGGCATAAGCAAAATCTGTTTAGAAAAGTTTAGAAGCAATTTACGAGACAAAATTGCCAGGTAAGTAACTGTCTGACTGTACCTGGACACGGTGGACTAAACAAACAAGCTTTAAACGAAGACTAACTGAGTATATATACCTATATCAAAGGTAAGCAACGGGCGGTGCTACCATTCTTTACCTATTGTCCGGATGATAATGGGTCCGTGCTGATTGCAAACTTACCTGTCAGGTAGATGAAAGGAGTACAGGTAAGAAGCTAATTAAGCGTCTGTTAAGGGGAAAAAGACATAGGTGTACCACCAATTGTGTTATGAAAGTGGTCGCCTACTGTTCATTGACAGAGGTTCAAGGCAAAACGTTATGCGAGCTTGGAGGTTAAAGGCACTAGTGCACGCTTTTACGGTTTAAATTGGCTATTTTAAGGTTTAAGAGGACTTATACAATCACTTAAGCTTTCTATCGATGCAATGAAATACTTAAAATTCTTCACAATTGACCTGCAATCAACAATGAACAAATTTAGACAGCCGCTGTCGGCTTGGACATATAACAAATCTAAGGTTAGTTGTGCACAAAACGGATAAATTAAAGACATTTGAAAGCGGCTGAACACTTATTATGTGCAGCTGTTTAATTTACCTAAACTCTGAACTGAGAACAAATAATGGATTATGTTTTATGAAAGCAATGTTGTAAATAAACCGACTTAATAACACAGCTTTAGCATCGCTATTAGATTGACCAAAGCGGTTGCCGTTTCCGCTTTTTTGGTTATAAGCAATATCTTAATATTTCCGATATCGTAGTTCATGCGGATTTATTGTACCGTAACATTAAATACTTCCGGTCTTTAAAAATCAACCTTACTACCTGAATACGTAAATATTCGTTAAATAACTTACGAGGTAGATTATTTGAGTGAGGTTCTTGAATAATATCGAGAGATATGCAGTATCTGTGCATTCGTTGTGTTAAAGAAATATTGGTGTGCACTAGTGCGTTTAAACGTGAGACGTGAGGTATTCTGACTTTCTTAAAAGGTAGTTCTTTATTCTAAGAAATATTTATAGGTTTTGCTGAACATAACAATCTTATATCTTATGTCAGTATGGGAATGGTAAGTTGTTATTGCACATATATTTGAGTGGTATTCAGCTTTCTTTCGTTTTCAATCTAAAAATAATCAAATCTGACATCGTTAATGTTAAAATGGACATGTTAGGGAAATGATAAAAACACAACCTTGAGAAAAGTAGAGTCGTCTAAAACCCTTATACAGCAACTGAGAAGGTAAGAAGATTGACTGGATGACAAGGTTTAAACGATGACAAGATGACATGGATGACAGGGTTTTAGAGAAACCACTTCTATATTTTAAAACGTCACAGACAAGGCCCCTGTACTAGAAATTATTCCTTTAAAATATGACCCTACATAAAAATCAGCCAAGCAATCCCAAAAAACTTTAATCAGTCAAAATGACGCTTTTCGTAGCTTCCAGATAGAAACGATTTTGTCGTGGTGAGAGACTAATCATCAGATGAAATATTACCATACATGAATATAATACATGCCGTATAGATATTCATGATTGCTTAAGCGTAACTAACCGCTACCCTCTTCAGTTGAGAATGTACCCCTAAAAAGAACCTCGTACCTCAACATCAATAGAGTCAACGGATATATTTCAAAACGCTGTCAAGTTAAGACAGGGTTATCATCTTATGTCATCTTTGTTCTTTGTATTGGCTACAAACACATTTCACAGGAAGTTCCTTTAAAAAATTATGTCCTCTGGTATTAAGTGTATTGAAAGTAACTTGAGTAACTAAGTTTCCAAATTTTTACGAACCTATTTTGCGAACGAGTTATCCTACCCTGTCTATGAAAACATCTGCTTTGCGGATGCAATCGTTGAATTAAAAATATCATCAAAACAGTACTGAAGAAAATAAATTATTATAGAAAAATGTCACGTTTGTAGAGAAAATGAAGCAATCCTCGTCGAAGTTTGACAGGGTTGAAAATTTCAATCATCAAACTTATTAACAGATTTGATCAATTGTGATTTACAATAAATTCAATGTACATATAACATCAATTGCTATTCTAAATTCTTGTACCTTTTACAGACTATTCTAAAGTGGGAGTCGAACAATCCTTTATGACAAGGTTTTATATGAACATTGAAGGCGCAAAACTTACTGGACTGTTACTTATTAACACATCTTAAACGCACTAGTGCACACCAATATTTCTTTAACACAACGAATGCACAGATACTGCATATCTCTCGATATTATTCAAGATCCTCACTCAAGTAATCTACCTCGTAAGTTATTTAACAAATATTTACGTATTCAGGTAGTAAAGTTGATTTTTAAAGACCGGAAGTATTTAATGTTACGTTACAATAAATCCGCATGAACTACGATATCGGAAATATTAAGATTTTGCTTATAACCAAAACACCGGAAACGGCAGCCGCTTTGGTCAATCTAACAACAATGCTTAAGCTGTGTTATTAAATCGGTATATTTACAACATTGCTTTCATAAAACATTATTCATTATTTGTTCTCAGTTCAGAGTTTAGGTAAATTCAACAGCTGCACATAATAATAGTTCAGCCGCTTTCAACTGTCTATAATTCATCCGTTTTGTGCACAGCTAACTTTAGATTTGTTATATGTCCAAGCCGACTACGGCTGTCTAAATTTGTTCATTGTTGATTGCAGGTCAATTGTAAAGAATTTTAATTATTTCATTGCATCGATAGAAAGCTTAAGTGAATGCACAAGTCTTCTTAAACCTTAAAATAGCCAATTTAAACCGTAAAAGCGTGCACTAGTGCCTTTAAGGTAACTTTCTGAAGATGATTTTTGAACAGCGCTTGTAACCAGCGTTCATGGGCTCATGTGAATTGATAGTAGTACAAAATAAAGAGTACACATTTTGTTTAAGGGTTTATCATGCTCAACTGATTTGAATCTCTGAAGCTGCTTGCATAAAATGAGAACGACCCGGTCACTGTACACCAAGGGTTATGACAAGTCTTCTCTCAAATGTCTACAATACCTGTCACAGTGATCTTGCTCCATGACTGCATATAAAAATGGGGCCTTTAATGCAATCTAGATCCTCATTCAGCAAGTCTAGATTTTACTGATAGACACTCGATGACCAAAAAAAGCAAATGAAAAATTTCTCATTATCTAAAAAAATAGAGAAAAATTTTCATAAGTTTACAGTTATAGATACACAGTAGATCCTGTCATCTGATCACTTAATCGTTGTTCTGGACATCGATCAGAAAATGTCTGAAGACTCCATTCACATTATCGAGCTTTCCGAGTCCGTTTAAAATTTGTTTTTGCTTTTATCTTAAGTAAGGTCTGAGAACTGACTACATATAGCAACGAAACACAGGTGAGTTAATAACGGTGGTACTGCTACGCGAATAACATAACTGACTAAAAGTGTTCCTTTAGAAGAAAAGGTTTCTCATTCGATTCATTGTTTTGAGCCTTTTGATTTGACATGGCAAAATCTTGTGCACTTGTGCACTATTGCGTTTCGTGAAATTCTCTTCAAAAAAGGTAGGTGTCGTTTCCTCCCTAGCGCCCCTTTGATAAGTGGATCACTTTTCTTGGTTAAAAACACAGAATACTTATTGTTTGCAATCAGTAACCTCAAGCACATCCAGCATTCAATGTCTTCCCGATACCGTTGAAAAGACTTAGGTTCCTTCAGCTTTGCGATACTCACATATTTATTCCACGACTTCAGAGATGTAAGACTGGATAGAAACAAGGACGGTACCTGCATGTGTTGCAATATCTCAAGAAGTTTATGAAAGAACCGAAAAATACGACCCACAAGGGACAGAGGATACATGGGAAGATGAGAGCTGCTATCTCTATATGAGAACGTTCATAATAAGGTGTTTGATATTTTTACTTGCAGTCGAAATATCCTACATTTTTAACTTTGTTACGTTTAAAGAGCTTTACGCTGACTTAAAACTGTTTTTTGTAGAAATTCCTTTCCTAACGAACGTTGAAATCGAAATTCCATTCCAAAGCTTGAACATAAACCGACAGTTTGCTTGAATGTATTTTAAGCCTGAAAACAAAACCACGAACGGCATGAAAAGTTGTAATCTTGCAGTTAAATCAGTTCAACCGCGCACTAGGTAGAACTTCCGATCTTATCTGAGTGTTCGTGTCTTCGCTTTTTTTTTTATCTCGTATACACAATAGCCTCCGTTTGAATTACCACCTCTAAACTGGCGTTATGGAAGTGTTGGTTTACCCAAAGACGTTTATATACGTCTTTGGTTTACCCAGAAACTTTCTGAAACGGAAGTGGAAGTGGAAGTGTTTGAATTACACCGGCCACTTGGCACATGAGCAAATGATAGCGAGTTTAATTTAACGAAGGAATATATAAATTCACCTTGCATCCTCTAGTATCAGAAGAGGGATTTCCAAAAGGGAGAAGCGTTCGACTATATTGGCTTGAAAGTAACGTGTTATGCAATAATGGCGAAGGAATAGATAAATTTGCCCAGAATCCTTTAAAGCCGGAAGTGACGTTACTCAAAGCGGAAGTGTTGGAAGAAATTTGCCTGTAAGCAACTTGTGAGGCAATTAAAGAGAAAGGGTATGTAAAAAATAACTGTCGGATGCTAGTGTTACATTATGTTTATTTTTGGGGTGTAACATGCGAAAGGCGATGCAATGTGTTTATAAAGTTAAGTGTTACGATCTGTTTGTTCAATCAAATCACGCCAGAGCAGCTTCGTGCGGTAATGGTGTGAAATCTATTTACATGTATGAGAAACAAGCGATGAGACCTTGTAACGGAAATACGTTATGCATTTTGCAGAGGTGTCAAGTAAATCGCCAATTAACACGGGCATAGAGGAGAGTAATTGTAATTAGCAATTGTTTCTTTGTTATTGAATTTGTTATACCTGGATACATGTCAGTCAAATCAAATATATATTATTATTATTATTATCATTATTTTCAATGGTGATTTATTTTATTCTCAATTTACTGATAAAAATAGCATGCTACTTTAGTAAGACATACAAAAGTGTCCAAACTGAACACATTTTATATATAATGAAACCGTCGTAAATTATCATTCTCAAAAAATGGTGTTGTGCAGTAACATAAAAAAACTCAAAGAAGTTAAATTATACACAAATTCAAGGTTTAAGGAGTTTCGCAGTTATGAAAACATTCGCTGGGTGTGATCAACAGTGCACAAGTTTGATTCAAACTCAAGACGGAAACTGAATCTTTTCACGACGAGCCAGCCACACATAGACTTCCTGTCTAGCACATGATACTTAGACCAAAATTTAGCCTATGAAAAATTTCAATAATTAAATGTTCCCTATCCATAATATTTTTTTCTTTGGGCTCCTAATTTCATATGTGTATTTAGTCAATCAAGACTTGCTGAATGTGGACCTAGACTGTATTAAAGGCTCCTTTATATACGCAGTCGTAAAGCAGGACTACATTATACTATGCAAGCATGGCACGGGAGTCCAAACTAATAAATCCTTCTTTAATCATACTGACCCTGTTCAAATGTGTATAAATGTTCGGATTCAGTTCTACTATCTTTTTCTAAAGATATACGAAAGTCAAATTTCGTTGTCATTATGTTTCATGTATTTAATGTTGTCAAGCACTGTTAGTGTGCATTGTTTGGAAATGTGTAGAATGTCACAAGATCCACTGAAAATGTGTCATTCCTTCGATTTTCAAATGAATAAACAGTCACAAAATCTACAACTTAAAAGTCTATATTCTCTGAGAGGTTTTGAAACGTTATTCCGAATCTGACTTCAATATGGTACATTCCTGCATTTCATATGTAACCCTAAGTTTATTTGGGTCATTCAACCAAAATTCCTGTACATATCATACACAATGTGGACACAATACTCAAATATACACGTATTTAATTCACGAAGCATGGAGTACTCGTCCATACATCCAAACAACACTTTTGTATACTTGTTGCCTATTCTTCTTTGAAGCGCAACCATAGATTTGTCGCAACATAAATATTCATTTTTGGTGTATATCATTATCTCTCATTCTCTCTCTCTCTCTCTCTCTCTCAATTCAATTTACATATAACATTATTTCCAAAATTCTTATCCCTTTTAGAGGCTATTCTAAAGCGGTACGAATTTGCTTCAAAAGCGACCACCATGTGCAAATGCTACCTTTAATACATTCCAGCAGTATTCAAACAATTTGAAAATGCCTCTAAAAGTTTAAAAAGTATCTTAAGTTTTAAAATAGTTGTAAAACACGTGTTCAGGAATGTGAAGACAATATGTCTTGAAATAGCTAGTGGTCTCGGCCATTGTTGCTATTGCAGAAGATGATGTAAGGTCGTGATCGCCATTACATAGTTTGAGGCACGTACGTTATCTGTCAGCTAGGTCACCGTCAGATAACACCTGCTTCACACCTCATCGTGTTAATCCCTTCTATTAGTTACCTAACATGCCGCCAGACGGCATGAAAACACTTGCTCACGCCGTGACCCCATGACCTAGAGAGTACTTCCGGAATGTTAAGAAGGGCAAATTAGTAGTTTCCCTCGATTGTGGTGCTCATTCACGTATAGTGAACTGCTCCCGCCACGCCACGTCGGCCATTGTCTTGGGTCAGGGTGACCTCAGGGGATTCGATTTCTTCTAATGCACGTTGAATAAACTAAGGAAATGTACAGGAAAAGCCATTTTCCCCGCCCCCGGAACCCAACGAGTTTGCATTACAATACGATATTAAACAAAAGTTTGCATATTCCAACTTTTGGGATTGTTCCGTGCAAACCGACACATAATCAAACATGTTAATACGTTTTACTTCTTAAATCTTAACTTTGGGAAATGCAAAATGCGACACGTTTGACTTTTGGGGCGTTGGAAAAAACTATAAAAGGACAAACTTTTAAAAAAAGCTTTGTAACCGTTTTGTTCAAACAAAAACTAAAGATTAAACTGTAATGAGGGAGACCTTCATGTCATCATTTATGTAACGCAAATATATTGCCACGCTGCTCAAAGGCACTTCGTTTTCACTCGGTCATTGGTTAGTACGCTTCAATACACTGCGATAGTGGACGAAGACCAGGCACATTCCACGTAAAACTCTACGATTCAATTTACAGTGCAAATATAGGTCTTCTAGATCATAACTCCGATAGCAATAGGCTTCACAGTGTTGTTTTTAACACTTGTTGGCATGACTTTTTAAAAGCCTTAAAACAGATACGTGGAATCTATCTCCTCGAAGAAAGACCTCAAGCCCTCTGTCTCTGACTGTGAGTCTATTTGTCTTTCTATCAGAATGTCCGATTGAAAGAATATGCGTGTGTCTGCCTGTCTCTCACTGTCTCTCTCTCTCTCTCTCTGTGTGTTTTTCTGTCTTTCCCTGTGTGTGTCTCTCTGTTTGACTTTTCTCTCTGTGTCTCTACCCCCTCCTATCTCTCTCCCCCCTCCTATCTCTCTCACTCTCATTTATCCTCTCTAGATAGCCAAGCAGCTAACTCATTAGCAGTCTAAGTACGTCTTAACATACCTAAAGAATGCAGCTTGCTGCCAATATAAAGTTGTGAAACTTATTCCTGGATTTTCAGAAGTGCCTTGTTTTCTCGAGATTTGCTATTCGCGTTCATCTGGCGTACTTCCACCATACAAAGAGTAGACACCACTGTGAAGTATATTGCTATCTACACGAAAAGTAGACGGAAAATTGATCAATATGTTCTGCAGAGGACAGATTTTAATCTCGTTCAGTTGAAGAGATGACAGGCTTCAATAGATAAAATATATCCTTTTAGATGGATAGTTAAAAGCATCATACGAAATTGTTTACCATTCTGTATAAGACACTGTATGCCATGTGCCACTTCATATTGAAGAGCATAGTTGGTCATGACTGAAGACACTCTTTTTATGACTATTGCCTTGAACATTTGAAACAAGGTTGCTATGCAATTCAGACATCTCATGGGTGTCTATATCATAAATTACACGTTGTAATTTTCTAATCAGAGACAACAGTTTGAACCGCGGGAGGTTGTATTTTTACCTCAAAGGACACACTTAAAATTAGATTGATGATTTTCGTCAAAAGTTTTAAAACTATTTGTATGGATGTGCATGTGAATAGTACAGAAAACAACCATTACAGGTTTCGATAAATTGTCATGAAACGAAAGAGGTACATAAACATTGTTGCTATATGAATACATCTTTCATTGTATCAATTTTCCATTCGAGAAAATGGATTCGTGTGATTCCAACTAGACTTTCTCCAGATTGAATAGAAAATTAGAAATTGAGAACGGTACTCGACGTCTGAAGTATATCAACAGGTGCAACATTTTAACTTGAGATTAATGTACTTAAAACATCTATGTCGATAAGTACAGCTTACGGTACGATTTCTGATTCTTATCCTCAGACGTCTGTAGCTTATCCTATATCCTACAAGTACAATAAACGCTTGTTGGTATAAAAGCTTTGTGTATTTGTCTATTTGACATAGTCACTAACATCACATTGATACAACTCCTCAGAAATAGATAAGGTAAATGGCATGCGCCCTGTCTTACACCAACTAGATAGCCTATATCTCAACTAGGCGTTCTTAACACATGTAACTGGACTGCCAGTTTTGACGGCAATAAAATTTAGGATTACCCTTGTCGGTCATAGTAAACCTGCCATGAATGTTGTATAACATTTCAATAGGAACGATTGCCACCACGAACGCTGGCAAAAGAATTTACTTTCACAAAGAAAGTTCACTTCCAGTCTGAAAAGCCGTTATATAGAGATTACTTAAATTTTTAAAGCAACGCGTGGATTTCATAGTTTGTATGACACTGTTAAAAGGGAAATTATGAATTTAATTGAAATTCGGAACTCGAAGATTAAGTGAATAGAATTGTGCAAAATATTGCATAATGCAAAAATGACGTTTTGAATGTGATATTGTATTAACATTTCAATCTAAAATTTGTTACTCTTTCGTCGTATTGAAAGAAGTTGAATTATAGTCAGGTTTGTAGAGCTCTTCAAGTGTGAGGGTATTTAAAGTCGACATACGGAAGCTATCGAGGCATAAGCAAAAGTGCTTACTAGGCGTAATGATGAACGAATTAACACGTTGTGCACCACTAGTTCTAAAAATGCAATTTCAGAAATCTTTCATCAAGACTTCAAGAGAAGAGAGACACCTTTTTAGATTTAAGAAATAATATAAAGGTTCTCTTTGCAAATGTAGACCAGAAGTTTAAGAAAGACTGGATTGTTGAAATTAATGTCACTATGCAATAAAGACATTTGTAAGATCATCAAGCAAACAGGCTAGGTTCACGAGATTTATAAAAAAAGGAATGCGTTTTATATTATGGGATTTTATGTATGTATTAAATCTGTAACGTTTAGAGAAACATCCATGTGAGATAATCACGTGACATCAACAAATAATTCGATCCCATTAAATCCAGAGTTTGACAGAAACCGCTTGTCTCTGTTTCACAAGTTCGAACGTATTGTAAAATTTATTTTGTTGTATCTGAGAAACTAAAACAAGTATGTATAAAGAGTCTTTTAAGAATATGATACTAATTTAATATTTCTGAAGTAAACAGTGCTGGCGTGGTGTCGTAAGAAAAATATTACAAGTATATGAAATGTATCAAAAAACATTTCTGAAGTCAATGGTATCCGATTTTTATCCAAGGGGGCAAATACGGTAACATCTGCATCAAAAGGATTATCCATTTGGATTAAAAAAGAAAGGTGTACTCACCCATGACGACCACCAGGACCACTGCGGCAACATAGAGGTTGAGAAAGAAGAGAGACACCTTAGCAAATGTGACCATAGATCTTATCATCTTCATCATTAGAATCTTTTCCAGGCCTGCACGCTTATCAGCACATCTCTCTGCAAAATAAGATGCTCTATACAGTCGAATATATTCCAGATCCTTTGCAGATGCTTTATCTGACGTCATTGTCAAAATTCATTGAAATATATCCACGTCTGCTGCTTAGCGCGATGTCGTCTGCTTTGGTATAAGCGCAGACGAGAGCGCATTTAGCACGTGGCAGGCAGAGCTGTCAAAATGTTCTGCCGGTCCTCGTTTCCTGGTTTCCCGCCTAATACCTTTAGCAGACTTCGGGATTGGACGGTATCGACATGGAGTGAGGTAAGGGGGGGGGGGGGGGGTTGATGAGGGGAGTGGAGGGTGTATGTTGGGTATTAGGGGGGGGGGGGTTATTTAGGGGAGGGGTTAATGGTGTAAGTTTTTAGAACGGATTAGATCACATGATATAGAACCGTCAGATATTCCACTTCTCATGTTCTGGAATTATGAGAAGACGGTGAAATTGTATTTGCAGCAGATCTTGGATAAGGAATATGGTGAGATTAAAGGTGTTTGAGACGAGATGTTGGTGAGATTAAAGGTGTTTGAGACGAGATGTTGGTGAGATTAAAGGTGTTTGAGACAAGAGGTAAATTCGTTTAACCAGTCATGGACAAGGTTCTATAATGATTTGATAATGGATGTAAGCTTTCACTTTGACAGTCTACCTGACAAAGAATAGGTGAGAGTTTTGAAGAATCATTTTCAATATCCAATATGCTTGCTAAGGAATTGGGTGAGTGAAAATAGAAAAGGTAGTGACATTTTTTAAATGGACGTCAGTTGGGTTGTATTAGGGTAACGTTGCTGTTATGACAAATTAGAATAATGTACCTTGAGAAAAGCTTAATATGAAAGAAGGAATGTTTTCTGGACGATGCACATGATCCCATTATTTCCGCAAATCCTTACAAATACCAATTCAAGCAAATTGATTTTTACTCTACCAATTCCATATCTAAGCAAAATGTGTACAATTCATGTTAGATAATTTCGATAATAAGGACTTACACAGTTTGAATTTACATAATATATATAATTATTCATAATTAGTAATCATATAGAAATTATACATGAGGCGATAATCTTTCAACTGATAATATATCATGTCCACAAAACACAGCTTACCATCGTGATCCCTACTTAACAAGTTTTCTTATAATGAACATAAGTGACTGAATTCCTTTTTACAAAAGTTGAATGTAATATTTGTTTAATGTATTTTACGATAAAATAAAATACTAAACATACATGTGTTGATAACAATTATGCAGTCAGAAATATGACAAATAATTGACCGAGTCTGGTTAACACACACCTTTATTTAGTACAAAATAATGAGTGCCAAACTAAACTCACAAACTCAATTTTAACATGTGAAAACGTAGACTTAATTCATTTAGCAAATGTAGCATTTTAGCCATTGTATTTTACTACCAACTGTAATATGTAACAAAATACAAATAAAATACGTTTAGTAAAATTCTATATGTATTTTGTCGTTTTATTGTAAACTACTTGACACTTAAATAAACTATATATATATATGTACTTCCTAATCTGTATTTTCAAATGTTAATAAATTAAACAACAGGTTTAGGTTGGCTACCATTCTACATAATGCAGATTAAGTATTTATCTCGGCCAAAACTTGTCACAATATTTAAGCTAAACGACGAGGTATTTTATATTGTCTCTCTTACTTCTTATTCAGGTACTGTATACTCATATCTTTGTTTTACAATATTGTAATTTTCTGTACATATGTTCAAGTTTTACAGTGTTGAGACATTCATAAATATATGTTTGTCTGCCTGTCTGTACCTCTAAGAATGTTCTTCTCAAAGCAAAGAACCGAACAACTCAAAAGACCCATTCATCGGACTATAGTTACGAGAAAGGGGGAGAGGGGTGAGTATATTTTATCGTTGGTGGATGTTATACTTAAAACGCAGCATTACGAAAACATAAAGGTCTTCATTGAAGGTAAACATTAGACCAGGACAACGCCTCCGCGGAACAAAAAGGATAATAGTTGCTTATCGTGTCGTAATGTTTGGCGATGAACAGTGAATACTTAACCTATTGAACGTACGAGACGTAGTTTGGAAACGGTACAAGTATTCTATTCAATGTAGTGACGTACTAGTTTTCATAAAGGTGTACTTTAGTTTTTGTAAGGGTCTGGCATTGTAGCTCTTCACATACTAAACGACGTCCCGTTTCATATTTGATGAGACGGGATGTTTTTTTAGGACAAGTGAAAGGGAGTTGGGTACCGTTTCATTAAAAAGTTATAAATTGAGTCTTTTACTCGCTTAGTTACATCAAAGAAATGATAGGCTCATCTTTAAAGTTTATTTGTTAGCGGGATATATACCGATGGGCCGTTAACATTATGACCAAAAATCTAAAGGATATGACGTCACGTAAATCGGCAGCACACAACGTTATCACATGTATACAATGGTAAGAACAAACAAAAATCTATATTTCTTCACACTATCGGTTATTTGAAAGCATGCTAATTTTCATATGATCATATGTGATTTTTTTAAATTAAAGGTTTGTTTTCACTCGTTTGACTGACTAAAGAAGTAGAAATGATAACAAGAAGATGTTCATCCTCAAAATGAGATTATAGGTTTTACAAAATATTTTTGCTACGCGACACATGTCGAATTTCATTCCATAAGTGAAGAAACCCAATTATAAACATCAACTTAATCACACCTTTACGTATTTAACAATCCTGTTAACATGGTGTTTGTATCTCCGACAGAGCCATTATTCATTCTCCATTCATACCTTAGCGATTGTTCATTCATTCATTAAAACAATCGTCATGAATTTTTCTTAGCAACTTAAGGTGATTTTATCGATAGAGAATAGCGTTTCTTCAACGATGATATTAAAATTCTACATATTCGTTCATTCATTGATATTTTTCTTTCATTTATATAATCTATTATCTTCATAACAATACTGAGTTACTCTATGAATTGTAATTCTACTTTCATTCAGTCGTCGTTCGTTGACTGATGGAATGAATCATTCATTTATTTATTCACTCGTTGCTTCATTTATTAATTCATTCCTTCGTTTAATGATAATCGCGCACAACCCTTTCATTTTCACCTGAAGATTTAAACCACACAGACCATTTCTACGGTATATATCTTGCGACACTTCATATACACTAGTACATGTAAAGTGACAATTTATTCTTTACACATCAGCGTCTTGCTTTCCCACGTTATGTACACCAGTGCTATTATTTCGAAATACGCATGTCTATAACGCGTTGTTCCTAGATTAAGCAAGGCGGTGACGGGTGGATAAAGAACAAGTCATTGGAACAAGCTTTGACAGATGGGACGCTTCGCCCTATCATTACGCAAAGTAGGAGTGGAGCTAACGTAGGAATTCTGGAAATGTGCCTGAAGGGTCATAGCTACTTCATTCATAACTTAGTATATATCCACGTGTATCAATATCATTTGATAACCTATACAGTGTAAGATACTACCAATTCTTTTATATGGCTCAGAAATTTGGGGTATTAAATATTTTCATTGCATAGAAAAAGTACATGCAACATATTTTAAATATTTTTTAAATTTGGGAAAATATGCATCTAACAAGGCTGTATTAGGGGAAATTGGTCGTTGTAATTTATTTGTTCAAAGTAGATTAAGAGTTGTTAAGTATTGGTTGAAATTATTAAAAATGGATTCATATAGATACCCTAGGCAAAGTTATCTTTTTTCAAAGTTGCAAGATGATATTGGGAGGAAAAATTGGGCATCAGAAGTTAGACAACTGCTTTTTTCGACTGGATTTTCTTTTGTATGGATCTTGCAAGAGGTTGGCAATGAAAATGAGTTTTTATTTCTCTTTAAGCAACGCCTTCAAGATATTTGTTACCAGGAATGGTCCATGTCAATTAATAATTCAAGGTATCTAGAACACTACTCTTGTCATAAATCTTTGTTAGAACCCGAGTTTTATATTATGAATTTAGAAGATAAATCTTTAAGACGGGCACTATGTAAATTTAGAATTAGTTTACATGATTTTAGAATCAGTTCCCTACGACAAACAAATGGTGTATTAATAGATGATAAGTTAAGTTTTTGCAGAAATTGTAACTCGGGCAATATTGAAGATGAATTTCATGTATTGTTTGTATGTTCAATGTATTCCCATTTGAGAAGCAGATATTTATCTTTTGTATTACTACCAGTTAGAGATAAACAAATTTTGTCACATCTGTTAAATTCTAAAAATACTGATGTTATTAAATCTCTTGCAATCTACTTAAAACATGTATTCCTTGTAAGAAATGTCACCGCCACATGTACCACTTAATACTTCAACTGTACTTGTACTATAGGCCTTTAGGTCTGAAATACTGAATAAACAAATCTGAATCTGATAACCTATAAATGTAAGTCTCTTGAAAATGGGAACTTAGGAATTTTTTTGGCATCATATTTGAGTCATAACTACTTCATTTATTACTGACGTAATATCCATGTGTATTGCTAACACTTTATAAACTAATAGACATAAGTCTCTCGAAAATCCAGGCTTCATCAAGAAAGAGCATTTTTTAGGCATCTTATCTGAGTCATAGTTACTACATTATTTTATGATTGACTTACATTTCAAAGTGTATAGATAACACCTGATAAACTATGAGACGTAAGTCTATTTAAAGCTACCTATTTGAAATAAAGACTTGAATCATAGTTACTACATTAATGACTGACTTCAATATCCATGTGTATCGATAACACCTGATAACCTCCTGATAACATCTGATAAACTCCTGATAACATCTGATAAACTCCTGATAACACCTGATAAAAAGTCTTTTTAAATCTACGTTTTTTTAATTAAAATTCAAAATGGCGCAATTGGTTTGTATACTATTTTATAGTTACAGCTACTAAATTCATGACTGATCTCAAAGTGTAACGATAACACATAATAAACATTTAAAGTTTCTTTAAATCTACGATTTAAAAGATCTTAAGTCGTCGAGTTATTATATCCTATTATTGATTCAAACATTAAAACTTATTAATATTTTCCTTAAGGGGCATTTTAGAAGCTGGATTGATGAAGAAGAACGAGTTCTTATGGATAGTCAACTTCGTTATTGCACGAATTGCAACAGGGCAAGAGATTTATGATCCAAATGAAATCATAAGTAAGAACCCTGCAAACGTAACATAATCTGTTTAGGCTGTCATAAACCAAACTCGATAGACGACACTTTCCAGTTTAAATAGTGTCGCGTGTTAGCTTTCGTTCGTTGGAAAGTATCCAATCAAGTTTGCGTCGTTTTTTTTCAAACTCTCTATCTCGGTTCTTGTACAACCTCACTCCATATAAGATTCTTTTTATACTGCCCTAAACACTCAATACGAGAGGACACTAGGTAGAGATACGACAATTTCCACTTTAAATAGTTCCGCGGATAATCTTCCGTTCGTTGAATAGTAACAAATCGAATATGGTACCCACCTGTTCGTTTCTCAAATTTGCTTCGATTTGACGACCAAACTTTCAAAATTGAGATTCTTGTACATCCTTACTCCAAGTAGGTTCCTCTGAATTTAAGAAAAGTGATTCACAGTCCACCCCTTGCAGATCAAACAGGTGTCTGTGACAAATTCTTATACTCCACCCGTTCACATGAACCCTAACGAAAACCGGGTACGCCTTTCCTTCATTGTACACGAGAGAGAAAAGACGGTTTCGCTTCAATGAACACGTCTCCCAACCAACCAGCCTTGAAAATATACGATCATAAATGAAGGCTATGCATGGACAGCAATCTGTCCCCGTTAGATGAAAGATATTGGCGGGATAAAGAGTGTTGTCATACACCAGTGCGGTTCATGCACCCGGATTAATCCGGGAATAGTGCATTCACTTTTCCTTGTTACTCAGATACAATGAATATGCAGGAGAATAGAAGGCTGTTGTTCCCTCGCACAGATGCTAATGCTACACTCTTATTCATTTATATAGATGGTTTACTTGATGCATATATATACATATAAATTCACTGAAGTCTTTAAAAAAAGATTAGACATTTTTTAAAGCATGGACAGTCAAGTGCATAATGCTTTTTCTGCATATGTGTACATGTATAATTAACAAAAGTCTTATTGTAAAATATTCTTTTAAAAAATTTATAACTTATGACACCAAAACCCATGATGCGTGGAAGCTTTATTTCAATTTCTATAGCATCTACAGTTGCATTTTTACAGACAAATTCTACTGAGTTGTGCCTCAGAAAAATACACCGACGCCCATTTCTATGAAGGCATCATCTGTCATATCTGCTTTATTCTGCTAAATGTAAAGTAAACACCCCCTTGATAGTATAATAATAATCAAATAAAGGTGTTTTTTTATAAACTTCATATTGTACAAAGTACATTTTCCAAATTATTTTCCTATTTGGTCAGTGCATTGCATCGACCTTTAAAAACACAGGTATCATAAAAAGCTAGATAGATAATAATAAAAGACGACATACACAAGAAGTAAAAAATCGTTCAAAATATCTCTTATCTCTTTACATAATCCTAATGTAGGAAAGCACGCCGGCAGCCCGAGTGTTCAGTACCGTTATACCTCTAATAACCGCCCGAAGGTGTTTTTGCACTTTTTGACAAGAACAAACTGGATCTTTGCTTGCGTAAGAACATTTTCACAGTTCGGTCTATCTACATAAACTGACAATCTTTTGGTAGATCAAGTTTATAGACATCTATATTTGTACATGTAGGAGAACTTAGTAAACGCTCAGATCCTGTTTGCTCTTAAACTAATTCATGAACGAAGTATGTCATCAGTAATCCACACTTAAAGTTATTCAGGAACAAAGTATTCACTCATCCATCCACACTTAAACTAGTTCAAGAACAAATTATTCTCTTTGCAACCCACACTATAACTAGCCCAAGAACAAATTATTCTCTTTGCAACCCACACTATAACTAGCTCAAGAACGAAGAATTAATTCAGCAATTGACACTTAAACTAATTCCTGAAGTCGTAAAACAAAAGGAAACTCAGAAAGTATATGAGAGCAACGTTATCAATGCGCTCGGAAAGTAAAATCAAAGATCTCAAAGAACAGTACAATTAAGATGCAATTAAAATTCAAAGTTGTACAAGTACTTAAAAGAAACTGTATACTCAAAGATTGTATAAAAGCAATACAATCAAGCCGCAAAGAAAATTTAAAGTTGTTCGAGAACCAGGAAACCGGTTGGCGTGCACACTTTTGAACTGGACAAGAACAACGTAATAAAGCCGCAAGTCACACTGAAATAAGATCATAAACTTAGAAAATGCTCGGCAAGTACGCTCTTAAATTGAACAAGAACAATTTTATCGCTCATCAAGTCATAGACAGAGTAGAACAGAAAATAAGAAACTACTCGGCAAGTATACTTCTAAGATTCTAGAAGAAACCTAATCGCTCAGAGCTCCTTTATCATGTTCATCAGACGCGATGCGTGTTTCTAAAACAAACAGTTTTATCAACTCGGAGTTTTTAGGCAAGACAGAATCTTGGCATCCATGGTCTTTTCTCTTGAATGAAGACGCATGTATAGGAGGTCGCACCTGTCGTTTGTATAAACATGGCTAGTCGACCGCCTCATCTATCGTTTTCATGCTGAACTGTCGGCAAGTTTTTGAACAAAAAAATCTTTGCAAAGGGTAATACAAAATCAGCTGACACAGAGGGGGTTAATATTAAATGCCAGGCCAAGAGCGAAATTTAGATAGCTTCAATCAACCATGCTGTGGGTATGTGCGAACGTGGTTAAGAGTTTTAAGTTGTTTTTGATGATATGGCTGTAAATTTCGTGTGGCTCAAAATCTTGCAATCTACTACAACAATTTAGAATAAGACACAGACGACGAGAAAGTGTCATCATAACTTGGATGGTTCACAGACAGACAGACAGACGTTTCACTTCTGTACAAGATATCAAATACATAGCAGCATAAAACATGCATAAAAGATTACAGAACCACTCATTATTAGTTATGAGAGACAAGAAAACATAAAGGCACAGTTAAAAGATATACATAGAGGAGTTTACGGAAAACTGGTTTTTATCCGTTGCGCAACACATTTGCGCTAAATTTCGCCTGCGATTCAATATGAAGTCGGTTCCTACTTATTTGTGTTGAGTACATCATACGTGGACCTTACCAGAGCGGAAAGGTACAGAAAGAAATCTGCCGTAACGAGGGAAAGATAAATAACATATAGCAGTGATGAGATAGTTAACTGATGTTCATTACGCAACGCAAGCACCGTCAAGAACCACCTCATGAGTTGATAGTTCAACCTTACGTCTTCAAACGATCCTGAGTCTACGGCCCCCTACCGCGTAATTCTGTTAGTGACGACTTACTCATGACAGAATTAGAACTTTATTATCTTACCATACGACTTTGCTCAACGTAAGTTACTGCATATGTGATATAAATGCTTCCGTTGAGAAAACATCCCAACGCTATTAACCAACCGTTTTTAACCTTGATTGAGCCATCGCTCGTCTCATTGAGTCAGAAATAATGGAGATAGCAAATGCGTTTTTGTCATTATTTAATGCTTGCTGTTTTATTATTCTTGGAGTTTGGCGGTACTTTTTCCATTTTAAGAACGTTGTTTTGCATGTTGGAAGTTGACTCGATGAACCATCACTCCTGTAAGAAGCTTGTTTTTTTCACTGGTGTTTCGATATTCTCTGTATCATTTTGGAAGTAGTTTTCCCATTTAAGAATGTTGGTTGTTGTCTTAATTTTACTGCCACTTCTCTTCTTGATTCAGAAATAATCAAGATATAAAAAACATGTTTCTTGCATTTTTCTTCAAGCTTGGTGTTCCATTAATCTTGAAAACATTGTTACATTGTTGGAAATATTTTTTCCAGTTTAAGAACGTTGTTTTGCATTAGATGTTTTTTTCCTTTTCTTCAAGTAAGTTGTTCTATAATTCCCGGAAACGTCAAAATTCTGGAGGTAGTTATTTCCATTTTAAGAACGTTGTTTTTCTTGTTGGTCGAAGTGTTGTTTTAACCATCACTTGAGTATAAATAATGGATATCGTAAACGGGTTTTTGCACTTTTCTTCAAGTTTACTGTTCTATAATTCTTGGAAACATTAATAAAAATTGCTTGAACCATCACTTGAGTATAGAAAATGAATGTAGTAAACGTTTTTTTGCACTGTTGTTTTAGCTTGGTGTTCTTTCATTCTTGGAACCATTGTTACGATGTTGGAAGTCGTTTTTCTATTCGAAGAACGTCGTGTTGCATGTTAGTCAACCTGTTGCTTAAACAATCACTCCTTGAGTACAAAAAAGGAAGGTAGCACGTTTCTTCAAGCTTGGTGTTCTATTATTCTTGGAAACATTGTTACAATGTTGGAGGTAGTTTTTTTCATTTTAAGATCGTTGTATTGCTTGCTGGTCGAATTGTTGCTTGAACCATCACTCCTTGAGTATAGATAAAGAAGAAAGCACGTTTCTTCAAGCTTGGTGTTCTACTATTTCTGGAAACGTTGTTACGATGCTTGGGGTAGATTTTCAATGCATGTTTGCAAGGTAGTGGTCTAATGTAGTCTTGAGTCTTGATTCACCCACCATTCGTCTCTTTAGACAGAAATAATGGAGATAACTAATTTAAATATGTTTAACTTGGGGTCTTAAGACAGAAATATGGAAAGTGAAAGTAGTTTTTCCATGAACGAGTCTAAGACAGTTGTGTTGTATCTAGGTTATAGTATTGGTTGAACCATCACGCCTCTCTTTACTAAGGAATAGTTGAGATAATGAATGTTTATTCTTACTTCATTTTTTATGACTGTGATAATATTGAAAGTGGTTAATTCTGGAACGTCTGTAAACAAATTCTAACAACATAACAGTTTTTGGTATACGTTAAAATGAATCAACATAATGAAATAAAAACATTAAAGGTTTACTAACAAACAAACTAACCAAAAAAAGCATTATATTTGATCACATTATTTCTTTGCATATTACGTGTCTTTCTTCATAAGAACAGTAGTCTTTTTAAGTTTACCAAGCCCACTTTGATGAAATATAAAGAGATACAATAAAGCATACATTCTTAAGACTATACCACTTTTTACTTGCTTATTCTAACATATGAATTTTAAAAACTTCAATGAAGGGTGTTTGTTTACTTATTTGAGAAATTTAAAGTTTTAAAGCGAAGAGGTGAGATAATGTGCATAAGCATCTTTTAAAAGTTTGTTTAATAAAATTCGTATTTCCACAAAACGTCAAATAAGTATTCTTATACACCAGTATTATAGTTATAATTCATGATAATTATTATAACGGCAGTGACAACTCGAGAGAGAGATTTATACAAATACATTAAATAAAAAGATCGAATATACATGTTAACACATTAGGTTGATATAGGGATTTCTATTAGGTAGATGGACATATCTACAGTACCAGTATTATAGGATAGTAAACAATGTAGTTATTCATTAATGCATTAAGCATATGCAGCTGATAATGACTATTTTTTTTCGTAATAACATTTTTTAAATGGCATTCATGATAATCATAATCATATAGTGAAATATTACAGCAATTGTTACCGTTTACAGCACTGCCTTTAGGGATAAGCCACAGCTTACAATTTGCTTTCAAAAAATCTCTTTGTTTCCCTTGGTATATTTAACCAATTTCGTTCGCCTGGGGTTAAACAAGTAAACGCGTTGGAAGTAAAACATATCTTTGTCTTGAGTTAATAACGCCCAATTAGCGTCCTGTTAGCAGAAGAATGAATTTCCGTTAAACTGATGTGCCAAGTGAGCGTATGGGAGTGTAGATACGGGTCACTGGGTCAGGAAAACCATTCTCCAAACCATATGCACCAAACTGGAGCATTACGTAGTCCTGCTTCATGACTGTGTATATAAAGGAGCCTTTTATACAGTCTACGTCCACATTCAGCAAGTCTAGATTGACTGAATACACATGGATACATATGAAATTAGGAGCCCAAAGAAAAAAAATATTATGGATGAAGGAACAGTAAATTATTTTAAAAAATTTAAACTAAATTTTAGTCTAAGGCATTACCTTGTGTTTCTTGAAATGTAATGTAATATATAGGGAGCACTTTCCCATATGAGAAACCACTGAAAATGCGTGATATCAATTCGTTAATAACCTCCGATATTCGGAGACACTAATTTTAATGTGGAAAATCATTAACACCTCGGGCGGAGACGCTTAAATATGATAAATCATACGTGTTGCATAATGTCTTTTCATTTCAAAACACCTCCGCCATTAAGAGAAACTAACCTACCTGTGGTATAAATTACACACGGTGCATATGCACTTACGATGCGAAAAGTCATTTAGTTTACTATCACCTCCGACATTAAGAGGAACCAAGGATTTGTATAGGCCTGTTAACATCCTTGGAGAAATTACTTGGAGATACCTCAAAATGCTCAATGCCATCGATATTCAAGGAAACTAGTCAACAGGTAAACTATTAACAATGCATGACGTTATCAAATTTTAAGCATATTCGGCATTCTGAGAACCTAAGAAATTTATATCACTCCTCCAATTTTCGTTGGGCCTCTGCAAGGAAATACTGATAATTTTCAGAAAACCTAATTAAATCGAAATGTAGGGCAGTGATAATATATTATTTACAGTTGTTACTTCCTTACAAGTACAGCAGTGGAAAAAAAATGTGACTTGAACCAGTACAACTAAAAAATTCATTTGATATCTATTATTTCACTAAAAATTTAATTGAATATAAAATTAAAACTTAGAATCGTAAATAAAGCTAACATTTTTTGAAAGGAAACATGTCTTTTCTGTTAAGATGTTAATATATATTCTCTACTTATGCATATAGTCAGGTAAGTAAATGCAGGTCAAGCATTAAAAAAAAATCAGTCCAAAATAACAATTATACAAATAAACAAATATCAAAGGAAAGACATTCCCTGAAGACACGAAGCATAAAATGATGAAATCATTTAAAAATTTAATGTGATGGAATTCCAAAATTCTTAACGAGAATGTTGTTCGAGCACATGTTCCTAAAATGACTCATGTTTAGAACAGTTATTTAGAACCGGTCTACGTGTATGTCGTATACAATCAATGAAACAAAAAATTAGATTGATACCAAACCTTATTAACATCTAATTCAATTCCTATATTCCGAAGTCCAGATGCTTTGATACCATATATTAATAAGGAGAATTAGACAAAATGGCATTCTAGTGATATCTTGATGTGATATTCAACACGATAACCTGGTTAGAAATTTGAGGCTCCTATCTTGTATAAAATACTCTATTAGAGACGTGGTGTTCGTCTCAACACCATATCTCTGAAAGAGACTATTTTATACAAGAAAGGAGCCTCAAATATATAATCACGCTGTTGAGTATAAATTTAGACTTGCTTTTCAAAGCTTATGTTGAGTTCAAAATATTGCTATTTATAATCGGCGTTTTGAATTAAGACCAATTAAAGATAAATAAACTGAGAGCACGACGATATTGAACATATATTATCCTATAGACAACATTACGAAAAAATATTAATATATGCAAAAGAGGGGAAGATAAGAAAAATATATTGAAGGCGTTTTTAACATGTCCAAGGATTGGCACGGTCTATCTTGTAGTTTCCGTTGCAAAGCAACTTTTAGATTATAACGTCAAAACTCGTATGACATCAAAACTTTAAAGGACCCTTTCCCTATACAAAATATATTAATGAAAATAAAAATACAAGTAAACACTATAAACACTATCATAGATTGATACAGATCTTGAGGCAAAGCATCCTTTTAAAATATCACCGCAAAAACTCGTAACATATTTAAATTTTAAAGTTCCCCTACCCTCCTATACAAAACATTAATAACAATAAAAACATGAGATATGGAAATGCAGATTTCAGGAAGGAGAGCAAAGCGAAAAAAGAATGCTAATTACTTGACATGAAATGATCACCTCAAATAATATTATCACAAGTTTACACATGACCATGACATAAAAAGTATTAGACTCCATGACAAAAAGCCCACTGAAAACAAAACTCCAATCGCCTAACGTTTAAAAGATCGCCTAAAAAACTCGTATTTCATAAGTTGATGACGAAGAGCCTATATTCAAAACAAAAAGTCAAACACTTAAAATGCACTTAAGTTTGAAATGAGGTCAAGAGACCACACATGTTAAAGTGACCACTGCATGGAAGCTAGTTGCAAGCTAAAGAGGTCACAGTAAAACTATGTTAATTACTCTGAAGTTAACGAAGCTGCTAGAACCATAAACATCCCTCTTTACATGTAGATGGTGGTATGGTTTGCAGACAATGCATGGTTATGCCATTAGGGAATGAATTACGGTGTGGTCTTAACCTGTAGAAGTAATGGACTGAAAAATACCTTTAAATCATGTCTAGAAATAGCACTTGTTTCGTCTTTTTAATTACTGTTGAAGATTTTGTCTTTCTTCTGTGGTTTTAAGAGCAGTACCTTTGAATCGTGTTTCGAAATAGCCTCTGGTTGGAATCTGTAATTACTGTAGAAGATATTGTCTGGATGGTTTTGAGAGCATTGGAGGTCATAAATCTGTTTCGCTTTGAGTGATGGTACTTCAGGGGTCGGATTATGGCATCATTCCTGAAGACCTCTTAAAATGAAGTCGTTGAGCGAACTGAAGTGTCAATGAACTATAAACACTGTCATATATTGATACGACGAGATGTCAAATGTAAATAATAATCTTATTCTAGGTATACGCCATTTCTTCAATGGTTCTTGATTTGTCATGAAAAATAAATAACTTGAAAACACCCCTTATACAATCACCACAAACAAAGTTAAGGTTTGAAAACCTTAGGACTCGGGAACTGGAAGCGTACGTTCCTACTAAACATGTTTAGTAAGAAAGCATTCCTATGTTTTGGGACACGACTTACACAATAAATTCATAACTATATCTTTGTGAGATAAGGTGAGTTGATTTTGGGATTAACCTTGCTTTCAAGAGTATTTTAATTAATATCACGGCTGCTAATATCATTTCGGGATGAAAGTCCGTAACGCTATTATGGCTATGCATTGCGACGAAATCTGCGAGCATCGGCTGGAACTAACGAACCATGGGCAGTAATGCGCTGAAATTCAGTGTAGCATTGCACGGAAATCTTACTGCTTGTTGAGCTGTTCTCTAATGTTAACAAAGTTGCCGAACGCGTTTGAAGTTTCGATTATATGTAAACGCGTATTGATTGAATAATTATCTTTCATATCTTGTGATAATCGAAGTTCAATAAAATAACACATATATACATTTAAATAAAAAGCTAGTCTTTTAACTTTTACATGAGTTTTTTTTCAATAATCACGATTGAATTGTCTAAAGAATAATCATATGCCTTATTTTTATCTTTTTACTCACGTTAAAGCTAAATTCCTAAATATTTGGATGTTTATGCGTAAATAGTTTAATACGTGAAATAATGACATAATGAATATAAATACCTGTTGAAACGTATCCACAATTAAACGTATCCACTTTTTATCCTCGTAACATGGTATCCTCTCGAGAGAACTTAACAATTTATAATCCGATGCACTCTACAGTGAAACCACTGTTCGACTCCATTCTTGCAGTTTTTCAAAAATTACACAGAAAACGTCGTATTTTGAACAAAAGTCTCAGTTATCCCGCTTTTTATTATCCGTCAAGAATTGAACTTTCACCACATTGGCCTGTTTCGACCAGAAACCCTTTTAACTTGCAGGCCTGATGAAGACCCACATGGTTAAGACCTTTCATAAAACTGGCCTGTTCAAATATCCGAAGAGAATTGTTCACTCCTTTCACCACATGGCCTGTTCAAGACCGCACCCTTTCACCGAACTGAAGTGTTCAAATTCTGAGAAGAAGTGTTTACTCCTTTCACCACATGACCTGTTCAAGAGCGATCCTTTCACCGAACTGAACTGTTCAAATTCTGAGAAGAAGTGTTCACTCCTTTCGCCACTGCTCTATCAAGAATATGACCAGAAACATTCACCCCTGTCACGACACTGAAAAAGTTCATTCCTGTCAGTACACCGGTCTGTTCAAGAGTTATGGATCACGCGTTGGACCATTGATCCATTCACCGGTATTCATGTATCCTTGATTAGGGAAATATCGGTTCGCTTAAGCTCCTTAGATGACCAACCGCCAGATCAAAACATATCCGTATCCAGTTTTAATGAATTTTCTATATATGACCCAACTTGTTAATAGAGCAGGAAGATTTCAACTTCTTAACTCCAATGTTACAAGTAGTGTAATTAACAAAACGCAATTAAGCCGCGTCGAGTGTTGGAAGTGAACCCAACGTGCCGACCTTTCCCATTGTCTTACCAGCGAATAACCGCGGGCAATAAGTTCAATACACGACAGGCCCAAGGCGATCAGCTGATTAATTAAAACCCATTCAACATGTCATCAACTCGGTTAGTTGAATGAATAAACCTGTGAAAACATGTTGCGTTTTGTTCAAAACATGACGTAATATCCGGAGGGATATGGAGGAATAAGTACAACACAATACAAAGATGAGGATAGCTCCGTTTCCATGTGAACTAGGGGCCAGTTTCTATGGTAACAAGATTAGCCAGTCTGAACACCTCATCAATGAATGAAATTTTGTTCTTCAAAATTTATCAACTTCTAAAATCTCCTAGGAAGTTCCTGGTTATAGCTGATATTGCTAAAAGTACATCTTATACATGTACATGTAAGCTATTTCCTCTCTTAACTGGCGGGCAACCATACCTGTTTTTATCTGGTTTTGCAATTACTGAAAATAATACTTTCCTCAAAACTGATTGACATTAGGCGATTTTCCCAGCTGAAGCTAATAAGCACGCATGGTTTTGTGATTTCACTGCGTTTACGTCCTATATATATTGGGACCATTAGAGAAAATAACTTTACAATCAAGAAAATAGGCGAAACATATTTTTCAAGAACTTGATGAATATACAACAACAAATGCGGGTCAATGCTAAACAGATGACAT
Organism: Phorcus lineatus; assembly: GCA_921293015.1. Classification (NCBI taxonomy): domain Eukaryota; kingdom Metazoa; phylum Mollusca; class Gastropoda; order Trochida; family Trochidae; genus Phorcus; species Phorcus lineatus. Next base: position 16,740,478 of record OV121091.1, on the reverse strand, counting down.
GGCAGTGTATGGGGTTAGATAAAAACATTGAACGCTGCTAAGCTGAATGGGTGACGGGACTGGTTAATCTGTGAATTTTGAGGTTTTCCCCCCTGTATCACGCCTTCAGGGGAGTAAGCGCTTATTTCACTAATAAACTTCACACGAATCATTCCCCTGTTAACTCAGTACAATGGGGTACCTGGTTTGGGAGTGGAGGAATTTTTAATAGCGACCAAATGCAGACAAGATATGAAATCAAAATGGAATGACATTGTCCTTACACCGTGTAGTAATAGATGTGTAGCGCAGTTAACATGCTGATGAGCGCGTATATATACCTGTGTTGAAATATTATATACCATCACTATAGCTATAAACGTAAAATATGGTTTTTTTAAAGGTTTATATTATGTTCTTTGGCTCCTTTCCAAAAACACTTAAAATTTTGCATATGAGAGTTTGTATCTGTTCATAACTTCAAGTTTCAAATTTATTCTATTCATAACTCACGTCAAACTTGATAAATGTACCATTTCTGTTGTAATAAAATACTTTTAAAAAATAATGTCATTTTTCATGTTTCAGGAATCTTTAACAAATTTGTGATATCAGTGTCGTTAATAGAAGTTTCTATATCTAGAAACACAATAGGTCACAATGACCTAAAAAGAATATAATTTTTGTTATCTTGTATCAGAATTTTGTAAAGCTTCATCAAAGTTCCGCACCAGATAAAAAATTAATCTTTACAGCGCCGGAGGCACAAAAACTCGCCCTGTCAATATGTCCGCCATTGATTCGAAAGCAACATGATACCGTGATCATGTCTTGATGGAAGCTAAACACCGAATTCGTTTTAATGATAATGCTTTTACCAGACATTTAAATTCTTCTTTTTCTAAACAAAACCCACGTTGTATGAGAACGCCACGTTTTGACGAGACCACAGTAGTGAGCGTTTCGTAATACCACGAGCGTGTACGAACCTAGGGTTTCAATAAACACTTTTTGTTGTTTATCTAACACGCACATGCTTCGATCATGCCAATAAGCAGATATCAATTACTCTCAATTCGACAAAGTTGTTTTGAAAAGTTAGATATATGATAAAGGTACCTCATAGTCCTGGGTAAGAATTCACAAATGATATTTAATCAATAAACATATTCAACATTTAAAAAAGAAGTTTCTCCGCTCTCACGAATTTATATTTTTTTATGACGTTTTGTTGATGGCATTGATAAACGCCTTCTCATTCAGAAAGGGAATGAAGGAAAGTGTTTATGTCTGTTGGAAAGTAGACTATACTGTGATTGTTATGTCTTTACATATAAGAATAGAATTTGAAGATTACAACAGACATTATTATACCTCCTATTATTTCAATAAAACAGTATTAAATTATCAATAAAACAGCATAATTGAAAGTTGTAAACTGAATTAACATTTTCATTTTTTTCTTATATCTTTACACAAACTTAAAAGAAATACGTTAGGAATATGACAAAAATGGGTCAACGTAAGGGGCCATTTAGATGTCTTTGTCCAAAGGTACATCTTTTGCTTCTTCCGTTTTGCAAAAGTATGGAAACATAGTACTTAAAATTACTAAAGATGATTTCTTATAAGGTAAGTGTAGCTTGAAATATAAACAAGGTTGTAATCTTTTATATTTGATGAAAGCCAAAGAAAGTCTAGAAATCTCAAAGAAATGAAAATTTAGACAACGTGGAAATTTTTAATTAGAAATTCATATTTTAAACGCACTAGTGCACGCCAATATTTCGTAAACACAACGAATGCACAGATACTGCATATCTCTCGATATTACTCACGATCCTCACTCAAGTAATCTACCTCGTAAGTTATTAAACAAATATTTACGTATTCAGGTAGTAAAGTGGATTTTTTAAGGCCGGAAGTATTTAATGTTACGTTACATTAAATCCGCATGAACTACGATATCGGAAATATTAAAATTTTGCTCATAACCAGAAAAGCGGAAACGGCAGCCGCTATGGTCAATCTAATAACAAAGCTAATACTGTGTTATCAAATCGGTTAATTTACAACATTGCTTTCATAAAACATATTTCATGATTTGTTCTCAGTTCAGAGTTTAGGTAAATTAAAAAGTAACTCACAAATCTAGTTCATACGTTTCTAAGTGTCAATAATTTATCCGTTTTGTGCGCAGCTAACCATAGATTTTTATATGTCCAAGCCGACGTTTTCATTGTTGATTGCAGGTAAATTGTAAAGAATGTTTAGTATTTCATTGCATCGATAGAAAGTTTAAGTGAATGCATAAGTCCTCGTTAACCTTAAAATAGCCAATTTAAACCGTAAAAGCGTGCACTAGTGCCTTTAAAGACTTAACATGAATTTACCATATATACATGTAACCAATGTGAATGTTTGATTAAGAACGCAGTAATGAAAAATCCCTCGTAGAGCATCGCAATATAAAACGGACCTTAAGACCTTAAAGAGCCACTCCGTGATTTTCATAACATATTATTTACCTTTGATACGAACCTAAATGTCATATGTAGTGATATAAAATCAAAACATCTTAACTTTTCATGTCCAGAAGACATTATATATGACAAATACTGGTTTTTCATTAAAATCTAAAAACATGTTATAAATGCACAGAGGTGTAGATATCACGTCCAATATACATGGATACTAGTTATATAACCTAAGAAACGCTATCAACTCCTAACTGCCCTCCTGGCTGTTTTAGATAAGATACCAAAATTACGTTTTACTATTTGACGCGCGCCACTGTCCGGTTTTCGATCATAATTGCCACGTTTTACCTTCATACTGTCACTGTAAAAACCAATAAGCTTTAAAACGTGACTTTTTGGTAACAGTCGATACTTCGCGATCAAATGACACCATTGATTAAGTTTGGCATATATGACTCCAACAACTCACGGAGTGGCTCTTCAAGATGTACATTGCATATACATGTCCAACACCCAGACGGAAGTTGATTATTGCTTTCTGGGCTTCAACATAACCACTCACGTTAAGTCAGAACCCTTTCTGTGAGACTCCTCATGAAAACGTTGGTACAACCATTTTGAAAAAAACTATATATGTTTGAGACGGTCCCCCACAACCTGTCAATCATTCATCAGGACCAGTTGTCGTGTCTGCTTCACACTTTCCCACCTCCTCAGCGACTCCTCGAATTTCAAAATAAAAACATTCCCATTTCAAATTAAGCAAAGGCGTGTTTGGAACGTATTTGTAATTCCGTCCAGTGTTTTTACAAGAGCAAATTAGTAGAGGGCTGTTGACACCATCAGACTAAAGAAAGAACAAAAACTGTGCTGCTTTTTGAGAAAAGTGGTGGGGTTTCCAAAATTAAAACAGGGGAATGATAAATGGATTAATTATGCAGTGGCTGAATATGGGGAAATGGGGTTGGTACAGAGTGCCACGCAATAACCCCCCCCCCCCCCCCCCCCCCCCCCCACCCCCTTCACACACACACACACCCAAAATCAGTTTCTTTAATCCGCCTTTCGTTTGAAATCGTTTTAATAATTTATGAAGTACGAAATGCGACATCTTATCTAATGAAGATTGTAACTGTCGTATGTTTTTAATGGTATTCATTTAAATAAATTAATCGTGGAGTTACTCGTGGCCTCGTGGAGGCCGTGCATTGTTTTTCCATTGATGAAAGTTGCTTGGTGCAAGGAAAGAACTGAGATGCATGGTTATATACAGGAGATTTTAATTGTGCGGTGGAAATGGAAAAATGGCAATACCACAAATAAATTCTCTAGTGCAATTACCATGTCTGTAGTTATTCAGAAGTGGAATTTGGAACTTTGGATAAGTATTGGAAGGCCCGTTAACGTTACAAGGATACAAAAGAGAAAGATATAACTACATGCTCCTTCATGAAACTGCAAGAATAAGTTCAATGACTTTGTGGTGCACCTTAGCTTGCTCCGACTCGGAGTAGGAAAAAGTAGAGTAAGACCCATATGAAACCTGTTACTGTCAATAAAACACCGTTCATATCTGATAACTTTTGTCATTAATCTTCAGTGTAACGTTTCTGAATTCTTTTATTGTTGTCACTAGTCTGTGCCCCATAGCTTAATCACTGTAAGAAAAACTTTTCTTCAAACGACTCTCAAAATCAAATGATTGATTGAAGCAAAGTATGTTTTTCGAAAGAAAACATATGTTGCTTGGAATATGTTCACACCTTAGGCGTTGTTTCGAAATTCTTCGTCAACAGATGATGGCTTATGATAAGATTTCAAAATGACAATACACCAACAACCGTAACAGGATTTCAAAATCATCATAGTGATTAACCAGCAAACGATACAACATTTCTAAATGACGTATGGCCAATGATTGTAATAAGGTTTCAAAATGACAGAAGGCCAATACTTGTAACAACATTCTATAATAACGATAGGCCGACAATTGTAACAAAATTTCAACATGAAAATAGTGCAGCTATTGTAACAGGAATTCAAGATGAAAAAAGGCCAAAAACTGTACAACTGTTGCCAATAATTGTAACAATATATTTTAATGACGATATGCCAACAAGCGTAACAAGATTTCTAATCAATGAGAGGCCAATAATGTTAACAAGATTTCAAAATGACGATAGGCAGTTGTAACAAAATACATGTAAATGACGATAGGCCACCAAATGTAACAATATTTCTAATTAACGAGAAGCCAACAATTGTAACGATATTTCTAAATGACGAAAGGAGATTAATTGTAACCTTATTACAAAATGAGGATAGGCAAAGTATTGTTGCAATTAAGGTTTAAGTGGATGAGGTGCTGGTAAAATGTTAACGCCACATTCAAAATTATTTCAGACTTAATGCGGGTGTAGGCCTGTGCTGGTCGCGTATCTTTCAGCCATGGAATCCCTAGAATTTCATTTTGAACTCGAGAATAAAACTTCCTGTTAATTCTTCAACTTCAGACACTCTCAGTGAGTTATTTGACCACTAACGTTAAACTGAAATATTTAAGAATTAAAGTCATGCAAAATCTCAAACATTTAATCATCATCAAACATACTCAGTGTCTCTTAACCTCCATTGTGAATTATCCAAATTCTACCTGTTTACTTCACGCATACAACATTTTTCAACCAACTCATGGAGTATAAACGATTATACAAATTCAAAGGGAAAATAATCATCGTGATTTTTCAAGAACTTAAGGCTTATGGTAACTTTTCAAGCGTTAAAAAGAACAGTAGCAAGCATATATTTGAAGGGCTACGTTATCATTTAAATGGGAATACACACAGCAAATACATGATGTACCGAGTAACCTAAGTATTTTTACAAAATTACTAAATGTTTTCGTCATTAGAAAAAGATTAAAAATGTATATTAAATTTTATGCTTTCCTACTTTGAAGGGGTTTAATTGATAAGAAGGTAGCGTTATGAAAACAGCGCAACATCAATGCCTAACCGGTTTGACATGAACGTGGCTGTACATTTCACATGGCCTTCGACCCTGGATAATATTGTTTACTTATATAGGTATATATATGCCATATAACATTGAGGAAGTTGATCGGCTTTGAAGACAGGTGAAGTGGCATTGTCAACATCGCTATGATGCAATTGTGAATTTTTTCCATGTTATTTACGCCGCTAATGGCTGATATTGCCCAAGCGGCCATATACAATAGTTCACTTGCTAACTCACTTGTGTAATTATGTAGTTATTGTTTTAGAACTCAGTCTTATCAAATGTGATAATAATGATATAGGCATGGTATGGAAATTAATGACATATTGGTATACTAAAAACAATATAACTGAATCTAAACGTTGCCGATTTATATAACTCCCACAATCCCCTTTCTCCACAGTGCACATAACAAAAATACGTTTAATGTTATCATATTGATAAGTTTAGTAAACAGGCAAACTATAGCCTTAAAGATGTCATAAAAAAAGAAGATACGGTGAGGTTTCAATCAGGAGTTGAACCCAATTTTTTTATAAATATGAGACCGATAAAAAAACGCCATTTTTTAATATATGTAATAAAGAAAGTATTACCCTATGAAGTATGTCACGTGACTTTTACGAAACCCGTGCGAATTTGTGTATAACCCTCGTTCTCGCTCACATAATATACAACTTCACCCCTTTCGAAAAATTCATATGACAACAGGGTAATAATGTCTATCCACGATAACACGAGATATATACCTTTTTATATATATATCATTTTAAAAACGTTTCCAGAAAAGAAACATGTCAAACAAATGATATGCTTTGATTAATCCAGTAAAGGTACCAGTAATTTACCTGCGGTTTGTTTGATAATCTAAATATAAATCTTCGTATCTTTAAACTCCTCTACCTTGACTGAATCCACAACATGCATTATGTAAAACTTTCTGAAACGGATCAAATTAAGTGCACTTTGTCATGATATTAAGTACTCATATGTCAAACCGGGTGCAGACACTAAAGTACTCTTACCTGATCAAATTCTATTTGTGGTTAGCTTTTAAACCTTTGATCTTTCCTTCTAAGAAAAATCTCCTTACGAGAAACGATTGGTTAAAACTTCCTTGTATAGAGAAAACTTGGCTAAATTATGCAGAGAATCGAAGTTGACATATAAAATGAGTTAGGGCTTGTGTGATCTACTTGGTTTTATGTACTTATGTTAAACACCATTGCACAGAATATGTTATGTTTTGAAGAAGTGTATATTCAAAAGGTAATCTTCTTATCTAGATCTGGATCGAAGGGGTGTTTTAGAAGAACGTTTTTTTTTTTAAAAATACATAAAAACAAAATCTAAAGTATGCAATGTAAATGTTAGTCATTCACATCTAAATTTTGAAACATGAATTTGAAAGCACGAATATATTATGTTTACCAAAGAGATCTTGTTTACAAGATACAATAGCCCGTATGTTATTATATAAGTATCCATGGTAACGCGATTCAACTCATGAAATAAGAAAGATTGTCTTTATCATTTCATTAAAATATAATTCTAATAAAGCTGTATTTAGAAAATATGGCCACCTTTCATTGTATATCTTCTATACTTTATATCTTTTAGATTACGTCATATTAATGCACGTAGTACGTATTTGGTATCAAATATGTACATACCTAACCCACGTGGTTTCATGAAATTGACACACCTGTAATATGATCTCCGTGATGACCTAGCTCAGATGAATGAAATACAGGTAAACGCGGTAGGGATTACCTGTTCAAAGGTAGTTTCTCCTCAGCTGGGTTGGTCAGGTGGGTCACGATTGTTGTGACACAGCATAATAGGCAGGTGCGACAAAGAACAGGTATTTTCGTACTTTCATACAGCGGCACGTGGGTACGTGTTTTATTGTTTGTTGTGAAACTGGGTCTTGTTGTTATTACGTTGTTTTATTTTTGTTTTTCTTGAATCGTGACAATACAAACGTCAGGGTTTGTTTTAAATCATTACACGCTTGAAAAATGAAAAATGTGGCTGGGACTCTATTATGGAGAGTAATCTTTTTAAATTTTTTTCATTTTTGACATTCTTTTTCCCCTTACAATTTCTTTTACATAAATATTTTAAAACGTGTAAGAATTAAGTTTTCATAGCCGTATAATTACTTATTTACGTGTGTAGCGTAATCTCTGTTAAATAACATTAGTATATTTTGAATTATATTATTTTTAAAGTATACACATTGAGATAGAATTATTTATATATACACATTAACTTCTCAATTTTAAACTTAATATGAACTTTTTATATCACTGATTAACACCAGCAGAAAGTTATATCTGGAAAAGTTGTCCATATATATTTACAAAGCTATTTTGTTAAGAAATACTGTACTACAAACTGTAATATTTTAAAAGTTTGAATGTTCTTTTTACAACAGGCCTGTGGCCATTCATTCAGGAAATAAACTATTTGAATCTGAATATATACACTAAGCCTAATAGTTAGATTAGATTTGCAATTCAAAACATTGACAGGCGTTCAGAGGCTATATTTCTCGTAAGAAATAATGTTACAATCCAAACTAGGCTTCTCATCCTCTACAAAGCGAAAAACAAAACAAAAGGTAATTCGTTCAGACAATGCAAAAACGTTTGCTAGAAATCCAGGAAAAAATTTATAGAAGCGCTCATAAAATATAGCACTTGCATGACAACCAAATCAAGGTGTATAGTCCCGAAGAAGTCCTAAAGCCAAGTTTGCAAACAGTACAAGGGTATCATTTTCAAAGGTTGTAATAATGAACAAGAGCCTTATCTACTAATAACGCCAAACATCATTTGTTAGGATCACTTTAAGCAAAGCTGGCAGAGAAGATAGATAATATATAATCAAGAAACATAATCAAAGCCAACAGACATGCCTGAATATTTATGCTCCAAAATCTCTTGTAAGTTTCAAATACCCTAGTATTACGCAAATTAACATAATCTGGGAAAACGAGATACATCTAGAATAATCAAAGGCATGTGAGTCAGAGCATTTAAAACTCCATGGACTAGACGCTACTAGACTAGACTAGACAAGCGAGTGTAAATAGTTTTGGTATGAACTCACTAAAACGCTTATACCGCTCAACCGGCGATTAATTCTGACGAGTTTCAGTAAGACGCTGCACTTAGAAGCGGTGTAATAATACGGAAAATGCGCAAATATGGTTCCACTTACATACGCCGAGCATGAAATTCCGTGCTTCTCATAAGCTGTGAGTTAACTTTCTTGCAGAAACTGTTTTTTACCAATGCTTGACGCGTCTCGTTGATTTAGTGGCTGTAGGTTTTTCTCTTAATATTCATTTCTCGCAAATTCTTGCATGAACCTATGAGGATTTAAAATGGCTTCAGAAACAGTTCATCATACTGTCTGGATATTTCTCAAGATTTTTAAAAAATTAAATAATTTTCTCATTATTTGAGAAAGTTTAGATGTATCTTATCATCTATACACACATAGGTTAAATATTTCTGGATAACTATATCGTTTACAGAACACTAGTAGATGAAATGTTTGTGCCACGTTTGCAAAAATTTGATAAAAATATGAAACAATATCTTCATACCTTATTTCATTACAAATCGATATAAAGCTATGGTTGTAAGGCAGCTGATGTAAAACAATAAATACAAAGTCATAGAAAGAAAATAGGCATGTGAATATGATAAACGAAAAATTAATAACATTTAATAAAAATAGTTGAATTATTCATATGTTCAACGATTGATTGGAAGTAAAAGCTTTCAACTTGTATTTCCTCATTTCATTCCAACATACGACAAAAACTAAATAACTTTCATATAAATCACCAAATGTAAACAAAGAGATAGTCATAATTGATAGATAAGAGTAAACATATTTGAAATCAAACTACAAACAACTGACTTTGACGCAACACATGTCAATAGCAGGTATAAAAATGTACATTTCACCTACGCGACTCAAGGGATTCTATGATAATAATAACCCAGAATTTTTTTTATTTCTGTCAAATTTTACTTCATATCAGAATTTGTTAACATTTAGACTGTCATCATGTCAGATTATGCATATTTCAAGCCAAACAAATACCATGCTTATACCGATCATATTCAATATCTATATCGAACACTCAAACTTGAATAATGTATCAAAATATGACCATAACAACATCTAAACTACCTATTTCATTTCCTTAAAGGTTGGCTATTTAATAATAACAGTCATCATAAAAAGCAATAAGAATAGGAACACAAACATACCTTTTAATTCACAAGTGATGCAACAACACCGCGTTCCGTCTGACGCTTCTATTCCGTAATGCAATCAGTCGTGAGTAGAATAGTATTTGCATCCATGCGACCACACTGAAAATATACGAGTTATCTTAACGGCAGTCCGTGCTTACAGTGGCTATAGCAGAACGACAGGTCGCTTGTTCTTTGATGACAATGCGATATCTACCGCGTCACGAGATACCATCTCACCACCATGCGCTGATAAATAGAAACCAGTTGTACGGCGATTAGCATCGGAAAGGCTTTCCGATTGCAGGCGGATACGTTTTAAAGATATGGAAACCAAAATGGGACATTTGCATAAAGTTACGCAAAAAGTCCATTCACTTTTCAAGTTTTTAATAACAGTTATAAAACCCATTTCATGGATATGAGACGGTCGTGAAAATAATTGATATTAGGAATTTTTAGTGTACTTTTAGTACATTTGAATACACTATTTGTTCGTAAAATAATTATAAATTCATGTTTTATTTGAAGAAACGGGTGAGTTTGAACGTTGGTTACCACATGTACAATCTAGTTTTCATCTATCAAGATGTTGGCATGTGTTGTTAGTGTATTTTCATGGATAAAATGCATGTAAGCATATTATTATTCCATTTAATCTCTTCTCAGCTGATAAAATCTCCGTTCAAGTAAGTGCGTATATCTCCCTCAGTACATTGCGTCCTCTCTATGGTAGGCCTGTTTACATGAACATTTTGACTAAATAGGGAGAAGATAATATATCTGATATACTTTGAAAACTTAATGCGTTGTTTTTACCTACAAGTGTGGTGTAATAACCAGTTCCAATTGTGCAAGTTTAGTAGTAGTTGTAGTAGTATTAGTAGTAGTATTAGTATTAGTAGTAGTAGTAGTAGTAATAATAATAGCAGTAAAAGTAGTAGAAGTAGTAATATTAGTAGTATTGTAATATTATTATTAGTATTATTATTATTAGTAGTAGTAGTAGAAGTAGTAATAGTAGTGGTATTAGTAGTAGTAGTAGAAGAAGTAGTAGTAGTGGTAGTAGTATAAGTAGAAGTAGTAGTAGAAGTAGTAATAGACGTAGTAGCAGTAGTAGTATAAGTAGAAGAAGTAGTAAAAGTAGCAGTAGTAGAAGTAGACATAGTAGAAGCAGTAGTAGTGGTAGTAGTATAAGTAGAAGTAGTAGTAGTAGTAGTTGTAACAGTAGAAGTAGTAGTGGTAGTAGTTGTAACAGTAGAAGTAGTAGTGGTAGTAGTTGTAACAGTAGAAGTAGTAGTGGTAGTAGTTGTAACAGTAGAAGTAGTAGTGGTAGTAGTTGTAACAGTAGAAGTAGTAGTAGTAGTTGTAACAGTAGAAGTAGTAGTGGTAGTAGTTGTAACAGTAGAAGTAGTAGTGGTAGTAGTTGTAACAGTAGAAGTAGTAGTAGTAGTAGTTGTAACAGTAGAAGTAGTAGTGGTAGTAGTATAAGTATAAGTAGTAGTAGTAGTTGTAACAGTAGAAGTAGTAGTGGTAGTAGAAGTAATAGAAGAAGTAGAAGTGGTAGTAGTAGTAGCAGCAGCAGTAGTATACGTAGTAGTAATAGAAGTAGTTCAGTAGAAGTAATAATGGTGTAGCTTGTACTTCAAATAAAAGTAGCATTTGTAGTAGCAGTACCAACAGTAATAGTGGTAGCAGCCGCAATAAAAAAAAGTGGTGGTAGTAACAAATTGGTGGAGAATTTGGAGGCAGTAATTGAAGTGTTAAAGGGATGGAATATCAAAATGATATATTTCACAGATATGCCACATATGCCAAGTTTCGGTTTGCAACTTTCATAAGAAGATTATGAAATGATTGACGTAAGTAAAACGCGTTGAAAGACAACATGTGCAAGCATATTAGCTACATCTGGAAACTTCACGGTTCGCTAAACGCAGATCACTATCTGTAACTACATAGGCAGATTTAGTGGGGGATGCAATAAAAACGGTTAATTTCCTGCAGTGTAAAAAATGAAGCAAATAAAAACATCCCGTAGACGTGATTTAAAAGTTGATAGCAACCGGGTGGTAGGGGAAAACGGCTCCCTGCCATACGCCTTGTGACAACTTCTTGGTTGATTAGGATAGGGACATACTGCGGAGAATATATAACGATGAACTAACTGGCAAAATGGCTTACCAGGGCCTAGATTTGTTAAGCTATCTTAGCATTAAGACAATCAGAAGCCAATGTTAATATATGGTATTAGCGCTAAGAGAGCTCCGAAAATTTAGAACGCTAGGGAAGAACACTTGTTGAAAAAATAGATCTCATGAACGTTTTAAAAGTTTTTTTGTTTTGTTTTTGTTGCAAAGTTTGAATTTGTCGAAGTTCTAACATTTGAAACAAGATTTCATTAGAAGTTTAAAAAAATATTTCTTATCTTTTTTCTTGTTATCGTGACAATCTTTAAGTTATATTAGAAGTCGGTAAGTTAACGAAGAAATCTATATTATAAAACATAATCTATATCTTAATCTATCTATGTATTACAATTTAATGTGAAAACCTTTCTCATTTGCATTGATGGCCGAGGAACGGTCTAAATTTATGGAAACTGTTATTTTTGGCTAATTCCCTGTGTATTAAATTTACATAGCGTCACGATAGCGTTTTGAGGTACCGTTTTTCACACTGTTAAGTCAAGGATGTTCTTGGCACTTTGGAACTTGAAAATGTTCCATTATTTCATCAATAAATGTACTTGATACTGTAGTATCTACGAATACAACTTATCTACGAATACAACTTAAACGTAAAAGAGGTTTTTAAGCACTTTTTAAAGTTTAAATTCAGAAAGATTTGAAAACGAAGCTACATTGAACTGCTTTGGAATCTAGGTTAATAGGGCGACGAGCGAAACTTCAATGGCATATTTTTGGTTTTTCCATTCAAGAAATTTAAATTAAGTTTTTGGCACTTTTTTCTTGTACAGCCAGATTTTCCTAAATATTTGCACTTTTGAAAATAACATTTCAATCACTTTGAAAATCGCATGTACAAACATTGTATATGAAAATAACATGTGTTGACAACAAGTAATTCAAGAAACATTCTTTCAACGATTTGTTCAGTTTTGCATTAAAAACAAACAAAAATATCTTTCAGACATTTCATGTACAAAAAAACCCAATGTGATTGCTGTAAATATTTCAGTAAACATTCTCTCAATGACTTATCTAGATTTTGGCAACTTTTAAAAAGTTTTTTAACAACACATTTCGAAAGTGAACTGTCATGAAAATGGGTTAGCAGAGCAATGAGTTGAAACGGTTACGGGGTACAGTTCACCGAGTTTTGCCTCGTACCAGCTGTCAACCTTGTTTTGTGTTATATAATTTGTGATATGCAATGTCTGCGGGTCTCGACATGGTCCTGACATGTTAATTCTCTTCACACATGCGCAAACATATCTCACATAGGATCAAACAACGTATGAGAATTCAAGAACAGGAACAACCAGGAGAACCTCAAGGAATATCTAAAAGGGTGGGGGTTCACCTATCGAAATTGGGGTTGGGTTCACCCTCGGGAGTCGTTGATTTTTTAAATGATTCCAAAGGAAGGGGGAGGGGTTAGATTACTACCACGCCGTTGTGAAGAGGAACGCTTCGGATAGAATACGTTCGAAACCTGCTAAAGTCAATATTCAAAAACTTTTATTTAATTAGACAGTATGTATTATGTTATACAATATGTCACTATGAGCTGAATCTTGATATTATTTACTATAGAGCCTCATGCTTTGGCAATAGAAATTCGCTCACGTCTTTTAATGAAGATTAGAAAAATGTCAATCATAACTTTGAATTTATTTACAATCTTTTATATGTTTATTTGAATGAAAAGATATAAAACATTCTAAATTTGTTTCAAAATGATTGGTTTGCCTTGACTTTGATTTAACAAAAGTGCCTTGGCAGCTATTTACACGTATGAATAAACAGGCACCATTTCCACAAAGTGCCCCCAGTTATACCATTGAATTGATGATATGGCTAAATACGCTTATAGGGCCAGTGAGACCAGTACATTAACGCAGGAAAACTACTTAAGTAGAATTACTGATGAACAAATCACTTTCGAATCCAATGAAGCAATCCATATTTCTTATTATACATGTATCACATATCATTCGTTTGTCCAATAAAAAACCGGAGATGTCATTAACAATTATTCCATGGCGCCTATTTCGACAAAAAGTGACAAGTCGCATAAAGGCATGATCTGGCATCCTAGCGAACGACCTTTAACTATCTTAAATCCTACAAAACGAAATGATCACCAAAACCGGAATATGATAGGGGGAGATAATCATCGAGGCAATCAACGACTATCATAGACAGGACAAATAAAGGGAGATAATCCGTTGGTTCACCCTATACTTCCTGACCGTATAAATGTACCCCGCCTATCAATCAAAATTCAAGGTGTAAAGGAACACCTAATAAGGGTAATCTATACGCCATTCAGAAATTGTCAACCATGTCAAACGTTTTGAGACTATAAAAGACTATGTCATATATCGTTTTCTTTACCTGACCATATCCGGAAATGCATTTATATACAGTACCCATTTTAACTCATGACGCCCCGTTAAAAGACGAAGTATGGTGAGGCAACGGGATGGCAGTGCACAGTCACAAATTCCTTTTGAAGAATGCCTTTATTCTGGCGGTTTAAAATTGCTTCATTTTTCTCTTTACAAATTTCCTGGAACTCCAACAAATGCTTTTATTCACACGAAGATTCTGCCTTCTGTTTCAAATATCAATCTTGGCAGATTCAATTCAAAGAAACAACCCTCTTAAAGAGCCACTCCGTGAGTTGTTGGAGTTATATATGCAAACTTAATCAATGGTGTCATTTGATCGCCAAATATCGACTGTTACCAAAAAGAAACATTTAAACGCTAATTCGTATTGTACAGTGACAATATGAAGGTAGAACTTCGCGATCAAATGACACAATTGATAAAGATTGGCATACAACTCACGGAGTGGCTCTTTAAAGATACTATAGCATGATTTTTCTCTTCAAATTGGCTATTTTAAGGCATATTGAGATATAGGCACTCAAGTAAACTTTCTATCGATGCAACGAAATAATCAACAATGAAATTGTTACGACGGCCGCTGTGCACAAAACTTATGGACTTGAAAAATTATGGACAGTTAAAAACGGTTGGACAAGTAATGTGTGCAGCTGAATTTATCTAAAATCTGAACTGATAACAAATGATGAAATGACAAAGTTTATCAAAGCAATCTTGTAAATCAACCAATTTGATAACCCAATATTAGCATTGTTATTGTATTAACTAAGTGGTTGCAGTTTTCGCTCTTCTGGTTTTCAGCAAAATTCAAATATTTCCGTAGTTCATTCGGTTTTAATGCAACATTGCATTGAATACTTTCGGTCTTTTAGACTCAACTGTATAACCTGGATACATAAATATTTGCTACATAACTTACTAGGTAGATTCACGAGTGCGTATCGTCAGTAATATCGAGAGATATGCGTTATCTGTGCAATCGTTGTGTTTGCGAAATATTGGTATGCGATAGTGCCTTTAATAGACCGAAAATGAAAACTGGCAAGTGCTACACATGTAAAATAATCTTTACAGATTCACTGAGCAATCAAAACATACTCGACTGAAGCCTGCTATTAACTAACTTGCCAAGGACACAACACGCACTATATTGGTTAATACAATATTTGTTATCCTACTTGTGGAACGGTGTTGTAAAAACGTACATAAATGTCATATATTACTCAAGAACATGAAAATCAAATATTTGATTAGTAACTTAGCCTTATTGAATAGTTTTTGCTGTAAACATGAATTAGTATCTACATCATTTTTTATAGGTTCTCAAATATTTTTGAATAATTTATTTTGAAATTGAACTAACTTTTAAAAAAATCTCCTTTGATATCCTGATTTACGAAATGATCATTGATTTTTTACTTTCTGGAGACTTGATTTGCCATAAGAATAAACTGCTCGCTTTCGTTTCCTCCCCGTAAGTAGCCTAGGTATTAATAACACATTAGGATGTTAGTTAACTGGATTAGAAAAATGGTCTGAACTTTTATGAACAATGTCTCAGCTTATCTTAGTAAATGCAAAAAAGTTCCAGCTTTGAACTCCCTTCACTTGTCATTTGTGTAGTGGTGTTGTTTCGTAGTTGAATCGAGGTTTATCTTTAATATGGCAAAAAGTCTTTACGTTTACACCATCCATTTGAAATGATACCTTATGATCCGTACAATAGGTGACTGAATGCCGCATAAGAGACGGGCTATTGAACTTTGATCAAATCTTCTTAGATATAATTCGTTATTGTTTGTACATTAATGGCTGATTGATCAAAGCTGTAACCTCGTTTGTATCTGAAAGGACTTTGAGGGGTTTTATCATTAACAATACCTTGAAATGGTAAGAATATTTTCCGTTTTAGGGTTTTATAATCAGTAAAAACCTATAATGAAAATTTAAATAAATGTTTCATGCCTGATACAAATTCTAATTGTTTATTCGATGTGAAACTCAGCCCCATAGAGGGGAGCAGGAAATTAACCAATAATAAAAAATTTCACGCCCTTAAGTAGGTCACCTTACTAGAAATGAGCCGAGACCATTGTTGCTGACCTTTTCCAGGAATACATATCAACAGTGTATATATTTTTCCTGTTGATTCAATTATGGGTCTTAAAAACAATTCATTTGAGTCTCTGAAGTAATACTGGACAGTTGAAAACAACAACAGGTATCAAATAGAAGGTGTGGTGGCTTAAAAGAACACCCACGCCCCAAACAGGATTGGACTACATGTAGCGTACGACGTAATGAGAGCCCGGACAGACAGATCCCAGTCGTCAAGGCTAGCCCATACCTTGACTAAAACGAATAATTTGATGTCCAGACTTAATCCAAGGTGTCACATTTCACAATAAGCGTGGGACATGAAGATTATTGAAGCAGATAGTATTGTATGGCAGACAACCCATCCGCGTATATCCTATTGTCAACCTGCGTCCAAGGTCTACAGATCGGGTTTATTCCTGTCCACATATTCTTTGTGAGAATACAAACACGCCTAGATGGCCCTTATAAAAGTCAGGTATTTAAGTTAAGGAGAGGTCGGAATTATTGTGAAACAGCTAAATCAACAGAGGCGTGCTTGAGATGGCAATAAGAAAAAGGATGAGTTGTGAAATAGCGACATTAAAAGGGAAGTGTTTTGAAAAGGCTAAAAAGTGGAAGTGTTGTAAAATAGCTACGTCGAAAGGAATGTGTGTAACTTGTTATAACAAACGAAATGTATGTATACTATAATAGTTATGTAAAAAGGAATGTGTTTAAAATATCTATGTACTGAAGAATGTGTTTAAAATAGCTATGTACTGAAGAATGTGTTTAAAATAGCTATGTACTGAGGAATGTGTTTGAAATAGCTATGCACTGAGGAATGTGTTTAAAATATCTATGTACTGAAGAATGTGTTTAAAATAGCTATGTAATAAGGAATGTGTTTAGAATAGCTATGTAATGAGGAATGTGTTTGAAATAGCTATGTACTGAGGAATGTGTTTGAAATAGCTATGTACTGAGGAATGTGTTTAAAATAGCTATGTACTGAGGAATGTGTTTGAAATAGCTTTGTACTGAGGAGTGTGTTTGAAATAGCTTTGTACTGAGGAATGTGTTTGAAATAGCTATGTACTGAGGGATGTTTTTGAAATAGCTATGTACTGAGGAATGTGTTTAAAATAGCTATGTACTGAGGAATGTGTTTAAAATAGCTTTGTTATAAGAAATATTTTTAAAATAGCTTAATCAAAAGAAACGTGTCTTAGTTCAAACAGTGAGATCAAAATATTTACATTATGAAATAGCTATAACCAAATTGATGCAATGCGAAATGGTCATATCAAAAGGTGAAAACTATCACTCCCTTTCTTTTATGATACTGCTAAAGTAAAATATATTGCTTTTGCTTATAAGATTGATACAAGTCAGTGGCTAAGGCAGAGAAGCGTAGTTTTTTTGCAAATTTTGTTTTTTCAAATTTTCCCCATTGTATATAAGTGTATGCAAGATATTTCTCTTCACATCTCAACACTAAATCCTACATTGAATGAGGTATCATGTGATCAAACAAAGACTACAGGCGGCCATTTTAGTGTGAAAACCTTTCAACCATTCGTAAGAGAAAGAGTAAATTAAAAAGTAAGAGAAATTGATTCGAGTAGCTTAACCGAAATCGGGAAGTTTGTATGAGGAATTGTAATAATTTTACAATATTGTCATGTAGATAGTTATAGTTTAGCTTCTTTTAATGAGATTAACCTAAGAAAACGTGCTACAATGCCTTTAAAGTTAGTAGAGAATGGTATGTTAACATGTAGCTATAATTAAATGGGTTACTTCTTGGATTAAGCATCTGGGGAATGTATATCCATGGAATTCCTTCAAACCCTGAAGTCAATCGTACTAAATGTCTCATGTCGCTATTTCTAAAAACAACCAAAATTACTCGCGTCCAGCACGGATCAAAATCTGTAGACTTCTAGATAGATCTATCGCTCAAAGCTCCTTGGATAACGACATTTCATTGCCAGAAAAAAGTAGGCCTTCATGCCTGTCAACATAGATATGATTAAACTGCCGTCAGCGATAGGAGGCATCGAACAGCGACAAAATCGTATAAAATGTTTCACACGACCCATCTGTTTCAAACACCGCTTTCAACAAACGTTTCTAGATGAAAATGTAAATCTGATTGACATGTTTACTAGCGGTACTCAAAACATGGCGTATCACATTTATCTCCCTTGAAAGGTTTTCAGTCACTAAGTGCAGCCTTCAAACCGCGACTGACATGTAGACAGTGAACGGCTACTGGTCAAACCATCAGCAAGGCCTTATTTCACGGCTGACCGCCCTCACAGGAAGCATGAAATGAACAAAGTTTGATATGATAATAAACGAGCATCGACGGGATGTTATTCATGTTAACCTGACGAGGCCGTTGAACAAACCTGTTGGTGGTCGCTCTAAGTACCAGCAGATCTTGTCATAAGGCGACCTCAGTCGCTTTCGCTTTAGGGGGCATTTGGCAGTATCTTCAGTTAGAAAAGATTATATCAGAGCTTAAATCGACACTTAATCTCTGAAAATTTGGAAAATATTATCTCAGGGCCTTAAATGACAATCAGTTTCTGAAAATTCAGAAAAGATTATCTTAGGGGCATAAAATGACAAATAGTCTCTAATATTTTAGATAAGATCACTTGGGGGCCTCAACTATACAAATTCAGAGACTATACATAATGGGCTAACACTTAATGTCTGAAGTTAAAATAAGACCATTTAGTTGATGAAATTTTACAAAACATTATTATTAGAGCCTTTACTGACGCCAATTCGATGATAATTTAGAGAAAAAGGGGTATGAGTTCCCTTGGCCACTGAAAATATTTTCAGGGATAGACAAGTTAAGGCCTTTTTATCTGATCCTGCAAAGAAGTATTTGAGTTTCCTGTTTTAAAAATACAGGAAGGAGGTAGATTTCCTTTTCATTTCCATTTTCCAGAAGAGTATTACTCTTTGCTTCAACCAAATCCCTTTTATCGACTGAATGTTTGTTACTTCCGACGGCCCTCGTTTCCGGGTACTGCAAATATTACTAAACATGCCTCCGAAGATATTCCATTTGATGGTTAATGTAGACGCAAACAGCGACAGTTGAAAAAGCCTTGAGTGGACATAAACATATATGGAGCAGAGTTGCTTTTTTCATGAGAAAAAATGGTTTAAAAACGCAGAAAGTTAAATTAAAATGATGAATCATTGTTTTTTACGAACCCTAGGTCAAAACACAATGACCTATACAGCAGTAAACGTCGCTACCAAACTAGACGGTTTTGACAACGAAAAGCACGATATATAGTCATTAGGAGACAAGGAGTAAGAGCGTCTTGAATTTCATTCCACAGGGTAAAATTATTTGCTTGTCTTTTCGGAAATGTTTACAGCGCATGACACAAACAATTAGAACCGTTGGCTCTAGTGTCAATATTGCTATCATCAAAGATACCTTTTACACAAGCTCCACTGATAAAATAACGCACATACTATTTTCATTTTAGCACGTCACGGTGTGCCTTTAAGAGAACAGAGGATTTTATTTGAATTTTCAATTTCTTACATATTACACAAGGGTGTGGAAATAATGAGCATATGTAAGATGTGTGTGTATTTGCTTAGTTCTTGAGAAAAAGAAATTCATGTTATCTCACGAGGACCTATGTTAGCAGAAGGCATACCATTTACTGTTACGACTGTTATGATATTGACATTGCTTTGATCTGATATAAAACTTATACACCGTCCAGGATTGACCAATGGAAAAGGCCCAGGGTGGCAATACATTATGTTAAATATCTGTCAAAAGTCTGAATATGAAACAATATAATCTTTATTTCTACATTCTCTTCAAAATATGTGAATAAAGGTTTACTGGAGTGTGAGAAGATCATGAAAAGATCCGTATAAATGCTGTCACTCTGTCGACGAAACGACGCGGAACATGGAATATAACAATAGATTTACATATATATTACTAGGGTTATCATTCGTTTCAGTCCCATTATCTCTGACATCTGTTAATGGCGACCCTTAATGCCCATTTCCGGTTTATGTATCCGAGATATAATCAACGTCAATTCACGAGCAATTGATTTTGTATGTCTTCATGGACAGTCTAGACGTACAGAGATGACACGTCGTTTTTATCACTTAATTTGATACGTTAACACGTTAAAATGGTATGTGAAGTGATATGGGGTTTAACGCCGCTTTCAAGGGTTTTTCACTTATATCACGGCTACTAGTATTATTGCAGGGGCGGTGGAACCTGCGAGCATTGGCTGGAACTAGCGAATCATGGGTTTTGTTGCGTTGAAATTCAGTGTAGCATTGCACCCAAAGCTTACTGCGTATAGATAAGTTCTCCACTGCAGACAGAGTTGCCGAAATTTTCCGAAAAGTGTAATTTCATACTCTGTGAAACGCTTAAGTATTTCTTAGAGGTTGAAAGTAAGGGAGGTTCTTTTTTCTAGAAAAACAACAGAAGTTCAAATCGATGAAAGTTCATGTAGTCTGTCGTGATTCATATTTTTTCTCTTTAGACAACTGTTAGATAGTGATTCATTCAAACCTTTAACTATCTGCTTCTTATCGTTAAAAGCAAAAAACTACAATTACAAATTATTAAGGACCAAAACAGTCATTATACATAAACCATAAACCATTTCAAGTGGACATGGACCTTTCCATGAATTTTCTCATGAGATCAATTGCCTGTCATTTACCTTCCAGTTGAACATTTGATATTTTATGATACCAATTTGTCAAGGACTAAAGTAGTTTCTATGATAGCCTCGTTAATATCTCTAGGTTAGGGTCCAAATAGAAATTTTATGTGAATTACCCCACCTCAGTAACTCGCGTTCTTTGATTCGAAGATGTTTCAGAAGCAAGCGTTAAGATATTTAGTGTACAATGTTCCATTAATAGAAGCTTGATCTCAGGAAAATAATGGAAAAGAAACGGAGCGGAAACATAACCTTGCCACTCCTAGTTTTCTTAACAGTTTACTTAGCTTAAAAGGTTAGCTTTATTGTGTACTTCGACAAGAATAATTTTGAATGTAGTTTTGATATGGGGTTACACACATCTGCATACCGAAAGTGTGTTCACATACCTCCGAATCTTAGAGCAAATAGCATATGATTTGGGATGTCTTTGAGGCATCGTAGCATTGCGAAAAAGTAAACGGATAACGTTGAATTTTCAATACAGAAGTGAAGATCCATTTTAACCCTAAACACAAGCGTATATCATACACAGCAGTTATCCGTAACACTTTTGTGTCGTCATTGAAGGGACCAGGGCTTAGATTTTTTACACTAATTTCCTTTTTGTCTTTTACAAAATACACCATAAGCGCAACAACTTTAAACACAAGCCATTTTGTGTGTTCGTTTGCACTAAGTCAATGCTGGTGACCCTATACATCCACAACATACTGGCCAAGTCATCATCTTTCACTGTCTTCAATTTTGATATGCATTAAAACTTTGATATGCGAATCATCCCAACACATTTTCAACTAACTGACCAGCTTTTCACATATCCTTCAAGTCTTCTTATGGGACCGTGTTTTGATATGCATTAAAAATGTGATAAGCAATATGCAATATTTTTGACAGAGTTACGAACTCACCACATAACCTTCATATCTTCTTTTTTTGATCGTATTAAACATTTTAATAAGCATGTGCAAATCATTACCACACATTCACAACAGAGTGACCCATATTTTCTTATTTGACCATGTTCAAGTTTGATGTGCATTAAACATTTTGATAACCGACACACTCTCAACAGAGTGGCCCATATTTTCGTATGGGGCTGTGTTCAATTCTGATCATTCTCTCCCAACAGAGGTAGCTCCGTCATAAATTCCTATACTACCTCTGTCCCATTTCGAAGGTTTCTTGTGCACGAAATGTAGAAATCTGATTGGATGCAATCAAAGTTAGTTGTGCAATCAGCGACGCCGTTTCAAAATGTATCATTTAAATCGTCTAAATTATTTCCGTAAGCTTTCCAAAAGCAAATTTTTTTCCGAATATGCAGATGGCACTTTGAGTCTTCTTTATAGAACAAAAACGCCTCATTTTTGCAACTGCATCATTACATAGGTCTGTGTGTCAACAAATATGTTATTCATGCATTCGGTGTTTTCATTGGTTGAAATATTGCCAGGTAGTTTAAGTTGCAATATCGCGCCGGTAGGGGCATATGCCTAAAGCACAAGAAACCTTCGTATTAGGACAGAGGTAGTATAGGAATTTATGACGGAGCTACCTCTGTTGGGAGAGAATGAATTCTGATATGCACTAACCACAAAGCAGAAGGATCTTGTATATTTGCAGAAACCATCATAAGCTGCTTACCAAGTACCGGCATTTTCAGTGTGACCGAAAGTTCTACCATAACAGAGTGGTACGTGCATATTGAAAAATCGCAATTACCTTAAATAACAGTAGTTCTAGACAATATTGAGACTCACTACATGTACTTTGGTTAAGACTGCGTGCATACTTGATAAAAATCCATTCTTCAATCTACCGATGAATAGCATTTACGAGAATTAAGTTCGTCGGATTCACTGCTTTGCCTTGAATATCGAGTCTGTTCTTTGGCATTTTGAATTGAAACTTAAATCAATTTTCTATTGTCTCTGTAAATGACGTCTTAATGTATAATCACAATGCTTTATAAACACAAAACATGATGTTTAGGTACATTTAAACTATTTTCTCAACAGAAATGTTTTTTCACCATGTATTTGGAAAAAGTAAGGAAAACATTACCGATGCATTAGCTACAAACTACATATTAGGGTGGATAATATAAATTCATATAAGTTCATATTGGATATGATAGTGTCAGCATGCTAAATGTTCATGACAAGACGAATTTATGAACTCAAATATCTTCGTAAATTATATAAACACTGGCTAAATGTTCATGACTATACGAATTGATGCACTCAAATAGCAGGATTCCATATAATACAAATGTTAATGTGTTCATGATTAGACGAATTCAGGTTAAAGAGCATCATACCATATCATAATCAAGTTAAGTGTTCGTGATGAGACGAATTCATGTACTTAAATAACTTCATACCATATTATCTACAAGTTATATTTATGACTAGACAAATTCATGAACTCTAAATAGCTTGATGCCATATTGTACACTAGCTTAATGTACATGACTAGAGGAATTCATGTACTAAATAGCTTCATATCATATGATATACAAACTTATTATTTGTTTCACGACAAGCATCCACGTATATTGTAGACATTTTTCAAAGAGAAGTTAATATTTCAAGCTGTTAGATGGGACACATTAGTGACCCGAGGTGTCGGTCAGTAATAGATCTATCACTATTAGAGCAATTTATTTCGCATCGCTGATTGCAGGTAATTACCTTGAAAAAAATATATGTTGTAGGGTATGACACTTGGCCCCTGCAGTGAAATAGAGACACACCCTCATATGTCAACTCATCCTTATTTTGAATGAATCATTTTGATTAAATCTGTAAAATGTATTTTTAAAAGAAGTTCGTTGCTTTCATATTAATTATTTTTATCATATACATTTGTTCGTTGTGTCTGTTTAAATGTGTTTGTCCGTTGTGAAAGATTTTTAGGTATTGAATTATAACATCCGTTTGTTCATATTACCGGTTTTGTTCGCCTTATTAGAGTATCCGCTATACGCAATTCGTTAGATGAGTTTATCCTTTATATTCAGTTGTTCATATTATCAGTTTATCTTTTATATTCATTTATTCCGTATATAAATATATCCTTTGTTTTCGTTTGTTCATTATATCAGTTTATCTTTTATATTCATTTATTCCGTATATAAATATATCCTTTGTTTTCGTTTGTTCGTTTTATCAGTTTATCTTTTATATTCGTTTCTTCATTATATGAATTAATCCTTTATTTTCGTTTTTTTCGTTATTATCCTTTCTTTTCGTTCGTTCCTTATTTCAGTTTAACGTGTGTTCGTTATTTCCGTTACCTCATTTTATGTAGTTGCTTTATAACTGGGTATTATTATACTGTTTTCAAATTGCACGGATGCAAATGCTTTTTTTTCTGCTTTTGTTCACTTTTTGAAAATGTATAAGTCTTTAATCTTCTCTCACGTTGTCGTATGATATATTGAAATGAGCCTTTGTGAATGTTTACTGGATTCCAAAGAAAGTACACAAGTTTTATGTTCAACAGATGAGTCACAAACAGGATCTGTGGGTAACTGTTAACACAATCGCACAAAGTCCAATTTTACATTTTTTTTTGTTCGTGACAGTAAAATAGTTAGCAAAGTGGAGTTATGCAAATATGCATTAACATGTGGTTAAACATATCTAAGTCAAACTCACCCTAGTGTGATGTGATAACTACTTTACGATTACAATTACCTACGGGGGAAACCATATTCGGGTTCATATGTTCCATATGAGGCTCTAGGTCAAAATGTCACCATTTCGATGTGACAATGCTTTGACGTACCATTTCGCTTGTGACGTTGCGTTCAATCCGCGAATGCTTTAAAGTATCGATTTTATTTATCTAAAAACATTTTTCACTTCAGTAATAACAATGAGAACATATAAATGTCCATGACATAATTTGTTTACGACACTCTTGCCTAGATAGTATTGTATCCCTCGCCTTAGCTCCAGGAATACTTAATTTAGCCACTCGTGTCGTAAATATACATCGTAGAGGAAATGATCAAGTATCAAG
This sequence comes from Phorcus lineatus, assembly GCA_921293015.1. Taxonomy (NCBI): domain Eukaryota; kingdom Metazoa; phylum Mollusca; class Gastropoda; order Trochida; family Trochidae; genus Phorcus; species Phorcus lineatus. The sequence continues at coordinate 16,715,256 of OV121091.1, read as the reverse complement.
CAAAATTCAATTGCGGCCATTTTTGTGTGAACACCTTTTAATCATTTGAAGTAGAGGAATGGATTCAAATTTCTTAACTGAACACGTCACGTTGTTTTTAAAAGTGCTGCTTTTTATTAAATGACATTGTCATGCAAATGGTAACATTTTTAACATGAGTTTTAAAAAATTAACTTAAAAAAACGTGCTACTGTCCCTTTAACTTTATAAAATCACAGAGACTCTATATTAATGCAAATTATACCAAGTATTGATGGAAGCGGAGTTATGTCCTGGCTTTGTCATTTGAGATGGTTGTTTCCAAGCTGGTTTATTCAGAGGAAAAATAAAATTAAATGTTCAGCTTATTCTAAATATCATACACCACTGTGTGCTGAACGTTTATAGACTTTGTTCAAAGTGCACACGTTTTTCCATGCGACCTGTAAATTTACTACCACAGTACTCATTTAGAGACAAATACATGCAGGTGGTATTGTATATTTGTTTTATGTTCTCTTTGTCTAGACCCATAGTGAGATATTTTTTATCACAACTGTTTGTCATTTTATATTCATGCAATAAATCGTTCCAACGCAAAAAAAGTTACGTTCTAGCAGAGTTTTTACCCTTTTTAAATACACTTAAAGACATAAATAAAACCCCGAGTAATCAAACTAGAGGGACGTATTTGGAAAGTAAAGATTAGATTTTAATTTAAGGGGAACATGTATGTGGTAGATCTAGCTAAATAGACTCCCACAGATTTTTAAGAAAGTAAAGTCATAAATCAATTTTCAAAAAGGATCGTTTTAGTAAGGTTAATAATCGATCAAAATCCACATACAAAAGTATGATGTCATTATGGTGTAGATTTTACAATATTTACGACAATAATTGTCTCATGTGGCTTTCAAATTGAATATATTACAAGATGAAGGCATATATTTTCTAAAGGGGCTCAAATAAAGAATAATAAAACATAGATAATAAAATTTCTGTGAAAAATATGTGACTATAAATTCAATGGTTGTGGATATAGCAATATTGTCGCCACAAAGTCGCACATTTTACTCCTAATCGCATGTTCAAGCTTGAAGCCAAACCAGGTGAAGTGATGGGTCCATTACACAAAAGCGTTTTAGTAGTATTCTCACCTCAACCGATCTGAGGTAAAGGGAACCATCCGTAACGTTACGGGCTATTTAGAGCGTTTGCGACTGGCCATATCTGACCATCTTTAATTGCTTCAGTCTCATACATGGTTTAACCATACAATCTGGTAAACCTCAGAAAAGCATTTGCGACTTGATGTTATTTGAAACATGTTTGTGATCAGGGACCCCTGAAGTCAAAAATAAAGATTTTAGATTTCAAAATTGCTTGAAATAAACTAATAACATTCTGAATGAGTGATGTTTATTTCGTAGGATAATGTTGTCTATAGAAAAAAAACCGATATAACTCTTGGTTACCACCCGATAAATAAAAGTCTTGTAGTTTTTAAAAGCCAGCTACATGTATCACGATAGATAGCCCTATATCACGATACATATATTGTCAGATTAAGTAGCCTATAACGATTATCGTACTATCGTCACAGCTTTAACACCATTCTTCGTACCACATGGTTGTTTCCAATCTCATTTAAATCAGCTCTAACCTAACATTTGTAATCGCTGAAGCGCAACGACTCAACGTGGTACACAAAGTTCTCTAAACATTCAGTCCCCTTCGACACCATAATCTCTTCACTCGGTATAACGGCATGACGCGAGCGCCTGAAATTCTTCTATTGAACTGAGTGTACTAAGAACTAATGACTTGGAAACAACTAGACACCGGCGGACTATGTTTGAATATATTCCTATGTTTGTAAACACCTCACATGTTCGGTTCTCGTAGCGTAAATAACAGTGTATTGTGGACCAGACTACAACAGTTGTAACATGTTTACTTCGGGTAAGTGTAGGGACGGCCGATACGCTACCCTAGCAGGCCTGGTGTATGCTTCGTTGAAACATATATTTTTGTTTTTAAGAATACTCGTTGATTTTTTATTTTCAGAAATAATTTCTGTTAATTTTCTCGATGAGTATATAATCATTATCAAAATATAACGACGTAAGTCGTAAGTACTATACAATATCGGTTTGAATACTCTTTCAGAAACAACACTTCTCCTTTTTCAATTTAGTGACATGTATATGGCTTTTCAGCTTAACAAAATGAAACTTTTGCTGATTTCCAAGAACTTTCAAAATAAATAGAATCAAATTATGAAAGAAACGCTAATGGAACACTTTTATTGAACGGTATCAGGTAAAACCTGACATTCTATCAGAAAACGGAAATAAGATACCTAACCTCGAACTACCTGAAATTACTTACCCTAAGACGTGACTGTTTGCGTTACGTGATACTTATGTACATTCTTCTAAATACCTTGACCTGTCAGAATTTTAACATGGAAACGTTTTTTACACAGTTCGCGATAGACGGGTCAATTCATAACCTGATGGAAAGAGGACCCACATCTATAAATCTCTAATTACGTCACTCTATAGTTTAAAGTGTTCTCCATTTACCGGGTAAACCTCTGTAGTCATTTTCTCGGGATTTCTATGGGAATGCTTTCCCTAAGACATTGCGAGAATATTCTTTTGAATAGATTGAAATTTTACCTTGATGATATGAAATTTGATGATTCAAGTATTCCTTCCATTATATACCATCATCTCAACTGTCATTACAGATTCAACGACGCGGATAGGTGTATAGTATCGTTTTCTTCAAAATCATTTTTTCATTTTCATCGTTGTCATTTTCATCAAAATCGTTTTATTTTCATCCAAATCGTTGTCAAATTCATCTATATCATTGTCATGTTCATCTAAATTCTGTTTATTTAAATCATTTTCATTTAATTTATTGAAACTCAAATCATTGACATTTGCATAATATCGTTGTTTTATTACCTGTGTCATTGTCACGGTCAATCTCAATTTAATTGTTTCAGCGCGGTAAGTGCTATCGAATTATGATATGATATGAAAATCAATGATATAATATGGTTGGAAACAAAACTGCATATTTTGTTAAACATCATTCCCTCGATCATTTACATGTATAATGTTTCCATTTCCTTAGATTCTGTTAACAAACTTCAAACTGAGCGTTATCACCCGAGCGAGAGCAAGGATTAGCATAAATTTCTACTGAAATGGGATAGAAAAAATGTCAAATTATTTAAATCCCAGCTTATATATTACATTTTGTTGGCACAAGAACCATAGTTCCAAATTGATAACCAACTTCAATGACGTCACCCTCTAATGTTAATTACGTAAAAGATGACAAAATAATACTTGTGCAATGGGAGTATTTACCTGACAAAATAAATTGCACATGTTAATATAATGGTGTATATGACATCGCTTATGTTTGACAGAAGTTAAACTAATAATTGTTAGTCATCACACTTATGCTTAGCGACATCCACATAACATGCAAAAAGTACAAGTTACTTAATCGATAGTTAAATATATCTTTAAAAAAACTTATTTTACAATGATTTTTATTTGTTTAACGTTAAATGAAATTGTTCTTAAAAGAGAACTCCACCCCGTATACCCCGTATACCCGGAATACAACGTTAATAACATGTCGTAGTACGCGGAGAACTGACAAACCTAAAGAAAGAGATACCAGCAAAAACGACCCAATACAGATAGCCAGTTAACTATGTTTTGTTGTTACTGTCATAATAGTTAAACTAGACAAGAGCTGAACCAGGTGAACACTTCCTCGAAACTGAACACGATATTGTCTCCAATTTTAAATTTCAAAACTTGAAAGTCCTTATAAAGTAAAATTCTTGTGTGCTGAGTTATATGCAATGACAACACATGTGTAAAATAAACTTACCAGTAGCAGCGTAGTGTAGCAGTAACAAGTGTCCTTAATCCAATGTGTGCGGAGATACTGACTGTTTCCTTCGGTATAGCCAAGAGGACTAGACGACCACCCGTTCTATGCCGGGTACAATGTGAATGAGACGGCGATGAATGGACGAACCATGAGAAACGTCGCCCCTCCCTTCCCACCTCCCCGTTATAACGCGCCGGTAAATGGCTTTAACAATGACCGACCATTCGGCGTAATAAGCGCTTGTCAGTTTTTTTTAAGTGAGTAGTGAAAGGAATGGGATATTTCACAATAATGGTCACGATTTTTCAAATTGATAAGAGCTTACCGGTTATCTTCTTAAATATTTTTGTACTTAGAAAATTCATTTAAAACAGTATTTCAACAGTGTCTTTTAAATATTGTTTAACAGAAAAAATACTATATTTGTATTTACAAAACATAAATAGAGAACATCTCAACACATCAAACGTTATGTATGAATATACATCTTTTTGGTCTTTCTGACAGCAATCGTTGGATGTCAAAAAGTATTAAACCTTAGGTCAATATGTAATTTTCTTTTAATTTCATTTCCAAATGTCATTCCATTAAAACACACAAATTATTCTAAATAATCTTGATTTTGGATATCGGCTTACATGAGGAAAAGATCAGCCTATTTTGCTGGTAGATACGATCTGAATTATCTCAATCAAGCTGCGATGTCAGCTTGTGACATGGAAACTCACGTTCGGGTGTGCTGATGATGGTAATGATGATGATGAGGTGGAAAATGAGGAAGTAACGTTGCTGCTCAGATGATGACAAGGATAGTGATAATGGCGATGGCGAAACGAAGACGAGGATACTGCCGCTGCTGCTGAAAGTGATGAACATGATGATGATGGTGATGCTGATGTTGATATTGATGATGATAGTGATGCTGTTGTTGATACTGATGATGATGATGGCGATGATGATGTTGATATTGATGATGATGGTGATGCTGATGTTGATACTGATGATGATGATGATGGCGATGATGATGTTGATACTGGTGATGATGGTGATGTTGATGTTGATACTGATATTGATGATGATGGTGATGCTGATGTTGATATTGATGATGATGGTGATGCTGATGTTGATACTGATGATGATGATGATGGCGATGATGATGTTGATACTGGTGATGATGGTGATGTTGATGTTGATACTGATGATGATGGTGATGCTGATGTTGATACTGATGATGCTGATGTTGATACTGATGATGATGGTGATGTTGATGTTGATACTGATGATGATGATGGTGATACTGATGTTTAAGCTAAAATAAACATGGCATGCGGTTGCTTCATAAACTTAAAGAATAACCTTACTAGATTGTTTTCAAAAGTAATTTTATTTTGTAGAATACCACTACAAAATTATGTGCATTGTCTTCCTTGTGGTATCATTTTACATAAGGAACACTTTAGTCCATAAGTCCCATGATCAGATAATGATACAATTTGATTCCGCTTCCTCATGCTGTGAGAATGAATTGAAAAAGTGTCCGATAATGATGATAATTAAAACCATTTTTCTTTTAATTTACGATGAAGATGATGACCATGACGATAATGATGATTATGACGATGATGTCGACGACGATGGTGATTGTTTCGTTGATGATTGTGACTCTGACGACGATGACGACAAAAAGACGACGACGATTATAAGGATGAAGTTGACGATTAAGATGGTAATAATAGTGATAGTGGTGATCAAATCAAAAAGTATAAAATTCGTTTGGCTAGTTTTTTTAAAAAGAACAAAAAGATTAATTACTTCTCATGTACATTATCAACAATATTTTCTTCTTAGTCTTCATCCCGCCATATGTGTTCGATATTATCTAACATTTGGTATCTTACAAGAAAATTTTTCTTTTATCTTGTGTCAGCTTTGGCGAGATTTCTTCAATTCACGCTGAGAATTCAACTTTTACATGGAAACTCTCTTACTCGGGTGTGTTAGAAATAACATGTCTCTTCACCAATAATCATTCTATTACCTTGGTTAGATTAAACTGGTATAAAAAGGGGAGCTTGTCGACGGTGTTTATACATCATTCCCTGTACATTGAGGGCTAAGGGTTACAACAACTGTTTTGACTTTCTTCATTATTCATATGATGTGACGAAAAGCACGTTGTTTAATGGAAAGATTATAACAAGGATAACATTTTACGTTTGACTGAAAAGTATCAACCAAACTTTAAACCAAAGTATGTATATTTGTGTTTTTTGCCTTCAGTTTCGTGATAGTGAGATTGTTAACCGGTCGTATAACCTTTTGTATTCTATAAAGAAGGGAGCATATCGTTTTGAGTCTGTATTTATATAGGCATAAAAATAGAAATTCCCGAAGAGTTAAATCTGGGATGTTACATTTCGGTATTACATTACTATATTAAATGTCACAAATGAACATGCGATTACCTCGGAGTAGTTAGTGTACATGTCTATGTTTCAGCTTTTTCATAGGCCACCTGCAAATATCAAAAGGTCCGTAACACGCGTTTTGCAAAGTTTCTTGTATAGATATAAACCTAATGTCTTGGAAGTTGTAACATTTAATCTCCCTTTCGCGAGGGTCCTTTTTACCATACAGCTACAGAGTCTTTAAAATTCATTAATATTTATGTTTGCTTATGTTCAACTTCAAATAATGGTTGGAGTTAAATTTACAATATTTAACAGAATCTTTAAGACACAATTTGTATTCTTTTTATATATGTGTTTTGATTTCAGAAAACAGTCATCGGTAATGAGACCAAATCGTGAAAATTCCCATGTATCGAAGACATAATTTGTATTCTTTTTAAACATGTGTTTTGATTTCAGAAAACAGTCATCGGTAATGAGACCAAACCGTGAAAAGTTCCGATAAATCGAATTGTTTTACTAATTCCTTGTATTATGAAATATGAAACATGAAGCATTGTTCAAAACTAACCCACGTCAAAAAAAATTCTGCTATTGCGGACATTTTTTGGTACTGTTTTTTCAGGCTAGGTAGCGTGAGATTCAGAGGTGAACTTCGAACCACATTATACATACATCACTATATACACAGTGCGTGTATAAAAAGAGTCACACAATCATTTATTTTACGTAAACAGGCGTATGATATGGACGCGCCGGTGTTAATGTATTTTCACAGTACGGTGCACTTCAATTAAAGTTTAATCCTGAGGATATAACCGGTCTCCTCTGTATCAGAGATAATTCACTATACTCACCAACGCTATACAGGAAGCACTGCAAGTTTGTTAGGCCAAATAACATTTTTAAGAAGCTGTTATTATTTCGTTTTGGATTTTTCATTATTATTCTTGACAATTTGAAAAACCCTTATTCTTAACGTCGGGACTAAACCCGGATGTACAGGTGCGTGATCACAGCTTAATGCAACAGGTGTATGCGATGCACCTATCCCTTGATATTTGAAATGTGATACATAATGGGTTTGCACTTTTTCAGGTTTATCATAATTTAATCCTGAAAAAGTTACCACAAAAGAGTTTCTTAACTTTTGGATTCGTTCTTGTTCAACTTTCATAATTTACGTATAATTTATTAAAATTTTTACCATAACCCAATAATTACAAAAGTAGTTTTGTTATAGAAGATCATGTCTAAACACAAACAACGCGCATGCATACATCAACACACACAAACTCACACACGAAAAGGCACATAAAACAGAACACAAACAGAGACAGACAGCGACAGAACACACACACACAGACAGAACAGACGTACACACCGAAAGAACACAAACACCACACAACACAGGCGCACGCACACAACACACAACACACAGGCGCACGCACACACACACATCATGCACACCACAGACAGGCGCACGCACACACCACACCAAGAACACACACGCACTCACGCACGCTTTCTTGAATTAGAAGCCTATATAACCTCTTCAAGTTGTAAGCGTTGAATTGAGTAAATAAATTTCCATTTAATATTCATATTCATATGAGACAAGTTTAAAGAAAATGACAACGTGTCGTGTTTAAGTGCCTTTTAGCTCACCAAATATTTGTTTAAAGATAATATATCCCAGTTTTGTATCCGACTTCAATCCCCATTTTCATAAAGAAAATACATTCAAGTAAATAAAACACCAAACAGAGTTTCGATGCGTCCATTAATTAAAAAGATATAACGGTTCAAAGTGCGTAGAAATTGGCGACCTCGAAAGCCCAATTAAAAAAGTCCCTAGAGTGGCCTGAGCTCTCCTTCGGCCGTTGTGACGTCATAGACAGGACTCGCTCCGCGTTTGTTTGTAAACAAGTATATATCAATGCAGATATGGGTCGCATTCGTCTACGTTTTCATTGCGAAAGAGACATGCCTTCTTCCTGCGTTGCTGCCAACTGTACTAATAAGAAATCAGGAGACATTCAACTGCATCGGTTTCCGAATGATCCTGTCCAATTGGCGAATTGGACAAAGTTTGTTAGTCAGAAAAGAGCGAAGTGGAATCCCAATGACAGGTCTGTCATCTGCTCCGATCATTTCACAGAGGACTGTTATGATCTTTCCTACGATTTCAAAACGGACTTTGGACTTGCCCCACAAAGGAAAAGACTCGTAAAAAATGTCGTACCAATAGTTAATAAACAGATGAAGATGATTACAGGCCCGCTACCCGTCTGTCCAGCGAGATATGACAGTCAACCTAGCGGAAGAGAAAACGGACGGAATACTTTGAAGAGAGAACGAAAGAGGGTAAGGAATTTGAAAGAAAGGCTAATTCAAAATTCTATTCAGGGGGAGGTGGGATAAATAATCATGAAACTTTTGGGGAGTTGACTATAATTGATGATTTTGCAGACGGTTTTGGTATAACATTTATGAAAAATTTAAATTTCTTGCTACAGCGTCATTTTAGAAGCAACAAAAAGTAAAATTAAAGTCCTAAAGCTGCCCCGGAGAAACATTTGCCATTTTATGTAGCCTTATAGTGGATAATTTATTACCTATTTGATATTGATAAACATTGCAGTATGAAATAAGATATTTAGTTATACAAATTTGTTAATATATTGTCATGTGTCACGTGTATTGACAAATCTAATTACCTTCATCAAGTTTCAATAAAGGCTGTTGATCATGTGTGAGGATAAAGTTTAGATAACTAATCAGTGCCTTGTGTATTACCTATTGGAAATGTGCCAGGTGCTGAGGTCATTAAGTTTATTGCTTAATTGCCATAAAGTACAGGTGTGTGGCATTTCATGTAGACTGTTAGGTAATAACTTTATGACTATATTGTCTGGTGTGAAAAAGTAGTGTTAGGTAACTAAAAACCTCTCTCTGGTAAATTACCGGCACTAAAGTACTGATGGAAATGGAAATAATATGCTTTTCAGCGTTAATATTTTTATTTGGTTGAAATAGTTAAAACTTAAAAAGAATTTCATATTTACAATACATTTCCAAGCAGGCTTTAACTTACATCACAATCAACAATAAATGTTGTGTTATTATTGACAATAATGGCCTACGTCACTCTAGATTAGTACCACACTCTTTATCTCAAACATTAACGCACACAAAACAACAATAATCTGTATCCTTACTATGCAAAATACATTAGTACGTAACTCTAAGTTTTTATGAAGGTGGCAAATCACGAATCAAGAGGTACATGCATTTACTAAACACATCAAAGATTTTATCTTCATTATCACTAATAACTGGTTAATAAGGCCAAAAACAGCTGCTCGGAACCGTCGTATCCCAATGACGAGATCCGGAAGTTGCCGAGAGGCAGTCCATCAAAAGCGAGATCTTATTGTTACAGTCATGCAAAGCAGAAACACGGAGTTACGATATTGAGTTGACACTTTAAAACGGCACAAAGTAGTAACAAACATTCTACATATACAATGGTCAATCAACTACACAGGGGATAGTCGATTTGTTTAGGTGTTCAAACAAAAAAACGGTCACAATGGCGGCAGATATCAGTTTGGGTTCACTCGATCGGCATTATCGGAGATTAACAACCCAAACAAATAACAAGTTAATTAATGTCAAACAGAATATGTCGATGTATTGATATTAATAGCTTTGGTGACTTAGGGGCTTTTTTATAAGTACAGTCGGTGAAAATATATACGTTCACGACCGCTGTAATCTATAATGTAAACAATGACACAGATCAGCCAGTCGTTAACGAGTCCTGTCTATGTCGTCACAACCCCCCTAGCACCTGATTGGCTAATAAAACGTTTCGCGTCTGTTTTCCGGAAGTGTTTATAAAACACGTTTTTTCTGCTATTTTCAGGTGGATGTGAAGCTTAATAGTTGTTGATATTTATTCTTAACTGTGTTATGAAGTATTTCCGCTAATCGTACCCCCTATGTGGATATAATATCTTTAAATGAAAGTTCCTTATATTGAATTTATCAAAAGAGTGATGAAGTACAACGTGGTGTATTCAATGTAATTTTCTTCGTGTGTTTTCATTTAGAGTTGTTCTCAGATAATTATTTCCGGTGCAAACATTATTTAATAATCACATCAAATATTACATCAAAACAATATCGTTAACTCGTTAACTATGGAAGGATGAAAGGGTCAAGACTAATAGTTTACGAATCATGAGTAAAACTTTTCAATAAAGATTGTTTACTCGATAGTTGTTTTCTGATCTTATGTGTTGAACGTATTGTATATTACAGAATGAGAAAATTTACAGAAACGTTACTCATGTGGTATTTCTCGTACATTGAAAATATATACAAATATTTACATCGCTAAAATATCATCAATGTTGGCATCCTTGGTCAATTAGAGCTTGATATCCGATACTCTACACTATATCACCCCTGGAATGTTTCTTTATGAAAAACGTATTTTACTGCCCCGAATCTGGTGATGAACAAATAAACGAACAACAAATTAGAAATGTAAAGGAATACTGATGTTTCAATCCAGAATTCATTTCAGCGTCCTGTCTCATGGTTTGAAATTAGCGTAGGCATGTTATTATCCTGGTGAAAAGTTCCGGGGTTATATAGTGTAGAGTTCCGAAATTTAAACCCTGAGTAACCGACGAGGACATTCTAAGACCTGAGATTTGTTATTAGCTAAAACAAATAAAGAGCGGGTAATTTGATTGGAAGTTTTCTCATGAAAAGGACTAAAGAGGTGTTAAAGTGTAGAAAATCAGAACTTAAAGGACCGGTGTACCGTAAACGGAGGGGACCTATGTGGTGCAAATCACTCGAAGTATATCCTCTTGGGTTATCATTTTGATAATTGTTAATTTGAAATAAAATAAAAATATATTCTTATAATATTTTCAAAAAATTATTGTCATATTTCCTTAATTCAAATCAAGGTATTTAACAAATTAGTTAAGGTTTAGCAAGATTAGGAGTAAACAAACACTTATAATATACATACTTTCCCCATAGAATCTGATCAAACCACTTTTTCCACCGAAAACCTCTTTTTTTAAGTGGAATTAGTTCCTGGACTCTTTCATAAACCTGTAGTGGTAAACATGAGCAACACGTCTTTTCTTTTTGTTGAATCAAACCCAATATTATCAACATCAACTGATCTGCTTTATAATTAATATGTGCACGTAGCACAGTTGAAAGCACTCCAGCCTTGGCAAAGGTTACAGGAAAAGCTTTTGAACGTCTTTTGAATAACGTCGCTCTTACAAACCTTATCAGTCTAGAAAGTGCTCCAGATGTAACAGAGGATACAAGAGAAGCGATGAATGAATGAGTGATAGATGTCGAGAACGAATAAATGAAGTTCTTGTCTTAGTCTTTCTGTCATGCCCTACCGTTGATATCCGCCATTTTCTTTTCTTTTTTCAAAAATGTAAGTAACAGATTTTAACTTCTGGAGAGATATTTTTTGAAAAGTTTAAATTGACAGATATATTACTCAAGAAATAGATGACAATGAAGAGCTTTAATTGATTCAACCATTTAGTTAGCCCGTTCTCGTAACGAAAGAGATTTTCTAATATGCTATTCCTATTCCTCAAAATGTAACTTACAGTTTTATTGATACTGAATCTAAAAATAAAATTCTTCGAAAACATCGTCACATGACACCATTGAAAGATGAGAAGTGAACCCGTTGTTCAGTTACGGGCGTTGTGATTAAAAGGCGTTGACTGGTATTTTGATACCAATCCTCGAAAATATATATTACAGATTTGTAATTCTGCTACGTCACAGTGCTTCCGGTTCCCATGAGATTGCGCAGAGCGATCGAGCCTCAGTGCGCTTCTAGCTATCGAGTAATTTTGACGTGGTCAAATTACCTCAGTGAAATTAGTAGTTACGTGGTAACTACGTGCTTATTTTCACTCTTTATGTGTTATCTCTACGTGGTAGAGATTATTGTGAGTACATAGTCGATCTGTTTGAGGCACTCAAACACGTGACTTTGTTTTGTTACATTTTGACTTGAACTTTCACCTGTCGAGGACGGGTCGATAAGTAGGCCATCATGGCGGACAGTGGCTCGGGTGCGAGCACGTCTCCTGACACTAATGAGACCGATTCAGCCATTGCGAGAGCAGAAGAACTGTTCCCAACTCCGTCCCGAGGGAAAAAACAAACTGGGAAATCGAAGTTTTTCTATTTCAATCCAATCACCTTTGAGGGGTGATGGAAGGGACATTGGGGGCGCAGCTCTCAATATGGCGGCCAACATGGCGGCGCCAATGGATTCTCGAGCAAACGAGAGCGAAAACACTTCGGCACGTAGTGACCTCCTAGAACTTGGGCGAATGTTTGCAAATTCTATGGCGGACATTAAGTCAGCGATCACTGAAGGTTTCGCTGAATTACAGGCTCAACAGGTGTCCGATGTCGACACAGATGACACGTTTTGGTATCATGTTGATGATGGGGACTACAGTGTTCCAGATTCGAGGTCACAGTCGGATCCTCTGCCTTCAACAAGTAGAGCTTCTGACCTTGTTGAACAAATGTTAGCTGCTGACACGTCTGACAACGTACCTCCAAGGGAAGGGGACAATGATAACTTCCTTCAGGAGATACAAGGTGAACTTACTGTGCAAGAGGAAACTGGCCCTGCCTTAAACCCCACCCTGGCCTTAATTGTGAACGATCTGGTCTTCAAATCTGCGCGACCACATGATGACATTGTAAAAAAGAAACTAGGTAGTATCATACGACCTGAAAACTGTGATTCACTAGTTCCTACAAGAGTTGATGAACTCATTTGGAATTTGATGAGGCCAGTAACTCAAACCAATGACAAGAAGGCACAGAAGTGTCAAGGCATGCTAATCAAAACTATCACTTCAATCGCCACTGCGGCTGACAAACTTTACCAAATCAAGACGACGATGAATCAGCCGTCATCCCCCTCCTCTCATCTTGGTGCTGAGATGGGTGAAGTATTCAAGCGCCTCGTTGACGCCATGCAAGTGGCAAGCTTTGCCAACTTTGAACTGAATGTCAGAAGACGTGAACAGATCAAACCTGACGTTAATGGCAGTTATGTGGCTTTATTCTCAACCAATGTGCCGATCAACAAACACCTCTTTGGAGGAGATGCTGCTAAGAGGTTGGAGGACATAGAGAAGGTAAATCGAGCTGCTAACAAAGCCAAATCAACAAACAGGGACTCCTCCTTCCCGTCAAGTAGAGGCGGACGTGGTGGCCGCTTCGTTTTCAGAGGCAGAGGCAGGGGATTCAGTAGAGGTGCTCCCTACCCACCTTTTTTAGACCACAGGGGAGGCTATCGTCGAGGACAGTCTCAAGCCAGTCCCTCAAACACCAGGACTCGTCGTCCCAACAGACAGTAGAATCTCAGGTAAATAAACAGTTCGCACTAGGGTTTCCCTTAGTCCCACCTGATTGTTTTGTGGCTGGCCGTATCAGACATTTTGCATCCCAGTGGGAATCAATTACTTCTGATAAGGTTATTTTGGACACTGTTCAAGGGTTTCATGAGGATTTGGTTGACAATAGTGATGTAGTTATCCCCTCTCCCAGGACTGTAAGGGTAAATGCTACAGATAAAGACATCTATGATTGTGAGATCTCCAAGCTACTCGGGAAGGGGTTATTAAACCTGCAGTTCATTGTGAAGGTGAATGTGTGTCACCTATTTTTCTTCGGAAGAAAAAAGATGGATCTTTCAGGATTATACTCAGTCTTAAGAAATTTAACAGTAATGTTCAGTATGAACACTTCAAAATGGAAACTTTACAATCTGCTGTAAACCTAATGTCCCAGGGGTGCTTCATGGCCATTATTGACTTGCGTGACGCATATTATTCAGTGCCCATTGCGGAAGAGCATAGAAAATTCCTCAGGTTTGAGTGGCAAGGGATACTCTATGAATATACATGTTTACCCAATGGTCTGGCTTGTGCCCCACGTAGGTTCACAAAACTCTTGAAACCAGTATATGCCTCTCTTAGACAAGTAGGCTGTACAGTGGTTCCCTATTTAGACGAGGAGATACAAGGAGATACACAATTAGACTGTACCGAAACTGTTAGTGAGACAGTGTCTTTACTTCAAGACCTTGGATTTATCATCCATGCAGACAAATCCAAATTTGCCCCTTCACAGCAAGTAGAATTTCTTGGGTTTATTCTCAATTCAGTGTCCATGACAGTGAAACTATCCAGGGAGAAAGCACAGAGGGTGAAATCAGACTGTTCCCTTTTGTCAGCTAAGCAATATGCCACTATTCAGGAAGTAGCTCATGTGATAGGGTTATTGGTTAGCTGTTTTCCCGGTGTTCAGTTTGTACAGCTACACTATAGGGAACTTGAACATGCTAAAACTGTGGCTCTTAAAAGAGTGTGTGGCAATTATGATTCAACTATGATTATAACAGCAGCCATGCGTGACAATCTAGGTTGGTGGATAGACAATGTTCAGACAGCAACTAAACCAGTTTCAATCCCAGGCCCTCAGTGTACTTTGTTCTCTGATGCATCATTGGCTGGATGGGGGGCCCACCTAGACCTCCAGACTGCTAATGGTCGTTGGACGAGTGTAGAAAGTCAGTGCCACATAAATGAATTGGAATTACTTGCCTGTTTCCTAGCTCTCCAATCGCTGTGTAAGGACAAAAGAGATTGTCATATTAAAGTACAATTAGATAATTCCACGGCCATTGCCTATATCAACTCAATGGGTGGAAGCAAATCCCATGGGTGTAACAAAACTGTTAAACAACTTTGGCAATGGTGCATTGACAGGAATATTTGGGTCAGTGCTTCTCATATACCTGGGTCTTGTAACATTGTAGCTGATAAAGAATCACGCGTCTTTGATGACAGAACTGAATGGAAATTACACTCCAGTATGTTTGAACTGGTTATTGAAATGTGGGGTCCCCCAGATATTGACTTGTTTGCCTCTAGGCTTAATAAACAATTAATTCCTTATGCATCCTGGAAACCTGATCCCTCTGCTCAAGTCATTGATGCTTTCTCAATATCATGGGGAAACTTATATGTGTATATGTTTCCACCTTTCACTGTCATAACCCGGTGTCTCCAGAAGCTGCGGAAGGAGGAGGGGGAAGCGATCATGATACTGCCCAACTGGTCAACACAGCCCTGGTACGACACAGCGTTGCGGATGGGCGCGGATGGGCGCTTATTGGGGAAGCCTTCACAGTCCGAGGCATACCGGAGCACATTGGACAAATCATTTCCAAGTCGTGGCGAGACTCGACACAGCAACAGTACCGTGTGTATATCCAAAAGTGGAAAGTGTTCTGTGATGAAAGGGGCCTTGATCCCCTTCAGGGATCTGTAAATGAGTTCTTAGATTTCTTGCATAAACTCTATGATGTTGGACTGAGTTACAGTAGTCTAAATACAGCTAGATCAGCAGTCTCTGCGTTAGCTTCTACTAGTAGTGAACTTAGCTTAGGTTCAGATCCTCTAGTGTGTAGATTTATGAAAGGTGTTTTCCAAACTCGGCCAACCAGATCACGCTACCAGTCTGTGTGGGACGTCAACGATGCGAGCTACAATTGAAAGACCTCACCCTTAAATTGAATGTATTACTGGCTCTCGCTACAGCTAACAGGCTTCAATCCCTTCAAACTTTGGACACACTCAATATGAAAATGACAGACTCTAAAATTGTGTTTGTGCTTAACAGACTGAAACAGAACTCCTAACAGACAGGCTCACTTTGTAGAGATAGAGAAGTCTGAATCTGATACCAACTTGTGTGTATATAGAACTCTTACGTGCTACTTAGACAACACCAGGACCTTGAGGGAGGACGAAACACAACTGCTGATTAGTTTTCAAAAACCCTTCAAGAAAGTGAGTACTGCAACTATTGCTAGATGGATTCGGCTAATCCTTGGAGCAGCCGGCATCGACACGTCATTGTTCCGTGCTCACAGCACTAGAGCGGCATCGTCTTCGGCTGCAAGTGCGGCAAATTTGCCACTCGGTGACATTCTGAAAACAGCAGGTTGGGCTTCGGCTCAAACATTTGCCAAACATTATAGACTACCTGTGGACAGTGGTTCAGGGAACATGTATGAGTCAATAGTAACAGCATATAAAGACAAGCCTGCCACTCTGTGAACTCTGTGTATGACGATTGATGCTTATCTTTTACAATAACTGGGGTGGTATACTGTATGAAAAATGTTAACCTGCATTGATGTATGTGTTATCTAATCATTAGATACTGTTTTATTTGCATATCAAGCCAATGCACATTAAAACTTGTTCTTAATTAATACCTCTGTTGTTCTTTGGTGATATTATGACACCAGTTCTTTCAAATCTCATGGGAACCGGAAGCACTGTGACGTAGCAGAATTTTACAATTAAACGAGACTTACCTGTAAGTTGAAGTTTGGTTGGGATTCTGCTACGTCACAGGAGTGCTGGAGGTTAACATGCCCTCCTCACCCCCACCCTTTGTTGTACCTCCTGGGCTAGTTTTACTTTCTGGTGTCAACAATCTACTTTAAATACCGAGGCTCGATCGCTCTGCGCAATCTCATGTTAACCTCCAGCATCCCAACCAAACTTCAACTTACAGGTAAGTCTCGTTTAATTGTAAAATTATAGAGGCTTAAAGTGTTTTTTTTTTAAACTGTAAAATGGTAGTTTCATACGACTAACTGAAAATATGAAGGAAAAGCTATACCTAAAAAATGTTAGTTAAAGATTTGTAAATACGGGAGCTTAAAGTGACACAGAGTATGTTTTATTTTTAGTATTGCTTAAATAATACCCAAAAGACCATTGGTTATTAGTGAAGTTCAAATCACCTCCCTTAACTTGCATCTTTATCTATGAAATGACAAAATCACGATATTTTTCGGTTTTCAATGAAATTTTGGACTCGACCATATAAATGTTTAAAAGTCAAAATTTTACATGTATATTAGTTAAATGACCTTCTAAACAACCCATATTGGTATTTTTGTGTGCTGTGAAAAAGTTTCGAAATTACGTTTGAGTTATTGGCGCGCGCCATTGTCCGGGTTTAGACTGAAACCTGTCTAATGTCGCTTAACTGAAATGATAAGAATCGGCATGGTGATATTCCTAAACCACCACTACTTCTCGATAAAATAACATCTTTTATAAAATTTGACATATTTGACTCCAACAGCATACTCTGTGCCCCTTTAATGTGCTTTTTGTCGAAACTTGAAAATGAACTTGTCACATGACCCAATGAAGAAATGACAAGGATAGGCTATACCCACTGAACCAATGAGTGATTCCGTTGTGCTATGATGGACCAATTGAATGGTGGAGATTTCTTTGGAGTAAGTGTTCAGCCAAATAACACTTTACCTGTAAGCTGGGCACACAACCGTGACGGGTCTGCAATGACTAACACGTGAATCGTGACATCAGGTGCATTTTACTTGAAACAGGTGTATTAATAATATTCTAACAGGACCAGAGGTCACCTGTTATCAGACAGAACATGTAGGTTAATTCCATTTGGCATGTGAACATTTTTAAAAAAAAATATTTTGAACATAAGTATCATCATTTTAAAAATTCTGAAAGTTACAAGTGCATTTCATTTTTTATTTTCTCTAGCGCTTATCACAAACATTTACTATGATTTAGAAATTGTCCCATCATGGAGACATACATCTTGTACAGTTTAACTCAGTTTAAACTGATTAGTTGTATCTTCATGTAGATGCAGTTTACATCATTACTGAAACTGGTACATATAGCGATAAGTAAAGGCATCATAAGTTATGTCATATGTGTACGGATGCTCATATCGAGGATTATCATTTTCCCTTATTATTGTCTGCGTGTGAACATTTTCCCACGTTATATATTTCTTGAACCTTGAAGATTATACGCAGATTTTATGAAAATGCTATAGATATTCAAAATGACTTTGGTTTTATTCGTTGCACAACATCGGTTTTTTTTATTACTTTTAAGATGGATCCGCTTTAGATTAAATACTACTACATATATTAACCTCTTCTGACGTAAAACTATTGTTCTATTGGATCTTCTTCTAGGCAAACATTTACGGTCGGTTTCTTTGGATTCTCATAGAATTGCCCGGAGACTAGGATTTACAGATTTTTTTCCAAAATAGATTTCAAAATCTTCCTCTCAATAAATACCATAACAAACAAACACAAGTTTGAAAAGTCGATATTTTAAGTATTTGCGCCTGGTTTTTATCTTGCAATCTTACTTAAGCAGCCACGAAGGTTCACGATTACACTGATGACTGTTGGTCAGGAGAAACCTTTGTTCTTTACGAGAGATAACATTTACGTAACTAATGTGCACGGTATTGGTAACGGTTAAAGAACGTGAGCGTGGGAAATGCTTTACGCACAAAACATTTGAACTTTCATATTAAATGTCATTGAAGTCATGTAAATACGAAACATTGAAAATTCTATATTTTCAATCGATTTATAAGTTGGATCAAAACCTCCCCCTTGGTTTTGTGAAAAGTTAACTCACCCTCTTCCTCCGGCTAAATTTCTCCATTAAAAACCTTTTTGCTTAACGTGAATGTTAAATCGTATTCACAAACATGCACACCTGACATTAAACTAGGCAAATGCTAGCAGATTATACTTGTCGATAGTAGCCTACTTTTATGGTGAATTTGATTCGACTATCGTAATGGAAAGAAAAGAGGTTGTTTATAAGGTCATTGTCAAGTATGATCATGTTCAGGCGCAGTTAACCCTATACTAAGCATACATGATAGAAATCAATAATGCATTTGTGAAACAATGCATGTTTGACTATCTTGTGTATAGTCAATGGTATTTGTTACATTGTTTGTTATCATGATAGGGTCCTTAAAACATGCCCGACTCTGCCAGACCAGTCCCCAGTGATGTCTTTGAAGATTTATATGAAATCACAGATTCCATGAATTATGATGAAATACCAACACTTACTTTGATATTCATTGAATGGAAGCAAATGGCTCACTTACAAAACCGTTTCTCAAACACAACAGCCCAAGTAGCATAGACTCTTTGAAATTAATGAATATAAGTAAATACTCATAGAAGATCATAGTTCCTATTTGTGATGATGAATTATTTCGATGCTTTTCATACCATAATTGAAAATTTGATATTATCATCACATTAGTACCATCTCCTCAAACCGTAAAAAATCACACATATCTTATTAAATCAGTTGAAAACAGCGGGGCATAACTGATTAGTTCACGCCTCAGAAAGAACTTAAGATCCCGAGGGTAATACACATGCTTTAAACCAGGATAGAATATCCAAGTTATGGCTTCTTAATTGCTTGTTTAATAATGCTGACGTTGCAAAATGTATCATGACGTTATGAAATATGTATGCAATTTGTTGATTTTATGTCAAGGGGTATTTTAAAACGATTTGGGTTCACTAAATTTTTAAAACGTATTTCTAAACTATTTTTTACACATTTCATTCCCATATCATAGGGGTTTTGAAAAAATACCAACCGTAAACACAAGATAAGTGTAAAGGAACAAAAACCAATTATTATACCCAGAAATATGTTCAACAAAAAAAGTTATTTTAACTCCCGAGGGTATACATTTCTCTTAGTTAAGGGACGTTTTCACAATCAATATTTATTATTTGGCGAGGCTTTAATGAAAATATTTTAACAAATCACACGAAAGAAATATTACATACCATATATGAAATGTTCAATATCATTTAGACGTTACTAAGTGTCCAAGAACTATTTGCAACTAAAATGATTTATTGATATACAATTTATTCATTTACTAAGTGTTTACCAAGCAAGGTAGTTAAGGATCTGTATGTATTCTGGTATGTCGTTGCTATTGAATAAATGAGATTGGATTGATATAAGAGCCCGTGCTTTTTTAACCATTGCCAATTTGACAAAAGGCTCTCAAACGTTACCAATATGTGTTGTTTGCATGCAATGTCGAATTACTTTAAGCCGGCGACATTAGCTGATTTATTAAATATAAAAGACCTATTATAAAGCAGACAGATCTTACGATTTTTTCGATTTCCGCATGAGCTTAGTCTAAAATCGATTTTATCTGATTTAAGCGAACGAGAAACATGTTTTTTTCATTGTGTGTATTCAGATAGCAAACTTTTAAAATGACTTATCTAGAATCTAAAACCTAATCTATTACCTGGTTAGGAAATGAAGTTTATGTGATAGATAATTTGTGAGCGCCATATTTGCCATCTCGGTTGCATATTGAATTTGTCCTTACACCAGGTTTAGGATGCGTGTAGCGCTTTCAGCACGTTCCTTTTTATTGCGAATTCGAAAATAAGTACCATTATCATTATAAGTAATTCAGTAAAAATGCATTGTCTAATGTTAGTTTCGTTGGCTATTGTTATACTGAGATAACAGAAAACTGTTCACATTGTCTTAAAAAAGCATCGAAAGCATAGCAGACAGTGATGTCGATAAACCCTGAGATAGTCATGCTGCACGTGCAGATCGTTGAAATCTACAAGGTTAGGTGTCTTCCCATCTGCCAACAGTCTCAATCTGCCTATACAGACTGAAAATAAGGTTCATATCCAGGAATTACGGTGAATTTGCTTATCTATTCTGCCTCTACAAAAATAAAGATAAAAGATAAATAAAGACATTTTAGGAAATATTTTTAAAAGAAATTATTTTGGGTAAATAACTTTTACGATAAAAGGAGAATGATAAAAATTAAAAATAAATCTAAAAGGCAAATTAATATTATACTGTTAACACTGTAATCTGAAATGTATTATAACTGTGAGATGTACAGTAGATATTTGAATAATTAGATAAATTTTCCTTTGAACCTCCATTTCCAAAACTTGAATACCTCGGCCTACGACATCGGGTTTTCAAAGAATTGAAGTTACCGAACATACGCATATCTAAAAGTACACCGTTTTATGTTTCTATTTATAAGAAACAAATTCCCTTCACATTAAGAAGGGGCTAATGTCAAATAAATCAAACAGTTTGAAATCAACCGAGTCGTTTTCAATATTTCGGCTTTAATTCAAACGTCATACTGTGTTATTGCTGAGGCTAATCTAAACCCTCACACACTATGGCTAACAACTATTTGCAAACAATATTTTGTCTGATACACAACGGCAGAAAATCAAAGCATAGAAATTGCATTAATGTTTTATTCCAATTTTCAACTTTGGGGAGTAAGAACTATGATTTCATGCTATGAATAAAATAAGTTGTATAATAGATATTAAACGTACATGAACTGCATATTGCCTTATGGTGTTGAAATGGTTTCCTGCCATTGTGTAGACATCTAATGAATAGACGCCAACAAAAGTGATTTAGTAAACAGCTGAAAAGGGCAGGGCATGTTTGAAGGTGAAAATAAATGTTTCCAATTGCAAGGCCTATGCAATGATGCAATCACTAAATAAGGGGTCTGGTCTGTACGCATATTCTGTAAAGAAAGCTCAAAGTAATACGTGCACATTCGAATAAAGTTTAAAGAGCCACTCCGTGAGTTGTCGGAGTCATATATGCCAAACTTAATCAATGGTGTCATTTGATCGCGAAGTCTCGACTGTTCCCAAAAAGACACATTTAAAATCTTATTCGTTTTTTTACAGTGACAATATGAAGGTAGAAAGTCGCAATTATGATCGAAAACCGGACAGTGGCACGCGTCAAATAGTCAAACGTAATTTTGGAGACTTTTCTAAAACAGCCAGGAGGGCAGTTAGGAGTTGATGGTGTTTGTTAGGTTATATAACTAGTATCCATGTATATTGGACGTGATATCTACACCTCTGTGCATTTATGAGGCTGTTTTTAAATTTTCATGGAAAACCAATATTCGTCATATATATGTCTTCTGGACATGAAAATATAAAAAATTTGGATTTTATATCACCACATATGACATTTAGGTTCGTATCAAATGTAAATAATATGTTATGAAAATCACGGAGTGGCTCTTTAACTTTCCCGAAGCATACGGACAATTGAGGCTTTTGAGTGTTATTTTTAAACGGCCTCGCTTGCAACATAAATAATAATGAGTGCATCCAAATACATTTCTACATTTCTAAACCGAAAGACGATAGTATTACGACAAAGGTTATAATTGGCATAAAAATTCAGGACGGAGCAAGCTCTTTGGGAAGAGAATGATCCTATATGAGCTTCACGTGCAATTTGGACTAGGTTCATTGAGAACGTCTGAATTTGCACGAGAAACACGTGCTGGTGTACTTTACGAAAGCCTGCTATCTGCACGATCTGCACTTGCAAAGCAGCCCGTGTTATTGCATAACTGAACCTTGTAACTGACCTACTTCAGGGACTGAACGTAAGTCTCCCTGCAGTCACTCAATAAAGAGCGATCGTTGTCCATTTCATAATAAACAATTATTCTATCAAGAGGTATGATCTGTTGGTTTCAGGATACTTGATTCATTGTAAATATTTTCTTGTGGAGATTCTTGGACACCATAAAATGGCAGATTGCATTTTCTGTCATGAATATCTTTTAAAAGAAATTGTTTCTCAAGGAAAGCGTTCGTCTGCTGACTCAGGGATAGTTTATCTCTTAGGGATTTTAGCTCCTCGTCATGTTCGATACTCTCAACTTTGCTCTTAAAATTGCCGATATCGGCCTTTAGGGATTCAATAGAGTTTCTAAATAATTTTTCATTTCGGCCATTATGGTTGTAAGTCAGTTTTCTGAGGCTTGGACTACTTCTTCAAACGTTTGGGCACCCGAGCGAAGTCGACTTGTTGACATATTGTTTGTGTCAGGTGGGTTCATCAAAGCAAAGATTTTTGTCGAGATTAATACAAAACAATTACTTCATTTGTTGATAAAAATGGTATTTTGTCCTTATATGAAGCATTTATGGACCCACAGTTAAAAACTTGGTCGATGGAGGCAGATTTTTAAATGGGGTAGCCGGAGCTCGTAAACACACGTCTTATTACGGTCTACATGCGCAACCGGAGCAAATTTTTTTATTCATCAGAGTCATCAACCTAAGTTTGAATAAACAAAAATTTATGTAATGGGCACGGCATAAACTGGATTATATGAATATTTTTCAAGTCAGGAGAACACAAACACAGGTTCGTGCAGTCTGTGTTGACAAAAGTACGCAAATGTTCAAACAGGGTTAAAGGTTTTATCCGTGCGGCATAACTCTTACATCAATGCAATTCAAATTATGTAAACAAACTTTACAAAGACGTTTAATCACCTCGCACCACACCCAAATAACCTATAGAATTCATCAGATATAAGACGTGCGTGGTCTTTATATGACATTGACAACATATATCATGATCTTTGTCGATGTGTCCGTGGTTTGTGGACAAACACTACATTTTCCTTTTTACCTTCAATTAGCAAGACGTAGCGGTTATTTTTTAGATTTAATCCAAATAAATAATGTTGATAATTCATGTACGTAATAAAACAACAATGTAAGATTTAAACACATTTCAGTTTAAACAAAATGACCTTTTGGTTTTTGGTGGCTTTATATTCTTAGATATGAAAATTTTATGCTGATTAAATTCGAAATGAAAATAAAACAACAGTAAAATTATTCATCGGCCCGACTAGTGTGTCAAGCTATAAATTAAGGCGTTTGTCACTTTATTTAACAAAAAGTGATATTATACTATCAATACTTTGATAATATAAAGAATCAATAATAACTCCTTAATCCATTTAATGAGAGGCGAATTCAATTTGAAATTTTATCATTTGAAAAAATGCAACGATCGTTATGTTGGCAAGTCTCTTTTTTCACGTTATCCTTTTCAGGGCGTTTCACGCATTCAAACCTGTCAAATAAAAATGATTTGTTTGTTTACCAACAATCAAAATTGTTTTCTAATAAGAGACGAAATAAACCGGTTTCAGTAGCAAGAGTTTCATTCAATCTTCCATAGAACTGACGACGTTTCCAAATTGCCTGAAAGGTTCGACTTGAATAAAAGAAGGCTACGCAATTTCTCAATTCAATCAGCCGTATTGAATTGTTACGAATCATGTGAATAAAAAATTAGATTAACCGAAACAACGCCTCTTATTCTTCTTGGCCAAGAATGAAACCCGAAATATTTACATTCACAAATTGAAATCGATTGAAAGATGTTATTAAATTCTCACAATTGAATATATGGACTATTTACATTCATTGATTGCAATGATAAACCATAAAGGTGAGTGTGGTATATTCTATAAAAAAAAGTTTTGGTTACGCTTCGTAAGATTTCAAAGGGCGATACAACCTCCGGACCACACCTTTATTGGCGTTATTATGACAGTTTAACCTGAATAGCACCTGTTCGATAAAAGGATATACCTATGCTTACAGAGGGGTTACACCCTGGGCCTCGATTGACAACGTAACAAGTTCTTAAATCAACCTAACTCTACAAGACTTCCATTTGTTTAGCGTTGAAGGGTTACGACCCATTCACAAAACAGCTTTACTTGGTTAATATCATTTCACATTAAAATAACTTTTTGAAAACCAAAATGTCGAAAAGGGTTTAACAAATGCTTTACTGAATTATTGAAAAAAAATTTAAAAGTTTTTCTTTGTAAATTTAATCTGTGAGTAGTTTTAATGTGTGAACTGTCTCACAAATTAATAATTAACAAAAAAAAGTTTCAAAACAAACGTGTATCCCTTAGAAATGGCGTTAGAAAGATATATGCTTGTAGACCCTATACTTTTATAAAACATATGTTTTTCTAACGCTATCTCTTAGCGATACACGTCTCGGTGGTTTTATATGCACCTGCCTCCCTTAAAGGGATAGAGATACGGATTTTTGGTAAATTTTATTCCTTTACATTTCCTCAATAAATATACGTTTATGCCAAGTGCAATATCTTCAGAGGGTCAAACACCAAATGATTAAACTAGATTAGCCTAGTGGTAGAAGAAACTAACATGTATCAACCTGAAACTACTTACAGCCATTTTAGTGTGAATACCTTTAAATCATTTAAGGTAGGGAAACGGATTCACGTAGTTTAACCAAACATGTGGCGTTCGTTTAAGAACTGTTTCTTTTGATTTTAAGGATTGATTCGCAATTGATAAGATTTATTTTCGTTTTCGTGGGTTCTCTTTCTTTTTCCTGAAAAACGTGCTACTTCGCCTTTAACTGGTGCGCAAATGCGATACATCGATAAGTTCAACGCATGATATAAAAGTAAGAAACTTTGTAAGTTGAACTATTGTACATCTTAAGTTATGAAAGTTGAGTGCAATGCTACACTGAATTTCAGCGCAGTACCACCCATGGTTCGCTAGTTCCAGCCGATGCTCGCAGGTTTCATGCATAGCCACAATATAGTGTCGTGGGCTTTCTAGCAGCCGCGATATAAGTGAAATACTCTTGAAATCCCAATTCACCTCACCTCTGAAATTTGAATCGAACTTAACAAGGAAGAAAAAGGTTGACGGTTTTTTTTAAACCGCAATTGTTGTTCACCTCATTTGATTTGTAACAATACTTTCTGTCACGGCCCATTTGATTTTCACTATTTCCTTTTTAACTTTTTTTCCATTGGCCTCTTTAACTACGTTGTTCATGGCCCTTTTGTCCGTCGCCCATTGGACTATCACCCTCTCGAAACGTCACTAGTCCGCAGAATTGCCTACTTTGATCGTAGGGCAAGGGTGTGAATGGCGTTCCAAGTTTAGTGAGCTAATAGGAGAAGTGTGATGCCTGTTTGAGTGTTCCCACGAAAACAGGCGTGGTCAAACTGGCTTGAGGTCAAAGAAACGTTTCTTAATCTCCACTCACCTATGAATAAATGTGATCCAAGTAAATGGTGCTTGCGACTCAACAATTACTGCAACGGCTCTAGCTAATCCTGAAAAACCTGAATTTTAGGGAAGCTCTTGTCTCCTATAGTTAGAATATTTGTCACTCCTCGGTCGAAGTAAACTTGACTTTGAATAATAACAATAGACGATTTCAATTACCTTCACTAACGATAGGGGTTGATTTTAAATAGTAGTCTTCTCTCAGGGGGTCACAAGTGCTACAACGATGTTGATTAGGTCGGGCCACCTGATGTAAAGCGGCTTATACAACGTTTTGGATCCTATATCTGCAAGACCACAAATTCTCTCAAACGTTCCTTTGCTGGGTCGAGTCTCTTGCGAGATTCGAATAAACACCCTTAGAGTCAGAACAGCACTTGCACTGACTGTACCAGTAGCTTACCAATTCGGCCACCAGGCCTTAACAAGTTGGTACTGTCAGAGCTGGTTATAGTGAGCGAGAGGGTAAGCTGTTAAGATAGACAGTTCTAGCGGGGGTTTCCTGAACTAGTAGGTGTTTGTGTAGATTGTCGGTTCAGTGACAAATGAAAAATCTATTCTGTGAAAAGGCCTCTAGCCAAAATCAGATGTAAGCCCAATATTGATGCATGGAAATTTTACAATGTATAATGTTGATAGATTTCTTTTCAAATAAATTGACCGATTTTTATGTACTCTGGATTCTTAAAAGTTACAAATTGGTGCAGTTTTCCTCTAACGGAAATCTAAAATAATATGGAAGAGGTGGGGTGAGGTGATATGAGGTTTAACGCCGCTTTTAAGAGTATTTCACTTATAAATATCGAGGCCGCTAGTATTATTGCAGGGAGAAAGCCAGCAACAATGGCCCGCACCACCATTGTGGCTACGCATTGCAGTGAAACCTGCGAGCATCGGCTGGAACTAGCAAACCATGGGTGATACTGCACTGAAAATCAGTGTAGCATTGCACCCAAACCTGACTGCCTGTGGAAAAGTTCTCTACTGCATACAAAGTTGCCTGGCGGGATTCCAACCACGGACCTCTTGATCCGAAGCCGAACACGCTAACCACTGCGTTATCCCGCCACCCTAATATGGAAGAAATATGTTTTCCGGTATTTGCCTTTGATAAGGGCATACTAACGAAACTTCGATAACCATTAGAGAACATTAAGAGCAGGCTGAGCAGCATCAATAGCGCTCTCGTACCTTTGTTTACTTCTCTTTAATTTGTTTGATTGGAATCTTAAACTACAAACTATTTGTAAAAGATCTCTCTGAAATGAAAAAATCCCCAATTCTATACCATATCTTTCTGAATTTTGATATTACTAATAATCGCCGATCAGGAAAGTACAAATAAAATATAATATAGAATTTGTTTTATCAGTGTCTTTTGGTCTGTAAAATGGGAGGATGCATTGTCTATGAACCGTAATTTAATTCATTTGTGACTTCATAGTTTCTCCAATGTTATTTACAAAGTTATTGAGTTGTGTTTAGCTTTCAGTGGGTAAAGGGAGCGAACTCGTGTTTATTAAAGAAACATAAAATCCCCAATTTTGTCACCAAAACAGCAACTTTTACATACATCCTTTTTGCGGATACCCCGTTGATGTCAAGGAGTGCATGCAACCTTTAAAGATATTATAAATTCCGAAGACATTTTTTTATTTTACAAAACCTCTTCTTTTCATATTAATTTCAAAATTTGATAATTAAGAATACATTAAATTTATAAATGTATATTAATTTCACATAACCGACCCTTGACTAAGTATAACAGCAGCTATTAATAAATTAATTTTTTTTAAATATTTGTGATTGGAAACATTTTACATTTCAAAAGGGATAATAACAAGTTAGAACACGATTTAACAACTGGCCCCTTTAGCGGTCTGCAAACGTCTAAGTACGATAAATTAACTCCCTTAGTTTCTTTCCAACAAGCAAGCATGGCGGCCAAAGGAGGGGGACAAACCGTGGATCTTACAACTCTGCCAATGCCTCAACTCAATCAGCTTTCTCAACAGCTTGATCAGGTAATTAAAGTAGAAAGTAATTCATTTAAACTTCTAATCGATTGGACACAAGTTCATGATTCATATAAAAATTTAGACGGTTTGTTACACTGACAAAATAAATTTCCATTAGCATTTCTTACCTGTCTTGCCTGGTTACCAGTATTTGGAGATAGACCTATGATTGCACAAAATGGCACAAGTATAGACTATTTGTTGTTAGTGTTGGAAATAAGTTGATACAAACTATAAAAGCTAGATTGTATTAGCTGGAGTTTTTCTGTCTCTATTCTGATTATCATATTTCTTAATATTGCTACATGTTTTATACCCTCGTGTTACCTATTTCCGTGGTAATAAGAAATAATCTTCTATAAGTGTTAATGCCGATATGTCAAACATCCTAAACATCATAAAGTGATAGAGTACATATTTTTCAACTAGATACTATTAAACAAACAGTTGTTTTACTCTTTTGTTAAATCTTGTTCACATTTTAAAAACAGATGCAAATTGTTATTAATTTATTTGGTGTCACCTGTTTTCATGGTATTTCTATTATATAAAATTATGAGAATACAACGCATGCAACAACTTAAATTTTTCCTTTTTTTTATACACAGATCGATAGTGTACAATAGCATTTAAATTGATGTTGACATGTGTTTAAAATATTTACAGGGTCATTGAATTATTTCACTTTCGTCAATATTTATCATAAAATGTCTTTCTGGTAAAGTAAAGAAATCATGAGGCTGCTTAGAGCATATTTAGTATTAGAAAATCTTCTAGTCACCAAATACCTTGCATTTCAAGTAGTTAAAGATTTAATATTAGCAAGCAATGCAAAGTTCAACTTTTCAAGCAATAACTTGCTTTCACTGCACCGGAAAATCATACAAAATAGCCAAAAATATATATAAGAATCAACCTTTCTGTGATTCCGTAATTTATAAGGTATTATACTCAAAAGTCAGGTGATTCAGGATTAGAATAACATGGGTTTACTGGAAAACATTGTTTGAAAAATTATACATGGATTGTATTTTAAAAAAATCAACCAGAAATGTCCAAAAAAGGTGTTACGTGAAAAGCATGAAATTTCATTTGATATTCATCACTGAAATGAATCAGTGAATAGATTGATGAAATAGTGATCATTTCCTTCTTGGATCAATGCAGAACAACTGGTGAATAAAATAAGTGCTAACATGTCTGGGTGCAGTAAGGGGTTAGAGAGAATAGACATCTTTTGTAAATACCACGAAAACAGGTGACCCATGAAAACAGGTTACTCCATGGTACATGATGTGAAAGCTTATTTACAAGTTAATTTTTTTTCTCCAGGAAATTGAGTTCTTCACAAATTCTATGAACCAACTGAAACTCGCCCAGGGGAAGTTTCTTGAATCACAGGAATGTCTGAACAAGGTGTCACCCAAAAATCTTGGCCAAGAGATTCTAGTTCCACTCACAAGTTCAGTATCCTTTGCTCTGCTCCAAAAAAGAAAGTTGAATCCCCTTGACCTATCTTTCCCATGGATCGTTATGTGACACACATTTTTATTTTTTAAAGTTATGATCAATATGTATTTCAGTGAATGTTTGCAAAATCAAATTATGATGTCACTGGACTAAAATATTATTGGAAGAAACAATAAGTTGTTTACAAATTGCAGGTTACTTGCCCCTTTTATTAAATATCTACCAAATTATGCTCAGAAGTAGGTCTCTGTTTCAAAAAAACCTTTTTCCTTATTTTGTGCATTGCATTTGCACTGAATAGGTCAAAATGAACTAGGAAGGAACTAGTTTTAACCTTTGTGTGAAAAATGTACAAATACCACTTTGGTTCTTTTTCAATTTCTACACAGAACTTGTTGAATATTTCCTTGATGATACAAGATGTATGTACCGGGCCAGCTGAGTGATGTTGAAAATGTTCTGGTTGATGTTGGTACAGGATACTTCGTAGAAAAGGTAAAATATTTTCATTGTATTGTATTGTTCAATTATTGTATATCACATTTTGTATAAGTAACAATAATTGTAGAACAACATTAACTGTACCTATATATTCTCTGAATTCTTATTTTGAAATATTGACCACATTAATTCTTAATTCTGGTTTATTCATTTTTTTTTTTATTATAGATTTTGAAATATTAAAACAAAAGGGTAATAGTGAAAACACAGAAACAATATCAATTGTAACTTCCTATTTTACAGAATATCGACCAAGGTAAAGAATACTTTAAAAGAAAAGTAGAGTTTCTTACAAAACAAATAGAAAAGATCCAGCCAATTATGCAGGAGAAATATCGCATGAAACAAGGTATGTTGATTATCTGTTACAATATTTCTACTACTAACATCAAAAATGAACCTGTCAACTGACATTTTACGAGGGGATATCAAAAAGTTTCAATTATCACAAAGAATGTACTGGTGAATACGGACCAAATGGTCACTGTAGCATAAGTGATCCTTGTCAAGTTCCTGGTTTTTTTCACGACAGCCAATTTTACGTCTGTGGACCAAATAGCACCGTACCCCCTGTTATGGAGTAAATTGAGGCGCACAGTGTAATTAAGTTTTTACATTTGAAGGGCTATACTGCACGTCAAATTCATGATGAGATGAAATCTGTTTATGACAATGACAACCCATCCTATGGCACTGTTGTGGGATGGAAAAGAAACAGGCCACATGTCCCTCGCAGATGAGCCAAGAAGTGGACGCCCCTCACTTACTGATGGTATGGATGTCATCAAGAAGGTTGAGACGCTGGTTCAAGAAGATCACCGCGTAACTCTACAAGTGATAATGCATGAAGCAGGTCTGAGTTATGGCAGTGCATGGAACATACTCCAAAACCAATTGTATATGTCCAAAGTGTCAGCACGCTAGGTTCCTCGCTTACTGACTCTATTACAAAAACAGAATCGAAGGGACATGTCACGGCAGGCATTGGAGCTTCTGGAACAATACGAAGAGGATTCCTTCAAATGTCTTGATACCATCGATGAATACTGGGTCTATCAATATGATCCTGAGACAAAAGAGATGAGCAAAGAGTGAAAGCAAGCTACGTCACCACCTCCCAAAAAGGCCAAGTAGCAAAAGTCTGCAGGAAAGGTCATGATGTCTGTTTTTTTGGGATTGTCCTGGAGTCATCTTGACGGATTAACTAGCTGAGGGTCAGACCATTACTCGAGCTTACTACTGCAACCTGCTGAGCAAGTTACGAGATGCCATCAAACAGAATCGCCGCGGTATGAGCACCAAAGGTGTACGCCTGTTAGCTGACAATGCACAAGCTCACACTTGTCAAGCAGCTGCTGTGGAGGCACGGCGATGTGGCTTTGAAATTTTACCTCATCCCCCCATTCACCCGATATGGCACCAAGTGACTCCTTCTTGTTCCCCGAGATGAGAAATCCACTTCGTGGACGTCGTTTTGAGGACACTAATGTAATCATCGAGAGGTGGAGGCTTGGTTTTCCATGAAACCAGGGGTCTTCTATTCAGACGGTCTGCGGAAAATGTGTATCTCTGGATAGTGACTATGTAGAGAAGTCTTAAAAACATGAGAACAAAATAAAGTTTGTACCTATGATATGTGTCTGTGATAATTGAAACTTTTTGATATCCCCTCGTAATAATGATTTGGCCAAATGATGATGTAATATTTCTCTTTGTCTTTTTGCTACTTGCATGAATCTTTTACATCATTTTCTTAATTTCTGATCTGAATATTGCAGTATAGGGATTTGTCAGTTCACTTTTGCACTCTGTGCTCTCTGTGGCTTAACATAACACCACTCGAAGGCGCTTCACAGTAACCAAGTGTTAGAGTGATGGGTATAGGATAATTTTGAAGATAGTTTTTGAGGCCTTTTTAAAAATAGATTCTGAGTCTCTGACTGTAGCTGGTAGCTGTGGAGAATTTGATTTTTTTAACCCAGCTGCTTTTTTGATGTTATGAAAGGTGAAAGATCTGAGACAAGGGTATCTCTGCCATGAGTCTAACTAAGCACTGTTATAATCGGAAAAGCAATGTGTTAATATGTTCCAACTGATTTCAATGAGATTGAGATGTTTGTATGTATGTTTCAGCTGTGGTGGAGGTGGTTCAACTGAAGGTCCAGGCCCAGCTAGCAGCCCAGCAACAGGCAGGAGGTTCTGCAGCGAAAGCATAGATACTTTCTTAATGGGAGTTACCTCCCTTGTGTCATGTGACAATAATAAGCCAATCAGGAGTAATGTCATCCAATGAGAACACCATCTACTTTCATGCTGATTTCTCTCTCTCGGATGATAAAGGATGAAGCATTGGTTCCATCTGAAGAGAGACTGAAAACCTGTGCCATGAACTTCTGTACTCTTGTGTGTCATGAACTTCGGTTCTCTTATGTATCATGAACTTTGGCTGTCTAATGTATTGTGTATGTGCCCTCATCAGTGACACTAAGTAACATATGTCATTCAATCTCTATTCTCTTTATATCACAAAATTCTTTGGAACTATTCAATTATGAATTATTCAATATGAATATCCATTAAAAGAAATGTAATTATCTTTATGTCAATCTGATATCATTTTTTTGTGTGGAAACCAAGTTGATTCTCAAATTGCAGTGTTTCGTCTAAGCAGGGAGGTTGCAAGGTTACCTCCTATTTGTGTACATCTTGAAAAATAAAAATCATTCTTTGACCATTTGCAGAATATTATAGACGGCTATTTATGAAGTGAAGAGTAGTTTGTGACCAATTCAATGATAATGTCAAGGCTATCAATAAATGAACCTTCTTTTACAGTTGTTGAGGGGTCGTTAAATATACCCTATTCTCTCTCCATAGAGATATCCCCATCATACATTCCTATACGAACCTCTGTAATAATACAATCTATTCTTGGGCTTCCAACTGGTACCATCAGCGGCAAAATACTGCAACATGAACTACCTTGCAATATTTCAGCTAATGAAAACACTGCATGCATATGTTACCTATATGTTGATACCTCACTTTTGCAGTCAAGACGGCCGACTTTGTTCTGTAAATTAAAGATACAAAGGCAAAGTGTACATTTGAACAAAGTAACTGGAAGTATAACTGAAGCTTCTCAAATTATCACTTAACAGACCTTATCGCTGATTGCACAACTAACTTTGATTGCATCAATTCAGGTTTCCACATTTCTAAACCGAGAAACGCTCATTTTAGAACAGAGGTTTGTATAGGATTTTATGTCCGCTACCTGTGTGGGTAGAGAATGAATATCCCCCTTTGTTTACCCCACAAGGCTTCTGTAAAGTCATGATTGTTTTCTCTGGGCTACCTTCATCAGTTCTCACATCTTCGCTCTGCGGAAACTTCTGGCTGTTTATTTCTAGGTGATAAAATGAAAATCAGGAATTTTTATGTCTCCCCCAAATTTTATTTGATTTTAAAAAAACTGTAAGGAATTTTAAAGACAAAATTATCGTGGAAGGGGGAGACATCTGTTTTTTACCAGTAAAAAAAACCACTTTCTAGTTGACTGTTAAATAGCCTGATAGGGCAGGATGGAATTAAAGGTCCAGCAAGTAGGCCTATTCACACTAGTTAACATAGAAAAGTTAAATTGAAATATTGCTAACTTAAAGAGCCACTCCGTAATTTTGATAACACATTATATACCTTTGATACGAACTTAAATGTCATATGTGGTCATATAATTCAAAGCATCTTAACGTTTCATTTCCAAAAGACATATAAATGGCAAATACTGGAAAAGCTAAAAACAGCCTTATAAATCCACACAGGTGTAGATATCGCGTCCAATATACATGGACACTAGTTATATAAACTAACAAACACTGTCAACTCCTAACTGCCCTCCTGGCTGTTTTAGATAAGTCTCCTAAATTACATTTGACGCGCGCCACTGTCCATTTTTCGATCATAATTTCGACTGAATCATAGATCACGGCGCGAAGTTTTTGCTGGGCTTTACACCCAGGGGAAGAAAAGAGTGGAGCGTCAGCTATATCTCTTACCCTGAGACAGGATGAAGTTCAAGACTGTAGTTTAACTAAAAGAAGTGCTACTAAAACGAACTCACATGATTAGCTAAGCTATGCCAATCCATTTCCTACCTCAAATGATCATACGATGTTCATACAAAAATTGCGGCCAGTGGTATTTGCTTGATATGGTTTACTTCTGTGACTACAGCTGACCTAGTTGAATACTGAGATGTTTGACCCTCTAAAGATAATACTTTTGGTATAAGCTTTTATTTAATCGATAAAATTTCAGGATTTTTTTTTTTTTTTTTATAAAATGTGCCTCTTCCCCTTTAACTTGGTTTTAGATTGATCAAAGAGCATATATCGGCAAGTGGTTTGTAATGTCTACTCATTATTTCGGGAGGTTATCTTCCCATGTAATCTTTGTATTTAAATGGGCAATAAGATACAGGACCTCTATTTTCGAAGCTCTCTTAGTGCCAAGATAGTCGTAAGTACCATACATTAACATTGGCCTAGGACTATCTTAGTACTAAAAGAGCTTCGAAAACCTAGGCCCAGGTATTTTTAAGTTGCAAAAGTAGCGAAAGCTTGAAATACAGATACAAACTTGTGTCTTGTAAGACATGCATTCACGTAGTTGATCATTTTTTCACAGTTAGACAAAGAATAATAGCACGCATTCTCTAAACGTCAAAACATTAAGAAATATAGACATTATCTTTAGCTACAACTGGGAAGCACTGCTGCGGTTATCTCTATCATTCCAACTTCTAAATGCCGTACAAAGAGTTCTGAACAACACTAGAAAGTCCAGATGTATTTAAATGAGCTACATACAGTAGGATATCTGCGATCCTTTAAAGTTGTTTCCATGGAAACGCCCAAACGGAAGTAGGAAGAAGTTGACTATCCGTAAAGGAATCACGATAAGTGTTGGATTTACCAAGTTTCAACGAGCTAAGCATTATAATTATTGAATTCTGCTCTGGAAAAGAAAAGCCCGAACACGCACGATTAGATGTCATTTCTAAATCCTCGTACAACTTTGTTGTGGCGGGAAAGAACAGAAATCTAAAAATAATGTTGGTGGTGCAATACTTTTATCTTTGGATATACAGACGAGAAGAAGAAAGTATATGCCAGTTCACGAGTCAGTCCTTAAAACTAGAGACATTGTGTTTCGTAACATGCAAAAGAAATACCCAAAACAATTTAGATAGAATTGTTCTTTTGTAAGTTAAATTTTCGCAAAATCACGTCTTTGATGCAAGATTATTTCTTTTACCTTTAGGGAGCGTCTCATTTTTATATCTTATGTTACGGTTAGCCCAATTCGTAAAACAGTTTATGAAAATAAGCATATTGTTTATCATATGATACCGATCATCAATAACATTTTATAAATGAAGCCAACTTAAAAGACGGCGATTGAATGTTGAAAGGTCATCCAAAGGTCACGAGATGGCTTGTTCGAAAAGTGTTTTCTTAGATAAATTAGCATCTTTCAATGAGTTTGATTTAACATGAATTACAATTTTAGGAATTTTCTATAATATCAATAAATTATTCATAGTTTCATAAGGGTAATATGATGGCTAAACGCGTTTTTGGATGCCGTCATCAACCTATTAATAGTTGCAGACATGACGTCGTCATTCCAGTTTGGCGACAGTGACGTCATCAATTGTTACCTTCCGCCACATCATTTGTGACGTCATAATACCGGGGCAACAACCCTTTGTAAACAAGGTAAGAGAGAGTTGTTACAAAATCGATTAAAAGTAAAAATTTGTTGTCTTTCGATTATTGAAACCGTAATTATCAACTCATGTTTTGCGTTTTAAGTTCATAAATATCTTGGATGACTCTAATTTTCATAGAACATTGATTTTATTGGTTATTTTCACGTTTTGGTACATGGCAACGTGTTTCATGACCTTGTATTGAGGTTTTGAATTTAAATTTACTAAAAGACTTTTTTCAAACTGCTTTGAAAGACGAAACAACTCGATTCTTAATTCATTTATTTCCCTCAGGGCCTATTCCTTTCTGTTTATGATTCATTGATGAGAAACTGATGTACAAAATAAATTAAACAATATTTCACAGCTTATGTCTAGCAATGCTGTTTAGGGTAAGCCACATAATTGGTTATGATGTTTTTACATTACAATATTTCTTCATGGGCCGTTGAATAAAACAAAACTATTTATTTATCATGTCATTTTGTTTGGGCTTATAACGCAAGATTGGCTAACGGTATTGTCTGTCGTTCGGTGTCAGTCGGATGCACTTTTAGAACTACAGATCTACTCTGACTACTTCAAAACAATTGAACATCAAACTATACAAATCTCTACTGTGTGTGATGATGAAAACACTGAAAACATATTTACAGCTAAACGTGAACAGATATATCGTTCATTCTTATTTAAGAACCGGGCTTCTATTCTATTAAAACTGCTTTACAGTTTAGTCGAGATCGTTATCAGGCTTTTGAAGACAGACGACTATTTGAATGAAAATACCAATTGATTCGAGTATCATTGTTTGTATATAGTTTATTTTATTAGATCATTTAAAGTTATAGTGTATTTTGAATAAACCTTATACCTAAACTTAAAATTCAACTTCATCTTCCTAAGGTACAAGAAAATGGAATATAATCCTTATCAGTTTATTCTCTTTTGCCATAACCCATTTATGCACAGGTGAAAATGGTGTGACTAAAACATAAAAGCTGTGTCTGGACACCAATAATTTCTGTCTTTCCGATGGTACCATGTATAGTTGCCGAGATGTTGACGAAATCGAGCTATTCACTAATGGCGACCTTCATGTTCATATTGAGCACAAAATATTGGTCTTAATCCCTGAAAACATGGGTATAGAGAACGAAATTATTTTAATGGCATGTGCAGTTACTGAGTATTGTTAAAAACAATTTGTGATGACTTTTTTAATTTGCATACTGTGCGAATCGCCTAATGTCGACAGAGTGGCATTGTTTAGATTCTTGTTGAGTATCCCTCGAAGATATAGAAACAAAAAAACTTTTTGGACCTTCCAAAGTTCTCCAGAAATTTTTGGTTTGGCAACCGGCATAATAACTTTTAGAAGATTTATGACTATAATATCAAGTTCAGATAAAGTTTGCTGAAGTGCTGGCACAGAATGATTGATGAAACGCAGGAAGACTAAAATAAACCGATCGACACTGGCGCCAGTTAACCCTTTCATGCCAAGTTTCAATTACCTTTCAACAAATATTTTAGTTAATATGAAATACTTTTTTCTTCAGTTATGGACACACTATTGAGTTTGAGCGACAACGAGATCGAGGATATTAACCCTGATCACGAGCTCGTACTATTCGACCACATCAAGAAGTACTACTCCCCAGATTCTGATCTCACCGTTACCTACCTCCTCGGTTCGGCTGTCGTTGCCACATCTTTTGACTGGGTGGGGCTGTTCAAGCGAGGCTGGTCGTCCCCTAACAACTACCTCACCTACCAATGGGCACCTACACGGGACGTCATCTGGCACGCCAAGGGCAGACGAAGGGTTGTTGTCCCTCGGTCTTCAAATTGGGTCAGTTGGTTGGTTAAAAAAAAGACCGATTAGAAGAAATGAATAAAGATCAATTAAAAAACATTAAAACCCGAGCATAATCCTCTAAGTCCTTTTTCGAAAACTGATGTTTCTTAGTACCCAAGGGTTAAGGGTAAATTTAAAGACATGTCATACAATTTCGAGAGTATTGACATCTACATTTTCAATTGTAATATAGCCTATTTTAATCGCTTGAATTAGCCAGAAAGCGAACCGTGTCTCTTATTTCGGCCTCCTTGCCTGTGGTAGTATTTAGTTGAGCACTAGTCAAGGGGACAACAACTCCAAACAACTGCTGTTATATGATTTCAAATATGCTGAACCCCAATTAAGATATGGGCAGTTTGAAATTTCAAATTGTCATCTATTTATTTTTGACACGCAAATTACTACCAACTATATATATATATATATATATATCCCCAAAGCTTTTGGAAGAAATGTTATTTTGACCTACATTTCATTATAGTCTGTAATCTGTATTTAAACATTATTCGTACACCAAACTAATGTTGATCAATTATGGTAAGTGTGGTTATCATTTATCACATTTATCATATTAGGGTAACTTCACCAAGGCGGATGAATTCCAGCTGTTGTATGTCGCCTCCGGTGGTGACGTCATCGGGGTCAGCAGGGCATTCAGATTTCAGAACGAGGCTGATGACGAGACACCCGAACTCCAATTCGATGTACTGGAGCGCCTCCCGCCAGTCCAATGTGTGGAGGAATCCTTTAGTAGCAACTTCATAGGTAAAATATATCTTACTTGGCTACCTTAGGCTGCAAAGGTATTAAAAGCTTTGATAAAGAAATCGGTAGTGATACGAGGAAATAAGAAGATAATCATTTAATTACCTCAGGGACTTTTGCAGACATAAGGCCCGATGTAGCAGCGTGAGATAGTTTAATTTCATAAGAAATTTGGATTTCGTATCGTAAACAGAATCCGTTTTCAAATCTAATAATCCTACTAAGCTATTGTTAGGGCCTATTTGTAAATCAATTTTCGCTCAAAGAAATGGTTTAATATAGTACGAGGGTATGTTGATCAATAAGTTTCTCGTCAACAAAAAATTTACCCTTTTCCCACCCGATTTGCAGATATAGACAGCATCGAGTGTCTCACTCTTCCAAGCGACTCTGGCAACAGTACTGGATCAGAGTTTGACGGAGGCGAGTGGGAAGAATCCTTGCCTCTAACCCTCGCCTGGGACGATCTGTCGCTCACCGGGGATTTCTCAGGCAAGAGTTGGTTCGAGGAGCTCGAAATCCTCTCAGAAGAGAGCGTCGTCAAAGAATACGAACACGTCGACCATGACCCCTCACTCGTTACGTTCACGCCCGTCGTCGTCAAGTCGATGACGGATTGCAAGGGGTTGGAGATCAAGGGCAAGAAGCGCTTCTCGATCATCTATAACGAGGATGAGGACGAAGATGAATTTTTTATGCCTTTTTCTTGCGAAAAACCAAAGCGGAAAGAAGTTCCCACTTTGGAATCTGCCAATTTACAGACCATGGCCCTGGTGCCAGTATACCCAAGAGCGCCGTTTTACCTGTCCCGTCAGCTGAAGGAAGAGGAGACCATACCCGAGGATATTCAGGAGGACGAAGAGGAGGACATCAAGGAAGACGTTCCTTTTCTGGAAAACATCTACAAGGGCAAAAATAAGTCTACCAAAACCATCGAGGGACTTGACCTAGAAGAGAACAAACACATTCCTCTGTATGACGTCAAGGAGGACAGATGTGTCGCCATTCGCAACGCCAATAAACTTAAGACGGTGAGTTCCACTACTATATCTTTAAAATCTAAACCACATACTAGTATATTTCAAACTCTATAACATCTTTTTATTCAGTTTCGCTTTAGCATATTCGTTAACTAAAATAGGTTTTATGTATTTTCTTTATTGAAAATAATTGTGAGGTTTCTTTTGCAAATGGTCCTGTATATTAGCTATTCTAAGGCAGTCAGAAATTGCAATCGACAAAACAGACACATGTGTCACAGAGTCCGGCATGTTTCCCGTCTGATCTCAAATTGGTGCCATGAGGAGTTGCTTGAAAGTCTTATCAACAACTCTGCCATACAAGTTCGTGGGTTGTCTAGACGAACTCTCATGTGAACGCTCGCGAGCTTACTGATTAAATGTTTTAACAACACTTCGCACCAATAATTGTCCACTGTAAACACACAAACTGACATTCAACTCATCAAGATGTCAAGAGTAGGTAAAATATATGCTTTATTACTTCATTACATCAGGTTAAGGAGGAGCGAGTTGAAATGGCTTTGCGGCTGGTCAAGGCTCTGATTGGCTCCATCCCGGACGCCTCTCTGCCCCGCCCCCTGACCTGCGCGCCTGACTGCCTTGCATGCGTTGTGAGCAGGTTCATGCTGGGTCATTATCATGAGCGCCTCCTAGCGGCAGAAGAGAGAACACAGCACCTGGAGCAGCAGAAAAACAACCTGCAGAAGAGCTTGAAGGAAAAGGTTGGTTGATATAAAAACTAAAGCATCAGAAATCTCGTTTGCCCATAGTGATGAGAAGGGTTGTTTGAAATATAAACAAACTAAAGAAAGCAATTCGTCTTTTTCGAATTTGGATAAGCATTGTATTTCTTCCATTTGTCGTCTTTCCTTTGCATTAAGGAGAGGACAGACTTGAAGCACATGTTGCTCAGCTGAATTTGCTGTAGGGATAATAATATTGCTACCATTTCTTATCCTGCGAGATTAAAATTATAGGGACAAATTCTTTGCAGTCGAAGGCAATGTGAATCCGCCAAACATCTTCCGACTGAGTGACATACCTTAAGCGGGTCTCGGTCACTGGCTAATTAGACTCGCACCATTTCGTTTCCTTTCCTGCCTAGCTCTTCATTTTACTGAAATGAACTTGATAGGTTAATCAGAATTTTCTTAAAGGGTAATACAATCGACGATGTTTCATTCAAACAACGAATTTTTGCGTAAAGCAACAAGGCTTAAAATAACCAGTACTGAATACTGACGTGAGGTATCCCTTGCAAGATAAGTCTCTACGTGATGAAAACATATCAAATGTCTGCTATTCAAGGAATCAGAGGCTGAGAATGTTCTGAAGACATCCAAGACTTCCTCTAAAGTGACCACAATGGACACTATGACGAGGTTTGTGAAGACGGCCGAGGAAACAATAGCCCTTCTTGACCAAGCCCTCGCAACCTCTCTCTGTAAAAAGTACAGTAAAGAAAGCAAGAAGGTGAGTGTTCACCTATGTAGCTTTAGTAACGACACACACTGTAGAAGGACCTTTTGTTGATTAAACATTCATTTTTTTCTTTGAGCTTACACATTTAAAGTAATCTTTTCAAGTATTTTTCTCCTTGCCTCCTGTAGATCTGAATACCACTATCACATTTCTATTCAAAGAGTATGAATGAAAGCTTGTGTAAATCTGATGTGATGTCGTTTGTCAGTAGAAAAAGTATTCCTTTTTAATTATTTCACGGTGACCTCTGTTACCTTGAACAATAGTCCCTTACTAGTTACATCGATTTCTGACATGAAAAGAAAATCCAAAGGAGAATTTAAACTTGCTCTTTCAATTCGCTGTACACTGGTCCTTAGAAAGGATCATAAATGTACCTCGAATGGCCAATGTTAAAGAACTTAATACCAATGTTGTTAGAAACGAAGTGAAAGTTAGGAAACTGTAGATTTAGAGTGACACGAGGGACGAATATATACAGCTTTAGTTTAGTTTTAGTTTAGCTCCCATTTATTCCACATTCAAAGTTTATTAAACATACTTCACTTTAAACTGCTGTGTAGGATTGCGTTATATTTTTGGTTGAAATAATTTCTCAAGGCTTTATGTAATTCAAGAAACCCTTTATCGTGACACTTGCAGTAGTTAATCTGCGAATAAAATGAATAGGGAAATTATACAATGACATTTAAGGTGTTTACTCCCAAATATTACCTTTTATGCATGCTTATCGTTCAGGCCGCTTCCGAGAAGAGTCAACGGACAGATGCCAAGGTGAACAAAGCTGCCTCCACTGACTTCGTGGCGTCCAAACCAGGTGGGTCCCCTACTGTTTTAAATATTGTGTAATGAATAGAACCGCGTTACACAAAACAACCATTACTTTGGTTTTCTAAACCCCTTTCTTTAACAAATGTTACTTTACTGAATTACGAGTGCTTTGTGAAAAAAGGCTCTTGCAAGCATTCTTCATGCAAACTTGTCACAAGCGCTTTGTCTCTTTCTGTCCTACATTATAGTCAATTGTTCTCACATAGCGTACATATCGTACAAATGTTTCAATTTCTAGCAATATTCCTCAGAAGTGAAAATTTGAGCACGATACACTCCTATATTGTTTTTACCTGTAACGGCTCTGTTTAGAAAAGCTGCAATTTCAACTATGTGCTCCAGTAGTTTCAGAGTTATACTCCGGAAAATAAGACTACCCTTCAAAATGACAAAGTCCAAAATGTTGCCATGGAAACTAAAAAATATATAGTATAGAAGACGCTGAAACCCCCAAAAGGCACATCTTCATGGTATGAAGAGGATGTGTACCAAATTTGGTGAAGATTGGTCAAGTAATTTCAGAATTATGCTCCGGAAACGAATGGAAACGTCAATACGGACGCGAGGGGGAACTCGGCCAAAATCAATATGACCCCCGACCCTTCGGGGGGAGACATAATTGAGGGTATTACTTCGAGTAGCCCCTAGTCTGAGAATTTTTCCTTGAGGTATACAGTTTTTGGTAAACCACGGTTGCAATCTGTTTATGTAACGCAATCCTGTGCATGGATCACTTCACAAC
This sequence comes from Phorcus lineatus, assembly GCA_921293015.1. Lineage (NCBI taxonomy): Eukaryota > Metazoa > Mollusca > Gastropoda > Trochida > Trochidae > Phorcus > Phorcus lineatus. Next base: position 16,672,496 of record OV121091.1, on the reverse strand, counting down.
ATTCGGATTAATAAGTACAGCAACCATGGGCTGATGCATCAGTGGATGAAATCACCAATTTGCTAGTTAATTAGGGGGTTGGGTCTTTCTGCAAATGTTAATCTATTCGTTGTTTTTGGTGCACTGCATTAATCTACTTAACCCAAAAGCTTTTAGCTTTGGTTTATAAGTAAGGTGTTCAGAGAGTTGCCCAGGTCCTTAAAGAGCCACTCCGTGAGTTGTTGAAGTCATATATGCCAAACTTAATCAATGGTGGCATTTGTTCGCAAAGTATCGACTGTTACCAAAAAGACACATTTTAAAGCTTGTCGGTTTTTTACAGTGACAATACGAGGGTAGAACGTCGCAATTATGATAGAAAACCTGACAGTGGCGCGCGTCAAAAAGTCAAACGTAATTTTGGAGACTTATCTACAACAGCCAGGAGGGCAGCCTTGAGTTGATAGTCTTTGTTAGGTTATATAACTAGTATCCATGAACATTGGACGTGATATCTACACGTCTGTGCATTTGTAAGGCTGTTTTTAGATTGTCATGGAAAACCAGTATTTGTCATATATTATGTCTTTTGGACATGAAAAGTTAAGATGCTTTGATTTTATATCACCACATATGAAATTTAGGTTCGTATCAAAGGTAAATATTATGTTATGAAAATCACGGAGTGACTCTTTAATGAAAGACTATTCGTATGTATGTAACAAATTGGTACAGTGGCCTGTGTGGTTTTTTTTATCAATAATTGGCTTATAACATGCTTTTGAATGTGGATATATGCGAATAGTGAATTCAAGCTTTTCTATATATTATCCCACTGTGTAATATATTTGATATAATATGGTAAAGCGGCCACCTGCTTGTCAAAGAGGTGTTTTTCTATATAGACAATATTGAAGATTAATTTTTTTTTAAATGTTAATTTCATGAAAAGGGGTACTTACTTTATCTAACAACTGTATTTGTCTCCTATTTAAATATTTGCATTCATCTCCAGCCATGCAGCCAAGCTTTGAAGAACAAGAGAAAAGTGGCTGGAAGACCATCAACTCAAGGAAAATTCGTAAGTACATCTTTCGTAGAATAACTGAAACAATTTTTGTAATTTTAGTTTAGCCTGTTACCTCTATCTTTCACAGAATTACTTTTCTGTAAAAATGTATACCATAATCAATGAAACGATGAAAACAATGTTTTGACATGTTATTTATATTTTCACAGAAGCATTTTAATGCTTTAAAGTGACTTTTTCATGCTTGTTTTCGACAAGGGAAGTTAGTACGTAAAATGATAAAAAAAACACTTTCTAAAGAGTTTGGAATGTAGTTTTGCTTATCACAATTATTGTCAAGGATCATATGTGTACGGCGTATTTAGACTAAGTTAATCAGTGTAAGTCAGCGTTTCAGGGTTTCTTTAGCACGGAGTGGTATGTGCGGAATTGGCGATAATACGTCACTTAGGAAACGTGAATGAAATGCTTGGTAATTTTTCAGCAAAAGAGTCCACCGTTTAGATAGGCAGCCATTGTAAAGATCGCTATGTTAAAGAGAGCCCGTCGTGAAAATAAATTTTTCTTGTTGCCCAGGTCGCCTGAAGAAGTCGCTTGCAGCAAAGTCGGCGTGTCTTAATCGGGCGCAAGAGACGATAGATAGTCAGAAGGGGCAGATAATCCTGTTGCAAGACCTCCTCAAAGAGCTCAGGAGGAACGTACGGGTAAGAAAAATTTTCACATCGCTGTAAAGTCTCTACGTGTTAGAGGTTATAGGTTAGAGTTATAGGTCCAAAGGGATGTTGACCAAGATTTGTCTATGAACCTAGGGATTGTAGTCGATGACCCCGAGGACGAGGTTGATGTATAGGTCGTGGTGCTTAGATCCCATGACATCAAAGGTTGATCTGTTACCATAACAACGTCTTGCAAAACGTCTTTAGAATTTTCAAAAGTGTGGTTCGATTTCATTGACAAGGACCTTTTTCACCATACACATTATTTACTTTGTAAATAATCGGAAAATCATTTGACTTGACTTTCTAATAACTTTACTATATCTTTACTATAAGACTGTTCATGCATGAGATGGTGACATTCAAGAATTAGTATTTGAGCGTCACATTGAGTAGTTGGGTAGTGAACTTGAGCCATTGTTCTTATAGTTCTTTTAGTAGTAAAAGTGTTTTACCAAATGGTACATAGACTATAACGAAGCTCAAATTGTTGTTCAGGAGGAACGCCGTCATATCAAAACTGCTCGTCAAGAGGTTTTGCAGCTCAGACGCAAACTTAAGGCCAAACCAGTGCAGTACACGGTATCGCCCTGGCAGAAAGAACCAACCAACAAGATGGTAGGCGTGGCAACTCAAATCAAACCGATCAGCAAAAAGGGCGTGTCGACACAAATCAAGCCAATCAACAAGGATTTTAGTACACAAATCAACCCAATCAGCAAAGACAAGGCCGTGAGTACGCAGATGAGCCTAATGGAAATGGGCGTGGCTACACAGATGAAATCAATCAACGAAGACAAGGGCGCGGCTACGCAAATCAAGTCAGTCAACGAGGGCATGAGAGGCGCTACTCAAATCAAACCAATCGGATATGAGGTGGCAACCCTTTCTGCACAAGCTGAGCTGGTAGCTGAACAGGTGGCTAATAGCGTCCTTCAGTCCAAAATACCTGTATTCAAGGGCACATCCAAACCTGTTGACAGACAATTGTCCTCATTGAAACCAACACGGAAGGAAGAACCGGCAACCCATGAAGAACAGCCAGTGACCATGAGCCGCTCAAAGCCTACTTCCGGTCATTACGCCAGACCACCTGTTTCTCCTATGGCCTGTATGACGCCATTTTACACGGACAAGAAAGCGTTCAGAGAGGAAATGAACCAGCAAATCAAGTCCGGGAAGTGTCGTCTGTGTGGCATGAACTTTTCCTCGAGAGTAGACCGGAGGCTGATTGAAGAACACATCACGTACCATGTCCAGTTCAACCACTAAGAAGAGTAGTCGTTCGGGAAGTAGCTTTCCTGTTGCCGATAAGTTTTCACGAAAGTCCTTCAAAGTCGAACACTATAAGTAGTGATGTGGAAAGTAGTTTTCGAATGTTTCCGTTGTCAGTTTTTCAGTTGCAACTAACGCCATTCAGTCCACTCTGTGTTAAGGTAAACATCTTAGAATGTTGCCAATGTCATATTTTGGTCACTGACCTCTGTTCGTGTCCAGTCAATGAATGAGAGGTTTGGAAACATCTTTCAATGTCATTTGAGTTGCAACTTAAGTCATTTCAGTCCAACATGAGTAGTTTTATTGAAACACTTTCGAATGTTGCCGTCTTATCTATGAGTTGCAGCTAACGTTATTTGAGTGCAACCACATACACACAAGAAGTAGATGTGATTGAACCAATCACTAGTCCATAGTGTTGTTACCCCAAAGGTTTTCAGTAAATGGATTTTTAAGGTTATAATTGTTTGTACAAAACTACACATTTCAATAACAACTTTTAATATGATTTACTCATATATGTTTGGATCCAATTTAAGGTCAAACTCTCTAAGAAAGTTAAAATACATAGAGAATAAACGAAAGAAACTTTCAAAGACTATGAAATCTCACTTCATTTACCAAGAAGAGGTAATCATGAATCTATATATGAAAGAAACCAATCAATACGAAATGATATGTTTTAATATTTAAATTGGATTTGTTTTCATTTGTTTAATTATGATTGTAATGTGTTGTGTAAAGTTTGTTTTTGTTTATTGTAAATTCTTCTTGGTTATTGTTGCAATCATAATTTGTTCAAATGTATTCTAATTGAATTTGATTTTCGTTAGTGTTAGCAGAGTCTACCATTGCCTCAAATTATTTATAAACCTCTATTGAAATGATTATTAATCTATTAATTGAATTAAATACATTTTATCAAATGTTTTCAAAGAGTTTGATTTCCTAAGTTCTGTTAACTTTGTTTAAGTTCCAAGTGGTACTAGGAAGTATGCTGTGTCCGTCCTTTCCATCCTTTTATATATTATATAATATATATTACTTACAATATTTTGATAAGTTTCTTTAGATTTTGCATCATTTATTCTTATTTCCTTAACATGCAATATTGTAAAGTTTATGTTATACATCGATTTCATTGTATTAACTTTTTTGTATTAAAATCATATATAAATATATTTTCGTTCCGCCTTCGTTCATGAATAGAATAAGAATGAAATTTCACCTATATAGGTAAAAATGCCGATGACTTATAGGGACTGTTATTTTTGGGACGTAATGGAAACGAAGGTTCAGAGGGCATCAACACACATCAACAATTGATATAGCGCGCTGACTTTAGAAGAAATCTGCGCCGCCGAAAACGAATGAAGACGTTCGCGATGAATGTTAGCCCGCTTTTTATCAAATCAAAAATGGATAATCAAGTAAGAAGTGAAACCACGAGTATTATTATCCCTGCTTTGACTTTGCAGAAACAATTAGATATACATACTTTTCGTCTTTATAACCCTCACAATAGTAACTATATTCTAACTCAAGCATTGATTCAAGAAATACGAAACGTCCCGAGAAGTTTTGTAGTAAATTTCGCTAGTAATTTAAGCCTACTAGCGAACTGCCTTTGTTTAAAACAGGACACCAGCGGCAAGCTACTACACGGAGGGCGGATGTATTTAAATATGAAAAGAAAACGTCCGCAGAGACTATGTACAGAATGGCAGAACACACATTCGTGGAACATTCAGTCGTACAACAGCCTACAGGAAAGTGATATAGCTATATGTTTAACCACACTTAAAGAGCCTCATTGTAAGAGATCGTGTACAGGTTTAAACCCGGACTTTTCCGAACATAAGTTACTTTCTACTTATAAGGAAATTAACTTAAAATATATATGGAGCCATACGTCAAATTGCATATCAATTTATGAAAACAGAATGTGTTAATCACACGTCTCGAGCCTCACTTATCAGGAAACGACCTCAGACAGTACAGAAACAAATGCAACTTAAACTGTTTCACCAGCTGCATGGGAAATATAACACAAACGCCTCCGTCCACATATTGTATAAACGGTGAAACAATTGACATTGGCACATGATGATTAAATTCCGGATGTCTTAACCACTTGTTCAGAGCCTCCTTATCAGTAAACGACTTGAGGCGTGAAAAAGGTAAATGCACGTTTCACCCTTGACCAGCTTGAATTATATTAAACGTCTGTATCCACATGTTATATAACCAGTAAATCTAGCTCTATAAATTCAAAGTTCTGGATGTGTTTACCACCAATAGAGGGCCTCTTTATCATAAACGACCTCAGAAATCTGATAGAGTTAAATACAACCTTGTCCAGATGGGATATACTCAACACATCTGAGTGGATGTTGAATAAGCAGTGATATAGCAAATAACACCCCAGTGCATCGATCTGATATAAACATCAGCGCCCAGTAACGATGTTTTGGGCTATATTCTCCTTCATCCTGTCCCTAATTGGTCCGTACACGAGTGGTCAAGGCAATATAGGTTTCAAGCTCAACTCCTGGGATGTTCTCCGACCATTCAACCACTTCTGGAGAAGTACTGGCTTCTGGTGAGTGTTGGAAATATATTCTAAACTTTTATATAGTCGGCAGCAACATCCAATCAGATTGATACTTCTCGTTAGTGATGGCATAATGGTTTAAGTGGACCAAACAGGATATTTTCACACGCCTGTGTCAACAAGGAGCTTGCCAATCCTAAACTCACCTCCATCTTTAGTTTTCAGAAGTAATAGTGGTGAAAGATATTTTATAGCATTTGATTGTAGCTGTTCACATTTTTTTTTATTTATTTTTTTTTAATTTCACATTTTTTGCTGTTCACATTTTGTTTTATATATGAAAAAAATTACATAAAAAAACAACTCCTACAAAAACTCTTGTCGGGGGTTTAACTAATCTTCATGTGCAGTTTATATCTAACTTTGTTTTCAACAATACGACGGAGTTCTGAACTGAAGTTTTTGATCCATGCGCCCTGTTGTCATTAGTGCCGGTAAAAGACGAATAACAACGAATTATTCCCATTGGAAAAGGATTGTAGGCATAATTTCGTTTGGCAGAAGAAAACGATTTCAACTCTCCAGGGTATTTGGTTCTTGAGGAGAAGTCGGAAATTCGGAGATTTAATGGATGAACGGAAGTTTGCTAACTAAAACATAACAAAAGCCCTCGTTACGGGCCACAATGATACTATTGGCAAATGTGCTTGAACAGAAGGTTTGAGTTATCCGGAACTAGTGGTATTTGAGAAAAATATTTTTAAAAAACAAAGATTAATCGACTGACGATGGCACATGATAGATGCATTGCAGATTTTGTTAAAACTTACCTAAGTGAGCATAGTTATCATAGCGTTGTTATGTATAAACCAATGAGCCACTAGATTATACTGACTGAAGGGGGTATATATAGCTACAGTTCTGCAGCTGATGATGTTCTCGCTCCAAAATGGATAGAGTTTATTTCGATACGTTTCAGTTCAATGAAGTTTCTATACATTTGTGTTAAATATGCCATATCATCCCTAAGTTTGACTTTTATGCATTTACCCCCAGCCCGCCACTGCCCCACTCGGAGGCTGCAAACTTCGACCTGGGACCGGATATGGAGCAAAATCTGGCTTATATTGGAGCTATGCCCTTCCGGGGAATAGAACAAGTCCGCATACACTGGCTTCTGGAGCTCGTCAGTGTCGTCAGGTGAGGCTAGACAAACATCTTTTTATACAATATAAAGAGGATAGTACACGTGTGTTCATGTCATACTATTTTACGACACCAGTGCCGGAATATTGGTATTTCCAGAGCGTGAGCAAGGGAATTACCAATTTTCAAGCACGGGATTACATCCACAAAGTCCGATATCACCATAAAGCAAGACAAATATTTCAAAATTGTTAAACGTAATTTTGTATATCTTTAAGAGAAGCAGGACCAAGGGCAAATTTGTCTGGTGTGATTGAAAATAACCTGAAAGTTTTAAGGTATTCTTACTAGCATTGCCATATTTCATTGGTTTATTCTTGCGGAGGGATTACGAGTAGTATTATCAAGAATTATGTAAATCACTTGTGGCGATTCCATTAAAAAGACCCTCCCTTAATTGTCACTGAATATTCAACCTTTTGGCAAATAACTCTTTTAATACTCAGTATCAGCGCATATAAGCAAGTAACGTACAATTACACGGCTCTGGACGAGATGATAGATCTGCTATATATCAACGGACTGAAGCCCGGGTTCGAGATCATGGGAAACCCGTCCAATCTGTACACAGACATGGAGAACAAGACACAGGTCTACTGGTGGAGAGGCATGGTGCAGGAGATAGCCGAGAGGTATATCGGTAAGGGACTGTTTATCGGCTGTCTATCTTGCTCATCCCTCTCCCTCATTTTTTCGAATATAATAATTAGTCCCGTCTCTGTGTCTATAAGAGTCTTGGTCTTTCTGGTCTTTTTGTAAAGGAGATGGCTAGCTGTTCTTCTCTCTCGCTGTCCATCCTTGTTTCTGTCTGTGTTCTCTCCGTTTCGCTCTCTTTCGTGCCTGTGGCTTAATTAACGGGTCTTCTTGGTCTACCTGGAAGAGACATGGTGCTGGGTATAAATAGCTTAGCGGTACAACGGTAAGGGATTGTTCTTGTCTTTTAGTGTCCAGGCTTATTTCTGTCTGCGTCATCTTGTTCCGTTTCTGTCTTGTTCTGCCAAGTCCTTATGTCTATGAGTCTTGGTCTTGCTGTCTCTCTTCCAAAAATCTCTCAATTACTTTCTTTATTTTCTCAATTAAAAAGTCTGCCGTTCTTGTCCATGCCGTTCTCATCTACCTCTGTCTTTGTTTCTATCTTGTTCGTGAACCAGACCATGTATCGTCTGGGTCTTTCTACTCACAAAGGAAATGACGTCACGTCACCATGACCAAGAGATATTAGCCCAAATGCATCATATGAAAAACATGAATTCGGGCATGATGGCCTTCGTTGGAAATGAATAATTGAATAAAGGAAGGATGAACCAACCTATGGGATGCACATATACATGCACATAACATTGGCTCGTTACTTCTTCTATCTCTTCTAAATCTGTTTCACCATTCAATTGTGTTATTCTCGGCTGTGCACTTTAAACGGATATCCTTTCCAGCAAAATACGGTCTGGACTATGTAAAGACGTGGAACTTCGAGACCTGGAACGAACCAGACTGCGGAGATTTCGACCAGCTTCAGTTCAGTGTACAAGGTTTGTGGAATTTTCCAATACGAAACTCGTCACTCGAGTTTCATATCATTCGTACGTAATGAGACCTCGTGTAGTATTCTCTATTTATGGTCTGTCCCACACCTTTCCTATCGGCTTTCTTCCCTAAGTATTGCCTCATGTACATATACGAGACAATATTAGTTTGGGATATTGTAAATGCTGACATTATCAATAATTATATATTTTTTCATTGAATAAGTAATAAAATATGTATCAATCACAATAATTAAAATATCCCTAATCTATTTTGTTCAATATTAAAGAAAATGTTAATCTATATCATGCCAGGATTTCTGAACTACTATGACGCATGCTCGGAGGGGCTGAAGCGTGCGAGCCCGTCCCTGATATTGGGGGGTCCTGGCGATGGATGTGACACGTTCAAAGCAGGAGTATCTCGAGTGGGGGCCCACAGGAACCATTCCGAAACCCTGCTAAACCACGTTGTGAATGGTGTCAACTATTTTACGGGAGAGAAGGGGGTCCGACTGGATTTCATAGCTTTCCATAGGAAGGTCAGCTGTTCCCTTTCTTTGATTCTACGGTGTATCTAATTATTTCTTTTAAGGGTCAGCTATACTATTCCTTAAGGCATATTATGGTAATTTGTCGAGAAGAAATGTGGTTCATGGATTGATAACGTCATGTTCCTGAATTTACAAAATTATTAATAATGAAACTTGTTTTCGTAAAGACCAAGCCTGCTCGTGAGTCTCTCAATCGTCGTAAAACTTCATTTCTCAATATGTCTTTTTTTTTTCATGAATGCGGGCTATTTTTTCTAATGCTCAAATTAAAAGTATCTACCAATCTTAAAATATTTCAATTGGTTTTGATAACACTAATCTATTTACATAGTGTATACATATATAAGAATGTCTCTAATTTCGTGCCCAACACAAGAATGACAGAACCCTCTCTCTAAAGGGGAAAGAAAGGGATCTCAACAACAATTACGAAATAATAGTTTGCTATAGCAAGGCAATATTTTTTTTATCAAAAGAAGCAGCTTTAAACTCAACGTAAAATGTTCGGTTAGCTACGTTTATATTTCCCTATGTTAAATAATTCAAAGCATCCTGCTACATCAGCGTAATTGAATCCGCTGATCGAGCTCCTTCCATCTCCCTGATCTCCAAAAGCCAAAAGCCTCGTATCGCTAGCTATCTAACCAGCCACTGAGACGACTCGCATCCAGGAACAACGGCATAACCCGGGTTAAAAATTCCGTTAATTCCAAGAGAGTAGCTTCAGCTCCTTGGAATACAACGTTTCATTGGCTGAAACAATAACAGCTGAGCACGTGGGATATAGCCCGAAAGAGATCACGGTAAATTGTAAGGTGTTCCCCTTAAAATGGCCAACAACAGTTATCGCTCAATACTTGATATTTTCGTCTATGTCTACGGATAATCGGGTTTAATAATGAGGAGTTTGACCCTATGAAGATAATACATTTGGTATACACATATATTTATATTGGAAAAACGTGCTACTGTCCCATTAAATACGCTCAATGGTTTACTACAGGGAGACAGTGCTGCCGTGAACATCCTGAACCAAGAAGTGGAGACGATTGCAATTATCAGAAGCAAATACCCAAGCCTGGCCAACAAACCTTTCTATAATGAGTAAGAATTATTGTGCGGATATTTAATGGTAAGCATATAAGACAATGTGGCTGTTAACATATTTAACTTCGAAAATCGTTTATATATGAACGGGGGAGAATAAACATAAGGCTGACACATCTATCGAATATAATAATTATAATTCTTTAAAGTGTCGTAGAAGGTCCTTCTTTATGAGATTTGGCTAGAAGTATATATAGTTTTACAATGGTAGTGCTAGTCCGTCAGCGTTCCTACAGTTCAGGACTAAGATTTTCGAAGTTCTCTTAGTGCATACATTATCATTGGATTACGACTATCTTAACACTAAGAGAACTTCGAAAACCTAGGCCCTGAATTCTGATTTGCAAAGATCTGTAGTCTCCTAATCTGCTAATTTAGTCGTACATTAAAATTGACTTACGGCTATCTTAGCACTAACAGAGCTTTGAAAATCTAGACCAAATTACGAGTTTTCCTCTTGTGGCTTATAAGTACCAATCCAATGCTAGATATCGAGCCATGTTGGCATTATATTCGCATTGGAGAACGTAAAATCCACTTCATGAGATATGAGATAATAAGGCGGCGGCTTAAGGGGGGAATCCAGTGAAAGCAATCAGGGAAATGTGGGAGAAAAGCCGAAAAATACACCTTCATGGAGTAGGATGTATAACGTCTGCATTATGAAGTGACAGGAACCCCTGGGTGTGTTTTAGCGAAGGCGACCCACTGGTTGGTTGGAGCAAACCGGAAACATGGAGAGGATCGTCAGTGTATGCTGCATTCGTCGCCAAGGTCAGTTCTCTCCTTCGTTGGTCCTCTTCGTTTGGCATACATGTACTACATGTTAAGGTCTGATGACGTCACGGTAGACATAAATAGTTTTTACATATTTAAATGTTGCTATCACAGAAAAAAGAAGTGTATCTTAAGAAAAAATTATCTTCACCCTCCAATTTGGAGAGTATGCAAAATTTAAAGTGAAATCATATTAAAACTTTAGAGAACACCTATACTTTGAAAATAAAAACAACAACAAAACGTGTACGATGGGAATATGCTTTAATTACGTGCCTGTCAACTTCCTTTTGGAATTGGAATGCATACTTACCTTTTAACTTTTGTTTTTCCAATTTCTTCTTAAACATCAGCACCATAACACAGCAATTTATGGTATGTATGTGACTTTTTTTATTTCAGGTTATCGCTCAACATCAAAACATAATCATAGCGAATGGCACTGGTAATATTAATTACCAGTTGCTAAGCAACGATAACGGTTTCCTTAGTTACTACCCACATCAGTTCACACAACGCACGCTACTGGCCAGATTTCAGATGAACAATACCAATCCGCATCACGTGACCTTCGTCAGGAAACCGGTATATGCTGCCATGGCGTTAATGTCGTTGCTGGGCGACAAACAACTTCGTTTGAACGCAGGTGGTAAGCAAAGCTTATTGTCAAAGTGTCAAGAATTATTTCTATAGCATGTTCATCATCAATTTTGCTGTAATTATTCTACCAACTATTTAGAATATTGTAATTTTGTTAAATTCGTAAAATTATTCATCCAGTTGGTATGGTCAAGGCATTCAGGAAGAAAGGTAGTTCCATTTATCTAAATTAATATGTCGGCTAGATTAAGCCTTTTTCAGTGCTGGTAAGACAAGGTTCAATGTCATCATTGTCAAGAACTGTTTGGTCACAGTTTTATTTTTCAATGAAAAATATGCTCACAGGCCCTGGTAAATATACTCTTTTACAGGTCCTTTCACAAAGTGATTCCAAAGGATATGTTTTTAAGTTTTATAAATAGGTTAAATTATGTACATTTAGGATGTGGATCACTGGCCATTCGGAAGGTGCAAGACCAGCATATTTACATTTTGGTTGATACATAAGCAGTGTCATATTTTTCATAAGTGCACGTTGTTATCTGACTTTTTAGGGTGCAAAACTTTGTATTTCCGGAGCGAGAGCAAGGTTGTAGAGACAACTGAACGAGTTTAGTTAAAGCCGTATGGCATGGCAAAATTTAGAGTGAAATAACGAACTAGATTTCAAGAGGAAACTTCATACTGACCCAAGACATCCCTGTGTTGATATTTCTGTTTACTCGTCTCGTTGAGGTGGTAACTGCACTAACACGGGAGAGACATGTGGTCTGGCGACTCTACACGAACCTGCAGCGGGAGACAACTCTTCCGATAGGTATGAAATTGCAGACAATTAATTTAGTAATCGTCTAAAACCTCAATGCACATACCTTGTCAAAATCGCCTCTCCATTTCTGAACATCTAACATTGTATCAGCCATATGTTTAAACTCTAAACTTCCCGGACACTTTTGTTCCACATGTAACAAGGAGCAAACTATTCTCTCCTAACAGACGATGCTCCAGTAATAGCCTCCTGCGCTGACCTCTGTTTTGATTCTAGCACTATCTTGGCTAGATAATAAGACGCCTGATTGGATACAATCAAATTAAATTGTTCAATCAGCGACGTTGTTTCAAAAGTAGTTGGCCAGTATTTAGTCAGCTCTGTGTGCGTTATAATCAATAAGACTTAGTAACCCGGCACACATCATGCATTATACAAAATTACTAATTAAAGAAGACATAAATCTCACTGAAATCAGATAGAAACTATTACTCGTACGTCCCTGCGTTTCTGATCTGAGTACTGCAATAGGGTCCGTGTCAAGTAGCCTTGTCTGTGACCTTTCAGATTCCTCAAATTCAAACAATCAGAGGCCTGTCAGAATATCAAATCGCATCAATGGCTTTCTTGCCTCTCTACTGATTGGCTGGAGCGCACCTGACACGAGCCCCATCGAACATGAATCAGATCAGAAATCAGGGACCTTCGAGTGATAGAATCTCTTTTATTAAGATTAAATTGAATAAACATCTTCCACAGCTGGCAGAACGCTCTATTGGTCTACAACAACAACGATGTACAGAAGGGTCACTGGGGAATCCTTAACCTAGACTGGAACATCAGGCCTCCCCCTGGCACCAAGGGTAAGCATTTCAGGAACCAGGTTCTAGGTTTCTGAATCTCCTTAAGCACGAAGGTAGTGAGAGTGATTCAAATATCTAGGCCATCACTTTTTTATACCAAAAAGTTTATTTTAGGACATGTTGACAAGCAATCTCATTAAAATGAAATCTGAAATGCTCGAGTTATATACGAGTAACGTAGCGCAGCAAAATTAAATTTTATTTTAATGAGATTGTGTTGCAAAAATTACCCAAAGTGGTATAGCACATTAATGAAGTATGTCAGACTAAGTACATGATTAAATGCTACGGTTTAATTTCATGAATTAAGTATTCTGTGTTGCCCTTGTTGCAAGTATATGGACCGTTGTATTTGCACGAGACCACGTCGAGGGAAATACAACGGACTGACCTGTAAATAGGACAATGAGGATTCTGACATATTCAATAAATTAAGGACGTTTTTATGAACTTACTTACTAAATTCATATGAACTTTAGAAAAAAAATTATTGGAGTCGAAAAATGAATTTTAATTAATTTAATCAAATTAAGATTGGTCAACTGACAGTTATTGAATGTTGTGAAGTAATGGCTTTGGTATTTCAACACTTGTGTATATTCAAAAGTCGTATTGGCCGAGTTTGTTTATATTGGCCTTGTTTTTCCTATTCATACCCAACGTTTGCTTTCAGTGTGAATTGATGCACAAGATCTTGTTTTTAGCTTTTGACAATGATGTTTTTATTTGTATTTTTTCTTATTTGGTTGATAATCATCTTCCAGGTCTTGTTATGGCTGCATATTGTATTAATTGGGACTGTGGGGACCCGATGGGTGTTTGGGAAGGCCTCTTCAATAAGACCGACTACCCTACAGCAAAACAGTTCAAATCAATACGTCAACAACAGGTGTGTTTGTTGTCGCTTAGGTTTACTTTCTTGAAATTGTCTTTTTTAAGTTAAAATACAACGATTCTAAAAAGAAAGCATTATCCAAGGTAATCCAAGACAATTCTTCTGAGTTTCATACAAGAAGTCGGTAGGCTCAGCTTATGTAGGACAACGGTATTTTAGTGGATGATCAACTTCTTTGTTCACATAATAATTTTAAGAAGACGAATGTCCAGTAATTCCATCAAAATATTGACAAACTAACAACAAATTGCAATAAGTATTATCCGATATAGACGCTACGATCAATACCTTATAGCATATACAAAATCCAAGGGGAAAAAATGGTGGATCAAGGTCAAAAGTTACTTTTACGGTCCGAGGGATCATTTGAACAGAATTGGCATCACATTAATTTTTAGTTTGGATGTGACATGTTTTAGATCTAATGAAAGCTTATCTCACTAGAATTTTATATACGTATATAATAAATTGGTCATGCAACAAAATCCTTTCTTTTTATCACTATTAGTTATTCAACAGATTTTGTTCTGTTTTAAGGGTAGAACGAAATAGTCATGAAACGAAGACGTGATATTTTGGTAATGTGCTGTATAATTAAATGTCTTTATCTTTTTAGGTGTAAATTTTCTCTAAACATACAATAAATGTTAAAATCATTGAATTCTTACCTACTTTCACACCGAAAGGAGCATATTTCCTTGCAAGATCACCGCACATGAAACGTTTCATGCTTAGCATGTAGGCACCCCTCGCGTTTAACTGTTGGTCATGTAAATAATATAATAAAACAGACATGTGATCAATTAACCGCTTCCATGTCACGTATACAGGGTCCTTCTCGTTGGTCGCTGTACCCCATCAGTCCAAACGCCACAACAGTGCCTATTCCTCCCATGTTCCAAGTTCTCAGTGATGATGTTCTACTCATGCATCTGTGTGCAATGCCAGAGAACCCTCCAGAACAGGTACCTTTGGAAATAATCACGGAAATACTCATGCTTTAAATTTCGCTCAATCTGATTCCTAATTTGAGTCACATATTGATTATCACGAAAATATTGTGCGGTTTTGAAGTAAATTTTAATCTCGATCTTTAATATTGGACGGAAGTGGGCTTCACAGTTGGCTCAGCAGCCAGAGTAATGCAGAGATTCGATGTTATTAATTAAAACAATCTTATCAGTACCCATTCTAAATTTTCGACTTATTGCTTAATATGAAACAATTCAAAGTTATATGTGACGATACCATTTTGACCATATTGTTCAAAGGGACTACGTGTTAAATAGCTGAGATATTACTGACAGCACGTCAAACCCAACTCGCTCAAAGGAAGTAATTAAGGGTGTTGACCTTTTTTACAGATGATATTGATCGTCAACTTCAGAAGTCTTTCTGACTGTTTTCCACAATACTAAATAATAATGAAATTGCTTATGTAAGGCACTTTATAAGATTTAATGGAAGACATTTCAGTCCCCTTTATTTTTTACACAGGTTACCGGTCTCCGGTTCATCAACATCACTTCCGGTCAAGTTCTGGTCGTCTGGTCGGATGACAACATTAAAACCAAGTCAGTGAAAAGATTATCTGAACAGCAAAAACTGTGTAATTGATATCGATTCAACGAGCGCTAGTAGTCTACGATAGATAAATGGCTTTTTCAAACTTACGTTTTACAGACTTAGACCCATCCAACGATGTTGTCTTTGTTTGAATTTTGAAACAATCAATTTCCTCTAATGTATTTTCTGGTAAGGAAGCAATTATTTCCGATAATACGTGTTACCAGAATTTTGGTTTCCTTTATTTTTATAAGTTTAAAAAGATCAGTGACACAACTAAATTATACATTAAGGTGACTCAGAGAATGTTTTTGGATTTTTTATGATCCTTAAATAAAAGCCAAATTACCTTATGTCCTCAATCAGGTTCACACCACCTCCCTAACTCGCACCTTTATCGCCAAAATTCAAAATTGTGCTTTTTTATGTTTTCAGTGATAAATGAAAAACTGCTATAAAAATGTTAGGAAGTTGGAATTCTGCATACATTTTACAAGTGTATTAGTTAAAAGTCCTAATTAATACCACCAATCCATATTTACTAGTACATTAGTGTCTGCTGTAAATAAGTTTCCAAAATTACGTTTGAGTCATTGACGCGCGTCACTGTCCGGTGTCGATCACAAATCGAGACTTTGAACTGTTTATTGTCACTATACTAAACTTACAAACACTAAGATGCTAATTTTTGGAAACAACTGCCCCTTCTCGATAAAATAACACCATTTATGAAGTTTGGCATGTTTTACTCCAACAACATACTCTGTAACCCTTTAACTGTTTGCGCATTTCAGGTGTATAATGACATACGAGGTTGAATACTCTAGTGACGGGTCGGATTCAGGCTTCAAGAGGGTTAACGAGGACGACACAATAGTCACAGCTGTAGTTGTTGCCCCTGTCTCAAAATTTGGTAAATCAGAGTTTGCTGTAATAAAAGCTTTTTCAGAAACTCAATACCTTTCACATCCCTTTAAGCCATTTTAAGAATTTCATGTTCTAATGTCCAAATAAATGGTCATAAATTTTTTCATACCCATCATATGTCAGCCATCTATCATATCAAATTTGAAAATCTTACAATCACGAATGTTTATGAAAATTAAAAAGGTTTGTGTTCGGGTTATAAATTATAAGTTTTGGACCCTTGATGCAACATTCTACGACAAAACTATTAGTATGTTTATTAGTCATCCCACTGTAACCATTTGTTACAAAATATGACTATTTCTCATAAATAGTGTCTTTAGTTGAAAGCCGCAACTTTTATGTTTTTCTAATTTCATGATAGTTTATTCCTTGATCCATCCTGCTACATCAGCGTATTTGTCTCCGCCTAGCTCCATTCACATCCTGCTACACAAGCGTATTTGTCTCCGCCTAGCTCCATCCTAGTACAAATACGCTGATGTAGCAGGTTGCCTTGGATCAGAACTTAAAGTTGGTTATTCTCGATATCCCAAATATGCTTTGGGATTCACAATCTGTTAATCACTTCAAGATGTCACATTCAAGATTTCCTGATATTTCATCCTCTACAACAAGTCCATTCTATTCATTTTTTTAAACCTTGTTATTGAATTTCCTCACAGGTTTAGTGTCAGACCAATCAGTACGAGGCTACTACAGGGTGCGAGCTGTCGACTACTTTAAACGACCTGGAGCCTACTCCACTGTACAGATCTATAATTAGACCTAATAAAAAATTTATGTAAAAAGAATTATTTTTATTTTTTATCCTCAACAGTGAAGGCATAAATGGAAGATTAGAAAACCATAACTAGTCCTATATATGTTATCTAAACCCTAACTTTTTATCTTAACCCCAACTTGTTATCTAAACCCCAACTTGTTATCTAAACCCCAACTTGTTATCTAAACCCTAACTTGTTATCTAAACCTTAACTTGTTATCTAAACCCTTACTTGTTATCTAAACCCTAACTTGTTATCTAAACCCCAACTTGTTATTTAAACCCTAACTTGTTATCTAAACCCCAACTTGTTATTTAAACCCTAACTTGTTATCTAAACCCCAACTTGTTAAATAAACCCTAACTTGTTATCTAAACCCTAACTTGTTATTTAAACCCTAACTTGCACTGAGATATTACGTTAACACAACTTTGGCAAAACAATTTATTGGATGGCACATAATAAGGTAGAAAGATATCTAGTAGTTTACAGGTTGAATAAGGTAACAAACTCATTTGATGCATTACCTCTCATATATAAAGATTCAATAGGAAAGATTTTTTTCAGCTTTTAGCCAAAACGATAAACACAACATGATATCAGACTTTTCCTTCATCTCAATATCTTCATCCATATCAAATTGAGTGGATTGTGAGTCTGAATAAAACAGACCGTTTTCGGAGGAATAAAATTTTTTTTTAATTGACTCTTGGCATTCAAAATCATTCTATCAGAGGCTTTCCTCTCAACAATGTTCTCAAAGCAGCCTCAATGCTCGCCTGTTCTGACATAATCCAACCTAGCCAATCACAAAGATTTCAGCAAAAATCCAAAGGTATCAGAATCAGGGGCAAGTAACTCTCCTTAGCCATTTGTTAAACTTGATCTCGTCTATCCTAATTTTAAATGCGATGATGTGATTGGTCGGCTGATGACTAGGTTTTGTCTAAGTTAAACTGGTATCAGAACATGCGAGCAATGAGGCTGCTCCCAGACCATTGTCGAAAGGAAAGAAAGAGTTTGAATCAAACTAGAGTCAATTTTTAAAAACTTGTATTCCTCAGAACAAGCACAATTTTTACCACACTGAGTAGATTGTGCAACAATATATATAGAGGATATTACATGTGTATCAATATCATACTAAATTTACAACACAAGTGCCAGATGGTGCCAAAGTGATATACTGATATTAGGCACAAGTCTTGTAAACAAAGTATGATACTGACACAGACATTATCAAATCACAAGGAATGTAAAATGACTGCTCAAAAAACTCCAAAAATGAATGAAACATACATTGACTTGGCACCGGAACGGTCTACAAACCTATTCCAAGATGAACAATCATTAGAACTATTTTTCTTCAGCAAACAAAAAAGATTTATTCCCTATCCTTTATAAGGGAGTGCTTGGTTTTCAGACAGGAGTTCACAAACAGCAGATATAGGACTCCTTATTTTAGGAAGAAACAAACACCAAAATAGTTTTCAAAGGTCAATAAAAAAACTATGTTGAGTAAAAAAACACTTTCCCTTATCTTAGGCTGTCTTATTTTGAGATAGAACTCAAACAAACACCAAAATAATTTTCCAAAGTCAAATCAAAAACACACTTCTGTCTTATATTGGAAATGACACAATATTTCAAAACTACTCTTATGTTGCTAAATTGTAGACTTACAAAGACACACTATCATATACACTGTCACATTGCAGACTTATCATCAACTGTCAAACATAGAAAACTCAACGTCAATTATCAATACAGGCTGAATATTTACCCTCTCCAGGTTGTAGATGTCAAAAAGAAAACCACAATAAAGAAGTGCTCGTAACTTGATCATTAATTGGTAATTTTCATAAGATTCTTGGATCAGTAGACACAGTTTATGATGGAAGTACCAGATTTTTCATGAACATAGTCCTGGCTTAGGAAAAGAAAAACATTTCAATTGGTGCCAAATATAACTCTAAGGTCTTCTATGAATAACCTGGAATATTCTGATAAATCCACAAATATGACCTGCTGAGTCCATGGAATTGCTACCACAAGGTCTCATAACTCATAGCAGATTTAAACGAGTCCCTCAATAAGTAAAATATAAGCACAAAAAAACAGCTTTGAGTCCTGGAGACCTACAGCTTAATTATTGATGTGTCCTTTCCAGATTTTATTAGCATTTGATGTAAGACTAATAACATGAATATTCTGTGATAAAGTTGGAAATTTGACTTAATCAACAAGGAATAGTTGACGATGAGTATTGTTGATTGCTGGTCAATCAAAAACTAAGTACAGGTGAAACATCAAAGATAAGTCATACACAGCATTTTCCCCATTAAATATTCTGGAAGGTGAAATCAACAAGGATAACTATTTTAGAACTGGAACATTGTCTCAAATCAGGTTACTTTTCTCCATGCCCTATTGCAAGCTGACATGAGTGTTTTGTAAATCTGAAGGCTGCTTAATATCAAACATTGAATAAGCACTTTGATATGACCATCTCTAGAAGACAAGGGCAGATAACTCTTCTTGGATGCTCTCTATGATGTTGTTGCAAGGTCACACAAGAATCAAGGGAGATAATCAGTCAAACTCCCATTCCTCTTGCATAGTGACTTCTTCGAGCTGCTCTGCTAACTCAGACATTGCTGAATCATCTGTCATACAAAGAAAGTCAATATTGTTACTGGGAAGATATGATTGAAAATTTATTTGTGATAATAGATAGCAACATTCTAACTCTGAACATTAACAGACAGAGAGTTAATTTTGTGAACGATAAGTTATTCATGAAAATTCAATTAATGGCCACATTGTAACTCTCAACATTGTGACACAAGAATTTAATCATGTGAACGAGAACTTATTTTTTTTTTTAAATTTTTTATTTTTGTTGCAATTTACAGAGTTGCGCATACATCAAAAGATTATCTTATCTTATCTAAAAAGCAAATGACAACTTGACCAAAACTTGTTGAAGTTATTAACATCAGAAGATATTGTTGCTGCATACTTTGTTAATTCATAGTATTTCGCAAGTTCCCGTTTGATATCATTGAAGTTATTAATGAAAAGTCACTAAATGACCAAATTGTAACTCTCAAAAAAAAACAACAGTATAAGAATTTAATTATGTGAACAAAAAGTTATTAATGAAAAGTCTCTAAATGGAAAATTGTAACTCTTAACGTTACCCTAATAAAAAATAACTATTGTGAAAGATATTTTATCTCAAATTAAATCCACTTGTGATAATGTAACGTTGAAACTCTCAACATGGAAATTTTATTCAAAAACAAACTTGTGGTGTCATCTATTCTATAAGAATAAATACCTTGTAAAATTTCAACCAAATTCATTGCTAATGGAAGGTAATGATCAATTTTTGGGATCTGTCATTTTGAAAAGAATATATATCCACAAATTTGCAAATTATTTATCGTATTATAAAAAATCAAAGCCTTATCATATTCAGCAAGGTTTTTTCCACTGTATTACAAATATAATGGTTTCACATATCATTGCTTTTCTTTGTGAATGAAAGAGTGCTATTTAAGGTAAAATTGTCAAATAGAAACCAAAATATAATATATATAAGAAAAGCATGCACTTATCAATAATAATCATTATATAAGAACAAGACAGTCTCCTAAAATTTTGTTTCTACAAAATCTACCCCGATTGAACCTCTCTTTAACACCTAAAATATAAGTATTTTTGGAAGTTGACCCCTGACCTTTTGGCAGTTTGCTAATGTCTGTGAGTGGAGTAACAGGCTGCAAGAGGCTTGGAAGTGCTTCCGAAGTTCTACGTCTCAGGTTCTTGAAGAGTGGATGACCCAACAGGGCTGTAGCCGTCGGTCTAGTTTGAGGAGAATATCAAATGTAAGTATTGAGAAAATCAACAAATTTTTTAATAATTGTATACAAACATACAAACACCACCACATACTGTTCATGACACTCTTCTGAGAATAATTATTCTTTTATAACGGATTCTGCTTAATTCCAATTGCCTAAAACCATCCTGAAATCAGCCATTTTTGGACACACAGGGTTGAATCCGCTGATACTCTTCACATTATCACCCCTGGGAATTTTCATCAGGAAAATTCATTCTCAGATAACCTGCCCTGATGTTGAAGGGGCCTACAGGCTGCAACATGCTTTTATGTTCTTTTAATTCCAGGTCATATACTTTTTGATTTTAGTAAATGTAAATCCTGTGTCAGAGTGATAGTCTGAAATAACATATTTCACAATCATCTGTTCAACTACTTCTTTCCAAGATTTGGATTAAAATAAATTTTAATAACAGTTACATTTCCTGCTTGAAAAGGGGAGATGAACTGGAAACTTTGTATATCACTACAAACATATCATTCATTGGTTATTATATAATCAATAGAATTCATACACACATGAAATATAACAATGTACAAAATCAAATGTTTGTAAAGCACTAGCTAATACTTGACAAACACCAAAAAGTGGGGAAGATGGTACACCTGAATAGTAAGATAAATATTTATTTATTATCATTCATTAACATTTACATCTTAAAAATATACCTACCTTTGTTCTGTGTCCTTCTCGAGACAAAGTGATACAAAATTGTGGAAATGTTGTGAGAATGTTCTCTCAAAAAACACCTTTTCTGCTCTCGTGTCTGTTGCACCTGCAACTGGTGTGAAAAAACAAATGAAATAAAGGGCTGCCTCAAAACGCCATAAAAATTCAGCAATATCACTCAAAATTTAGTTGTATTGGCAAGACCTGGATGAGAGGAACAGTGAGTTCGAACTATACACCTGGGTCTCCTTTCACAAAGCAGCCTTAACTAAGGTTGACCTTAACTCCCATTCTTTAACATTGCACTAAGGTTACCTTAAGGACTTACGATCACCTTAGGGCTTTGTGAAAGGAGGCCCTGGAGGAAAGTACTGCTACACCAATTTTTATTGATTTCTTTCCATGTTCTGGACATATTTGTTCTTAGCTTAAATTCAGAGCTCCTCTGAGAAATACATAACCAAACTGAAATGGAACCAACAGCCTTTGAGACAGCTTACCGTCTTGTTTAATAAATAAGAAAATATTTTGTGGCAACCATTCATGATAGTCTGCATTTGCCAAATGCTGACATTTTTACTTTTTTCGTAATGTTTTATCCCCATTTTGTTAGACCTCTTATATAAGTAGCATCAAAAATGTCTTCTCAGCAATAAATATATAACAATGCTCTGGAATCAAAATATTTAAGTAAGTAAAATGTAGATATCTTATCATTTAAGATCCTAATGAGATCATTGTAACATGTATACTTGTTATCATAGATTGTTATAATATGATTATAACATATTTCCACAATTTTCAGATTATTTCATTTTGATATTTAAGTAGTTGATAAAGTTCCTCATTTCTAGTAGTATCACAAGAAAGATGTGTTATCACTTCTTATTCACAAATATGCTCTTATATCCAAGTCAACCTACTGGACACCCCTAATAAATACCCTGATGGGGCAAAATGGATACATGGGCATAGTTTGACACTTAACTATGCAAAAGGTCAAGGGTCAACAAACTAACCTGCCTCCTGCTGAGCCTCTTCAGGCAGGAAGTTGACTATCGTTGTAGAATCTGCCAGCATCGGTTTGGTTCCGTTCAGTTTCTCTAGAAGCATCTGTCACACATACAAACACACCATGATATATCAATACAAGATACCAACGGCATTAAAACAATGGCGAACAATGGGACCGACGATGTGCTTTATTTGACGATACAACCATGCACAAGGTTAATGACGTCATTTCAGTAACGTTACAAATGACGTCATATTGGCCAAGTCCATTGATCAAACTTGAGGGGGCTATTGTCCATCATGGCTGACTCGGGGTCTGTCGATTCGAAACCAAAAGAAGGAGAGGTGTGGGTTTGCAGAGAAAGAAAAGCACGGATTAGAGACGTAACGTATCCCCTGGGGACATTTTCAAATTCATATTGATTGTTTAATTTGATTCTATTTATATTGGAGCGCCAACCCCTATACATGATAATGGACTTGTCTGGATATGTTCTACAGCGGGAGGCATCATTGTTTTCAAAATGTTTTTGTTAAAAATACCATAATTTTTCAACTGTATATATATATAAATCAAGTAATTGTTAAGGGTATCTCATATAAGAAATAGAAAATTCGTTGTTGTGCATCTATTGTTGAATAAAACATAGCAGAGAGCATGAAACACTCAGGGCTGCGCCCTTCGTGTTTTATGTTACCTGCTATGTTTTATTCAACGATAGATGCACACCAACTCGTCTTCTATTTCTTAAATAGAAGTATTCCCTTGCTACAATCTAATTATTACATCAGATTTGGCTTTTGTCAATACAAGTGAAATTTGAACTTAAAAAATCGTCCTCAGTCTCCTGTTGAAGTTCAAATGCTTATAATGTTACCCCTGGAATCTTCATCAGGACGACTAACTGCCTTTGAACTATGGTCTACAAGTCTTCGCATGAGATGGTTTCCGTATGTGTATGCTATCTTGATGTTTAAAACTTCCCCGTTCAGCGAATACTCAGGATTTTGAGTTGAAATTTTAAAGGAAAATTTGCCTCTTCACCCTTTTCCTAACCACCAAAAAGTATGTGTGAAGCTCACAGCTTAAGTTGAAGCAAATTACCTAAACCAATACGAAAACTTGTTGGGAGATGTCATTAAGAGGCTTGAAGACTAACGAATATAACATACTAAATGGTTTACTAAAATTAAGGAAGCAAAGTTAAAGTATTTTTTTTTCAGAATGAAAAGTCTGCCCAAATCAGAATACATGTCTGGGGTGACGGAGAATGACACTGATATTTGCATGGTTATTACCTGAGTAACTGGCATATCAGTAAAAGGAGCTTGACCATTGGCTAG
This sequence comes from Phorcus lineatus, assembly GCA_921293015.1. NCBI lineage: Eukaryota > Metazoa > Mollusca > Gastropoda > Trochida > Trochidae > Phorcus > Phorcus lineatus. The sequence continues at coordinate 16,648,447 of OV121091.1, read as the reverse complement.
TTCACATGCAGTGATACCCAGACTGTAAATATCAGATTTGGTGTCATACCCTGACAGGTTCTGCAAAATAAAGGTCATGGAATTAAATGTGTATCTTATATTCTTTAATTCACTTCAATGAGGTTATTGGATTCATTCATTCCCTATTGATTTCTGTGACAAGTGTAGCACTTTGTTGGTTAGAACACAGAATCCTGATTGGTCACATTCAAATTCACTTGAACAATCAGAGAAATATGGTCCACTTGCAATTAAGGTTTTGTGGGAAATGAAGTTTTGTGTGAAGATTTAAAATATTTTTAAGCTACTGTGGGAAGAGAATGATGAAAATTATCCATTTCTGTTTTAAATTTTGAAGCATTGGTCGTGATGCTTGCACACAGTGGTGAGAGTGATGATCAATTTGGGTAAAAGTTTACAAGAGAAATTAAAATCATTATTTCGAAAGTTGGCAAAACCTTCTAATCATTTGGTAAGATATTTCACCTGTTCTAAGATTTCCGGACTAAACCACTGCAGATGGCGCTCTGCGATATCACTAGGGTAGTCATACACCTGTTTAAGTCTGCGTCCATCCTGCACCATGAGAATAGCACTTTGAAGACCTGACAGACACACCTTCCCCTGGGCGGAGATCAGTATGTGGCTCGCCTTCACTCCTCTGTTGAACAGATCAATAAGAAATATTCATCTCGACCAAAATACATAGTACTAGTATCAATAACGATGAATGTAATGTTTTGAATTCTGAACTTCAAACTGTATATCTGATGATAGAATAAATTTTGTTTTTAAAAAGGATTCAATTTAAATGCCACAATTTCCAAAACATAGTAAAATAAAATTAATTTCTCCTGTGTCATTTTTTTTTTCAAATTAAAAGGTTAAAGTCTTAACCTCTCACACTTTCTGAGAGGTATCTAATTATTGCTGTTGTGACTTGTCCATGTGTAATCTTATTGGAATCATTAGTGCACTGCGGAAGTGCTGTAGACAATTACGGTACGTCGGCATCGCGTGAATAAGGCACATTGTTGTTTATTCAATACCTGTGTATGATTATTGTTTATATTAATACACCTGTGTATGATTATAATTGTTATTGCTAAACCTGTGTATGATTATTGTTTATATTACAATACCTGCGTATGATTATTGTTGATATTACTATACCTGTGTATGATTACTACTTATATTACTATGCCTGTGTATGATTATCGTTTATATTATAATACCTGTGTATGATTATTGTGTATAATACCATACCTGTGTATGATTGTTGTATACATTACCATACCTGTGTATGATTATTGCGTATATTACCATACCTGTGTATGATTATTGCATATATTACAATACCTGTGTATGATGCCCCTATGGTGGAGGTACTCTAGGGCCAGCAGTGTGTCACGCAGGATGTACGCTATAGCTTGTTCAAGAAGACCCGTTGTGAAGAACGCATGAATCAGATCACGACTAGAACCTGGATTTCAAACACAAATTAATTAAACAATAACATTAATGTAGCAAGTATTTGAGATCACACTTTCAATTAGACAAGTGTTTCATTTTGCCAGTTAATTGCCAAATACCCACATCCTCAGAGTCAAACAAAATTGCAAGCTCTGACTGTACAAACAGTTACCGGTATTCAATTTGATCATCAGGAATTTGAAAAAACATTTCAACACCAGTCAATAAATTATATTTACATTCAGTAACCCCATGATTGATGTTAATTGAAACAGTTCCTGACACAGGACACAGAAGGTGTTTATAGGAGACCGGGTTAACAAAATATGGTATGTTAAATATGGTCAGTAGAAACATCTACAACATCCACTTACCGAACGCCATGAGTGGCATGATGGTCCACAACTCATGTCCAAAGATGAAGTTTTTATAGTGCGGAAGAATCTTCTCATGTTGAAGCTGTTTAAAGAGGACTATTTCTTGCTGGAAACAAAATGTAGAAAGAGTGGTTTATGGTGTTAAGCAGCTTATATAACCAGTGTTTATGTAAATTGGAATGTCTTCTGGTCTTCTGTTTATCAAAGTAGCAAATTTTTTTCCAGTAATGATTTTTAAAATTTGCCATTTATGATGTTTATGTACATTAAACTTACTTTTGGGAACAAAGCATATAATTACTCGACCCAGTCATCCTTATTCATTCAAAGCGATTTCCCGCTGTGAAAATTGAGGGGTGGCCTTTTTCATATGAATACCCTTAATCATTTAGAATTACAAATGCAATTTCTTTGGCTTCACCAAACGTGGTACATGTGTTTTACTGTTAATGACATTATTTTTTAAATACATTTCAGCAACTTGCTCATGCAAAAACACATATTCATTTAAGGCTAGGTCCTAAATGTTTTAAAAAATAATATCCCTACCTGTAGCAGTGTGAGATTGAGATCCTTAGCCTCCAAGTCTGTTCTCTTGATAGAGATGGTGGTCCCTGACGTGATGTGTTTCGCCAGGTGTATTGTAGCTGTGTCTTGGTGACCTTTACCTGGCAAAAGGTTTGCAGATATATACACTTCGTCGTCCTCGGTCACCGAAAGTTAAATGTTCAAATATTCTTTAAGAATAACCCTGGGGAACCTTTTAAGGAATTTTATACTGAAAATACCCGTCCCTGAATCTTTCTATGAAACAATAACCCAATGAAACTGCTCAATATGAAGAAGAAGAAGATGGTAAAAGAAGTTGTAAAAGCTATATTCAAAACAGTATTTTCCACGCTCAGGAACTTGAATTTGCATTTTAAAGAAAATTTTGCCACCTCATTAGCTAGAATTTGAGGTGAGGTGATTTTGGGTTTAGGGACGCTTTCAAGAGTATTTCCCTTATAACACTAGAATGTATGCTAAAAGCTGGAATGGCAAGCCATTTTTGTCATCGCAAGACAAAGCGTGTTGAACTACTTCTTTTGAGAGGTTCACAGGTCCAAACAACATAGCAGTTTTATTGGCTCACACAAATCAAGGGCGGGTAATTTCAGTAGCGTTTCTCAGGTGTGGTCTGTGGAGAGTATCTGAGCATTATCCCAGGGTGACAAAGGATGAAATTTTAGTATGATGGGGAAAAAAAGATCTTTCATAAACAAATAAATTATCTTTTAATATGATTTAATCACCCTTGATCCTTGTACTTTATAACAAACCTATTGAGCACATGGAACCTCTTCTTATTAGTCTTATGAGTTATGTATCAGTTTTCTTGCTAAAATAGATAATTTACTTAGGTTACAACACACACTCTACCATATGTCTGATTATAACTCATTCTGGATAAAAAGGACCACCATATGATCTCTGTTTAACTAATTCTGTGAATAAAATATCTATTTTCTACCTCACACTAATTCCGTTACTACAGAATCAATTTTCTGATAAACATATCACCGATTTCTAATACTAAGAATAATGCATTTACCAGCAAAGCTAGGAGTTATACATGAAAAAAAAAGGTCAATGTCACCCGATTCCATGTAAAAAGCACATATTTTCTGGCACACATATTACATGCATAAAGCACCTGTTTCTGACACAAATGACCTATGTATTTCCTGTTTTCCACCAAAAGTGCTGTACATACCTATTACAGAGAAGAGCTCATAGCACGTGGCATCCGACTCGAAATCCAACATGGCTGTTGTGGAACTGAAGCTGTCTGAAGATGAGGCTTCGGATCTGTTCGTTACATCACCTCGATCATCAGACTACAAAGTAGAGAAGTATACAGATAGTTTTCTACGGGTATTTTTCATATCACATCCTGTAGCATCCAGGGAACCCAATATCAGCTTTAGTAACATGCAAATTATCTGGATTTACAGACAATGAATGCCATTTAGATAAAGAACAAACTCAACATAGTTATATTCGGGATCACACTATCAATCTTATAAATAAAGTACTAAAAAAATAAGCTGTTGATGAGGTCAAAGGTCAAAGTGTGGGGTTTGAGTCCTGCAAGAAACACAACCGAAAAGCATGAATTTTGTATATAGTGTGATCCTTGATATAACTTTGTTTCATAGAAGAGGATAACTTTCTACTCGAGAAGCATACTTTACAATCTGTCCGTCCTATCAAGACCACGAGGAAGAGAGTATTTTCTTATCTGTAAGACTTATCTGAGGTTTACAAAGAGATAGCGTGAGATAAAAAGGTTTGACCTTAAATTATATGTCAGCCTTAAGAAAAATATTTAAACATTTTATTGATCAACATTTCATTCACTTATTGAGTTCAACATCTGATTAACAATATTTTCCAGATTTTTAGTTCAAAACTGACAAAAGAACATTGCTCACGATTACTACAAATTAAAAGATAAAAAAATCTTACAAAATTTTCTTTTAAAATGGAAATGTTTCTCAAACATAAAAATAAGGCTAAGCAAATGCAAAAAATGTGATTGTAAGAGATTTGTGGGTAGATTCAGATAGAAAAATCAGTGATGTAACAGGATGAAATTGAACATAGCCCTTGTTTCCTGGGGCTAGATTATCGAAGGTCTCTTAGTGCTAAGATAGTCTTAAGCCAATGTTAATATATGGCACTTACGACTATCTTAGCACTAAGAGAATTTTGAAAATCTAGGTAATATATGGGACTTTCGACTATCTTAGCACTAAGAGAGCTTCGAAAATCTAGGCCCTGGTTATTGTTTTAATGAACCAGGAGCCCCCCAAAAAATATACGAGCTGATAAAAAATACAGGGTGAAAAGAGTGCACACATTACCAATGGAGTGTAGATGGTTCTATCAAAGGGTTTGTTGGTCGAGGGCGAGTCACTAACACGTGCCTTCGTGCAAGCACAGTGCTGTAGAAGAAGAAATATAGGTGGAAATTGATTAACTACACATTCAATATATTTTTATAAGGAGATTAATGAACTTCACATTCAACATATTTCATAAGGAAAATAATCAACTTCACATTCAACATATTCAAATAAGGAGATAGATCAACTACACATTCAACATATTTTAATAAAGAATGTTAACATCTACGTATTCAACATGTTTTGATAAGGAAATTGATCAACTATACATTCAACATATTTTCTTAAGGAAATTAATCAACTTCACTTTCAACATATTTTAATAAGGACATTGATCATCTACACATTTGATATATTCAGTATTATTATTACCAATGAGAAGTGAGGAAATTCATTTCAAATGAAAAAGGAAAATTATTAACAATGATATCTTTGTGAAATCTTTGTGAACGATGAAACTTAACAACTGAATATTTAACTTCTATAAGGAACAATGAAATGTACAAAACTTTGAAAATTTAAGAAGATATTTGTCAATAAACTAAAACACGTCTTTGATATGATATTCTAAGAAATGAGCAAAATAATCAACTAGATAATTTATGATAATGAATAAATATGTAATGATATATCTATCCATATTGATAATTTATTTGGTAAAACGCTTTTCGGAAATGAAGAAACTGAGGAGTTAAAATGATAAGATATCTACATTATATGTTTTAAAATTGATATGAGGGGTGTCCAACAAGTAATCAGCTTATCTATGTTAAATGTTTGAAAAGGTATAGTAAATATGAAACAGCTGCATCGTTGACTACTTGAGCCAAACTACTTATGGAACACCCCTCATAGAGAAATTATCCATTATATATGATGCTCTGTGAAGTGTGATACAATTAAATGATCCTGTTGTGTAGAATAATAAGGATTTCGTGAACTAAGTATAAGACAGTTTTTTATGCAAATCTCTAAAGAAATGGGGGAAGAGGTAGATAACAGGTAACCATTAAAATCATGAAAATCTGAAAAATATGGGGAAATTGGTGAACTACCTGTCATCACAAGATATTTAACTAATAATTAATGACCTAATTATCACATGAGATTTATTGTATACCTGTAACCAAAAAGTGAAGTGATAAAGCATTAGATTAAGAAAATCTGTAAAAAAAAAGTAAGCTGTCAACAATCGAACCAACAAAAACATGAAGAATCAGATGATTTTTTGAGAAAATATTTTAAAAATGAGGTGTGCGCCTAAAATACAAGATGTTACGCAAACAATGAAACTCCAGTAAGAAAACTACTAAGCTTTTGTGAATTTTTTGTACTTGTATGTTATTTTTATTGATGTCAACACTTCTTCAAATAGCATTTTAAAATGAAAGGTTATTTCCTTTTTTATTCATAGTATCATATAATTTCCTTTGTAACTACATAAAATATCTATTTACCTATTCTTAAAACGTTTTTCTACTTCAAACACATTGCATACTAGTGATCAATTTAACTATACGTTTATACGTTTACAGTTCAGATTAAAATCATTCTCTTCATTTATAGATACAATAAGGAGATATATAACATAATATTTTGATCGGTAGACAATATAAAGACAAATGAAAGGCACAAGAGATAAATGGGAAACATAAGAAATGATAAAAAGGAAATATATTGATCCAACATTAACTCTTAGTCTGCTTTTCCGAAAAATCCTTCGTCATAGACATTGAAATTTTAAATTTCCATACAAAACTATCTTACCCACTTGTAATATACTATATTGTTAGTTGATAAAAAGAAACAGCAGTTAAAATGGTATTAATTCTAAACCATGCAAAACTGAATAAAATGCTATCAATTTTTTAATTTCTCCAATACTGAAAGCTAAAACTTATTCATTACACTGGCATATGCTTTAGACATGCACCTAGTGTATGGAGACAGTGCTTTATAAACACTAGAAAAGAAAATAGACAAAAGTGAGCAGATCTCACATCCCCCCACCATAGGCTGGTCCATCATGTTTAAACTTGCAGCCAAGATTATGAGTCCTTACAGCAATGTAGGTTCTTAAGATTATTAAGTAATGGAATGAAAATATTTGTATCACAAAGTATGCAAATTAGGTAAAAGAGATTGAATTTTACCAATAAGCATAATATAACTGAATAATCCAATAAATACATTTTTTGCATGGAAGTCTTTAATTACTTTAATTGCAGAGACATATTTTTTATCAAAAGTATGTCAATAAAGTCAAAATTAATAAATTCTTCAAAAGACCCAGTGAATGTATCTTTAGAATGTCTAGAGTGACTTACAAAGAATGTTGGACATGAAAAATAATTAACAATGTTCAGACAGAAGGTGTCACAGATGGGGGGAACGCTATATACTCCCACATTTTTGTGGGTGGGGGTATAAGTACTATTGTTATCATAATAATAAGCCCATACCATAAACAATCACTTACTCGAAATAGAAGGGAATGTCTATTGTTAGTACATCTTATAGTATTAACTAAGTACTGTTATCAATGTAATTTCTACATGATAATGCTATAGGATCATTCATGTTTTGAGTAAATAATATCATGCATAATTCACAGGTTAATTTTATCAAATTTGTTTCATGTGAAATTCATTTCAATGCAATATATCATTAAAAACACCTTTAATTTACATAAATCCTGAAACTAACCTCACCCAACACAATAGATCATACTAAAATATCTATTCAGGAAATATTAAGAGAATACTAAATAATAACATCTATGAAAAGAGTGAATGGTTTGGTATTTAATGAGCGATACCATTCACAAGTGGGACTGATTTAATTATCTTATATATCAATATGTGAATTATTCAAAATTTTCCAATATGATGCTCACAAGACTGATTAAAATCAACTGTGTTCCGAGATATAAAAGTTTCAGAATATTGACTCTACCGTTGTGAGGTGATTTTGGGTTTATTGCCTCTTTAAGATTCGTTCACTTATATCACCACTGCTAGTAATATTACAGGGAGAAAGGCCGCAACACAATTGTGGCTAAGTATTGTGGTGAAACCTGAGAGTAGTTGCTGGAACTAGCAAACCATGAGTGGTACAGCACTGAAATTCAGTGTAGCATTGCACCAAAACCTGACTGCAAGTAGAACAGTTCTCAACTGCAAAGTTGCTGAGCCCCTGGCAGGATTCCGTTCCCGGACCTCTTGATCCAACTAAATGAGCTAACCACTGCGATATCCCGCCCTGAACTTTAATGAGATTCGAACTGGATCTGTCTAGGGGTTCCTTCAACACACAAGCTGGTATGGACCACATTTTTGCGGCAGTACTGATATTATTGTGACCAATACATCGCAATTATGACGCCACACAAATCAGTTAGCCTGTGATGGTATTACACAACGTAATTCATTGAACAGTCATATGTTCAACAAGTGAGTATTAAATTTACTTACTTTTTTGAGGTTTTTTAATTCATTATTAAAACTTCTCATCAATTTGTCTGTGGTTTTCTTGGCCTTTAGGTTGTTTTAACTAGGTCTATCTCAAAAAAGATTTTTTTCTGATTCACTTTTTAGAAGGCTGGATGATACAGTCTTAAAAATTCTTCATTTATTGTTCATATGACTCAATAAAGTCAAAGTAATCAAAGTAAATGTTTACCAACTATATTCAATGTATACTTTTAAATTCAGCTGAAAAATGAAATTTATCATCACTTTTCAAATTTTGTCATGCTACTCCCTAATATGAGGACTTGTCTTTATCAGTCTCTCAGCAAGTTCAAGATTCATTCCTTTTAGAATTAGGATTTCTCAATGATGTCAGTATGATGTCTTTTAATCTTCTAGGCATACCAGTTCTTTCCTTGGGTGGCTGTGAGTACTAAATCAACTATAACACCTCATACACCAATTCTCCCTCAAATTGTAACATAACATTCTCACCTGGACTTAAGCACCAAAGTCACTGGAGAGCAAAATGTTTTGACTTCATAAGTATCGAATCAAAACATCAAATAAAATAAAATCTCTTGAAAGTCTGTTATGTATTCATCAGAATCACAAAAGTTATCAAAGTCTATTGACATAAAAAAAAAGAATATTCAAATGCAAAATGTATTTTTGACAAAGACTTTTAACAAATGTGGAAAGAGCATTACATGATCTCGAAAACTTTGAGTTTGACATTACTAGCTCAGCTCAATAAGGCTATTGTTTGGTCAGAAATAATTTTGAGTGACAATTTATATTGACAAATCAATTTTTGTTTACAGTCACATAACAACCTCTAGGCAAATCAGATCGAGGGGAAAAATGCTTATATAATGATTTAAAACATTCACACACGTCACATTACAATTCAAAACATCAACTCACCAGGAGAGACATTGACGGAATGGAGGCAGAACACGATTAGTTTCAGCTGAAACAAAAATCACAAATAATTATCCACAAAATCTTCCCCTGCATGGCATACAATTCTACAAGACCTACTAGATGGCTAATTTTGGCCTTGCAGAATTTCCGATCTTTATTGTACATGCACTACAGGTGCTGCAACAAATCCTGATAGTCAATGAGAAATCTTATATGAGAATTGCAAAATTTTACTCAATGATGTTCCAAAACCCAACTGCAAACCTACACCACCCCCCCCCCCCCCCCCGCCCCCCACCTCCTTCTTACTTTCAAAGATATTTTATAGTACAACAAATACACCACTGACTATATCTGACCTATGTTACAACTTTATTGCATACAGATTGTCTTGTCATTTCAATAAGTTTATGTTTTTGTTTTTTTAACAAGATACAAGTGACAAAGGGCAGAGCTCCAGATAAGCTTTTGGCTATGTGGGCATGATACCCAGATTTTTAAAACTGAGTTGGTATTTCAAATATCAAATGGGTATTCAAACTTTTTGATACCCACCAATTTTTCGAAATCTGGGTATTCATTACATACATAAAAAAATTAAACATGTTATTAAATTGTAATCAATAAATAAAGACAAGTTATATTCACGTGTTAATTTTATTTCCATAACCAAATTCTGAACATTAAGTTTCATCAACCTCCGTAAACATTTTCTATAAAGAGATATGGGGAAAGTTTACTTTCTGTTTGTAAATGATCAGTACTAACAGAAAATATTATTAGACGTGTGCAAAATGATGAAATTTCTTTTCAAAGGCAACTGATTGAAAACTTGTACGGCAAAACGTCAGAGCATTTATTGACTGAGTCGACATTGATATGTCATTGTTACAAATAATAAATTAATCTAAACACGCTTGCGAATATCCCTGACCGAATTTCTTTTTTACCAGCAACTCTCGTAATTTTTTCTTGCATCATCTTCATAAAAAATGCCATTATTACATTCTACAACTATACATATATATTGAAAATACGTTCTCAATATAAAAATATGTCAAATGACTATTTCTATGTGCTGGTCGTAACTAAACCTTTTTCGAGCCCTCAATCTCACAAGCCAACGCTGACGAAACGCTGTTGGGAAAATAAAGTAATCATACTAGTTTCGTGTGCACATTCAAAGTAAGCAGGCACCAATCTTGGATAAAACAAATGGGAATCAACAAATCAGTTATGTGAATTGTAGCGAGTTCTAAATGGTGTTCGGAGTAGTAAGCAAAGCCGCTTTGCACAAACTTGACAAAGCATTGCTCGCAGTAGATGTTTACGATGTAAAAAGACTTTTGTAATTACCAGTGACTTAAAGTTGAGATTTTCACGTAATTATTTTGATTTTTGTTAATGACACGATACGCAATATAATATTTATGTATTGGGTAAATACGCATTGCTAATTTTTGAGAAGCGTATATGTAGATTTTTAATGATTTTAATTACGCAGACAATATAATTTTCTTGCGTATTTTGACTTTTCTTCTGGGTAAAATACGCAAATACGCAGCTTATCTGGAGCTCTGCACAGGGTACGTTTCATAATCTTAAGTTGCTTATATAACAGCCAAAAACGGTCAAGTCGCCTCTCATTACTTGCATCTATATCTCTAAAATGCTGATATAAAGTAATTTCTGGTTTTCTACTATAATTGAAAAACAACCAAATAAATCTTAAGGAGAAAAAATTCTGCATCAATGTTCACATAAGTAAATAACCTACTACCACACTACCAACCCATATTTATCTTTGTGCCTGCTTTAGAGGTTTCAAAATCAAATTTTAGTAATTGGCGAGCGCCATTGTACGATTTTCAATCACAAAACACAACTTTACCTGTTATTCGTCACAAAACTGAACTTATAAGCAATGGTTATTTTCAAAAACAACCACTACTTCTCGATAGAATAACACCAACCAGATATTTGACAACTTTGCTCCCTCAACATACTCTGTGCCCTTTAACAGTCACTGTCTTTGAAATGTAGAGATTTGTTATTCAATTGCTTTTTCATAATCGAAATCATGTGATTTTCATTGACTTTCTTTCATCTATCTTGAAAATAAATTTGTCTGGATTTACTTCAGTCTCTATTCTGAGTCACATTTGTTGTATGTAATCAATGTATGCAGCATCGTTTCTAGGTGATCAGCAAAGAGGGTCATTTTAGCCTATTGAACTGAGCGGATGGGACCCTTTGAAATAATAAAAGTATCCTACATCCCAAATTTCTAGGGGACACCAAGCATAAAGGCTTGACAAATGCCAAATTTCCCAATGACCCTCCTTTCGGAACAACACTGTAATAAGTATTTTTATAAGCTATTATTTATCATTGAATCATAGCGTTGTACTGCAAATAGCAAACGTTATTCAAAATGCATACCAATAAAAGGTATCGTTCGTGAGTTCACAGTTATTTCTTGATCATCTTGACACAGACAAGTAAATCGAGTTGTTTACAGTTATCCAGGGAGTAATCATTTTTGGGTATTTTTTGGGTAATTATAGAATTTTGTCTTGCTTCTCTTATACAAATTTGATGTCGTGATTGAAGATTATTTTTGTTTAGTTTACCTTCAACAAGAATAGAATGGGATAGATTAACAACACTTAATAAATCCCTACTAAGTGATTGCGATATTTATTTCCAAATTCAAATAATGATCAAGGAGCATAGAGGTAGAGTCCAACTTATTGTATAAAAGAACGAACGTTATATATTTAATACCAAAAGCAGATACCAAAATATATTTTGATATTTAGATTTTCCTATTTTTATTTACAACTTGCAAATGTATTGTTGAATTTTAAAAAGTACGATTGAATTACGTATCGTCAATAAAATAAAACACCTTAATAAATCTTGGTTATTACCCAAATACAATATTGCCGGTAAACTAGTTAGCGCAGAACAAAGCGCTGCGCCGATGACAGACAATTGATAGCATTCAACACTTAAGTTGTGGGTTCGATTCAAGCTCTTGTGACAAGAAATATTGTTTTCATAGATAATGTGACGTTTTGGGGTTTTACTGATTTTAATTTCGTTCCTTCAGAAACTTGAAAGATTTTAAATTTACATTAGGACCAAAAATGTTTAACCATTGTGTGACTACCAATGAAGTAATGTTTTTGCTTATTTTTATCATAATTGTTTGTTTGCCAAGGAACCCTCCTGACCTTCATCAGGGATTAAAAAAATTAAATAATCATTTTAAAAATATGCTAGTTACTATTTCATGTAAATAAAGAAAGTATGCATTAAAAGCGTTTCAGTGCATGGTTTCATCTGGGTTTTACATTTTTTTTTAATATCTTCTCTATGATGCTTTATACAGTGAGCGCCTTATTGATATGTAAGTTTTCTTCTCAACTTGGTCAAGATGCCTTATTTAAATAGTGTACAGTGGCAGAATGTTTAGCTTGCTGACTGCATACACTTACTACAAGGACAGGACACCAAATATTTGTGACCTGGGCCTTGTACTGCGTTGGGTCCTTTGGCTAGGCACTTTAGAAACATTGCACTCACTTCACCCAGCTGTACAAATGGGTTTCTAAACACAGGGAAAGTACCTGTACTATTGCGAAAAAACCCAGTTCATCCAGTTTGAGGGACGAGAGGAAAATATATATAACCTTTAAGACCTTTTAGTTGGCTATGAGGGTTGGATAATCCTCAGGGTGCACAGATGGAAAATGAATGACGCTTCTGTTATCCTTATACTTGTGCAGTGTTGGCAACATCTTAAGCCAAACATTTTGTCCTATATCAGTAAAAAAAAAAACTCATCACCTTTTTTTAACCAAGATTGGACTTACAGAAAATTTAACCTTATACATGAAGCCTACATGTAGAGTCTTCATAATTTGCAGCCTTCATGAACCAAATTCTTGATGTGCATTTCTGTTTGAAAAATCTTTCCATCGAAGCGGCAAAAAGCTGAATTTGCATGTGGTTCCAACTCTCAAAGGCACAACTACGTCTCATGGTTGACCTGTGGTTTTAGTCTGATGAAGCTATCATGTAAATTGTAAAGTATAGTGTAGGAAATATGCCTAGGAAATATTTACTCCTCTATTTAGTGTTTCTATGGCAAATATGATATATGGCATATGGCAACAAGCAAAATTGGTGCATAAATGAACTTTTAACCCTTTAACGGCACAACTAGTGATCATGGTGTACAAGTGTTTTGTGGGGAGGTTTCTTGCACCCAGAGGATCAGTTTGTATAGCCATTTTCCCTGAAACATATTAACAACTTTTTCTCTGAAACGAATAATTGACAAAAAGCACACATTTTCAGGATAGCATTAAGAGACCAAACTTTGTAAAATTGGTTTTGACACTTTCTCAAATATGAGAGCGGAGGTCTACTCTAAAAACGAATGCTTGGAAGCTCAAATTTTGTTTGAAGATGGGACTGTTAAATCACAACTTGGCAGGGGTGAAAATAGACATTAGAAGATGACATGTCCCACTGGGCCTCCATAATTTGCAACGTACATCTTTGTAATCAAAATAAAATTTCAAATAAAACCATTGAGTAGAGATTCAGAAAGACATGAGTAAAATTGTGTTGTGAATTGCGCCTTGTGCTGTAAAGCAGGCGAATAATAAAAACAAACAGAAAGTAGTTCTACAATTGTTTATTTCTCTCCAAACATCACTCTCATTTACTCAATTGAAACACCTAAAAACATGATGGAAAGATTGAAGAAGAATTGCTAAATAAATGTACCTGTTATATTTTTTTAATAATTTCCTTTTTGGCGAGTGACATATTGTACTTAAATTTATCCATCTACAATATTTATCATTTAAATATCATTGTGGGCATGATCAATAAACTATTTAAATGGTGAAATGACATACAAACCCATCATAGACAACTATTTTCCATAAGAAGAAATCATCAATGCGTCAACACAAACTTTCAAAGATCAATAATTTATCACATTTATATGAAATGACATGTACCAGCATTTCAGGTCAACTGGGCAACATTTTTAATCTATAAATTATTTTTGAAACTTGAGATTATGATTAAAACTTGACAAAATATATAGACATTGGAAAATAAATTAGCAGAAAAGGTAGTTACAAATATGAATTTTTTTTTTTAAAATTTAGCGAAAGGTAATTCCAATAAGTCCAAAAATAGGACATTAAGAAAAGAAAATGGTGAAACAAAAGATACTGACTTTATTAGCTGAAGATTCTTAGTTAAATTATTGTTGCTTAAATATTTCAAATCCATTAATGTAACACTTTCACAAACAAAGAATAATTAGCACTTGATATACCGTATTCAACAAATAAAGCGCCCTGGCTGCTTAGAAAATTAATGACGGGGGGGGGGGGGGGGGGTACCTACTGAAATAGCTTTCAATAAAACTCTAAAGATTTCAGATAAAACAAGTTCTCCTACCAAAATTTAATCAAAATTGTTTGCCGTTTAAAGTTTTGACTTTCAATTATAAGGAGTAAAAGAATGCTCCTGTATGTGCAAAGCTATACTATTAATGCAGGTCCCTGCCTTATGGTAACTCATGTTTTCAATGCAACTGTCAAGCTTTATAAGTCAAGAAAAGAAAGGGCTTATTATCTTGCAGGTTACAAACGTGATGAGGGGCGCTTATAGGGAGAGAGAGCTTATGGCGTTGAATACGGTATCCAAAAGTAATGAACGAAGATGAAAAGACGATAAATTATAAATGAATAAAGTTCATAGTGCATGAGAAATGTGTGCTCATAACGAACTAACACAAGGGGATTTCGCAACATTTTCAAATCAATTGAACCTATTAATTCCAAAATATGCAAGACATGGAAGATTTCTGGATAATAAGGGAAATGAATTTCTTATACATTAATGTGCAAAGCATTCAATACCAAAAAAATTATTTTCCAGAAATCTTGCTTCTGTTATATATTATAATACCCTTTTTAAAAATATTTTTGGAAAAATCCTGATGGAATTATTTGTGACATTGCTTAGAATTAAAGGGAATGTCTCATCAAACCTGATCTCATAAATTGTCTGTGAAGCCAGGATGTAGACAAAATATCTCAATGGGGCCGATTTGAATGAGAAGTCATTTTTCCTTAGTTTTGACTACATACCGAATTATCGAGAATCATGATACTTAATCTGGCAATATACTGGTGACCATGGTGACTAAGTTCCTGTCAAAATTAAGCCATTATTCTTATTAAAATAATCTGAGAAAACAAGGTATTGTGCTATTAACTGTTTTGTTCACGAGATCACAATACATTTAGTATTTGTGTGATGTCTGTATCCTTAAAACTCTACATTTTTCATTTTTAGCCTTCAGGAATTCATCGGGTGTCATTAAACAGGTTTAAAGCGTATTTCACATAATTTCAGTACTAGAAATCTGCTAGCCCTCCACCCTTCGCTAGTAAAATCTACTGATGGCAAGTTTAATACTGCTAGCTTTTTGGGCTTTTAAAATGGAAGGAACTACTCTTCCTTTTAAAAAAGCTATGTTTTAAATTTGTCTAGATAAAGGTAGACAATATTTTCTTTTTATTCATACTTGTGTTTTTTAATTAGTCGATACCTCATAGACACAATTGGCAGGTGGTTTTTTTTATGTGGGGCTAATAATCTAAAACACTAGCCATGCATGCTACCATATATTTCAAGTAAATTTCCACTTCTGATTGTGGCGTTTATATTTTGTAAGCAAGGTGGCCAGCAAACTTACAATCATTGGCTGAGAGGACAACCACTGATAAAGGGAGATAACTACATGCTGATGAATTGTTTCTGTAATACAATCTTGCATCCAAAACATGACTAAGGTTTTTGATCAAATGTAGGCCTATCATTGTTATATTTGTGATTACACTATTTCCACTACTACAAATTCCTTTTTCCAGTCTAGTTCTTTGTAGGATTCCAACCTGCAACCTTATTCAGGAACATATCAACAGCCTACCAATTTGCCCCCCATACCCAGCAAAGCCAGCACTGACGGTACCAACACCTAACCTACTTGCCCACTGGGGCTTTTCGTTGTAGGGTTGATTTCCACAAGAAACTCCACCAGAATAAGGTACTATTGAAAATAGTATGATCCCATATATAACTATATCATCAAGTCAAGTGATCACATCCTAAACTAGAGGTAAGTATATCCAGCCTATGGTTACATAAACTTACTTTGAAAAAATAACGGCAATAAATGATAAAGTGTGACTGTCTATATTTACAATATTCAATGACCTAGATGAAACAATGAACAAAATGTCAATAAGTTTCTTTATATGTTGAACATTTTCACCTTTGCATTTGACTAGCTACCATTACCCCCTAATCTTTGGTTATCATCTGACCATTCTCTTCCTACAGATGCTGAAGTCATTTCTACCCACATAACCTCTATTACCAGTAGACCATATTTCCGTTCTTTGAGAAACATGTAGCTGTGAATGATACCATATTTTTTTCATCAATTCAACTATCCTGTTCATCTCTGACAACGCACATATGTAGGAACTGTAGTCTTCTTAAAGATAACTGGAACAGTTCAAATGCTCAAGTTGAATCAAAATTGCCGACTGAACAACTAATGTTGTTGCGACTAATCACCTCAGTATCCTAGTCCAGAAAGTGCTCAGCTTGGAACAGAGGTTACAAGGAAAAATAAAGTAAGATACTGCTTGGGAAGGAAATGCCATCTAACACTACATTGTTTTCTGAAAAGGTCATGGAGACGCCAGACACTCTGAAATGCTTGATGGAGGTCGATCTTATTATCCTCTTTGCGTTGTTTTGAGGATCCAATTTCAAGTCATGGAGTTCCACCATGGAATACTCTGGACTTTCTGGTAGTTTGCTCTCACCTGTGAAAAGAGAAAACAAATGCTGATTTAAAATTCTCTTACCATGAAGGCATGAATTCACATGAACTCGATTGTCGTCATAGTGTCTGGTATCAAGCAAAACTTGAAGCCATTTTAGTGTGAACACCTTGAATCATTAGAGTTCTAGAACAAGATCTGCATCGAAAGCTACGTCAGCGCAATTGAATCCGCTGATTGAGCTCCTTCCATATACCCTGATCTCCTTTGAGCCAAATCCCTCGTATCGCTAGCTATCTAACCAGCCAATGAGACGACTCGCATCCAGCAACAGCGGCACAACCCGGATGGAAAATGCTTTCAAGTTCAAAAGAGGCGCGTCAAGCTCCTTGGATAACGACATTTCATTGGCTGAAACAACAACAGGTGAGCACAGCCACGAACTTCAAGCCACGCCAGCCGTACGAGGGATTTGGCTCGAAGGAGATCAGGGTATATGGAAGGAGCTGGATCAGCGGATTCAATGACGCTGATGGAGCAGGATGCTTGTAATAATGAAAAAAGATTGCAATTTGTGAATTTTTTTTCTTCAAGAAAGCTAATCTCTTTTTAAATGTGCACCTTAATTATTTTTTTTAAAGACCACAGTCCCCTTATGTAGGCCTTGTTAACAACAAATATGCTCTCTCCATGCGTGCTGTGCTTTCATTAACTGAAATTTTATGTAAGTTTTTGACGCAATATATTGCCTCTAGGTGAACCTGCCGGAAACCCGAGAAGACCTTGTATGACAATAGTTTAGTACAGGAATTTATGAGCAACCACAGTCGGGAGAGAATGAACTTTTCCTTGTCTATCTAAACCATTTAATTAATCACTTACATCTATTTGTTTCATGTTCTCAATCCACGTCGGTAGCCTTGCTTTGTTGTGCCTGGTTTGTATAGCAGGCTGTTTCCTCATCCAGCACTTTAAATACTTTCCCTTCTAGTACTGGTTCCTTTGTCTTCGACTTTGCTTTACCCCTCTTTGGTTTTGGAGTTTCAGATTTTGTTCCACCTGAAAGATAAATTTGTTTTAAGAAAATTATACACAGTTATCAATTTTTATTGAAAACTTCAAAGCTATAATTTCTAAAATCATCATATGGCCAAATTTGTTTTTAACAACTTTTCATTACCTATGTGAGTAAACATAACTTGTGTCACGACATCATTTATTTATGGAGCATTATCAGCACAACCTAAAAATCTTCTAAGTTTTGCATGAGCAATTTAACTTTACATATTCAAGATAGTATACCTGATACTAAATGAGCAAATCACACGAAAAAATGAGATCATAAACTACCTGTTAGTATTCCTAATCGTGACAAGAATTCAAACACCTTGCATGCCAGCTTAAGTTTCAATGCTGTGATGTAATAACTTACTAAGCTGTACACAAGCATTTCACATCTATCCGCACAGTGATCAAGATTTCTTTTATCAAAATGGTAAGCATTATAAAGAACTGTCAGCACAGGCGTAAATCTATTTCTTACATTCCCTATGAAAAAACCTCAGATCATCACATCACAAGCCTCTGATATTTCTGACATTTATCAACTAGAATTTTAATTTCGGGTAAAATATGTATTTAGTGAATGTGGTACGCATAATGTTAAAACACACCTCTCATGGCGTCCATCTTCCTGTAGAGGTCGTCCCGACAGAGAAGGTTCTCCAGGTCCTTGTTGCTGATAACGTTCTTCTCGTTGACGTGCACCACCCCCTCGTGGTCCCGTGACTTCAGAAGCTCCAGCAGCTCCTCGGGACTTATCGGCTTCAGACTCGTAGAGAACTCTTTCATACCCGTCTTGAACTTCTCTGTAAAAACAAGAGATTAGTTTACAATATTACGACTCTATCAAATTAGTTTTTGTCCACAATTCAAAATGTTTCATACAAAGTGTCACATGTCATGCCTTTTTCGATGGAAGACATGCAAACCATGGATATTTATTATTTTTATCAACTTATATTGATATATTTGATATAAGAAGTCACTTAAGTGAGATTCTCTATATCTTATCCTATTCTTTTACCAGAGCTTACTCAACTCATATTCCTACATTACCTCTATTACAAGTGGAGCAGTTTCTTTCCTAGAAATATAGAATACTTATTGAAGGAATATAAGATTTTAGTCAAATAAAGATGAAATTTCAAAATAAGGATTTTGTAACCGTTGAGATAAAGAAAGATTCATCATGTCTGTCCCGACAAGACAAATATAAGCCAGAGATTCAAAATGATATTTGATTGAAATAAGGCGTACATGGCAAATTTTAACCACTATTGGAATTAGAAAGACCAGAGATATATAAGAGGTTAAAATCTTTTCAGATTCAATAAGTCATGAACTTCCAGCAGGTTTTGGCAAGAGTGACAGAACTCTTTCAGACAGTACGGTTTCTCTTGACGTGACGTGTTCCTTATAGTGACAAGTGACCGACATTTTAGGAATTTCAAGTCATTCAAATGTAAAAAATTTTAACCACTGAATTTGGCCAACTTGTTTACAAAATAGTTTGTGGGAAAAAATCATTCAAGTCAGCTCTGAGGGAAGAAAATGTGCACATCACAAGGACAATGTAAATATATAGTGAATCTCACCAAAGTGTCTTCTGATATCAAATATATCAACACGAGTTGATAAAAGTTACAAAAATCCGAGGCTTGCCAAGGATATTTTACTTTTATCAACGAGTGTTGATATATTTGATATCAGAAGACATGAGGGTGAGATTCTATTCATCATCCAATATCATTTTTCATTACATTTGATTGACAAATGAACATTACTGAACACCCTGCTGCCCTAAGACTCCAAGTGCAGTGATGTCATAGCATTGTGATGTCATTACTTGATGATGTAAAACAACTGTGATGTCATATACTTGACGTCAGAGGGGCATTGTTCAAAATCTACTGCCAAAAAGATATCTCCTAGGAGATATCGCTTGATCTTCCATAAGCGATATCTCCTGTGGAACAGAGTTTTGGATGATAAATGTATATATTTGTCTTGAAACAGACTTAGGTTTTAGTTTTCTTTTGACTTGATGTTCAATATGCAATGTATTTTTAACACTAATACAAATATGACTGTTTACAGAAAATAAGAAAAATAACTATAAAAAATAACGACAAATCAATTATCACCTTTATGTATGATGAGCTTTTCCAGTTTCCTTTTGGCTGCGGCTCGTTCGACAATTTTCTGGTCAATGGTGTTTGCCGTCACAAACCTGTACACAAGAACTGGTTTGGTCTGTCCTATACGATGACATCGATCTTGAGCCTGTAGGTCACTCTGTGGGTTCTTGAAAAATGAAAAAATCCACTTGATTAATCCCTAAATTAAAAGTTTTCAAGGATAGCAAGTGGTTGTCCGCTCAAAAATGTTTCCTGTTGATAGGCCACTCTGAACAGTTTGTCATAAACCAAAACAGCAGTAGCAGTATTTTACATGGGGACCTTCATGAAGCAGTCGGTCAATATTTGCCTTCCATGGTCTGCCATTTGGAAAATAAGGTAGGGGAGATAACTGGATATGAATTAGCACTCTCTTTCAGAGGGCTGGATTCAATCTTTGAATTTTGACTAACTTCTGCAAGACTTGAATAAGTCGGAGCTGGAGAAATGAGTGAGTTGGTTGAAGGAGTTGGATTTAAGCAGATTTATTGAGGAACCGAACTATTGCCAGTTTTACCACACAAGACATAACTCTTGCCAGTCTCCTTCAGAAACCTTGTCTAGAATGGCTTGCGAAGAAAGTTAGATTTAAGTTAAGTTTAAGTTAAGAAAGTGAGATTTAAATAGACTTGTTGACATACCCAATCACTGTCGTAGATGATAACCGTGTCTGCACCTGTCAGATTTATGCCCAGTCCTCCTGCACGCGTACTCACAAGGAAAACGAAAATGTCGGGATCTTCGTTGAAGCTCTTGATCTAACAAAACAATGAAAAGGTATCATGAATTAGAACTGAAAGATACTTCTTTTATAGTTCTTGGTATGTGCATTAAACATAATATTAATGATTTCTGAATGATCAAAACCGACAAATACAATTACAAATTCATGCACTTATATACATTTTTTATTGTATATATATACAACTGAGATCAAGTGTAAGTATTCATTAGATGATTTTACAGTATTGAGAAAATAGTCTTGTGTTTTCATGCTGCATGATTTTTGGCATAAAGTAGTCATGTTTCAACATAGAAAGTTAGACTTGCACCTTGTGTACTGAAAGAAAAGATAATACCTTTTGGGATTTTTTACCTAATACTTCTAAAATTTCTTGTCATGACTAAAGTGAGGTGAATTGATGCAAGGAAGCAAAGTTTACCTGTTCGCCTCTGTTTACAACTGAGCGTGATCCATCTAGTCGGCAGTATTTGAAGTCTCGCAGATGACAATAGCTTTCCAAAATGTTCATCATTGTTGTCATCTGACAGAATACAAGCACCTGAAAAAAAGATTTGTTTTACAAAAATGATGACCCAGGATAGATGCATATTTAAGTTGAAATGTTGAGGTCACAAATTTTACATCATAACCTCATCTGGAGGTATCAAAGGTTTATAATTGACATAAGTTTTCAAAAATGAAATCTGCAGTTAAGACAAGATCACATGGCAAATTCAGTAAAATTATGGCACTTTTGTTATTCATCAAAATGCAAGAAAACTCAAATAATGGCCCCCATCCGATAAGCAGTCCCTTTTTTATATAAGAATTAGCATAACAATATCATAAAGAAAACATAAAAATGAAGACTCCAAATCTGGCACTTACCTTATGCCCTCTTTTTTTCAACTCTGGGAGTAGTTTGTCCAACATGAGCATCTTGCCAGAGTGCTTGACGATCGTTTCATCTGCGACAAGATGGCCGCTCTCTTCCTCTATAGGGTGTTCAAGCAGATACGGGTGACTGCAGCACTTGCGCAACTGCATCATTGAGTTCTGCATCTTCACGTTGATTAGAGATTTCCTTGCTTTCTTTGTGCTGGGCGTTCTACAATGATATTGAGAGAGAAAAAACAATAAGAAAATCTTTAAACATGATCAAATTACCATTTTTTAAAAGTTTTCTCCTCTATCGACGCTAATTTCTCCTTACAAATTCTTCAACATTGTAACTTTAGGTGCTTTATATCTATTAGCAAGCTAGGAAAAACTCACAATGTCATATAATAAAGGAAGCAATTGAAAGATTGAAGCTCTCACCCGTTTTCTTCCTGAATATCGACAATAGTTTTGAACCAGGCCTCCAAATCTTCCTCGTATTTAGCTTTCTTGTTTTTCTTTGGTTCGTCATCCTTTGGGTCCTCGACCATCATACTGTAATTAACCTTCTTTTTCTTTGTCTTTCTCACAGGCCTGCCTTGAGAGTTAACTTCAACTACCTCGGGAGTTTCCTGTTATAAAAACATTAAATTGGATCATGATAGCTTTAGGATTATTAATCACTTGGTGAGCCTTCTAAAGCCATCTTTTTGTATCAAATTTAAAAATCTATAAATCATGTTATATTTTACGACAGTAAAACTGTATTTTTACTGTCATTTCAGGGATCTAAGGAATTCTATTGATTATTGTCACCTTTTGTAATATTGGTATAGGTCCTAAATGCTCATTTATCTGATAGCAAGAGAGCCGCTTTAGAAATATCTAATTCATTAGCAGCAAGTATCAGATAGCCTTGGAACAACATATAGGACAATATATATATAAATATATATATACCCTGAATTCAATTCTGAAACTTTTTTCCAACTGGCAGGGCTTGGGGTTTGAATAATCAACCAGCCTTTCTAAAATTCTAGAAAGCTTTTTTGTGTTTATTGAAAATTGTATAAGATAGGCAGGCTGCCAAGCCTCTTTTCTTAGCTGGCTGCATCTGAAATCAACCAGCAATTGGCAGCTTTTTTTGAGCATTGAAATATCCCTTACGTCTAGAGGTAGACAAGACTATTGTCTAATTTTGCTGTTAGTACAAATCTGGCAACTTCAAGGTAGAGATCGAAACACTTCAACATGTGGGCAAATATCTAAGAATGAAAAATAAAGGACACAATAATTTCTATGGCAATTTTCGACTTACATATCTTGTACCAATTTTCTCCAAGATTGTCTTGTCTACTATACTGGAGTAGTATTCCTTCTGCATCTGGGTTAGCGGAGCCATCACAAGCACCTCCCGCTTTGGCGGGATAAACAGATCCACATCACTCTTCAGTCGTCGCAGCATGAATGGCGTCAGAATCTGCAAATTGTTGCAAAGAAGTTATTAAACAGATAAGAGTATTATAAAAGACCTAAATACAATATTGTATCAATCATAGCCTCCTCACACAAAGCAACCTTAGCTAATATGCCGTAACTCTTATTATTTTACAATTGTCAGGTTACCTTACTGACTTATGATTAACTCGGGGCTTCGTGAAAGGAGGCCCAGTACCTCATAAATGTGGTTTTATTATATATTTGTCGCTGAAAGACCAGGAGTAAGTGAAAATTAACAGTATTTTCACTCACTAGTGAAAATAACGTTGGAACGTGTTATCTAGGGACTGATAACAACAATGACCTGTCCACATCAAACAAAGGTCCGACATTACGACATCTCATGTAGTCATGTTGTTGCTTAGGTGAAGAGGTCTATTAAAATTTCTGTATATATAAATCATAAAATAATAAGGTAATCTGTCTTTTCTTGACTTAAATTCTTCATCATGTTTTTTCAAATTTCTACAGTTCAGATAAGTCAGGGTTACTTATAATGATAGTTGATTTAATGGTCATGACCCAACTGAGAGCCATGCAATTTTACGAATGTGGAAATGAAGCCGCATGCTCTAAGTCACAGTCAAGCAAGGTTGTTCATAAGGGCATTATACATGAACTTGTCAGAACTCTTACAAGACTACAAACCTGATGAAGCATGGAGATGATGTTGTCTCTCTGTTCCTCAGCAACAATTCTTTCGTCATCGGCTGCATCACGGATCTTTTCAACGTGGAACCATGACTCGAAACTAGACGAAGAGATTAACAGATTTTATTAACTAAAACTGAAAACTTTGATCTTTCTGTCTACCTATTCTCTAATTCATATTTTTTAAATTTCATTTTTCATTATTTGAACAAATATCATTCAAGAATCATTCTTCAGGTTAATTTGATACTTGATTCACGTGTTGCGAATGTTTAAAATCTCTCTAATGGATATGCTGAGGATATCTTTAAGGACTGAAATTCTTGTACGAGTGTAACTAAGGATTCTGTATGACCAGTCCAAGGATTCCTTGATATCTAACCTAAAGAATTCTGCATGACCTACCCACAGAATATTTTATGACTAGCCTTTGGTTTCTTGAACTAGCTCAGGATCATTGTATGAGAAGACTGAGAATTCTTGGATGACTAGATCATGGAAACTTTACAACCCACCTGAAGATTACTATAAAACTGAAATGAAGACTCCTGTTTGGCAAGTCTGACAATGAGGCAAAGCTTGATACATACCTTCCTAAATCATCAAATATCTCAGGCAGGAGGAAGTTCAGAAGGGACCACAGTTCCGCCAGATTGTTCTGTAGAGGGGTGCCGGTCAGGAGCAGTCGATGGGTTGTGTGGTACATCCGCAGTTCCCTGAAATGACAAATTCATAAGTGAAATTTCATTTCAAGGACAGAAACGTACTGGAGCAACTCAGTTACAAATATGGTAATCTGGAATAGGCCACCAGTCCTTTGGGGAATATGATACCCCCTGCCTATCCAAGAATATATTAAGCCCCCGCCTGTCCATGCCAATGCATCCTGTTAGTTAAATTTCTTAGACACACTTGTATCGTGGAAATCTTAATGTCCCCTTTGTATGTAATGGACAAAACATTTCCCACGGCAATCACCAATAAGCAAGATGAAAACAGATTTACCATTAATTATAAAAAAATTAATCCGAATGATATTTTCCCATAATTCAATACCCACCTGATTAGCCTGCAGTGAGTGTTTTTCAACCGATGACCCTCGTCTACAATCAAATACTTCCATTCATAGCCTGCAAGGAATTTCCTATCATTCATGGCGATCTCGTAGGACGTTATCACAACCGGTTGAACTTCAACGTTCTTCCTTACTAGGTGCTTCTGACGAATCTTCGACCTCAGAGACTGTCTCTCTGTCTGAGAACCATGGTACAACACAACAGGGACCTGAAAATAAATCATTCTCACAATTAGAATAGAGAAACCTTCATCACATACTGAGGTAAATTTTAGGGGTAAACAGTTCTGGAGATTTCTTTTTGGATGAATAGCCCATGCTGTAGGTCAGTCTTGTATTTGGGGTCTTTATTTCCCTAGAATGACAAAAGTTTACAAATAATTTTTGAATTACAAAAGATAATGAATGCAACATTTTATAATGTTAATTACTTTAAGATTTGTTAGTGACAGACTCCACAAATGAAGAGCAAGATCGCTGAAACTTTTATCCTGAAGCAAAACCTGGAAGACTTCTTTTGTACATTCTATGAGACACTAAGAACTATGATATTAAAAACTTTGGTTGTCTTATAAAGCTCTGTCTAAATTTATGATACATACATCCGTGTTTCAATGCAAAAAATCTGTCAAGATAACAAAAGCTTCTTGTGCAACTGACAACATCAGAGATGTTAGAAGGTAACTTACAATAGTTGAATCTTGACAGCTGTCAATGTTAAAATCATGCTGTGAAAATCATGACCATAAATCGAATGGGTGAAGAAAGAGTTGCAAAAAATGAGACTTTCACCACTTTTTGGATCATATGTGTATCGTAATTTGTGACCAAGGAAACAGAGACATATAAAGTTTGTTTTTGGAACTATTAAATCCAAACCCTTCACCAGTCCACAAAATTGTTCCTGACGTAACTAAAAGAATAAGGAACTGACCTTAGGAGTGAACCTCCGGAACTCGTTGTACCAATTTGGTACAGTTGAAAGAGGACCCACTACCAAGAATGGTCCGGACACGCCCATTGAAGCAAGATGAGCGATGAGGGCAACACACTGGACCGTCTTTCCTAGACCCATCTCGTCAGCAAGGATACCATTCACACCATTCTCAAATAATACCTGCATACAAGAACATACTCTCATACAAAATGTAAATAAAATTATCAAAATCAGCGTAAAGTCAAAGACGTATTTTCATTCAAGACTAACAGCATGGTGGATTTCCATAGAATGAATGTATACTAGAGATAAGTCACATTTACATTTTTTAAAAAGTCAAATAGGTGAAATTTCATATACTGCATAATGGCAAAACAACAGAGATTACTGTAAAAATTACAGCTGTTACAAAATTTAATGAGAAATAAGTTTTCGTGATGACATTTTAATAAGGCTTCTGAATACTCAAAGTGTATTGATTGATGAATTTGAAAATAAGTTCATGGACACCAAAATCAAACATCATCGGCATAATCTACCAAAAAAGATTGGCTAAAAAGAATACATTAGGTTGAACATTGAGATATCACACAAACAAAAGTTTGAAAAGCAGTAACTTGTTTAAGTTGACTATGAAAATAAAGCAATTAAATTTTCAAAGTTCATTTTTCCATCAGACATTCCATTTGTTTTTATTTTTCATATCAAACTTAAGTTTCTTATAAAATAAGAAAAATACCCTCATCAGGTGTTTGAGTAATTCTAGAACAGGTGTGTCACTTCAAAAAATCCTACCTTGAGCCAACTGTAACCTTCTACTTGATACGACCTCAAAACACCTCCACTGAACATCATTGGCTGTCCATCAGGCACTTTTTCACCATTAATTATTCTATTTGGTATCTGGATTTCTGGTTCCTGTAAGGAAGACAACTTGATTTAGCATTAATGCATATGGTTATCATCAGCGCCATTGAACACACTGGCTGAATAATCGATAAGCTGTGATCAGATTTTGCACACTTTCTTAAGTCTTATGACATGTTTTGTATACTTATCTCCACGTACAAACCATATCAGTTCTACTTATCTCCAAATGGTATTAATTCTTTTACTGTTTATAAAGTAAAAATGTTTGACATCATGTATCAAATGTCTTTTTTAACCTGAAGGAAAGGTGTTTTTCATCCACATAAGGGAAATAACATACCTAATTAATTACATTTTATAAGAACATTTGCTTCTATTTTGATTTAATAATCTATTGACTTGGCAAACCACAGACCTCCTTTGCATCTTCTTCAGCAGCAGTGTTGGGAGTTTGATCCTCTTCCTGTTCAACTTTATCCTTGGCTTCAGAGTTATCTCCCTTAGATTCCTCCACATTTGTATCACCTTGGGAGTTTTCTTTGTCCTCTGTTTGTGAATTTGATTCATCTTTTGCACCATCCTTTTTTCTGGCTTTTTTTCCTTGAGTCTACAAATATAAAATACTTTCTCTTGACACCATCATTGGAAAATATATCAGATAAAAGGAACATAAAATGCAATTGAATGAAATCAGTGTAAAATCATATGTTATAGTTACGAAGCCAGTGACAGTAATCTGTTAAAGCTCTGTTCTTTAAAGGAAAATGAAAAAGAAATGTATACGGACAAACTTGCATTTTTGTAATGCTTAATGAGTTAGAAGTTTACATTTTGGTGAGTCTTTTCCTCAATCTCCAATTAAAAATGTAAAGGGATTGAATAAGTTTACTTAAGCAATTCATCTACGACTACATTCTAATCAATCAATATATCACAAATACCTTTGCTGTCTCCCCTGGGGACATGACCTCTGATTTACGTTTTCTTGTTGATCTGGTTGAGGAGGTAGAAGCTGCAAGTTATTCAAAAGGATTAAATTCATTTAAAGTCTTAAGTTCATAAACTTTGATTTTTTTTCTGTATGTTATGAAAATGATCTTCCTTGAATTAGCTCTCATTCTCTCCCCATAGAGGTAGCTCCGTCATAAATTCATGCACAACCTCTTGTCGATCTTACGGAAGTTTCCCATGACGTGAAAATATTGTGACTTTAACTATCTTTCAATATTTCAGCCAATGACAACACCACATAACATATTTGTCGTCACACGGGCGTATGCAAAGATTCTGTTGCTAAACAAGGCGAATGTGCTGTGTAACGAGACTAAATGCCCAAAGTGCATAATCGAATTAAGTTTAGCTTTCCAAAAGCATACAGAAATATCTGAGGTGTTTTGAATGATTACTTTTTAAAAGGCGTCATTGATTGCAGAACTAACTTTCATTGCATCCAATCAGATTTCTACATTTCTAGTCCGTGAAACGCATTAATTAGGACAGAGGTTGTATAGAAATATTTGATGGAGCTTCCTGTTTGGATAGAATGCTTAGCTCTAAGATTTTGTAAATATAAACTGAAACATTGTTTTTATAGTAACAATTTGTTTTGCCAATCAAATTTTTTTTCATATTTGGATTAAAAAAATTATGTAGGACAGTGTAAGTTGTATACTTACAAATTCCAATAAGAAGACTGCAATTTTCTCAACATGATTATAATGTTAAATAAAAAATCCCCCCCTCATGTTTATAAAAGAGTAGTAATTAACTCTCACCTTGACTAGATTGACTTGCTGTTTCCAGATTATCAGTTTCTTGTTCCTTAAAAGACATGTAATTATTAATTTTACAATAATTTCTTAATTATTACAACATTTGTATTTGGTGAGCTCTTTTTCATATTGAGAAATTTTCCTTAAACTATGAACAACATGCAACAGGTTTATTAATCTTATTTTTTCTCTTAATTCATGTTTGACATTGACAACATACTCATATGATTCACATATTTGACAATTAAAGTAACCATCTTTGCACATTTGGCATATTTTATGTAAAAGCCGTTTTTAGCAGCCAATTTAGTTGAATAACATGGTTAGCACGTGGGTTATGTAGGGTGCCCATGTGTTTAATCGTGTCGTAAATGTTTCCCATACTATAAGAAAGAAATCAAACCAATTGGTATAATCTAGGATTGGCCACTAAATAAAAACTATTCTGAAATTGTGCAAGACCTGAGGCTGAAGAATTAAAACATCTCCATCATTTCTTAGGTTTAGTCATTTCAAGTAATATACCTTTGCTTTTTGTTCTTTTTCATTTTGTTCTTTTTCTTTCTCCTTTTCCACTTTCTTTTTTATCCTCTTTCTCTGTCGTTCTTTCTTTTTTGCTTCTTCTTCTGTCTGTCGCTTCATTCGATCTATAAGATACTGAGTGTACATGTTACTCTTACTGAGCAGAAACTTGAGCTTCCGATATCGCTGGTCTCGATCCTCGTCCGACATTTGCTTCCAGAGCTGAAATGCATGAATGAATCAATAAATAAATGAATAAATGATAAAGATAATTCTAAGATAGTTTCTTGATTTTGTTTTCCACTAGATTGATTTTTTTCATATAGGTGAAATATTTTTGGGTGACAAAATTGATATAGTTTATTAAAATCCTATTTTCTTGGGAGCTCTTGTGTTATGTTCCAGTGGCACATGGTGGAAATCAATGTTTGAAATCTCGGGAACATTAAAGGGGAAGGTAAAACAGGCCCGATTTACCCATGGGTAAGCAATTAAGGCTCCAAGAGCAGTGATTGGCTACTAGCAGACAGGGGGAGATCTTATCACCCAATGGGCCACACCTTCTAACGGTCGCTGGAGTCAGGGAGGTCAAAGGTTATGGGAATTTTACTATGAGAGATCTACACATATACTGCAGTAAAATGAGATTTCACGGCAAAAATCAAATAAGTGAATGAATGTGCTGGTAGATGATATTTTCTTAGAATGACTTGAATGATAATGTATTTCCCTATAAAAATAATTTTTAAAAAGATTCCCCATTTTAAATATTTTGCCTTTATTAGTCCCTTGATATGTTTGGTGTTTGTTGTGGATTCTCAAGCTATGTATGCATCAGATTTTTTATACTGTTAGGCCTTATGATCATTAAATAATTGTTAGACAATACAAAGTACATCTATGTGCCCAGTTTCGTCATATCATTGGTGACAACACAAAATAAGGTTCAGCACAATCTCTACTCTAGTGCTAAAGGCCAATTCCCACAGGCAGCAGTGGACAGGCTGGGGTCACAGCTGTCTTGGAGTGGGGAGGGGGGGGGTTGTTTTACATGGGAAAGAGAGGACTACTGGGGTGAAATTGATATCATGAATGGAACGTTCTTAGCCACTCAGAGACTGCTGTCATGGCAACACTCACTTATCTGATCATATGACACATACAGAGGCAAATTTGAATCTTAGGTAGGTGTATTTGAATATTATTTTTAAAATTCTCTTTACAGAGTAAATGTATTTTTTCAGAAATTACAGCTTTGTGCTCTTCAAATACTGGTGTATATGGATGCAAAAAATCATTCTTAAATTACAAGTAATTGTTTTGATAATTGGCTAGACAAGAGTGTACCCAACTATATCTCAACTGAAAAGACGCTCTTACTGGGAAAATTGACTCCACCCATTCTGTGTATAGGGATTTACCTTCCCCTTTAAAACAAACATCATTAGCAAGAGAAAAACACTGGATGAAACACTAGGGCTGCAAGAGTTACCTTCTCCTGATCTTCCTCCAGCTTCTTCTCCTTCTTCAAGGCCTCCTCCTCGAGTTGCTCCTCCTCCTTAATCATCTCCTCGGTCAACACTCCGACCCTCTCCTCATCCGCATCCTCATTCTTGATTGACTCCTCGGTCAACACTCCAACCCTCTCCTCATCAGCCACCTCGTTCTTGATTGACTCAACGGTCGACACTCCAACTTTCTCCTCATCCGCTTTCTCGTTCTTGATTGACTCCTCTGTCAACACTCCAACTTTCTCCTCATCCTCCTTCTCGTTCTTGATTGACTCCTCGGTGAATGGTCCTGACTTTTCTTCACCTGTCTCATCATCCTCCATCTTGGTTTCATCCTGGAAGAAGCATTTGACATACTGTGTTTGATTTACGACTTTGATTAAAATTTCCTGAACAGCAAACTTGCATTCTCTCCCAACAGAGGTAGCTCCGTCGTAAATTCCTATACAACCTCTGTCTTAATTCGAAGGTTTCTCGGGCATCAGGCAGTTGCCCCTACCGGCGATATATTGCAACTTAAACTACCTGGCAAAATTTCAGTCAATGAAAACACTGAATGCTGCGGAATGCATGAATAACATATTTGTTGTCATATAGGCCTGTACAATGAAGCAGTCGCAAAATTAAGATGTAAATATTCTGTAAAGACGACCCAAAGTGCAAGATGCAAATTAAAATAAAGTTTAGCTTTTGAAAAGCTTCCGGGAGTAACGAAGGCGATTTGAATGATAAATTTTGAAACAGCATCGCTGATTGCACAACTAACTTTGATTGCATCCAATCAGCTACTACTTTTCGTGCACAAGAAACCTTTGAATTAAGACAAAGGTTGTATAGGAACTTATGACGGAGCTACCTCTGTTGGAGAGAATGTCAACTTGAGGCAAGAATGCACTCCAAGATTTAGTGAGAATGACTTGAGTTTCAATGTCACATGCCTTGTGGGTAGATAAGTTGGAATAACATAAACAAATCATGAAATCAAAGTTTTGGCATAAATATTTGTTTCATGTTAATGTTATTGATATAATCTTTTATATTAAATGTTATGTGATTTTGTTTTTAGAATTGCAGGCTGCTTCTTTCGAACCATAGGATTTCTAGGTGTTGCTGGTCTTATTGTAAAAATGTTCTTTAATCTTTATGATGTCATCATCAGTTCTCTGTAACCACTCTCTGGGGCCGAAAACTTTAGGGCTAGAATAAATCATCAATTGTCTAGTTTTAACTTGTTTTCCCCAATTTACAACACGTATCACGACTGATCACCTACCATGTTGTTATTGATCTCTGTTGGTTCCTCTTTGATCTTCGTAACTCCTGAAAGAAGGTAAAGATTTGAAATGGACACAGGTGAAATAAAAGACCACTTACGAAAAATTACAAATGGGTCTGCATATGCACAGCACAGGTAAAAAGTCCCAGGTCATTGACTTGATAAAATTTTACCTCTGACCCACCAAATTATCACTGTTAAATCAATGACACCTGATTTTGTCACAGATTTTGTTCACAGACAAATAACAATAAATTTACACATAAATATTCATATATTTATATAACATTTAAACAATCTATGACAAAAAAAAGTCAGCCATTTCATAACTCTTTCCTTCCCGGAAGTTGGAACTGTCTACAAACTTGATAAAGGCTCATTTGAGCAATGTTACCATTTCTGGATAGGGGGGATATTCAAGATGGCTTTGTTGTACCTTTTCCATATGTTGAAAATAAGTACTGTATATGAATACTTGTAAATGAAAAGTCTGGCAACTGTGATCATGTTGTAATATCTAGAAAACAATTACAGCAGTTTACGTACCAGGAAGAGGTTCCTCTGACTCCATTATTTTTTCATGTGCATCTTCTAGCGGAACATCTGCCGAATCGCTTGGTTTAGCCGGAGAATCGCTTCGTGTCGTCGCTGACAACACTGCAGCTGTAGACCTAGGAGTAAGAAGATATATTTCATTTACCAAATTTTAGTTCAAATTTTTTTAGATATTGGCATCGCAAATGTACTGCCATAGTATTCACGAGTATAAGTTTAAAGGTTAAGATCTGATTTAATAAGTCAGCAGACATCCATTATGATAATATCGACTCTCCTTTTTACATTTTATAAACTTGATTTCAATTTTTTTAGACAGACTGTTCAATTTAACAACACTTCAGTGTCATATATGTCATGAATCATAGAAATATTTCATACACCATAGAAGTGGGTTTTTTCCATATTTTTAATCATGCAAAAAGGCTTATATCTGACAACACAATTCTCCAGTTCACTCAGATACATTGGGTTGAAATAAGATTATGATGGTATCCTTGAATGCAATGATCAATATAAAATATAGACATAATGCACTGAAGTGAAGAAGACATTTTATAAATAATACGATATGAAAGTAGCTTGGAATATTCGATGACACGTCTTACTAGGTTTATTGAAATGACTTGTAAAAATAAAACTGTTCGATAAAAACTTTTTTTGTTAGGAAAATTATATACTTTCCAATGCCATTAGTGGTTATTCTCAATCGATACTGCTATATAGTGCTTATATAATAGGGTTATAAATGCTAGTTTCCTTGGATTAATTGGACACTTGATTAATAAATCTTTAGAATTACTGATTTATGATATCGCATGATTAATTGATCATGACAGGCATTTAACAAAACCAAAATAATATGAACCTTGGGTTCGAAATTAGAAGAGAAAAAAAAATCTGTTTCTTTCGCTTCTCAAACCACGATCCACAACCAAACATTGCATTGAAATACTTACATTTTGAAAGATGTATATATTCAGATTTGGTTTCGTCGATTTTACAGTTATTTATTTAGTTTTCTTCATGCGGATCTAAATTTTAACGTCAAGATCTGTTAGATCGCCTGTGCACGGTGTTATGAAAGACAGCTATTCCCGCCAAATAGGTGGCGCTGGTTTTAGGTCATAAGTTCATTGAAGGTGAAAGGTTAAAGCTTAGCAAATGATGCGTTTTAGCAAATAGAGCTAAATGTTTGGAAACTTTTCTTACCAAGATCTTGTAATACTTAAAACCAGTTAAAATGTTTATGTGGTATTGTTAATTTGAATATTTGATTAATTCGGTTCTCATGCGATATGCATAGCTTCTAATATATATATATATGACACTGAACTCATGCAGCGATGATCGATAATTTGTATACGTTTGAAAGGTAAAAAAGACATTAAAAAGATTTTTTATTTATGATCACATTGTTATGAAAATATATTAGATGTTATATTTAGTCTATTGATTTTTAAAGAATATCTTACACATAGATCATTTAAAAACAATTTATACATCGATATGTCGTTTTTATTTATCTAAAAGTCGGGATTAAAATAAACATTATTCTTATTACAAAATACAATTTATAGATTTAACATTTTCACTATTTTGCATATTTCAGTGCAAGCGTTCCCGTCCATATATTCGCTTTGTCTGAAAATCAAAAGTCGAACGTTTTATAACTTTTCACTATTTAAATACTATTTTATAAGCATTACAATTTTGGCACAAAAATCTGATATTCATCTCTTTTGTTTTTAAGAATGACCCTGCTGAAAACGTTTGCCAAAGATTATTGTTGAACTTCATCTTACATACATATATAACCCACCATAGAGTTTGGACATTCTTGTTCATATTAGTAAAAATATAGTCATCTTTCTTTCCTAGATTCAATTTGAGGAGTGTCATCCTGTTTTGTTTCCCAATGTAGAAATGGAATTTCAAAACATCTTCTATTGTTTTTTTTTGTAAAACGATGTCTTGGCCGATCCTTGGTCTAAGTCAATTATCTATACATTATCTACATCTACATTTTTAAAATGAATCGAAAATTAAATTTAAGTTGAAGATTCACAGAACAAAATATGATAAATTTTATCGTGTTCCGGAAACAATGAGTTTATCTGATGTGCTTTGAAAATACCATAAGCTGCATGTTACCAAAACGCATTGCGTGAAACGATTCACTCGAACGCAGCACCGTGAGAACGCGAGTCAATGAATGAAAGATGCTATTCGCGGGAACTTCCCCTCGCATCTTTGTTTGCGTGACGTTTTTGAAGATCCTAGCCGTTATCACAGCCCCCCAAATTTTCCCCCCAATTCAACAAGTGTTCGTCATTGGTAGAAATACCCTCCAGAAAAATACATCCCAAGAGAGTTAAAATATAGTAAATGTTGCGAGTCGTAATTCTCAAACATCGTAAAATATACAAGAAAATAACAATTACAATTTGAACGCCTAATATCCAGCCCAGGCCTTCTCAGTGGAGGTACAATGTACATTATGACCCTTAGCGAATTGTACTTTCGAGGCTACTTAGTGCTTCGCGCGACCTTATAAGTCCATATATCCCGTATTCAGTTACCCAGTTGTACAGCTGGGTGTACTGAGTGCAATTAAGAGGAAACGCCTTGCCGAAATACACAACACAGTGGAAATGTGTGTAAATTATGCTGACAACTACACCAGTGTGCTCTAAAAAAAACTAAATGATGATACAGTCAAAAAACAACACTTCCACAAATTTTTCGTATTTTCATAAGTTATTTTTTTGCGTTTCAAAGACCTCGGCTTACTTCTTTGCTTGACTACAATGAATGGCTAAAACTATGAAGTGAACAGCTAGTTTTTGTAATTTGGAAATTTATGAAGAAAGTTGAAGGCAGTAAAATACTCCTTCGTGCATGTATGAGGAATATTCAATATTCTTTTCCATCTCAGTAGGTAAAAATGTAAAATAGAATATACTAGACAAAATTATTAGGGATATACTAAAATTATGAAACTTAAATAATGACATATTTTAACATCGAACACCAATTCATACGATTGTATTCGATTATTTGGAGTCATGCTAAACAAGACTGCATTTACAACTCCATACTAGTTCTGCACAAAGTTTAATCAAATTTGCTCTTAACAAGATAAATTTCAGGTCTATTTTTATCATTATCAAACCAAGGCCTAATATCTGCCAAAGCAATAAACTGTCGACAATATTTCAATATATTCCGCATTTGGTTAATTTACGAAAGGGTTGAATTCAAATGGTATGCAAGTTTCAACCCACAACATACTTATTGTTTTTGGCAAATTTTAAGACGGGATCATTTGCAGTTCAATCTCATTAAAATGAAATATAAAATGCTCCACTACATTACGCGTGTAATCTGCGTAACGTAGTGCAGCAATGTTAGATTGAATTGCAGTCAGGAATAGTGGTCTTGAAGAATAAAACGTCCAAACGAAAGTAAAAGAAGCATTCATAAAATATAGGTCACGCCTCCTTTGCGTTCAAAGCGTTCATCTGAATTTATTGTGTAATCAATGCGTTTCAAATTGAAAGTTTTTCTTTCCCAATCAACAAAATATACATAAAAGATAAGTTTCTTAAAGACATATTTTGCAATCTATTTTCATACTGATTAACATCGATTATAAGAAACGCTGAAATATTTATCTCAAGCGTAAAAGTTAACCGTTCATTGTTTGTATTAAAATATAAAATCATAATTCAACACACATGTACTTCTCCATTATACGTGTCACGAATAGATTGGATGTTCGTTTTAACAACTGTTTTCGTAACACAGATCCCATTTGAACGTGTCTGTGTAAGTAATCAACTTGAGTGAGATGAGGTGAGTTGGTGTTTAAAGCCGCTTTCAAGATTATTTCACTTCTATCGCGGCTGCTAGTATTATTGCAGGGAGAAAGCCCGCAACACCATTGTGGCTATGCATTGCGGTGAAACCTGCGAGCATCGGCTGGAACTAGCGAAACAAGGGTGGTACTGCGCTGAATTTCAGTGTAGCATTGCACCCAAACCTGACTGCGTGTAGAACAATTCTCTACTGCAGACAAAGTTGCCGAGCCCCTGGCGGGATCCGAACCACGGACCTCCTGATCCGAAGCCGATCGCGCTAACCACTGCGCTATCCCGCCCCCAATCAACTTGATATATATTTGCTAAATAAAGATCGACTGTACACGTTATTTTGTTTTACGTATCTGGAACCATACTATTAATAACATTTTAATACTAATGGGATATGCCCATTGCATATTGACGAAAAGAAACACATTGGAGTCCCAATTGATTATTCCAAACAGGCAAAAGAGTTTTTACCGATTCAGTATGCGCCAAATATTCCAGTGTGTCATCGATTTGTTAAATTTCATAATGAATTCATTTTCATATAATTGTGACCACTGCAAAAAAACAACATTAAGTATTCGAAGAAACCTATCGCATCATTCTTGGTCATTCATTACGAAATTGTGTGAATAGTTTTAGACTCCTGTCACAAGTTAATAATAGAAAGAATAATGCACTTTCCGACGTTGAAACGTTGTACATATTTAAAGCACAGAATCTGTAATACAGGAACTAGATTTTCGAAGCTCTCTTAGTGCTAATATATTCGTAGGCTAAAATAAAGATATGGCATTTACGAGTATGTTAGTGCTAAGAGGGCTTCGAAATTACCGCTTATAATATCCAAAAACTCCGTGTTTAGTGCTAAGATACTCGTATGCCAAAGTCAATGTAATACATATGTATACTATGGTATTTACAACTATCTTAGTGCTAAGAGAGTTTCGAAAAAAACCAGCTTATAACATCCAGAATCTCTGTGTGTACACTGAGTGAACTATTTGTATTCATATATATCAGAAACGATTGTACGTCGTTTAAAATGAATTGTTAATTAGTTCATTCCATTCATTCCCCGAGGGCAATTTCATGACACTTTGTCCATAAGTGCGTGACATGGATCCAAATATAAACTATAATTTATTAAACAAAACAGAAAATGCGATGATGCATTTCACCATCAAACATTGAATGTCGCTATTGTGGAAAAATAAGTTATCAATCATCAAAATATTATTTTCTTCCTTATTCTGCGTAATTCTAGAACTCAAATTTTTCATTTGTAGAGTGACAATTTCATGATTATGTCGGTGACCATATATAAATAGAGATGATATATTTTACTTTTGAATATTGCGCTCATTAACATCAGTATTACCCTTGGTATGGTTAATCATAAGAGATGACATATTTTTAATATGCACGTGAGCATATATATCACTGTAGCGGCTCGTCGCATAGTCAGCAGACCGTTTTCTGAATATCTCAATGCGTTTTAAATGGACTAGGATCGGTAATAAAGAAATTATTACCCAAGAAAGTGTGTCATAAGACTTTTACGAAACGAGTGTGGATTTTTTTAAGACCCGAGCGAAAGCGAGGTTTATACATAAACTCGGACGAATTGTGGCTATGCATTGCGGTGAAACTTGCGAGCGTCGGCTTGAACTAGCGAACCATGGGTGGTACTACACTGAAATTCAGTGTAGCATTGCACCCAAACTTGACTGCGCGTAGAACAGTTCTGTATTGCAGACATAGTTCTCTTCTGCAGACACAGTTGCCGAGCCCCTGACGGGATTCAAACCACGGACCTCTTGACCCGAAGCCGAACGCGCTAACTACTGCGCTATCCCGCCCCCGCTTATTTTGAAATATTTGGTCACTTATTCAATAAATAACTTTCCAATTAACAAGTCTAAACAGGAAGTTCTAAAAGCGATGACAATTTCACGCGATCATGCGATCAAACATGCTATGTTGACTGCTGTGGATATTTTCTAACTTTGTCCCAATTCGCACAAACTTTCATGTCAATGTTTCGGTCTTGGGTACCTTAAAACTGTGGTCACGTCCCTTAAATCAAACTCTTTTTGGAACTGACCACCTTTGGCTTTAAGAAGGATGAATACACTGATAAATGTTTGATGTATTCATATCATTACGTAAATATTACCTTTTCAATTGTAAGCTAAACTCTTCATTACCAAGTTTTACGCATTTTAAGAATGAGTTGAGACTGAGATATAATATTGAAAAATGTATATGCTTCAATAAAAAGTGTAAAACTGAGTTTATACCAACTGGCTTATGTTTAGTGATAGTGACTCAGAAGACTGAGTTATTACTGTCTTACTTTGCTTGATAATTGATCTTGAATTGCTATGAAAGTTGTGTCAATGTTTTCTCGTTTTTTTTTATTTTGTAAACAAAAACTTGTAACCCTGCATGATTGATTTTATTCCTTTATGTCTTTTGACTTGGCAGTTCCCTAACTGATAAGTTTTTTTTAGTGGAACAGGATTTGAGGAATAACAAATTATTTTTAAAAAATCTATTATTGATTTAATGCATTTTTCAAGGAAACAAATCAACCTAATATAAAGCCACCATAGCAAGTTGTTTTTAAAACAAAGTGATCGATGGAAATGAATACAAACGTAAAATTAATATAATGATTTCTGAAGGGAACCTGCCAAGTTTGGCTAAAGTGATCGGGAATATGTTTTATAATTTTTCATGTGGCTTGAATAATATTAAAAATACCATGTGTCCTGTGTTAAGTTCAAATGGCTTCTCTAAACTTTATTCTTTATCTCTAAAATGTCTATAATGTGATATTTTCTCGTTTTCAATGATACTCGGAGAACAGCCATATCAATGTTAATCGAAATTATGCGTTTCCATTTACTTATACGTGCATCAGTTAAATGACCTACTGAACACTTCCTACCCATATTTGTTGTTGTGTCTTCTGTAAATTAGTTTTAAACAATACGTTTCAGACATCGGCGCGCACCACTGTCAAGTTTCCGATCACAAATCACTTTTTTATCCTTATACTGAACTAATGCTTATTTTCAGAAACAAGCACTACTTCTCGATAAAATTACACCATTTATAAAGTTTGAAATATTCAACACCAACATTATGCTCTGTGTCCCTTTAAGCTTTGCGAATTCATGTTCCTAACTAATGATTAAACGATGTTAACACTAAAATTCAAAATTAAAAGGAAATAGACACAAACTTAGCAAATTTAGAGTAACAAAGCTAAAGTTCATGATCACGCACGTGACCTTACAAAAAAATATATAATTAGATATATAGCATCTCTTTATTTTGTTATCCTGATTTTATAATTTTGTTCACTTCTTAGAAATTAGAAAAATAGATATAAACTTCCCAATTCACCTGTACGTTTCAGAAAAGCGAAAGTAGGATTCCCGATCATGCACGCGATCAAACTAATGGCATTTAAGTGTCTCGTATAATTCTATATCATATCTTTAATAAAACTTCCTTTCTGCTTCAAGGCAATATACACTTAGCATTAAAAAACCCTCAGCAATAGATGAAACCTTGGCAAGAGATATAAATTTACCAATTGTCAGAAACTTAGCAATAGATATACACCAAGCAACAGTAATGAAATTAGCGATAGAAATAGCGTTAGCAATAAACATAAACTAAGTAATAGATATAAGCTTACACATATCTAAACTTACCAATTAATATGAATTATCAATATATATATATATATATAAAGCACTGTGTATAAGCTTACCTACATATAGACACTTAGCAATAGGTAAATTGACATTGGATATAAACTTACCAATAGAAAGAAGGTTACTTATGGCTAAATTTAGAAATATAAATTAAGTTAAGTTAGAAATATAAATAAAGTTAGAAATAGAAATTTAGTAAGAAATAGAAATTAAGTTTCAAATAGAAATTAAGTTAGAAATAGAAATTAAGTTTCAAATAGAAATTAAGTTTCAAATAGAAATTAAGTTAGAAATAAACATGAATTAAATAATCGGCATAAACGTAGCCGTAAGTGTAAGGTTGTAAATTTACGAGTCAGAGAAGTAATGTGCGAAAACGTCGTCAGGTGCATAATTAGCATCAGCAAGTCTACAGCTTTTGCAGCCTATTTATAATATGAATTGTCACACCTTGGACCCCCCATGTATTCTCACACCAGGGGGCGCGCATTGTATTCCTATACCTTGAAAAAAACCCTGTAATTAACGCTTATTGTTTATACTGTCATGCCCTTGATATGACAAATGATGTCGCTGTCAGTTGAAACTGTCAAAATGTTATCACACTTTGTAATATTAAACTTACTTGCATCATTAGGAATTGTTTATTTCTTCTGCACGTCAGAGACGACACTGACTAAATATTGTTAAGTTCGTTGATAACAGGAATAGCCTTAAAGAGGCGGACCTATCTGTTTTGAGAAAAATGACATGAAAAAGGGCGGTGTACCTCTACTCATTTTACAACATTATAAAAGTAAACTATATGTACAGATTTAGCAGAAATTTTGTTGAGATGTTCCTCGCACCTATATCCTAATTTTTACATTCTGGACTGACCCCAAACCTCTACCCCTCAAATATGGGTGTGGCAGGCATTTTCCCTAAACCTTAAAAAATCTTCTCCAGAACAAATTAGTATAGGAGGCTAAAAAAGTATGAGCGACATCTTTCGGATGTTTCTGACATGAAACCACAAATTTGTAATTTTTGACCCGTCTTCAAAGATGGGCGTGGCAAGGTGCACTCCCTCAAATCGTCTTTCGTCTGTTTCAAGAAACCATAAAATCTATAAATCTTGATTTTTTC
Organism: Phorcus lineatus; assembly: GCA_921293015.1. NCBI lineage: Eukaryota > Metazoa > Mollusca > Gastropoda > Trochida > Trochidae > Phorcus > Phorcus lineatus. Next base: position 16,607,106 of record OV121091.1, on the reverse strand, counting down.
ATTCATCATCCTTGTAGGATAGAGAATAAAGTGTATAAATTTCATTGTCCTACCCAAAACTATAAAGGCCTGGCAGGGGTGGATATTCAGGGTGATTTACAAAAACCAAAACAACTTTGCATAGGAAGGTCAAATTTTCAAAATAACATCTTTGATATAAGTAGACTCAAGTTTGTAGATTTAGTCTTGATAGATACAAATCTTCAGTTTTGAAGATTAGATACGGCTGAGTTCATTAACAGGTCAATATCTGTGTGAATATCATCCTTCTCCCGTACAGTTCCAGTTTGCGGCTAAAGTATTGAAAATAATTTTGATACTTTCCTTATTAATTCTTTCATATTGAATAAAAATACATTAATATTTTTTATAATGGTCACTATCATATGTTCTCGATTTTTAGCAGATTCAAAAGTCATTGAACTTTTAGAGGAGAATTAATTTTCCAAATACTGCAGTTTAAGATTTATACGGCGATATTAAACTAGTGTATTACCGCTGCACATACGACGTCATAATATTGTGTGGTTATAACGTCAGAATGTTGGCACCGCCGTCACAGTGGCGGCCAAGTCGCGGAAATGTTTCGTTCAGTACACTTTCGGCAATCATGCTAAATTGCTGAGGTCAAGTAATAAACAGTATACTAAACTTCCTTAAATCAAATACTATTTTTCATTAAACTCGCTCATGATTTAATATCAAACTCGCTTTCGCTCGTTTTATAGTGTATAATTAACTCGTTTAAATAAAAATAGTATTAAATGGAAGGTCGTTTAGTATCCTCTATATATTCACTGAGAGCACTAATAACAATGTTGTCACAATATTGACGACGTAACAATGCCTTGACATCATAATGCTGATAACGTCACAATGCTATAACCTCACTATTCAAGATGCATAATGGCAGTTTTAAGGTATGAGATTCATTCTGTTACTGAAAACTGTTGAGGAATATCTTTTGGATGATAAGAAAATCTTACCCTCATTCTTCTAATATCAAATATATCAAGCCTCGGATATTTGTAACTTTTATCAACTCGTGATGATATATTAGTCTTTATTAGATACCATAAAACATTTGGGTGAGATTCTTTATATAACTCAGGTTTAAAAAGAGGTAGATAAACAGGAAAGAGAGATTTTATGTGCGCTCAAATTATTGATTGTGGGCCAAAATACAATGATCATCTAGCCTACATGCACGACCCTTAAACTTCCAATGCATTGATGTCATATAATTGTGACATCGCCATATCTAAGACGTCATTGCATAGTGATGTCATTATTTGATGCAGGACATTTTGTATGTTATGTATCCGACGACAGCAGGGCGTTGATTAAAATTTCCTGTCAAAACGATTTCTCCTGGGAGATATCGATTGATCTCTCGATATCATCTGTAGAACACTGTTTTGGATTATATATATATATATATGCGATTTGTTCATGAAGATAATCATAATTTACAGAATATATTGAATTAGAAAATCATAAACATAAAAACAAACACCATCTAATTAATTATGATAAAAACTATCAACCTATTCCAAATTCTTTATGTTGCTTCTTAAGTGCTCAATATTTCGTTATGTTGATCATGTAAACAAAGCACTTTACAATGAGTTGAATGATAATAATTAACATGTAACTATGACTTCTTTGAAATAAAATACATAAGTAGGAGTATTGGCATTTTCTTAGTTTGTTCACAACGAAGTCTTGTAATAGAAGTGAGAACGTCACAGAAGAGATGACGTCACAATGAAGTAACAGGATGTATAACGATATTGCAGTCTAGTTATAAACGCGCACCTGTCATTAGTTAAACATGGTAACAGTGTAACACGGTTGTTCTTTTGATTTCCACGATTGAAATTTGATATAACTTGACTTAAATCAAGAATACACATTTCAAAAGCAACTGCAAGATATGACTTTAAAAATCCCACTTTAAAACAAATGTAATAGAATTTGAAGATACGATATTGAAATCATTGAATAATATCGGTATAATTTAGATTTTGCCGAGCATCTCGTTAATAAATCCCTAATCGAAATATCTAAAGAAAAAAGATTCATATAAATCGACTGAGTTTTCACACTCTAAACCTTAAAACAAGGAATGTTGTGCCTTTTGACTCCGTTTACAGAGAAACTGTATGATAAGATTATGACAATTTATGTTAATGCACATGAGGGAAATCGGGCATAGTGTGTCGACCAAATTTGCTTTTTATGTTTGACAGAATGAATTATTTATACAAAATGGAAAACTAGAGTTGTTTTAAAGTATTTCCGTCAGGGGTGTAACGCACGAATGATTTCAACTTTCCAACAAAGGAAATACGAATCAACAATAAAGACCCTTACACCCCTACCGAACCAACTTGGACCGGCCGCGCACTTCGTATGAACTGCAAGCTTGTACGACATGCGGCCTAATTTTGCGAGTCCTAGTATCTGATACTTGTATGTTGGGATCTCGCCTTCCGCTTGAAACTACCCCTAGTCTTTGTTCCTAGCCTCTGCTCGTTGTAGCAATCATAGACAAGCCACTGGAAGACAAACATAAAGTATATCTGCCTAAGAAACGTCCCCCCAAAAGCTCAAATCAAATAATCGTCATATAAACGAGCAATGAGGTGAGAATCGTATCATCTCCTAATCAATGCCCAAAGAAATACATTCTCCAAACAAAGAAATCTGACATCTTAAGGTAAATATCAACCATATTTCCAGCAAATCTTGGTAGAACATATCCTCCAAGTCCCCAAAATGTGAAAGATATAAAGAAACAACAATGATATTTTTCAGAATACTTGAATCATCATCTATATATCTCTACTCTCAGTAACATTGTTTGCTATGGCTGATGACGTCACAAACTCTGCCTGCCACATGCGCTCAACCTGAAAACCTGTCCCAATCTACTCCATTTTCCTCGGAAAAGAAGAAGCGGATCTTTATTCAGGTTTTTACACTTATTTTCTTAAAGTTTATCGATGATTTTATGTCAGTATGTCCCTACAGTGTATGTGGCCCTCAAGGGGCACTGAGTGTTCAGTTGTCGGTGTTTTGATGCGTTGTTCAATCATATAAATAGCGTTATCCTCGGCGATTTACTTTGTTCCTCAACCCATGGATTTGCAAGATTCGCCTCGATGGCATTTGGTGGCATAAAACAGCACCAAAACCAACTCGCACTTTGGAAATAATGTCATAGATGTGATCCTTAGGTCCCAAGCTTTCATTTGGTGTGTATATTGTGATGTTTGAAAGCTATTTCTATCGTATTTTTGAAGAAAACTTCCGACGACTCCTGTCATCTTCTTGTGTGAATGTTGCCTGTTATTGACCATTATATTCCTCCTCGTCTACAGCCATTTTATCTCTCGACATATTCATTTCGCGGTGAGTTAGCTGACAGTCATATTTACTTGTATTTTCTCTCATATTTCCTTCGTTTGCCGGTTGTAAACAATCTAACCACGTGCCAGTGTTTTCATTCCGTTGTTTGGTGTTGTGTATTTTGAAAATAGTCAAACGTTTTTGAAAGTATTTAGTGATTTTTTACGCGATTCACATCGCTTGATGATGGTACAAGCATCTCATCTCCCATGGAAGCATGTCGTGCTAGTAGATGGTTCGTTGTGGATTGATATTTTGCTGTTTTATCAACATTTGTTGCTGCGTTAAGCGTTTCAAGTTTTGATCTACTCTGTTGTTTGTAAGATTTTCTCGGGACGGTCAGATCGCGTTATACTTCAAAACACAACAATGTTTCCTTTTTCTAAAAATATTTTAAACATTTACACAAAACATAATAATCATACATGATTAACAAATTTGATTATTCTCATTAATGAAACATTATTTTTTATTTGAATACGATTTAAAATGAAAGTGAAAACAAAAATGAATTGCCCTTGAAATTTGATGAGATCATTTTGTACAATTTTGGAGTGCCAAATTATTAGTAAGGAACATTTAGCTAAAAATAACTCAAGCATATATATATTTAGATGCTGATGCTAAAAATAGATGTATTGCATGCTATTTCTGTGCATATAAGCACTGTTGCAGATGTTATGTAATGACAAAGAATGGCGGTGACAATGATACAAATTCTTTCTAAATCCTAAATATTGTTGGCATGTAGAACGTTTATTATTAATGAATATCAAAATCACTTGATCATATACAGAGGACAACTGTTGACACAGGAGTCATAAATGATGTAACCAACTTTACAATTGTAACATAACATCTAAACATGTCTTGCTGATAATTTCTATCTGTGTATCCTTTTACATAACATTTTGATAATCTTTGATTTTCATTATTGATACATGATTAAAGATCAACCAAGATTTAAATCATTGTCTGGAATGACATATCTATCAATGGGGCATTGTTGGAAGTACCTCTCCAAAATAATTTTCATATTAAATATAAAGAATGAATAGAGTTAGTGTGTCAAGGCCAAATTATACTATCAGCATAGAATATGTCTTTGACCTTGTACCTGTTTGAATATAAGTCTTTTGAATTTTTGTTTTGCATACTTAAAAATTTTAGTCACTTGATTGGTTTATTATTCCAGTTATTGACAAAGCAAATTAATATTCATTCATTTTTCTTTTGAAAACTCTTCTGAAGTAATTTTACAATTTATTTAAACATCTATGAATAAGAAACAAATATCTTAACTACATTTACTACTATTATTCTGTTCAAACTAGACACTCCCTCATTTGAATACGGTAATAACTTTAATACAAGGAAATGTATTTAGTCAAGGGTTGTCATCAAATAGTGACAAACTGTACCAGTCATATTTAAAGTGTAGATTGACTTTTCTTTTCTAATTCTACATTAATTGATTCACTCAAAGTGTTAGGATCTTGCGGACATGCTGAACTGATTGAATGGTTATCTTTAAGGTTTTCATCTGTTTGAATCACTTTAACTGGAAAAACATAGACCAATTTTTTAAAGCAGTGTTTTATTACCATATTCTTATTGTCACTATTAGCTTCGAAGAAGATGATATTTAATTATATTAGAAGTAAGTGATATCTTGCACAAATTGTGTTCTGCCCAAGGGTGTTATTTTTTATATGGCTCTGAATTATCACTTAAATAAAAAGTCAGTAAGTATCATGATTGAAAATAAATTAGGATAAATATTGTGAGCTTGAGTGTCATTAATTTCCATATATGTCACAGTTCAGGGTTCTTTTGCCCTTATATATACATAGGAAAGTATAGTGAAAATATACGATAATTTGAATGCTAATTTGACCATATATAGAAGATAAATTTGGTTATATGCCGCTTTTTGACATTGTTTGCTCACAAGTTAAAATTTTATGGAATCTGAAAGATGAAAAGGTCCCAAATATTGTTGTAGTTGATTTGGTAAATAGATATAAGGAGATATATTGATTTGTTGATAATGGGCAAGATGAATTTCACTTGGACTCCATGTATTATTGAGGACAACAGTTTTGTTTGGTTTTTACATTTCATTCGAGGAAAAGGATTGGGGACAAGTTGTCCAACTTAAAATACTTTCTCTTTACAACCTTTTTCTGTAGTGTTCTGTCATTTCAGAATATTTTACTTATTACATACCAATGTTTATTAATCTATTTCAAGAGCCCTCTTACATAAATTAAACCCAATTTCTTTATTCATAATGACATAGGCATTCTTAAAGAACATTGATCTATTCTTATCATTTATATTCAACACCTATGGTGCCAAGAGTTAAAATGTGGACATGAATATCAATTATGATAAATATTATTTTTCTGTTTGATTTCATGATCAAGAATGATGGTAAAATCTTATGCAACATAAACTACAAAATACTATAAAGTAATTAATTCAATTTTATTTGACCTTAATTTGACATTTAATGTAATTTCCGTCTAAAATAGCAACACCTTGGCCGAGACTATATTAAGCTTGTTAAAACCTGACAGTAGTGTTAGTAGGAGGGATAAGACCGTCATCAGTGTAACAAGCCTGTGTCATAATACTACCATAAGTGAGATATAAAGCTTATGCTGAAACAGTTTTATTTCTTATATAAAGGGCTCCCACGGGTCCAAAATTTGGACTCTGGTACTCGAGGGGTTCAAAATCTACTTCGACCAGAATACCCGAAATTTTTATCTTTAATCTTTACACATGCAATTGTTGTTCAGCCCAGATATAACGCACATATATATGTCGACTTATACCTGTGAAAGCTCTACTTGAATAAACCCTTTTTGGTTGTATGAATATGTTATCATATGTCATATACTTTGGATCAAAATCAAACTTCAATAACAAAGTTAATCATCTTATACTTTGGCTATGATATCTTTGTTTATTGAGTGGAAAGGTTTTAATGTGGAGTTATCCAACATATTAAGGTTCTTTTGTATCCTATCAAATGTTTAGAGACTATTCATTTAACCCTTATTTGTGCTTCATCATATATATACTGTTGTCAACAATAATAAAAAATCAATTAAGAAATCTTAACGAAGGCTGATTTATGACAAAGAAACCCCCTAAAAACCCAATTTTGTTTTTAAAGATGATGCAGCATTTGGATGGATGGAATTTAAACCCTAATATGGTTTAAAGCATTTCCCATAAACTTTACATTTCTGACTTAATTGACGCACACAAAATAAAATCCTGAGATGACAGATCGTTATCTGTGCAGAAATTAAACTTAGCATAGTAGTTAGGTGGGAAGGAGTATTTGGAGACATAAACACTTGATAAGATACATTACATTTTGTTATTCAAATAATTTTGAAGAAGAAATTATCAGGTATTGGTGTAAATTTTGATATTGCAGAATAGCCTCTGTGACCAGAGAATAGAATAGCATGGATAAGTAACAGTAGGTAGAATATTGATATATATAAGATACTGTTCAATGTTTTAATCCAAGTAATTAAGAAGTTGTTGTAAGACATTGAAGTTTGCTCAAAGATGGCAGATAGGTAGCAAAAGTATTGTAGAATAGACTTAAAATACTTAATAGCCTTAAATAGATTTACTTTTCAATGAGAAAATCCCAGGAAGAAAGCATATGAAATTGTCTTTTATTTAGGTAGATTCCAAGATAGTAGCCAATGTCACCAGAAAGTGTATTTAGTATAAAGGTTATAACATAAGCATAATTTGAACAAACAGATACACATTTTTAAAATTATCCAAAGACGATCCTCAGTTATTGAGGTTAATTAGTCAGGAGTGACAAAGAAAAAGGAAGGATAGGTAAATTTTTAAATTGCACAATATCCGTATTTTAGTCCCATTATCCTCTACCAAAAAATTGTCGGTTTAATTCAAAGATGGCAGATCACCGGACACTGGCTTGAGAATGGACAGACTCAAGCTATGTCTTTGTGGTCCACTTCAACTCCTAGCAGGTGCTTGTGTTAGGGTTGGTGGGGGACTGATTGAGGGGGGGGGGTTAACAGACAGCCAGGGGGACAGGCTAGCCATCTACTGCAGATGGTGTTTAGAAAGTCCCCGTTTGGACCCTTGTTATCCACAGGGTGTCTTGGTCTGTCTCTGCTGTTTTGTTTAAACTCACTGAGGTCGTGACCTTATACTTTCAAATAGACAATTGTTACAGCTCTGATAAAAGAGATACAATGGTGGGTTGAACTGTATTGCTCTAAATGTTCTTTGATTTTCCGTTTTCTATGTTATTACTGAAAGACTTAAATTAAGATAAAAAATATCCTCAGCTTGGTTGAACTGTAATATGCCCCTGAATTATAATTTCTGCTGTCTATACTGGCAGATAAAAAGAGAACCAAAGCTTTGTTTAACTGTAATGTTCTAAATGTCCCTTTGATGATTTTTTGTTACCTTTTACAATTTACACATAATACTTAATACATAAGCTCGGTTATAAAGAGATCATAGTCACGGTTGATTTGGAATCCTCTAAATATGTTCCCTTGATTCCTTGTTTCTGTTCGATAAGCTGTTGTTTGTAACAGCTCTGATTAAAGTAGATCCTTATCGTTGTTGATACATAATGCTCTAGATATGGTCCCTTGATTTACAGTTTCTGCTCTCTATAATATTACATACAGAAAATTGTAACAGCTCTGATTTGAAGAAATCCTATGCTTTGTGGAACTTAAGTGCTCTATAAGTCTCATACTTTTACATCGGTAGATCAGACCTTTTGTATGTGTCTTTTGTACAATTGTGTCAGGTTAAATATAAATACATCATCGACTTGTGTCATTTGATTCAGGATTGAGGAATAGGGGGGAGCGGGTTGCTTCAGGGGTTCGAACTCCCATTTCAGAAATTTCTTTAAACACAATCAAAAGTATAATGGGTGAACTCCCCTCTCCATTCGTTACAAATTTTCTGGACATGTCGCTGTTTTGTATTCATAAACTAATAAAGTGTGATCCCCTGATTGAAAGTTTTTTTTCTGTTTTATGTTTACAGTCAAATTTTTTCATTCTCAAGTTGTCTTGTTCTGGATTCCTTATTAAGGATGATATTCTGCTATATGTTCACATTATCTTTGCACAAGTAGAAATGGGAGTGACGGTTATATGGTAAAATATTTGAGCATTATTTTGTATGTCAGGTTGCAAATATTTCAGTTTCTGCATAAGCTTTTCTAGAATGTACTGAGTGACCTCTATGAGATATGTGCAATATGCATCACTGCTTTCTTTTAAATTGGTTATCATTTTTATCAGCACAAAACAATTTCTCAACGTTCTTAAAGAAATTATTTCCACTTGTTTTTATCTTAATAAAACTAACTTTTTGCTGAAAGTGATAAAACAAGTTATTTCATGGTTTGTGAACAGCCACAAGGTTGACACAAAAGAAAGAAGGATGTGACAGTAATCGCTCATAAATAATGCACGCAGAGTTATGATGCTGTGAGGAAGACAGCTTCTTGATTTGACGTACAAACTATATATCTGTGTTTATGTCTTGTCATTTTATTGCTAATCATTAACCCCTTGAATGCTGAATAAATTAGTTGGAACAACTCCATTATTACTGACTCCCAGGAATTAAAACTTCTTTAATTTTGTAAGTTGTCATATCCGTGTATACATATGTACCTAGGGGCAACAACAAATACATGAACTCTCATGTAAAGATAAGAATTTCTGGGACTCAGGTCAAAGTTGAGTCTAACCCCTCTACTTCTCAAGTCCAATTTTTGTAGCCGTGGAAGCCATTTCGCAGGGTATTACTGTAGCACCTTGTTTAATGATTCTAGGTTTGAAAAGTCCTGATCTTCTGTAAAGAACTCTGCTTTCAAATTGAAATATTTTAAATATATATCAAATGCACAAGAAGAGGAAAATGTGAGGTTGATTCAACTAATGACACACTAGGTTTATTTCTTGTTTACAACTCAGTCCTCTAACAGCAACACTCTCACCATGGCCAATCCTGTAACTAAAAGTGTAGTGAAGGCAGAGCAAGGATGCCATATTTTGCAATCATTACTCGGGATTGGCTTACAAGCATAAGTGTTGAAGGAAACAAGCTCTGTGGACCCAGAAATCAATGCACACAGCCATTGATGATCGGCAGGATGATTCTAATATTAGATCTATACACTTAACAAGGACTCGCAGCCATGGACAATATAGTGCTTTTCTTGTGAAATCAAGGGTTGCCATTGTTACAGAAGTGACATGGATTTGCATAACGACATATCCGAGCAGGTTGGAGCCGCAGTTAAGACGGTTGCTGGCGGAATGGAGCTCGGTGCTTTTATTGCAAGATGACAGCGGTATATGACAAATTGAAACAGGGTTTAAATCAATGATGGGAAGAGGCTATTGATTGTAACATCAAAACCCGTAGCTACATACATTCCGCCTTCTCGCTATTGTGTCAATCATGCTATGCTTAAGCAAGAGAGAAAGAGTGTAAATGATCTTTTCAGATGATATTTAACCATTATTAATGAGGTGAGCTCTAATGTCTAATCTTTAGTTTCTATGTTATCTGTAGTGGATGAAGTATTTGCCAAAGCTTGGATGTTGGGTGGGAAGGAGAATGGCTGATAGGGGTGTTCACATATCTATAAGGGAGTTGGGATGGGGAGGGGGGCGGTGTCAACGTGGGCGATCAAATGCCCACCCTTCCAACATGAAATTCATATATAGAAATTTTCTAAAAGGGGAGGATGTGTTGAATTGGAGGAGGGGGGGGGGGGGGAGGATTAGTTTAGGGGTCTGCAATTCACCTACCCTTAGTGCAGTGTGTTAAAATTTTTTTTTAAAATGTGATGGTGGGTAGGAGTTGCTCTGGGGTTAGTCTACACTCATTCTACAGATATAGGTAATTAGAATCATACAAATTATGTTCTTCTAAGTTATCTTCATAAGAAGATAAGAATATCCCTTTGGAGACAAATAAAACATAAGGCATGTTGAGCAAAGGAAGAGGCAAGAATGAAGGACATGTATTGATTAGGACTTGTAGGTTCCCATATAATAGGGATCTGTAATAGAGATTGATAGAGGCTCCCCTGTCATATCACTACCGGTCATTTTTACCAGTTCATCTTCATTTTTCTGACTTATTCTCTATTAATTATTCTTGGCGTTTTTGTTTGTCACACAGATCTTTTGATTTCTTTATGTTGTGTTTATGTGGAAGATGACTGCAGGAAAATTATGGAGAATATTATTAGTTTGCAGCTATCAGGCTTCATTAGATGGTACATCTTACACAGTATATGATCTGAGAACTTTCTGTAGATGCTTTTAGGGCAGGATAGCACAGTGGTTTGCATGTTCAGCTTCGGATCAAGAGGTCCATGGTTCAAATCCCGCCAGGGGCTCTGCAACTTTGTCTGCAGTAGAGAACTGTTCTAAAGACAGTAAGGGGGGCGGGATAGCACAGTGCAAAGCGCATTCAACTTTGGATCAAAAGGTCCATGGTTCGAATCCCGCCAGCGGCTCGGCGTATTATCTGCAGTAGAGAACTTTTCTACAGACAGTAAGGTTTAAAAAACTTGTTTTTCATAAGTACAATGCGCTACTGAGTGAAAGCTCTTAGTTCGGTTTACCTTTGCGAATCCATTTCCCTGCCTGAGATGATTTAAAGGTGTTCACACTTACAGGCTACATGCAGTTTTCACTTGACACGCGTCATCTTTCTTCTTTACCTAGATTATGGATGATCTGGTTGAGTAATGAGTTTCTCTTAGGAAAATATATTTTGCATGAAAATTTAAAATAGAAATTTAAAAAAAAAGGAAAAAAAAGTGCCACAGGGACTTATAATGCAGTTTGATGTGTATACAGATCTGAGTTCTCCATGTCCTGTATAATTATCACGTGGTACATCTTGCTCACTATTGAATACCAATACTAATCTAATCTCAGTATAAAAAGTTTATAAACTTCTTTGTATGATAGAGTGCCGGTTGACAGAGGTTTGAGACTTTGAGTGGTGTGTATAAGCTCAGAAATTGTGTATGAACTCTCTCTCTTGATTCAATCAAAAAGTACAATTACAGTAAAATTATGTATACTTTTTTATATATATATATATGCTTCTCTGTATAATATAGCACCAGCTGGCCAATATTTGGCTCATATGAAGTATAAGTGGTTATAGTCACAGCATTTGTGTTACACTCAATACATAATCCATTTTCCTCTATAGTCAATCAACAACTAAAATTTCAGTGTACAACCTTGAAAACACAGTATAAAGTAGACTTAATGAATGCTTGCTTTTCAATAGGATACAATTGAAGATTGGAGATGTTAGGATTTGAGGTTAAATACTTATTCTATACTGATCTGAAACAGAATTATCAGTGTACAAATCTCAATAACTAGTATAAAGACTAAGTCCAAACTTATCTGTTTTAGAGCTATGCCTGGCTTGTGTGCAGTGAAAGTTGCATATCGGAGGACTACATCTTACAAAGTCTCATTCAATATGGATTGTAAAAACTAAGATTTAAGTATTGAATCATTAAAAAGTGAATAAAGTCTGTGTATTGTAAGCTCCTATGTGTGAAGCAGTAATGGCTGGCTGATGTTTTAGTCAGGAGCATGGAAGGTACAAATCAGAGGAGTTCTTCTTACCACATCGTACTCAATATCAAATCTTGAAACCAAGATTTCAGTTTTAAACCATTACAACATGAATAAAATCTGTGTACTGATACTATATAATATACAGATGGCTGGCCATCTTTTAAGTCATGTGTATGGAAAGTTTCAGATTGGAGGACTGCATCTTACCACGTCTCGCTCAATATCAAATCTTAAAACTAAGATTTCAAATATGGAAACACGACTCTGTGAAGGGTATATGCTTGCCTGAATGATACAGCGATGGCTGGCCGATGTTTGAGTGGTGTGCAGTGTAAGTGGGTACAGATCGGAGAATGTTGTTACGGACAAGTGTGCCTGTTACTTCTAAAGGTGTGCACATGGCTCCAGCTTTGGCACTCTCTCAGATTTTCTCATCATCCTACACTTGCAAGAAAAATTAACAGTACCAGGTCTCGAGGCACTCAGCCCGACCTATTGCCGCGGTTTTGATTCATCATCTTTCAGGAATGAGTGTAAAAAATAATTTGTGCTTTTGCTGAAGTCATGAAGTTTGCAATTTTAATCCAATGGATTTTGAAAGTTAGTCATGATGGAAAGTATCGTATGTTTAATTATTTTGAACTAAAAGAGTAAATGCAATCTGTACTTAGTAAGGCAAGTTTTATGGCTGTTCGACTTATTCACTGTTGTCTGTGATATTTGGCCAAGTCTACTTATAAATACCAATAGCTGGACACAGAAAATCCTTTCAACTTTGTAGCAAAAGGAATTAGGTGTAGTTGAAATAAGTTGAATGCATGAGATATTTTATCAATTTGATTCAAACATCATATTGTAAAGCTCAATTTTAAAGATAGTGATCAAAATTCAGTACATCCAAACATTGACCCACCATTTCATTAATGCTTGAATATTTAAATAAATCTTTAGAAAAAGTTTTGACACATGCACAGCAAGCATCAAAATCGAATTATGTTCAGTATATTCTATACATTCCGAGAGTTACTAAATGTCTAGTCGCAAGTGGATATGAAAATATTTGGTACATGAAAGATGAGATGATATTGGCCATATCGTATTTGAAGATACCGATTGAAGAATGTTGTAAAGCAATCTTCAGCCCTGCCAAGAGAGATTTTCCTCAGTGGAAAGCAGAGTCGAATGTAGTGCATCTGTTTGAATGGTTGGGAGCAGTGCACGCAGCACTTAACTGTGGGATAGTCCACTGTATCTCTTTTATTGAATCAATGTGGCCGCCAGTTCTGCTTAAAATAATCTTGGCTGAGCATACTCTAAATAATGTGATGCTTGGTCCCATCTCTTGCAGACTCCATTCCTCGGCCCAGCTCTTGAGTCAGGCTCCGTCATTGGAATTGTACCCAGATCTTCTTAAAATGCCTTTCGTTTCCACACATCTCATTGCTTGGTGGAACAGCCGTGGCATAATCATTTTGGTAAATGTTTGGAAAATGGGTTATGGCTATGAGCTTTCAGTTTTTATTTTATTGTTATTCTTCATGGTTAAATTTGTGAAATGTGCGTAAGGATATTTGGTTTAATGTTTTTGTCCTTTAAGGATTTTTTGTGTATTGATTATTGTAAAAAATGGTTTGGGAATTAACTTTTTGTAAACAGATGTTTTGTAAACCGTTTTTTTTACACAAGTATATAGATTGAGCTGAATATATTTAAAGCTTTTCCATAAGCAATCACTGTTTTGTTCAAAGTTTTTCTAGGTTAATAATTAAAGCAATCACCAATTTCTGAAAAGATAATCAATAATTATTATAGTATTTAAGTAAGTATATCCTGTTGGTGGAAAGTTGTTTAAAATATTAACAATACAACTTATATTGTTTCACTGAAAATAGAAAATGTAATTTTCAAAAATCAAACTTAACAAATTACTAATCTTTATTTTGATCCCAAATAATTGTCAGATTTTCTTAAAATCATATTCCTGCATTCACCTGACTGTTCACTATTTAGACATTAATTCTATTTTTTCAAACTAAATAGAGGAACCATTGTACTTAAATACTTAGGAGGTGCATGATATTATTTTTGAAGAAATGTCACCATGGTAATTTTGATTTACAACCCCATTAGTCTACTTGTGTTGACGAATCATCCTGTAATTACATGCCCTACATGCTACATCGGCGTATTTGTATTCTACCGGTACATCTCCTGCAATATCCTGAGTTCCAGGTGCATTTAGAGTGATGTCGATGTTAGTTGTTGATTATATTTTCCACACGTTTAATCTGTAGATAAACGAGTGATTTCTCTTTTACGAAATATAAAATTGGTTATCTTTGTTTTCATACAGGTTGGCATCAAGTTGACTACTATTCGAGATGTAAAGATCAGACATGTACAAATGAAATTTTATTTTGACAAGTCATGATTACTCCTGTAAACAAATTTCTGGCTCGTATTTAGGGAAAGATGTGCATATCTAGCTGTCACTCATTGATTTCATTTTTAATGCCTACATTTGAATTACCCGTGCATATTTTACACAGATACGCATCTTATCTAGAGCCCTGTTTGTAGATTAGTAGATTTTCTATCTTATTTTTACCAAGTCATTTTACACTCATTTCATATAACAGAAAAAAAAAATATTTGCGGATCGGCTCAAAGTTGAAAGAATGACAATTCATATGGTCACAGGTGACATTTGATAATAATGGAGGACCTCAAAATATTTAGACGAAAATTTAAATGGTCTTGATATTTTTTAAAAGAGAAAAATAAACTTATCTTGTGCAAAATGATATCTAGTTTGATTTAAAGATACTTGTGTTTTTAAATACTCTTAAAGAACTACATATTATCTTAGCAATTACCTTGGAGAAGTAATTTTCATCAAATCACTTTTATTATTTTATAATATATCTACTTAACAGAGCTGTAGGCTGTGGGACAGATCAGACCAGGTTATGAAGATTAGATTTTTGATAAGGTTAAACACATTCATGTCCTAGTATTGATTTTCTTAGATTATCTTCAGAATAGCGGTCGCTTATGGATATATTTACTTACCCTGTTTTGCTTTGAAATAGAATTCTCTTTGTCAACTACTTACGCTGGCAATTGCTAGCATTATGTGTATCCAAGACATTAGGGATACATGCTTAGAAACACAATTTAGTCTCCTTGAAAGCCTGATAATTGATATGTTGTTTTGTTTCTTTTACCCCTTTCATGCCGGTGTAATATTGTAGGATGTGCCACTGGCTTGCCAAGATTACCTCTTGAACGAAGGTAATTTCAAAACATAGAAATTATTTTATTTGCTTGTAAGGGGTGTAATGATACCTCCATAGATCTATTAATTGATATCAATGGTCACTATGAAGGGAAGACAAGGGAAGGAGAGGGAGTTGCCTGTTTTTAAGGACAAATTAAAAACATTCTCAACTGAGGTGAGAAATATTTAATGTAGTGAACAATTGTAGCACTGACTCATTGGCGGATCGGGTGGAGGGGCAGTTCACCCATTGAAAGAAGGGAGAGGGGGGGATACCTTGGGGGTTTCCTTTTTCCATGGTCAAATTTTTTTATCAAAAATTAAAAACTTATCAACTGAGGCTGTTCGAACCACCTTAACCAAGTGTGGATTCACAACTGTGACTAACGGTGCAATTACACAATTTTAAGCCTTTAGAGCTGGTACTTGTTGTCTTATACCTAAAAGATAGCGATTCATTTCTTGTCTTTTTCTCTCAATGAACAATACACTGACTGTTAAGTTTCCATAACAATAAGTTACTACATCGGTGTCCACACAAGGAAGAACATTCATTCTTTGTCTTGTGTAGAATATTCTATGTAGTCTCGGTTGAAGTAGAAAGGAAGAGGTGAGAGGAGGAGACTCGCTGAGTGCAGTAGACTCGGGCAGGGCAGACATGAGGCAGGCATGAGTCAGGGAGAAGTAAATGAACTCTGGTAACACTGCCTGTCCTGTAGCCAACAAACATTCCCCTCTCTCTGTCTCTCCCTCTCTCTGTCTGACGGTCCGCCTTGACTTTTCTGCCTCGAGCTTACTGTTGGTTGATAGCGTATACATTATAAACTGTGTCTGACCTCGATGGGAACAGGGCTACATTATATACAGAGATACTTGTAGTTCTACCCTACCCTCTCCTCTCCTCTGGCCTCTAGCGCTACATCTACATTTAAAGAGAAACTTATTTTCTAGTTTCCATTCAGTGTTCTCTAGCTTCTCTCTTCTTTGTGTTCCTATCCTCAGACAAAATTGAATTTAAGTCTTTATTTTCTATATGTTTTACATTTTGAGAGGTGTCAAACGGAGATTTAGCTTTTTTAATATTGTCTGCTTATCAGGAAACTTGGGATTCGATTCTTGTTCTGTCATAACAAAAGATGGGAGTTGTTGCTTCCTTGCTTCATACTCAGCATTATGAGATCGAACAACGATTTGACATTTGCTGCACTGTGTCTGCTGGATGTAAAATGCAACGAGGGTATTTTCAGTGTACAATGTATTGTGGACAATAAGGAGTTACTATTATCAATTCTTGCTTTTACTTGATTTGAGCAAATACCAGCATTATGCAGTGCTAGTGGTGAAATTTGATGGGTGTGTTTCTATTTATGATAATTTAAGGATGTATGAATACGTGTCAATTTCTATTTCACCCATTCATATCTATTTCGGCAGATTATATCACATGACTCACATGATTGTAATTTTCCTCAAGCTGGGTGTTTACAAAGGAATCTAGACCATGTTGGGTTTAAGGTTAGGAAAGCAGAGTAAAGGGTCAATAAAAATTCATATCTAAGAAACTCTTCAAATAAACACTACAGCTGTTGAAATGAGCAGTTCCAAACCATTTTTAGTATGTAGATTACAAGAGTTATAACTAATTTATGAAGGGAATAATTAGAAAATGGCTGTCCTCGATAAACAGTAAAAATTAAAAAAAATTTCAGGTATCTTGAGTATTCAAAATATTCCTCACTGTATTAGTGCCAGGGGAAATATGGTTCTCATTTTGCATTGTCATAGATCTGCTATTGAGCCCATGATGAAAAGACAGGTTCTGAAATCGTTATTTGTAATCATTTTAGGTGGCAAGATTTAATGAAAAAATATTAGAGAAATTACAGCATAATAATGAGGGGTTACACAAAGGAAGAAATTCAGGGATTCTTACTTGATGAAATAGGTACATATAAAAAATAGTTCAGGATGTTGTGTGAAAATTGGTTATAATTTGAACTATCTAAAGTTTTATGCAAGCATGACAGTATCAAGAATAATTATCAACGTATTTGTTGCCAGGGGAGATACTGTTCTTGTCTTGGTATTGATATATTGTCACAGCTTTGATAGGAAGCCCATTATTCCTGCAAGTGAGCAAGGAATCCAGAACACTCAACACTTTGTTAGGTCCCTCTTTTTGGCTACTCTCCATTTTTGCAAGGCTGAACAGACAATTATTTTGGATTGTGTGAAGTCATGTCACGGAAATAATGATGTATGAAGTCATCATATTGCGAGTCTTTAGAGTGGTATTGTGTTACACGGTATTTGATGAGCCATGCTGGTAAAAAAACGATAGTGAATCGGCAATGTGCATGGACTCCCATGTGAAGCTTCTTTGTTACCAGGCAACCATGGAAACTTACCTGTAAAGATGATTGATATTCTTTTATAGAATTTTGAAAAATGGAGTTTCAATGTGTTTCAAGTGTCGTTATTAATACTGAATGTTCATATAATAATAGTATGTGTTTATGCTAATGTTTTTAAGAAAAATGCAATATAAGTGAATTACATAATTCTTTTCATGAAGTATTTGATTTGACTGTTAATATATTTTAACAACAGGGTTATTTTCCAAGTAGTAAATGTAACGTTCCCCTCAATTATCTAATTCATTAAGAATTAGATAATTGAGGGGAACGTTACATTTACTACTTGGAAAATAACCCTGTTGTTAAAATATATTATGATATCTAGTTATGGATGTATGTGCTTGTGAAAATGTGCTATATGTTTTTGTTATGCAATGTTTCCCTGTTCCATAAACTATGGAAAATTGAAAAAAAATGAAAGAAAAAATTCATGAAGTATTAAATCTGACCGTTAACCACTTGCTTGATTTATCCAATATCCAAACTGAAGAAGGGATAAGTGATACTAAAAATCAGGAATCCAGAATTGATTCTAGTGTGAGGATGATTGAAACAAACATGAAATGTGAACGATAATCACTCAGATTAATAATTAACGATGTTGAGGTGATCAGACAATGATAAGAGATGGTCTCCTCAGATCTCTCGAGTTTTGACTAATACAGGGAGAGTACCGACTTCCAGGGTGACATTGCTGTATGTTAGTCATACCACCATAGCTGGCCGCTATAGATCAGTACTGAGGAGTGAGTGAGTTCTATTGAGCGATATTTAATCCTTGAAATGTAGATCAATGAATCACTACAAATCAGTAGCTACCTACAGTAGTATACAAAGAGTATATTGGTACCCTGGTTTATGACATATCGTTTTAATTGTTCATCTGATTCTTAGTCGGTCACTCAAGAAAACTCATTTAACAAAATCTTTACTTTTCAGATATTTTTAGGAATATCCATCAGTGGCCACACGTTTTCAAATACTTTACCCATTTACTTACATATAAAAAATATTGGTTACTCAAGGAAAGTCTTATTAACAAAGATCATACACATAGTATTTTAGCCCTTCACATGTTTGTGCAGAAAATTCGAGCTTGTCTAATGTTAGTCTCCAGCCCTTTCTTAGGCTAATAATCAATCTATGCAAAATAAATCTGAAAAAGAATTTATTCTATCAAATATGAGAAAGGAACCTTAAAAAATTTGTTCAAAACTAAACTTGCTTTTTATGAGTCGATGCAGAGGTCAAAAGGATATTAAGTACAAACTGGGTGTTAAATTAACAAATTACTATTCACTTTGTAAATGTTCAACTGCATGTGTCAAGGAAATAAACTGACTAAACTTGTTCAAATAATAAAATGATAAATCAGGAAAAATGTGTATTTGTATAATTTCAAGTCACGAGTCTTTAAGATAATTTGTTTCTAATCCCAAATTTTCAAGTCACACGTCTGAGAAATAGTTCAATTGAAATCCCAAATTCACTTTAAGGTTCACCAACCAGTGGTAATCTGATGAAATCAGATTCCGAACATCAAAGGGTTTAATTATACTAATATTGTTCAGTCTGTTTCTCGTGACTACCTTGTCTATCGATCATTTGCCTCTGTCAATCAAAGAAAAGTGTTATAGTGAACATAAGATTATTTATGAAAAGCATGATTTGACATTGTTACAATAGATTAATTTAATTTGGGAAAGGGATAAAGTTTATATTGCAGTCTTTCAAGGTAAGTTTTACATTGTTTTACATGGGACTAAATGAGTCGCCATTTTTAGTTACTGGTTTATGAGGCCCTGTGACATAGTATTCGTTGGCGAATCTGTTCTCAAATTGGTATTGCTTTTAAGTATATTATGTAAAACCTAAGAGCATTAATTGTTACCAGACACATTCTCACTTCACTGTTGTTTCTCACGTCACATTTTCCAACATTCATATTGTTTGGTACCTGGGGCCTATCTTTTAGAAGCTCTCTTAGTGTTAAGATAGTCATAAGCCAATATCCGACCCCATCCTCAACACTATATATTTTAATGGTTATTCTCATAGATGTGGCTGATAGCTATTCTGCTGCAGATATCTTTTACAAATCATCCTTAGTGTCAACCTTACAGAAATCAACTCATTGAGAAAGGGAATATTCTTGAATTTGACATTCATTAAAGGCGGATTCTGGATTTCATCTTAACCCGCAGTTAAAGAGTTAAATAATTGAACTATATGCACTACTATTCATATATCTGAGGAATGTTTCTTGAAAAAATTTCCGTTATTTTATTGACACCAAGCAACAGTGTAAGGGAAACATATATGCATCAAATCCTTGTGAAAACCTTTAAAGACCCGAGGCTAATAAAACAAATAATAAATTTTTGGGCGACAAATTGTGAAATTGTAATGTTGCATTACTAGATGATGGTAATGATATTTATGCATTGTTGAAGTGTTTTTTTTCCCCATGTCAGTCATGGTTCCTCGTAGAATAAGTTTATTTAAGTTTAAGATATCGAGTTGCGATTCATCCAAACAGTTTCTAATTTGCTTTATATAGAAAATGTAACAGAGAACCTGAGTTACAGATTTACAACCCTTAATTAAGTCAATTTCTTATGGCATAGTTATTTTATCACTAAAAGACAATGGGATTATTGCTGTTTTGAAAGCAGATAGATTTCAATAATTGATAGTATTATACGCTCATAAAATATTTGACCATGATTATGGCCATTACATTAAAGCAATTTCTGCAATAAATATCGCAAGTGGACCTCGATGTTCCCATAATGCCTCCCAATAGTCCTGTCAATGATCGGGAACAAAGTTACTCATGGCAGAGGGACACAGATATGTGAGTCAATATCAAATCTTTTCTACTGTTGTTTGTGGACATGCAGTTATGTCAAAGGAGAGAGAAAAAATATAATTGATACTGATACGTCTTTTGTTTCTGTTGAAACTGTTTTTTATTCGATTTACACTTTTAGAAAACCAAATCTTTACAAATTTATTCTGAGGATTTTATTGCTAGGTTAAAAAAATTTGCTTATCTTGATATTTTTTAGACAGGGACAAATGTAACGTTATATTTTCACGATATCAAAATGGCATTGGTTCCTAAGTGTAATTTTGTTACAAGAAGTTGAGATGCAAATGTATTTGAAAACCATTTGAACTATTTAATAGCTGTTTTGTAGAAGTCCTTCAAGGGAGACACAAAAAATGACCTTTTAATTGAATTTTGTGTAAATCATTTACTTATTATGTGTGACAGTCAAAGCTGATAAGCTAATCATTGAAAGGAAAAGATAATATGTAGGACAAGCAATATAAAATATTTTGATATGTTACATAGCGTATACAGGTTCCATATGATTTGTAACAATTTGGATCGCATATAAAAAATCGTTTCTAATCCCACTTTTCAGTTATAGAAAGTGACAAAATTGAGAGTTTGAAGTGAATCTTCTTCTATTATTGTGTAACATTAACTACGGCCACACCACCGCTGCAAGTGTTTGCTCATGTCCAACCCTATCCTCAACTTTCTGATCGCCTCAACCTCCGGCTACTGCTGCTGTAAAGATGATTTCAAGATGGCATTATTTCGTTTGAAGCCTGGGCAGCTAGCACTGTTGTCTCTGGTATTGAGCGGGATGAAATGTGCCTGTTTAGCTAAAGATTTACGTAGGTCCATTTGCCGAGCTGGTACGAAACGTGTGTCGTGTTATTGACAAATCAATATAGTGCAAGTCATTTTCATTGTGATCCATGCCACGAGTTATCATTGCTAGCTATGTACCATCGCTCTCCTCATGGCCAATGACGCCAATATCTTGCAAGTCGCCGCGTTTTTTCTCCATTTTGCTCCAAGTGAATGTATTAAAAATGTATTAGGTCACTCGCAGGAAAGGGCTCCCGCTTGATGTACTGGTAATAATCAATGGCCAGCCTCTGTGTGCAGTCCTTCTTATCTTCTGTCAAACAGAACTGCGCTTTTTTTATCTAAAAATGTCCGCATTAACTTCATCAATATCGCCAGGGAATGTGACAGTATTTTAGTATCTTTTTGGAACTGTAATTTTGTAAATGTAACTCATAAAAATAGTGAAAGCCTTTTGATGACTTTGATTTTCGTTATTTAATATTCTGGCTTTGTAATGATGAATGTACAAGCATGTGTGGAAAGCCAATCTGAATATGTGTTTTTTCAGCAGCTTGATGTTGTTGGGTCACAGCTGTCGCAAGTTTGTCGTGATCATCTTTACATTGAGTTCCACTCTAGCACCATGTGTTCCTAAGTAAATGAACTTTCGAAGCCCCCAGTTCATTAAGTTTCATGTGTCAATCTTTCACGATGAATCGCCACAACTCTAAATCATATTCCGAAAGTCGTATTTCTTATCATTGATTGCAGTGCTTTATTTGCATTTGTGTCAAAATAAAGAGTAGAATCATTATGCAAAAACAATTTTACCTCACTTACTGTATTTAAAGGAAAATTTTGTCAGTTGAGAAAATGCTGAATGATCCACCAATGTTTATCATTTGTAAGGTAATTTTGTTTAATCTAATGAAAATAGAAAAATGTAATTAAATTCAAGTACTTACTGCTTGTTTATGTATCTGAGATGCCTTTCCTTTAGGTTCAAGCTCTGTAATGATACAAACTGAATTCCTTTCGGGGTAATAAACTATTATTAATAATACTTACTATCACAAAATTCTAGTACTTGGTTGTGAAATTTGTGTGAAAGACAATGCTAGTATTCACAAGAATAATTCATATGTCACAAATTTCAAAGCAAATGAAATGTTGCTCTTTGCTACATTATCTCGTGGGGATGAGGAACCAAATTCTCATTGTTTGATTGAGTGCTGTGTTATTTGAAACAATTGATCAAGTTCATTGGCAACAGTTGCAAGTAAAATTTAGATAGAATTTTGAGACGCTCAAAGAACCTGGCAGACCAGGAGTCTCAATGAGGCCCAATAAGAATAAAGATGCGACCGTCGTGGATATTAAATTACATTTTCATTTTGGGAATAAGGGAATTGGACACAGAAGAATAATGAAGAGACTCGGACTGGGGGGTGATAAATCTAACTGACACACACAGAGATAGCCAGTCTCTCTCCTATGTAATCTCGGCACCAAATGGCTACATTGGCTTGTAGAAGGTTAATCATTCAATGATAATGTTTTCATTTATGGTGTTGATAAAGATGGATGATATTGCTTAAATGAAGAACAAGGAATTGAGTATATTTTGTTTTCTATTGTAAGTTGGTTGGTGTAGAGAAAATTTATAGAAATTTATAAGAGTGAATAAGGGATTTTGCTAATTTTACAATCTGAATAAGACATCTATATCATTAAGTGCTTAAATGGAAATTAGAAATTTGACATAGTGGTATGTCATTCATCTCTGTTGTATGTTGATTACTTACTTCGTATAAAAAATGCTTGTAAAAGTGTTTGATTAACCCTTTCATCCCTAAAAGCAAGACACAAATACAGCTCATAGCCTGACTTAAGACCAGTTTTTGTCGTGGTTTTGGAGTGGTTTTGTCGATATCAGTGTTTTATTTGGACAAATATATCATTGATAATTATCCAAATATAATAAATATGAAAAATGTGTATTTCAATTGATGAAATGAATGATAAGATAACTCACTCAGTTTAGCATTTTACAATTGTCAGACTAGAAACTGAAACAAGGTAATCAACTAGTATTTGAACAGTTTTACAATAACTGAATTGAGAAGAACAAGTGACAAAGGGTCATATATTTTTGTCTAAGAGGAAACTGACAACATACTTCAAATATAACCGAGTCTTTGTCCCGGAGACAGCATGTTGTATCTAGCAATGTTTAAACATGCTTCTTTATCAGCCGTGGCCTGTAGACTTTCAAACACAAATGTTTCAGTGTTTGTTTTGAAATTATAGTTTTTGATTTCATGTTCTTTGGAAAAGTTATGATTGATAGTTTATTTGTAAGCTCTTAGATGCAGTTAAAACAAAATGTCTATGGGTTGTTTAAAAACTTCAACTAGACACCTAATTAAGGTGGAAAAATCTAAAATGATTATATTAATTGCAAACTTCAAAATATGCTTCAAGCTTTTTTAAGAAGTAGAATGGTCCCAAAATCTATACAAAAATCATTAAAAAAATATTACTTGCAAACTTATGAAGTTGCATAGAAGTTAATGAAAGGACATGAATAAGGTTTAGATATCCGTCCAACACTGAAGAAGTTGATAATCCAAAATAATGTATTCCTAGTCAAGTTGTTTTGAAAGTTTAACCCTTAAATTGCTGAACAACTATTCATTAGTGGCTAAACTACATGACTCATTACTTATCATCCTGATTGGCAGAATGCAACACCTTAAATCCATAGAAATATTATTTCTTCTACTATACCTTTGGCAGGGAAAAGATTAATGTTGCTTCATGTTCTTAGGAACTTGTACAGGTAATTCATGCAGTTTACTCTAACATGCATCTGAATGTAACACCTCTTTCCTGTGATGTTTTCAGTTTCCAATCTCTGTGTCTTGAACTAAGTATTTTGTTTATTTGCAGATGAATGTTTACCTTAACTAAGAAGAGAAGTAGTTGTCCTGCCGCCAGCACCAAGTAGCTGAGTTGATGTGACCCAACAGGTGAGATACTATCCTCCCAACAACATATCACTTTGGACTTAGATTTTGAGCTCATATGATCTTTTGTAATTTCTAGATAGTGCAGTGATAAATACCATCTACTTCTGATCAAAAGGTTTGAATCAAGAAGGAGATTTGGCCAGTCTGATAGCCTATGCCTAGTAGAAATGATGCTGTACAAGAGAAATGTAATGACTGGTAATCTGAAGGGCATGTTAAATTCAAATAGCATATGATCATGAATATGTATTTGTCTAGTTTGAATGTGCTAGGGCTGATCCTTTCAGAAGTACACTAGTCCAAATAGCCTGTACTTAAACATGGCTTATTTCGACCCAATATGAAGACTCAACTTTGTCTTGCTTTTGCATTTTGGCAAGATTCTTTCTTTAATGTAATAGATTAAAATAACTTTTAGAAAATATGAACTGAACAATCTTTAAAACAGGTCTTTATAAAATTGTCATCCTTTTAAAACTTTATTTGATTTCTGACGATTTTTTCAATGAAAGTTTTTATTTTTGTCATCAATAGCTTCATAACAACTTATGCATCTGCACATGTCTTTTGATATTTTTTTGATTGCTATTCAACATTAATATGAGTTGTCATAGATACTCAGAACTTATCATATTTCAATATATTAATCCGTGTCAGTTTATTGATGGTCTTGAATCAACGCATTGTGTTTTTAGTGTCAGCACGAGAACTTGTTAACACATGTTCCTCCGGGTAGAAGCAGACGGTCGTTGTCAATGAAAGATTGAATTTGTTGAGCAAATAAGGAAAATATTTTGCAAGGAGCTCGCAACATTACTGATAAGATTAATCCGTTATTGCACAATGATTAAAGGATATTATTAGCTCCCATTACAAAATGTAAGGTTTAATCCTCTTGGGCAGTTTATCGGTTAAGGTCGCTGAGCTTTAGCTCCCAAGATTAATTGTTGTTGATGTACTTTTACTTACACACTTCTTAGCTCTGTCTGCAGTGAGTCATATAAATCTCCTTCTCACAAGCTAAATAACTCATCACCTGCATTCATATCTAATCAGGGCCTAGATTTTTAAAGCTTTTTGGCGTATTTCTCAGTCATTAGACCGTGTTAATTTTCGTAATTACAAATATCCTTACAACTTTCTTCCGACTTAACAAACTTTGAAAAGCCTGCGTAGCCTAAATCAGTTCCCTTGGCCAAATGTGAACAACTTGCTCGAGTAATGATAAGTGATTTCCATAAGTTTGCTTCTGTGGAACAGAAATGTGAAGATCCCTTCAGCACAATAAGGGTTAAGAACTAATATAAATAATTTTGACTATTTTCCATACTTTAAGTTAGATAAATAACAAGCAGTGGTTATATTTCGAAATAAAAAATCTAACAAAATCATTGGATTTCGTCAGTTAGTTAGAAGCTGGACATAAAAAAAGCTTCAAGTTGATGTGTAAATTGGAAAACTAAATAAATAATGCAACTTTTTATAATGCAACTTTTTATAATGCAACTTTAGTGGTGTATTTGTAATCCAATAAATAAAAATGAATTCACATGCAGCATGTTATTTAATCTTTTTAAAAAATTATTTTTAAGACTTTGCCATAATTTGATTCCTCTTCATGCATATCTTAGTAAACTTCTTGGACATTATTGCCTCAAATATAAACATAACTTACAAGAGCACGATAATATTCAAGTCAAGAACTGTCAAAACAATTCTCTTTTTAATTGCTCTTCTGATTGGTAAATTCTGTGGATCGTTATGGTTGATATTTAATGACAGAGAGACAATGGATATTGATTTGCTTGTGAACAAGAATAGCATCTTTACTGTAAATTATTTGTCCTACAATGTCAATTCTGTTGTTTCAAATAATTAATCAACAAAAACTCTCTCCTCAAGTGCATTGCCCATTACCTTGAGAATATCATCTACTAAGTTCATTTATAGTCTGTGTTTAATATTGCAAAGAACAGCTTGATTGTTTTTATCACATGACACAGCTGTCCAATTTGATTGGGTGATATTTGAGGTCAATTCATATTGAAAGAGGAGAGAGGATAATTATATATTGAGTTGCATATTTATTGCAATATGAACCATCCCTAGGAAAAAAAATTATTCAGATAAGTTTTTGTGAAAGGTGTGGTTAGGTGCATGTCCTGTAGGAGCTTGAATTGTCACTGGCATATAGAAGATTTATTAGACAACAAATTCTGATGGATTTTTTTTCATCTTATGTAACCAAAAATATCTACAAATTTCATTGCTGTGTACAGTTGAATGAAAGTAGCTTTCATGTGAACTATTCTTTATGTAAAAATTTTTTTTATTCAGTCGGTTGAATGAAACGTGAACTTTATGTATGTGGCTGTATATTACAAACAAATCAATCAAATATACATTGTTTTCGTGAGGTTGTAACATACCTTGATTAAGCCCACGGCAAAAACTACATTACAGGCCACTTTGATAGACAGAAATGGGTTACTGTACAATTTACAAACCATCTTGTCTCCACAAATTTGCCTTTCAAGGTTTGAAAATGTAACTGTTATATGAAATTGTGATACCACTTCAGATCTTTATTCATTTATGACTTGATGAGTGCGAAAATCTAGTGAACATCCTTCCTTGTTGAAAGCTTGAAGCCCGAATAGCCTGGCGATACTTGGAGTCCGTAACAGGCATGACAAAGCCCAAAATTTCCTTGGTATGTGGATAAATTTTATGTGATGTCAAAATAAAATTTTCAGGAAGTCTTGTGTGATGGAAAGCGGTTAATCGTTCATGGCGTGTGTCATAGCCTTGAAGTATAAGTTTTAAAATAGGGTAATTTTTGAACTAAAAATGTAGAAAGTTTAAAAAGTTATAAAAAAACTTTCGGGATGAACTCTTTTCATTGAGTAGTGCTGACTTCTAATGAGACATTTTTGGTCCAATAATTAAGAGAAACCAATTCAAAAGAAATTTTCAGAACTGAGGTTTTACAGATAATTCATGATACGATACTACTCACAATATCTCAATATGATTTGATTCGAGACGATACAGTCAGGATACACTATTTTAAGGGATTTTTGATAAAAAGAAAGATTAGATATTGACAAGCACCTTGACTTTTCAGCAAAATAATATAAAGTTTAAAAAAAGTTTTAAAAAAATTAAAGGCAACATAAAGTCTCGATACAGAGGCTGTATCACTGAACGTATATCGTTTGATTAAATATCATGATTCTCTATACTACGATAAACCAATTCAGCTAGAGCTAGAAGTGCGTTTGACATGAGAGTTGACAATTAAGCAGCTTGTAGAAGACCTCGTCTAACAGTCCCATCTGAGATGTCCCAAATAGTTGAATTTGAGTTTGCAGACCTGTCTACTCCTGAGAGGAGTTTTACAGTCCTGCTGGACTCTTTGAGTTAACCCTGACCATAAAAGCAAGTTGGATTTGGTTGTATGCCAGATTAAAGTAGGCTATTGATTGACTGCTGCAAGTGTCTGTATCTTCTAATGGGTGAGTTGAGAGTAGAAACCATCATCCATGGCCAAACATACCTTGTCAGTGTTAGACCTATTCACATCGATCTGCTACTCATTATTCATTCATAACCGGTAGACGTTGCTTGTCAATCCAACAGCCTACTGCAGCTTACCACCAGAGCTTCTCAAGGCTACCCGACCAGCTGCATTCTGGTTCTTCGGGTGGACACATATTTTCAAAATTATGCAAAATTAAGAAAGTTTGTTCATCATTCTCATTATCGTTTCCTCTGGATTGTGGTAACCTATTCATAGATAAAAGCGACTTAAGTGTGTAAAAGAGAGAGTTTTTAGTGGTATGCAATATTAACTCCACAAGTTTCTTTCCTTTAGTCCTATCCATTGTTGAATTTCAGGTGTTTGATAGGATTAAGGTTTATATACTTTTCATAAACTGATGTTTTTTAAACTTGCTGTTAATATGAGGTATAGAAAAATCAAGTATAATCAGAGATTTTTATGCGAAGTAGCTTACTTTAGCAGATTTTGATCGAACGTTTGTTGATTTCCTTCTTTAGGAAAACACCCAGAACCTTTAAGCCAACAGCATTAGGGAGTTAGCATCAACATGACATAAGATTGTTAACCTCACACTCTATTGTATCCCGGAAAGAAATTTGATTTTATAAAAAAACATTGAATTTTTAACCTTGTATTGTGTATTATCATTATGGAAAACAAAAAGTTTTAGTAATCCACATATTAGGTTATACTGTTAGTCTCACATTGTAGTTTACTTTAATAAATAACAAAAAAACATGAGATTAGTAACCTTTTGTAAAATCATGATAAAAATAAATTTTATTGAAAACTAAACTCTATTTTAGTCACCAGCTCATTAGATTGTTAAACCAACATCAATTTAAAACCCAATAAGAACTTTGATTTTATCCATTGATAATGCCTCGGTCAACAGCATCGCTAGAAAGTTAGCCTGCCTCCTTGTGTTGTATCCTGATTTATCTCTTCTGGGGCTCCCGTTTTGAAGTGAAAAGAGAATATATTATATGTGTTATTGATCCAACTAAGAGTTATGAGGAACCTGAGAGCTGTACCTGCAAAGCTTTCAGTGGTGCAGTGCGTAGATCTTATCAAGTAGCAACAGTTAATGCCACTTGTCCCATCATGTCAAATGATCATGATTATGCAGTAAAAGCTAGGGACATTTTTGGTTGTGTTTTGAATCCTGATGTTGCTGCCTCTGTCGAAAGGAGATGATAGATTCCAGTAGCATCCAGAATTTTTTATAGGGAGTGGGGAGGAGGGGGGGGGGAGGGTTGTTGTTTCGACACCCTGAACCTAAACAACCTCCCCAGATCCCCTGCTCAAATTCAGTTATATTTCTGTGTTTTGAGTAAAGTCTTGCCTGATAATTTCACTATTTAACTGTGAGATTGATGAGTGGAAACCATTCCCGAGTGGGAGGCTTCCATGTACAATTCCTTATCAAGAGACAAGTGGAAGTTAAAAATGTGACAACTACCTGACAGTGGTCCGCACTGAAAGCAACATGGCCTGATGAGCTCATAATGTCTATTAAACATTTTAATGCGCAAGCTCTAAGATTCCTTAACATTGCTTATTGCTGACATTTCCTCAAGAGCCGTTGCATTCCCTGAGCTGATGTTTTATTGGTAGGTTCTTTTGCACTTTCGGGATTGAACAAATTTAGTTGTTGCAGAGTTTCGACCTTCGAAACTTCTTTTGTCATCTATACATTCTTTAGGATACCTGATTCAGATTGGGATGACTGTATACAGGACCTCAATTCCATTTGATCATACCTTGCCAAGCTTTTGGCACCTGTGAAAGCAAGTGTTATGAAAAGAGTGAGAAATTATCATGACACTCTAATGCCTGAGTTCTGCATATCAAAAGTAGAAATAATGTGGGCACCAGAGGTTGAGGATAGATGAGAGATACATGTGAAACTGCTAATGCCAGGACCCTCTGACGATAACATTTTTACTGTTAGTAAGCTAAGGACACCAGAGGTTGAAGGAAGATGAGATACATATATAGGAAACTGCCAATGCATGGATTCTCTGACCATTAACATTTTTACTTTTAGTAAACTAAGGACACCAGAGGTTGAGGGAAGATGTATATGCAACTGCCAATGCCAGGACTCTCTGACGATAACATTTTTACTTTTACTAAACTAAGGACACCAGAGGTTGAGGGAAGATGAGATACATATATAGGAAACTGCCAATGCATGGATTCTTTGACCATTAACATTTTTACTTTTAGTAAACTAAGGACACCAGAGGTTGAGGGAAGATGTATATGCAACTGCCAATGCCAGGACTCTCTGACGATAACATTTTTACTTTTACTAAACTAAGGACACCAGAGGTTGAGGGAAGATGAGATACATATATAGGAAACTGCCAATGCCTGGATTCTCTGACCATTAACATTTTTACTTTTACTAAACTAAGGACACCAGAGGTTGAGGGAAGATGAGATATATGTATATGAGACTGCTAATGCCTGGACTCTCTGATAACATTTTTACTTTTACTGAACTAAGGACACCAGAGGTTGAGGGAAGATGAGATACGTGTATATGAAACTGCTAATGTCTGGACTCTCTGATAACATTTTTACTTTTACTAAACTAAGGACACCAGAGGTTGAGGGAAGATGAGATACATGTATATGAAACTGCTAATGCCTGGACTCTCTGACCATTGACATTTTTACTTTTACTAAACTAAGGACACCAGAGGTTGAGGGAAGATGAGATACATGTATATGAAACTGCCAATGCCTGGACTCTGTTATGATAACATTTTTAATTTTACAAAACTAAGGACACCAGAGGTTGAGGGAAGATGAGATACATGTATATGAAACTGCTAATGCCTGGACTCTCTGATAACATTTTTACTTTTACAAAACTAAGGACACCAGAGGTTGAGGGAAGATGAGATACATGTATATGAAACTGCTAATGCCTGGACTCTCTGATAACATTTTTACTTTTACTAAACTAAGGACACCAGAGGTTGAGGGAAGATGAAATACATGTATATGAAACCTGCCAATGCCAGGACTCTCTGATAACATTTTTACTTTTACAAAACTAACGACACCAGAGGTTGAGGGAAGATGAGATACATGTATATGAAACTGCTAATGCCTTGACTCTCTGATAACATTTTTACTTTTACTGAATAAGGACACCAGAGGTTGAGGGAAGATGAGATACATGTATATGAAACTGCTAATGCCAGGACTCTCTGATAACATTTTTACTTTTACTGAACTAAGGACGCCAGAGGTTGAGGGAAGATGAGATACATGTATATGAAACTGCTAATGCCTGGACTCTCTGATAACAATTTTAATTTTACTAAACTAAGGACACCAGAGGTTGAGGGAAGATGAGATACATGTATATGAAACTGCTAATGCCTGGACTCTCTGATAACATTTTTACTTTTACTAAACTAAGGACACCAGAGGTTGAGGGAAGATGAGATACGTGTATATGAAACCTGCCAATGCCAGGACTCTCTGATAACATTTTTACTTTTACAAAACTAAGGACACCAGAGGTTGAGGGAAGATGAGATACATGTATAGGAAACTGCTAATGCCTGGACTCTCTGATAACATTTTTACTTTTACAAAACTAAGGACACCAGAGGTTGAGGGAAGATGAGATACATGTATATGAAACTGCCAATGCCTGGACACTGTTACGATAGCACTTTTACTTTTACAAAACTAAGGACACCAGAGGTTGAGGGAAGATGAGATACATGTATATGAAACTGCTAATGCCTGGACTCTCTGATAACATTTTTACTTTTACAAAACTAAGGACACCAGAGGTTGAGGGAAGATGAGATACATGTATATGAAACTGCTAATGCCTGGACTCTCTGATAACATTTTTACTTTTACTAAACTAAGGACACCAGAGGTTGAGGGAAGATGAGATACATGTATATGAAACCTGCCAATGCCAGGACTCTCTGATAACATTTTTACTTTTACAAAACTAAGGACACCAGAGGTTGAGGGAAGATGAGATACATGTATATGAAACTGCCAATGCCAGGACTCTGCATAGTAATGACAAGATGTGACCCACATAGAAGCTACTCACTCACTATGAGCAGACGCACACAAGTGTCTATGATCAATGTCGCCTGATATGTTGCTTTAGCTACAAAACTAGTCGAGCAAACAGCCCCAAGTATCGATGCTTTCCGTCATTCTATTTTTGTACTCTTTTTCTTTGTGTGGCTAATTGTCACAGAGCAAGCCGACATGTATCCATGTTCGCCAGGAAATGAATTTAACTGCATATTGCAAAGATGGACGTTTTTTGTTCCCTTCGAAGAAGCCAGAGCTTTGTCTGTTTGCTATACTACTTCCCTAAAAAAATGAATCAAATTTGTATCAGTCTTGTGTACAATATGCTTGTCTCCACCAGCAATATATTTGTATCAGATGTTCACTGCTAGAACCAGGGCTCCATGTTTGAGCAGAGTGGAAGTTGAAAGAAGGAAGTTTGGGATGAATAATGGCCTTTCCCCAGCTTGGTTATCTGGTGTTGAGAAATAGCTCCATCAAAGAGTTCAGTCCTCTTATCTTCATTGCTTGGCCAAAGAGAACAAGTCATGCTCACATTTCAAAGAAAGAAGTTTTTCTCGATGAAAATACAGAATTGTAACTTTTTGCTTAAAATCAAATACTTTATAGATTACATTCTTTTTTCATGTATTATAAATGAGACAAATGATGGATCAGAGGCTAAAGGGCAAAAAATTCTCATTTATCAAATATGAAGGCAAATTAGATTGTGTGGCTGAGTTTTGTATCTAATTAAACAATGAGCACAGATGGGAAGTTAAACTTTAAGTAACATGTATTTTGTTGCATTAATGGCCACTGAAAATTTATGAAATATGTATGAATTAAATCTGTTTCCCAAAATATTTTGGTGAACTGGTTTTTTGTATCTTAAATTAAATACTTACATTTTTTAAACAGATAATGCGATATTAATTTTATTTTTAAAAAATGTGATATTAATTGTACCTAGACCAAAACAACAATGAAGTTTAAGAAAAGGGATATGAAAGATACTGTAACAACAAATTAAGGATTATAACATCATTTAGAATTCCCGAAATGTATGCGTAGGATATATGTGATCCAAGTAATTGACTACTTGGAAATAATGCTTTCAAAATCTGTTATTCCAAGCAAATGAAAATCAGATGAGATAAAAATGGAGTCAGGAAACAAAAAAGTTTAGTATTTTCTAGGTCAGTCACTTAAAATGGCAAGGCTGAAGATGAAAATGAAATGCTTCTTGGGCATTGAAGCATCACTTTTATACGAGTGCAAAACAGTTTTTTTGTTTTCATTTAGAAAACTTTATTTTCACTTATCCCTGTAACTTCAACTCAACCGAGTCATCCATTTAGCAATCAAAAATATGTGTCTGTAAATACTACTATTAAACAATATAGTATGCTGTCAAAAATTTTATATATGATTTACTGATAAAAATGAAATGTTTTCCTCTGGCATCAATATATGTTTCAATAGAAAGGAAAAATAAAGTCATACCACACTCGTATCTTTTGAAAACATTGCCCATTATGCAGCTAAATGCAACATCTTCTAATATCAACTGTCAATAACAATATTCCTATTTTACCTAGTATCAATCACAAAGTCAATCATGATTAGTTTGTAAATCAATTAATAGAAAAACTTGGACATTAAAATTACTACAAGAAAACACCACTTTAATTATTTATCATAGAAGATCATAACATTTGTCCTCAATAAGTAAAACTCCACGCATGTCAATAAGTACTTGTTTGTATTCACAGTTATTGAGTCAATAACAAATTAACTGAAACATAGCAGCTCAGTAAAGGATTTCCATTGAATTAAGCAGAGTACGACAAAACAAGACGATAAAGTGTGCATTAGCGGGACATTCCTGAAAGGAAATACACCATTTAACAAATAGAAGATAGCTGGCACAGTCGAGAAATAACAGAAAACTGCTGCAACTTTCAGACAGTAGAAGAAATCTATAAGCTAGCTGGAATTCCTTCATTAATTTACACATGGCGAGAGAGCCAGGCTTTGAGCGATGTCGTCCATGGCCGCTTTGCTGCGCTAGGCCTACCAGCCGGCCTCTGCTTCTTCTTGCTTCTAAAGCCATCAGATATGTTGCGATCACTGACACAGGTCACATGATCATTATAGTCTTCGGTACTGACACATCTTGCTGAATGCAGACCACAATATGGCCGAACCGAAGAAGCCAAGCAGCCTGCTATCTTCAATATCAATAAAGCCTCGTTCATAAAAATATGGATTACGATGTTCCGTGCCTTGAACCTGTGCTGTCCTGATTGCTTTATGTGACAATGAATTGTGGTAAGATTAGCCAGACTCTGTCGCTAAATGCTGTACGAGAGTTGATTGTTTCACTTCCACTATTGAAAGGATGAGTTTAGATAATTGCTCAATGGTAGGTCCATGTTGACTCTTCAATTTGGAGGAGAAAAAGTCATTTGCTTTGTCTTTCTACATTTACGAGGTTAGGATAGTTTTTTTTTTGCAGGAATAGCGCCTTTTCTTCTGCAGAAGTAACCGATTTTTCTTTCTGCCTGAAATAACACATTGTCCAACTGATTGGAGGTATCACTTAGTTTAAATTGACCAAGCCTCCTGTATGTCTGTGTTCCTTATCCCATTAAAATGAAGACATTTCAGTAAGACTCCATTATCTAATTAATGTATCTGCGCTAAGTCCATCCCTTTATTTATCATTGCAGGAAAGTAAATGTGTAAATGTGTTATTTTAATATCAATATGATATTCAACAGACCCATTATTTTCTGAACACTTCACTTTTCTGAAATGTTTTCTTTGTTGTTGGTTATGTGAATGTTTGTCATCAGGAAAATAGGTTTTCATTTACTGTCAAATTTATGAATATCTGTTTTTTAATGTAACTTTTGTATGGCTTTGATGACAAAAAAATAAATGAAATAGGCTCTTGTTGCAACCTGATTTCCATTGTAACCTGCCTGGTATCTTTATTAAAGATTTAATGAAGCAAATTAGACAGGTGAAAGAAATCAAGGAATTAGAAGAACTTTCCTCTTTATAGAAGAAAAGGAGACCTCGTTATTGATTTAACTTGCACTGATGTAATTAACAGTTAAAAGGTTGTCTAAAAGATGTCAGAGTCCAAGGAAATGATAATTGGAATTTTCTTCTTCAAATAGTTGTAGGGACATGACAGAATACTTGATTAACTTCTGTAATTAATCTATCACCTTGTCATAAATCTAAAGATTCTGAATTCTGTGCTATAACTCTTTTGCCTTTAAATTGTATAGGTGAAATCGTTCATGTGTGGCTGAATTGTTATAGCAATCTTATTGATAATTATGCCATTCTTTTTAAGTGAACTGAATTGGTTTAGGCATTGCTAATTATAGGTACCTGCAAATACCAATTTTTCAAAATAGCTTGTAAAAATAGCCAAACCTTTAGCGTTATTTTGTGAATTTTAAAAGTGATAGTTACGAAAATCTAAAATGTTTACCAAGTTCTTGCTCTTGGACTACAAAACTTACATGCTATTATGTTTATGTTCAGCATTTAGATATGTGGAAGTGTTTGATAAAACAGTTCATTACTGCATTTAATATATGGATGATAGCCCTAAATTAAACATACATTTGAAGTTGCAAATACTTTTTTTTATACTTGATATTTCTGTTCTTTTGATGATTTTCATATCTTCATATGTTGATAGTTAAAATTTCTGGTTTAGCAACTTTTTGTATGATTTGTTTTGGTGAAGTTTCAATGTAGTTCTGAAATAGGTAACTGTCAGTTTAGGAACACCAACGGCCCCAATCATTTTATGATAAGGAAGAAGTCAAAGAATTGATCGTTAAGATTAATAACCATGTTATGTAGCCTTCTTTACAATAATATTCTAATGTGAAAAGTACATTGAGATGTCATTGAATTTCAAATAACTTGAGGATGGACTAAGAAGCTGTCGCCAAGCAGAACTGGATTTTTTATCATTATGTTTCTAACTTGGCGTGTTGTCCCTTGTTGAAATTTTCCTTTTATTCTGAGGTCCCAGACTGTTCCAGAATTGTCTGAGAAAAGGCATTTCTAATTGATACATTACATTTATTGATATTCTCACATAAATTGTTTATTAACAGATTTTCAGGGGGAAAATATCTAAAGGCAGGAGGCCCAAAAAAAGGCAAATTTGCTCTAGTGTAGATGAAGGTTTTTATGAATGTTTTCACCTTTTCTTTTTAGTTAGAGGGTAAAAGTTTGCAACATTTGGCAATGAGTAGCATTGTTTTTTCTAAATTTGTCAAACTCATTTTACGAGATTCAAATTATTATTTTTTCGTTTTTGCTTAATATTAAAATTGAAAGGTACAATGATTTTGTGTATACCTGTCATAATTATTACAATTGAATGTTCTACTGATTACAAACCTGCTTTTTATGTGGTG
Source organism: Phorcus lineatus (assembly GCA_921293015.1). Lineage (NCBI taxonomy): Eukaryota > Metazoa > Mollusca > Gastropoda > Trochida > Trochidae > Phorcus > Phorcus lineatus. The sequence goes on along the minus strand of OV121091.1, from coordinate 16,570,537 downwards.
ATTTCATTGAAAACATCAAACAACTTTTACCTAAAATTATCCTGTAAATTAGAGGTGTATGAAACAAGTGATAGTTCAAGGAATATCAATTACAGAGCCACAGATGAATTGAAAATTGCATGGATATCGATTGGTATCCTACAACAGCAAGTCGTGGATTAGTTTGTGATCATGCTCAAACATATGGTATGTACTGATAGCCTCGAGGTCTTGAGTCACGCGTGGTGTTGGTGAGGTCACTGAAGCGTGACTGCCCCTCGGTCCAATCGACCAATGGCGTAATGTCATGCAGAGAAGTCTAATGCCTCGGCACAAATAAACACTGACTTACTTACTGAACCTCAGGTATGCTGGGTCGTCTAGGTTTGACTCACCTTACAGGTAGAAACTCGTCAACTTACCTTGAATAAGATACCTGGTTCAGATTAAAACAAAATAGAAATTAGAATATGTTTTTGGATAAACTCATATTTTCTAACTGGTAGTCAGGTATTTGATGTTATGTTTTGACATACCTTTACCCCACAAGTTGTATTTTGTCTGCTTTTCTTGAGTTTTATGACCTATAGATAAGAATAATTAAATTTAGATGGTATCATGAACCTAATCCCTGCAGGATTGACACTGACAGACTGCAGTAAGGCAAGCAAATCATCTAGAGTTAATCTTTCAAATTCACCTCTTACCTTGAGATTGGTAAAAATTCAAACTTCATTAAAAGTCTGATACATAAATGCTAAAATATACTAGAAAACTTCTGCCCTTAAGACATCAACAACCAATATAGTTCTTCATAGTCACTGCAGTTTGACGTTTACCTTTTGTGTATACTAAGGTTGGTAGATGGTTTTCACATTCAACCAAATATCAAGTCAGTATGTCTTGTATCATATTTTATCAAACCATTTTAAGTGTATTTTACATGAATTGAATTAATTGTATGCAATTTATTATTTACTTTGATGTTATATTTCACCTGGAGAACTATTATAGTCTTCAACATCAAAGAATATAATGGCAAACAAGCTACAGAGCCCATTGCTCAGTTTTATGAATTTGAAGAAAAATAGAAATCAAAACCCCAAAATTTGTATCAATAGGGCTATGGTCGGCAGGCTAACTATCTCAACCTTCTTAAACTTCCGAAACACTGTACATTTATCAAGGTCATTGAGATAGTGGATCTGTAGACTGACTTTGGGTCAGGACAACCCTCCACACTTTGTCTCACTAGGTGGACTAGATTAGAATTACTAGACTAGACAGATGGACTAGTAGGGAACCAAAGGGCCCAATATTGGTCACTGTTTCAAGTGAACTTGACCGGTAGTAGATTGTGACACTGGTACCTCAACCAATATTGCATACCAACATGTAGATTATGTTGACTTCTGGCATTCATAAGAAGTTGTTCCATAATGACCGTGTCTGAAATAAGAGCCTTTAATATAAAAATTCTCATTCAGCCACTCTTGATTTGATTGCAAACAAATAAAATAACGTGAATGAAGGAACACTGATTATTTTAAAAATGTCATGGACTTTATTGAAGTCCATTAAAAAGTAAGAACCTTGAATTGTTGCTTGCTGCCTTACATCAAGATTTAACATTAATTATCTTCAGCTTTAATGTTACAATGAAGAACCTTTTTGGCCATTTTATTGATTTATCCTGTAAAAATTAGCTCTATTTTAATGGAATATCCTTATTTGCAAATAAAATACAACTTATTAGCTACAAAATGTTAATTCCTGTTTTGATAGATCCCATGATCTTCATAGGTTATATTGCGATTGGTACCCTTATCCAACTCGATGATACCCGTATGTGAGGTCCAGTAGTCCAAGGTATCTGGGTTCCCTGTCCAAGGCTTCTTTCTTGAAGAGGCTGATTCAAAGAAATATCCCTCAGTTATGTGACTGTATTCTTTTTAAAGATTATATCTTTTGATGGCATTTCAGATATGATGACACTACTTTTTTTGTGGATTTTTCGATTATCATTATCCCTATTTCAATATTGCTTCTAGAAATCTTTTTGTGAGATTTTGCTCTATTTTCCATTTAGTTTAGAGGAGAACCCTTGCACAGTTTTTTTTGCAAATTTTCAATTCAGTGTTTAGATAAAGAAATCACATGTTTGTGTTTGCTATACATTTGAGTTTATTTTTGCACTGATACCTGCCCACTCGTTACAGGTGTGTTAGAGACAGGTGGGGCATTGACGATGTTTCTCAAGTTCATTGTTTGGATAGAATGTTTCAGTGACACAGGAAGGAGGCTGCCGTTGTTCGAGCTCCTTAGTATGAGAAATGAGTTGATGCAGTGATAAGAGCTTTTCAGACATAAATTATGATTGTGTGACATAAACATGTGATTACTGTCACTGCCAATATTGTCTTGTTATAAATATGCTGTTAAGAGTTATAAATGACAGCATCAAGCAAAACTTTCCTTACTTTAAGGTTAATAACTTTAATAGTTATGAAATATGTTTTAATTATGTAAGTTCAAAAAGGTTAAAAAAAGTTTTACAATTTCATAATGTGATACAGATAATATCATTAGAATATTTCTTTGAAAAGTAGATTTTGTTAGTGAAAAGGAATGTTGAGTTTAAGAGAACACTTAGTTGATCCCTTTTGTTTTTGAAACTTCCAAGGTCTTTGATACATATCACCATACAGAAAGAAAAGCCGCTATTTACTCTCTAGTCCTGCTTCATGACTGTGTATATAAAGGAGCCTTTAATACAGTCTAGTTCCTCATACAGCAAGTCTAGATTGACAGAATACACAATATATACAATATATGAAATAAGGAGCCCAAAAAAATAAATTATGGATGAAGGATCATTTAATTATTAGAATTTTTCATAGACTAAATTTTAGTCTATTTACTCTCCAAAAATAGTTAAACACCATCCCAATATTCAATAGAAAAGTATCATTTTGATCATTATATGAATATCGCCATTTTGAAAATCAGGGTGGTCCCTTTCTTAATTTGTTGAGTATTCATTTATTATCAGATACACTATCATGCTCAAGGATACTACAATATATTCTTTATTCTAGTTTGCTAATGTTCTTCATGATGGATGTTCATGGGTCGCTATGTCTTAATAATTGATTGTGAACAAATCAGACCTTAGATATTTACCAAACACAAATGTAAAAGAAAAGCTTCTGTAAACTAAATTATACTGTTATGAATAGCCAGGGGTTATTTTCATTTTGCAAGACTTCCAAAATGGATGAAATTACAGAAGGATACAAGCAGAAATGTACATAAACCATCATGACATAATGAGATTTGCGAGATATTTTTATATTTCTTTAATCTGAGAGAAATTGTTGTTGTCATGCTCTGTTATGATTGTTCGAGAAGAATAAGATTATAATGTGAGGAAGTATTTTTAATTCTTTTAATAAGATTCATTAATTAGAATAATTTGAAATTGTAACAAAATTATCGGAGTGAACAAGTAGAGAATTTTTTATGACAAAGAAGAGACACAGTTTTGGTAATATTTCCCATAATATGACTTGTCATTTCTATTTGTTTAAATCTTTGATCTTTGTAGCTTGGCATTTCAGTATTCAAGCATCTTCCATCAGCCATGAAATATCTGAAATATACTAGCGATGAAACTATATCTTGTAATACCTCGAGAGTGTTTTGTTGAGGACATATTTAAAAGTCCATTTAGCGCTGGTGATAAAAGGTTCAATTTCTTTATGAAAACATTTGCTTAAACAAGCATACACGATTATACAAGCAGAGCTGATTTCCCTGTGCACTCGAACACATTTTCCAAAGACAACTTGAAAGGTAAGACACACGATATGTCAAAATGACAATAAATTTTATGGTCGCTAACTTGAATATGGTTGTTTTCCTAGTCAGCCAGGTACGCCATAGTTATTAAGGCAAGTCCTTTGTCCCGACCCGAGTCAGCAATGCTAACAGCTGTTTTACCCAAGTCCAAATTCTCATAATGGAGATCACTTATAACAAGGGTGATTATCTGGGCTCGACCCATAGGTAGGGGTGGGGAGGATCTAGACTTGCCATGGGCTCTTTTAGTTTACTGATTTTCTTGTTTATAGTTTGAATGGTTCTTTATCAAATTTTAAAGTGTAAATATATTGTCATTAATATCTAAGGCACCAAATAATAGGGATTCTTTTTGGAAATTGGATGAGGCACTTGCATGTATTCAAAAACAACTTAGGAAACAAGTGCTACATATATTTGATGAAGGAAACAATTATCTTGTTATGCCTCCTCCAAGGGATACAGTCTTTGATAAAGGAGACATTTATGAAGTCAAGATATGCCTGCTCCTCACAATGCAGACAATATCCAAGTCTTTGTCTGCCTGTTTCACAGTAGGGGCTACATGATCTAGATCAAGGAAACACTCAACAAGTCTCGATATTCCTGCTCTACCAAGGCCAATTAATGAAAGATTAAGGAGACACTAATCAGGTCTGGATGTGCCTGCTTTATCAAGGGAAACTTATGTAAATCTAGAAGACACTCATTTAGTCCAGATATGCCTGCTCTATCAAGGGTTACATGTTTTCGATTGAGGAGTCACTCATCAAGTCAAAATAACGTGCTCTACCATGGGTTTTATTTATTAGATGTAGAAATCATGCATCAAATTTGGATATGCTTGCTCTATCAAGGGCAATTGATATGAGGTCTAGAAGACACTCATTTAGTTCAGATTTGTTAGATCGAGGGTATCATGTATTTGATTGAGGAGAAACTCAAGTCTAGATATGCGTTCTACTTAGTTAAGGCAACAAGCCTTTTGAACTGTGGCTTCTTATGTCAGGATAAAAAGGCATTCATCAAGTCTAGAGTCCTTCTTCAAGGGTATTCTTATATGTCTGAATCAAAAGACAGATATTCAGTCTAGATATGCCTGCTCCTCACTTCAGGCCACATCCTGGCAACGAGAAAGTCCTTTGTGAACTGTGGCTGCATGAGCTAAACATGGAGCTGATAAGAAACAAGCGTGATCTGTTTGTTTGTCACATAGCCTACCTGTCATAGAGTCGTGGCCGGCCTGTAAAATAACTCATAACCTAGTAAATGTTGTTTGATTAACTTTACGATATAGACATGTACTGGGAACTGGCTTCTGTCAGTAAATAATTAAGCCATTGTGACTGATAATACCATAAAGCTTTACTGCTCATTGCTGGTATGTTTGATATTAACCCCCAGCCAGTGCCTTTGTATGATTCCTGAAATTTGGCAACCCATGAATGGTTTGGCTCTAATTCATATCAATGTTTAAGGGGTTACTTTTGCTCTTTTGTCAGTTTTTTTCCCGGCCTATGTAAGATTTTTTTTGATTTCTGAAAGTGAGCTGCCCTTTTGTAGCTTGACTCTGATTAATGGACAGGCTAACAAGGTAAATTCTTTTCTGCAAGGTTTGTGTTAAATATTGTCATGGACCTGAGATATTATCAGCATTCAGTTTTTAGGCATATATCGAAGTTGTCATAGTTACATTCTCTGCTTTTTATATTAATCTTAATTGATCATTACGTGAGCATAATGCAAAACATTTTTGAAAATAAAAGAACAAAGGTTGAGGTTGAAATGATAAAAAGGATTTTCGTACACATCAGAGAAATACATATGAAATGTTAAAGGTTACGTAGAAAGTGAGGGTAAATAAAATAAGAAGACATTCTTTTTGCAGGGGTCAAAATTACCTGTAATAAAGTTGTTGGTTGAGTTTCAATTATGCATTTCAAAAAGTACAAACCAAAAAAATACATGATGTTTATTTCAAGGACCAGTTGAAGCTGAAGATAGTGTGATGAGATTTTATTGTTTTTAAGTTTGACTGGACATTGCAATTAGAAGTCATGAGGCTGCCCTGCATATTGCTGTTTATATCCTTACCATATGACTTCTTTATGTTGAGGCTTCAAAATGAAATTTGTTGAAATTTCTGACCTCAGCATTAATATGGGTAAATCTGTCATCTGATATGAAATTTATTTACATACGTTTAAATATTTTTTATACTTACATCAAATGATGATAAAGATATTTGATATCAGGACACAATGGGAAAACTCTACTTATCGCCCAAAATCATTTTTTAATTACATATTGATAAAAAACAAATTTCATGTCACTGCATTCTGACGTCATCACAAGGTGTCATGATAATATCATGAAAATATTTTCTTGTATCTTGAGGGAATAATTGATGATGTAAAAGCATTATGGAATCATATAGTTGCGGATTAATGTCCACTGTCAAAAATAGAACTGGTAGGAGATCTTACTTGATCTCGCACAACTGATATCTCCTGTGAAATACCGTTTCGGATGATGTATTCATGTGTAGTTTCTGTCTGTCCAGAGGTTGACCCCGACAGATGCTATGAGCAAGGAAGACAAACCTGCCCCCAGTCCTGTCCATGGACTCTTTGATGCTGCCAACAACCTCCTTGGTGAGTACTCAACTCCCTGGGGAGAATACTTCCACAGGGATTTCTTTGAGGAATCAGAAATAAAATCCCATTTGAAAAAAAATTATAATAGTATTATTTAAAAACTGGGATTTAAAAAAATTAATGGTAATTTAAAAAAGAGGTATTTTTGTAAGTGATTTGATTTTCCCCAATTGCGTGTGTGTAGATTACCAGCCAAGGGTCGATCATTGCTGTTGAAATTTTTTATCTTAAAGTGCCCACCCTCTCATTAAGACATAGATTTTTCCCTGCTACACATGACTGGACTACAACCAATAACTTCAGGTGAAACTATGGGTAAAATAAGCTTCTCACCATATCCATGTATACATGCATATATAAGTTTAGTTTGTCATCACGGAAAATACCCTTTCTTTTAAGATTCATCTGACATAGATCCAACTCATATGTAGCAGACATTCCACTGCATTGTTCTCCTGTCCTTCCCTACACATACATAAAACTTGATACCTCTTATTACAGGTACATCACCTTAGGGTTCAGCTGTTGTAAAATAGTCTCCCAGATATGGTGCAATCATTCCATTATATTATGACTCCCCTTCCCCACCAATCATATATACAACCCTCAAAACCTCTTATCCCTGGTCGATCCCTCCCCTCAGTTCAGGCCATTCTCCAAGATATAAAGTGCAGGCATTATGCATTTCTGCATTATTAATCCCCTCCCCCTCCCAAAGCAAGCAACTCCTCATGTACATATCCTCATGACAGGTCCACCACCCCTGGGTTCAGGCGTGTCTCCGGGTAAAAGTGCAGGCATAATGCATTCTGCATTATTACTCCCCTCTCCCTCAGCAAGCACACAACCCTTCATGTACAAATCCTCATTACAGGTCCACCACCCCTGGGTTCAGGCGTGTCTCTGGGTAAAAGTGCAGGCATAATGCATTCTGCATTATTACTCCCCTCCCCCTCCGCAAGCACACAACCCTTCATGTACATATCCTCATTACAGGTCCACCACCCCTGGGTTCAGGCGTGTCTCCGGGTGCTCTCCCCTTCCCAGCTCTCGCGCATCTCCCTGCATTCTCCTTCCTCGGCCGCCCCCCAGGGTTTCCCCCTGCTGCACTCTTCGGGTCGCTCGGTGGAATACCGAGCCCCCTCCTGGGTCATGGACCCAATCCAATCACAGGTAGGTGATGTCTGTCTGTCTGTCCTTTCTTCGCCCAATCAGGTTGCACTGGCAACAATTTCGTTAAGGCAAGGTCACAACTATATTGATACGTTGATTTGGGTAGACCTTAAATTTCAATTAGTCTTTTGCTCCTTATCAAAGTATCTTATGGCTCGAACTGATGTTTATATATTTCAAAAAACAGAAACTGAGTCTTGATTGAAATGTTAATTTGGGAAAATCTTATTTCCAAATGAAGCATTTTGCTCTTTACCTAAATTTCTTAGAAGCAAAATAATGATATAGTTACCTGGGTGGCAAGAACCACCTTTTTTTAAGGAAAAGATGCATGATATTGTTTCTATAAGCTGAGATCCATGACTATTTAAAAACAAGTCTTTTTACAAGAGAGTGGTTCAGGCATGATTTAGATAAGGACCTTGTGCAAGACCAAAGAACACACTCTAGCATTCCAGCGCATTTGATAGCGCAACATTCAAGATCTATAAAAGCAATTTTGTTATGCTTTTGAGCTAAAAATAAGCTTTCATATATAGATATTAGATGTATTTGCTTTGAACACTAGTGGAATATTAGAGATGCACACATTACTCGTGTTTGGTATGTCTTAGGAATTACTTGGTTAATATACCTTACAAAAATAATCATGATATTCATTAGTTCCCAGTGTAATATGTGTTTTTGTTTAGCATCAGTCATAATAATCAAGTATTTCTCTGAGAAGTGAACCTTTTTCACTATCGAAAACTGTTGATGTTGCTATTGACAATTTAAATAAAACCATTTTGGAAGTATTTTGTGTTTTTAATCACACAAAGGTTGAAAATCTTGTTGTCAACTTCTATCAAACTTTGTAAATTCACAATTTGTAAATCAATGCAAGTTCATTGTTTTGTTTAAGGAGAAGGTCAAAGATTTTTTATGTTATTATCGGCATGTCAAAGGTAAAATTTGATAAGCTTGACCCCAGACTTACAAGTATTGAAACAAGGCCATCCTAGTTCATACCATGAGATCAATATAATGGTTATATATATATATAGTAGATTGTTTTTTGTGATTTCTCTTTGGAAGTCAAGGGTTAGATTGGGTAATACATTGTGACCTTTGCGCTTTTGACACCTGCTGTCATAGTACATGACAATTATCAAGGTTTCATAAAAACTTGAAGGAAATCTGTTTGTCAGTATAAATAAATGATTAAGTGGCTGCCTCTCTCCACTGAAATCATGTCATTGTTTATTGAATCCTGTGTTGATGATAACAGCCGTATAGTGTGTGTATAACAGCAACATGTTGTCACAATGTAATCAAGCTTGTATATGTGTGTGTGTATCTTTATATATATATATATATATATATATATATATATATATATATTTCACATCTGTCTCTTAGAACAAAGTTCAGTTTTAATATTGAACTTGTAATTTGATTGACTCGTACTTGAGACTTTATCACAGTTGAAACGTTGATAAGAGATTAATTGCCCACAAAGCATTAGGTTTTGTTAAACTGCTGACTCTTTTCCTCTCATTTATTGATTATATACTGAAAAATTACATTGCAAAATGACACATTGGGTTACAATCATTGAATTGACGATATTATAACAAAATTCGTCATTGTACACATAACTCTGACAATTCTGAAATTCTTTTTGCGCCCTCGACAAGGCAACAGTTTTAGAGTTTTTTCCTTATACTGCTGAGTGCCAAGCAGTGAAGCCATCTTATAACATCTTTTGGTATGATTAGATCACCATTTAACCCCGACCATCTGGGTGATGAACAGACAATCTAAAATTGCTGGTACTTCCCTGGTACAGAAAGACTAAGATTTGGAGCTGATGTTATTGTCCAATTTCATTGTTGTGAGCGAATATGTTCATCTTAACCAACTTCAACTTGATTACAGTTTAAGGGGATCCTTGTTCACTCAAGCAGTGTCTTTTGAGCTCAAATTGGTCTTTTGACTCAAAGTGATCAACTTCAGTAACTAAGGGCCTAATGTTAAAATACCCTATACTTTATTACCTCATGGACTTTGCATCAGGAAACTTATTTTAGATTGTGCATATTAAAGAACTGAATTGTAGCCCACAACACAACACAATCAGTTGAAAAGCAGGAAATGTTTGAAATAGATAATGAAAGCTGAATGAATAAAATGAAATACAGATAGAAAAGGAATGCTTAACAACTAAAGGGAAGCAACTCCTCGGGTATATGCTTCTGACAGTAACAGCCTGTACACTATTTACAGTATTGTCTTCAATCTTTGACACTCAAATATGTCAGAAAACAATTTTCATTGAAAGCGATGAACTTGGAATTGTTCATTTTCAGATTGTTCAAGATAAAGAATAAATCATTGTAATTGTTTGAGAAAAGCAATATTCACATTCAACAAAGTAGGTGAAACGGTTGAATACTACAATAGTTCAGTTCAACTGTTCAACTGAACTTTAGTTCAGTTCAACCCATGGTTTGCTAGCCACATTAGTGTTGGGGGCTTTCTCCCTGCATTCAAACTGGCAGCCATGATGTAAGTGAAATACTCTTGAAAGCGGCATTAAATACCAAATCACCTAGCTCACCTCACCACAAGAGTACAGTAGTTTAACATGGGTATTTTCCTTTTGATTCTCTGCACAGCACTTCGTAACTTTGTTTTATTGAATTTAACACATTATTTTATGTAATTATTTCATTATTGAGTTTCATGTTGATTTACGGTTTATATGCAGTTTTACATTCTTCACATTTATTTTTCACAGAAACATGTGCACTGTATGATTTTAGTTTGTTGAATTCATGGTTCTGTACCTATCTGTAAAAGTATAGAAGTGAGGCTTCGATCTGTACAGCAATATGTATTTAACCAAAGCTCAATAGATTGTTTCACCAATATTCATGAATACTCATCTAGCGAGATTGAAGAGAATTTATATTTATATACACATATTATGAATCATGTTACTTTGAATTGCACAGGGGAAATTGAATACAATTCAAATAAAACCCCAAAAGAATTCTTGATGAATAAAGCATTTGATTGGTTAAATATTCCAGTGGCTAAACCGCGTTAGCTGAAAGATGTCCTGAACACAACAAGACTCCAATAAATTGATTCGAAAGCTTTACTTGAAGTCAATTTCAAGGGAATAGAGCTTATTAAGAATATCCAACATAGAAAGAGACAGATTTGAATTGGATAGTCCAATCTTTTCATTTGTCAAGAAGTTGCTCCAAACTGACAGGCAAATTATTTTTCCCTCTGATGTCTCAAGAAAGATCTGTGTCATTGTTCCCATTAAAAAAGCAATTATCAATGAACAGGAACATTTCAATAATAAGGTCGGCGTGACCTCGTACAAGCTTTGTAATGTTCGGCAAGTTGAAGAAATTTAGTTGACAAGATGTTGTTGTTGATGAGGTGCCGAGAGAATAGTAAAATCCATATCTTCAGCAGGTTTCACAGTACAACTATTCCCTGGTTTGGATGATCATATAGCACTTAATGTAAGGGTTCCAAACCCTTCTCAGCGCTCCCCACTCTTGAAAACGGGGATAATTCCAATTTTCAGCCTGTAAGTTCATCAGCAACATTGTTCGAACTTATAAGATCATGTTCATTATTTTGAAACGCCTTTAACTGTGATCTGACTCAAGTGCTAGCAATATCAACATTTTATTTCCTGGTGGCAACAGGCTAGTAGTAAATCAAACTCTTTATCATGTTTATCCGTCAAGATATATAATTCATTCCAAATACCTTATTTTAAACATACTAAAAAAAAGCATATGCCCCTTATGTTTGCCTGTAAGACAGTTTTTTAATTTTAGCCTTTTATATATATTTCCATATAATAACAGATTAGTAGTAATCTGAACCTTTGATCACGTAGAACTGTGTTACAATATTCATAATTCTTTCTAATTACCTTATTGTGAACTTGATAAAAACAGCATATACCACTTTACTCCACCGTAAAACAGTCTGATTGATTCAATCCTAATTTTACCCCAGCCGAGAAAATAACTTCTTCAAAACCAAAACTAGATTTGGAATAAACAATATTTGAAGATCCTATTAACGTGAGGCTCTCTTCTTTTAATTGATGAGAAAATCGTTATTTACAAATTAATTATGCAGAGACTGAGTGTTCATATTCAGCTACTGTCAATATTCAGAAGCTTGTATTTGAGAAAGGCTGAAGGTCCAAAGAGGAATATCATTTGCTGAGGTATATGAGAACAAGGAAAATCATTTGTCAGGTGTGATATGGCGATACTTAAGTAGGTGTCCTGACCTAAATAAGTGTTTTTAAAAGCCTAGACTGACACTTGGAAGGATGCAGGAGAACAGTGCATCATGTGTGATCATGTGTTTCACAAACTCGGAGGTTAGCTAAATTGGGAACTCGATACTCTGTTGTGATGCACTTGTACTTGGATATGTTTTGGTGATGAAATTGTTTTCTCCACAATGGCCCCAATATTCATCAGTTTGTTAGGATGTAGTATGTTAGATGTGATCATGTTTTTCACAAACTCTGAGGTTAGCTAAATTGGGAACTGGATACTCTGTTCTATTGCACTTGAACTTGGATATGTTTTGGTGATGAAATTGTTTTTTCAACGAAGGCCTAACATTCATCAGTTTGTTACGATGTCCCCTACTCTTGATGTTGGCCAGCTTGTTCGGAACTCTGGAACTCTGGAACTCGATACTCTGCTTTGATGCCCATGTACTAAGACTATATGAATTTGTAAAATTTCTTTTTTTCAACACACCTTTATGAATATGTTGGGATGTAGTTAAACAGTGCATTATGTGTGCATCATGTAAATATAGCTTACAGTAGGTTAGTTCATTTGGTAACTCGATACTCTGTTTTGATGCCCTTGTACTAAGATAATATGATTTTGGTAATAGAAATTTCTTTTTTTGCATTCATCAATTTGTGAAGATTCTCATATGACACTTAAATTTCACATGCACTGAGTGATATCAAGTTGGAAACTTATATATACCTTATTTAAATGTCATTTTAGGAATTGATATGTTATGTTTTGAAAATTATCTTTTACAATGGATACATGATATTATCAGTTTCTCTATCTAATTAATGTAACTTGGTATGCTTAATAAGTAATTAAATCGTAATAAGCCTTAAAAATAAAAATTTAGAAAAAGAACACTCTGTATGATAAAAATTCCAATCCTTTTCCTTTTTGAACTGTGCCTGTTGGATGCTGTTTATTAACGTACAGTCACAGCATATCTTTAAACCATATCATGCTGATGGCCGCTAGATGTGCTGTGAATCATCTACAATTATAGGCCATTTGTAACAGGTGCTGTTGATGTTTGGTTTTAGTCAAATGATTTATTGTGTTTTTTCATAAAGGAAATCAAGTATTGGTTTAGGAATGAACTACAAGAATTATTGTAACCTTTAATTGTTTATCAGGGCTGGTTTGCTTTTAGTTTACCATTATGTTTTATTTCATAAAAGACAGTCACTTACTTTGAATAAATATTGCAAAACAAATGATTTATGAAAGATGAATTAAAAAGTTTGTTTGATGAAACAGTAAATGTTTGTACTTATTTAGTTTTAAAAAATCCAAAAAAATCTTGCAACTCTAGCAGAAAGTATCCATGCATTAATTGTCATATGTGCAGCTGTATTTGACACTGCATAATTGAAGTTAGGTAAGTATATTGATCGAATCACAACTTATCACCACAGGTGACACTGATCCATATCATAAAAATAAAATTGGTAAACTTTTGAACTTGCGACAGCTTTATTACAATCTTTAAAGTCTCTTCTTTCCAGAAATTAATATTTTTATAAAATCTTTTCATGTAAATAAATTAAAAGCAGAAATTACAGTTAATGTTATGATATTGAACAATAAAAATTTAACTGTAAAAATTCATGTGATTAAGATTTGTATCATGAATTTTAGATAGTTTTTACCATGTCATATTTTAATAACATTGCTATCAAATCAATCCACGAGCCACAAAGCAAATAAAGACGAGTAATTGTATACAAAAGATTCTGTTAAAATATGATGGAATTAATTGCAATAATGAAGGTTCATTATATATATGTAGGTAACTTCCACCTTAACCCTTTTCCTACAAATTCAGTTGAAATCAACATTTAATTAAATTCCCTGCCAACCCCAGAATATGTCCGAAAATATACATATACACAATTTAAAAAATATGTGCACAACAATATTGACACAGAAACAGCAGTGATTTAGATATGAATGGCCACGTACAAGAGCATGATGGGTATTGATGGTTCTCTGCTCCGACACTAGGTGGCGCCGACTGGTGGCGGTCTGCGTCTGAACAGGCACGTAGACTTGCAGATGGTACAGGGCTGGAGATATATGCTGGCAGTTTGGGCAGTATGATGCCTCCGTCTTTCTCACCTCTTGCGGGGGCGGCGGGGCTGGATTTCCCGCCTCAGTCGGGCCTCGAGTGCCTCCTGAGGGCTCCGATTCACTTGGACCACAGTAAGCACACACACAGGCTAGCTTTGGCACAACTCATCTTCGTCTCTCCAGCCCTCTCATTGGCTGGCTCACACGTCTCTCGCTCGCTCGATCGTTCCCTCCCTCCCTGATTGTCATATATATATATCCAATCCCTGCTATATGTATACCTACCTATTGTATCGTTATCTGCTGCTCTCGATGTTGTACGTCTCTCGTCTTCTGCTTAAGGTTGCACTTGCCTAGTTTTTCTTCTCCAGTCATGAGAAAAGTAACATTTTGTGATTGAAATTAATTTTGGGGGAAAAAGATCGTAGGCTTGTGATACAGAATTGATGGAGTTGTCTATTCAAAATGCTTTCACAACTTTCATTTTGTAAATAACAGATGTCATTTCCGGAAAGTATTGAAATGATTCAATATTGTATAGAATACAAAATTGACATGTTTAAAGATTCATTTTAACATCTCGTGAATGAAATTAGATACCTGTGGAAATAAGTGAAGAACTGTTCTCATGACTGGTATGGTATTTCTAAGGTTTCTGCGTGTTGTACTGTATGTGTTTCTCCATTTCCATGCACCTAGATTCTTGTCTTGTACACTCGTGTCACTTCATTTACCCATTTCTTCCATCTGGTTTCCAAGTTTCTCTTACAGTTCCTTGTCAAATATTCGCCTTTTCTCTGTTTGCTTATCTGTTCTTGATTAGAGAATCAAATTCATTTGTAAAAGTTTAATTTTATCACAAAATTTTATCGATTTAAAAAATAATAATAATCATTTTAGCATTGCCTGCAAATGATGCTGTTTTGGGATAAAATTTCACTGCATGGGTAGGTTTATGGTGAATGCTTGTATTTTTTGTACCAGTTTTATAGCTTGTTGGAGAGTTTTTTTGGTACAATGAATTGAGAATCACGGACTAGCGAAGAACTGATTTTTGTTTGACGAGTACTTGCCCTCTCTGCCTGCCTATATACTCTCAGCCCTGAGTTTTTGTAGTGGTATTCCTTTCAGGAGTACACTGTAGTTATCCCCCTTAGCAATTCTACGTGCTGCACATTTGACAAACAAGTAGTCGCTGCACTGGGGTCGTTTGGTTGTCTTATTTATAGATTTATCCTTTTAGTCCAATTTTAGATGAAAAGTTGTTAATTTGCCATTTGCACAGTCATAGGATTGAGTGTTCTTTTGAACAAGAACACAAAAAGGTCATTCAAATTGATAGTGTGATAAAAATGATCTGTATTTGTACACATTCCTTTTACAACACATTTTGTATCTCGAAATAATTTTCTTTACATGGTCATGTTTGTACAGAACCACATTTATGGTAGCAGTTTGAGGTGAGAATTGAAACGGAAATAAAAGATTGCCTTTGCACAAAAATTTTAATGTTTCCTATGAGTTTATACTTTAAGAAAAGATCTGTATCATTATAGGGACTTGTTTCTGAAGGCCTGTGAAGTGCTATGATAGTCATAAACATAATTCAAAAAAAATTTATGACTATCCTCTTCCAAAGAGAATTTTAAAATACAGGTCTGGGAAGGCAATTTAATTGCTTTTAATCTGTTGGTCCATTGAGAAATCTTGCTATGTAACATCGAAAGTATAGAAAACATCTGAGTAACAATATTTATATCCTATTTCTATCCTGTGTCTATCTTCAATGGATGGTTCCAACACTATCAATGTCTTTTTGTGGAAACAAAATGGTGGATCCTTGATAGAACATCCCCTTTAGCAAAGACAATTTTTAAGATGCTTCCCATTTGAAGCCTTGTCACTAAAGTGTCTGAGCTAAAATAATACTCACTCACAATGACAAATACCAGTACCCCACAGTTAGTTCATGACAATCTGGTGCTAAGAAGTTTTTTTTGCCTTTCCTCAAGCAAAGGGTCAATTTTACATACTCTGAACTATCAGTATTATGTAGACCAATTCCATTGTTGCTGTTTCACCAGGTTCCCTCCTGTCTGGAATGAAACATCTGGCCGAGGCGTCAGCAGCTAGTCCACCATCCTCCAAACACTCATCCTCATCCAAGTCCAAGTCTGGCAAGTCACCACATTCTTCATCCACATCTTCATCCACACACACCACATCCTCGTCTGCGGCAAGAAGCCTTCTCAATGGAAGCGGGCACTCACTGGTCAGTGACGGAAGGAAGAGAAAACAGAAATCATCAACATCATCGTCGCGGCCGTCATCTGGAAGCCCGTCTCCAGCTGTTCCTCTGTCATCAACCTCGTCATCCTCATCCCTTTTGTCCAGATTGTCCTATCCACCAGCCGAATCTCCTCTTGCCTCAGCTCTAGCTTCTCCTGTCCACGATCTTAGTCAGGTGAGTTATAACAGAGGTTTAGCTTCTCCTGTCCACGATCTTAGTCAGGTGAGTTATAGCAGAGATTGAGCCTCTCCTGTCCACGATCTTAGTCAGGTGAGTTATAGCAGAGGTTTAGCCTCTCCTGTCCACGATCTTAGTCAGGTGAGTTATAGCAGAGGTTTAGCCTCTCCTGTCCACGATCTTAGTCAGGTGAGTTATAGCAGAGGTTTAGCCTCTCCTGTCCATGATCTTAGTCAGGTGAGTTATAGCAGAGGTTAAGCCTCTCCTGTCCACGATCTTAATCAGGTGAGTTATAGCAGAGATTTAGCCTCTCTTGTCCACGATCTTAGTCTGGTGAGTTATAGCAGAGGTTTAGCCACTCCTGTCCACGATCTTAGTCAGGTGAGTTATAGCAGAGGTTAAGCCTCTCCTGTCCACGATCTTAGTCAGGTGAGTTATAGCAGAGGTTTAGCCTCTCCTGTCCACAATCTTAGTCAGGTGAGTTATAGCAGAGGTTTAGCCACTCCTGTCCACGATCTTAGTCAGGTGAGTTATAGCAGAGGTTTAGCTTCTCCTTTCCACGATCTTAATCAGGTGAGTTATAGCAGAGGTTTAGCCTCTGCTGATTCACAATCTTAGTTAGCTTGTTGTTTGTTAGTGACCGTTTCTGAATTCTTCCCTTTTTATAATGCTGAAGGATTCCTCGAAATTAACCATTTTGTATTATCTGGCACTAGTTTATTATACAACTGAACTTTTTAGAGTTTTTAAGGATTTCTTTCTGCCATAGCTGGTCAATTTTGAAATCAGTAAATATGTTAACAGAAATCATCACATTCACCCAAGAAGAAAAAGAACAAGGATCCGAATGTGACAGCCAATGGCAGCCCATCAGATCTGAGTTCCTCGAGTTCAAGTCTGAGTGATGACAGTTCAGCAGGAAATGGATCAAGTGATGAGTTTGACAAGAAGGCGGGGGCCTTGGCTCATCAGATTGATGGGCTCAAGAAGAAACTGCTCGCTGATCAAATCCGACAGAGGATGACAGCCAGCCAATCAGAAGCCAAGACATCTTCAAGCACTGCCTCAAAACATCATGCACGCAGTCGTCCCTCAAAAGTAAGTGAAATTATCAGTTTGATTAAGATTAACCCTTTCTTACGAACGGTTACTAAATATAACCTCTACAGGCAGATGAACTCTGCACACAATCAGTGGACAGCCTTTCTTGTTGCATTTTCAGACAATTGCATGAGCCAAAAGTGAAACAAGAGTTGACAATCCAAGATCATTATTTTGCAGGAGAAGAAAGGTTCGCGAGACCAGGAGTTGAGGCATCAGTTGCTGGAAGCAGAACTGAAGCACACCCAGGAGCAGCTGAAGCACCTCAACAAGCAGGAGGCAGACATGGCCGCCCTCGCCGCCACCCGCACTCCTGAACTCGACCGTGCCATGTCCGACACGTCCTCGCCCACTCACAGTAGTCAGGGGCTCAAAATACATATCAGCAAGGCTGCTATTGCTGTGAGTTTTTGAAATGATCTTTTGCTCTGATTATCTTGAAAACTTGATGATGTATTTAAAGAGTGAAGACAAGGGACCAATATTTCGGTACAAGATTTGTTTAATTACCAGGGACGTGAAATTAGGGTAAATACACCCAGATCTACTTTCAACATATATTTCAGCAAGGATTAGGGAAAATACAGCTAGATATACCTTTAAGATACTTTAAGGCTGCCATTGCTATGAGTTTTAAAAATCAATAAATGGAGGATGTTTTTAGGGAAATTTTACATAAAACTTCTTTGAAACATGGGCTACACCCCTGATGCGCATTTGAAATGAAACATTATAAAATGCATTATGTTATTGACATGATTGCAATATAATGTTTCCATGCCAAAGATTAGTGTACCCTGTGGTATGCTTCATATATGTAATTAATGGAATAACTCTGATTAGTTGAAACTGTTGCTAAACATTGCTAAATTGCTCAATTGTTAGTTATATCAACTATAGTTAACTATTAACTGTTGTTTACTATATCATGGCTGCCTTTCTGTTCCCAGAAGCACCTCAACAACAAGCTGGGAGGAGAGGAGGCTGGGAAGTCTGTACAGAACACGTCCGGCAGTGACACAGGAGGAGATAACTCTGACTCCCAGTCAGGTGAGTGGGCAGACGTCTGATCAGAAGCACACCAAGTTGAATGAAGACATCCTTTTATATTCCTAATTTGCTTTGTCAATGGTTATGTTTATGTACAGTAAAAACTTGGATATATTTACATGCACCGCCTTTTTCCCCTAATTATTGTCAGTCTTTCAGTGATACAAGGCAATTTCAAATAAGTATGTACAATATTGCAGACAGCGATAGTGAGAGTGACAGTGGGGACAGTGACTCTGATTCGGAGGGCGAGAGTGTGCGCAATGAAGATGGGACCAGACCAGCTAAGAATGAAGATGAGGAGGGATCCGATGGTGAGTTGAGTTTACCAGCTTTGTGGCAGGGTGAGATTAAGAATTCCTGCTGGCTTTGGTTAGGTTGATATCCCTTGGCTAACTTGGGAGCAAGTCTGACTCTCACCAAGAGGTTTGTGGTTTAAATAATAAGGTGAACATAGTATTAAGTTGATGTTACTTAAAGTTTAACAATTTATTTTTCATGCAGAATGATGCAAAATACTGAAAGTATTTCTCTATAAACTTTATTCATGTTTATTCTTCCTCGAATTTTTATTCCTGTGCAAGATAACTGAAAAATGTTTTTAGGGATTGATTTTATACTGTTAGGTATACCGCATAAGAGTTATTAGTTTCTTTATTTGATGAAATTTTTTTTATGAGCTTGATGATCAACTTCTGAAAGAAGGCAATTTATTAATAAAATCAAAAAATATCTGCAGTCCGATATGAAAATTGTGACACCTTTTGTCAAAAGCAACCCCTGCCAAGCGTCGACGGATCGTGACAGATGAAAATGATCTACGCATTCCACTTGAGCATGGCTGGCGACGTTCCACGACAATTCTGGCCATGGGAAGGCGGGGCATTGTCGGAGAAGTGCTGTATTTCGCACCTTGCGGGAAGAAGATGAAGACGATACCCGATGTCATGAGGGTCAGTTGATGTTACATTAAAGAAACGTCTTGCTTAGGTGTTCCAGTAAAAATGAAAAGTTTAATGCTCAAACCAAAATGTCTCTTCAAATTCATGAGGAACAAAGTTACTTTTGAAATGTGTTTGGTTTTACAAAAATACTTTCTAGTTTCCCTATTGATAATCTCTTTGGATGTTGCAGTATCTAGACAGAAACAACATCACCGATCTGTCCCGGGACAACTTCACATTCAACACAAAGGTGAACGTGGGGGAGTTCTCAGAGATGAGGCCTGGCACTATGGTAAGTCATTAGTAACTCTGCAACCTTAAATAACTGTCCATGAAGACCTATTTCATGAAGATTTGAATATGATACTTATGATGAGTATGTTTGTAATGTGAACTGATAAAATTGTAAGGTCAACAGTCCATATAATAACACCAGTTTTAACATGTGCTATTATTTTCAATCTCAAATCCTTAAAATTATTCTATCAAAGCTGGAAATTATGCAGGGTAAGGTCAAAATACCCTTTCAAAGTTATCAATAGCGCTATATATAGATCCATGCAGCCATTGATCCATGCTTCCCAAATCTTGCATAGTCCCAAAAACTATTTGACTTGGAACCTAAATCTTCAGGAAGTTTGAACTCATTCCTGTTTTAAACAATTCTACATATAGGTTGGTTGAACTAATTGTATTTTGGCAATTTGTGTAGCCCATTGTGCTGTTCCATAACAGACATCAAGATGATGTTCCACTAAAAACTTTATTCGTAAGGTCAAGGGTTAATATTTCTCTTGTAGATGCCGGTTCCGCTGTCTGAGGTGGAAGTGCTGGAGCGGATTGCGATGTCGAAGGGGAAGCGAGCTCGAATGAAGGAGTTGGCCCAGAAGCGCAAGGAGAAGGCTCTCAAGCAGCAGGAACTGGCCAAACACTTTATGGAGGTCAAACTCAAACGCAAACTGGAGCAGCAGGGTAAGTACTTCCCTCGACGTTGAGACAATTTGAGGCTTACGAATCTAGATTCATCTGAAATTGATGTTTTATCAATTTTGATGACAAACTGCCCTTGTGTACTTGTTTCCACCTTTTCAAGATAGAAGTATTCATGACATTATTCTTACAAATTCTATCGATTATCTTATCGATTCTGTGTGAGTTCTTTTTTATACTGGACAAATAAGAAGGGATCTATATATGAAAATCCTGAAATTATTGATACATATTAATAAATCACCTGATGAAATATTAATCATGAAATTGAAAATATCCCAAACTTATTTTTTCCATGATATTTGATTCAACATGGTTTAGTGGATTGAAATAAGGATTACAAAGTATTGTAAACATTACATTACAAATCAACTTTCAATGTCTTTCTTTGTGATTCTTGTTTTCCCTTATACTGATTAAGCACAGGGTATGTAATAAATGCCTGTCTCAAGCAAGCACTTGGGATCTAGGACAGAACCTATGGAAATAAGCAACAAGGTTTCAAAGACAAATTCCAGACCTCCTTTTAGGCACCTGGTGTGACAGGAACATAGGGAATACATTGGGAAAAAAATACCATAACTTCTTCAAAGCAGTTGCACCAATAAAGTGTTGGTTGTCTAAATAGAGCTGGACAAAACATCTTTGGGACAATAATGTTGTTCAAGCATGCAGGGTTCCTTAGCTGATGAGTTGAAGATGTTCTAATTTCTAAGGTGTAACAAAGTATCAGAATAAAAGCTAATTAATGTGCAAGAATATGATTCAGGTGCATAGAGACAAACACAGTGCATATGGTCATACATTAATATTTTAATGAATTGATCAACTGTAATTATGAGTTAGTTTTGAATGGCGCAGGATCTGAAATTATCTTTTTCACAGGGCAATTTCTAGTTACCAAATGTTGTATTCAACTCAATGGAAGAATACTTACCCAATTTTAAAAATTTACTGTCAGAAAAATAAGTTAATGATCAGTCTAATTTCTTTTTTAGGATAAAATTTATCAGAATACCAATGCTTAAATACTTTTATTTTTATAAAAAAAAGTGGTCCATAAGTATACGTTAAATTCTTATATAATCAGTAAAAAGTTATGTAATTGTTCTCATTTTGGTGGCAATATGACTTATGTTGTTGGTTGTCCTCAACATTTCAAATGCCAACAAATACCAAAGGCTTTGAGAATGTACTGCACCATCTGTCTTGGGAAGTAAATGTAAGCTAACTGACAATCTTGGTTCTGTCATCGTGACTCTAGAATAATTTGTAAACAACAGGAAATGAGGGTATAGAAGATTGATAAGATCAAATGGGGCTCTAAGATCACGCATGGTAGACCCCGATCAGTTTCCAGTTCACCTTCAAAGGGAGGTAACTCCATGTAGAGTACAACCCTTATACTTTTCTTTTCATAACATCAATGTCTCCATCCCATTAATTCAGTGTTCAAACCTCCAACTGATACATGCATGTGTCTGAGGCTCTCTGTGTTTTAAATTGTTATCATTTGTCAAGCAGTTTTTTTAAAGGGACAATTTGACCTTTATTCTGCATTGTAATCTGTGTTGTTGGTTGACTGGAACTGCTTCTGTAAATGGTAGTTGGAATTGTTCTCCGGTGAAATATCTCCAAGAGGCTTAGTACCCAAATTGCAGTGGTGTGTTCTAGTGAAATTGCAGAAGAGGAAATACTTCTCTAGACTTAATGTATCAAATTCATCAGCTCTTGCTTTAAACATATTTATTTCAAAAATGAAATACAGACGGTAAACAAGCCATCTGGCTTATCTGAACCCAGCTGATGCAGTATCAAACCAAGGCCAACTTCTATTACGAAGAGTTGTGATTACTGAAAATTGGCCCAAGGGTTTAAGGGTTAAGGATTCTGTAGAATTTCCTACCAAAATATGTTTTCTGATGATCAATCATTTGGAAAGAGTATATTAGTATGGATGAGAAAACACATTTGAAGAAGTTATGAACAGAGACCTAAGCCTTTTGGAATATTTTGATTGTATCATGGTCTTTTATCTGAAATTACGTGTCGGTGATTATTTTGTTCTTGTTGATGATTACGACATAATTTTGTTTGCCTGCTACCTCCTATACTTTCAATTTGAAAATCATGAACCTTTTAAGACTCCTTTGATTATTTCTTTTGCATGATGAGAAAGTAATGTTTTTAAGTGTAAAATGCATGAATTTAATTTGAATTTCCTAATAGAGTTACTTTGGATGAAAGTCGCATCAACGATTCCCAAAAAAAGGTATTGTTCTGAAAAAAGCAAAACACAACTGCATCAACTTAAAATCAATTTCTATCGTCAGGGTAAGTAGGCATCTGTCCCTCCCCCTGTTGAAAACATACAAGTGTTAAGTCGATGTATGTATTTCTAGAGCTTGCAAGAAAAGCCGCAGAGATCAAATTTCAGAAGAGACTTGACTTACAAAGGCAGAAAGAGTTTTCGAAGAAAGCAAAACGCATGAAAGGTAGGCTCACACTGCTACTTGACAGCTTTCTACTTGTTTATACTCCCTCCCTCCCCCCATGCAAGTCCTACAGTCTTTTGTCTAGTATATATATTCAATCATCAGTTATTTCTAGATAACTTGTTTCTTACCACCACATAGTTTGCTAGTTGCGTTTGGTTAAGGGGATCCAGTTTTGAGAACTATAACTTTGTTATGAGATAGATAATAACTGAACAATGTTTGAATGCTTATATTGTTAGTTATCAATAAAATATGGAACTGTGGTGAGAAGATGAAGGAGGCAGTAACATGATCTGTTGTGAGTTCACTTGTTTGTATTGGTTATCCATAATGAGTTGTTTTTGAACCTCATTGCTTACAAAAACTTCAAAGGTGTTTGATTTTAGCCATAATGCAGATTAAAAATCGAAATCTGAAACTTTTATCTTTCAAATTTTTCATGGAAGATTTCCATTCTAACACAGCGTTATGAAAAAATTTGTTGTAAGTTTCTATAGAGGTTGATAAGAGTCTGATGAACCATTTTGGACTTGAAAATCTTCTTGCCTCAAACATCTGATTACACTGAGTTTGTCAGACTGAAACGACTGTCATGTTGCACATACAATCTGCAATATGTTGTGTTTTAACCAATCCCTCCTTCAAAATGGCCGGCCCTAAAGTATTATTCATTATCCAATCAATTCTTTGTTTTATTGCTCATTGTTCGAGTTTGTGAATGAAATATTTTGCTGGTGACAGAATGGGGAGTCTTATTTTCATGAATATTTGACCTTTAACCCGCAAACCCCCCTCCCCCCCCATTAACTGTCTAACCCTTCTCTCCATCTAATCTCTTTTCTCCAAAATAGGATCTATATATAGTTATCACATTCACATTGTTTTGTTTCAGTCAACTAATTCTTGTTGATTTTTTTTTGCAAGTCAGCACTGTAGATAGAGCAATCTTTGCAATTCAAGAGGACAATGTATTGAGATATGGAACTGTTCCAACTTTTGATGAAATGTGACTGAATCTTTGGAAAAAAATTTAATTAGGCAATGTGGTATACAACTCCTTAAATTCGAAACAAATATTTATATGTAGATAAGATTCTGATTGATATTTTGGTGATTATTTCCAAGTTGATCAAAATTCTATTTTTCAACTTTTAGTGGTGGAATGTTTTGAAAATCATAAAAAAACTTCAACTTTGATGTTTGAAAGGTAGCGTAAGAACGTCAATGTTTAAAATTAGGGGTAGTGCAATAATTGTGTATTCATGTATTATTTTATGAACAAATATCACAACTATAGAAGTGTTTTGAATGAAGTCAATTTGAAATTGTATGTAAATAGTATGTTGTAGGGACTAAACTTTTCTGGTATGTATTAACTAAGAAAGTTGTTACGGTAATGGTAGCGGTGACTGCATGATGGTTTTGTGGTGTTTGTGTTTGTGTTTTTTTCTTTGTCCAGTTGTGTTGTTCCTCCCATGACCTTTACAGAAAAAACCTGCATTGTAGAAACTGTGTACCTTAGCTTAAAGCCTTTGATGCATTTATAGACAATAATTATCATTTTTTAGATTTCATTGAAATTAAAATTGAAAATCAAAATCACTGGCAAAATGTAAAAACTTCATTTAAAAGGTTTGAAGTGTACAGACAGTTTCAAAATCATTAGAAATGTTTAAGAAAATAGAATTCTTATCATTTGAAAAAAAGATGGATTTAACAAAATAGATATTCCAAACTGATAAACTGGATATCAAGCATCTTATTCGAAAATTATGGAAATCGACAATTTTCTAAATGTGTCAAGACTTGTGGCTATACCATCAAGCAATCATTTATCAATCTCCCCCAATTTTCCATGTTGTGTGTTCGATAGCCTCATGGTAGTTGTATACTGTAAATTGTGGAAATTTATTTCAGGAATAAGACACTGAATTTTGTACATGAAATTTATCGTTTCTAATTTTATAAGAACAATTTTCATTTTCGCTGTACAAGTTTGTTTTGCTGTGAATAATAACCTGTCTACTTTGCCTCTGAAGCTATGGAGAGAAGGAAACATAAGGAACAACTCAAAATGGCCAAACATCAGGAAAAGGTTCGAAGACAAGAACAGATTCGACAGGAGCGGGAGATGAGAGCTCAACAGATTCTTGAGGTAAAATCATTAAAAGATTAAATCAATACAATTTGGATATCATATCCTTTGATGTGTAAAAGTAAGTGCTAGATAAAAGAAATTAGGATTTCCTTATTTTCAGTATTATACAGATTTTTTCTTTCTCTAATTTTTTATTCTTGAGGTAAGTTCCGATTTAAACAGTATATATTTCCCTTGAATTTAGAAAATGCCCGACTGAACAACTCTGAAATAGTATCGAACATGTTTAGAAAAGATTAAATCAATAAAATTTGGATATCATCTCCTTCAATGTGTAAAAGTAAGTGCTAGATAAAAGATATAAGAATTTCCTTATTTTCAGTATTTTCAGATTTCTTTCATTTTTCTTGTATTTTTTATTTGAATTATAATGGAATTTGTTGCCATTTGTTCAGCTTGAATATATGTTCTCTGAAGGCATTTTATGACATGGTATTACATGCCAACACACAGAAACTTTATGGATTGACAATTCCTTCAGTGCATTTTGTCAGGCAATTGCTATAGATCAAATTCTACACCCAAGTGCTTGTGAGTCCTTTGAAAAGTATTTCAATATCTTGAATATTCTTGAAAATAGTTACACTAAAGTTATTTGTTGTTTATCCTTAGAAGTAGATTTTTGATGTCTTGAATATTATTGAAAATAGTGTTGGTAAACTTATTACAAAAGAGTTTAGAAATTGATGAAACTTCATTCTTATCAGATCAGGTTATTGTGAATTATGGAAAGATTATGTGTATTATTTACTTTGAGATTGACTTCTGGTGTGTGACTGACTATACTCTTAAAGGGGCTGTAGCACGTTTTTTTAATAAATAAAATTATCTCTCAAAATAGAAAATAAATGTTTGCAAGTGCAAGACAATGTTTTTTAATCAAAAGAAGCAATTTTATATGAACATACCATGATCGGTTCAGTTATGCTAATCCGTTTCCGACATCTATTGATTAAAAGGTGTTCACACAAAAATGGCCAAAAAATGTCGTTTTTGCATGATACTTGATTATTTTCTCTATTACTATGGATGATCAGGGTGAGTAATGAGATGTTTAGACTCTGAAGATAATTCATTTGCCATAAACTAAATTTTATTGGGGAAAAGTTTAAAGAAATTTATCTTTCAGAAAACGTGCTACTGCCCATTTAAAGGCCTTGTCTCTATGTATCTGTGTGGATATGTCACGATTCTATAAGTACTAATGAGAGCAGCTTTTCAAGAATTGAAAATTTGTTTTCAGATATAAAATCATTTAGAATTATTTCTTGAAAAAATCGCCAGCCTTTTCTCTGCCCTTTCAGAATGTACTTAGAGACCTAAATTTGCATTTCTAAAGAGGAAGATCTTGAAGCTAGAAATTCTGAAATTATGTAAAAGTTTGTGGATGTTTGGTTACTATGTGTTACAGTTCAAGTATTATTCATTGCAGTCAAATCTTCTCTGGTTTCAAATGGAAAGAGTAAGTTTGTTGGTAGTCCTTGGTAGCTGGTCAAACTGTTTGGTAAATCTCTTCATTTCATTAGGCATATTGTCCAATTTGGATAAGATATGCATGATATCTAAGTTGAACATTTCCATCTAATATCTATGTCATAACTTGAAGGTTAAAACTAGGGAAAATATATGCAGGTAAAAAAAATTCGAAAAATTGGACTCGGTTTTTAGAATAAAAAATTGTAAGTCTTCTTTTCTTCTTTTGCTGTGTTTTTCCAAGGTTATGAAAAAAATAGAATAAAATCCTTTTTTAAAATGTAAGGTATTTTCTATAATAATTAATTTGTGGTAGACCATTGGAGATTGCCAAGTGAAAGAGTGAGTGGCCAGCTACCAATGCACTGTCAATATGTATTTCATTGTAGGCTTGCTGTATTTCTTGGCTGAGTGTACCCGCTTATATTTATTTTTTGAACCATCTTAGGCAATTCAAGAATTTGATTAATAATTAATAACCCCATAAAATTCATTGTTTTAAAGAGAATTTTTTAATCAAAACTTGAAAAAAAGTTATGATCTAATGAGGTTAATCATTTTTGGAACCAACCATTGTAACCAAATTTTGAATTTCTTGAAATGAAAGCATGTTATTGCATGTTTAGTTGAATTCAACATTTAAAAAACTCATGAAATGTGCATGATAATAGGAAGGAGATTTAAAAAATTCATTTTAGTATAGTTTGCATAAGCAGAAAAAATATTTGGCACTTTATTGCATGTTAATTTAACCAGAATGTCAATAATGCCGATAGTCACAATCGATTAGTCACAATGGTTTTTTTCATGTTAAGAAGGTCATATTTAAAATATATTGATATGATGAATGCTTTAGCAACAAATAACTTTGTGTTTCATTTATCTATATATAATCTATTTCATAACCAAATGAATATAAACATAAATAATATGCTTCTAACAGTAACCCAATAATAAACTGCTAGATTAGCATTTCATATAATTGGAAAACAAGCTGTGTGAAATGATGAGAAAATTATCAAGACATTTTTCATTCAAGTTTACCTAAAGGTAGATCAATCAAAAAAAATCCTAAATGTTGGATCCCATAAATTAAAGTAAATTGTAAGTAAAGAATATAAGTCGAAAAAAGTAATAAATTCATTTGCAGTCTTCAACAGGATACAAATCAATCAAATGAAATACAGAAGTAGAAGAAAGAAAAATTTCCTTAACCTTTAACTGCAAACCCATCGATTATATCTAAAATAAATTCTTATACCTTAATAATTGATTTTGGTTCTAGTTCCTATGAGTCTTGCTTTGACCAGTGACTATAGGGCTTTGTCGCTTGTCTGTCTGTGAACTTGTCAAGCTGCTCTCATTGGTCAGTTCTGCTGCATGTGGCATTTGATTGGCTAGGTCATTGCTAGGGTCAGATTTTCAATATAGAAATATTATGTAATGAATAAATTGCTTTGTGTAGTTTATAGATTGTACTTTCAGAAGGAAATCAGGATTCTTTGTTCAATTTCTATCTTGAATGTTTGGCACAACAATTTATGTTTATATATGCAAATAAAAAAGAAAATACAAAATAAACACACAACAATTTGTAGTTAAAAGTGCAATGTAAAATGTAAATGGCCATTAATGGGTATTTTTTTAATTGATTATAAAATTACACGCAGTGATGGTAAAAGTCAACCTACCAACCTGTTGATACCATTCACTGATGTTGTCATTGCTGCAATGTTCTTAATTTGCTGTCACAACAGCTGCAGTGTTGTTAAAATTACAACTTGATGTAAGATGCTACAAAATGTAGCTGTTTACTTAATTTGTAGTATCCACAATATTTCACTAATTACAACAAATGCTGCAGTTATGTATCAAAAGTTGGACAGAAATAATTTGAATTATGCTGCAAAGTGCAGAAATTTCATCTGCAACTGTTTCCATATGTTGTCACTACTGCAATGTTGTTGCTACTGTGGCCATGTTGTTTCAAAAACCAAATTGTTGTTGCTTAAATTTTGATTAAAATCATTGCAGCAGCTCTTTGCCATTGCCACCATTCAGTGATATTGTGAGATTAATTAAGATTTAGCAGCTGTGATGTTTTTGTTACAATTGCAGTTTGTTGCAATTCTAAATGATACCGTGACTGTTACTGTGTTGCTGCAACCATCCAGTGCAGTTGCAGGGGTAGTTTGTTGCAATTTCAAACATCAGTGTTTTTGTTAACGATAAAGTAAGTACTGGTACAGTGATGTTGCAGTAGAAAAATGTTGACGTTGTTGTTGTTGCAGGAGAGGGAGATGAAGCGACAGCAGGCGATGATGATGCGGGAGCAGGTAATGAAGAACCTCAGCATCGTACGTTACCTTCCACTCACTATCTGCACCCACATGTCATTCTCATTCTGTAGCACAGCAAAACATAACGATCTACGTTAGGCGTGGTTCAACTCCCCTGGCAAGGCATTATTCTCACCTGTCTCATACAAAGGCAAATTAAAGCCTTGCTGCAGTGTGTCAGTTTTTGTGCCAGCTCTTCAGCATACTGCGCTTTAACTTGAAGAAACCTCCTGGAAGTTACTACCGATAGCTGGTGATGGCGCTGCTCTCAAATGAAATATTTTTGTGAAATGCAGAAAGACTTCTTTAAGCTAATGATAAATCTGACGGGAGTTATGTCTTAACAGGGAAGTTGACATCTTTGAAAATCATTCCTCTCATGAAGTTTTGTTGAAACTATTCAAGGTTAGCCAGTGGCAAATTTTGTGTTGTGATTCATGAAAATTGGCCATTCAGTGTAGATTGACTCTAATGGAGTCTACATCTGAGGGATAGTAAATGATGAACTTGGAAAACTCAATTTTGGTTGAAGTCTAATTTATCTATTTCAAGGTTTTCAAAGCGTCATTTAAGATGCTTAAGGACTTCTTGGAAATCTTTTGCTAAATTTGTCTATGAAAATCATAAAACTCTTCAGTGTTAAGCAACTACACATAAGAGCTACATGATTTTGAGTTTTAAGTACATAGAGTGAAACTGTAATAACAGATAATCTATTTTTATGAGAAATAGAAGACAAAGTTAATTTGAAATGAATGGAATGACATGTTGTTTTGCTTATCTATCACAGTCACTTTTCACTTTTATTAACTTCACGATTTGGGTTCATGCAAACACATTTTGAACAGTTGTATTATTTGTTTGTATATGAGTTCAATCAATGGTTTAATCTTACCTGTACACAAATTTCTAAAAAAATGTTTAAATGAAGGGTATTTTTTGCTGATTGAAATCTTCAATAATTTAAAAAGTTTTTATTGTTTTGAAGTTTAACTTTATGCAAGCTGAAGATGAAAAAAATCAGATTTTGTGAAAGTAAAAATGTAAAGGAAGGACATAGAAGTAGCACTGAAAATATGAAATGATCTGAATCTATTGTAGTTTTGTCACATATTGAAAAAATTTGCATCAGATATTGAAAATCATTTTCCATATTTGTAGCTGTGTAAAATTTAAAAAATGATAAAGTTACAAAGTTTGTATTCCTTTTTTTTGTCTCAAGGAGCGAGAGAGGCGACGCCAGCACCTCCTGCTCGTGAAGGCCCTGGAGGCACGGAAGAAGCAAGAGGTAAAGTTGAAGAAATCTGCAGGCTTATTCTAGATTGAAAAAAACTAGAGAAAGGTTCAAATCCCATTGGAGACTTCAATAAGTTATAACCTCTGTTGTGTTCTATGGCAAGGTACTTTTCATTACAGTGAGTCAAACTAACTGATAAAATGGGTACCTGAAAACAGGATGTATGGACCTACGTGGTTGTGTTTAGCTTTAAGTAGCTGCTTCAAAAGTTTGATTCCTTGAAGGTAATGATGTAGGTAGCGTTTTTGAGCAAGAATTGGTATCAGGAAATATTGACATATATATATCCACATTATTGTATTATTACTCATGCGGTAAACAAGATTTTTATATATATTTCATAGCACATATTTATTGGTTTATTGAATGATGTTTTTTTCAGGAGAAAGAAAGGGTGAAGGTTGAACGTTTGCAAGAGAAGAGGATGTTTAAAGAGAGAAAATTGGTAAATATAATGATTTATGGGCAGTAACAATATACTAACATATCTGATATTTGTCTCAAACTGATCAATTATTCTTTTATCAAAGTGAACAACATTGAAATGGGTGAAAAAGTCTTTGACTTGAATGATCCTCTAAATATATAGCATACTTATTTAAGGAATATTCTCACCTACTCAGTTCATTAATAAGTTAAATCTATTGATCGTCATCAGGAGCAGCGTCGAATGGAATTAGTGCTTGCCAGAGAATTGAAGAGACCATGTGAAGACATGGAGCTTCCCGACAACAAGGTAACATACAAAAAAGACTATCACAAAACCTGCAAGGATGCTCAAGGATTGTCTTTAAAAATCAATCTTTGCTTATAACAACTTACTACCATTCTTTAACATTACACTTAGCTTGTCAGGCATTTTCTCATAACGTAAAAGCCATACAAGACTATGAAAATATTCTGCATGGATGTTTAATTGTTTCCTTTACAAATCAATGTCATTGTTAAGCGTAACGCCCATTCTCTACCTTATGACTTATATCACCTGCAATCAGGCAGTATGGAAGATACAGGGAAATGTATCCATTGTCAATAAAAAATATTGAGGATATTTTTGAATTTGTAATATAAGCAAATAGTAGAGTTATATAAGAGTTACAAAACTTTGGCTTTGTGGGATCAAAGATGACAAGATTGTTTTGGTGTTTGCAGGATTTCCCTGAGTTTCCTCGAATACAGGGAGTTCAGCTCGCTGGGGAACCTTTTGCCGACTGTCTGATGGCAATAGAATTCATGCATAATTTTGGAGACGCACTTGGACTTGGTGAGTGCTTTAGTTTTACCCTTACTTTATTTTACTTAGGTGATCTGTCAGGGGGACATTTTGGCATATCCTTAAAAGTATACTTCTCCAAATGTTTAGGGACCCTAAAAAAAAAGAGTGGTAAATTTCTCAAATATCCCCTAAAGAAACAACACTGTTTGAAACAATCAAAGATAAGGGATATCTTTGTATTGCCAGTAATGAATCTCAGCTTAATTTCATTGTTAATAAGTTGTGGATCCTGTAAATAGGTCTCCCAGAATGATTTGACGTTAATAGAATCGGCATCTAAAGTCTTCAGATAACAGTTTTGTAAGCTAAAATATGTCAGCTTTAGACCCCCTCTGATGAATAACAGAATAGATAAGTTAAAAGTGCTGACAATTGATTTCTGGCCCTAATTTCTGAAAGCACCCATAGTTATTTTGGGGAGCTCTTTCCCTAACCTTTTACACACAGTACAGGTTCAAATCTCATACTGGTCTTTTATGATGAAGACACGAGAACAAGCGTAATTACAATAGTGTGATCCAAAGAAACCAATGTTATGTTAAGATCTCAGATTTGCTTTTACTGCTAGGTAAGGAAAGAAAATAAAATATTTGGTTTACCCATTTACCCAATTTTACGACAGACAAGGACTCAATCCCGACAATGAAGATCCTGCAGAACGCGCTCCTGAACAACAACGAGGAAGATATGGAAGAGTTCGTGTCTCTGATGTCACACCTTCTCCGCTTTGCCCTCAACGATCCCGGCGTGCCCAACCCTAAAGAGGTGAGAAGTTGTTTGCTTTTTCTTAACCCTTTAAGTGCTTGTCCTTGAGTATGTTGTGATAACTAGTGGCCACTCCTGGAATTTTTATTTGTATAATGGCTCTATTCAGAATGGTATTCATCGAATAATTCAGCAATCTCAGTGATAAACCCTAAAATAATTATTAATGAAATGTAACTATTGCTGTCCATCAAGGCTCTTGATGGATATGATGGTAGTCCTTTGTATGAACACGAATCCAATCAATAGATCCTAATCATTTAATTTTCTATAGAGACACAATCAATTGTTTCCTGATGTCACAGACAAAGAGATATCTCTCGAGCAAAGACAATCATTGCCAAGTAAATGTAATAGGTGGACATGTGCACATTTGGATATGTATGACACCAATTATGTTTTACCATATGGGAATGATAGACGCATACTTGTCACTATACCAATCAATGTCATGTCCAGCATGTTTATAACAAGATCATGATTTCCTTGCAGGCTATGACGAGACTAAACCAGAAGATAACAGATACAGATCCCACAGACTCAACTCTTTCTGAGATCCTCAGGGTATTCATCATAGCTCGCAATGGACAGAAGAATGAGGTATGTTCTCTGCAGACATAGATTACCCTTGTCTTCCACTGAATAATGGGGCGGGATAGCGCAGTGTTTAGTGCACTCGGTTTCGGATGAAGAAATCTCGCGAGGGGCTCGGCAACTTTGTCTGCAGTAGAGTTCTACATGCAGTAAAGTTAGGGTGCAATGCTACACTGAATATAAGTGCAGTACCAACCATGGTTTGGTAGTTCCAGGCGATGCTAGCAGGTTTCACTGCATTGCATAGCCACAATGGTGTTGTGGAATGTCTTCCTGCAATAATACTAGTAGCTGCAATATAAGTGAAATAAGTGAAAGCGGAGTTAGACCCCAACTGACCTCACCTCACCTCTACTGAATTATATTTATTTGAAAGTTAAACAAGATTGGATATCAAATGAGGTATATAAGTTTTCAAAAGTTTTTCATTTTAGGACCATCAAATCATCAATATAAATGATAAATGCCAAATCATTTACCATAGGTCAACTGCTCTGAAATTAAATTTTGAATTTATCTTTACTCGTAGATGAGCGAATGGCTGGAGACTAGGCCCCTGGAAGCCCTGAACCCTACACAGAAGGCAGCCATCTTGGCCTTCATGTGCAATGAACTTCTAGGTAGTCGTGTTATCTCCGGCGAGGTTGACAAGAATATCGAGACAATCAACACGCTACGCAGGGACAAGTGGCTCGTAGAGGGCAAACTCAGGCAGTAAGTGATGTATTATCAATTTTTGTTTCACAGTGTGCACACCATGAAGGCTGAAATGGTTGGGGGTTGAATCCCTCTTATGATTTATCTGTATTGTATCTGCACAAGAAAACTGTTTTTGCATTAGTACTGTTTTAAAAGTTTGTGCCATGCCATTTGGGTGATTTATTTAGAGCAATCTGTAATCCCAAATGAAGCGGTTAATCCGACATTTGACAGTTGCCTAATAAGGCTATTCTGAATATTCCAGAACTGTAGGGAAAGGGTAATGGTATAAGTGAATATCTCCATAAAAAATTCAGAACATTATGGTCATTTAGTTCAACTAAACCCTTATGTACACTGCAAAGCCACTATGGTGTGTAATACTGTTATGTAAGTAAAAAATCCTTGGCAATAATGTTATAAAAAATCATCCTAACTCACTTCTAAATCAGTGTTTAAAATTGATGTTGCTTATCCTTCAGATTGCGGATGATCCAAGCAAAGAAGTTCCGCAAGGCGGGTAAGCCGATGGACTCAATGTCAAACCCTCCAACTGGAGAGGAGGAAAACACCAACATGTCCATGAGCAAACATGGCAGCGATGACGAGGAAGAGAAAGATGATGATGAAGAGGATAAAGACGATGACAGTGGTAACGACAGCGATGCTACAAGTGCAACAAATACCACAGGGGTTGTTTCTGAGGAGGTGAGAGGAGTGCTTACATTTTTACAGACACAGAAAAAAACAGCAGTTGAGCTAAGCCGTGTGTCATTTGTGTATCATATTCATATCATCTGCTTATTGTCCTAATTTCTGTGTAGCATATGTGAATTGATAAAAGCAAAAAATTTTCCTACTTTTCAAGTTGGCAAGTTTTCTGTGTGAAAAGGAAAGGACAAAGTAGAGTCCCTTGAGGAACACATTCTTGGATTGTGTCATTACTTTGAAGATGCCTTCTTGTAAAACCAAGCAAAGAAACAATATTTCTGTTTTTAATAGAGCTTGACAAAGCGTAAAAGTATGATTTCACGTTTTGTATTCGTTAATTCGTGTGGTTGTTGAAATATGTAATTGATAGAAAAGAAAATGTGATAACCTTACAGCTCAAATTTGCAGGATTGGCAGATTTCCTAATATTTCATATTCCCTTTCAGGAAGAGGATGGACTCACTGTAGAAGAATGTGAGAAGAAAATTGACAAGCTTCAAAAGGTAAATTTTGACGAAAGCTTGGGAACATTGCAAGTTGAAAGACAAAAAAATTCTTGAAATCTTGAAAGATTCTTTAAAATAAAATTAATTTGAGCGCTTCCAATTATTCCAAAACTTTTTTCTATGCTCCTCAGCTATCCTAAAAGTGATTCACTATATCTATAACTAAATTTATTAATATCAATGTCAAACCTGTTTCAGCAACATGGTATGTACAGGACCAAAGTGTTTGATGCCTCGCACAAGCTTCGAGGCCTGACCCTAGGTCAAGACAGATACAAAAGGAGATTCTGGATTTTGCCTTACTGTGGCGGAATGTTTGTAGAAGGTCTGGAATCCTCAAAGGAGATCTACGACGAGAATCCAGAGCTGGTGGGACCAAAAAAGAAGGAGGAAGAAGAAGTGAAGAAAGAATCTGAGGAAGAAAAGAAAGAAGGAGCAGACGTCAAGTCAGAAGCAGACGTGAAAGGAGAGAAAATGGATGAATCAAAGATACAAAATGGAGATTGTGAAAAGAATTCTGAGAATTGTGAGAAAGACAATGAAATGACCACTAAGAATGTGAAAGAGGAGGAGAAAGTTGTTAATGGTGATTGTGATTCTGTGAAACAGGAATCTATGGATAAAGAATCTGTGACAGCTGAAAGCATAAAATTAGAGGAATCTTCTGAAGATTTGGTTGTGAAAGAAAATGGAGAGAGCATTGACAAGAAGGATAGAAATAATTGTAAAATTGACACTGATTTGTTTTTGCAGAAGGCAAATATTACAAAACTGAGTGACATTCTTAAAATACCAAAAAGAGACTCGCCCAAAGAATCTCCAAAGTCGGTTGTGAACAATACCCACACTGCTTTGACAATACCATCACCTATTTTGTCGCATTCCACTACATTGGTCAGTAGCACACCAATTACCTCCCCTTGTCCAACCTCTCCATCACCTAAAAGCGAGACCAAGCATAATTTCTACAGCATCGACTCTTTGCTCAAGAAAGAGACGGACAGTAATACAGACAGTCAAACCAATAACCACTTTCTCCCTCCAAACTTATTCCCCCCGTCACCCCTAATCAAGGACCATCAAATAAATAACTACACAGACATTCTTGAACAAAAACCATGGTTCAGTATATTACCCAGAATGCCTTGTGATGAGCAGTCATTAACACGAACACCTCACTCAAACAATTCACCATCAGTTGTGTCAAACACATCCCTGTCATTTTTCCCCTTTTTGCCATTCCCACCTTCGAGTCCAGGGTTCGGCTCATTCCAAATGGGAAACACATCCTTGGATTCTAGTATGGTGTCCAATTCAGACTCCTCATGGAACAATCTCTCCGCTAACCTGTCATCGAGTATAACATCAACCCTCGCATCATTCAAAGTGCCGCCGCCCCCCTGTGATACCCCCACCAGTTCCAGTTGTGCAGGAAGCATCACCATGGAGATGATGAAACCAGCCATAGTGGAGCCTCAGCCCATTCCTGATGGTACGTATCACAGGTCATGCTTCAGTTGTAATGCTGAAAGTATTTCAGTAATCTAAACTCAGATTTCTGGTCTTGCTGGTTGCAGGTGGTTGATTTCTATTGCTTTCTCTAGATTTCCAGTTGAACTGTTTGCTGCTTGTTCAATACAATACTTATCCATATCTTGATATGGGTATAACTGTATAACACATAAATCTGTATCTCTAGATTTCCAGTTGAACTGGTTGCGGGTGACTTGCCCATATCTTGATATGGTAAACTGTAATCACACATATATCTCTATCTCCAGAATTCCAGTTGAACTGGTGGCGGGTGGTTGACGAGGAACAGGTGAAGGAAGTCCTCAAGTGCCTCCACTCGCGCGGGATCCGGGAGAAGAATCTGATGAAGAACTTCCAGAAATACCTGGAATATGCCTGTTCATGCTGCGGCAAGGGCAACGATAAGGGTTGGTACCAAACATTCTTCATCAACTTACAAATGTTGAAGCATTGGTAAACAGCCATTGGCCAAGAGTATTTCAGTCAAAGTCAAGACATTATCCCTGTCAAGGCTGGTGATCGAGTGGTTAAACTGCTAGTATAATCAGTGCTGGCAATGTTTGCTCGACTCAAAGGGTTTGAATCCTATAATGGAGTTTCCCTGAAAAGTTCAATTAATTTGACATATTGCAGAAAGTGTGATACAAAATATCTTACAATTAAATCTTGCAGAGATTAGAATAAGGCAATAACTTAGGATTAAATTTTAGGATTGTTATTGAAAATGTGCCTTCATTCAAAGCCCTTTTTCTGTAACAACATTATAAACATGCATCACCACTCGCCCCTCAAATGTGAACCTCTGCTTTAATTCCTTATTCCTTGCAGTGATGAAGTTTGACGTGAAGAAGGAGTGCAGTACTCCAGGGAAGGGCAAGGCCAACAAAGAGGCAGCTGCTCACAAGAAGTACAAGGTTCCACGGCCTGACGACCCCGACAGCTGGAGTCATGAGGCCAATCTGGAGGTGGAGATGGGAACCCTGGAGGAGGTGGAAGCCCTGGAAGAACGCATCTTCCAGGCCAGTCTCCAGGTCAAGGTATGTCTTGGTGAATTATTGGGCTTGATATTCTACAAACATGGTCCTGTAGCCTTGGGAGAATGCTGGTCTGTCTAAAGATATGTGCTGTGAAGTGCCAATAGTATTGTGCATAGAGAGAATCTCAACCAGTATCTTCTGATATCTGATGTCTTGTTGAATTAGGGGGCTTGATATTGTATTGTAATGGTCTGGGTCTAGATTTTCGAAGCTATCTTAGAACTAAGATAGTCGTAAGTACACATCATTAGCACTGGCTTACAACTATCTTAGCACTTAGAGAGCTTCGAAAATCTAGGCCCAGGTTGCCATGTAGGAATGCAGGCCAGGGTGACAGTAGTATGGGGTATGTAGAGAATCTTACCCAGTGACTTCTTTCAACATTCTTCTGGTATCAAATGTATCAAGGCGAGATGATAACAGTTGCAGATATCCTGGCTTTCAGAGTATATTTTCTTTATCACACAATTTTTTTTATATCAGAAGCTAAAGGGTGATATTTTTTTTAGTAACTATATTGATAAGATATAAGAGGCATATCCTGAGAAGGCAATCATTGGATTGTAGGAGCCGTGCACATAAATATACCCTGATGGAGGAGGAAAGAGTGAATGCATGAACCCTCCCATGAGACCAATTACATTTTGATTCTTTTGCATGCTAGATTAAGAGATAAATTAAGCTCTTGAGTAAATTATTAAAAGAAAACTTTCTCTTCACTGCAGGGCTGGAAGCTGCCCTCAAAAGCAACAGAAGACTCAAGTCTGCAGCTAGTTAGCCGTGAGGTGACGGAACTAACGGACAACCAGCGCTACCCTCTGGACGTTGCCAGGGCGAGGCTCCTGCAACTGGAAACGAATGTGGAGCGGCGCTACCTCAAACCTCCCCTCATCAAGCGCAATGTGAAGTGAGTTAAAGGAGTGTCTACCACTCAGGGAGCAAGCGAGCTTTGCTTACTGCTAGCTTCATGCTTATTTCCCCCCATGTTTGTGCTGAATGTGACTGCAACTGGTGTGTTTGATGAGAAAAGTCGACTTCAGCTTTTTTTACTAAAAACCGTAATATATGTGGAAAATGTGTAGAAAGTTTTGGAGATAACCAACACTTTGTTGAATTTTGAAATATGAACGTATCAATGTTTTTTTGCGATGTGAATATTATTTTTTATGAATTAGAAGCTTGAAATAATTTGTATTTCTCATCTGACACTGTTAGAAGTTGTCACATATATATTCATATTCCACCTATGTGTGTATATTTGTATGATTTAAATGTCTTTTCTTTAAAAAGTGGTAGTTTGTTAACGATTTGTTTTTCAAATTGATTTATCTTAATTCATCTACCCTCTTTCATTTCTTTTGTCGATATTTTAGAGGCATAATTGGCATGAATACCATATATATTTATCCCTGCAATATATTCTTATGCTTAATTAATTTGTGTGAACAACCCTGCTTGTCATTCATGCATGTACCATTCATTCATTCATTCATTCATTCATTCATTCATTCCTGCATATATGCTTTGCCTGCTACACCTACTAACAAGGGTAGTATTAATGATTAATACCAGGAATTCTTGCAGTCTGCCGGCCAACATCGCTACGATGTCCAGCCCCAATGGTGATCACGACGATGATGAAGACTCGTCCAACATAGAGGAGAACATACCGCCAGGACTGGTGTTGTGGCGGAAAGCGCTGGTGTCAACGACGTCGTGTGCACAGCTCATGCTCTGCCTGCTGCAGCTCAACAACTCAATATCCTGGGAGAAGTCCATCATGAAAGTGGTGTGTGCACATTCTAGATAATCAATCAAACAAGAATATAAACAAGAATAGAATTTAAGCTGCTCAATAGGAGTCTAAGCATGGGATCTTGTCAGGCATCCGTCCCACATCCATCCAGTATCAATAGACTTCGCCCATCTTCATCTTTAACTTTTGATTTGATTCGTTTTAAACTTATTTATTGAAAATAAAGATTAAGGTACTAGTAATTCAACTTAATGAAACCCTTCTCTTTCACATTTGTTACTTTGCACCAAGGGTTAGTAAATTTTGTTGCAACAAATTTTTTGGATGTTAGTTAAATTTTGGGGCGATATTCTCCCTTTTAAAGCTGTTTTAACCATCACTTCTTTGAAAGATTATTCTGGCGATGTGAGGATAACTTTGACTTCGTTAATTTATCTTACTAAGATATTTCAACACAGTGACAAGATTCTCTCAGGAATATTACAATGTTGTTAATATCATTTGTCCGCAGATATGTCAGATTTGTCGGAAGGATGACAATGAAGCTGAGCTGCTTCTCTGTGATGGATGTGACAAGGGATACCACACATATTGCTTCAAGGTAAGGGAGATAACTCTACAAGAACAACGTCTTAAACGGTGTGTAGTTGTTCTTATGAAATTCTGAAAAATCTTATTCATTGATTGGTTAGTGAAAATAAAATAAACAACAGGAAATGTTATATAATAATGATACTTCCTAGTGATATGTGTTGTGTAGTTGAGTTACCTCCCCTACCACAGCTCGCTGTTAAGTTATTTTCACCTTTTGTCCACAGCCGAAAATGGACAATATTCCTGATGGGGACTGGTACTGCTATGAATGCATATCAAAGGTGAGACAAGATTTTTTATTTGAATAGAACCTGTACATAGAATAAAACTACTTATACTTGTCGCAGATATTTAGGCAGGCAGACAAATGTTAAAACATTTGATAAAAGAAGACGCAAGGTTAAAATTAGGAGTCATTACTTGATGATGTCATGTAGCTAAAAATGACTGTGAATGTGCAAATTCTACTGTCAAAAATATCTCCCAAGAGTATTTGCTTGATGTTATTCAGGCTATATATCTTGTCTACAAATATCTTCATGATCAATATCATTTGCTGTGATGAATTGCAGGCAAGCGGTTCCCCGCACTGCATAGTGTGCGGGAAGAAACTGGGGAAGATTGTGGAATGTGACCACTGTCCCCGCGCCATACACATCGACTGCCTCGACCCCCCTCTACCTCGGTCAGTACATAATAATTATCTGGATTAAAAAAATTTTAAAATCATATTTCACCATAAACTATCATTACATATTTGTGTGAAAATTGTGTGGATACACAATATTAAACTATCATATTTTATCATATACTATCATTATTTATTTATCATTAAGTAAATTCTTAAATTCTGCATGTGAGACAAATACTTCAGGAGGCACCCGGTAGCACCTAGATCTGTCTGTTGTCAAGGGCATAGACCTGCATTGACCCTGTACCACAGTTCTGTTCTATCACAATATTTAAAAAAATTTCATGCTTAGTTTTACTGATGTGACATTGCTTGATTGTATTTCAGTATACCCAAGAAATGGGCTTGTCCAGCTTGCATGGTTGGAAAGGTGAGAAATCTTTTGTCTTTGTTTAAGGGAAATTTAAGAACGTGGTAAAATTACCAAAATGCTCTTTGTAACCAAAATGATTTTAATAGAAGTTTACTACTCTATCAAGAAACGAGATAAGTCGGAATCTGAGGCTGACTACTCCTTAACTTAGACTTGATGCAAAGTGGCAAAATAAATTTGCTTTGAACAGGAAGGTTTGCTGTACACAATTGTAAATGTGGCCACCGGATCCACTAAAGGATAACAGCTGGTTATTAATGAATACTTATTAGTGAAGAAACAGCATAACTACACCCTCTATGCTATATTTGATATATTTGTCTGATGAAAGGGCTGGAGAGAGCCTCAAAACCTTACTAATTAAGCCCTTTGACACCATGCCCCAATTGTGGTCCACTGTTGGTTAGTTCCCCTATCTGCAAAAATCATTAACAATTAACAAGTGATTTGAATTATATGAAAGTATAAGTAACCGAGTGTGATATTGTATATCTGACACTGTTACAGAAGCCTAAGCGAGTGAGAAAGAAGCGTCCGAGTGAGGGACGAGAGAGGAAGGAATCGGAGAGCGGCAAACCGGAGCCTACAGGCTCGGCCGAGAAGAAGAAGAAAGAAAGCAACACGCAGAGCAAGGATAAGGATAAGGATCTTGTCTCGTGCGGGTACGTAACGGGAAGAATATGTTATGTTTGCGCACACATTAAATCGGTATTAATTAGTGTTAAGGGTGTCAAGCAGATTCAGGGTTCACTTATGGCCTGGTAGTTGAGGTCAGGATCAAAGTAGTTTCTAATACCACTAATAAATGCTGACCTGTGAAATATTGTATAATTACCAATGCGGGAAGATGGAGACGATAATATTTTCTTTGCAAGTCCCTTGGAGTTACACCTATTGTTAAGAGGTTGGTTGGTTGATTTCATACATAATCTTTTCTGCAAATATTTCAATTATCTTTTAAAGGTTTTCCAATTTGAATCTTCGGTAAACCATATTTTTCCTTTTAGAAATATTATTTGTTGCCCATAGTTGTGATTTGCAGTTTTGTGATTTGCATTTTCATACATATAAAACCCAAAATCCTATTGTGTGGCATCAAATTTGGGAACTCTTGCCTAAGTGCTTTGTATTAGGAATAAATGAGAATGACATCCCGGCCTTGTGTGTTGACAGGAAGCTGCTGACTGAGATGGAGAAACACGACAGTGGATGGCCCTTCCTGCAACCGGTCAACACCAAGAAGTTCCCCTCCTACAAAAAGTACATCAAACACCCCATGGACTTTGCCACCATGAGGATCAAACTCAGGGATTCTATGTAAGTTCTTCAAAGTTCACAGCAGAGTGAAACTTTACTCTCAATGCTGTCTGTCTGAAGCAGCTTTTTCAGTCAAAGGTCACAAATACGAACTTGTTCCATACCTAAGTATTTGAACATATGATAATAGTTGCTTTCTTTAGAGTGTTAATGATTAATCTGACGTCATTGTGAACCCTCTTTCAAAATTCCTGAATCTTCTACTGACCATGGTAAAATAATGCACCGTTTTAGGAGTTGTTTTGGCTCAACACCAATTATTCCTATGTGAGTATGCATGTAAGTCTCCCAGAAGATCCTGACTGAATGTTTTCATGCTGTTGCAGATACAAAACACGCCAGGAGTTTGCTACTGATGCACGGACAGTGTTCGACAACTGTGAGACCTTTAACGAGGACGAGTCAGAAGTAGGACAAGCAGGTCACACCATGAGAAAATTCTTTGACAAACGCTTCAAAGACCTCTTTGGTGAAGACAGCTAGTGTGTACTGGTTGTCACGGCAACAGTGACTCGCCTGCACCAAACCAGTTCCAACTGGCGTAAACCACAAGCAGCAGCTAGCCAATGGGATCTGTGTGTTGAGCAATAGGGAATACTCACTGTACCTCGTTGCCATGGCGGCTGTTGCCATGGAGATGTGTTGCCATGGACTCTCTGGTCGCCATGCCATATGTGTTCTTTTATTTTCAGGGATTTGTTTATTACATATTCGTGCTCATTGTCACATCTGTAGGTGTGCCATTTGTTTCACTCATTGTATTTCATAAGCAACATTTTACATACAACTCCACAAAGCAATGTCAATCTAAATCAAACCTGAGTTTTACAATGTTTTCCCACTGTTTCAATAAGGTCATAATTTATTGAAGAAATGCAATATTTTGTATGCCACGGGGTTGGGGCATATCCGCCTCTGGCACACAAGAGAACGGTTTGTGAAGAATTATTCAGGGGTTGTGTGAGGGGTAAGCTTTCTCTGAGTATCTCGGTATCACACCATCTAATAGCTTCTTGTGCTCAAAATGAAATCCTTTATGTGCTATATTCTGCCATTACAACTATTTCCTTCAATATCCATCTGTTACAATGCAATACGTACCGATAACCACAACAGCATGCATAGCCTAGTCATGTTGTTAGTCTCCGCTGTCCATGTTTGCATTTACTAAGGTAACTGCTGTATATAAA
Organism: Phorcus lineatus; assembly: GCA_921293015.1. Classification (NCBI taxonomy): domain Eukaryota; kingdom Metazoa; phylum Mollusca; class Gastropoda; order Trochida; family Trochidae; genus Phorcus; species Phorcus lineatus. The sequence goes on along the minus strand of OV121091.1, from coordinate 16,527,089 downwards.
AAAGCTCTGAATTATTGAAGAAATCTCACTTTGGATGAGTCTTATTTAAGTGCCTATTTGTTCGTAGGATGGACCAATTGTGGTAAGATACAAAACTGAGGAACTACAAAATACTTTGGTTCAGTGGCTCTAGTGCAGCATGAAATTGTCTTTTACAAGTGCTTATCTACATGACAAACCGGTTTTACACATTTGTCGCGATGCTGATTCAGTCCTATCATATGCCAGCTGCTGTAATATAAAGGTGGTTCATGCTGTTCATCAAATCAGCTATGTACAACAGGTGCTTTTGCCTCCGACAATATTTTCAGAATTCTAGCTGCTTGATCAAGTCATAATATCTTGAAGAGAAATATAATCACGGATAATATTAGTTTTTGGTTAACAATCCTGACAAGTAATGGTATTAAAGTGCAGGAATGAAATTTTTAAAGTGGAGGTTTACAAATAAATAAGTTATTGATTGTTCCCCTCTTAGTTCAGTATGTTTGATATTTTTACTTAGTTTTTTTCTAAATTGAAATGCTCTTACTAGCATTTCAGTAGATTGGTTATAAATTTACATGAAATTGCATGATCAAGTCTTTAGTTTAAGCAAATGCAATTTATGTTACATCCATTTTACAGGTTATCTAAGAAACAACTTTTTGCAAAGATATAAGGTGTGCAAAATGAATCAGATAAATGTTAATTCAGACAAAGAAGAGAGTTTCAATAAAGTAATTTCATATTTCTTGGGAACATTATTTTTATTAAAACAATGAGTTTTGAACTTGTTTTTTTTTTTGTCAAAGCTGATCGTAATTTATTCGAGGTAAAATATGTGTCTTTCAAAACAATAAAAACACCGAAGTACTTCAGTGATGTATATCTAAAGAAGAAAAGAATATTGTGTTTTTTCCTTGACATGTTTTTGGAACAAAGCATGAATTAAGTCCATTGCCTATTTCTTATTAAAAAAAATGCCTGAGAAACATTAATATTATGGAACAAAGCAAGAGTAAGGTCCTACCACCTATTTCTTTTAAAAAATACCTGAGAAACATTTAATTGGTTTGATAAAACAAGAATGAAGCCCTAGTGTCAATTTCTTTAATAAATACTTGAGAAACGTTTAATTGTTTAGACAAAGCAAGATTTAAGTCCTACCGCCGATTACTTTAAAAAAATGCCTGAGAAACAGTTGATTTATGTTTTTGCAGAGTCATCTATAAGTCTTCGGTTTATAAGATGATGACATTTTCCTTCATGTGTGTGGTATAAGCAGCGGTACTACATGTACATATTGTTGTAAACTATCACTACTTACAAAGATTTTTATATTGTCTATCTTTAAATAGTATTTTCGTGTATCGAAGAGGTGTTTAATATTTTAACAGAATTTTGATAAGCACTTTTGTCTCCTAGTTATTGAAAATGTTATTTATTGTAAAAATGTTATTTTCTAGTTTTGTTTGGTGTAATGCATTTTTCATTTTCAGTTCAATTCTCTTTTCAAGGGCATTATCATTCTTAGTTGGGTTTATATATATTCATTTTGTATAATCTTTGCTTGGGTTTCATGTTTTTTTACTCGTTTAATAAGAAGTATTTCAGTAGTTGAAATAATATCTATATTAAAATTGATTTCTTTATGAATTTAAAGATTTACTATATATGGAAAAAAATCCATTTTAAATGCAAAAGCCAAGAAATTTGTTAAGGCTCATAAAAAAGAAATAAAATCAAAGAATGAGCGTGTCATTCGAATGTTTATCATTTTAAGACAGTTTCTGTTAAATTGTTCTTCTGTGCATTGCGATTTCCTTATTTTTCGTTGATATGTCTATAGAAATCATGTTCCCCTATTCAGTTAGATTTTGCTAGTATCATGAAAAAGATATATAACTTCACTTAATCTGTGTCACAAGTCACTGTCATTCAAGATAAAACATATATGTTGTTTTAAACAATAAATTCATAATTGATATATATATCATATTTGAAGTTCTCTGAGGACGTCATTTTCATGAAAAACAGATTTTAAACATATCCATGGTTTGTTTGTCAAGACATAATAAGAATTCGTCCATTTGAAGGCAAGCGAGATTCATAATACAGAATTTATCTCCTAATTTTGATGGATCATTGTTGAAGCTACTGCCCGAGTATAACTCACTTTGATCAATATTTGTAATGGATTTATTAATTTGCCCAAAACTGTTGATGTCGTAGCTGTCAAAATATTAAGCATGTTTTCGAAGTTAAAAAGACATTCTTTGGTACTTAATCATCAAACATGTTTATTGCATTTAATTTCTTTAGTTTGGTACTTTATTATGGATATCTTTTCATGTTATAAACTTGGTGCAGTTAATCATATTAAATTCCAAGCCAAGTCGTTAACAATTATGTTTAATGTCACATAAATGTAAATTATTCAATAACATCTCACCATTTCATTTTGATGGATGTGTTAAGTATCTGTATTGTTTCACCATTTCCATCCATTAGTAGAAAGATGTAAACTGGTAGTTATTTATTTTGTATGTACATGAGTATTTATTGTTACAAGTAATAACTAGTTTGGCTATGTAAATTGCAAACAAAATTCATATTGTGACGGGCATATCCGTATCTCAGTGTGAAATATCTGAGTAAAATGTGCATTTATTGACAAAACAGTTGAATAAGTATCAAGGTTATAATTTGACCAATGTTTGAGTATTAATTAGTATTCATAAGTTGTAATAATGTATTATGGAGCATGAGGTGATTGTCTCTTATGAAACCTTTAATTTTTGCTTGTTCATTGTCGAGGGCTGCTATTCTCGAAACTTTCAGTACGTTCTTAATTCTGTGTACAACATAAGAATTCTAACAAGTTAGAAGTTTCAGAATAGCCTACCATATTTTCGCAGTGAAAACCACATTATGTTGAGCCCCTGGAAACAGTCAAATTTAATCAGTCTTGTTTCTTTTTGAAGAAATTTACCCATTAACACACTCGCCTCGTTAATTTGCTCACACTCGGCTCAGCAAATATTTTTGCAAAGATTGTTTCCAGGGGTTTGACAAGTACATTTGCAAGGTAACGTCGTCTCGTAGGATTAACGAAAGATGGTGAAAATGTGACTAGTTTGTGCCTACCCAGTTTACTTCATGATCATGAGGTCAACACAGACAGGAATCATGCACCAGCGATAACATGTCATCAACAAAAAGTACCGAATAAAACATTTTTGTGAAACTAAATCCATTGTCTCTTGTTTGTTGTTAATAGAGTGACTTAGTAGAGAACTAAAATACGGCATTGCTGTTTCAAAAATTAAGAGTACCATTTCCTTAAGGGGCATTTTAGAAGCTGGATTGATGAAGAAGAACGAGTTCTTATGGATAGTCAACTTCTTTATTGCATGGATTACGACGTTTCGGTGTAGATACTAACACCGTTATCAATTGCTTGATAACGGTGTTAGTATATACACCGAAACTAAGTTGCTTGATAACGGTGTCAGTATCTACACCAAAACGTCGTAATCCATGCAATAAAGAAGTTGACTATCCATAAGAACTCGTTCTTCTTCATTAGAGTACCATATTGAGAATGACTTAGTCCTGCTTCATGACTGTGTACATAAAGGAGCCTTTAATACATTCTAGGTCCACATTCAGCAAGTCTAGATTGACTGAATACACAGTGAAATTAGGAGCCCAAATAAAAAAATATTGTGGATGAAGGAACATTTGATTAGACTAAATTTTAGTCTAAGAACATCTACACAATCCAGTTTCTTGTTTATACAAGATCCTAAAGATTTTGTGCAACTAAATCCCTTTTCAGTTGCTCAAAGTGAGACTGCGTCCACAATAGAAATTGGACTATCGTTATCAACCCGGGATAATTAATTGCTGGTCTTGTATGCACATGTCCAAGGTCGATAAATCATTGGATCAACCTCATTTGAAGTTGATAATTGTTTAATGTCAACCTTCCTTAAATGTGACAATATTGCAATCTGCTTCAAGTTAAAGTCTCTTTGAAATCAAAGCTATCAAGCCCAAAGATCAAAAGCAAAAACTGTTTTTATTTCTCGTGACAAGTTATATCCTTTAAAAATCCGGACAAGTCATATCGTCTAGTCAACTGCCCTTCTTAGAGTCACTCCTTGAGGGATTTGTAAAGAGATTTATGCGAGGTATGATGTTGACAACCACAATATACAGAGTGAGGAACTTGACACAGGACAGGGCGTAGAAGACAGAGATCGGGTCATGTTTCAGTTTGTAAGAGTCTGTGAGACGAGCAAACACGACTGATACCGACATGTGCAGCAAGCGGTTAGCCAAGCTGTGAGAGTCGTCCCCCCTTGGAAAGACGAACAGTGATAACCCAAGACCTAAAGAGAAACAAATCAAAGGGGTCAGTATACAAAAGATTCAACAGTTTTATGCAGCAAACGGTTTAAAAGGGGATGGAGGGAGCAATCATCATAAATTGTATTTATAGCATGTGTACAACGCTTTGGGGTGTTCAAACTGAAAGGGGCAGTAGCACATAGTTTGGGGGTATTGAAAACAAAGAGAAATGGTTCCAATTGCACTACAATGTAACAAACAACGATAATAGCGTTTTCATTTGAGCTACACAATCCATTCCCTACCTTAAATGATTAAAAGGTGCTCACACTAAAATGGCCGCAAGCAGTTTCACTAGGTACTTAATACATCTATGGATAAATTTGTTTTGTAATAAGGTGTTTAACTCCCTGAAGGTATTGTATATACCATAAACATATATCTAAAGAAGAAAATTTGAAGAAATGAAATTAAAAAACCCAGTGCTACTGTCCCTTTTAACTCATTCATTTAAAGAACAGTATTTCATTTAATGAATATTTTTTTGTATCGTCGTATCATTCTACACTTTTCTCACCTATAAGACTGCAGGCATCCCTGACCACACTATAAAAGAGCGTTGTGTCCAGATACACCCATTCTGGCCGGGCACACCACTTTTTTGCTTTAGCCACTGACCACATGGCCTCCAGGCCAATGGCCTCTATCACAGTATAGGTCAGTAACGTAGTGGACACAAATATCACTGCAGCCACTATGTGACTTTTAAGAGACAGGTTTGTCGTTGAGAAGCTGTTGAAGATATGGCCAATTGATACGCCTGAAAGAGATGAAAACAATTTAAGGTAACTTAGGCTACTTATCATAGAGCGCTTGCCAGGACAGTACACTCTGTTATCCGTATTGTGACTTTAAACAATTATTGTGTCCTTATACTGAACAAATTAGCCTGAAATTGATACTTTTCAGCAAAAGACAGATCAAATGACTCAACACCACAAGAACGTTCTCAAAGTGCCCAACACATTATTACCCTTGTGTAAGGACAAACACTCCTTTTATCATTCTCAACTCCTTAGAAGTATGCAACCAAACTGTCGATTAAGCACTTTATTGTTATTCAACTCCATCAACTCAAGAAGTTTCTCATTAAAGAGGTAATGATGTCGGAGCTATGAGGAAAGTAGCAGATGGACACTCACCCACACACACTCCTGCCAACACTTGGTGTGGGAAGTGAGTCGCTATGTAGCATCTAGACAGGTTCACTGCCACCATTATCAGCCCAAACACCGTCCAACAGATCACTCGCACGGTCATACTGCAAACAGGGTGGAAATCGTTACTGTGAGAATTATGTGATTTATCTCAGTTTAACATTCATGGTTGTAAAGTGAGAAATCAGACGGACGCCATAAGCCCATCTGGCTTTAGAGGCCTGATGAGCTGAGAAAGCTTACTTTAACTCATTAACGCCGAGGCAGCTTCACGGCTCAACGCCTGGGCCACTGACCACAGACGCTGCTCGCTGTAGCGAGACCAATTACCTCAAAGCACCGCTCTTTTCGCGACAGCCTTTGAACGGAAACTGTCTAGCCTTGTGCCATAAAGTCTTGATTGTTTTATAGTTTCATGAAGATAGATGCAGGTGCTGTATATTGATACTTTACAGGAATATAACATGTGATATTTCACCATTGAGTTTATGTTTTGCGGTTTGTCCGATTTCAATTCATAAACATACTCAAAGAGAGAGAGAGATAGTGAAATTGTTTTCATTGTCTCACCAAATAAAATTGACAGGTAAACTGGTTTGATATCGCACCTTTTATATTGGTCAAAATGTTATGAGAGACAATTTCTCTTACTTATACCTAAACAACAGTACTTAAACAGCAAACTTAACAGCAAATAATAAACACAGACACACACTTACATATTATAGTATATATTTAGTATATACATAACCAAATATCACTTATAAGCATTTGTCAATCTTCATGTTAGATTGTCTTTCTCAATCAACCACTACAGTGATTTGATGGCTGCATATTGTACACACCTTTGCAAGTACGAACACATAAACACGTAACGTACCTAATATTTTCACATATGTTGATTTACATGCATTTCTATTTGTAAATACAAATACTGCATATCTACACACCATGTTCAGTAGATACAGTGTGTCGGTATCTCAAACATCTGCATAATAATTAAAAATTTATGGAAATGATATCAACGAATGTAATGATTATTAATATTGACCAAGTGATCTATTCCGTTGTCAACTCTAATTATAATTTAACATGTGTATGTATACATTCAATGACAGACAGGGTCGTGGATCTATGAAGCATATTGTCGAATTAAAAAAAACATGTACATGCTAAAACTATTATTGTTACAGGACCGCTACTGACCGTGCATGATATAGGATGCGCTCAGCTAGTTCAGTAAAGTAATATTCGAACCAACTCTTATAATAATAATAGTATTCAAAGTAGAACAAAACTGGCATTCAAAATATTAATTACATGCAATTATTAAATTGATAGTTCATGACATGACATCCCCAAAGTGATGCATTCAAGAAGTAAAGGTAAAATCAAAGTGTCACTTTCAATAGCCTCAAATTCTTAACAAATTATTTATGAATACATGTACATAAATGTTTATAATAACGCTTCCTCTCGTTTCGTCTTGGATACATGAATTCAAATCGTTTTACAGATACAATATATCTAACAATGTTTCAAAATTGGTAACTTCACAAAGACTCCAATCGTTTCATCTGAATAAATAAAGCTTCTTTTAAAAGTATTTATTTTTCCCTTCCAAGATCAACATATTCAAAATAATTTCATTTACCAAACGTAGTATATTTTTGCACAAAGAGCAACGATTTTTATTTCTTATTGCTTTCCTGGGGATAGCATCTTATTTACGAAACTGTTATCTACATTAATGGATGCTAAACTGATTTTCAAAATAAGTTCATCGTTATACTATACGACGGACTCACATACGCGGCTCTCGCTGAATAAGAGGTGCTTTCAATTAACGCACATAAGCGTCTCTCGCTGTGAGAAACTGCTAATTAACGGACGCTTATATGCGGCTCTCGCTGTGAGGATATCATTATTTTGACACATATACGCGGCTCTCGGCGTTAATGAGTTAATGTTCTGGGCCTCCTTTCACAAAGCCTTAAGGTGATCCTAAGTGCAATGTTAAAGCATGGGAATTAAGGTTAACCTTAGTAAAGGTTGCTTTGTGAAAGGAGGCCCTGTTAAAGAAAAGACAAAATACTTTAAAATTCACCCTCTGAAAGATCATACAAACCTTTTTACTTTGCGGTAGTACAAATAGTCTGAGACAAGGATATAGAGAACAGAGGATGTCACCATGGCATGGCCAGATGGGCTTCCTGAAATATCAAGGGGAGAAGTTGGAGAGGCACTATGTGGGGTTTAACTCAAATCTCATTGAAATAAGCTGGAAACTATTGAAAAGGGGGGAGGGTGTCACCATTATACCTTATTATACCTTCTGAATCACCTACCCCTCTGGATGAAATAAAATTTTGAAATAATTATAATTTCACAACTAGAAAGGATTTGTTTTTGCTATTCCTAAAATAGATACATTCGAAAAGGCAAGGCTGAACACATTACTTGAGAACTATAAATGGATAAAGTTTAATCAACTTGATTTTGATTTGATGGCAACTCACCTGGCCCAGTTTCACAGGTAAGTCTGTATTGCTGTAGATGTGGTCGGGACGTGTTCAGGTACGCTGGGGACTCGTGCACCCACCAATATGGACGCTCGCCATGCAAAATACTGCAGAGAAACATATCATATTAATTCAACAGCAAGCTAAAACCTCCATGTTGTACCCAATCTGGTACCCTTATATAAAAGAACTTCTTAGAACTAATAATAACCTTGTAGTTTCAAATATTTTTATTGAGTTTGGTTTTTATAGGAAGCAAATAGTCAGAATTATTATTATTATGGAAGGGAATCGGTGGAAAAATGGAAATGAAAATTTTAGTAATTCATTACAAACTTTGCTCATAATATGATGAGTTTTGTATACAACCAATTAGATAAAAAAAATGATGGTAGCTAAAAGTCTAATGTAACCGGCCAATTGCTATGTATAGAAAAGGCCTTTGATTGAATTATTACATAGAACAACAAAAGTTTAACTAAAGATGCCATGAGTTAAGTGTATTTTTGGAGGTGTTAATTATACAAACTTACAACTTGAAGACACTCTGAGATAGTAGCGACCCACACAACACAGATAACGACAAGAAATGTTTGTGTAAACATGCTGTTAGTTTGAGGTATTTTTGGAGATGTTCATTATAAGAAACTTACAATTTGAAAACTGCATTGAGCCACTCTGAGATGGCAGCGACCCACACAACGCGGATACCGACGGACTGATGAAGGAAGAAGGCAAGAGGAAAGTAGATGAGGAAGGCGTTACGAGGATCTCCGATGTGTGACAGAAACAGCATCAACTCACTCTGCCCCTGGGTGAAACAGAAATAGAAGATGAATTGTAGACGGTTTTGTTTACATATCATTCCACACACAAAAAAGCAGAGAAATTATGTGATCACTCTTTCTTTTAAAACATGTATATTTCAACTTGAAAGCGTTGTAACCATATATGTAAACATACTTGTAAACTGGAATGTCTCGACATTATTCTTTAAAAATAAATACATATAAATAAAATATAAACAGTACATTCTCCTTGTGATTGAAATAAGATATCGAAGGCCCCTGAAAGCCCCTGTTTCTTAAGCCAGAGTCTTATGTCAGAGCCTGTTTGATGATGTCATGTTGGCATTGTTGTTATCAGTCACTAGTGACCGATGACACGTTACAATGTTAGTTTCACTAGTGACCGATAACACGTTGCAATGTAAGTTTCACTAGTGACCGATAACACGTTGCAATGTAAGTTTCACTAGTGACCGATAACACGTTCCTTGATTAGTTTCACTAGTGACCGATAACACGTTCCTTGATTAGTTTCACTAGTGACCGATAACACGTTCCTTGACACAGGGTGGAAATACCCTGAATCCGTTAGCCGGATCCCCTGCCGGATCCTCCGGATCCTCTCAACAATGGTATACTGGGATCCGTCGCCGGATCCCTCACCGGATCCGGGATCCGGCCGGACACCGCCGGATCCCTTGCCGGATCCCCAGTAGATCAGAATACAGGGATCCGGCGCCGGATCCCTCACCGGATCCGGGATCCGGACGGACACCACCGGATCCTCTTCCGGATTCTTAGTAGATAAGAATACTGGGATCCGGAGACGGATACCCTACCGGATCCTCTCCTTGTAGCGAAAGTAGGAATGTAGTTTAGAAAAATGAAGTTTTTTAAAGTTAGGTAAGCTTTTGTCACAACAATACACCATACATCTTTGACAGCTTTTACATATTCTTTACATGATATTGTCATATAAAGGCCGTTTGCATTTATAAAGAAAAAATAAGTGTTGATATGTCTTTGTGAAAGATTGTTAGCCAAAGCTGACAAAGTCAAGTTTAAATGATAATGTTTTGATGATTCGATTCAAATTGAAACACAATCTTCAGAAAAACACTATTTATTCGGAATCAGAATTTAAGGGGTTATTTCTTATCAAAATTTTTTTTCAAAATACTTTCTGAAATAACCATGGTAACGTATACTATTTAGCACCAATTGTCACGCTTGAATGCACACTCATCACACCTGTTGGTCAGTACACATATCAACTTGCATAATTAGGGTCTTACATAAGTGTTAATATTGTAAATGAATTCGCTTAGATAATATATCATAGATCACTTATAGTTATGCAAAACTTTAGTACACAAATTAAATAAAAAATAATTCTATTCAATGATTTCAAACATTTATTTACAAACGCACACACACTTAAATATATAACAAAAATCGTATAAACATATATATCTATAAATCTGTATGCACCTGAGGGTAGTGTTTGTAGCTATTTCATGTGTGATTTTATTTAAACATATTTATACAAAACCAAGTATACACCTGAACAAAGGTAATTGCAAAATTGTCAGATTTCAGAAATTTATGAAACCCATTCTGTGAGTGAAATTATAACCGTATCTTACAGCGTATCAGGCGAGTTTTTTTATACCAGAAATTGAGGGGTCAGGGAGGGGGGTCACCTTATATACGAGGTCTATGTTTACGGTCCGTAATCATGTCGACCTGCCTAGCTATATACGTTATTGAAGGGGAGGGGGGAGAGGGGGCGGGGCTTATACACATAGGTCTATGTTTCAGGCCTAAACATTCTGAGGTTAGGTGACGATCCTCCAGCGGTGTCGGCCCGGGACGCTTAAAACTTCTATTTCGGATGTACCGCGAAGAATAATTTTCAGTGCGGGAGAAAGTACCGTTTAGCCTAATCCTAAACCTTGCTTATCAAAACAGCGGGGGTAATTAAGGCATTCAATTGAGTTGATACATTTTATTAAGAAAACATGATTTGCAAAAATAACAATTTTGAGAACTGTTTTTTCAATTGAGAAGAAATAACTTATCAAGAAAAAATGTTTTGCAAAAATAATAATTTTGGGAACTTTTTTTTCAATTGAGAACAAATAATTTATAAAGAAAGTGAGAATTTGAGAACACGTATTTTGTATATTGAGAAGATGTATTTTATAAAGAAAACAGTAACGCATCTATATTTACGTTTATATATATATACAAATTGTGATGGCAAACGCACAGGTCAGAGTTCGCTTCGTTGAGTCCGTTCGTGGAGGAAGATCACTGTATTATGCTATGAACAAGTTTCGTGACTAGTGGAGACAGATTGCAGTCAGCGACGTTGAACCACAACCATCCTGAACCTGACTTTATCTTCAAAGTTGATGAATTCAAGGCCAAGTTGATCCACCGTGCCAAGACGGAGATAGCAAACCTGAGAAAACATCCCAACGTAGTCCCCGACAGCCTCCTTCGACTCATACCTAGCTTCTCTGCTGTCAAGACAGGCATGTATCGACAACGTCATAAGACCATCGCTGCACTTCCTACCAACCGCCAAGACATCACCCTGGAAGGAGAGGGGACACAGACAGACAGTGGTCACCAGGTCCTACACACAGTTGGAGGCGGTGAACCAGTCCTTATCCTCACAACCAACCAGAACATGGGTTTCTTTTGCGACGCTGACGTGTACGGCGATGGAACTTTCTCTTCTGCCCCGAAAATCTTCGATGAGATTTACACCTTTGAACAACAGTGGCAACATGAGAAGTGTTTAATTAAACCACTGTGTACATAATCTTGTCCTACTTGTTATTTGTTAGAGTTGTTAATTGTGTGCATTCAGCCGTTACATAGGTGACCATGTACCGCGACGCCTACGCTCATCGAAGCATGTCGGGTAGCCTTTTTAGGCTTCGCGGGCCATAACCCCTCCAGCCGAGAGAGACGCCTTGATGTCAATTCATCGGCAAAAAAACGTAATGACATTACTTTTATAAATATTACATATTAATTATGGAAATAAATTGTTTTCACACGTGGTCACCTTATACATTGTAATATACGGTAATCTTCAAATAGGGTACTGGCTGTGGATGTTGCCTAGTGATGAAATATGTTCAGTTTGGTTGTTTAAGAGATGATTATAATTATGGTTCTTAAAAGTTGTTATGAAAAAAGTTCTTGCAACTAGATTTGACAACATATTCTAGATTCAGGAAAGCTCCTTTAATAATGTATCCTTTGATTTCTGGATGACAGGTTTTTTAAAAGGTAGTTTGCATCATATCTACAACATCATTTTGAAATTGGTAGGTCTTCAAGATTTATAATATATCTTGTCATTGAACGGCATTATTATTTCAAAGAAAGAACTTATTATAAACAGTATATTTCACGTGTATGGGTTACAATTACTGCTGTTACAATATTTCATGATGAATGGAAATGTTACATTCATTTGGATAGTAATGAATTACCCCCCCCTCCCCCCCTCCTCTCTCCACCGTCTCTCCTGCTACGGTTCGTTGAGCTCGTCTACCTGTCTCTTGTCTGATTGCCTGTAATTGTATGCAGGTGTTTTATGACCCCAAAATGCTTATAGGCGGGGAACTAACAAAAGGCGTATAATTACGCGGGACTACTTGAAGTCATCGGATTAAATTGAAGGCACATACACACGTAAAATACTTACTGGTATAGACATTCCCTATATACATGACACTGTGTATTGACTAACCACCGGAGGTATCTAACCCTTTGGTGGGGTACGAATACACATCCGCAAACATCCAACATAATGATTTGGGCGAAGAATTAGACTTACCTTACACTGTAAAACATAAGATTAAAGAACTTTATTATTTGAAAATCTTTCTATATTGTAACTAAAATAAGTCAAACACATATTATATAAATCATTTATATTCATTCCTGCAATTCATACTCGTGATCGTTGAACAAATTTACTATCGATTTCATGAAACAATCTATAAGTGAAGTACTTTGCTAAAATTTTATTATTAGTCTGATTGCTTTATTAAATAGAAAAACGAATTAGTTTAATTTGTTGTTCCCTTCAATTGAAATACCGATTTTATGCGGCTGTACTGTAGCAAAATTATTCATGCTCATTGATGTTACAACATCCAGTACTTTTTAGATGATTGCAACAATGAGAACGTGACCTGATGGACTACTTTGAAATGGGTGATCGGAAAAAAAGTAAGAGGGATTTATAAAGCCAGTTAACGAATCGATGGTTTGAATGTCGAGAGTTAATGAATTCCACAGTTTTATTGTATCTGGTAAAAAAGACTTGACATATGTCGCCGTTCTGCATTGTACTGTTCGCAAAGATGAATGATCTCTGAGATTGTAATCATTTGTACTAGGTATTCTAGGAAGGAGGTTGCAGAGATATAATTGAGGCGCTAATTATTCTTCATTTTGTATAAACGTGTTAGTTTAGAAATATATTCACGTTCAGATAGTGGTTTTTGATTAGTTTTTTCATATAATAGGTTATGGCTTGTACCGCAAACTGCTCCTCACATTGATCTTAAAGCGTCTAGATTAAATTTTTCCAGTAAACTGCAGTGTTCCTTGGTAAGATGAAGGACTTATAAATAATTTACAAACTTTTCCGTGGAAACGATATTTAAGGCTTCTTATCAGAGAGCTAACTTTCTTGATCATAGAATTTATATGGATATACCATGACAAGTCTTTTGTCGAAATAGTGAAGCAGATGAGAAGGAAACAGTTAGTATCAATGTAATTATGTTGTTATAGGTAACAGATGTACCTTTTATGTGTGTTTAAACATATGTTATATATTTCAATGAAATGGATTGGCAAATAAGCTGGAAGCTTATATTAAAGCCGCTCCAATACAAAATTATATTTTGAATTTATTTCAATGAGATGATATTTATTTATTTACATAAATGTTATTCTTTTGATATCTTGGTACAATGGTTTGATCTTGATGTACATCATGATGAAATGAATACATGTTTAACAATGTACATATGTGTTTGTTATTGTTTACTATTCATATATTATTCAATACTAAGAATAACTTTCATTAATCGTAAGTTATGATGCGCCGTCTTGTCGGTTAAAGCATACCCACTTACCGCATAATAACCTGCACTTTCACCTGTTGCAGCAATAAGACACAAATGAGTCTAGGTGAATGTGTATACGCTGACAGGTGTATTGATCAAGTGTGTGCGTTCAAGCGTTACAGTGTAGAATATTGAACCGTGCTTCGATAAAATTAAAGTAGCCTGTTGAGAAAATTTCTTTCTTATTGTAATTAAATTAATATATCATTTGGATGTTGCGATGAAATCTTATCGTTAATGAAACTTCAAAGAAAAAGTTTTTAAAGTGGTATCGCTGGGTAATATTGACTTTCTAAAAATTTAAATTCTAATGTCTACTGAAAAGAAAAGTTAAGACTCAATAGTTTTAGTTTAGAGAAGTTGTTTTCAAGCAATAAGTTTATGTTAATCCTGACTTTGTCCACTCAGGGTAACACACTTACACAAACAAATATTTTAAAAGCTATAGGTTAAAACAAACACTTAATAGTCATTTATATAATAATGTTACTAGTTGACAATATCATTTCAGGAATATGATAGTAGAAGGTATCAAAGATACTAGTATGATACTTTTTTTAAGGAAAATTTTCATACGTGCACATTTTTGAAGGTTCTAAAAATATTGATCATGAGATGATAAACCTTTTTTACATTCTTGCCTACTCTTACCACCTGGAGAGGATCCGGTAGGGTATCCGTCTCCGGATCCCAGTATTCTTATCTACTAAGAATCCGGAAGAGGATCCGGTGGTGTCCGTCCGGATCCCGGATCCGGTGAGGGATCCGGCGCCGGATCCCTGTATTCTGATCTACTGGGGATCCGGCAAGGGATCCGGCGGTGTCCGGCCGGATCCCGGATCCGGTGAGGGATCCGGCGACGGATCCCAGTATACCATTGTTGAGAGGATCCGGAGGATCCGGCAGGGGATCCGGCTAACGGATTCAGGGTATTTCCACCCTGTGTGATTAGTTTCACTAGTGACCAATAACACGTTCCTTGATTAGTTTCACTTGTGACCGATAACACGTTCCTTTATTAATTTCACTAGTGACTAATAAACACATTCCTTGATTAGTTTCAGTAGTGACTGAGAAAACGATTAATTTTCATTGATAGTTTCAGGTATTTCATTGGCAATCATTTCATAAGATAGATAACACTTTATTACCGAAAATGTTCATTCTCTTAACATCAAACACAGCATACGGGTCGCTGATGTATCTCATATAACACATTTGAATGATAGACAATTCAACCATTATTTCATTTAAAAGCAATTTACCTTGAAAGTATTTTGTAGGTATTGGATTGATGTTATTCCAACCAAATGCACTTCTTCCATGTCTTTAAAAAAGTATGTCAGTTGCTTGCTCCGCAACTTGTGTTCAATCTGAAAGACAATCTGTACATATGTCAATTTCACATCTATTTGTCTTTAAGAGAATGATATATGCGGAAAACCACAAATTACATTCATATTTGACCAATGTATACAACAAATGCCTACAAAATAATGCTGACCTGACATAAATTCACAAACCTGTCAAATGTCTGGATATGTTTACACGTGTAAATGTTGTTATTTTCAATCTAGAGTTAGAGTTACCTGCCCTTGTCGGATTGATTTCGACTCCGAGTAAATAATCAGGCAAGCTCTCATAAAATATACCAACTGGTCGAAGAATGGGACTAAATCTGTAAAATCTGTGTCCACAATTCGACAACAAATTGAACAAAAGTTTTTAATATAAGAAGGAGGAAATATATATAGATATGATATATGTGAATATACAAATTTAATGAATTAAATTATCAACATTACAGATATTCGAACTCTAAAGGTGAGCAATATATATATTATCGTTTGTCTTATCACTTCATATTTTATTCCCGTCCAAGCTAGCAGGTTACAATCTAGAAAACATTTAGTTGCTTTTTTGCAAACTGAATAAATATCCTCTAAAATATAGCATTTAAACTATCTTTGAAAGATATTTTTCTGACGTAAGGAGTTTTTCTTCAAAGGCATTTAGAAGTTGGTGTAATGATACAGACAATATTATGGATGACAACTTCTTTATTTATTTTTGTACTGGCAACATAAGATCTTGGCTTCCAACATCAATGATTGGCGCAAAAGAAAACTTCTCGAATCAATCTGCCTGAGAAGATTAGCCCCTGAGATTAACAGGGATCAAGGGGTTTACCTCCCTACCGCCTGGCCAAGCCACAAAGGCGCATAGACCACTCCACTGTATAAACATTCAGACTTGTAACAACACTCATTGTATGATTACCTTCTTTATCTCACTTATTGTATTGTACATAATTAATCGAATCAATGGCTTCCTGCATACATACATTATATATTTATTGTACCAACTAATTTTTGTTCATTATCCACCTGATGAAGGGGCAAGAAGTAGCCCAGAAACGTTGTGAAAAATAAATGAAGAAGTTGTCATTTATGATATTGTCTGTAAGGAGTTTTTTTTAAAACAATACATTATTAATAAATATTATAGTGATGGGTCATGTTAAAATATATAAGTGATTTTTTGCCACATATTTTTACTTTTTATGAACAAAGTAGGCTTAATCAATAGATTATTTTCAGATTTGAAAAAAGGAACTCTAAAATTTATGTTTGCTCTAGAACAAGAGCCTAATTGCTTTATATTTGATGTGTAAACTTATCGATCTAGAAGTAATATGATTTAAAATAAACTAAAAATGGATAAAATGTTTTTTCAATGTACACATTCTTTGTTGAGAACGTTTACAAACGGACAGAAGAAACATTTGAAATGCGTGTCGACACTGGTCACAATACAGTAACCTTAGTCTTTCAAGTGTTTCCCACAAGTGTTCTTTATTTCTAAAACCAACCTAACTTTCAATAGGACGTACTGTTCGTTTTTTTGAGTTGAGACACAAGATGGCTATGTTAAAGTGACATAGAATGACATAAATTTTTATATGGCTTTAATATGATAATTCCTTATTAACATGATAGTCGAAAAACGGCAATATTAATGTTAAAAAATTCTGTGTCCAGTTTACATGAATGTCAGTTAAATGACATACTAAACACGATCTACCCATGTTTTCTTTGTGTATGCTGTAGATAACTTCCCAAAGTTACGTTTGAGTCACTTGCACATACCATTATCCGGTTTTCGATCACAAATCACGACATTCACCTGTTTATTGTCACTATACTGAACTGATAAGCATTAGGATGCTGATTTTCAGAAACAACCACTACTACCCGATAAAATATCACCATTTCTAAAGTTTGACCTATTTGACTGAAACAACATGCTCTGTGCAGCTTTAAGTAAAAGTCAATATGAAATCTTATGAAAAACTACAATATTGCACCTTAAGACTTTTATTTTCTAAGTAAACTTGTTTTTTCATTGTCAAAATCGTTAATCTTGTGCAAAAGTATCACTCAGTTTTTACGGTAAATGAGAGTAACATTTATCAGATATTTCGCTTTGCCCTTTCCTTTAAAGGATCAAAGATGTAGGTAATGGGGTCACTTCTAAATTTAGTCCCTTACACTGCAGGCTCCCAACAGGGTTTCGCCAAGTTTAGCGCTCTTCTCTTTACTTCGAGGTCTTGGTTCCTCCAGGGGTACATGTTTCGTTGAGGAGTTCATAGATGACATTCTGAAACTGGATGATATTATACATCAAAGAAATATATATACAGCTAGTCCTCGTCTTCTGTTTTTTTAGAGATTTAGAGAGAGAGAGATTTAGAGAGAGAGATTTAGAGAGAGAGATTTAGAGTGAGAGAGATTTAGAGAGAGAGAGAGAGAGAGAGAGAGAGAGAGAGAGAGAGAGAGAGAGAGAGAGAGAGAGAGAGAGAGAGAGAGAGAGAGAGAGAGAGAGAGAGAGAGAGAGAGAGAACTGAAAACGTTGAATATTGAAACCAAACTACATGTTATTATAATAAAGTTATAATATATATTCAGATTACATCATTTAATTTTGATTATAAATTGAGTGTTTTGCTTGTATTTGATAATGAAAATGTCTTAGATACCTTAAAATTAACTATGATCGAAAGAAAAAAAAAGCCATATGTAAAACTATATAACTGATTGTTTTACCAGCTGGACAAAGTTACCCTCCGCTTTGACCTAGACATGTCAAACCTGATATAACAGAACTTATTTATAGATAATGATAGGAATGATTGAATTCTGACTTGCTTTTTTTAAGGAAGATAATTTATCAAAAGAGAGGCACAGCGAAGGAATTAGCGTTTGACAGCAGGTAATGAGAACGATCGATAAAGCATTCAACATGTTCAGATTCTCGGCCCTTAAGGAAGATGAAGTTTTACTGGCTCCGATATAAGAAGATGAAGTGTTATTGGTTTATTGTGGATTATAATAGGATTGTTTTCGTTATAATTCATGATGCAAATGTTTTATTTATCTAAAAATCAACTAATGTCTAATACTATATAACTGATTGACTGTTACACTATCAACTTATGTCTAATACTGTATAACTGTTTGACTGTTACACTATCAATTAATGTCTAATACTGTGTAACTGTTTGACTGTTACACTATCAACTAATGTCTAACACTGTATAACTGTTTGACTGTTACACTATCAACTAATGTCTAATACTGTATAACTGATTGACTGTTACACTATCAACTAATGTCTAATACTGTATAACTGTTTGACTGTTACACTATCAACTAATGTCTAATACTGTATAACTGATTGACTGTTACACTATCAACTAATGTCTAATACTGTATAACTGATTGACTGTTACACTATCAACTAATGTCTAATACTGTATAACTGATTGACTGTTACACTATCAACTAATGTCTAATACTGTATAACTGATTGACTGTTACACTATCAACTAATGTCTAATACTGTATAACTGATTGACTGTTACACTATCAACTAATGTCTAATACTGTATAACTGATTGACTGTTACACTATCAACTAATGTCTAATACTGTATAACTGATTGACTGTTACACTATCAACTAATGTCTAATACTGTATAACTGATTGACTGTTACACTATCAACTAATGTCTAATACTGTATAACTGATTGACTGTTACACTATCAACTAATGTCTAATACTGTATAACTGATTGACTGTTACACAAGCTGATCCAAGTTTCCTTACGTGTTGACCTAGACATGTCAAACGTGATATAACAGAAGGTATTTATATCTGGTAATAGGAATTATTGAATTCTGACTTGCTTTTTTCAGGAAGATAATTGATCAAACGTTACGTTATTGGCACAGTGAAGGAATGAACGTTTGACAGCAGGGTAATGAGAACAATCCATCAACCATTCATTATGTCATGGTTCTCGTCTCTATAGTAAGATGAAGTTTTACTGGCTCCGATATAAGAAGGTGAAGTGTTATTGGTTGCGATATGGGAAGATGAAAGGTTTAGGCAGATGGTTTGATATGAATAAAAATCTAAACGAGAAAATGTTATGAAAAGATTAACAGTTATACAGTATGGATGAGAATGAAAATTGTTATTGAAGATTGATGCAAAGTCGGGACTGTACTTATCTAGTGTGAGCGATCATGGAAGTGATTTGGTTGATGGTAAATGCAAAGAATTGACGATAAGCTGAATAGATATACAGGTTTATCTGAATTGAAAGGAAGAAGTATTTAAACGAGAATGAAAGTGAGAAAAATCAATTCTTTTTATGAAAAACGATAGATATATATTTTTCTAACAAGAGAGGTAAATTAGTACACGGGTATCGTTCCATTTGAATGAAAGTTAAATTGAGTGATGAAATCAATTAGAGGGAGTGAATGGAGAGTGTAATGCCTATAGTGTATATGTTCGTGGATGAAATTGCATTTTAACCAGGATATAATTATAGAAGGAGTTTTAAAGAGAATTCAAACGAAGATAAAGGTGAATTTGAACAAGGAGGAAGTGTGTTTGTATGAGAATGAAAGTAAACTTGGACGATGTTTTTAAGGAAGACAACTTATGTTTAGAATATGAAAGTGAACTTGAACAAGGATAGAGTGCATTAGAATGATTAGAAAATGATTAGAAAATGATTTTCAACGAAGATGAGAGACTTTTATCAACCGAAAACGAAAGTGCACATAAAAACAATTGAAAGTGTCTTTGAATGAAAATGATTCTAAACTTCAAAGAGGAATGACGCGTATCAAACTAACAAAAGGATAAATCAATAAATGCTGACAAGAGTAAATTTGAAAAGCGATAAGGAAACGTGTGATTGAGGGAATTGCTGGATTTGAACCAGAATGAACAGTTTAGTTTAATCAGATTGAACGGGAATCTTAAACAAAGCTTTATGAAATCAGTTTACATTTCAAAACGAGATTTGGTGATTCATGTGACATCATCATTTCGTTTATCATTCTATGATTTATGGCAATTGATTGTATGTTTTTATATTTTGCTTTAAATGACAATTACTATCACATGTCTTTTACTGAGTTTCCTCTTTATATTTGAAGTGATAAATATTTAACGAATGGTGAATATTACTAAATTGATACCGTTTCCCAATGTCAGAATGTTTAGTTTTAGCTGAATTTATGGAAGGAATACTACTTTTAGAGGTATATTTCAGTTTCAAGAAGTAAGCTCAAAGAAAGCAGCACTTTAACTTCAAAAGATAAAAAAAAAAGAATGGACCCTCAACAAAGAAATCACGACGCATATATGGTATATGTCTTTATTCATAGTTCGTATACTATCGTTTAAGACAGTGTACAGAAACAGAAAATAATATTAGAAATACCAACAATGCCTCGGTTTCTTGTCTTACTATGAAAAGCAACTGTATTGAGTAATATTCTAATAGATGTGTTTCACCAAATGATGATGAGATCAACCTGGAGCACGATAAGTAGGTTTGTGTAGAGGTAATTAATTCTTCTTTTACAAAAGTATGTATGTAAAACTTTAAATAATTTAAAGTTGGCCTAAAGATTTGCATATTATGCTCGATAGACAAATAAACTTAAACGCATAACCCAAGAGATTTCTGGATAAAAACTATTCTCGAGAATTACAGGAAGTTTTGTAGCATGTGCTTATTCTTTTAACCGTGATTAAAGAGTAAGCGTATAATTACAATTATTTAATTTTACACTGCATAAGTTAAAATCTTGCTTTTAATAAGTAAGATATTCTTAACGCACTTCAAAGACTTGGGATAAGTTGTTTGCGATGAAATTCAACGATGCATTTGAAAATATTTCTAAATGTTTTGAAAAAAAATCGAGTTTAAATGGTTTCACTACAATATTGTTTGAAAATGCATTTTTATGGTTTTTATCAAAACACTCATTAAACTCTAGTGATCTTAAAAGGTTACGTAAAATCTTTAATGATTTTGTCAAAAATAACTGGTCCTAAATAAATTAACCTTCAAATACCTTCAGCTAACGTCATGACGACGTCAGAAAGATCGAAATATTTCACCACAAATAGATACTATGCTTAGGATATATTCATCCTTTCCAAGTAATTTACTTCAAAGGTTCTATTCAAAGAAAATGAAGTTTATTGATTCAGGATGAATGAATCTTCTATCAAGGGGCATATGTCATTCCAATACATGACCTGACATCCCTCGAATGTGAAAATGGTATCGACCTTTATTTGAAGTGGAAGAGTTCAAATAACACTAGAGGTTGTACCTGTTCATTGAGGAAGGTTAATTTTGTCTTAACTGAGTGGTGAGAAGGAGAAATTTGAAGTTGAAAAGTTTGCAAAATTATTCATAATTTCATATGTTATGTGCAATATGGTTAATTGTGTCATCTGAATAAAAATATTTTTCATATAACTTTTTAATTATGAAGTAAAGTTAAATCCGTTTTAAAGACGTAAGTAAATGATGATACATGTATTTTAAAAACTTTGTTATTCTAAACTAAACTGTAACAAACTAAGTAAATGATAACAGATGTATCAAACGACTTTGTTGTTATGAATTAAAGTTATATTAACGCATTTATTATGAAGGATATCTTATAACTGCATTCTAGATGTTTGAATCATGATAAAGAAGGACTAACTTAATACTTTACAACTTCTTCATTCTTTTACGAAGTTTTGATATTTCTTACATTGTTATTAGAATTTCACTTTATACAATAGACTTTTTAATCAATATCAAATTACAAAATGTGAAAAATGAGATATTTCTGTAGTTAAGCTTTATTAGTGATGGACGATTCATGAAATAATAGTTAATGTTGAATAGTCTGCAGAAAAATTTCAACACAATATTGAATCATTTATGCAATTCTTATTTTATATCTTTGTATGAACACTGAAAACTGACACTGGGGGAAATATAAAGAACAAAGTACTAGTCTTTTATCAAAGCAGAAGTATGTTTTTAACTTGAAAGCATTTACGGTTATAATGTTCTTTTTTTCTGTCAACGCAAACTTAAGGTTAAGTTTAATCCCTTTAATAAGCATTATTTTGATTCTTTAACCTGTAATCAATATACTTATAATCGAATGCAAGACGAATTTTTTTCTGTTTAATAACCAATTTTGATCACAACAGTCATGTATGTGTCAGATTTTCGTATTTGTATTTAATTTATATCAATGATGAGTTATTTCTAAAAAACAAAAGTGTAAAACACAGATAATATCTATCTTGAATAATTCCTACCTTATTTGGTTGATTATATCTTTAAAATTGCTGCCGTTGAACATATCGCTTTTCTATTGTCAGTGTTCATAATTGAGTTACACTTTTAAATTGTTAAAAGTGACAACTCGCAAGCGTCTATACCCTTAAGAACTGGTTTACATTTCTGTATGTCGGTCCCATTCCCCCCCTTCTTTCGTGAGAAACTTGATAACTGCACGATAACCAATCTTATAACTTTCAATGATAAGAGGAGGGTACCTGTGTTCAACAGGTTGTAAATCTCTAGAAAACTGTCGTCCGATGGCCTATGTCAATAATGACATCAACGATGTTGCCTTCAGGGGAGTATCTATACTCACTTCTATGAACTTATTGACGTTTATCTAAGGTAATTATTACATTTATTTTGATATATTCAAGAGCAGATCTCGACAAGTTTTTTTCTGGTGAAGAAAAGGTTTTCCCCCGAAGTTTTACCTGATATTGACCAGTGTCCGAGTTGCTAACTATCCATTGCCATTTTTCATTATTCTGTATGGATTAAGGCTGAAGAAACACTCTCTCACGGTAGAAATAATTTGCCATCAACATAAGAGTCTTTATTAGATTTAATCTCTTATTGTTCTGACAACTTGTGTAGAAAACTGCTTATAATCGAAGAACTCATTCTATCTACGTCACTACTTTTGCAAGATGGCCACAATACTTTTTGCCCTTTTAAAAACTTTTTTAACATGGATAAAGTCGTTTTTCGTATCCAGTAAGTTATTGTTTTACCTTAACAGCTGATTAGTCTCTTGTATCAGAATCTCAAAGATAAATAAGCTCAATGGTCTCCATTGTTACTGGAATAGACAAATGTTCAGATTCTAACCTCGACGCCGATTCCACAACTCACATTGATTGAAATCAATCAAGATTCAATATTCTGAGCTCATAAAATACTCTTCTTGAAATAAAGTGATATTTTTGCTATAACACTGACAAACATGAACTCTAATATCATTGCCCGAATTGGTAATAAATCCTGAATGGTTATCTTGTTCTCTGCGAGAATCAGACTCTTAAACTTTCCAAAATAGATTGTTCACAGCAGGTTTTCTTTCTAGTAATTTTGATGAAGCCATAAATCTTTTAGTTTATAGCATTAAAAAAGGTTTGACATACATTTAAAAACAATTACAGAGTTACAATTTGTGTTTATTCTTATCGTTCTTCAATATAACACGTTTTTATTTAAAAATTCTATTCTGGATATTTCGTTCTTTTAAAGTACATAAAGTATGTCTAACTTACAATTTGGCATTACAAGATGGCATCTCCCTTAATCCTTCACCGAAAACAACATGTCGATAAATTAAACCATTACGTCCCCTAAATCTCATTTAACATGATTTCGAGTCTTCTGTGAATTTAACAGAAAATAGAAATTATTAGCAAAAATGTTTTTATTACAGATTAATTGCAGAAGATGTTTATCACTTTTGATTATATAAAGTTAGGTCATCATGAGAAAATACATAATCATCATCATCATCATCATCATCATCATGCCATATGGAACAATTGTTGACTCACTCATATTGCTTTCCAATTAATTATTCTGATGAGCGAATAATTGTTTTAATGGTTTTATTATTTATTCGCGAACCTAATTATCATTATTGCAATAAGGGTAATATGATTGTAGCTTTAAAGATACCGGAACCTAATCAATGGAGACACGAACTTTATGGTTCTACTGGAAACTCTTCGTGCGAACTCTAACAGAGCACCGACACAGGGAAAATAAATAATTGAAAAGTTGCTTACTGTACACTGGCGTGTCATTGTGGCGTGTCATTGTGGAACATCAATCAGTATTTGTGAATGCTTTATCAATTCGTTGTTACCTTCTTGGCTGATCGATATACTTTAGACACTATTTGTTATATTAATTAATCTCATAGAGATATCAGTGATTTTTCTTGAGACTGATAAAAGCCACCTACAATAGAGTGATGAGTAATTAAATGTGTGGTAAGCATAAAGTTATAAAGATTGTATGAAAATCAACCCCGCCAATACGTAGCCACGTGGGTCATGTAGGGGCCTCATGTTTGAAATCACGGTGGAAATGCTTTCCGTAATATTAATTAAAAAAATTAAAAAAAGGTTGTTTCAAAATTAGATCCGTGTCATCTACTTAATCAGCGTAATTTCATCTCAAAGCTCAGACATACTCTGATATCTATCGATGCAAATGACTTGTAGAGCTCTCTCTATAACTAACCAACATAATCACTCCCATTAAGTGGAGGTACTAAGATGTAGTAATGCACGGAGTCTAGATATTTTGCCATCGACGCCTCGAATACGAGATTTTGTAGCTGTAAACTGACTTTGATAGGCATTTGGAAGTGGCAAACAGAAAAACAACATTTTCTTCCAGTAAATATTCTTGTTCTTATTTAAATAATCACATGCCATATATAGCCATTAATAACCACCTGTCAGCGAGGAATTTGCTATGATGGATATCAGGGTTGGGTATGGTTAGAACATTGATGTAGCCTGATGAATTAGTATATTTGACTTGGTATTTCTAAATGATTTATCTCGTCTCGTCTTCTTGGTAGGTACCCATCATTAAACTCTAGATTTGAAGATTTACACTTCCTTATAAATAAAAAATATACATTTGTTTGTTTTAATTTTATAGGTTAAGGTCCTAAAATAGTCAACCCTAGGTATGCTTCATCTAGTAACGCAACTTATAAAGTCATTAACGTTAAAACTATTGTTTCTCTTACTGATAATAAGATTTTCATTTTTAAGTAACGTTTTGTTTATTTTGCAAAGTTAATTTATCTGATGCTGTAGAATTATTTTCTTGAAATAATATAAAACATAACACTGGTGAGTCACTGCATTTCTGATCTGAGTAGGTACGAAGGAAAGTCATGAATAACGACATCAATGATGATTTCTTCAGGGGTCTATCAATATATACTCACTTCAATGAACTTATTGGCTTTCCCTCATAATAAAAGAGTAACCTTGTCAGTGTCTTTTCACTATTTATAGATTCACCCAGACTCAGACCTCCTGACATGTGTCTATCAAATTACCCACTTATTCAAACCGCCTAGTTTTGTTGCAGATTGGCTGAAGTGAAGATCATTGACATGACCTCTGTAGTGTAACAGACATATTAGAAATGCAGAAGCAGTGGAGTTTTACAGGAGGAAGGGGTCATCCTTGGGTTCACTCCAGCAACTTGCAGGAGGAAGGGGTCATCCTTGGGTTCACTCCAGCAACTTGCAGGAGGAAGGGGTCATCCTTGGGTTCACTCCAGCAACTTGCAGGAGGAAGGGGTCATCCTTGGGTTCACTCCAGCAACTTGCAGGAGAAAGGGGTCATCCTTGGGTTCACTCCAGCAACTTGCAGGAGGAAGGGGTCATCCTTGGGTTCACTCCAGCAACTTGCAGGAGGAAGGGGTCATCCTTGGGTTCACTCCAGCAACTTGCAGGAGGAAGGGGTCATCCTTGGGTTCACTCCAGCAACTTGCAAGAGGAAGGGGTCATCCTTGGGTTCACTCCAGCAACTTGCAGGAGGAAGGGGTCATCCTTGGGTTCACTCCAGCAACTTGCAGGAGGAAGGGGTCATCCTTGGGTTCACTCCAGCAACTTGCAGGAGGAAGGGGTCATCCTTGGGTTCACTCCAGCAACTTGCAGGAGGAAGGGGTCATCCTTGGGTTCACTCCAGCAACTTGCAGGAGGAAGGGGTCATCCTTGGGTTCACTCCAGCAACTTTTCAAGGATAACTTCAAGTATAACCAATAGAATATAAGTGGGCGCTTTACATGTAGTTACAACACCCTGGATGGTTGCTTGACACAATAGATCCCAAGGTTTCTTCTCATCAGCACATGGTCATTAAGGTAATCCATTCTACGAGGGTTATTACTAATGATTAACCTCCTTCTAAGTTTCCACATTTTTCATTCACAAAGAACAGGATGAGGAACCAGTTCTTAAACTCTGAATTCTTTCTCCTTAATCTTTCATACAACACTTGGTGATTGACAGACACTATATTCATCCAAGTGGTAGTTTTAAACATGGGAATAAAATCTATCTTTAGTAATGGTAGATTTGTGAAAGAAGAGTGTTATACATGAACAGATGTCCTAACGTTTCTCCAACTATATGGTATACTAGCGCCACGTTGTCTGGAGAGGATAAATTGTAATTATAATTGAATATATATTTGACCATATATATCCGCACAGTACAAATTAATTGTCCATTTCAATGTGCGTAAATGATATGGCATTTAATTTCGTATGGTTTGCTCTTACATTAATATGTTTATAATTATGTTATACTTGAAATCCAATGGAAAAAAGGTTAAAATATTATTGTGTAAATATCAAGTTAGATTTATCAGTTATTTTGGCTTGTCCTTTCCTTTACTTACAAACAGTAATGTAGGAAATAGTATTACCTCTAAGTTAATAAAGCCTGTGGACCTGACAATTTGCTAGGTGTAGTTCTAAAAGAGTGCAGAGTGCAACTGGCTGGTATTTTCCAAAAGATTTTTCAATTATCATTAAATTTCCATCATGTTCCCATTCTTTGGAAAACATCAAAAATTATCCCATTACCAAAAAAGAAAAACCCCTCTGTCAATAATGATTACAGACCAGTAGCTCTCACCTCTGTTGCTATGAAATGTTTAGAACGAACTGTTAAGAATTTCTTGTTAAAGGATGTGATTGACGTTTTAGACCCCTATCAATTTGCATATAGAGCACGGCGTGGAGTAGATGATGCAACAATAACTCTGCTTAATAACATCTATAAACACTTGGAAAATTATAGTTCTTATGTCCGAATAATGTTTGTTGACTTCTCCTCTGCTTTAAATACGATTCAGCCACATCTGTTACTTGATAAACTTTGTCATATGAATGTTAACTCAAATATCATTAGATGGATACATTCTTTCCTTGTTAGCAGACAGCAATTCGTACAAGTCAATAATGTTAAATCTTCAACTTTATGTACATCTACTGGTGCTCCACAGGGTTGTGTTGTTTCGCCAATTTTGTTCATTTTGTACACAAATGATTGTGTCTCAAATGCTGATTCGTGTTTTACCATCAAATTTGCTGACGACGCTGCAGTTGTAGGCCTAATTAGAGAGTCAGAACTTGCCTATAGATCCGAGCTATCAAGATTTGTGGATTGGTGTAAATCTAATTTTTTATATTTGAACGTTCAAAAAACTAAAGAAATGATAATTGATTTTAGGAGAACTAAGTCAACATTAGAATCTGTGTGTATTGATGGCAATGAAATAGAAAGAGTAAATGAATATAAAATACTCAGGTACTATCATTGATTCTAAACTCTCTTGGAATGAGAATACTGAGAAAATATATAAGAAAGGACAACAACGTTTACATTTCTTGTGGAAACTAAAATACTTTAAAATAGATCAAACCATCTTGATGTTGTTTTACAGAACCTTCATTCAAAGTGTCCTTACATTTAACTTTTTAAGTTGGTTTGGGAACCTGTCTGTTCAAAAAAGAAACAAATTGATAAAAATCGTGAATACCGCATCTAAGATTATTGGGCTTCCTATTGAAACGATCGGCAGTTTTTATGAGCAGCAGTTATCGAAAAAAGGAAACAAAATTTTGGGAGATTCTTCCCATCCACTTGTCTTGGAATATACGACATTACCTTCTGGACGTAGGCTGCGTATGCCGACTTTTCGAACAAACAGGTTCCGCCAATCATTCATTCCCTGCAGCATTAGAGAAATAAATTCTGTCTAATGTTGCATCATGTTTTTCATGTAAATTAAGTAAATTATCTGTCTATCTTAACTGTTTTGACATGAATTGTTTTTTAATATTATGTTATTATTTGTCTTCATTCTGGAGAATTGTAATTATACAAAACAAATTTCCCTTTTGGGACAATAAAGATTATCTTATCTTATCTTATCTTATCTTATCTTATCTTATCTTATCTTATCTTATCTTATCTTATCTTATCTTATCTTATCTTATCTTATCTTATCTTATCTTATCTTATCTTATCTTAGTCCCCAAAACCGCAGTCTCTCAACAGGATTTTACTCAGTCCAGGGCTCTTCTCCATACTCCAGTCCCCGGAGCTTAGAGTTCCATGTTTTATTGAGGAGTTCATAATGATTATTTTGGAACATGGTGACGTTTAGCTTCAGAGAAAGGTACAAATAGAACAATTCTTGTGTTTTATCAAAGAATACAGTGCTCCGATGCGGTTAATGAGACCTGCGTGTTTCATAATAGGTCAACAAATGAGATGGATGTAGAATACAAATGTAGAGATGTTCAGTAAAAATTCCAAGGTGGATTACTTAGTTCGATTGAGAGTTTCTATGCATATTTTTGTATCAGAGTCCCATTTATTTCACTGTTGTTTTTATGAAGTTGAACAATCTTATCTTAATTTTTTTCCCGATTGTTATGACAGTGTCGTTGTCTACATGTTTAAAATTGTGCAACATTGTTGTACGGTTCAATTGGTCACACACTTGTCTGTTTTGGTTGTGTGGGCTAGCCTATTATTTAACTTCATATATTCAATTGTTTGTCATATATTCTGCTGGTTTGACTGGGGACAATTTCTTTTGCTAATTTCACCTGTTACAAATATAGAAAACCACATCTTGCATACTTGTATCGACGAAGTTTGAAACCAAACTACATGTTATTCATGCACAATTTAAAGACTTTCAGATGAAAGAATTAATTTCTGATTGTAATAGAATTGTTTTACTTATATTTGATTATAAAAATGCCTCATTTATCTAGAAATTGACTTCAATCAAAAGAATTTACACTGTGTAACACAATAAAACAGATTGACGGTTCCACAAGCTGAACTAAGTTTTCCTACGTGTTGACCCACACATGTCAAATGTAACACAACAGATAATATTTTTAGAAAGTAATAGGAATTATTGACTGAATTCTGACTTGCTTTTTTCAGGCAGATAGTTGATCAATCAAACCTGGCACTGTGAAGGAATTAGCGTATGACAGCTTGTTAATGCGAATGTTGAAACCATTCTTCACGTATTGGTTCATCTCCCTATAGGAAAATGAATGAAGTTTTACTGGCTCCGATATAAGAAGATGAAGTGTTAGTGGCTGTGATATCGGAAGATGAAGGGTCAGAGCAGATGGAAATGGTTGGATTTGTATGGAAAATATTTGAATGAAAATAAATGATTTGAAAAGAGTTGAAAACGTGCCAATATGAGGTGAAGAGTTATACAGTGTGAATGAGGATAAACAAACCTCTCATTGAAGATTGATGCAAAGTCGAGATTGAAGTTATTTAGTGTGAGCGAGGAAGAAAGTTTGGTTGAGAAAAAACATGATGAATTGAAAGAAAGCTGAATAAAACACCATTTCATCTCCACGCGAAAGGAGATGTACTTAAATTTAAATGAAAGTGATAGAAGACGCTGAACATCTGGTTCAAAGGAATTGAAAGTGAATTCAATTTATCAAAAACATGTGATAAAAATACTTTCAAGGGCTAGTATGCGAGTATCATCCTATTTGAATAGAATTCGAATTAAGCGATGGAAACAAATAGAAATTGGTAATGGGGAGCGTAATGACAATGAGCGCATAATTTAATAAGGCTGGGGATTTTAACAAGGTTAAATTATTTAAATGAGGTTGAAAGTGAATTCAATGGAAGATAAAGGTGAATTTGAACTAGGATAAAAACAAAATTAAAATGAGAATTGAAGTGTAGTTTGACTCATTCTCTCCCATCAGAGGTAACTCATAAATTCCTATACAACCTCTGTCTCAATACGCAGTTTTCTTGGTCTAGAAATGTAGAACGCTGAAAATTAGTTGTGCAATCAGCTATGCCGTTTCAAAAGTTGTCAAGTTTCTTCCATGAGCTTTCCAAAGTTGAACTTTATTCGAATATGCACCTTGCACTTTGAGTCGCCTCTAAAGAACAGAAACGTTCCATTGTGCGACTGTATCATTGCACAGGTCTGTGTGACAACAAAAATGTTATTAATGCATTCGTTGTTTTCATTAACTTAAATTTTGCCGGGTAGTTTAAGTTGCAATATTGTGGCAGTAGAAAAATGTTATTAATGCATTCGTTGTTTTCATTAACTTAAATATTGCCGGGTAGTTTAAGCTGCAATACTGTGGCGGTAGGGAAAAAGCCCGAGAAACCTGCGTATTAAGACAGAGGTTGTATAGGAATTTATCTGTTTGGAGAGAATGAGTTTGACTATAAAAAACAGGCTAGGATTTTAATTAAGACATGGTGAAGATGTTAGGATCCCGAAGTGAACTTGAATATTGATTGAACAACATTAAAGTGAATGTGAATGAAAATGTAAATCAATATGAAGAAGATGAAAGTGAATCAAAAAGTAGTGAAAATGAATATGAACAAAATGAAAATCTATTTGAACAGATATCAAAATTAATTTCAACGAAAAAGAAAGAGTTTACACGAGGATGAAAGTAAATTTGAATGAATACGAAAGTGAATTTCAATGGGTAAAAAAGTGAATTTAGATGAGAAAATACGTCAATTTATTGAGAATGATACTGTTAGCTACCTCGAATTAGGATGAAAGTGAATTAAAATTTCATTCAAGCATTGAACCGGGAAGAAAATGATATCGAACAAATATGAAAGTGCATGTGAACTAGGATGAGAGAAAACGAAACAAACAAAAAGATGATAAAAGTGACTATGGGTTAAAATGGAAGTTAATCTAAAGGTGGATAGAAGTGTATTTGTACATACAAAATTTATGTCAATTCAAGACTTGAGATAAAATAATTGTTTCTAATGTAACTTCGGTAGGGTGTTTGAAAATGTTTGAAAATGTTTTTGAAAAAATATAGCTTTTATCATTTTCACAAGAATCTTGCTTGAGAATACTTTATTACAATATTTACTAAACATTGATCAAACTCAAGTTATTCTGAAAACCTAAGCATATTCATCAAATGATTTTGTCTAAAACAATTCTGCCTTAACATTTTAACTTTCAAATATCTCTAGCTAACGTCATAAAGACGTCAGAGGGATCGAACTATTTCACCATAAATAAATGTCAGGTTGTACATGTATATATTACTCACAGGCAATTAGTATCAATTTTACTATTTAAAGAAAATGAAGTTCATTGATTCAGGAGTGTCTCTGATGGTTACACAAAATGAATGTATCTTATAAAAGGGCAGGTGTCATTCCGATATCGTTACCTGACACCCCTCTGTTGCGAAAATGCTATCGACTGACATTTGAAGTGGAAGAGTTCAAACAAGAAAAGCCTTTAAAAAGGCAAAGTTGGAGGCACCATAATTAGGCTAGGAAATACTGCGAAAAAATAGGGTACGAATAGGATAGGATTTGCATGACGGCAAAGTAGTAGATTAAGGCCAACAAAAGACCTACATGCTATCCTCTATTTAGAAACGGTTATATAATCATTTGTTCATTGCATCAAATGAAATAAAATAGTAAGGCAAATATGTTGTTATATATATTATATTATATATTATTATTATATATATACAGTTCCTTTTTAAACAACACTCAACAGTCAACCAGTCACCCATTTATCCCTTGGAGAAAGGCGAAAGGGATCTATTTTTAGGATATAGGTCACAATTGATAGCGTCCAGCACCGCTCAAGATGTTCGATGGTTTTGCAAATTAGTATGTCCACATGCATCAGTTATAAATCAATTGTTTCTAAACTCTCAAGGATTGCCAGGACAAGATACTGAAGTATTGTCTGAAGCGTATTTCACTTGTCTGAAGCGTATTTCACTACCTCTGTCACTTAGTGATATCACACTAGTTGACTCGCCTTTTCACATTCTCTACTTATCGACTTGTAGCTGCTTGTTTCTCGCGTGTACCGTTGTATAGGAAGGTTTTTTCACTAATATGGAATAGATGTTTCTGACCTTTCATGATAAATCTATGTGTCTAATTTAGTTCACGTGTATTCATGAAGAATTGCACTGCCGTTTTGTCTCTTAAACACCACTGATTGCCCTTCACGTTGAGATTTTCATAAACAATTTATCGTTTTTCGTATTAGACGTTGCCAATTATTTCGGAATACCCACATGGTCACGTGGTTCTAAATTTAATACAGATGTGTTCATTGGTTTACGATATTGCCGAAATACAAAGAGGCTAAGTATGATTGGTTGAAAGTTCCTTTGAAAATTCCAAGTGTAATATAGAGAGACATATCGGCTGTTAAGATGTTTGGAGGCCTATGGGCCTCCAACCAATAACATTACAGGTTGTCTCTATTTAATTTTCAACTTGCATCAAATACACTGGAGGGTTATTAGTCTTCGTTATAGGTACACAGACTGATCCTCCTGCCATTCAAAAGTTAGCAAGTTTAACATGATGAATATAGATGTGTAATCTTGATAAGGGTAACAGCTATTCATATGTTCTAATATGTTAACCTAATTCAATTAAATATTGAATACATTTTTTAAAATGACTTTGTTATTATTAACTAAAGTTGACTAAAGTTGGCTTAGGTAAATGATACTACTGGTATTTCAAAGAATTATCTTATCTAAGTTTATCTTAGAACTGCATTTAAGAAGTTTGAATGATAACAAAGAAATACTATTTCTATGGATTTAAAACTTCTTTATTCAGTATTAATGACGTCTCAATATTCATTAATTATTTATCAATTAATATATATTAGATTATTTATTTTTGTAGCTATGTTTTTTGTTGATTGATTGATGTTTGATAGTCTTTACAGAAATATGAATAAATACTTTCTTCAGTAATACTCTGAACTTCTTAATGTAATTCTAAATTGACCTATGTCAGAAAAGTGAATAATGACTTTTGTTGAATTAATGAGAACAAACTTTATATCCAGTATGAAATATCAGTATATCATAATGCTACCTTTTAAAGACGTTCAACCTTAATTCTGAATAAACCTTAAAAACTTCAAAAGTTACTATATTGTTGTCTTCTAATTTGTGTGTATCAAATAACAACTTGTAAGCTTTTGACTTCCCATTTTACCATAAAGCTGCATCTTAAAATTTTAACCTTATTCTGAAAATTTTAAAAAGCATAAGCTCGTGTCATTGTTTGAGCTATTTTAATCTGTTTAAACTGTTTTTTCTTTCTCAAGATGGACAGTGCTGTTCTAAAAAAAAGATAACCACATCCCTCCATATATCATCAAACATAGAAATCTTCAAATCCAAATAAAAATCCATATTTGATTAAACAGGACTGTTTTGATTAATTTGGATAAAGAAAATGCTATGTTATATTAAACTTTACTTTGATGAAAAGAAGAAAGATTTTGTATAAGGCTATACCACAAGTCGACAGGTCCACAAACTCGGCAAAGTGTCCCTACTTATTGACTTAGCCATGTCAAATGTTTTGTAATGGAATTTTTTTATAGACAGAAATAAGGATTATTGAATTTTGACTTCCTTTTTTTCAGGCAGATAATTGATCAAACGTGAACTTATTGGCACAGTAAAAGAATTTGACAGCAGGGTAATTAGATGGATCAATAAAACATTCATCATGTCTGGGTTCTTGCCCCTTGAGGAAGATGAAGTTTTACTGGCTCCATAAAAGAAAATGAAGTATTATTGGTTCATTTTGAATGATAAAGGATCCTTTTGTTTATATTTGATAATGAATACGCAGTATCTATCTTAAATGGGAATATGATCAAGAAACAAGAGATAATGTCTAACACTATATAACTGATTGACTGTTACAAAAGCTGAACCAATTTTCCAATGTATTGACCTAGACATGTCAAACGAGATGTAACAGAACGTATTTATAGACAGTAACAGGAAACATTGAATTTTTTCAGGAAGATAATTGATCAAACGTTACGTTATTGGCACAGTGAAGGAATGAACGTTTGACAGCAGGGTAATGAGAATGATCCATAAACCATTCATTATGTCATGGTTCTCGTCTGTATGGGAAAATGAAGTTTAACTGGCTCCGATATAAGAAGGTGAAGTGTTATTGGTTGCGATATGGGAAGATGAAAGGTTTAGGCAGATGAACGTGGAATAAAGAATATTTGAATTAAAAAAAAGTTACGAAAAGAAAAGCAAATTTCGAAGTGAGATTAACAGTTATGCAGTATGATTGAGGAGGAAAAGTAGTTTTTCAATGAAGATGGCTGAAAAGTGGCGATTACCGATATTTACTGTGATCAAGTACTAAAGTAATTTGATTGATTTTAAATGCTATGAATTGAAGAGGGGCTGAAAAGATTTGAATTGGAAGGAAGAAGTATTTAAACGAGAATGAAAGCGCGAGAAAGTGATTTCCAGGTGTGAGAGTTTAGATGAGTGTTTGAATTTGTGAATGGTTTATCAAGTCTCCTGGCCTTCTCTCGTAACTTGCAATTCAGTGAATTCAGAAGGACTTCACTTAGGGGTTATTAAGGTGACACCAAAGAAGTCTGTTAGTGCTCACATACGGTTGTGTTTGGTACAACACACCAGGGATAAATCACTCAGTTGTCCTGTACAGGGATGAATAACTGAATGTTATACTTAGCTTATACTTGTGGGGGAAGAGATATAAGAGATTAGTGTCACAGTGAAAACTTTTTCTGTATTTAGTATCTCGTACATAGGACTTAGTATCTCGTACATAGGACTGAGTATCTCGTACATAGGACTTGGTATCCCCTACAAAGGACTTAGTATCCCCTACAAAGGACTTAGTATCTCCTACATACGACTTAGTATCTCCTACATACGACTTAGTATCTCTAATGTAGGAGATAGTATATCTTATGTAGGAGATGGTATTTCTTATGTATGAGATAGTATCTTATACGTAGGAAATCATGTATATAAAGCCCTTATCACTCACACTATTTTCTGATATGGCAATGATTAAACATATGGCGTTTGTGTTTTTATGAATAGTGATAAATAGGTTTCATCATAATTGATGCTTATCCTGACACATAAAATGTAAACATGTGAAGAGGTTATAATAATAATAATATACGAAATTTATATAGCGCCTTATTTGAGACAGAAATGAATCACTCTAAGGCGCTGTACAGAGGAAAAGTTAATCAGAGCAGTTCACTGCCCATAGGCTGTTTCAAAGAGATGGGTCTTGACAGCTTTTCTGAAACTGCTGTATGTGTCTGCATCTCTCACATTTGGCGGTATGTTTATGAAACAAAAAACAAAACAATCTTTTCAATGTTATAAACAGACTTTGATTAAAATATGGCCTTGAATTTTCAGATTATGCTCTGTTTATAAACAAACTTTGTGTAAAATGATAAAGTTGTTTTAGTTGTAATAGAGTTTCAACAGATAATAACCTAAGAGAATTCTTGATAAAGGTTTCTTATTGTGAAATATT
This sequence comes from Phorcus lineatus, assembly GCA_921293015.1. NCBI lineage: Eukaryota > Metazoa > Mollusca > Gastropoda > Trochida > Trochidae > Phorcus > Phorcus lineatus. The sequence goes on along the minus strand of OV121091.1, from coordinate 16,490,885 downwards.
AGAAGTTTCGTAGCTGGCATATGCTCCAAAATGTGTAAATTTACAATGCATAAGTTTTTATCCAGTAACCTTGATGATAAATTTCAATTTGAAAAGTGCGTTTCAAGATATTTCTAAATGTTTTTGAAAAAATCTAGTTTTTAACATTTTCCCAAACACACTGCTTGAGAATGCACTTATATGATTTATATAAAACACTAACTAAACTCTAGTGATCTAAAAGCTTACACAACAAGTCTTCAAATGATTTCGTCAAAATAACTGGTCCTAAATAAATTAACCTTCAAATACCTTCAGCTAACGTCATGAAGACGTCAGAATGATCGAAATATTTCACCACAAATAGATACCATGCTTAGGATGTATTCATCCTTTACAAGTAATTTACTTCAAAGGATCTATTCAAAGAAAATGAAGTTTATTGATTCAGGAAGTCTCTGATAGTTGCACAGGATGAATGAATCTTCTATCAAGGGGCATATGGCATTCAAATATATGACCTGACATCCCTCGAATGTCAAAATGGTATCGACTTATATTTGTAGTGGAAGAGTTCAAATAACACTAGAGGTTGTACCTGTTCATTGAGGAGGGTTAAAATGTTTTAACTGAGTGGTGACAAGGAGAAAATGAAGTTGAAAATTTTGCAAAATTCACATGATAATGTACAGTCTTGATGTACAGACGATTCATGAAATAATAGTAAATGTTGAATAGTATGCAGAAAAATTTCAACACAATCTTGAATCATTTATGCAAATCTTATTTTTCATCTTTGTATGAACACTGAAAACTGACACTGGTGGAAATATAAAAAACACAGTACTAGTCTTTTATCAAAGCTGAAGTATGTTTTTAACTTGAAAGCATTTACGGTTATAATGTTCTTGTTTTCTGTCAACGCAGACTTAACAACTGTAGGTTGTATCTGTTTAATTTTCAACATGTATACAAAAATAAGATAAAGTCAATAAATAGGTTAATAGTCTTCAGGGTACCTACATAGACTAGTCAGAAGGAAGAATGCGATTCAAATATTTGCAAGTTTTACAAGATCATTATAGATGTACAGTTATTCACATGTCATATGCAATATTGTAACTTGATTCAATTGAATAATGCGTTTATTCTGATGACTTGGTCAATATGAACTAAAGTTGATCAAGTTGATAGACGAAAGAACTATTATAGATTCAAACATCCACAGTCCTTTCTTACACATGCAAGTACATATCGAATCTTGACAGTGATTATTGGCGCCTTATAGAAAATCATAATAGATGTGCTTTAAAGACTCTGTAATTACAAACTAAAGTTTATGCATTTTAAAGACATAAGGAGTTGGTAATACATGTATTTAAAAGCCTTTGCTATTATGAATTAAAGTTATGTTAGCGACTGAAGTATTTTATCTTAGAAATGAATGGTAAAAGTTGAATGATGATAAAGAAGGACCATTTTTATTATTTTCAACTTCTTCTTAACGTCTTCTCTTTAGACAACGTTCAATATTTCTTGTATTGTTGAAAGACTTTCACTTTTGAAATATGAAGTCGTAAATTATAATATAAAATGTCACCAACTGTAGGAAACTATTTGTTTTAATGTACATGTAGCTATGTGTTATCAGTGATTGACGGTCGTTTAGTATTGCTCAAAGTTGAATAGTCTGCAGAGAAATATAAATCACCACCTTCTTCAGTAATGCTTTACGTTACTTTAGGAAATTCTAAATTGACATTTGTCATTAAACTAAATGCATATGTAAAATACAGGTACTTAACTTACTTTACTTAGTTAATTATTAAAACCGTTTTAACATAGCACACAGACTGTTGGCTAAATTAGAACCTCCTTTGTCAGAGAAACATTTATATACGCACTTTTAAAACTCGTTATTTATGTTTTTGCGCTTTTCTATCAATCGTACAGTGAAATGAAATGAAAGTACGAAAGTGTTTTAGTGATTTTCTCTAATGAAAAGATTCAAAACGCATGTTTGTTGTGCACTATGTATGAAAGAAGGTCAAGGAGTAGTTCCATCTCTTCCGAAAAAAAATTCAGCAAGGAAATTTATTTGTTGGATGTTTTATTAAAGTCAGATACATAATCATTAAACTCAATGAAACTCTATTATTTGTATTATATTTTGAGCGAATGAATTGGGGCATGTTTCACATGTAAGATTTTGAACGAATATTTTGATGAGTATGTCCCGCTAACGATTGCTACAGAGATGTTCGTCATGCTTAAATTCATCATCATTATCTTCATCATGCATTTGATCCGAAACACATGTTTGCATGACACGAATGAAAATAAAAATCGTCATGTTGACATACTTTGAGGGACAATTCCAATAAAGCTATTATGCAGGATTATTACGAAGTCACAGATTAAGCTGTTTTGCTGTCGAATTCCATAATATTTCGATGCTCACTATTAGTTTGATTTATCTTATTATCCATAGACGCTAGTGCTTTAGCTTTAAACATAGTGATAGCTTATTAAAAAAAGATATCTCAATATGGTTCTACTGTTCGTGAGAACTCAGACCAATTACCGAGATAGGAAGATAAATGATTGAATAATTGGTTACTGTAGAATGGTTTGTCATTTGAGATTTCGAGCATAGTATTTGTGAATGATTTATCAAGTTTTGTTACCTTTTCGGCCAATCGATCAACTCTGGACTTTATTTGGTGTAATCTAATTTAGTTGCTTCCTTACAAATACAATGATATTCAAAACACTTTGCTTTCTAAGGGGATATACGGTTGATTCCAAAAAGAAAGTGTGTGGTGCTCATATTTAGGTCAGGTTTATTCCATCACGCCAAGGACAAATCACTGTTGTCCTCTAGACCAATCGCATCTGCACTAACTGCAGTGATGAATAACTGAATGCTTGTAAGAACAGAGTTGTTCCCAAATGTGAGAGCTGAGATGAGTGTTGGTATTTATAAATGATTAATCAAGATTTGTTGCTTCCTTGACAGAACGTCAAATCCATTCAGACATGTTACAATATTGTTTTAAGGTCCTTTCCCTTTAAGGGGGAATTTAGTTTACAATAAAACATGTGTCCTCTTATTTGGATCGACTTTGAATAAATGAAGAGAAATAAATCAATTATTATTTTGAAGACCGATTGCAGCCACATATAATAGAAGTATTAACAATTAAATTTTTGAAAGGACGAAGCAGCTGTTTCCAAATGAGATTAGCATCATCCTGCGTCACCATTGTAATTGTATCCGGGTAGCTGCTACATAACCTGACATCTATAGCCAAAGAGACTTTTGCTATGATTGACATCAGGGTATAGTAGGTGCTACAGGATACGTAAATACGCTGATGTGATTTTTGGAAAAAGTCTCCGAGAGACTTGTGATTAAAATTTAATTTTTAAAATAAAACACAGATGATTTATCTTTTTTAAAGGCTATTCACTTAAGATTGGAAATGAGTCTGACAATGTTTTTGACCACATATCTACACTCGCTTACCAGGAAGATGACATGATTTGGGTTTGGTTTATTTGAAGATGAAAACATGAAAACAGTCTTTGAGACTATCCTTTAAAGACGTATCTCCCAAATAATTTGTTTGTCCATAAAGACGACTCTCGTAACCCATGGGCATTGATATTTTCTTATGACTTCAAAGATGTTTTGATGATAGACACATCAATACATAGCCTCAGCTCAGTTTGTCGTCAGTTTTTGTTTAGTACTTGGATGATTTCTTGACTTTATACATCCCTTGGTATCGTCTTGCTTACATCAGCACTTTTTCACGAAGGTAGTACGGTCTACAAAATTTAGTCTTTTTAGTATTAAAATTTTTCATTCATAAAGAAAAGTATGAGGAACAGTTCCTAAACTTAGAACACTTTCTTCTCAAACCTTTCACACAATACGTAGGTTATCGTCAGTCACTATGGTTAGTTTTGAGTAATTAAATAAAGGCTAAATTTCGTAAGTGAGCTTGTTTAGTGCTGTTTGTGCAATATTTCTGCCTTAAGCGTATCTCACTTTGGAACTGGTGGCTTTGTTAAAGGAGCGTATTAAACATAAAATTATAAAAGTTATTTTTTCCGCCCTAAGGATATACCAAGGCGACATTGTCAGTGGATGAGGATAGATTTTAATTCTCTGATTTTGTAAAAAGAGGAAAATGGTTGTTTGCATGAATCATATTCCATTCATAGATAATTTTCTAATTCGTTCTGAGCAAATTTTATGTTAGCATTCAGTGTCGTTTGGTTGTCCTCGAATATTCGGGTGTTTTTACTACTTTGTTTTGCCATCTCTTTGACGTGACGTGAGTTGGTGTTTAACGCCGCTTTCAAGAGTATTTCACTTATATCGCGGCTGCTAGTATTATTGCAGGGAGAAAGCCCGCAACACTATAGTGGCTATGCATTGCGGTGAAACCTACGAGCATCGGCTGGAACTAGCGAACCATGGGTGGTACTGCGCTGAATTTCAGTGTAGCATTGCACCCAAACCTGACTGCGTGTAGAACAGTTCTCTACTGAAGACAAAGTTGCCGAGCCCCTGGCGGGATTCGAACCACGGACCTTCTGATCCGAAGCCGAACGCGCTAACCACTGCGCTATCCCGCCCCCTCATCTCTTTGCAGACGTCATAACATAAGCTTGTGTTAACATTATTCAACTTAAAGAGACAACGTTAAGATAAAAGGTATATTCACATAACAATAAAATATCAATTATTAATGCGTTATTCCTATTCAAAGGTACTTGCGCTCATCAATATTTCGTAAAAACAAGAAATGTACAGATAATGCACATCTTTTCCTATTATATACGATCCGCGCTAAGGTTATCCGTGTACATTATCGAATACATTTGCACTTATTCAGGTAACAAAAGTAATTTTATAGACTGTGATTATTTAATTCAACGTTGCATTACATCTGCATGAACTATAAAATAGGAAGTATTCATATTTTACTTACACCCACCACTATATGGCTAATCAAATATCATAGCTAAACCGTGTTTATGAACAACAGAAAATTCTGCACGGATCATCTTAGTATTTTTTAAATTATATTTTAGGATTCTTAGTCTAAATAGATTGAATGAAGGGCAATTTACCACCACAAATCTACACGGTATTGTGTCAATTATTTCCAGTTAGTTTTGCCAATGCTACCCAAGCCTTCTTACTAGTTTTGATGTTTTGATCAAATATTGATTTGAATACTTCACGAAATCAGTGTCTGGAAAGCATTTAAATAGCAAGCGATGAACAAATTCTACTTTAAAAGTGTTACATACGAATACATAACACCTTTCCAAGAGTTTAATTACACAAGACATGCATTGATTAAAAAAAGATGTTCTACTGATAACATTTGAAAGATATTTTAATGACATCATGCAATAGACTGCAACTACAGTAAACTCTTCAACAATTTGCTACAATATCATTAACAAGAATGTATTTTGATAGCTAGAACGTCTCTTTACTTTTTTCTTCATAATATGCATTTAATCCATTGCATCTGTAAATCATTCCATGCAATTTACAAATATCAAAACGACCTTGCAAGGACATTTGCAAAGAGAGATTTATATCCCTCTATTAAGATCTTTATTAGATAAGAGAATATGAAATTAGAAATCCATGTAGCTTTATCTGTTATCTGTGTTCATTCAGGAATACGGGTATTCGTTTACTGCAACAGTAAAATTGATTAAAAATATGTTTGGAAACCTTTTGGCTTGAATCCCGTTCCATAGTGTGTATGAAGCAAGGAATGTACTTGGGGTGCCTTGCATCTAAATTTAGTTAAAGGTACTATAGCATGGTTTTAAATTTAAAAAATCTTTGAATTTGCCAATTTCATGTATTTTATATCAAATATATTTTATTTAGAGGATAAATCATCGCATCTGGGATATTCAAAAGAACTCATGTATACAATGGTATATAATGGTATTCATGGTGCCATTATAGCATGAAGACCTTATGATAATTCTTGTTAAAAATTATTTACGTCGTTTAAACGAAGTTTGTACTTTCTTTCAACAACTTTTTTTATTGATTGAAAAAGATGTTTGGTAATTGTTAATATTATTAATTATTGTTAATTTTACTTTTCATGACATGCCTTTAGAAATGCCATAAGAATAAGCACTTCATTGCCCTTAAATAATGAAATATAAACAATGTTGCCTAGCAAAATATTAAATGAGCTGTTGCTGATATTGAATTGCACTTTGGTTCAGTTCTTATCTAATCCTAAAAACTTGAGTTTATATTATCGATTAAACGCTAACGGCTTAAGCTATTCCATGTCTTTGTACTCACACGTCATGGTAGTGGCTCAATTGAAGAAAATTTTTTTATCTTGTGAAATGAGATTTTTTTTTTCATATTTATAAATTCTCAAATAAGTGATGGGTTTCACAGTTAGGCAAATATTGATTTAAATTCAAACCATGCCATCATGAGAAAACATCTCGTTAACACATAAGCTTTTCCGAAAGCATAAGAACAGTTGTCGACGGTTACATGTATATATTTATAGGTTAAATAGGCTGATGATATAGTTGAATGAGGTTGATTACACCTGACGAACAAATACTGTTCAGTGCTACCTGATACCCCTCTTAATCCTCAATGGTATCAATTGATCTTTCATCTGGAAGAAATAAAGAAACTTGGTAGTGTATATTTTGTGGAATGTCAGTGTCTATCACAAAAATATTTATGTAAGAATTGAGTTACATCGATTCAAACTTGATATGAACCTTTACTGAAATATACAAAATAACTTCAGTCAGTAACCTGAATCATTGGATCAGAAATCGGAATCAAAGAAGAATTTCATTAAATGGAAGGCTTATCGAGGATAGTTTTCCTATTATTAGTGAGTGGTAATAAATTAACATCGAACGAGGCGAGATAAAGATAATATAAACCATCAAAAAACATTCTTTATTATGTTTCAGGGATATATAACATCTATGAAGGGAGAACGTCCATCACGGTGATGCCATAAACTTGTGATGTCACAGTGTTTAAATCGTAATGAAAGTTTGATGGTATCAGGAATTTGGAGTCAAATCAGAGTGAGTCAATTTTTTATATTGTAAGAGCATGGTGATACCACACAGTCAGGTTTCCAGTAAAATCTTCATCTGACACACAGTTTTGCGAATAAATTTTGGATGTTGCAGTCACTTCAATAGTGTACTTGTTGCAACAAAACCGTTAAATCTGTTTCAGAGTTTATATTATATTATCTGATGTTGAAATACTCTCCCAGACAGAGCATACTACGTGCACGTGTATCAGACAGGACCAGGTGACTTGTCAGGAAATTGATTTTTCAAGTCCTCTAGATGTCTTGCTAATGATCGATCTTCCAAAGTTTCCTGACAGAGGGAGGCTTCTCACTAGGTAGGCCCTGCCAGATATACATGTAGAAGACCCTCATTGGCACCGACGTTAGGAGGAAAATGAACCTACAGCAGAAGGAGTATAGATTCTCTGTCAAGTACTACTTACTGATTGGAAAGAAAATTTGGCTTTTTCCCGTTGCTTGTATCTTACTGTTACTGACATATCCATTGATAAATAAAATAGCAATATTTGCGATGAAAAGATGTCCTTGTTTTCCTTTCTTATTGTGGATAGCTGAAAATACATTGCTAAATTGACTTCTTGGCAGTTTTCTTATGAAATGAAAGATGGAATTCTGAAAAACAAAAAATCGTTATATAGTCGATGTATGATTTGTGATGTTAGTTCACAAAGGGTATGTTAACCATAACAGATAACCTCTTAACAACAATTGAACAGTGTTCAAATACAGCACATTTATTTTATGGTTAATTAATCATGGATGTCTTTCCTTTTACCTTTGTAAGTTAGGTAATGCCTGACCTACTCGACTTAAAAAAAACCCTAAAACTGTTTTCGTTTTGAAAATATTTTGTTTTACTTTGAAATACATCGTAAAAGTAATTATTTGTTTATATTACTCTTTAAAGTAAATGGGCAATAGTCCAAAAGTGTATTTAGCAAAAACATATGAGATATCATCAAGACGTATTAAACTAATAATTAATACATTAAATGTATTCATTAAACATAAATCAAAGATAACAAAAGTTTAAGAAGAAAATGTGATCACGATTTACTACTGTAATTGTTCCAAATAGGTATTGGCGTTCAACATTTTGTATTCTTTTATTTAAGACATGTATTTGTTATGGATGAATAATTGAAAAATGCAAAAGGAGAAACAAGTAAAATATGAATGCAGATCTTAATTGTACACCAATTTTATTGCTATACCACACTTTCTCTTACTCGCCTAAAGTGTAACATACGTCTTTATATTGTCCTCATTAAGGGGCGTCTGCAAAGAGAAGCAAATGTTCTTATAAACATAATATATGTCTTAAAGGGGCAGTGGCACCGTTTCTGAGGTAAATAAAGTGACAAAGACAAAGCTTTTTAATTAAAATTGGCAGTTCTAAAACCATAGTCCGATGTTCAGTCAAGCTATTCGAATCCATTTTCCTAACGCAAAAGAAGTTTACACTAAATTGTCCGCCGATGTTTTTTGATTTATACTTGATAGTTTCTTTTACGACAACGGATGATTAGGTTGATTAATGAGATGATTGACCCTATTAGGATAATAAAAAATAATGCTTATTGGGGAACATTTTACGAAATGAAATTTTCAGACAACGTGCTACTGCCCCTTTAAACCGTAATTGTGTATTTACTAGATACACAGGTGCAACAATAACTATCTGAATACTAGTAATGGTCAGATAGCCAGAGCTTTTATTGCCTTCATACATGCATGATGAGTCTTTTATTTGTCATAATTTACTTATGTGCACAAGTGTACATACCTCCTTGGCAACGATTGTATTATCGTGCGTTTCTGTATGTCAATGCCTGTGATGTCATATAAACTCTCATCTCGTCACTAAAGAGAGCCGTCTGAAAAAAGCAAGCCCCTTCATGACTACTCTATTGCAATACAAAGGAAATTGAAGATAAAAAGCGATCTCACACAAAAGACATTTTTTACAAACTGCAAGATTTGCACAATTTTTTTTTATCATAAACATAGTTCTAAAACAAAATTTAACTACCATTTCCAATTAAGTAATAACGTTCAAGTTGAATTTATTTCTCTACTTCAAATGACTTAAAAGTGTTCCCACATGAAGTTTTCGCATGATACGTAAGACATGATATAACATACGTTTAGTAACAATATGTTTTATGTCCCGAAGAACGATCTTTTACTTCACAATGTAATATTTACAGGGGCGGGATTGAAAAAAAGTGCTACGATGCTGTATACATGTGTCGACACAAAAAAGTGGCCTTCCCATCCTTTCATTAACGTTCATTGTATGTACAACTAGTACCTCCTGAATGTCTTTTAAAAAACATTACTAAAAGTATCAATATCATTTAACCACATTTCACCGTTTTGCTATAAATCAAAGCTCTTGTAGCTAGTTAACGTGGAAATAAGATATATACATGCAAGTTAGCCGTGTTGTTTGATGGTCAGGCAATGCCAAGCAGAGTTTTTCGGCCCTTGTTAATACTGTTGTTATAGGTCACAAGCCAGAGAAGATTTGATCCGATATTGGATTAAGGAGAACGAAATGAGACAAAAAGGTCTGCAAATAACCATGGGTATTGGCTTCAACGAGATTAAAAAACTTGCCAATTCTGCTATATTTGTATTGAATCGAAGATGACAGTCTCAGTTCAAAGGAAATTTAGATCGTAAAAAATAATCAATACGTATATACGATATAAAAGACGTTTTGATATTAAAAAAAGTAGATATTCTTTGCGAGGGATTGATCCTGCCAACTCGTTTTTATACATTTTTGATATACCAGATGAAGATGTATTGATTCTTATCTGCAGGAAAATTACGTACAGTTTAATGACCAAAACAATGCAAACTTTATAGTTCACTGTGAAGCTCTTTTTAAAACATTAATACATTTGAACTCAATCATCTTCATCAGATGAATCAGTATTTCTGTATGCAAGTTAATGATCTAGTCAATACGACGGAATCTGCTGATATCCTACTTCATCTTATCACATGTGATGTAAAACAAATATTCATGTCTGTTAATATTTATGTATCCTATGTTGTTATAGGCCGATGGCCTAAATATCAAACGAAATAAAGAAATGAATAAATAAAAGATGAAGAAGGAATACTATTTTTATGGATATCCAACTTCTTTTATCTGTATAGGCGATGTTTCGACATAAAAAGTTTAACCAATTTCTTGTGTCAAGCCAGTTATACATTACAAGAATAAGGAATATTAGACATATAAATATTCACATGGATGTTCCATTAATTAATCAGGTGTTCAAACGATACTAAAATAGAATCACCTAAATGGCATATATTGAAATAAGTTGTACGCAGCAATTATTGGTACACCAAAGTTAAGAAGGCACCTGTGGTACTTTATTTCAACATATGCCGCTCTTCTAATAAACAAATATTCAACATCTTTGAAAAACCAAGCAATTTATATCCCATTATTCCATCTCTGACGTAGATGACAAACACAATGATTTTGACAGGTGCAGCCTTTTATTGTATGTATAGAAATGGATGTTATTGTTATGTTGGGTAATTTTTCGATCATTCTACAATTATTACTTTTCTTTATTACTATTGAGTTTTTCATAGAATAAAACATATCGAAGACAATGAATTATATAAAAAAACTTACATATCCTTTTCGTCTAAAAAAACCAGTAACAAATACGTTTTTGAGCCGGATTTCTAGCTTATAGGGGTGAAAGAGTTAAATGGTGGTAAATTGAAGTAACTATAGCTAATGGGTACAGAAACGATCCCACATATCATTAGCCCAGAAATGACAAAACTAAGCGATACCTTTTGTTCTTTCATTTCTCTTCTAAAAACAGATCAACCGTTTATAAAACAATCAGATATTAATCTCTTTTCGATCAATGTTAAAAAAATCGAGTTCCTAAAATGCACTCATGAAACTGTTCGACCAGGAGCTCAAACAACAGTCAAATCCACACATTTGCCAGTAACTGGTATGGCCGCCACGATGATGCCCGAACTCGACGTCGTGCTGAGAATTGATATCAGACGTAAGATGACATGGTCTGATATTCTCTGCAATTTCTCTCTCAGGGCTTGGGCAATTTCTTCGAGGTTTCCTGGAACAGCTCCTGACCGGATTTGAAGATCCAAAGGTGACCTGGCAGGCCATGGCAGCACGTTCAAGTTGTTAGCTTGCAAAAGTTCCGGGCGTTATCTTCCCAAAAGAGCGTTCCGTTGATGTGCTGCTGCGGAAATTGAAGGATAAAAGGGCGTAGAAACTGATCGATGTACCTCGCTGTGTTCAGATTCCAGTCCATCACAACGAGATTAGGCTTCCCCTATCCGCTAATTCCTCCCCAACCATGATGCTGCAAACGCTAAAGAATTCCACCGTCTGAATACAATAACGTCGACAACCTGATGCGCGATGTCGATACATCTGCGCTCTTCCATCATTCCTGTACAATTGGAATAAACTCTCATCCGAAAAGATGACCCTTCGTCAGTTCCGGGCCTGCCATTACTGAACAATACGTGCCAACTGGAGACGTTGACGTCGATGTTGACGCGTCAGGGGAAGGTCACGGTAGGGTATATATGTATAGGGTATATGCTGTCTGAGACGTCTGGCAACCGTTCTTCGACTGATCGCATGTCAAACGCCGCAGCTGATTCAGTAACTGTCAGGAACCGGTTCCTCATGTGAAGAATTCGAGACTATCGGTCCTCGTTGGCGGTTGAAACGTGCGGTCTTCCACTCCTCGGCCTGTTCACTGTCCTCCCCGTCTGTGTGTCTGTCTGTCTCATGAGTCTGATGGTGATACAGCTACAGCCGAGCATCGTAGCTACGTGTGTATGCCTTGCACCCATGTGCATCATTCCGACGTCTCTCCCTTTCTTCTGGTGATAATCTTTCCATACTTCATGATGCAATTGAATAAGTGGTGTGTCGATTAGTGATCCGACATATCTTTATTATATAAATGACTTAACTGATTTTGATGCAACACATTCACGCTTTATAAAATTTTCCGGGAAGGGATCGCCAAAACAAACCACCATCGTGTCACATATTACTACTGAAATAGGGAAATTATTTCAATGTCGTTTATCTAAAATCTCAACATTTTATTAACACAATATCCAATCATTGAGTTTGGTATCATTTCTTTTGCCCGTAGTTTTATCATTGTATGAGAAGGGGTAAATTTGCTGATGAAGGAGTAAGCATAAACTTCGAAATGCCGGTAATTTATCAAAATAGAGTTTGTTATCCAGAAAACTAGTCTCCCTTATGTATATAACTTCAAAAAGCCTCTCAAAGACTTTAATTCGTTTTGTATGCAGGTGACCTGTATGATAACGCTATTAAAGTGACTAAGAGTATTTTAATGATTTTTCATGTGGCTATATTAACAGCCAATATAGCTTATGACCTGAGTTCAGTTAAAATCGCTTCCCTTAACTTTCATCGTTATTTTTGAAATGCCAAAATTTGTTATTTTCTTGATTTCAATGATAATCACAAAAAAGGTCCTATATGAATACTAAAAAGTCGAAATTTTGAGCCATTAGTTAAATGTCCTACTTAACATTGTCAATCTATGTTTGTCTTTGTGTCTGCTGTAGTTAAATTTTCGAACTTACGTTTGAGTCATTGGCTCGCGCAACTGTCCAGTTTTCGATCACAAATCGCGACTATTACCCGTTTATTGTTACTATACTGAATTGATGAGTATTAGGATTCTGTATTTCTAAAACAACCAATACTCCTCGATAAAATAACAACATTTATGAATATTGGCATATATTACTCTAACAACATGCTCTGTGCCCCTTTAATGCTATGCTGAATGAATAACATCATCAGAATAGGAATACGATAATCGTTGTTGCGACAATGAAATACTTATGCATTTGAAAATATAACGTTGCCAGGTACTCAAAGATAGAATATTTACATTATCATTATAACTCAATATTAACCATTAAAGTAATCATATCAATAAGTCTCATTTACAAATTCAAGACGTAAGCTTTAAAGGTAACATTTAGTAACTTGAATAATTGAATAATTGCCGAAAAACGTTTGTTTCGAAAAGTAAGATAATTTACGTTTTGTGATCCATGAACAAAATGAAGACAAAGGCTTTAAATGTGAAACAACAGAAAAACACTATAATCTCCAGAAGCCACAGAATGACACACTAAATGGGAGAGATGAATAATGAATGAAGTGATTACTAACTGCTTCATGAGTTGTCAATGTAGAGGTTGAGAATAGTGTCAGGTTATTCATGAATGATTTATCAAGTATTGTTGCCTTCTTGGCTGGCAAAATAGCGATTTGCCTCCGGCGTGAATTTTCATGAATGCCTCATGTGGCAACTTTCTTACAAATGTATTCTCGTTTTAAAAAATGCCTTTTAAAGAACCATAGAGTATTTTAAGGTTTCTCATTATTTTGAAAAAGCATACAAATGATATCAATCGGTACATAAATATTAATTTTACATTTGTGATAAAGTGATATAGAGAAATCGTGTTTTTATCGCAACAAATCGATGTTATTATGTTCGAAAAATATCTACCGTTACGAGAAGCGCGCTAGTGAATGTGATGTCATTACTACGTCAACTCCTTTCCTATAATCTGTAATTTTACAATTTTTATAATATTGTAAAATTAGTAGAAGTACAGCGTCATTTTCCTCAAAACAAAATGGCGGATTGGATGCCGATAAGTTCTTTAAGGGGATGTAAACATCAATGATTGTGAATATTTTGTTAGTACATGAATCACCTTTCTTATCCTATCATTAAATTATTCTGGTTCTTAGACGACATTTTGATTTAAACGTTATGCAAACGATAATTTCATTGACCTGGTCTTGTTATAAAAGTGATTATGTATACAACAAATCGATGTATTTATAAAGACAGATGAATAAACAACCAATAACCGAATATTGTTCTGTGCAACATGATGTTTCTGTTGTTATTGCACACATTCGTTGAATTCTAAATTCTTACAATTATCATTTATGGTGAGGTACATGTAAGTTATTTGCACCTGAATAAAAACACTATGTATACATAAAAAGTAACTAAAATGAAAGCAACAATACGATCTTGGTCATTATTATAGACGATATTCGATTATTCGGACTGTTTCCTTTTGACATTTATTCTATTTATGAGTGTTATGAGTGCAAAGTTCATCTGAAATATATTAAGTTGGGCAATAACTTGATGAGCTGCATACAATAAATAATTATGAGTCTCCTTAAAATGTCATAACCCTTATAAATTACAGAAATGTACCTTTAAACATCTTAATAGACACAAGATATCCAATTGCAATTCTTCTAGAGACCAATGGTCCAACACCAAACAGACAAATGAATAATTAAGTGTTTCTTAACTGTAGGGTTGTTTCCAAATGTGAAGATAAGATGAGTATCTAATTTGGTATTTGTGAATCATTTATCAAGTCTTGTTGCCTTTAAGACTGTTAGGCAATCGATCTGCTTCAGGCTTGAAAGTGTGTAGCTTCAGCCCTTTGAAACACAGTGTTCTTAACACTTACCCATATTTCGATGGTTTGTTGCTTCACTATCCGTTAAATACTTTATTAGATATTATTTTTCTTCTTCGTTTGAGTCAAAAATACAAGTGTTTCAATAAAACAATTATTTTGTGTGATCTCAGTTTCCCAGATCAAATTTCCATTCTCCCGATCAGCGATGTCGCGATACCTTGAAAAGCAAACCCAATTCCAAAAGTTACAAAAGCAATACCTTTTTTTGTGATTTTCATATCACATTAAAAGTATTATTGTATTTTCAAAACGTAAAAGGTTTAATTCATCATTAACTTGATTGTATATCAGATCTCTTTTGTAATACAAACAAAAAGATCAATAAAACAATTAATTTCATAAAAAACATATTTTTTTTCAAGGACAATTGCAGTATCAAAGACTGTGGCACGCAACAATATTTCGTAATATCCGAAAATGTATTATGTATGTAAAATCTGTTGAAACTGAACAATATCCATAAAACACCTCTTCCTGTTGTCCATAAGGAAATTGCCAAAGAGCAAATAAATTTAAGATCTACACAATGGGAATCGGTACATAGGTGATATAAAAGGAAAGACTGAATGAAAAAATACCACATCATATGCATTTAATACCTGACCAAAATGATTTTTCACATGGTAACCATTTTTAAGGTTGTAAACATGTTTGCTGAGTAGTTATTTTGCAAACAATAAGATTTTAGAAACCACGTTCCGTTGCTTTTTAAGGGAAGATAAATCATTGCGTTATTTAATTCTATATGGAAGCCTGTTCTATTCTCAACAGTATTATCTTTTTAACGTCGTTACCTTGATACAGGGGTCAATTAATACATATAATTTTACAGGAATTCTATGAATTAAATAGTTTTTTACTTTTTATTATTTATCATAGTAAGTTACGTTTCAATATCGATTGTCGGACCAACCAAGTGATAACTGACTATTTAAAAAATAAATAGGATTGATGTACAGAGGTCGTTTGATGCTGAAGAAAATGGATTGGAAGTCATTTATGTGATGTTCATATTACATATATATTCTATATCTCCAATCTATAGCTAAAAACTTCTGCAATTTTCTCCATTATCCTTCCACTTATCACGAATGTAAACCCAACTAATGCAGAAATACATTGAACATTAATGGGTTTGCGACTCAACAGTTCAAGATAGCCTATATAATTTTATCACAACATATGTTACTCCTTCTGGTGATAAAACCACATCTTTGTCACGAGAAGGCATTGAGATTCTTTATCTCATGCTGCATATGCCATTATTTCAACCTTGTAAGATGCTGTTGCACTGCAGGAATACCTTAGTTATTACCAGACGGCACAGGTGCGGCAATATATATTCTCATAATATTATTGGTATCGTAGGGTGTTATTTCAAGTAAGTTATGGCAATGTGTGCATGTATGTAATGAGGTATTAAAAGTCTGAACAATTTGTATTGGGGCTGTAGACATTTTTTTCAGGGATTTGTAATGCCAAGGTATTATGCGTCCGACTTAAGGGGTCATTAGCACTTTTTAATGTTATAAATAAAGTGCTCTCAATAACAAGAAAATTATTTTAGTCAAAAGAAGAAATTTTATTACGAACGTTTCATGGTCGGTTTAAATATGCAAATCCAATCCCTACCTCAAATGATGAAACGGAATTCACACAAAAATGGCCGCTTGGGTTTTGCTTGATACAGTATTATTCCATCTACGAGTAATGCACTGCGCGATACTTCCCTTTAATATTAGCTTAATATATACAAGGCACATTCAGATCCAAGTTTAGCATTAACTATATAATGTTTTTTTGCCTTGGAGGACAAAAGTACGAAATGAGATCTATGGTATGGTAGACTTTCGCAAATGAGACATGTTATGACAGAATATTTTTTCACAAGAACACCAAAACTGATTAATTCACGTAAGTATTTATTATCATATTAATAATGTCATTATGTAAGACTTTTTAGACATTAATATGACAATAGTACTCATTCACATGCAAATTGTAAAAACCAATGAGCTTAAAAATTATGAGATATAAAATTGATGACATTTAAATGACAGTTTTAACAAAAGACCCTGCCATTAGATACAATGCTGAATTTTTTTTTTTAGCAACTTCAACCACAAAAGAGAGAGCACGGCAATTTAAGTTTTGAGACCGGAAGGACCCCTATCAATTACCAAGATGAGAGACGTTGCGAGGTACGAGACGTAGTTTCGATTGATGTCAATGACAATGAACACACAGTAGGTACAGGTTACAAATGAAATAAGAAACATTCTTCGAGTAACATATACATATTTAGACATATGTCACTTACATGATAACTGTTAGGACTGTGATTTGATGAGGAATAGATAATTGAGAAAAGATTGGATCTAAAGAATTATAATTTGAGAAGAAAACGCGCCGAGAAACCTAGAGAAAGATCATTTCTCGTTGATGGTATCTTAAAAATGACAGGAATGTATCTGAGCAATTTTGTATCGATCGAAGCATCGCAGAGAAGCCTAATTGAACTCTGTCTTTTCTAATACCATCTTGATTTTATCGTCTATTCATATGTCATAATTACTAACAAGGGCAGTGTTCTCCATTAAAGGAAATATCTTATGGAAACAATATTTCTGTGAAGACGTCTCGTTATCTACACACAATTATAAACATATTATTAAGGGGGAAAATTTGGTCTCTTAAGCACTGACAATTTGATAAAGAGCACATTCTTTCAAACAGAACGATGACAAATACCGTCATTCATACGAATGGTGAAAGGTGTAACGAGGCATTGTCTAGTCAATTATTTCATGTGAAATCATGAATTAGTTATCAATATATATAATATATCATAACTGATAAAAAAATCGTAAATATACAGCGCTTTTGTATCCCTTGCACATTTTGAAAACAAAATGGCGGATTCCACGTAGTAAAGTAGAGGTAGTTTTACCAGAAGAGCTTTCAAATAGACAAGATGCATCATATTCCTTTTAACAAGGCGGTTTATAAGTCTCGATGGTGCCTTTTGAGTCGTTGATTCTGTGTAGAATGATATACATGTAAATCATGATCAATTTTTCATTTCAAAATTTTCTGTTAAAAAATTCAGTTTGGAAGTTGCGGTATGAACGTTTATCTTTGATGAGCATGTTTGTAGTAGCATGTAGTTGGTAAAAATTTAAGGGACATTTTGATCATATTTTGTTTAATTAATCGATAAATCGAAGAATGTATGTAGCAGATGTTCTTGTACTGGATGTGTAGCACTCCGCTTCTAAGTGTCACTCTTTGTGACAACACTAAGACTCACATATTGTTGAACTTGTATGAAATTGTTAAAAATCAAATTAAATGGTAGACATTTCAACCATCATTGCACTTTAAAAGTAGTGCATTTACACTATGCATCAAAGTAAATGTTGCCACCATTGTAACCTTATTCATGATCATAATTTTCATTTTCAAGTATGAAAAACCACAAATAGAGCACCATTTAACTGCATCACAAAAACTTGTCATCTTAACGTACTAATATGTAAATTAGTTAAATAATTCAAATTTGTCATCTTTATGCACAGACATTCATGAAAATATTCCAATTGCTTTAACAGGACATCAACCAGGAATGATTTTTTTCAAGAAAGTAACAAAATGTACGAAATAACAAAACTCAAGTCATTTTCAAAATAAAGATATAACTACTACAACGGAACTAGCACATTACATAACACAATCATGCGGTCCGTCTATTTAGACATTAACCAACGGCAGGCAACGTCTCAAATATAGGCCAGTTATGATAAAATGTTGAAACATCTACATTTATAACCGACAGAGGTCATTTAAATCGATTGGCGGAAAATCGATTCGCTGGCTTGCTGGAGCTGGGACAGGCAAAGCGCCCGAGCTGTGAGTGTATTCTGGTGGAACTAAACAGAGTAAGGCGGAGTTGCTTGATAGATGGAGTGAGGAAATGAGGAATAAATGAGGGTTTGGGAAATCTTTGTGTTGGAAGTGACATCTTTCAGGGCCTGGAGGCTCTGAATTGTTCTTTGAAGTTTGTTGCAAGACTGTCTGGCCAATGAGAAACCTTGTTGTGAAAAAGGATTCAAACGACATCAAAATAGGACCTGTCCTGTTGTGATTTAGGAACTTAGGCATGTACTCTTCAGCCTCACGTGTCTCGTGTTGTTAGTCTCCACTGTTTGCAGTGTCCTGTGGATATTGATATACAGCATTGTTGCAGATTAAAAACTTTCAATGGTTTAATGGGAACATAGGCGTGTATCACCAAATAGCAAACTGCTTAATTTGTTGGTCACATGCGATATGAGACAGTTTGTACTCGGCGAAGATTTGTTTGAATTTATCCAGAATACCTTTCCATATGTATGTTATTTACACCGTAAGTAAAGTATTTCATATTTATTAATAATTTATACATGTTAGTATTTTTCTAAGCTTATTTTGCTCCAAACATATTTGAGATTAAAGGTTGATATTTTCATAAACATAGAATGGAAATAAAAAGTGTATATCTTGTTTTGGAATTTAAAGCTGTTATGATATGAAAAGTGAGTGTAATCTTCTCGTCAACATATTTTTCATCGTAGTTTGAGACCGTCTAATTGATATTCCACATGTAAACACTTTTTAAGACCCTCTTAATGTCATCGCATCATTCATACATAGATTGATTTAATTTGCAAACCTGAAACACAAAATAATTATATGAGTAATCACCGAGTGCCGCTGATCAATAGTCCCTCGCTATCAAAGATTGATTAATATTTTCATGGGCCGAAAGATATGAATAATATCATTTGTTTCTGAATCAATTAATAATATATTGTGAGGTTTTCAAAGCAAGCCAAATATAGTTTCACTGTCTTGCAGCGCTCGCCTTCAATACACCTGAGCTGAAGAACATTGTGGCCCAGACTTGGAATGCGTAGGACGGGAAAGTAACGTCTTGGTACATTGAAGCAGAAACTTGGAATGGAAAGAGCGTTAAACATAATAGTCCATGGTGTTGAGTGTTATGTCTACGAAGACTTAAATCGATTAATAACCATGGCTGAAAAAGAAACGAGCCGGAATGTGGCTTAAATTACAGGAATTAACGTTGATGAAGGGTCTGACATTTTTCACGGAGACACTTGATGAAAGATTGTACAAGAATTAAGACGTACGGTGGTATATCGTGATTCTTACTGCTGAATGGAATACATATAATTTTGTTACCCATATACATGTATATGCTTTTATATACAAAATATGGTTTCTTAATCAGGTTTTAAGATTCTAAAGGGGAATACCAAAGCATATGTTTGAAAGGGAACAAAAAGTAAAGAGAGATAGAGCAAAAGTAAAGATAGAGTCTAATGTGTCGAGACAGGTAAGTGTTAGGGTGATTTCAAGACTACGCACGCTGCCACCGGGCAGGGTGTAACTGTAGATTCCAGGACGATCGCTCTCCCTCTGTTCCACATAACCAGATAAGCGAGGTAAAAAAACTTCTATTTACCTATCAGACCAGGGGCGGCACCGGCTTACCAAATACCACTTTTCCCAAACAAGTTAAGTTATCAAAGAAGCTTCGTCTTACGAGAGCTGGTAAGAGCAATTGGCAGCGATTTCGTCTGGAGAGTTGCATGGTTAGAACGAGTGTGGGGATCGCCTCCTAGACTCTGCTGTGACATGTAATGTGAAGAGCAGAGTTCGATTTGTATGTAGTGCAAACATCTTAATAACGTGAAGACTCTAGAGTGTGTGTCCATGCCTTCCCTTAGGCTTTGTCTACCGTTACGTGCGTGATAGAGTGCTGGAATACTGTTTGAAGTGGGACAGTTGGGCTGTGTTTGGATTGAACGTAAAGGGACTCTGCTTGTTGGATTGGGAAAGTAGATCGAGTGGGAGACAAGGGGACGGGGATGAGGTGTTCTGTAACAATACCGTCTCCACCTATGAGTGATTCCGCGGCCAGCGTAATTGATCAATTCGTTAACGTTATTCTTAGTTGGCAGTTTAGTCTATTGAGCTGCCGTGTTGCTGGGATAGAATACAAGAAGTGTGTGGGCAAGGCGGGATGAATCCCACCTGGGAAGAACAAATCCGGAGTCTTTGATTGGCAATTCTGCCCGCATCAACCAGGGCTGTTGTTACGGCCTCCAGCTTATTCTTTCACAGGTGCGACGTATTTGTAAGGCGGGAGGAGTTCAAATTGTCGTCTGCATGTTGATGCACTGCAGGTGCGTGATAATCAAAAGGGAACGAGGGTCTGGATTGACGGCTGTTTACTGTTTGTAACAAATGTGCCTTTTTCAGATAGGTGATGAGATGTGGATTTACCTCTAAGTAAAATGTGTTAACCTCGTGTGTTAGAAAAATCTTTGTTTCTATTTCAACGAAATATGAGTTGGAAGTTATATGATTCCAGTCTTGGATAAGATATTCATGAAATGGAACACCATGTAGGTTTATTTCTAACTTAAACATTCCATTCCAAAAAACCCCAACACTATCTCTGGCCAATTCGGCCGAGGAAGCGAGCGAGCACATCGAACTGACGTCGAGTGTGTCTCGGGACGCTATGACCACTGCTGAAGATGACGGCATCGAAATCCTGTCATGTCACATCGAGAACGATAACGATAGCATTGAGCATGCGACCACCGTCAACGTGTCAGTCACCAACTCCAAGTTGTCAGACGACCCGGCGACGATTCAGCGGAAACGTGTGGCACGTGCCGTTGCGGTTGTGTCCTTCATTCTACTACTTTTCAGTGTGGTCTTGATCGGAGTTTCTCTCAACATGTCCAAGAACATAGATGATCTAGGTGAGTATACTGGCTTCGATAGCTTCCTGCAAAGCTGCACACCTTTCGTTCACTTTTGCATAGCAAGACTGTTATATCTTGAGATACACATGTGGCTTCTGTTGGGAAAATCAATAAGACGGCACTTTCTAATTTTACAATCTTCTCTCGTCGTACGACCTTGTTGAAGTTAATTAATTTCTTTTGTGATGGTGGTCAATTTGTCACGAGTCATTTAAAGTCGCGCGTCCCCAAGATGATACAGTTAATGGATTTCTTGAATTCAGTGACTAGACTTTTTGGGGTTCTAATTTTATGGTTAAATCTTTAAATTCAATGACTAGCCTGTCCCAAATTCGCTTCTAAAGACTTGTCGGTTTTTCATTTTAAGGTATGCTTACGAACTCACATACGAGGTCACCAGGAACTGTATTCTGTTTGTTTTTAGTCATTTTATTGTTCAGAATATCATCTTATGGTTGAAGACATCACATAGATATATCTAATGAAAATTAGAATATGAAATATAAAACATTGCCCAAATAATGTCTATACATTTTCATTACGTTTTTACTGCATTGGTAAATTTGCCTTTTATCATGAAACATACACAGTTTAGGACAATACTATCAGGCAACATCGATATCGGTCGATTTATTCTTGTCTTTTAAGCGTATACATTCTATACATAGAGCAACAAATTCATTAGTTCTGTTAAAACATCAATCGATTATCAATTTAATCTTCTTTTCTCGAAGTAAAAATGCTGAAACGGAGAATCGAACAGCAATCACGAATCAATTAAAACTCTTTTAGTAAAAATGCATTATTTCTGTTAAAACACCATCCAACAATCAATTATATCTACTTTTCATTCAATAAAATACTGGATCAAAGAATCGAACATCGATCAAGAATAAAAGTAAAAATTGTAAAGTAAAAATGATGCCTCTGAGAATGGAGGTTAGTAGGTTCGTTAAAGCATCGGTCTTAACTTGTCTTCTTTGTTCGTGAAACCTTCAAGACTGACCCAGAAATGCAATCTGCCCATTCGGTTGTTACAAATGGCACGTGACGATGTAATAAGGCCGTGTCTAATGTACTAAGTGCCTCAAATTTCGCCCACTACAGAACATAATGGTGTATTAGAGAGATGATCGGCTGAAGCTTGTGTTAACAGAAATAGACAAGCTAGTCACTCTGGTACATATTCACTCTCATGTGCAAATATTTGCATTGATGTGATTCGAGACGTCATGTGTGTGCTACAGCGAGCAAACAGAACTTTTGTTTGCACATGATACGCTCATTACGCAGTGAACACATTCCCTTTCAGCACATTCATCTTCTCATATTGCGTTAATCAAAATAACATTGCACTAGAAGTAGTTCTTCTCAAGTTGTTTGAATACTTTATCGGAAAATTAGAAACACATTTAACTCCGCTTTCTCCTTCTTGAGAAAACATTCATCCAAATGTATCGATTTTTAAGCTCTCCTAAACTTAAGTTTATAAAGTATGATACATATATAGATCATGAAAGATTAAAAGTCAATAATTGATGTTTTGTCAATGAAAGTTTATTTTATTAAAGAAAGTAGAAACCAAACATATTACTCCATTAGTTTTTATGTCATTGTCATTTAATAGGCAATTAGGTTCTAGATACCTATATCATTACACAAAACTGCAAATGTTATTATATCGACAATGAAAATAGGGAACAAATGCATTTACTCGACCATGACAATTCAAATAATTTTGGAAATGGGCCACAAATTTGCTCAATTCCTACATGCCTGCAAATTATTTTTGTAGAAGATGTTTATATCCTTATCAAGACATAAGTATCTCCTCGCTAATATCTCCAAAACAAGGTTAATCATTGAACGTAGGATATCAAAAACGAACCGGTGTTAAAGTTCATTCCACAAAGATCCACATGCCACCAACCGTTTTAGATAACCCCGCCATAACGATTAGATATAGTTTAACAGTATCTCATTAAGCTAATACTACAAATACTAAACCAGGTGATTTTTCCTATCTTAGGGGCGACGTAAAGAAATCTTTAAGATTGATTGATTAAGGTAATTATAATGATGGATGTTGTGGAGGATAATTGGTATCTTCTAATGATAACTTAGCTGGATATAGAAAACAGCAGGATCTATTCTTTGTATGAACATTGGAACACATACAAAGGTTGCTTTATACTGTCATGCCTTGACAATCATGAAGACACTTTTCAAAATTCAAATGGTTATGTTTTCAAAGATTATTCAAATTCAAGTATTAATTATTTTCACCAGAGTAACAATGTTTAAAAGTTGAAATGTAGATTTGAAAAATAAAATGAATGCAATTTGTGCATATAAATTGCTTTTTGAAAACAATTTTAATGAGTTACATGATGTAATTTTCAAACTGTGACTCTTTTATTTGAAATCTTCATTATTTTCCAACACACACCTAGCAGAATTTTTTTATTGACGTTTATTTATATATCTTAGATAGCCTGAGTGCATCGATTGCTTTGAAAAGATAAAACTGTTTTGACAAAATATGTAGATCATTTGAACGTATAGTATTGGTAAGGGTTTTGCTATGATATCACACTGGAAACACTCTACAAAAAAGTGTATAGTCGAAGTTGATATCTTGGAATCAAGGTTTCCTTGAATCTCTGCTTCTATATCCGGAATCCCCAGGAATGTTTGATGCAATGCTTCCATAAGACTATTCCCTTGATTCACGAGGAATGTTTATTTCATGCGAGATTCTGTAAGCCTCTGACCCCGATTCTTTCCGGAGGAAGTGTTTATTTTCATGTTAGTTGTTTCTTCGCACCTGTGTGTCTTAATGCACGCTGGGTTATGCAAAGCTCTTTCTGAAAAGATACGAAGGTGCATGAATCAAATCTTTTTCTCAAGTGCCATGAAAGGCAATAAACTCTTGAATAAAATAAATAAGGTAGGGACATATCAACTCCTTTAATTTGGTCAAATTGTTGGTTAAAGGGGTTGATTAATGGGAAGAATATATTGAATGAAAAATTAACTTAGGAACCTATCAACTCTATTGGTTTGGTCAAAATATCGGTTAAAACGGGTATGTGATAAGAAGGACATATTGAATGAAAATAATGAATTAGGGACATATTACCTCTTTTGATTGGGCCAAAATGTCGGTTAAAAGGGGTATGTGATAAGAAGTATATCTTGGATGAAAACATTAATTAGGAACATAAAAACTTTCATTGGGCCAAAATTGTGTTTAAAGGAGTGTCTGATAAGTTTATCTTGAATAAGATAATCACATTAGGGGCATATCAACTCGTTTGATTGGGTCAAAATGTAGGTCCAAAGGGCTATCTGACAAGAAGGATATCTTACATGAAGTTAATATATTCTATGCCGTTTTGACGATGAATATTGGAGCAGAAGGATGTCGGTTTAGAGAGATTGGTATCAATTTCAGTGTCAATCTTTCTCGAGTTATCAGAAAAATGATGCCAGCGATCGAGCGATACTTTCCCGGCACTGTTCTTTTCATTGCAGATTTTCGTTATGAAATATTGACAGCAGCTGAAGTTGATTTCACATGGAAAGAAATAGGGAAATGGAAATAAAAGTTCTTACCGACAACCTTCATATGCAAAGGAAGTCATGTTACAACAACGCTATTTGGTGATGTTATCGTTTAAACGATTTTCCATTTTGTATATATTTTCCTCAAGATAAAATCAACTATTCAACCAGACATTTAACCAAAGTCGTTTTTCAGTGTGGTGTTAACAACCATAGGGTTAATTCAGCTTTATTCTGTTTATTAAGATTCACTTAATCTCTTAGTTAAATTAATGGCTATACCGTATCTACAATGTATTCGTTAGATGTCCATAGAGTTCCATACTTCAAAGCACATTTCCCTAAGTATCAATAAACCTGGCAACCTCTGTGAGGATTACATGATAACACTTGTAATAAACTTGGCTCCGAAATGTACAGATATGTTCTCTGTTATTGCTGGAAATGTTTTGAGCACCCTTCGGCACTTGGTATAATTAACTTTTCCGCTCTCTTAGCCACGTTCTAAAACACTTTAACATCTTTCAGATTTTTATAAGGAACTGCATCCTCTTCTTATTAGACGCAACTAGAAGTAGCATAAGTAAGATAATCAAGAAAAGTCATGTCATAATTTCACAATGCAAAGATGTTTTTGTAGAACCTAGTTTTTCTACAGTTTACGATTGTGTGCATGTTTGTGTGTATGTCTCGAGCAGTAGCACGTTTCCAAACGTTTTAATTCTTCAAATTGTCCCCAGTAAACATTTGCTTACGCCAAATGTATCATTTTCGTGGGTTCAAAACATCTCATTACACTCCGTTGAAGAATGTTGAAGAAATGATAAATATCAGGCAAAATCCACTGGCGGTCATTAAGTGTGAACACCTCTTAATCATTTAAGGTATAGGGAAATAGCTTATCCGATCATGGTATATTCGTTTTTAAACTGTTTTTTTTTTAATTTGAAACATAAATTTTTGTTTTCGTTAGATCCATTTATTTATCTTGGGATACTGCCCCTTTAATGTTCTATCCGTCTGAACTGATAACATCTTCTACATCAACTACCTGTCTGGTTTGATTAAAGATATCTGTATTCAGTATGAAGTGTTGGATTGGTAAAAAGGCTCGTATCATACGTATACACCACTCCTACATATACATATACTTCAAAACCATATAATGACGTCATGTATTGATACACATTTTAATAGTCAAGTCAACGGAACGACCTGAATAAACAAGAATATTTACCTCGACAGTTTGTGCTTCTGAACAGCACTAGAGCACACCAATTATTTCTCACATACAACCAATGCACGGACCATGCATATCTCTCGATTTCACTAACGATCTTCACTCAGGTAATCAACCTCATAACAAAATTTTACGTATTCAGGCAATAAAGTTGATTTTAAGAGATCGGAAGTGTTAAATGCAATGTAGCATTAAATCCAAAAGAACTACAATATCGGAAATATTAAATTTTGCTTACAACCAAAAGAGCGAAAACTGCAGCCGCTCTCTTAATTCAATAACAATGTGTATACTACATTTTTTAAATTGGCTTAATTAAAAAATAATTTTGATAAAAAATATTTCATCCTTTAGTCTCATTTTGGATTTCAGGTAAATTCAAAGGCTGCTCACATGACCTTAGCTGTTTTTAACTGACCATATTTTCCCATTTTGTACACAGCTGACAATAGATTTTTAAAAAATCTTAAGCCGACTTGGGCCGTCTTAGATTTTTCTTTATTGATTACAGGTGAATTGTTAAGGATAAGAAGTATTTTATAGCATTGAAATAAAGCTAAAATGAGTTACTATACTCTCATATGCTTATTTGAACCGAAAAAGCCTGCTAAAAGTCCTTTACACGTCTTTTTTCACAGGCTGTGATGTTTTAGTATATATATGATGTTAACTCCTTCCTAAACCTGTCAGTGAGTTAGCATTTACCCCGAATATTTGTATAATGAAGAAGTTTTTAATTATACAAATCTTGCATTTCCCAACCCTGCAACATGTTCAGAAACAAAGATATAACTGTTAACTGCATTGGTTACAAATGAAACACAAAGAATTTCTTTACAAACTACATTTTAACATTAAAAATGCCTGCTTTAAACTTACGTTTCCTTGAGTTGGCAACCGTCAATCATAGGCTGTAAAAACTCCACAGCTGTCAAGATGAAATGAGCTATTCTGAGATGGCCCTCAACATTTTAGATGATTAATATGTGTCACCAACGCGAAGAAAATCCTCTTGATATGTCATCACTGCTTGTTAAATGATTATTATCTGCTTAATTAGCTATTATTAATATTCATTCCCCACTCAGATATCTATAGCGTAAGAGCTTCTTGCACATCCAATTAGAAAGAGATAAAAAAGAGGTGCGTTTTGTGCGAAATTCTTATCAGATCTATTTCAGTTCTATTACGGGAACTTCTAGACTTCCAACAGATGGAAAATTGCCTATTACATAAGAAAAAGCAAGGCCTTCCAGATAACAACTTTTTTTATGAATGCCGTTTTTAGATGTTCTTTTAAGACTGCTAACTGTATTTCTATTTTCAACGTTTGTTAAACATATGTTTTTGTATTATCGCTTACTATCGTTTTATTGAAATGATAAACGAGGTACTTCATGCTGTGTACCTAGGCGTTAAAATGTACCAAGATAATATTTATGGACCACATTTGCCCAATACGGGTCAGCAAATGAGTGACATCATTAGACTGAAGTCGATTTTCGACCTTATGATGACAATTTTGTAACAGTTTTCCACTATCAACGAATTTCAACATCAATGGGTACGGTTCAACATCGGAATGGTCACATACATAAATGAGAATTTACAGGGTCAAAACCTGCCCACGCTGTTTTTCAAATCCGTCGAATTTTATGTTTTCTATTACTAAGGTGTTTCAACCTTAGTTTCAAATATGTCATGAGCACATATCGTGTTACCTAGCAAACGTTGTTTTTGAATAGGTTTCGTTGTATCATCTGTGACGTCACCCATTTAAAATGATATCGTTGATCAGACACTATCTTTTTTCTCCAAGAGTATATTTACCTAAGCAAAATTATATTGCTGTGTAAATACATGGAAGCCTTTTGAGCAGAGAATATTAGCTCTTGATCCAAAATAGCTGTAAAGTAGGATACATTGAAAAATAGTCTTATGTCGGTCTTATGTTTCTGTCCAATAATCCAATTTGTGTAATGTATATTCATGTATACTTTAAAGGCAAAATTGAATGTAAGTGTTACTTGCTCAACAATCTTCAGTATATATATACATATTATACACACACACACACACGCATATATATAAAAACTATATATCATATATATTGTAATTGTCATTTCTTATATTCAGTTATTGTCATTTCTCCATTTATGTTATGTTATGTTTATGTTTATGTCTTTTTAAAATAATTTTCAAAATTCGTATAAAGGTTTTAACCATTTCGTCATTTCGTTTTTGTCATGTCTTTTTGGCCTTTTGTCATTACTTCATTTTATTGTTGCCATATATTACTTTCAGCTATGGGCATTTCTTCGATGGGTTATATAATGGCAGAATAAGGATGTATGTTTCCTAAATAATACCATGTTCATCTAAGGTGTAGGAAATTTTATACTTCAAAGGCGACTACACCATTTGTAAATCATCTACTTTTCTACCTCTATTGTAAAATAAACATAGTATTCATTAGAGGAAAAAATATAATAATTCTTATTATCATTATAATTTTATCATTGGGTTAGTTTTATTTCATCATTAGTCTATTATCTTTTTCAATTTGTTATAATTTTATCTAACTTGATTACTGCCTTTAAAATTGTTTGTGCTCGTTTCTTACATACTTCAATGTTGATGCATGGATGAAAACGTATCATATTGTCTAAAGTTTGAAACTGTTTTATCTTATCCATAAACTAACAAGTAGTTTTGATATGATACAAACTTTCTTTATAGCCTAGTAATTTATTTTATCATATGATTTGCCAAAACACACGTTTATCTTGCTAAACCATTACGTACCTTGAAATAAAAGAACCATAGATAAAAAGTCACTTTCTTTGTTGACCCAGTTTTACCTGTAATTAAGACTGACTTATCTGTTGGATCCACAGACCTCCGGCGGAACGTTGTAAGATCCGTAACGGGTGTTTATACAGGAAGCCATATGCTAGGATGGGAAGTTCATTGCTGTTCAGTTTGTGTATTCATCTGATTACTGAGACGGGAATGTCTTGGCCAGTGAAAACATTGGCCAGTCGGCTCTGACATTTACTTGAAAGATAATTGTTTAGCCCTAAGGAATGTTGGGAACTATGGTTTTAGATTCCTCGAAAAAAACATCCGCTGGATGATTGGTTGCTCTTTGCGTTGAAGGTTTTCTTTTAATGACACGGGGGTATGAGCGTTATTGTGCATACAAGCAAATGAATTATTTGCTTAAAGAAATATTGAGCTTCATTGTTTATATATAAATGGATACATTAGAGTTCATGTAGACATATGTTTAAATGGGGTACTACAACATCTTTATTTATTTGTAGTCGGGGTCATAGCTCCGGTTTACATTTTAGCATTTCACGGATATAAGTGTGTACATTTGTTTTTACATAAATTTACTAACATAGTAAACATATAATGTTTGATTAGATTATCGTTTGTTGGGAACACGTACAATTATCACTTACTTAAAGATTGAACTATTTTATTTCTTAAAATGTACTGATACAACTAAACTGGATATATATTTCATTTGTATATTTCATTATTTTTGTGTTTTCCTGTTAAGTAGCTTATTCAGGTTAATGTTAGATATTTTGATACAGAGGAATAGTGCCAAATACCGATTTAATAAAAGGTTTAAGTTATAGCGGTTATAATTTTATTACAATTAACGATGATAATGAAATATCTCAAAATAATGTCATTGAACAGACAACTGTCTACTTTCAGTGTGTCTATACTTTTATCAACAATGTTTCAAAATGATGGTATACAAGACTTTACTACAATCATCATACTTCTATTAACAAACATTTCAACTAACAGATGTTTAATTACATTAGCAACTGTTTCTTTCGACTTTTAAGATACCAATACATGTATATATTTGTACAAAATGCAAGCAATAGGGAAGGCCATACACGTTTGGGAAATTTATTCCTTCAAACTTTGATTGGGTTTTGTTGTTGATAAATAATCGATGACACGCTTGTACTTTCAGTAATATCAACATGAAACATTTTGATTTCAAAGGATTCAACAAAGCATATGGTTATCTGAAAGTTCCTTTTTGAGTGTCATCCACTGGAAATAAAAAATATATCGCCTTATTCAAAGGACCAAACTTTCAACACAAAATTACCTTTTTCATTGTTTAGGTAATACATGGGAAAACATGTCTGGAATATTTATATATAACTGACTTTTCTGTCCTCCTCACGTCATTTTTTGATGTTCAATAACTAAAGGTCATACAAATCAGACAAGGAGTAGCAAGAGCCTCCAATCGAAGATAAGAATGGAAAGCAGAGACGTCACTGTCAGGGAGTCAGGACTGATCATTGAAACACGTTGTCAAGTCGAATACTTAAAAATTAAACCTTACACGCACAGTGCAGCACGGCTCTGTACTTAGAAGTGGAGAAGGCTCTGTACTTAGAGGTAGAAAAGGCTCTGTACTTAGAGGTAGAGAAGGCTCTGTACTTAGAGGCGGAGAAGGCTCTTTACTTAGAGGTGGAGAAGGCTCTGTACTTAGAGGCGGAGAAGGCTCTTTACTTAGTGGTGGAGAAGGCTCTGTACTTAGAGGCGGAGAAGGCTCTGTACTTAGAGGCGGAGAAGGCTCTGTACTTAGAGGCGGAGAAGGCTCTGTACTTAGAGGTGGAGAAGATTTAGGAGAAATCATGTTTGGAATATTTATATAAAACTGACTTAGAGGCAGAGAAGGCTCTGTACTTAGAGGCGGAGAAGGCTCTGTACTTAGAGGTGGAGAAGGCTCTGTACTTAGAGGTGGAGAAGGCTCTGTACTTAGAGGTGGAGAAGATTTAGGAGGAATTTGATGAGAAACGAACTGAATGATTCAAAATAAAGATAAGTCTTGATGAGAAATGAACTGAATGATACAAAATAAAGATAAGTCTTTATTGCCCGAATCGGAATTGTGTGTGCATCAGGAGTTGTGAACAAAAGAAAACAGTATTAATGAATAACAAAAACGAAATATGCATGGTACACAATTAATATTTAATGAAACAGATAGGCATATGCCGCTGCATACCGAAAGTTTGTTCACTTACCACTGAATCGTAGTGCAAATATCATGTAATTTTGGTTTCGTTTCAACGTCAACAGAATAACTGCAGCAAAACTGACAATGGATCACCCGCTGTCCATGTGTGAAATAGCCATTCTTGAACTTATTGTGGGATCGTCTGGTCTCTGGTGCAAAAATTCGAATTATGGCATATTGATATAGACAGAAGGGGTCACATTTTCGAAATTTTGATTTCGTTAAATGTTAAATAAAATGTTCTATATCGACTCTCTGAGATTAAAACCAGCATAAACATATTGACTTTGCGCTAAAAAACAAACGTGACTAATGTTTATACAAGTTGATAACTTAAAAGGAATATATGGATATAAATAAAAATTAGTGTTTTCGAAATTTTGACGCCTGGTCACTTCAATGACCTGCCAAAACTGTTACGGGTAATTGTGGAGAACGATTAACATTTGCTTTAAAGAAGAATAGATCTGCATATGTGTAATTAAAATTCAACATTATACGTTTATTTTTCGCAACGCTACGATAGATAGGCATCTCAAATTACATGATATTTGCACCAGTACATTCAGGTATGTGAACAAACTTTTGGCGTGCAGCTGTACTAGTAAGTATGATTAAAAAGAAGGGATTAAGGCTTGCTTAACGTTGATACAATAACATTTTTATAAGTAGATATAAAAATGTATGATGAAATTTGAGTGGTAAAGTGAAGAAGAAGTCTTATGTTAAATGAAGACAATATTTCCTTCGTAGAAAGATAATTTCAGGTTCAAACCATGTCCATACCTTTTGTGTTCTCATTAATTGTTTCAATCGATGTAAGTTTCAATACACAGACTGATTTAAGGTTAATAAGTAAAATGCTATCTTTTTGAACTGGATCATTATCCTATTTGCACCTAATAAAATAAATGAGGAAATCATGCACTCTGGATCCCCGTGACGTCATCAAATAATTGATAAACAATATTAAAAAATGTTTTATGTAATGATTATATTCTTACTTTTTTAATCGTAAATGATACGCTAGAGATTTTAAGCTTTCTAACAAGATGTAACCATCAAAGAGACAAGATTTGACCTGAGATTATAAAGCCGAACTCGGGCAATGGTTCATGGGTTGATGGTACTGATTGATCTATAAAGAACTAATGGAAAACCTTTGTACCTTTTGTGGACATAGTTCGCGTTTCTTTGCATGTAGCACGAGTTGAACAGAGCAAAGGTGAGTTCAGTGCTTCACGAACTCCGAACAGCGTGACTATAAATTCTTCCGATCGATAGCAGACCCATGTCCAGGAAGGCAGCTAATACTCCTTACACCTATTCCGAGAACTTTATACTGTCTGAATAGGTGTTGGAGTGAACTGATTTCTATGACAGAGGGAGGGTTGGTGGCAGTCACAGTAATTATACAAACCTCTTATTAGATTTTGCTGGAAATTGGACTGGAGAAGGCTGGATATTTCTATACCATGTACATTTACGACTGTGACACTGATACACGATGGGTTGGATTCATCAATGTTCTTTCCCTTCGTAGAGCCAACTTGGGGAGGGCGGTATTCCCTTACTAAGTATTTTCGAACTTTGCAAACCGTTACAAAAATACTAATTTGTTTCAGGAACATAGAGTTTATTGATGGGTTCATATATGTCAAACGTCTTCAATTTATTAATCTATGGAAAATTACTGACTGTTGCTGAAAACTTTGATGCTTATTGGTTCAGTTAGTGACACTAAAACGGTCATGATTTTTTGTCATTAATTTCAACTGAATAAAAATAATTAAGAATAAGAAAACATTGATTTAGTCGAAATGAACAAAAGATATTGACCATAATATCACCTAATACACATATTAAAGGATATTTCAGTGTTGAAAGCAAATGCAAGTATATGTGAAGTTATTTGACTTCTGTGAGCGAAAGAAATTGAAGGAAAAGTGTTAAAACAAAAGCCATACAATCTATATATGATGGAATAATAATACAAAAAATGTAGAAACGATTTATTGAAACTATACAAGTTTATAGGATAAAACCCTAAAAGAACCTCTCATTTACAAAATAAAAAGGAGTAGAAGAAAATACAACTAAAGCAATATTTTAGATTGAATTCTTATTCAAAACATGTAAGAAGCCATTAATTGATTTAGTAGAAGCTTATGGGAGAAGTTTGAGAGAGTAGCAAGAAGTTTACAATAAAGGCAATATTTGACTTGGCATCAATCAATTGCCGTCGACAGAGGATAGAAGGCGAGTTTTCCTGTAGCATTTTACTCTCAACAGTTTAATCACAGTAGGCTGGTGATTCTTTTGGGGAGAATCAATAATCGCTCCATCCATCTCCTTTAAGGAGAAGAATCCCTTGACCTACGTTTGAAACGAATTGAAACGAAAATAACTTTGAACCGTCAACAAGGCTTCAACTCTCATACACTAATTCCTCGCTATCCAATAAACCACTGAGGACACATCTTGTTATATCTTGAATAAATCGAACACACGCACCAACACTTCTGGTTTCATTTCTTTTTTGCATTGTCATTTGGTTTTTTAAATGAAGTCAATCATTATCATTTGGTCTGCGTAAAATTCAAATAAAATTTTATACAAAATTTATACATTTTACATATCTTATCATTATCATGATATTTGTGATTGATTAATCGATTAGCATTAATTTCATAACAGGAAAAGTACCGAAATACTTTTCATGACATATGTGTAAGCATATCAACTAAAGCACATTAATAATAAAATTGTTGGTAAGTATAAGACTTAATCTGAATTTTTTTCAAGGAAATCATTGAGTTACCTTCGACATGATATTCCTTCAATAGCCCGAACATTATCTACGTTTTTTATAATGTTCACAAATATGTACACTACACATATGTCAAAACTTTTCTGAACGTTTTCTGTAAATTAGTGCACTAAATACATGTTTTCATTTATTATGCATTTGAAATTCTAACTATCCTTTTTCATGTTATATAAATATAATTTAATTCCTATAAGCAATGAACACGGTTCGCATTTCCAATTATAAAAACAAGGGACCGTCAATATCTTACAGCCAAATGCATTTTAAAAATATCTGAAGTAAACAATTTCATAGCCCTTTTCGAAATGCGAATGTCTTTTCTGAATTTTCGTTTATCTATAAAAATGAATGCAAAGTTTTTCCAGGTTGATAATGATTACTTTCAAGTGATTATTTTGATGAAGGTCTGAACCGAAAAAAAGATTTTCTGTGTATCTTACATCATAAAAATATAAAAGGAAAGTGAATTAGAAAATCTAGAAAACTAAATCCTCCATTTTCACAATCTCCTGTCTCTGTTAACCACACAGCTATTACTTAATGAGGATATCTGACAGGTGTGGCATCCAATCTTCACATCTAAGGTTCACATCATTATCAGATTTATTTTTAAAATACTACAATACCTCAACGACAACCGATATACGTATGTAAGTACATGAAATAACCAGTTCAATGTTTCGCATAGGCACACATCACAAATTTTGAGGTTTAATTTACCTGAGAACCATTAAACTATTAATGCTACAGGGCGCCAAACATTAGTTATTTCTTCAATATGATATTATACACAATCTCTCTTCCAATGTGAACCAAACATTATAGTACGTATACAGTACCTTTTCCTCAGCATTTTGCGTGTAGCCAGCTGTTTGGCCAAGCTATGCTATGGAAGAACAAAATCATTGACGCCTATCTTTAAATGAAGGAAGATGAAGAAATGCGTCTGGCACTTGTCTGTTCAATGTTTATAGTACATCATATGCAATAAATCTTGTAAATGGAATCGACAGCCAGTATTTCTCTTCAAAGCTCAATTTGCTACGAAGTTCTCAGGGTACAAACAACTAAGACCAGGGCAATAACTAAAGGGTTTTATTGAGTATTTCGCCGAAAGAAATAAAAAACGGAAAATTATTGTAAGAAGCCCTTATGGAATGGGTACATTTATTGTACTATTTCACAGTATGTGATATTTTATTGTAACCCCTTTCTTTATGGGTGCCGTCATTGAGAAATATATATATCTATATATATATATATCTATATTGATTAACCCTTGGCTACAACATGGGACTTAAGTGATGATGTATCTCTTTTGTGGAATCTGTTATATTTGGTTTTTTTTGTTCATTGATTTGAGGTTATTTATGGAACTTGGTATCAGTAGTAAATAGGGCCCAAAGTCCAGGATTCTGTATACAAAATGAATTGATGTTATTTAAGAATAAGAATTAAGAATTAAGAATATAAAGAGCAATACTGTAAGCCAATAGGCCACTACATGATGGCTTCCTTACTGACTAATATCTTGACATAATAGCAAACCTATTGATTTCCTTACACTCTTGAATCTTTAATTTCATTTAAGCTGCCAATTTTGCATCTAATTGATGATGCAGGGTTAATGGGAGGACTGTAACATTTACAGGGTCAAATAAAACTCAGGACCAATGTGTTAAATCGAAATTGGCGAAATCATCATTAATCGGCTGTCAGTAGGAAATCATCAAATACGTTGAGGTTTTGTCAAAATCTATTCTCTATAACTTGTAAAGCGCCCTCTCTGCATAAAACCACTTCCGGACTTCTCCATAACCACTCACATTGATCATTTCAATACATAAAACTGGCCCCCTCGCAACATCTTAGAATAAGACAGTCCAGTGAACTTTCCATAACAAGGTATTCAATCCATATCTTTTGCCAAATTTTGTCATATCCTTTTGACAATTGTTCTTGCCAATAAATATTCTATCATATGTAAAGGAACAATGCTACTGTCATTCATTATTGTTCTCCCATCCACATCGCTGAATTTTTTTATCGATTCAGTGCATGTATTGTGATAACCGTTAACCAATTAAATTTGATGTTGTGTCAAGATTCACATTGAAATACATGAACAGTCATGTGAGGTCTTAGCAAATTGCAATTCAGT
The DNA here is from genome assembly GCA_921293015.1 of Phorcus lineatus. NCBI lineage: Eukaryota > Metazoa > Mollusca > Gastropoda > Trochida > Trochidae > Phorcus > Phorcus lineatus. The sequence continues at coordinate 16,454,433 of OV121091.1, read as the reverse complement.
AAAAAGTACTTTCAGTCATAAACATGTGCAGACATGTATGAAGTTTGTATCATTTTGTATTTCTGTGGTTACCGTTAACTTTCCATTATCAAAGTAAGACTCCCTCTGAAGGAATTGATTTTCACAACTCCATAATTCCTTCAGAAAAGGCTGCATTATGTTATACAAATGAGTTTGTTGATCAGGTCAATAAATTTTCGCTTATGGATCAACAATCAAACAGTGCAATTTAGTTCAGGAAACGATCTTAGTAATCAATTATTCTGACAAGTTTTCCCGAGTTAAAAGTTCTTAATTTTTTTTATTGTATTGCCTCCGGCTGTCACACTTTTCAATGCAATGTTAGAATAAATAACGGTCATTGTAGAGGTCGTTCTTGACATTACACGTGAAACAATGAATAATGTGGAATTACAGTTAGATAAACTATTCATCCTTCTAGCTTATAATTGCTTTCAGTTAACAGTTACCCTAAGCTTCATACAGAATATAGATTCAATTTCTTTATATTCCCCTTGATTTTTAAAATAAATAATAATGTAATGAGTGATCATTTGGGAAAATATTTCAATTTATTACATTTAACACTAGAAATTCCCTTTGCTTAGAACATTTCTATTAATGTAGTTTCCAATATGATATTTATCTCAAATATCCAATAAAATAAAATTAAATATAATTTATAATGTGAATATAATAAAGACACAGTAATTTTACATAAATACCTTGATAAAGAAATTTTAGCATGCATTGTATCTTGTTTTGTATTAGTCAAACCTTTTACACTTTAGTTAATGAACAGGTATATGTTCTTGTTTCTTCATGTCAATAACTTTGCTGAAATATGTATATATATAATCAAAATGATGACATAACATCCTCAACAGCAAGGAACTTCCAAAAGCAGCACATGATCTCCAGTGAGAACATCTTGTTTAGATCGTATAACCTACAAGTAGAGGTCCGTGGATTTAACAAATAAGTTAATCTTGGTAACAGGTGACCAGTTTGAACATTTTTGCTATCTAAAATCTTTTTAGATATTCATTTTAATGTATCTCAACTAGATGGTTTAACATTAAATGTATTTGATGTGAAGCATTGTAAGATCAAATAAACCAAGCATTTGTAAAACTGTTGTTTAATCTGGCTTGTTCTAAAAAAATATGGTAAGTAGATGCACATATAATCTTTATCCTATTAAGAAAGCTCTTTTACTGGTATAATCATGACGCAAGTGAATAGATCAATGATAGAAACACAATATTTATTTATTTAAGGCATGAAATAAACCTAATGATGAAATTTCATAACCTATGAAGAAATGAAAAACATCTATTGAAGAAACTGCAATAACCTCCTTAAGAAAGGAAATTAAACACATCTATTATATATATATCTAAGAAATAACATTAAAGAACCATTATAAAAACCAAAATGTCATTAACTTTAAAAAGTTTGATAATTACAACCAATGTATTCAAGATACATGTATGAATAAGTAAATGATGTTATTGGGCTAAACACAGACTCAGAGAAATATGCTGTTTTATCAGTTTAACTAAGAATAAAAGTTCCATCAAAAAAACATCTGAAGCTTGATAAAGAAGAAATAGTAGTATTCCATCAACCCTTTGAAGAGAACACTATACACCTTTTAAACCTTACAGTTAACTGTTGGGTATGGTATACGATTACGCTAAGGTACAAGAGATCTTCGGTTCTGTATTGAAAAGTCACCATTATTCGTTTCTTTTTCGCAATGCTATGATGCCTCGAAGACTTCACAAATCAAATGATATTTTCACTAATATATGCAGATATGCAGTAATAGTATCTTGATGTTTTTATCAGTCAAACCTTTTACAAGATACTTAATGTACAGGCATAGGTTTTTGTTTCTTCATGTCACTTGACTGCCTGAAATAACTGATTAAAATGTTCCTTGATTTCAATAGCGTCAATGAGTTATTGTTATGACATTTGGAATTACAAATGTTTATGGGAGCGGTGATTAAAAGTGATAAGAGTCTGTTAAACAATCTCAAACTTCCCAACTTCTACGTTGGATCATCCAGTCCTAATCAAATAAGACAGGTATTATTTCAAGACATTATCAATTGAGATAGATAGTAGTGTAAACAATATGAACATTCAAAGCAAATTAATAAACAAGAAGATACAAATGAATTTGTAGACAAAATCTTTCTTAGTGTGAAAAAGATTGACTTTTCATTCAAGCTTTTTTCATTTAATCCACTTCTAGCTCCTTTCGAAAACAAACATGTGCAGCATTCTGATAAAATCTGAAGGATGTTAAAATGTTTGATAGTGGCTAGGAGCGGATCAGTCATTTACAGGCAAATGTCTTTGAGTGCTAAAACATTTTCAGCAATAACAGAGAGATTTTTCGGAGCCAATTTTATTACAAATTTTATCTTGTAATCCTCACAAACTATTTGCTATATATATTGAAAGAAAATTATCTGACAATGTAATAGACATAATTGAGGATGTTTAGTCATCTGATCGCTGAGACGGGCGTGTCCTAGCCAGTAATAACACAGACCAGTCCGGTCTGACATTTACAAGCTTGATAATTATTTAGTCTGAGAAGTAAATGGAACTTTAGTTTTAGACACCTCATAATAAATTAGCCATTTTATATGATGCAATCGAACGTTTTTCTTAGTTTTATGAGAACACGAAAGGGTTTCAGAATTATTGAATATGTAACATGTTTAATGATTTACACTCTTTTCAAAAACTATAATGGTTGTAAATAAATTCAGATTATACAGACTATCAAACTATATAATTGCTATATAAATGATGGTTTGCATTTGTTTAGTAGACAAATGGGTTTTATGATTTGTCAAATAATTTATGTGTTATATTTCTTAAAATATCTCATTTATATCATATTTCTTATGGTCAACAATTAAGGCCAACAAAAAATACAACCAGGATTAGCCAGAATTTCAAATAGAAGAATTTAAAGTCAATTCTTTGGTGAACGAAAAGAAACCGAGTCGTCACTACAAGGGAGGGCGACCGGTAATTTAGACTTGTTGACAAGATGAAAACAGGAAAACCAAACCTTATATTTATCAATTTTGGATGAAAATAGCTCTGTACTTGGAGATGGAGAAATCCCATTTAGAGGTATTTGGAGAGGAGATAAACTAACTCATGTTGGAACCAGTTGCAGCTAATTTGCATGTCGCGTGACATGCAATCAATGATATAAGGTTTAATAGTAACTGTTGACAGTATAAATGTCAAAATTTAGAGTGTTGAGTGAAAAGAAAGTCTTAAAAAGAATAAAAACTACGAAACTATGAGTTATTTATAAGTGTATAGAAAATTGAAGCACCATACAGTTCAACAGAATGAGATAATGAAATGCAGAGTGGATTGATTATTCGTAAAAAAAACTCCCACATTATCCTATCTGCACCCGATAAATAATTCTTGCACTTGGGACCCCTCTGGTTGTTCAGATAATTGACAATCAATATTGATGATTTTTTTGGGTTAATATCAATAACCTTATCCTTTTAAAATCGTAATCGATATACTACTTTCAATCTTTTTTCAAACTTACAGCCATTAAAAAAAAACAAGATTTCCGCTGCGATTATAAAGCCGAATGCAGGCAATGGTGCATGAGTTGCGGGTAATGATTGATCTATAAAGAACTAATGGGAGAGTGTTGTACCTTTTGTGGACATTGCCCACGTTTCGTTGCATGCAGAATGAGTTGACCAAATCATGAGGGTGAGAACAGTGCTGCCCAAACTCCAAACAGCGTGACTATGAATTCCTCCGATCGATATCAGACCCATGTCCAGGAAGGCAGCTAATACTCCTTACACCTATTCTGAGAACTTTATACTGTCTGAATAGGTGTTTGGAGTGAATTGATTTCTATGAACGAGGGAGGGTTGGTGGCAGTAACAGTAATTACACAAACCACTCATTAGATTTTGTTTGAAATTGCACCGGAGAAGGCTGGAGATTTCTATACCGTGTACATTTATGATTGTCACCCTGATACATGACGAGTTGGATTAATCTATGACCTTTGCTTTTATAACTTACAAACGTCAACTAAACGAGGATGTTATTTCCCTTAATGGGAGGTTATGTTTTCGAACTTTTGTAACAATTAAATAGAAATCCCAAAAGCAGCATATTGTCGATTGTGTTCTTGCACTTAGAGAGTGAAACAATGATTTCGATATTTGATCGCAGAATAAATAGTTTAAGAGGGTTGTAGTGGGAACTATACAAGCTTGCAAATTCACACAATTCAAGGTTTATGCACTTATGAATAATGGATTAGCTTTTATGAATTGAATCACAGAATTCGAATCCTGTGACTACTTACAAATACTCATTTTAGTAGAAATGTTCCATGTATCACATACGTCTTCTTCTTTATTGAGGGGTAGACAAAATAATGATAATCATATTTCTTTATTTCAATAATTGTTACGCAAGTAGTATGGTATGATATACATATTTATAAAAGTAATATACAAAAGCTTCTACACCAATGTATTTTGATGACATTTATATTCTAGATAAAGAGTTCTAACATTTATTGAATCAAAAATGGTAAATACAAGATTAAATGTGAATAAAAAGATGGCCATTGACTAAAGCAGATGCAAGTAATTCATATTAAAACGACATTTCAGATTTGTAAGCAAATGCAAGCATGTACAAATTTATTACTTGACTTGGCAGCTGTGAAGAGAAGTTAGGTTCAAAAGGAAAAACATTACAGCGAAAGTAGTTTGTTAGATTCAATAAAGACACAAAACTGTATAAAACAATTAATTGATCTTGTAGAAGAGAACGGGAAATATTAAACAGAGAAGCAATTCTCTCAAATGTAAAAAAGTTACTTGGTTTCGAAAAGAAAAGTGACCAATGCAGTGACCAAGAGAAATTTACTTTAGAAGAAAAAATATTGAAAGCAATTTTAAGATTTAATTATAATATAAAAAACATAAGAAGCCATTTAGTACAAGTGAACTGGAGAAATAGGACAGAGCTGCAAGAAATGACAATATTGGACTCTTCAATCAATGTCTGTTGACAGAAGATTAAAGGCGAGTTTTCAAATAGCACTTTACTCTCTTCACTTTAAACACAGTTGGCTTGTGAATTCTTTGGGAGAATCAATAGCCACTTCATCTCTTTTTCAATATTTGGATAGCCAAGATTACGGCTGAACGAAAATAACATTGCACGGTCCATAAAACCCTTAACTCTCATACACTTATTCATCAATATCCAATAAACTGCGCTTTGTTACAATCTAAAAACAAATTAAATGCATACACTGACACTTTGCTGACTCAGATGGTTAGTTTTCTCATGGCTTTCCTGCTATCAATTAATAGTTTTGGATCGGCACTGGCAAGATTTAACTTGCTACTAAAATTCAACATGCTTTCATGTCTAGTTCTACCATTATCTTAATATTGTGCGTGAAACATTGGGGGGGGGGGGGGGGGGGGGGGGGAAGAGACGAAATTTTATGCATTCAATATATTTAATTTTAAGTCTATATAAGTTCAGAAATGTAAATCATTTGGAAAAATTGATGGTATTTGAATGAAATAACATATCTTGTGATTTTATCATTAAAATGAAAAGTTATTAGGTTTTACCAATATCGAAAACAAAGTGAGATTTATTTTTATTCATTTTGGTTAATATCTATCATTAATAACACCTGAAAACTTGATTGAAATCAGAAATCATTACACCTAGGCAGTAGGCACACACCAATTGCAAGTAAAAGCGTGGATATGATATGGCACTAGCAACAACGTATAAATATTATGTTATTTTATATGAGGGTCATGCCATAGCACAACGTTAGTAAAGTCTAGAGGTAATATTGCCACAGTGTACTGCAGAGTCAATGTTTTCAAAGCGATCTGTATGCGTCAAGTCACTCGACAAACATGATGCTTGCTATTTTCATGTTTAGAAACAAATCTTTTAGAAATGCTTTATAAATTTAAGATGCTTAGGCCAAAACCGCTTTATAGAAAAGTTAAGTGAGTACATTTTCTGCTTGCAGTGTCTATTCCATATATTTTTAAAATAAAAGTGTTTTTTAAATATTAAGTCAAGAAATTGTTTTCCCCCTCCTTATTTTTGATAGAAACAATCAATTCACAGTTAAGTGCTTGGCGAAGTTGGTGTTTCTTGCACTGAAAAGACATATTTTGAGGAACTGCAATAATCTTGCACAACCAAATGTCGTGTTTCGACTGAGAAGTTGAGATAGTATAGCTGGTTCTGGTTTCAAGTTAATTCATTGTTTCAGGATTTAAATACATACTGTACTGCTGACTAAACCAGATGTTGTAGCTCCCATGGCTTTAGATACAAACAAAAGGATACTGGATATAATATTCCTTAAAAAAGTGGGTGAATCGAAAAGAGATCATTGGGGAGAATGGGATTTACCCATTACTTTCTCTTATATTAATGTGCTTGTGAACTGGGCAGTTGACCTGCTAATACGAAACCCAATATTAATCTTACCACCTCTTACCGCAACATTGGGCATCGAGTCTGTTAGCACATCAACAAGTTCCGTGCAGACATACATCATGTGGAACAAGCTTTATGTTTGTATGAAAAATATATATACGCCTATTCTAATGGATGAAGATTAAGAAATGCGTCTGGCATATGTCTGTTCAATGTTTATAGAACATCGTATGCAATAAATCATGTAAATGGAATCGACAGCCAGTATTTCTCTTCAAAGCTCTTGTTGCTTTGAAGTTCTTTTGGTATAGACTGTAGAACTACATCGTAGGGCATTCTTGAAAGGGATTTGTTGATAGTACCGAGTTAACATAACAAGAAATCATTCTTCCACACATGATACATGCAGATTTTTTTGAAAAATACAAATATATTTTCCTGAGAAACACAGCACATTGTTTCAAGTTGGGTACTGATTGAACATATTCATTTATCACAAATACATATTTCCAGTTTTCATAAACGTTAAAATTCGAGATTTTATTTTCATCCTTCCTTCATTTGTGATACTGGTAGGTGAAGACAGAGTCACAAATTTCATACAAGCTTATTGGCACACTGAGTGTGATTCTTTTACCTTTTCTGATTCAATTTCCAAATATGAATTTTCTGTTAAAGAGGTATTCGATTTCCGCTTATTTCATGTAGTCGAGGCTGGTAATGTCCTCTCATTGAGATGATGTACATGTATTCGAGAATGACTTTCTGCCATGTTTCTTCAGTAAAAAAGCTTTATTTAATGTTCTCTCAAGAATGAATGAAATTTGAAAAGTAAAATTCACTTATCAATACTTGATTAATTAGTTTTAGTCGTCAAATAGTCCTCTTTGAATATACCTGAATGATTGGTTCCTTACTGTCTTATCATTTCTGGCACCATAAAAGCAAACGTATTGATTTACGTGCATAGCTGCCAAATTTGCATTGAAGAATCGCTTAATTGATGATTTATAGTCTTTGAGAGGATCATGGATTATCGATAACAGTTTCATATCAAGGTTGAAATCAACATTGCCTCTTTAATCATTGTATCGACCGTCAGTCACATTACATCAAATCATTTCTAATCCCCGTGGAGCTTTTGTAAAAATCCATTCTCATATGTAGGCCTAATTATTTTTGATTGAATCATTGTTCGATAATTTTCTTTGACAGCTTTTGGTTGACGCCATCACTGCTTGCTTTTATCATTTCTCATTGATCCAATACCTGGTATCCCACCGAGGTAAAGATTTTATTTCCGTGTGAAGAGAAACCGGTTTCGATATCGATACTTGCCCTACTTCCATATTGTTCTTTCATTGGAGAAGGTGGGAGGAAGTTGTAATCAATTTCACAGATTATGAGTAGTGTGTAGAGTTCGGAAAGAGTTATTATCTTCATTTATGTGAGCATTTGGATAGGAATGTGATTGGTACTTTTAATTCAAATTGCTTTCTTCAATGATGTTAAAAGATGAGTAATCATATCGAAATATACATGTATAATATCTCTTTTACAAATGTCTTTGTTTAAGCTTTTCAAGCTAAAAAGCTACTTATGAACAGCTTAAATCAACGTTAACATTAAATTTACCCAGTTGTTTTTAATTTAACATATGTATATTTTTTCACACCCACTGTAACCCCGTCCAGACATCAATCACTGAACCTCTACTCACACCCACCATGGCCCCACTCACAACCCAACCATATACCGCCTCAACCATCACTGAATATCTCTTCACACCCACCATGACTCTGTTCACACACCCGTCACTTACAACCTCTGCCATCACTGAATCTCTCCGCACACCCATCATGTCCCCACTCACAACCTTGCTCCTTACCACCACATCCATCACTGAACCTCTCCTCAGACCCACCATGACCCTGTTATACACCAATCACTTAAATTACCGCTTCGTCCTTCACCGAACCTCTCTTAACACCAACCATGGCCCCGTTCACCCCCCACCTTTTACCAACTCAGCTATCACTGAATCGCTCCGCACACCCAACATAACCCCGTTCACACACCAACCATTTACCACTTCAGTCATCACTCAATCTCTCTGAACTCCTATCAACAAACTCTCCACACACCCACCGGTAAACATTTCTTCCCACACGCCGTTGTATCTCGCTACACATCCGTCTATGATGTATAGAATTGTTCGATCCACTGTTGTTGTTGAAAACGGAAAAGCTTTCATATCTAATATCGATCATGCCATTAATGTACGTTTATATGTAAAGAAGCAATACCAACGTCATTGTGAAATGTTCGTCTAACCAAAACATTCGGCGTTCCTCACTTCAGCGCATTTAATGTAATTACCATAAGACTACACGATTTGTTTTTTCCACCACCCCTATTAAAGTGCTTGAGTAGAGAAAAATTATCGATTTAAGAAGAATAATAATAAACAATTATGCAATAACAATAATACAATTAATGACTAGATTAGAAAACTATACACAAACATTATTTAGCATCTGCATAGGTTCAGAGACATATACAAATACATAAATAACACTTAATATTAATCTAAAAGGATATTTTCTAAGAGATGATACCTTTTTAAAAAAATAGATTAAAGGTAAGGTAGAGAACCCTTAAGATGCGCAGATATTAACATAGTTTCCCACCATATCTTATTTATTTTCAAAAGTGAAACATCTTTGAATTCTTTAACAATTTCACATCATTAAAGTTTGGAAGAGCCTGGTACCAAGTAAGAGTATTGGTCTATATCTCGACTTGGACAGCAATGTCGGCTACTGATTGGCCAAAAGCGGTCACGTGCCGTAGGTATATTTTTCTATGTTAAACTGGGTCACGCGCAACCCTAGTAACGTGAGACGACGCACTGTCAAGAGTTATCTCCCTTGTCCCATTGTTAGGTAAACAAAGGCTACGCTACGGTGGTTTGTTGAACTCTACCTTTACACGCTCAGTGTATCTTCCCATTTATTAAAGTCATATCTTATAACCACACTGCTTGAACAAGAGTAAGCTCTTCTATAAATGACACGCTAGTGCCGAGAATAAATCGTAACAAGTCAAAAGGCTTGCTAACGGCCTGTCGGTTCACTCGCTCGCAGCGGGGTTGTCCATCAGTGAGCTGGAGATCGGAAGGATGAACCAGAAAACCAATGTATACACATATCAGTCGAGGTCGTCACCGACTCTTCATTCATAATCATTCATATTCAAACCAACCGGCGCATTATGCAGTGATGCCTGCATGTTCTGTGCGCCCGACACTTTCAAACTAACTCGCTCCGTTCACGACGGTCGGCCATGACAGTCAGAAAACTACGGAGATTTTAGCGCCGCTTCAAATCGAACGTTTCCAAGGTGGAACGTGTACACGAGGTCACGTGACCAAACAATCAAAATTAAATAAGCCCTGCAATACTCGTTATGTTTATTTAATTTTGTTAATCCGCATTTACCGTCTAGTACCGCTGCACGGTACTAGACTATACTTTTTGAATTCTAAACAGTGATGTAAAAATCATTTTTGTAACTTGATAAATAAAATAGTTATACTGACAAGATCAGCCGCCATTTTGACCCATCCAATCTTTCAAGCCATATTTAGAGCATACAATAAGGGTCCTCGTCGAGATAAATACGTTACCATGTGTCCACGAGTTTGATATGGAGATATATCATGTGTCCGAGTTAAATATCAAACTCGAACTTCGTTCTCGTTTGATATTTAACTCGAACACATGATATATCTCCATATCAAACTCGCGGACACATGGTAACTTATAATATACTTTCGGTGTCGGTCGTTTCGAAACTAACCTTTCATTACAAACTGAGCGTCAGTATGATATATTGACTCATGTTATTGATTTTTATAACACTCCATTTCCTGGAAAAAGGGGTTGAGTTATGTTATACAAATGATTTTGTTGATTATGTCAATACATCTTCTCTTATCTCTGACAGGTGGGTCAATTGTCAAAACAAACTTTCCAATTCAGTGCAATTTAGTTCGGAAAACCGTCTTTGTAATCAATCATTCAGACAATTACTCCAAATTGTTTAAGTGCCTTCAATTTAGAAAAACATACATTTTGCTTTAGTTTTATTATACTTTTCAATTCAAAGTTTCAATAATATGCTACCGTCCATTTTAATAGTTGTTTAATATACTGCATTTAAAAACAGAATGTGATAATATGACAATCAATTATGCTTCACCTTTGGTTCAAAGGATAATGCTGTTTATTGTTTTCATTCTCAATGACGAATTTCGATGTATTGTCGAATATATAATTATCAAAATTGAAATTGTAAATGCAGTGCAGTTAAGTATTACGCATTTCCTGTTTCAATTATCTTATACACAGCGCACAACTAGTGAATTATAGATATATTATTCATTATCATATATAATTATTCAATGTACTTCAAATCTTACATGTTTGATCTCAGAGAAATAAAATAAATATGTAAGTATAACAATGTTATTCTAAGGAAAAATGTAGGAAACAAAGATAAATTTAAACTTGAGTCATGTTTTCAATAACATGATTTTATACTATGTACACCCTCAAACCTGTTTCTTAATTAATCTCGTCCATATCTTCTTATTCTCTCCCAACAGGGGTAGCTCCGTCATAAATTCCTTTATTGCCCATATGGTTATTCATGAGCAGTGACATATTTTCAATATGAACACATGTGCACATATCACTTTTGCTTAGAAACGATTTCTAAGCGCGAGTTACCTTATTTCGTCGTCTGTGACGTCATAAAACATTGTTTGTGACGTCACTGTAGCGGTCTATCACTAGGGAAGCAATCCGTTTTCTGAAACGTTCCATGCGTTTGCAATGGGAAAGAATTGGTAATAAAGAAATCATTATCCTCGAAAGTGTGTCATATGACTTCTACGAAACTGGTGCGAATTTGTGTATAACCCTCGCTCTCAAACGGGTAATAAAAAAATTCACACTCTTTTCGTAAAAGTCATATGACACACTTCCTCGGGTAATAATCTCTTTATACATCCTGTCTTAATACGAAGGTTTCTTGACCTAGAAATCTAGAACGCTGATTGGATGCACTCAAAGTTAGTTGTACAATCAGCGACGCCGTTTCAAAAGTTGTCATTCAAATAACCTAAGTTTTTTCTTTAAGCTTTCCAAAAGCTAAACTTTATTCGAATATGCACATTGCACTTTGAGTCGTCTTTAAAGAACACAAACGTCTCGTTGTGCGACTGCATCATTTCATAGGCCTGTGTGACAGGTGTGCCAGGTAGTTTTATATACCCTTATGCGCCGTATAAAGACAGGGGTTCTATAGGAATTTATGAGAGAATGTTTGGGAGAGAATGTTTTTACTGGAACTTGCTTTTAGTGCCTAAATTTTCACACATATGAATAACTTATGAATAATAACAACTTTATCATTACTTCATACCACAAAAACATTTACATACTCATTACAATACAAGCTCCATAGCTTTGTATAAGAAGCTTGATGAAAGAAGTATGACATTAGTTTAGAATTTGATATCTGATTATCTTACATGTGTAATCGACATAAATATTAAATCAAAATATTGATTTTCCACATGAAAACCCATTCGTGACGTTACCAGAGTGTCATTATACGCATTATGATAAGAAATGATCGATTTCAGCAAACACTCATTACCCTCCAGTTATGAAAGACCAAATGCCGGGGAAGATAATTGATTGGGATCGAGCGATTGTAAGGTTTTGATTGTTGTTTCTCCCACGCAGCTTAGTCTAAAATGTTGTTTCTTAAATACTAAATTACTGTCAAATATTTGGTGCCAGTCTAAAATGTTGTTTCTTAAATTCTAAATCACTGTCAAACATTTGGTGCCATTCTGGGCCAGGGGCGCGGCAACTTTCTCTGCAGTAGAGATCTATTCTACACGCAGTAAGGTTTGGGTGTAATGCTTTACTGAATTTCAGCGCAGTACCACCCATGTTTCGCTAGCTCAAGGTCTCGTTTCACCGCAATAAAAATCCATATAAAAAAATTGCGGGCTTTCTCCCTGCAATAATACTAGCAGTCGTGATTTAAGTGAAATAATCTTGAAATGGGCGATTAACACACCACCTAACCTCAATGTGTTAATTTAAGTTCATCTACGATCATAGAAAGTGGGTAATTTTTTGTAAGCTTGACATTCCCTTCCCGAGTTTCAATCATAAATAATTAAGCATTGATTGTTTAAGCTAAATGTCAAGGACACTTTAGACGTTTAAATATTCCTCACAGTAATTATATATGTATCTACGAAACTGAAACACTTGGCATCCGACATGCAAACACCTTTTTGTCAGCTATTAGTTCACCACCATTGTGTGCTTAAGATGTTTACACAATCTGTAAAGGTCATAGCTTCACATTTCAAATCAAACATTTAAGGAAAAGCTCTTTTATAAGAGGACCATAATGCTTTATTTTTTAAAAAGCCCATAGCGGAAGTTGAAAATGGATTACCGTTCTTATATTTATCTATTTAAAGATCTAACATCTTCGACAGTCTTATGTCGTGTGAGAAATATGTGCGGATCGCAAAGGGGAAATCACTTTAACTTTTAAAGGCACTGTAACATGATTTTTTATTTTTTATTTTTACAAATGTTCCTAAATAAGTATTAGTTTATGCAATTTCTATTATCTTCAGGGGGCCAAACTTCCCATTAATCAACTAGATTGTCCGTAGTCGAAAAGGCAATTACCAAGTTACAAGCGAAAACTGATTGTGGCGATTTTGATGTGAACGGTTATGGACATTTGTCCGTCTAGCTTTATCGAATTTGGTACATTCGTTTTTTTGATCCTATTATTGATTAAACAATATGTTCTTGCTATTGAAAACCCTGTTGTCCCTAAAAATAGGTGCTATAGTGCCTTTAAACGGTTTTAGGAACTCTTCAAAGGTTCAGCTTGAATTAACATACATTGAAACCAATCAAGATGTGATATTTCTTGTCCAAAAGGTCACTTATTTGTAACATATGTTACCTGTAAAACCCTTGGCGAGACAATGAGTTTCACTTAAAAAACTATTGTGTTATTATTACAGACATCTGTTAAAGTAAAACACAAAGAACCATACACTCATGATTTGATGAAATTTGCAAATGACGTAAGTTTGCAACATGTGTTAAGAGACTAGGGTACATTTCCACTAATATCCCATTTAAAAAAACGTTCTTGTATATTTATAAAAATTTACAGCGTAATGTGAACATAAATGAACAAAACTTCTTGTGACGTGTTCAACTTATGACTACAAAGAAATATACCACCAGAAAACCTTTCCGTGAAGTTGATGGTAAATATAGCTTATCCCATTTCTCTGTCTTCATGTATGGGGTATAAAAAGGTATATTGAAATTGACCTGCCAAACTGATAACTGATACACGTTTCTTACTTGTTACAAGGAGACTCGAACAGCTCCATAGCACGCGGAAAGACCTGGCCTCCCCGAAAACCGGACCACAAAGGTTTGCGCACACCACAGTTATCTCCCCTTAGTGCTCTTTAGTTTCGAATTTTTAGCTCTTTCGTAATCTTTTGTTTTCAGTCGTCTTGAATGCAGTTGGATCTAATGCTCTTCAGTGTGTTCCTGTACTTTCCGATACGATATATTTCCATTTATCAAGCTAGGTTTGATATGATTGTTGTAAAAGGCATGCTGGTAGATGTAATAACACTTTCCCTTATGATTTGCTTACTAATTATGTATGCGTTTTAAGGCAAAGGGGAGATAATGCTGGGATTTGCGTGAATATATATTTACGTATATCTTTGATGATGTTGGGGTACTCTTACCTGCCATGGCTGACAATCGAGTGATGGAAGCCTTAACCTTAATCGATATAAAGCTATACTCGCATAATCAAATCTATGTTGCATTGTATGTGTATAAGATGTTTGCTTAGTTGTTTTAGATGTTAACACAAATCACGCTTGAAAACGCTCACACTCTATGGTAACTGCATCATGCCAAAAATATATATTTTGGAATAACTTTAAACGGAATCGATTAATTATAATGTACAAACATATATTAGCATTACATTATGTTTGTTTAAGTCTTTATGATTTAAAATCAGTTTGAGAGTTTGTAAAAAATGGTTTTCATTTTTCAGAGCACCATTCTTGATTAATCTTTTGTATGACTGAGACCATTGATGAACGTAACTTTTTTCCATTTCAGTACGTGAATCAAACGAACTTTTACGGAAGCAATCTACTTTCAAACACCACAGTTTCAACAAACAGCCAGCTCGGACAGTACCTAACAATGGGACTACTCAAACATATTGAATGATGTATCTAAATTATTTAACCAGGAGGAAATGGTCGACATCGACACAAGCTATTGAATATGCAATTCTTGAAAATGCAATCTACATAGATATTGTAATGTTTGTTGTTATATGGAAATTAAATTAACATGTTGTTTTCAAGTGCAAATTAAGATTAGTGCCAAATCAGTTTACTTTTTTCAACACTATGCCTTTTAACAAGTATATCTACACTTGTTTGGTCATTTGCATTTTTGAATTTATATCATAAACGCAATGCATTATCGATCATCAAGTGCTATGATATTCATTTTTCTATTGAGATTGGAAACTTGTAAACTCCTTTTATGAATTATGATGATTTACTTACCCTAACAGAGGAGATAAAACAAATATTCAAATCGTTATTTTCATATCAATTGATTTCTTCTCTGTTGTAGCTTATTTTCTAATTGTATTTACAACTTGAATAACCTCTGAACTTCGAGTTGCTGTCTGAAGTACCTTTCAATATCAGTGGATACCAAAATAGACTATTTGACCTTTAATTGTATAGCTCATGAAGCTGAAAGGTCGATCCAGTGCTTTCGTATGAGTTTTATTAGCCAAAAACTAGATTAACTCAAGAGTTGGTCATTGATATTATAAAAATGTCTCCTTTGATAAATATTTTATCATATATCTATCGATAAAATGGGATAATTTGTATATTTGATACAGGTACAGCGTAAAGGCACAGTATCCATATTGCTGCCCGGTAAACTTTATACAATACTTTATAATGAAAATCTGTAGCAGTGTATAAGCTGTATTAATTCATCGATGGTGTTCATCATTAAAAATTCTAATAATACAAGCTATTCATTTTGTTCGTCAATGCTTAATCTCGCTGTTTGATTCAACTTCGACATCAAATTTGATACGTGTTTTATCAGCGGGAGTTCCTTTCAACTTTCCTACACAATCAAGGGAAATGTCTTTCGAAACCATGTAAAAGCATGGTATTTAAGCTACCCATAATTACATAAAAGTGTCCGTTTTAAATGTTGTAAAGCGAAAATTTGCTTCATATTCAAATGATTTCATAATCAGATATAAAACAGCTGATATGGATAGATATACAGTTTTCATTTTTGAAGGCGACGTTTTAACTTGAATTCTTTTGTTGTAACCAAGAAGTATAAACCTGCATGATAAGAACTTAAGAATATATGAAATATCCAATCGTTGCCGACTCATATTAAATCAATTATATAACCAGATTAATTGTCATCTTTATGTATCAACAAAACTTCAAAATTGCCAGTCAGTTAGGTTTTAATAACGATTTCCGTATCAAAGGAAATACTTACGTTAAATGGTTTAATCGTTGCTTGATTTCAAATGATGTCTTAATCTTTTGTAAATATGTGTACATAGTGTCAACAAGGCGTCCTTTGTAACTGTACAGTCACTTACAACGAGCACTTGTAGCCTTCAAACCAGCAGGTTTCTACAATGACAAACCTATGTGTTTTGCAATACGAAACGTGCTGTTTGTTATATTGTTTGTTTTATAGGGATACAGATATGCAGAATTTTCAAGATTTGTTTTATTTGTATAGAAATATATAGCGTGCCATATTTACAATATATAGTTTATATTTTTACACAGAACTTGTTCTATGTTTCGTTTTACGTGGTATAAATGTTTTGAGTGAGTATAGACCCAGTAATATTGATTGTCAGGTAAGTGTTCATACTGGCTCACCAAGAGTTTCATGTTCCTATACCTCTCACAAATCACTCTTGCGATTTTTCATCAGGAAAATTTAACTCTTAATACCAGCCTTGTCTTTTCTTGGAACAACCACCCAATTGAACGGCTTGAACATCTCCTATTGAACGCATGCTCAGAAACATGATATTTTAAATCTAAAGGAAAGTTTCCTCTTGGTTTGGTGAGAACATGAAAGTGTGAGCTTGAATTGCAAGCCAAGTGCATTAACTCAACCTGTACAACGCCTTGTAACACTTTGAGAGGCTCGCAGATGCAATAGAAGAAGCAGTTTCATTGGCTTACACATAATCTTTGCTTCATCTAGTGCGGTAAATTTCAGAACATATGCTCCTGATGAAAAGTCCCAGAGGTGTGAAAATGAGAGCATTGAAACATTTAGCCCTGGGTAACCGAGGATTGGGTTGTGTTTTATTTTCTTTCAATCACCTGTGATAAAGGTGTTTTGATGGAATAGACTTACTCATCACCTGCGCAGTATTTTTATGCAGGGAACACGGCCACTGACGTGTTGGAAAAAATATGATGCACAATTATAAATCCCTGACAGGAGAAGATGTTAAACGATAAAAATGCTCAAATGGTTGACAAGAAAGCAAATTGTTATACTTGCTTTCTTAACGGTTCTAACATCAATTTAATTATTTCAGTGAGCTGAAACGGACAATTAACGTCCTTTATTCTCTTCCTTAGTGTTTTTAAAATAAAATATAAATGTTTTTCATTCAGATAACATTAGAAATTTTAATTGAAATTGGAATGCTGTTACTAGAAATTAACTGTTTTCTCATAATTGCCTTTTTGACACAAACTACAAAATAATTATGCACCGTATTTTGAAAACATTGTACCTCATATCCGAAATAATTGTCTTTAAATGACGCCACTAACTCTATTTAACATTTTGAAAAGTGATATGCTTTTAAAATTGGGACTTTTTCAAGCCTTGAACTTAAAACCCGTCACCCCAATACTCATATACTCGAGTTGATTTTAGTGGCAATGATTTCATTATGTTTGATTATTTATTTTATACATGTTTGTTATTGTTTTGTTTATTAGTGCACAAGTGTAACATAGTTTGAATGGCTTATACTGTGAATGTATGAAGCATTAGAATATTAACATATCAATAGATTTTTACACGTGATGTACAAGAGATCACATCATGAGCAGATTTGATTAATTCATAGTTTATGTTGAATAGAATGAAAGAGAAAAGAAATAAAACTGCTAAAAAGCCTATAGTTTGTCGTGGTGACCGTATTGATTGTTTGTCCAATAGACATGACCGATCGGTAAAATCTGTTGTTGAAGCTCAAAGGGTATGTTAAAATGGAACCGGAGTCGACAAGGAAACATTTTAAAACTCATATCTATGACTTTGAGAAAGTAGTAATTTGGTCGAATTGTTATACAGAAATCATATCTTGGAAAAGTTTTCATTCACTTTATAATTTCGTCGTGCTGGCCCCTTGAAGCGAATGCGAGGACACACTTTGAAGATTACGAGCAGTGAAAACATGTCATAATCAAACGAGGCAATTTTGCGAGAGCGTAGAACATACAAATCTAGCCGATGAAACAGTTGTTTTATGATGTCAAAGAAGACAAAAATATTGAAACTCTTCTTAGATTATGGTTTACAAACCTGGATTGCAAAGAAGAAAAAGAACAGTTTAACATCAAGCTCTTGACACTGGGTATTTTACATGAATGAATAAAACAGAGAATGCAGTCAAGTTTAAAATCAACCACATAGTTATCCTTTTCTTTATTTATTGTACGAAAAGGAAATGTGCAAAGGATGAAAATACAAATAGAACAGTTTCTAGGCTAGTGTCAAGCTTTCAAATTGGGGAAAAATTGCTTTGAGTAACTTCTCCGGAGTTACACACTCGCATGATAACCTCTTTGACATTACTCTTCATACCACATTTTCAAGGATTTCTTCACAAAAAAGAAAAGCGTTTTTAGTTTACATTAAGAAAAGATAACTGGCCTTATTCATTTATTTGACTACAGTACAGTTGATCATCTATCATCAGTAACATTCTTAATGAATTCAACCGCAAATTCAGAAAGTATAAGCTAATAACCAATTTAATACAAAAGTAATCTTTGATCATTATTGGTAACCGGTTTCAGGCTTAAAGATGTAATGAAGCAGGTTAGTATGTTGTGTGGTGACTGACCTTTGACCTAGGCTCAAATAAAGGGTTTAGCAACATAACCTTCAACAGGTCATCCGTTGGTTCCATCATCAAAAGCAATCCGCTGACAATCAATTATTCATGTTTCAACCTCAACCCTTCATTGATTTTATTTAGTCTAGAAATCGATTTCCTGAAAATAAGGCCAGGTGCCCTTTCCAACGCAAAGGTGTATATGATGTGACGTAAATGAGTACCGAAATCAAAATTCGTTATTATTGTCACTTGTCTTGTCACGGAACCACTAGGCACGCAAACACACATTATACTAGGGTAATACATTTATACTGATCAAGTTATAAAGTTCTAATCAATTTTATAAGATAAAATCCAAATATAGTTTATACAGCTATTGGATATTTGCTCAAAGGCACTAGTGCACGCTTTTACGGTTTAAATTGGCTATTTTAAGGTTTACAAGGTCTTATGCATTCACTTAAACTTTCTATCGATGCAATGACATGCTAAACATTCTCAACAATTTACCTGCAATCAACAATGAAAACTTCAAGACAGCCGCTGTCGGCTTGGACATATATAAATCTATGGTCAGCTGTGCACAAAACGGATAAATTATTGACACTTGGAAACGGCTGAACTATAATACTGTGTGCAGCTATTGAATTTACCTAAACTCTGAACTGAGAACAAATCATGAAATATGTTTTATGAAAACAATGTTGTAAATTAACTGTTTTAATTACACTGTATAAGCATTGTTATTAGATTGACTACAGCGACTGCCGTTTCCGCTTTTCAGGTTATGAGCAAACTCTTAATATTTCCTATATCGTATTTCATGCGGATTTAATGTAACCTATCATTAAATACTTCCGGCCTTTAAAAATCCACTTTACTACCTGAATACGTAAATATTTGTTAAATAACTTACGAGGTAGATTACTTGAGTGAGGCTAGTGAGTAATATCGAAAGATATGCAGTTGTGTTTACGAAATATTGGCGTGCACTAGTTCGTTTAAGCTCTGTGATTATTCTCAAAACCTCATCAGGTCCCCTGCAATGCTAGAAATACATAATATGCGACTTTTATCTCCTCCATGTTTTACCAGAGAAGCGATTTCTCAAATTTACATGGGGTCGAAAATCTTTTAAAAATTGCAAAAATTCAAGCTGGCGCCCAAATTTCGTGACCTTCGACTTCGTCATGATTAACTTATTTGCTCGATTTAACTGTGGCAAAATCTTTAAGGCTAGTATCTCTATATGCAGGTACATATGGACATGCAGTTTTTTCTGCGAGGGTTGTTTTTTTGTAATGCTAATTGTTGCCAAGCTGGTTTCCGTGCCTCTGCCTTGATCCCTGTGCACTGTAAGGTTGTCAAGCAGTCCTGAAGAAATCACGCATGATCAAAATCAAATCAGAACCACGCAAATAACAATACGGATACATCTTGATGACCAGTTTAAGCACATTTGGAAAAATACATAACATGACTAGAGAATGACTTATATAACAAAACTAAAACTCATACGTTCATAACACGTTCCCATTTTCAAATGTTCAAGGCCTGACTGTCCTTAAGGCTTTAGCTGAACTGTTTGTAGTTTGGCAACCTGGAACCATACGCCATGATATCGCTACGCCTTTAAGGCACTATATCACGAACATGACAATTGATGTTATTTAAAGGAAGAATAGATTTGACCATTTACAGGACAAACGTTTTGATAAGTAAATCGAGTTTTTAAAAGATCTACATATGTATGCAAATCAGTTCCCGTCAGTCTTAAGTATAGTTGGTGTTTACACCAAATTGGCTGCATGAAGTTTCTGCATTGTCACACCTAAACCCACAACTACAAATAATCAGGTTGAGGTTTATCTTTTGAAGACAACATATTTTGCATAAATTACGATTTAATGGGGAAAATTGAACCGATAAAACATCTGAAAACGTACTTCAGTGGTGTTCTTTTAATTATCAATTGGTATTCCGGGTGTCAATGTTGGGCCATCACACGAAGTATCTCCCTCATGAATATATCTGTAATTCAGTTGGTTTACCGTTATTAACAATCTTCGTTGGATTTACTCACTCTGATCGTAAATTTCTAGCTAAATAACTTAGGAAACACAGGAATGTCGATTCCAAGAAATAGAAACCTGAGTAAATTAACGCATATTTTAGAAGTTCAATATCTGTGCACAACCTTAACCCTCTTGGCCTATTTCAGAGGAAAGTAAAAAATATTTCATTTTCTGAAATAGAAGAATCCATACCATTTCATTATAATTAATTAAAATTTGTCACAATAAAAGAAATGAACTGTGTTCAAAACATCAACACCTCTTATCCCATCGGTGCGGATAGTCTTATAACTGAAACAGGTTATGGCATTTGATCTTTGAAAGTGAGGCTAAACATTTCGTGCTTCTAATCAAGACTTTGATTTCAACGCAGGACGACCCATGGTTCGCTAGTTCCAGCCGATGCTCGCAAATGTCACTGCAGTGCTCAGCCAGAATAGTGGTGCAGGATTTCTCTCTCCAATAATAGAAGCCGTGATATATATTTACCATTCTTGAAAGCGGCGTAAGGACCCAAAACACGACACCTCAAGAATTATTGAAACATCGATTCTACTCTGTTGAATAACACTGTTGTTGTTATCCTGTTGTTAAGAAAATGAAAGATAATTATTCTTTTAGAATCTTTTAAGATGTCATTTTCAGTAATTAATTGAAGGTTTTTCAAGTTCCCTTTTTTAGATTTTTTTTTACAGAACCTCGATTTATATCAGTAACATTATTTAAAAACATTTATCTTCACAGTGTTTTTTTTTTAAATGTCAAAGCCCTTGCAATAGCTAAACTAGGGTTCGGAGTTCGTACAGGTTTAAACTACCACTAATGGCATTATTTTATGAGGAACTTTATAATATTTCGATAGCATCATCCGGCAATTCTCCCTTGAATTTCTTCAGGGCATCGTTGACCTTGAATTATCGAATTCAGACACGAGAAATTCATATTAACTAGCTATTTGAGATCCAGTCGAGATACAAGTTTGATTGCAAGTACAAATGTTTCATGCAGACTGATGCCGGTTGTAAGAAGATTCAGCAAGAATATTTCATTTACTGTTAGCAATTAAGGACAATTTTAACCTATTGGATGAGATATACACACACAATGTTTAAAGAAGCTTCACATTTAGTTCAAAGAAACAGACTGTAGAGATAGCCCAGACAATTGAAATCCAATATAAAAGTCTCAGATAAAAAATACTAACGTCAAATCTACAGACAGTGTTTCGATATAAACCATCATCCCTAAGCTATCCCAAGAACCGATAGATTTATGAAGAAATCGAGACATGATTATTAATTTATAGTTGATCATGCTGGAAGCAGGGTAACAATTAACTAAGCGTCACTGTTTAGTCCTTGTCCGCTACTTAGTTTGTCTATTCAAAGTGCATTTATGACCTACATTGTCCACGGTATATTGTTTTTGTTTTAATATTAAAACCCTAAATATCGAATAACAATTAAGAAACGTATACTTGGTATGTCCATTTAAGTACTTGGAATAAGAAAAATGTTTGCCAAGAGTGTTTGACTATTTCCATACTTAATATTTTTTTTTGCTATTTCAAAAGGAAGTGATTCCTCCTTCCTTATATCAATTTATAGACAGCAAGTCTGTAACTCAATTGTTATTTTATTAACTTTATGTACCGTGGTTTTATACCTAATTTGTCTATTATTTATTGTGGCATTTTATCAGCATAACTGTTTGTTTATAGTGTAAGTAATGACTAAATTCATTTACATGATTTTACAAAAAGAGCATTGATGGTCTAGGCAACGTGGAATTAAGATAAGACATTGTAAAAACCTGATGCCAGATAAGTATAACTGAACAAAATTCATACATTTGTATAAGGTTTATCCAGTGAAATATTCTATGAGGGCGTTCACCCCTCTCTATAACTGAACAAAATTCATACATTTGTATAAGGTTTATCCAGTGAAATATTCTTTGAGGGCGTTCACCCCTATCTATCCTGCAAGCTACACACACATCTAACCATCTACCTGCTAAGCGAAGGTAAACACCACCGCAGGAAGAGCCTGCACGTCAGAATCAAGGTATGGTGTAAAGGTTATAGACATGCTGGAAGTCAGGGAACGCCCATCTGGAACGCGACTGCTGTGTGATAAGTAAATACATATAGGCAAATAAACCAACATATAGTGGTAAGTCGAAAAAGCAGTACCGTCATCAAAGACATTTTTACAAACCGTGTTATGGCATAAGTTGACATGAATAAAACGATAAAAGGTTTTAACATAAAAGGTTTGATCTGACGTTATATCAGTTTGAACACGATTGAGTCTTTGCGTGGATATAAAAATACAAAAGTAAATGATTATTACAGTAAAGCACACACACTTACGCTAATGAATTAATAAAACGTTAGAATTCCTTTGATAATCAGAAAGACTATTAGGCTCATCTGGAATAGTTCCAAGATTAACAGAATAAAATGCTTAGAAGCTTGTATACCAAAGCTGAATGTAAATATATCGAAAATATACAATAAATATTTCTTTCATAACCAGAAAACTACATCACATATAAAACTATTGTTATGATTTTTGAAGAACTTGAGAACCCCAGAGTACGTGCCATTGTCGATATTACAATATATTTCGAAATAAAAAAGAACAGAATACTACAATACCAAAACTCTGTATAACATTTATTCAAATGAATTTAAAACACAATAACCATACACATCATAAGTAAACGTCAAAAGTCCTTCTTTGGGTGCAGATAGAAATAGAGATCTAAAGGATATTCTAACACATAAGTATTGACCCTACATGTTTAAACTATATTCTGGTTAAATGGAACCCAGGTTTCATTTCTCAACGCAATTGAGTAAGGTTCATCTTAGATTATATCAGATAGATTATCTGTACAAATTTGGTCGAAGGAAATTTCTAAAGCACGATTATCTTGTTAAAAAACACGCTTTGATTATTTACTTTATAAACACGATAAGGCTTATAAAGATACAAAAATGATTTGTTGGATTAATTGGTGCACGACAGGAACGATATCTTGTCCGACTGTGGATCAAAATCACGTCTGATACCTTTTAACCATGTTACCTGATAAAAAAACATTTCATTGATCCTTTATAAAAACAGTCAGCAGTTCCCAATAAATGACACTATTGTTAACGTTTTGTATATTTGGGTCAAAGAATTCACTATCTCTTTTACATAAAGGTATCATATGATTTATTTTTTAAAATTTCTTTATTACCCTGTCATTCTCTTCACAGAGGTAGCTCCGTCATTAATTCCTCTGCAACAACTGTTCTTATACAAGCTTTTCCCTAGGTTTCCCTAGCGGCGAAATATTACAACATTAACTACCTTGCAATATCTCAGCTCATGAAAACACTGCATACTTGGATATCATATATGTTGTCACACAGTTCTATGCAATCATACTGTCGCTAAATAAAGCGAAGGTGGTCTGTACAGAAGACTCAAAGAGTAATGTGCATATTTGAATAAAGTTTAGCTTGTTGAAAGCATACGGAAACAACGTCCCTAGACCGAGGGACGCTCGTATTAGGACAGACGTTGTATGGGAATTTGTGACGGAGTTACCTCTGTTTGAAGCAAAAGTGATAATAAACTAACGTTTCAAAGATGAAGAAATCTATTACCAAAACCAAAAGAGCCGGAAAATATATTTCTCATACTAACATTTAATTTTATTTTCAACGACACCACTAGTTCAAGGTTTTGTATTCCAGGCTACAAACATTTATAAAAATCTGTTCCTACACATAGACAACTAATCAATGACCAATTTCTCTTTATATGGCCGAATATTTGCAAGATATATAATCAATCTATAATGGAATGTGTCTCAATATCCGTATACGCGAAGCTAAAGACAAACTTTAAAACTAAATGAATCAATATTTCAGTAAAGCATGATAATAAACTACCTCTTTCAATCATTAACTTAAGATTTTAAATGTCAGTCAACCTACCTAAGAGTTCTTTTGGTAAATGATACTATTGATGATGATAGAGCATGAGAGTTTAATGTCGCTTTGAAATTTGTCTCAAGTACAGCATGCAAGAATGGAGTAAATCATTCAAAAAATCGATTTTGTCATCAGAGTTTTGTCCATAAAAGTGCAAAATTACCAAAAATGATTTTTGTAACATTAGAAGTTGAGAACTGATGTTTTTTTGTCAACAGAAAATATTTAAAAAAACAAAAAAGCTTTGGCTTATTCGTTGGATTGGTTTGCAACAGCTCTGACTGACAGCACAGTTCCCCATTCCTGGTCACTTGTAAACAAAATTAATGGTTTATAATGGAATTTAGGGTTATGTTAACAAGAATAGTTTCTTACTAGCATCTCCATGACGCCCAAAACGCGTACGCCGATGACGCCAAAGAGAAATCCTTCAGGTTATTCTGACATCAGTAACCTCGTTACACTTAGTGTCCATGGGTCACCCTCTTTAAGTTATTAGGAAGAGCAAATTCCTTTGAATGCAGACATCTAGATCTGCCTTTATACGTTATGAGCTGCAGGCAGATAGGTGTTCCTGCCTATGTACTGAATTTCACTAAATAGGTTACATAATACACAAAGCTAGCATCATCAATAAATCGAATACACTTTTTCTGAAAATAAATTTTAACATCTTCTTATTCGAAAGTAACCCATATATAACCTGCATATCAACAGTGTTCTTTCAAGCTTTTGGAACATGAACTGGAGTAAGTTAACGAATCTCCTCTTCGATTCGGACGCTAAACCTTTCATGCTTGCAGCCGGGCTTTATTGAAACATCGATACTAACTGTCCATCATTGTAACTTTACTAATGATACTGATGTCTAGATTGCTAGATGTTTGGTTGATGAGGGACATAACGTCAATGAAGACTACTAAAAAGGTTTCCAGAAAGAGATTGAAAGCTGTTCTTTGACCTGGTATAGAACACCTTTTGAATGTCTGAGGGGATGTTTGCGTGTTCAGTTATTCAAATGAATCGATGGCTTCAATCAAACATTATGGGAACCTTTAATCGTAATTCGTTCGACCTAAAGAGAAATCGTGTTAAAAGGACGGATTCCTGAAATGTAAATTACTGACTTAATCAATTATTGCACAAAAACATTTTGAATTGTACAATATGTGAATTACAATGATGTTCAGGATCGATACTAAGAAATCAATATTTTTAGCTAGATCCATTTTATTTCATTAATACTGTTTGCTGTAACAAATTTCACCCGAAAAAAATTAACACATTTCGGAAATTTTGCTAAACCCTGTTACATTCAATGGAGTTTTTATCGCTAGAAAATGACTGTTGTAGAAAATTTTTATTCAATGCCAAAATATTCAGTTACGTCACAACATAAGTATAAGGTTGATTTTATTGATTGGAAACCTGATAATGTCATCGGGCTTGCATACCTATAATTTGAAACTTATTTTGAAGGCAGAAAACAGATCGTGTTAACTGAAAAAATCTAAATGAAACGACCAATTCTGACTTTCGATTTTTATTGACATTTCAAAATTGTTCATTTGGGGACGGACATGCAAGCCGACTGATAATGAATCATCAGATACGGTATTTTAGTACTCATTTGAGTCAAATTAATTGTCAGAAAACGGATTCTTCATCTTTAAACCACAGTGAGACAGAGTCATGAAGTGGGGACCTCGTGCATTTGAAGAACATGTACAGTTGAATAATTCATTAATATATAATATAAAAATGTTTTTGTGCAATAACGTCGCTACCAGTACAATAAAGAAGTTGAATATCCATAAAATTCCCTGTTGTCCTTATACCGACAACTTCTAGAATGCCACTCAAACAGCTCATTAATAGCCGTTTAAAGTGAAATGTTATCAAAATGAATATCAATTAACCTATTTCAATAACTGTGTGTTAATTTCTTGGTTTGTCATACCTAAAATCTCAAATCAACAGATATTGATTCCACCTATTGACGCCGACACTGGCTTTCAAGTCTGACATATTTTTGCAATAAAACAATTATTTTAATCCTTCAGTAGCGATTGGTATCATTCAATCGAAACGATAAAGCAGAAAGGGGATATTTAACAATCGGACAAAAACAGACTTATATAGTTTGCAATGAGAACTAAGTAAGTATGCTCCCAGTCCTCCTTTAATCATATACCAGATCACTGAATACATAGATTAAACGCCGCTATAAAACAATGTGAGAGTCCAGCAATAGAAATAACATTTTATTTCATTTACACTTTTCAAAATGAGAAATGTAAAATGATTTGGAGATAGATTGACTCGTGTAAAAACGACAATACAATAAAAAAACTAATAAATTTCAATGTTCAGTGATTGTTTACAGCTTATGGGTAAAAGGGACATTTTCAGACTTTTGTTTATGAAGCATTTGGAGAAGTTTTTGCAAAACGTCATTTAGAAATGAAATAAACATAAGTGTAGACCCAAAAGAATGTTGTACCAATAACCATCAAAGGTAAATATTGTTTATATTTATATTATTTGCTTTTGCATAGATAAGAGCTTATCACAGACACATTTCATGTTATACAATTCAGGGCTTATCCATCAATAGATATTAATGCATTCGACCATAACTTCAAAAGAAGTATCATGCATAAAAGGAGTGAATGAAAACTTAAATCATGAATGTAGCTATTAGAATTAGCAGAGTCAATTTATCAATTTTTTTTATAATTGTATTTACCGGCAGTTACAAAACTTTTCTTGATTTTATTCTAAATTACAAAGTGGTCAAACACTCTTATAAGTTTACGTTTTTTGTGAAAGCATTTGTTATGTCTCAGAAATCTCGATGTAATCAATATATGAATAAAGTTAGCAAAAGCAGAGTAAAGATATTTAATCGCTCTTTCGCCATAAGAGATGAGATAAAATTGCTTTTATTCAATCAAGTGCTCTGGAAGGTAGTCTAGATATCGACGATACATGAGAATTTAATGTTTTATTGATCAACTGTACAACATCAAGTAAACATGAAGAAAACATTGCAAATGACAGTCGATAGTGTTCTAAGTAGCGGGTTAAAGCCATTAAAGATGCTTGTTACCAAATCGTTCTCTTCAATTGACACGTTAGGAATGTATTTTCGATTTTCGTTTGCGAAAATGAGCAATCAGTATTTCTCAGTGCAATCGGCAATAATGCTCTCTAGCATATATTCAAAATAAGCCTATATCATTTTATGAAAAACTACATAAACATCTACCCTCGGATGCTGTTTAAAGAGAAAAAAATCCACATTAAATTTCAAATAAAAAATAACTTCAGGGTCATGTGCTACTTGAAGCTTTCAGCTTTTAAAAAAAATATTTTAAGGGATATTTATTTTCATTTACATAATTTTTCAAAAGGGCATTGTGGGCTTTTTTTGGCGGAATTGGTCAACAGGAACCGACCAAAGAGGCAACGACAGGTGCTCTGGTGAACGTTCACATGTCGGGCAAGTGCAAATTGCGACTCAACGGTTTCAATTTTACCTATGACCACGTTTTCTTTTTCGCCTCTCAGTTTGGACATAATTATAGCCTCTTTTCCATGCAAAAACGAGAAATAAAATGTGAAACATCATGTGCCTTTTATTGTTAAAGATACCACATATTTTCGCACGTACTCTTATTTGAAAGTTGTTGAAATATTTTCTAAACAACCTTTTTGTGACAACATCGTTAAATGTTTCTTAAACTAACGAAAAGGGTAAGATTTTCCCTTTTTAAGCTTTAGCTGTAATCAGTTACACAACAATGGTGTCATATAAAAGAAATATTGTTATTGCATTGTTTGGTTGCTTTTAAACGAGTCAAGTATTATCCAAATTACTTGCGTTTCTAGTTTGGAAGAGTCACCCTGTCTCATCTCGTAAAACTTTCATGTTCGCAGCCAGTCTTTATTGAAATATCGAGAGTAACTGTCCATCACTGTGACTTTACTGAATAACAGTAGATTATCAAGTTTGATTGTTGAGGGACAAAATGAAGATTTTTCAAAAAGAGTTTATTGAAAGAGATTGAAAGCCATTTTTTGACCTGGTACAGAACACGATCGAATGACTGATGGAATGTTTGCGTGCAAGTGATTCGATTGTTTTGCTTCTGCCAAACATTATGTGAACCTTCAATCGTAATTTCGTTTGATCCTAAAGTGAAATTGTGTTAAAAGGACGGATCAATAAATGTTAATTAATGATTTGAATCAGTGACTGCATGAGTACATTATAGCACTTAAAGTGTGAATATATGAATCAGGATCAATACTAAGAAGTCAATATTTTCGAACTAGGCTCATTAGATTTGATCAATTCTGTTTGCAGTAAATATCAACATTGTTCACACTAAAATGATAAACACATATCGGTGGTTTTGCTAAAACCTGTTTAAGACAAAGATTTTTGTATTGCTAGAAACTGACTGTTGCAGGAAATTATCATTGAAATCTTTAAACTTTAAGGTTCAGTTCTGTATATGTATCACAATATAAGTATTAAGTCAAAGTTATTAATCGTATATATATTAATGTAATTATTAATATTAATGTTGCACGCCTAAAGGTCAAACACAATTTCAACTTATTTTGCAGGTAGTAGCCAGATAGACAGTCGAGGGTATTAAAGGGTTATTTTCTTATTCATAAGTCCATATTTGGACATCTAGCAAAGGATTAGTTCGGGATGAACATGCAAGCCGACTGGTGATTGCATCATCTCCGATTGTATTTTTGTATTCATAAAGACCAAATTACCTGTCAAAAAACTAAAAGACAAAGTGAGACAGAGTGAGTCCATAACTCTTACATTGCTAAAACTTAGTAGAACAGTAGAAAGTAGCATGATTCATTGGAATGTGAGAAACATCAAAATGAATGTCTATTAACCTTTTTTCAATAGACGTACAATGTATTGTATGTTACGCATTTGATCTAATCTCAAACCAGCAAATATTGATTCCATCCACTGACGCCAACATCGGCTTTCAAATCTGACAAATTGTCAGCAATGAAACATTTTTAACCTCCTATAGCTATTGGTGTCATTCAACCTGAAAAGATTAAGAAGAAATGGGATATTTAACACTCAGACAATAATTGTCATAATTTGTAATGAGAAACAAACACAGCGATTAATTAGCTCCCAGTCCTCCTTAAATCATACATCAAAACATGCATAACTTTGGAAAGAGGGACAATTATCAAATGTGAGTGCAAAATAGTCAGAAAATTTTATTCATGTAACGCTCTCAAATAACAAAGGAAACAAAAAGTGATTTTGAGAGATTTTGACTCGTGTAAAGTGAAAAAACACTAAAACACTCTTCCTATTTTTGTTATTTTCTTTTGCAGAGGAAAGAGGTTATCAGTAGATCCCATGTGCTCATCAGACTTTGACGCCATCTTGTGGAATAATGAAGGAGAAACTTGACAACAAAAGTTGCTGTCAAAGTGTCTAATTCTTTGTCTGTAGACATGTGAGTTTTCACTTTCTCACCCCTGAAAATATATCATACATTGCTCTCGAGCTCAAGCAATGAATTCTTTGACTTTTGCGTTTCTTTTTTTTGAAGATAAAACCCTTCCCACTCATTTACTTGAGATTTACATCCTGGTGAACATGGGTTCTCTCTTCTTGTAATCATTGAAAGTCCTAAAACGGAGCATCATGCGGTTATCAAATTTTTCACGTAATGATGGGTGAATGCGACCGAAATACATAATGCGTACGGGTAAGAGGCCCCTTCATATTCTACTGTTGCAGTATGGTCAGCTGAATTTAAGCGGGTTTGCAGCTCCTTGGACGATGACTCATGGTCAGAACGGCCTGTTGAAGCCATTTCAAATATCCAAGGTTTAATCATTGTCCATAGTTAAATAAAGGTGGAGGAGTTATCTCCAGTTTTTTGGAATTTTTCATGGAAGTGTTTGCACCATAATTCCTGAGCATGTCAAAGGTATCTGCAAGATGGGTGCAAAGAAACTAAAATGCACAATATCGACACCAGAGAATTGAATCCAGTCGTGAACTCTTGGACATGTACAATGCTGATCCCGATAACGTTCATGCCCGTCTGATTATTGAATATTTGTTGATGTTGCCATTTATATGATGTCTACACATGCATATATATATTTGCCAATGAAGTAGCAATGCAATGGATTCTCTAAAGATCATGCACTGCAGTCTGCATTTGTTTCTACAACAACTATCTGTGGATATAAATCTTTCTCCCTGTTGGACGTCATCACAGCAGGAAGTGGAGAAGGAAGGTATGTGGTATAGGTAGATATGCAGGTAATAAGAGAAGGTCATTCCAGCACACAGGCTGATTTATCATATTGACATATATTTTCATAATTGACAAAGACCAATATTGACGTATATGATAATTTTGTTGCATTAATGATTTACATTCATGATCCATTAAACATTAATTTGTTCAATCTATACCTTTGGACATTTAATTGTATAACAATTGCTGTATATAGTCGTTGAAGTTTGTTTTTGATACTACATTTTTTCAACGTAAATGATTGTTTCTTGGGGACAAAACTCCACAAATAAAATAGCAGCACTACCCAATACCCTAAGAACAAAAATTCAAAAATGAGACACCAAAATAAATATCATGATAGGTTTCTTCGTCAATATCTATCTGTGAAAAGTTCCACTGATGGGAATGTATTACATTCAGTAAATACATCCTCTTAGTTTCGGCATTTTAGATCAATTTTCATATATGTTTCAACAATAATAAATCTACATATTTCAAGAAATACAATTCAGGACTTATCATGAAGTATATGCTGTAAAATAAGTTATTAAAAGACATTTATCAATATAACATTGAATTATTACAAATGTTTCAAATGTCAAAATGAGCGTTTTATCTTCTAGACAAGGGATGTACACATAAAATATTCATGACCTGAATAGATTTCATTTACAAAAAAATGACTTAAAGTTAAATGATATACATGTAGGTATTAGAATAAGAAGTATCAAATTCAGCACTTTGCTCGTTTATGTTCCTTCCAAATGATTACACATTGTTCAAACACTCTAATAAAGTTCCAAAATACAGAAGAATTTAATGCTTTATTGATCAACTGTACCGAATCGAGTAAACATGAAGAAAACCATCTCAG
The DNA here is from genome assembly GCA_921293015.1 of Phorcus lineatus. Classification (NCBI taxonomy): domain Eukaryota; kingdom Metazoa; phylum Mollusca; class Gastropoda; order Trochida; family Trochidae; genus Phorcus; species Phorcus lineatus. Next base: position 16,422,306 of record OV121091.1, on the reverse strand, counting down.
ATGGCAGTCGATAGCGTTCTTAGTAGTGCGTTAAAACCATAAAAGATGCTTGTTACCAGATTATTCTATTCATATGATATGTTAGGGATAGATTTTCCATTTTAGAATGATGGTTAAATGAGCAATCAATATTTCTCAGTGCAACCAGCAACAATGCTTTCTAACATTTTATCCAAATAAGCCTATATCATTTTATAAAACCAAGCGACATCGGTTATCTTAATTACCTTGTATAATTCAAATAAAGTCTCCATTAAACAAAACACTAATTGATTAGATAGATGGACATTTCTGTGCATTCAGACATTTATACCTTCTGAATTATAGGACGCTATGTATACATGTATCATCCCAACTTGGGATCGCGTCCTCGAAAGATATTTTGATTTGATATTGATTTTCATGACATACATACTTATTACTGAAATTTCAATGAGCATGAAGATGAAGGTATACAGATAGTTAAATCCCTTTTACAAAGCTTTATTCAAACAGTAAATTTGCATGCAAAATATCGATCAAAAGTTTTCGATTAAGTTTTTTCACCTCTTTCGAAATATACTCAAATATAATCAACATATCAACAATTACTTGGTTCTTGAAACTGGAACAAGTCAACTTATCTCATCTCAGGTTCAAAGCCTTGTCCTTTCATACCAGGAGCCAGCTATCGATTGTAACTTTCCATCACTGTGACTGTATTCAATAACACTGATAACTAGATTACGAAGTTGGGTTATTTAGGGCCAAAACGTCAATAAATTAATCCAAGGAAAGCTTAAGTTTTGACAGGAAAGAGCTTAAGAGCTGTTCTTTTACACCTTTTGAATGTCTGATGGGATGTTTGCGTGTTCAGTTATGCAAATGAATCGATTGTTTTTGCTTCTGCCAAACATTATCCGAACCTTCAATCATAATTTCGTTTGATGCTTAAGAGAAATTATGGTGAAAAAGGACGGATCTCAGAATTGAATCATTGTTTGCACGAGAACATTGTTGCCCTTAAAATGTAAATATATGAATAAAAATTGATTTTTGTGAAATATATAACAAATCAATAGTTTCGACCTAAGTTCACTTGACTTGATCATTGCTGTTTGTAGTAGATATCAACGTCGCATATTACAGTTTCGCAAAACCATGTTTTCATGTAAATAAAACGTACAAATTCGACTTATATAATGTATAAGCTCTTTCGTTGATTTTATTGACCTTTATCAATTCTTCACTTTCGGTATAAACTTGCAATCAGACTGAAATTTGAATCATCACATACGGTATTTTAATACTCATTTGAACTCATAAATAATAATAAACATAAAATCGAGACTGCTTCTTTAAGACACAAAGAAAAATCGAGACCTCATGCAACATAAAACATTTACAGATGACTATTTGTCAATAGTTATTTGATTAACCATTGCCAATATTTTCATTACATGAAGAAATTTGATCTATTCTCCGCTCAAATATCAATAAAAAATATTGATTTCACCCATTGAACCCCCACACTGGCTTTCAAATCTGATATTTAATTTTGTTTTCATACTTCAATAACTCTTGTCATTGCATGATTCAATATTGAAACGATGAAACATAAACGGGATACAATAATAATCTAATATTGTTTGTAATGATAAACCGAAACAGCGCACATATGCACCTAATCTCCTTAATTCATCACAAGAACATGCAATAATATGATAAAACACGCAGTTACCAAAGATAAACAATGTGGGATAATTTTTTAACGAGAGGCAATAATTCTTAAAATTGAAAACCCATTTTAGTTTCCTTTTTCATGACGAATACTGTCCATATATATTTCTTTGCAGATTAAAAGATGATCCATGAATGCAGTAATGAAATAGATTCTTAGATGATCATGCAGTGCAGTCTGCGTATTGTTTCTACACTAACCATCGGTGCATAGAAATCTTCCAAACTGTTGGACGCCATCACAACAGGAAGTGGAGAAGCAAGGTATGTGGTAAAGGTAGATATGCAGGAACGTATATCGGCACGCAGACTGTTTTTCATATGTAATCATTTACTTAAACCAACGTAAAGCAATTAATTATATAACAAAGAAAAGCCAATCGTAAAACATCAAAGGTCTAACAAATTCTGTAATTTCAAAATTACTGATATACAAAATAATTCACCAATTTGTAAAATCAACCAGAAAAAAAGAATATCAAATTGAACATTAGAATTTTTTCTTGAATTTGAAAATCTAAATCTGGACCTATATTTTCGAAGCTCTCTCAGCTTTAAGACTGTCTTAAACCAATGTTAATGTTTGGTACTTTTGACTATCTCAACACTAAGAGAGTTTCGTAAATCAACGCCCTGAACAGTTACCTTATAGGAGACGTGTTCACGGATACAACAAAATGATGCTTGAAGAAGATTCAACATGGAAGATGTTGCTATCAACAATGTCATTTCTTGTACTAAATCAATAAACCCATTAACTCGTCTTCCTATGAAAATAACCTTTGGTTATCCCTAAAAAAACTATCATTATCTACCGACACTAATGAGAACAGGTTTAAATATAGAAGTTAATATAAAACCCAGAGTAGTCACTCGAAAGAGACACATCGAGACAACTTGATGAAGTCAAGACCTCTTTCCATGGTACAAAATTGAAATATGAATAATTGATAGATAGTTGATTATGGCAGGTGCTGAATAATGTCTGTGACTGATCACAGTATATTAATTGTTGTTTGGCGAACAATGAAGCCAATCGTCACTTGATATCGATTGTTGATTTGGTGAACACTGTAACCAATAAACCTCCTTTGATTCCTTAGGTTTCGACTTTCTTATCTCGTGCCTAATTGTTCATTAGACTTTCCTTGTAAATCATGGCTCTCTTGCCACAGCTGTACATCAATGTTCTCTGAATATGGTAACTGGTTCCTTTACCTGAATAAAAGCATTCAGATGTGTTTCGTCACAGCAACGACAAAGACTAAGATCTTAATGTATTAACTGTTTTTTTAGATACTTGGTGACCCAATAGTTGTCTTCCCACTGAGACACAACTCATGTATTTCCTTGTAACAATTTAAGCTATGTGTGTGAAAGGCAAATTTGGAAGAACCAAGAAATATGGATACTTTTGTAATATGGGTTGTGTAGAACTTAAGTAGCCTCAACAGACATGTGGTATGTGGTCACAATGCAATAATGTAATAAAATAATGCGTAAGTTTTTTGTTTACAAATACTCAAACAAAAATTTAAGACATGCCATATTTACTTCACACATCTTTGATTAAACTGGTTTATGAATCAAAACTTTACGAGTCTATGATGAAGAATTCTGTAAGTTATGCATGCTTTTTATTATACGGTAATGTTAATATTATAGATCCGTATCAAAATATTGTATTAAGTATCTGAAGAAATTGTCTTTGAGAAATAGATGATCACTCATTTTCATAGAATTATGTATTGCAAGTAAAACTTCTTTTTGAAAAAAGTGACTGAGAATTAAGACTTAAATGTCAAGTTGTAAAATAACTAGTTCTTCAGTGATTCACTGAACACGATGTTAATTCTCTTCAATATGACTAACTCAGGATCACCAACAACCATTAACTGTTTATATGGTAAACTATGTGAACATAATACTTCTTTTCTGAATAGAGCAGTTTTATAAATTATATATTCGAGTATCTCCTAGAAATATTTGAATAAGCTTTGACTTTGTTTTGTGTTGTTTGACTAAAATTGTTTTTAAAGTTTAATTTTTTCCTCACATAATAAGTACTGATTTACGAAAGACAGTACGAGCCCAGAGCAAAAATCAGTTGACATTTTATCCTCATTGTACCGCGCTTGAAGATTAACAAAACGATTGGAGATGGGGAAAATATACAGTACTCAGGTGGATTGTGTTACATATGCATATTTCATGCATTTACTTGAAGGAAAATACATTTTAATATGTACAAGACATGTTTGATTATATCTGTAGTTGAAAGAGCAATATTATTCTTTGACATTATTATTTTAAATATGTAAATGTAATATATTCATCACTGTTTTAATTATTTGATTTTAAAGATATGAAATACGATTGATGTCTTATTCCTTTCTTGGAAACAATTGTCTCATGATTACAAACCTTTCAAATGAAAGAAACCAGCTAAAAAAACAACTGATAGTTGAAAAAACCCATGTCTAATGTTCACATTAAATTATATAAGGACGACAAATATTAGTTATGTATTCCATACTAGAAACACCAAAACAACTGATCAATGACCGTTAACTCTTTATTCTAATAAGGCACGTTTTTGGCCACATAGTTGCAAGTTAAATCATCAGTCTGTAATGTAGTGCCTCTCAAATATGACAATAAAACATCTCTTTCAATCCAGTTTACTCAAATGTATGACTAAATTCTAGTCAACCAACTAAAAAGTTCTTTTGGTAAACGATAGCCTTGATCTTGATGATGTACCAGGGTTTTATGTCATCTGACAATTTGTCTCTAGTTAAGCATGCAAACATGATGTAAATCATTCTAAAATCAGTCTTATCACGGAAATTTTGTCCATAAAATACTTTATCACCAATAACCTTTCACCTTTTAAAGTTGAGTTATCAGTTTCTGTTTTTCATAAAGTAGGAATAAGAATATGCTTGTTGAAATGCGTTTCAAAGTTGTTGTAACATGAAATACATTACACGTCACCATTCTTTACCAATGGATTCTCATGATTACGATAAGAACAGTGATTTCCAATCACAAAGAGCTAGCATAGTGTCCATGAGGTCCATGACGCCCCGCAGAGATCCTTCAAGTGACCTTTTTTTTCTCTTGATAAAACACCTATCATTGTCAGTTATCTTTTTGAACAAAATATTCATTAATTAGCGAGGTGGAAATTCCTTTTTATTCAGACTTTATACTTTATGACTTGTAGACGTGGATGTTCATGCTTATTACTAAAATTTCAATGAATACGAAGATGAAGAGATACTGTTAGTAATTTTCAAAAAGCTTCCCTCAAACAGAAAATTGGTATAGCAAAATATCGATCAAAGTTTTTCTAAAAGTAAGTTTTGGCACGTTCTTCGAAATTTGCCCAATTATTATCAACATAACAACAATTATTACTCGCCTGTTGAAGACACCGCCGTTTGATAAATCTACAATGTTATTACACATTGTGTAATAACATCGCGTGTTGATTTACGTCACATGACGTCACAATTGTTATGCATGACGTCACAATGTTAGCGGCGCGGCAACAATGGTAAACTCGACGATTTTCATGCTTTTTCATTGATATAATTCACCGAGTAATAAATAAAATACTAAACTCAGTCCCGTTTAATTCAATTTATGAAACTCGTGAATGGTTCAAGCTTTTGGTGCTTTATCAAATCAACTTCATCCCATCTCAAGTTGAAACCCTTTACCTTTCACGCTGGCAGCCAGACTTTATTGAAACATCAATACTAGCCCTCCATCACTGTAATTTACTCAATAACACTGATGACTAGATTACAAAGTTGGGTTCCTGAGGGCCAAAATGTCAATGAAGTTAATCCAAGACAAGTTTCCAGAAGGAGTTTGAGATCTATTCTTTGACCTGATACAGACCACTCTTCGAATGTTTGATTGGATGTTTATGCAAATGAACTGACTTTTTGCTTCTGTCAAACATGTGAACCTTCAACCGTAATTTCGTTTAATTCTAATGAGAATTTGTAATGAAAAAGGACGAATCCATAAAATGTAAGATAGTGATTTGAATCATTTGCACGTGAACATGTTGACAGTTTAAATGTGCATATCTCATTTACGATGTTGTTCAAAAAGATATTAAGATTTTGACATTTTTTATTAAGGTTATATGAACTTGACCAATTCTGTGTGTCGTAAACATTTAATAATTTTAACACAGCAATTATAGACACATCTTAGAAGTTTTATTGAACTCTACTGAAGTTACATATGCTAACCATTACCAACATTAACTTTTTGTATGAAAGAAACTGACTGTTTCAGAAAAGTATCATTCAAATGCTAAAACGTTCAGATGCCAAGCAATATAAGTATAAATTCGATTCTATTGATCTGAAACCTGTTATGTCAACGGGCTTGAGCTCACACTTTACTCACAAGCAATTTAAAACTTACTTTGCAGGCAGCAGACAGAAAATAATAACAATGAAAAGGGTCATATCCCTAGAAATCACTAGAATGTCTGATGTTGACTTAAGTATTAGGCCATTCTTAGATTTTATTGACATATCAATTGTTCATTTGGGTATGAACATGCAAGCTGAATGATAGTTCAGTCAGCACTTATGTTATATAGGTATCAAAACCAAATCAATTGTCATAAAAGTGATTCCAAAACTGATGAAATTGTGATCTCTTACGATGATAAAACATTTATAGATGAATTATTCAATGACAGTCGAGTGCCAAAGAATGTAGCAAATAAATCAAAGTGAATGCCGATTGACCTATTCCAATAGACGTACATGTATGTGAAGACATTTGACGTGTATTCAAATCACAAATCTCAAAACAGCAAACATTGACTCGATTAAGTAACACCTACGCTAGCTTTCATGTCTGGAAAATTGTTAGCAGTAAAAGATAAATTTTCATACTTCAATAACTAGTGTTATTGCCACATACAAGATTGAAAGGGTGAAGCAGAGGGTGTATACTTAACAATCCGACAACAACAGTTTGATTTATCTTGTAAAGATTACGAGACAACAGACAGAGTATGTGATAACAACATCCTTCCTATTACCCTGATCTTATTCAAGCCCAAACCCTCGTAACGCTAGTTATCTAACCAGCCAATGAGACGATTAGCATTCAGCAACAGCGTCACAACCCGGATGAAAAAATCCGTTATATTCAAGTGAGTAGCTTCAAGCTCCTTATTTAACGACATTTCATTGGCTGGAAAAAAACCATGTGAGCATAGCCAAGAATATCAAGCCACCAGCCCTACGAGGGATTTAGCCCGGAAGAGGTCAGGGTATTAGGGAGGAGCGAGAGCGGATTCATAAATACTGATTTAGCAGGATGGTAATAACAAGGAATTAAAGTCGTTATCTAATACCACTATGAAGGTGCCCGATAATATAGGAGAGGCAATTATTCTCGGAATATACTTACTTAAGACAAAAAAGCATGCATAGAATATTTCGAAGCAAATACATTTCATTTGAAAGACGATAACAAAGTGCCAAATAGTCATAAAAGTGTAAAATTTTACATATTGACACTAAATGGTAACCTTATGACATAGTATAATTCAACCATGACATGTATCCACACTACGGCGTCTCTGTTTACAATGACATATTCTTGCTAACGATTGTTTTACATACACTAGGCACACAAAGTATATATCCTGGGCTCTAAAACAGTTTCAATCTTTTTTGAATATTTGGTGACGTTTTGGAACGTCAACTTGAGGCCATTACTTACTTCTTCTGACACCGTTGAGGACAATCTACATCTATAAGAATTCAGCAATAACAATTCAATTGAATTCAATATAACATTCAAATATTTAGAAGATGAGAACATGTTTTAATGTCATTGCTAATGAGGAAGTTCAAGATGATAGATACAGTGTTTTAGTGGTTCAGTGATGTTTTTATGTTTTGATCACACTATCAAAATAGTTATGGTTCATCTATTCATAGTCACTAGAACACCAAAACATATACTTCATTTATGAATTTAAAACACAACTTCTCAGAAATCTTTTTTCGGTTGAGTACATGCTCCTTTTTCAGGACATACAGTGTTCATGTATTGTTGTGTGCAGATTAAGATATACGTTTGTATAACATTTGTGTTTTCCCTATCTCATATTAACAGTAAATGGGACATCATAATCATGACCTTTATTAACATCCTGTCCTAGCAAGGTTCTTCAGGTGGAATAATGCATGTGTCTTTAGATATCACCATTTATAGATTACAGATAGTAAACGAAAACTGAGCATTTGTTTTCTCTAAAACCTCCTGTTATTAACTCAAAAGCAATCAAATGTGATATAATAATACATTTTATGAACAAATGTAAGTTATATCAAGTATAGATAAAAAAAAACATTTTAGAAAAAGTGCGAAGAATAGCAGTGGAATTTGAGTGTTGATATCACATATTGACTGATGATTTTCCCTTCGTGGTGAATTATAAAAACCGTTTTAATGTTATATATTGTACACGATCCGGTATGTTATTGATTGAATAAGCTGAATATGTACTGAGACACCGAATCAATTGATAAAACACCTTAGACAAAGTGAACAGATTTTGTAATTGATTCATTGTCATTTGCTACACCGAATATAACAGCCAGATTATGGATCTAACAGTCATGTTATAGAGCCAGCGTTCCATTTAAAACAAATTTGCATTTTAACAATTGATCAAACAGCTGCAATGAATTTTGTATAAGGTTCTTTTGCAGATCCAAGACATCCGCTTTTATTCCTTCAGATATCTATCTACCAAGACGTAGTACATGAGTCATTTTTACTAATGGTATCATAACATCAATATAATTTTGTTTCAGTAAATCTCCAGAATCTCCATTATTTGTTGATAGACGTAATCGGTTATTTCATTATGAAAGAACTTTTATCTTGACTGTTAATCACTGAATTTAATTAACAACCCTTTTTGTGGAGAAAGTTCTTAGAATGCGATAATGTCCCTTAATGTTCTATCTTTACTGTCTTCCCTTTCGACCTGACCTGAACAAATTTCTTGTTACCGTTAAATCTTACTGCATGATAAGAGTACCTGAAAACGTTGCGATCGTAAGTGTTGTTAGTTGAAGTTCCAATAAACCAATTTACTACGGTTGCATTTCCCTGCACTTACAAAACAATGCCGTTTATTTCATTTCAGTTGATTACTCCATATCAGTTACTCGAAGCAAGGTATATTGGGATAACAGTATATATTTTTCTTAAAAGGCTCGATCTAATCTATATACGTAAAAATGTCGATCTAAAGTTAAACATCAACTAAAGAAAAATAAATCTCTCATATAATGAGATGAAATTGTTTTGGTTTAATCAGTTAGTCAGTGAGAAATGTCTCTGAAAAGTAACACAAACACACATTAAAAATTCAATTACGCTCCTTCAAGCTTCGTACGTGTGCTCATTGTCCAAAATGGACCGAGTCACCTTACCTGACCTTTAGTAATTACACATAAACATTCGTGCTGGCAATCAAACATCATTGAAACATCAATAATGGCTGTTGCTCTGTGTGAGATTAATCATTAACACTGATCACTAAGTTATCCACTTGAGTTGTTAGTAGGGCAAACAGTCAATTAAATTATTCAAGTAAGAAGGTTGAGAAAGAATTGGATAACTGTTACAATCAACCAAAGGAAATTATCCTTTTTTTCAGTTCACAACAGTAACAAACGTTTGATATTGTGATCTAGTATTCAAACTATTAAAAAGATTTTAAAAAGGGTTTTAAACCACTCAAATTAATTAAATTATACAATTCAAAGATAATTCTAAGAAAAGGAAGGAAAAATAATCCTATTTACGCAATTATTTTACATTAAAAATAAATCCTTTTCAAGAACAGTTAAGAATGGACATCGCAAATTTCAATTATATGTATTGAACCAAATTAAGCATACTACCACATAACAAAATGAATTCAGTCAGTCTCTATTTGTAACATTCTGGTCATCATTACATAGAATTAAGAAATTAATCAATACTACTTTCACTGTTGACAATATTATTAAAACAACCACTATTTTGTATAAATATGAAGGCCATATGGTTTATTCATGTAACTGTATATGTTACGTTGCGTTTGTATATCTTTGTATGTGTTGTATTCATTTTTCCTATTTCAAATAAAGTCCCATGTTCGTATATAAACACTGTTGCCAAACTGAAGGAATCTATAACCCATGGTTGTCTTTAAAAATCCTATCATGGAATTTACGCAAAAGAGTGCAGGTTTAAACATAGAAGTTATAATCAAACCAAGAGCAGTCATTTGAACAGAGATGAATTTAGAGGCATAGAGTCAAGTGTCATGAAATCGAGACTTTTCGCCATGATCCAAAATTGAAATATAAATGATTGATAGACAGCTGATTATGGCAGAAGCTGAGGAAGTTCTTCGTGAATTTCGTCATGGTCACTGGATATACAATTTTGTTGGGCAAACATCGAAGGTATTAAATCTTCTTTGATTTCTTAGGATTCGACTTTCTTTGCTAGTGTGAAATTATTTATTAGACTTTCTTTGTAAATCTCGGCTCTGTTGTCACAGCTGTCTGTCATGGCTCTCTGAACACGTATAACTACAGCTGAATACCGAAAGTTTGTTCACTTACCACTGAATCGTAGTGCAAATATCGTGTAATTTGGGTTTCGTTTCAACGTCAATAGAATAACTTCAGCAAGACTGACAATGGATCACCCACTGTCCATGTATGAAATAGCCATTCTTGAACTCATTTTGGCATTGTCTGGTCACAAGTGCTAAAATTCGAATTTTGGCATATCGATATAGACAGAAAGGGTCACATTTTCGAAATTTCGATTTCGTTAAATGTCGAAAAAAATGATCCATTTCGTCTCTCTGAGATAAAACCAACAAAATCACATTGACTTTGTGCTAAGGAACAAACGTGACTAATGTTTAAAGAAGTTGATAACTAATACAGGATTTTATGGATAAAAATACAAATTAGTGTTTTCAGAATTTTGACCCCTGGTCACTTCAATGACCTGCCTAAACTGTTACGGGTAATTGTGGGGTATGATAAACCTTTGCCTTAAAAAGAATGGGTCGGCATATGTGTATTGAAAACTCAATATTATACGCTTCTTTTTCGCAACGCTACGATACCTCAAAGTAATCTCAAATTACATGATATTTGCACTAGTATATTCAGGTATGTGAACAAACTTTTGGCATGCAGCTGTAACTCCTTTACATGCATGAAAGCATTCACATGTGTTTTGTCATGGCAACAAGAAACATTAAATTCTAAAAGTATAACCCGCTGTTATGATGTTTGTTTACTACAAGTAACAATACAGGTGTAAACAGAAATTATCACTCTACATTGTAACATAACAAGTTCTCACGTTTAATTCTTTATATTGTTTTCATATTCTCGAGTAGATGTGACATATCTTAAATATTTACTGCACACTTCTTTATTGTTTCTGGTTTTTGAGCCAATACTTTGGAAGTTCCAATTTGTTTCTATAAACAATAATTTGGTATACTTAAGAAAGTTAGTTATACATAATATTTGATATAGTAAACTTTTCGATTCGTATCAAAGAATTGTATCAATGCCACCCGATATCAAGTATTATCATAAGGTACTATCTATGAGAATTAGACGATCACTCTTATTTTCATAAAACAATTTCAACAATCGAATACACAAAATGTTCTTCTGAGATGTGGTTTGAGTGTTTTCTGTGTTGAAAAGAAAACACTTGTTGAAGTTTAATGTTTTTCAAATTCTTCATCATATGATGTATAATTCAAGTTTTCATATCTTCGGACTCATTAGCAAAGTCGAAGCACATATTGAAACACATCTATTTAAAATGCTCCCTCAGTAGGTATTCTGACAGTAGTTATGTCTGAAGACGATAATTAATTTTCCTTTTGGGGCTTTTGGTACAATGGTATGCTCTGCAGCTATTGCAGATAGTATGGTATGATTTCAGGTCACAATCAAGAAACATTGAAATTGGTTGATTCAGATTGTGATTGGGTATGTTATGAAAGACATACCAAGGGTAGTCTTTCATTGAAATGTTGAATGATACACTGTACATTGACCTCCTCAATCTCATAAAATCAGGAGCATCATCAACAATCAATTAGCAATAAAGTAAACGTCTATGAGCCAAATTTGGATATTGCTTTGCTGAAGAGAGCAGTCTTTTAAATTTGACATTCGAGTCATTCCTTGAGCACAGCTAATATGTTTTAATTATGAAGATTCGATTTCCGTTTGTGTTCTGTTACTAAATATGTTTAAAGCTGAACATTTGTTTAACCTCGATAAATAATGAGAGCCGATGATTTATTATTTCATCAAACACTCATAGCTCAAGGTTAACAAGAAAAGTTTGATGAACGTAGTTGGATGTGATGAAGAGATACATTTTATACATTTACATCGTTTTAGGGAGGATTTTGTTTCATATTAGAGTTAAAAACATTTACATGAAGCAATCTCCATGAAATAAAATCTAACATTGCTGCAGTATGTTAGGCACATTATACGTTTTAGATATATGTACGCTTAACGTGGTGGAGCATTTTAGATTCCATTTTAATTGGATTGGTGCATGAAGTAAAATTATTTAAAGATATATCTTATTATATCTCTGGTTATTAAAATGGAACATTTAATTCTTTGACAATAGTATAAACATGGAAGGCGTGACATGTTCATAACTTAAATGCCAAATTTTTTACTTGTTTTAATGATAAGTCACTGATCCGATGCCGGGACTACTTTCAGCAATGAAAAAACATGGGGATTAGCTACTTGAAATTCTGATTGATTAATATAAAGTACTTGATACTATTTACACAATAATATGTTGATTTTAATACGTTATACGGGGGAAGTTGATATTTCACTCATGGCTGCTACACTCGTGAAATCAAAATCCATTTCATTTTGTGTGCGGATTGATGCATGTTGTGGTTGGCTAGTGTGTAATATAGCGCGCGTGAAACATGAACACCTCAGCTTAACGGCCTTGGCATTCATAATTCACGTGCGATGTTTCATCTTACTTGAACACCTCGTTTACGGCCGGTAACTTTTACTAACTCTTGATGATTTGCTTGGTGATTTATCAAGGTCAATGAGGTAATTTTCCAACTCAGGTGACAGTGAAAATGGTAAAGTGATGATTAATATCGAAGACTTAATCACTTCAAGCTTTTTATGCAGTGATGCAAGTAAAACAGATAACCCTGGATAGCATATCCCTGCCATGTTTAATTACAAGGTTCCGTGTCATAAGGTTGTAAACGTGCTATTCACTGATTTGAATGAAATCGATTTTTTTAAATCTGACAAAAAATTTACAAAGTTTACTTTCCCGTTAGATGTTTCAAATCGGTCTTGTCTCTCAAATGTTCTTCTTTTGTTTCATGTTATCATGTTAAGGATTAAACAACTAAAATGGTACGTCTAAGAAATCTCAATAAGATGAATAATGTTGGTGCAAACTCTGCAGTTTCTTCAAAGGACAAGCAAAAGGTGTCGAAGTCAACGTACAATATATAGATATAGCAAGAATTTTGCCATATGATGCTATCATTTCCCTGGGAAGAAGTCGGATGATGTCAAGGTTTGTCTGTTGCGGTTTATTTCAGACTCTAATTAGATTTATTGACTTTTGACTCTTGGGGTTTCTCAGTTTGAGTTCTTAAAGTCAATCAGACTCAAAATACCTTCTGACGAGAAAGAATTCAAACAGATTATCTTAAATTTGTCCAACTTCCAAGAGTGATATTTACTAAAAGGAAAAGACTGGGATTTCGGCCATCTTTGATGAAAAAAATATATTTGATTAGGTTTTTTTATACATGGAGCGCAAACGTTTAGAACATTTTGATGGATTTCTCAGGTCATAGTAACAGTTGATCAGATCCCTTTTCTCCAGATTTGTTGGACCATTTGTTCTATATCATTCATTACGCAATGCTCACAAAGAACCATTAGCGAGGATCACTTAATTTTATTAAATTCATTAGCTTCATTAGTTTCAGTAGCTTCTTTAATTTCTTGAAATTTATATTTTTTAAACTTTGTTTTGTACGTGAATCGATTAAATCTTCAGGACAGTTTTGAGATTATAAAATATCTGTTTGGCTGATCTTCATCGGTGACAACCACTTAATGTTATGCCTGACTGGTATGAGCAAAACGTGTGAAAGTAATATTTTTGCTCATACATGTATGGTCGACATCGTTTAAAAGATAAAATGGAAATTTGAAAAATCAATAAATAAATAACATGACACTGACAGCAAAAGATTTCTTTAAAAGATGTAATACCTACTTATCAACCATATACTACTTTATATGTAAAATCTTGCAACATGAGATACTTTTAAATAAGAATGCTTGAAATGTAAACTTTTCGGATGATATCATTTCAAAATTTTATTTGTATTCAGATATTTTAACTGAACTGAAATCTTAATATCAGTCAACACAATGGCTCAGAGATGCATGGCCTGTCTTCATTGCACAGTACCATCCACTTTTCTGAGTAATAATAACATCAAAAGGTTTTGATTCTTCTGTCGAAGTTCCAATTGCTGCATTTGGTTCTTTGTTCTCTGGAATCAATGTCCTCGTGATGAAATTATAGGTGAACTTAAAGAGCCTGTCCTATCGGCATTTGGTCTACCTTTTTGTTTTTAGGGCTAGCGGAATGACTTAACACTCAACAATCCTCTCTAAAGCAGAAGGGCGAGGGCTTTCTACACTCGTGGCGCCAATGAATGGCTTAACTAATCATTTATCTAGTTCCCATTTCTACATCAACCAAAATATTACCCTCAGTTACATGTTTAAAGTTGGTTATGTTATAATCATTTACTAATAATATACATGTATAGACTGGAATATCCTCTTGAATGTAACACTGATTTTAATTCTTACCACTTCCAACCCAGAAAAAAACCCATTATGTGCTAGAGGTAAGGAATATTGAATATGAAATGAAAATAGAGAAAAAGAAATAAAAAGAAATTTATCGATTCATCTATTTACAATAATATATATGTGAATTTGTGTTATTTCATCTGGGAAATACATCTTATCTGACATCCCTCTATTCCGAATGCTGGCACAAATATTTTGAGTGAAAATTTGCTCCCTCTAAACCGACACGTTTTCGGAGTGTAGGAGATTTTGGGATTAACAATTAAATCAGCAAGTATTTCAATATTGATTTGGGAGTTATTTACAGACACTCATCCAATCGACATGAATGAGTTTTTGAAAAAGAGATATCGATATCTAGATACAATATTTAATGTCATACATCAATAGGTAGGATATGTGCAGCCAAAAGTGAAAATTTACTTAAGTAAGCTCTATTTCCCGAACGTGCATATGTGTCTATGGTTTCTTTTAACAGTGGAAAATTTCTTCTAAGCCAAATTCCTCTAAATGGACATTTTTAGGTCCCAAGCAATGTCACTTTAGATGGAGTATTCTGTAATTGTAACACAATTCATCTTTGCACGTTCTTAAGAACTTTCTGTACGCAAATCTGACTGGACATCCATAAACTCGAAACAATCAAACATAAAATAATGATGTTTCGATAGCCGAATACATGACATTCTACTATTCATATGCTCATTTAGTGAAGTTTATTCTATTAAAACAGTTCCTATCTATGCTAGAGGTTAGGAATCTTAAATATCCAATGAAAATAGAGAAAATGAAATAAAAGACATTCTAAATATTGTTAAGCAATATCGAAACATCTTGCGCACTATGTTTACTCATTCACGTTGATGACTTAACGACCCTTTCGAATTGTTAACAAGACAAGCAGTCAACATACATTTATCATCCAAAACTGTGTTCCACAGGAGATCAAGATCAAGATCAAGCAATATCTCCTGGGAGACATAGGTTTGACAGTAGATTTTGAAAAATGCCCAAGTTAATGACATCACAATTGTTCTTCATCATCAAGTAATGATATCACAATGCTATGACATAATAAACATGTTGACGTCACAATGCTATGACATCACTCCACTGAGAGTCTTAGGGTAGTGCAGTGTTCAGAAATACACATTTTTCACGGAATCAAAATGAAAAATTATTATGGATGATAGATAGAATCTCACCCTCGTGTCTTCTTATACCAAATATATAAAGGTAAAATATCATCGGCAAGCCTTGGATATTTGTAACTTTTATCAACTCGTGTTGATATATTTGATATCAGAAGACACTTGTGTGAGATTCTAGATATGTAATTACTCCAGTTTCGAGAGCTTAAGAACTATGCTATGACCCTAAGCAATCCATCAATTGAATATCTGATCGCACTTGTGCATTGAAATTAATCAATTGTCAATTCTGTAAGTCTTTCTTTAGGCACTAAAAGATTTGAATCTCACATTTCATACAGGATTTCTAAAACAATTTAACATCGGAATGCATTTCAAACTAAAATCATGTTGTCATCCAGAACTGTTTGCCGTTAACGAAAAAAAGCACAATACATGGCTTCCAGTGAAAAAAACCGGCGGTTGTCCCAGGAAATTGACTGATCATGAAATCTTTCGACACTAATGAGCAAAGGTTTATATATAGCAGTTAACATCCTTCTGAAGCAGTCACTCGAACAGAGATCAATTTGCAGAGTAGCCTAGAGATGCATTGAGACAGAGTCGTGACGTCGAGACCTCTTGCAATGGTACAAAATTGAAACATGAATAATTGATAGAAGCTGATTATGGCAAGAAGGTAGGAATATCGTGTTGAGTGGTCACTGGATATTAATTGTCGTCCCGGCTTACATAGGATTTATTAAGCCTACTCTGATTCCATAGGTACATTTTGTTTGCATATCTATCATGGGCCAGGGCTACAAGATAGCGGTTAGGCTTTGAAAAGATGTATCATCAGTCGCATCAAGGTCGACTGTCTTGGCGAAAGAATTTGGGTTAAAGAACAAAAACGACTATCGCATAATTTATATTTTTTCCACCTACACGTACAAGAAATTAAAAGCCAATAGTTACAAGGGGAGAGACATTTCTGCAACACAGGTTACTTGGGAAGGTAATTATTGAGTAGCCATTGTTAGAAGCCAAAAGTTGGGTAGCCTCTGTGGGAAGGTAATAGTTGACTAGCCTCTGTGGGAAGGTAATAGTTGAGTAGCCTCTGCTGGAAGAGCTGGAATAGCTAGTTCTGCTTGAAGATAATAGTTGAATAGCTAGTTCGGCTTCATGACTGTGCATATAAAGGAGCCTTTTATACAGTCTACTTCTACAGCAAGTCCAGCTTGACTGAAATTAGGAGCCCAAAGAAAATATTATGGATGAACGAACACAAATTTTTTTTTTTCATAGACTAAATTTTAATCTATTGAATAGCCTCTGTGGGAAGATAACAGTTGAGTAACCTCTGTGGGAAGATCATGTTGAGTGGTCACTGGATATTACATATATTGTTGTTTTGGCTTACATCGGAATTATTTCACTGTAGTGTACTCGGTAAGGAGAGGAAACTCCAAGATGAACAAATATAGTTTAGAGATTCCAATGCTCGTTTCTCATAATTGCCAAGGTTTAGACAGTTATATTTAACTGTGGGTATTCAGGTAAATGAATTTAGAATACACTCGTGTAGAGATTTGGTATACGAAGTGCAAGACATTCATGCATTTGCGATTTCTAGTTGATGTTCATAGTTTTTTTGCTATCCTTTATGAGCTTAAATATCGTTACGCATATTGGAAATAGGTTAATGTGAATATTATATTTTTGTGTAATATAAACTAATTTGGTTCTATTACTTATTAGTTATAGACAATATAATAAATCAACATGGCAGCGGAGTGTACTTTTTATGCTTGAAAATTGGCGGAGGTGACCCTGAAATACAGGTTTTGGAGAGGCCATAATTGGATAGGATATGGAAGGAACTTAATTTTGAAGTTGTAGAAGTTGTACTGAAGCTGAGGCAACACTCTTGGTATTACAATTATGAACTCATTTTTAATGTTAGCCACATAAAATCAAAGACCAAATTTAGTTTCAATAAGCGTTATTCTTAAGTTATTAAGAGAATTGCAACACACTGAGAAGAAGTTTTACTCTGTTGCAGAATCTGTCTGATGAACGAAGAAGACAGAGAATTGCTTTCGATATTGCCATTGTCCAAACACCGCAAAAAACACGCAAAATATTATATATCCCTTGGTTGTGACATCTTTTTGTCATTGGAGTAAATCATGGTATGCAACTTTTGGTTGTGAAAATGTGAAAAGCATGGCATGTAGACAGTAACCGAGCGCTGTGACCATTGGTACTGGTACTGTACACAAGATGCATCTGTGAATTCACTGTTTACGTTTCTGTAATACTTAACACTATACTCTGCATTTTGAAGTTGTTGCAATACAGCATTACCAATTTTTGTATGATACAATTTCTGAAAGAAGAAAAGAATCTGAATTTGAATAGAATAACAAAATTTATTTGGTCTTTGTCATGTTTTATTCTTTAAAACTTAAATTTAAAACATCAATTGTGATTGGGTTCACTTGACAATATGACCGGTGTAAATGTATTTAAATCAAGTGCCAGTATACTTAGTGAATCTGTCAAAAATCAAAAGAAATCGTTTTTATAGACATTGTTTGTTAGAAGAAATACTCAAAGGCAACAGCATGTTTTGTTTGGACGGATAATTCAAAAATTCATTCAAACATGTCAAAAAGTTAACTTTGAGCCCTGTAGATGGAACTGGTCATAACGAATTATTTAAGTTACAAACCATAGGAGACAATTTTGCTTTAAAAACACACAAAAAACAATTCAAAATGTTCTTGACAAAAGTAAACTTGGTTCTTGGATATGGAATAACTACATATAAAGTAACTATTGTAATCAACATGAGTATCCCATATTTGAAAATAATGAACAAGTTTCTTTGATTTCAATCGAAAATGAAATGAGTTCAAAGTCCTACTTCATTATAATAGAATTGAAACCGTTTCACGATTTCAATCAATGAACATCAATAACGAATAAAGATTAATGAATAAACATCTAAGAGCTATAGTCGGATAATTATTCTTTGAATAGAGAAGTATCATATATTTCATCCTGAAGATTCTACTACTGCCTGGCTTAAGTGTTGTTTTTATCGATTAATAATAATAAACGTTTGTGTTCTATGATAAAATGAAAGTGTGTTCACAGTTGAAAATTTGTTTTGGAAGATAAATATTGATTTACCAACTAAAATTAGACCAGAGAGGAGAAGTCATTTATTTCAACTTACAACTTTAAATCATTTGAGGTATTGAAATGAATTGTCATAGCTCTACCGATCATTACAGGTTCTTTTTAAAACTGCTTCTTTTGATTAAAAAAAATTGTCTTGCAGTTAGAAACATGTATTCTCGTTTTCGATTTTGAAACTTCTGACTCCACTGCAACTTGGTCAATCGTCAACAAACATATATTTACTGAGTAAGGATGCGTAAAAAACGATAAATGACTGACGCAAACACAATACGAGAAAGAAGTTTCAACATAAAATGTACAATTTGAATGTGATGTTATCATTTCTCTGGGAAGAAACCAGGGGAAGTCAGGATTTATCCGATGTGGCTTACTTTAGATTGTAATCAGATTTATCGACTTATGACTTCATCTCTGATAGAGATAATTTGGCACACACGAATCTTCTGAAGTTGGAAGCAGTCTTTAAAGTCAATCCAGAAATCAATATAGTTGCAGGATTTGTATGACAATTCAGGCTTTATCAATAGATGAATTTCTCAATTCCTCCTCTAGTCCAATTAAAAATTTTGAGTTCGTAGATTATGGAAACAAAATTCAATAATTGTTGACGCTTTTTCTAAATTAGAGATATTCTTTGGTAGGTTAATAGAAAACTAAAGCAGAATCTTTGATGAAAATATGCCTAATTAAAAGTGCTTTAAGACAATACCTGTAAAAGGCACTGTAATCTTATATATATATTTTAAGATTTACCTTAATAAATAAGAAATTTTCCAAAGAAGGTATAGCACTCAACCCGATTGTCCGTGGTCATAGAATAATGATTCGTTGTCGTGGAAACGTTCTCGTTTAATATCCTGTATAGGAGAGTCAAGGTAGTTTGAAGCAAGATTAAAGCCAGAACAAATTTGCACCTGGTTTCCCATGAGTTATTGCAAACCAAAATTAGTTTCTTACTGTCTCACTATGTAGATATTCTTATTCTTTAATCTATACACCTGTCATTCTATTTCAGGTCCAACACTAAAATGAAACAGCTAGAAGGACACCAAAATAACACTGAATTGTTTTGGAATCTCTTGGGTTCTTTCCAATTTTCTATATCTGAGGTGGTACTTGTAGGCAACCGATTACACTGTTGATGGCGTTGAATGAAGTAACGTATGAAATTAAACGAGTGGTATAATTACATAATGATTCATTAATAACTGTAAATTATTTGTAAACATTTTTTCGTATTTTGTTCATAAGATTAAGATCTGGTTTAACACGTTTAAAAGCAAATTACGGAAGATGGTCAATCATTGATTATTGTTTAAGAACTTGTCCATGGTGTAAATGTGATGTAGAAAATGATAATATCATTTCTTACTTGTATGTGAACGCTATAATGAGTTAAGAAAACTGTATTTTCCAAACTTTGTGTGTGTTTCGCCAAATATGTTTAAGTTTAAGTGCCTCTTGATGACGGAGAATAAAGCGCTAATGCTTAATATATGTAAATATGTGTTTCATTGCCTAAACAGAAGACAAATATTACTTAAATTATGATCATTGTAAATACTGAAAATTTAGTATGTTTTGAAATGCACATGTATATGAGACTATGGCCTACAAACATGAATAAACACACTTGACTTGAATAAACCCATGCACATCCATCAGTGATTAAATTTGGAATCTGAACTGATCGAAGACTCTCTATCAGATCTTTAACAGCTCATTTTCATTTCTAAAACAAAATAAAAAGGGTTCATGTCTACAGGGATAGAAGCCATTACGCCACCTGAGAGGCCCATCGGAAAACGACCACAGACATAGGAAATCAAATTTACTGAAAAAATACTACTTATATATGACGCGTGAGCCTCGGATCCTTACCATGCTTTTCACACGATGATGATAATACTATTGATAGGTAAAACGAAAAACAATATAAACGTAAATTCAGGACACGTTCGTTTGGAGAAGGTTTTTGTTTTGTATTCATAGTCAGAATCTTACCAAAGCACTTTTTACCTCTACTGAGTCTGTGTGGCTATGTTCTCTACTATCAGTTTAATGGTAGGCAAGAAGCCTTTTAAACAGTAATGGTCTTTCTTAGCAGTTTTATATTCATTATCAATTATAACCAAATCAGGAGTTGAGTTATTTTGTTATTCCAAAACTTTTTCAAGATGATAGTCAAGTACATGTGTGTAATGTTTTAAACTTTATCGAAAGGCTAGTACCTTTCTGTCTATGATAAAGATGATCAAGTTCTCATCGGACCTTGTCACTAGGATAATGTCTTGCGCACAGTGAAAGAAATATGACCTACAGTAACTCAATCATTGTGTTTTCTTAACACAATTAAAGGTTCATTCTTATAGTCAGATTCCGAAGATTAAGAACATGTTTTCAAAGGTTGTTGTTCTCTTTGCACTGACATTAACGGTTAAACATTCTCTGCAATCAACGCCTTCAATGGACAATGTCCCATTGTCACCAAGTTATCTTCATCAAAGGAACTCTTAGCTGCACGACCAACCCCAAAATTATATTTCTAGATCTATGATAGCAGTTGATGCCATCAGCTGCTCGCAATGTTTGACTTTTTGCGGATGAACATATAAGTACATAGATATGTGTACGTAATTCATAAGTGAAAATCATATTTTTTCGTATTCAACTGCATTTACTTCTCAAATATAGAATTGGCCAATCTGATAAAAAGCTTCACACTGCGTCGTTCCCGATAGGCTTATTTTGGGTTGTCCCTACTCACTCATCCTTGATCTGACGGAATCCGTTGAGCTCAGATTTGGAATGAATGATCTAAATGTGTTCTTCAAATTCTTAACCAAAACGTAGCAAAACAGGAGGAAACAGATGAGGACAATCGATAGCATGTAGATCTAGAGCACGTAAATAGAATAACTTATAGATTTATGACTGTAGCTTGATGTTATGATCCTAAACGCGCTACAGAATGATTGATCTAATCAGTGATGCAAGCAGACAGTCAGTCTATTTCTGGAGTATAACATATATCATTTTACCCTGGAACCATATTTTAATCAATATGTTACAGTTTCTTCAACAGTGATACTAATCAATGCTTTAAAAAGGGAATCAACTTTATCATGGACCATATTTAAATCAATATGTTACAATTTGTTCAACAGTGATACTAATCAATGCTTTCAGAAGGAAATCAACTATACGATTAACCATATTTTAATCAATATGTTACAGTTTCTTCAACAGTGATACTAATCAATGCTTTCAGAAGGAAATCAACTTTATTATGGACCATATTTAAATCAATATGTTACAATTTGTTCAACAGTGATACTAATCAATGCTTTCAGTTGGAAATCAACTATACGATTAACCATATTTTAATCAATATGTTACAATTTGTTCAACAGTGATACTAATCAATGCTCTTAGAAGGGAATCAACTTTATTATGGACCATATTTAAATCAATATGTTACAGTTTGTTTAACAGTTATACTAATCAATGCTTTTAGAAGGGAATCCACTCTATGATGAACCATATTTAAATCAATATGTTACAGTTTGTTCAACATTGGTAATTTCATCATATCACCGTTATAGCTTTTAACTCCAGAATAGCTGTAATTGTAATTAGTATATAAAATTTTGACCTCTTTGATAGGCATTCTGGAAGTTGATGAAATGAAGGATAAAGACTTCTTTATTCTGTTGAAGCGACGTTTCGACATAGATTCTAATGTAGTTGTCTCTATCCACTTCCTAAAAGACATTAGTTGTTTGACAACGACAGAATAAAGAAGTTGTTTATCCATAAAAGATAGTCTTTATCCTTCAGATGAAATTTTTCAGGAAAGAGTAGCAGGATAGAACATTTTAATTCCTACTTACCCGCCATCAGTTTGAAGGTCAATCTCGCTGCTTCATCAACTGGTCCTGCGAGCTTATGATAAAATATCATTAAAACATCAAACAGATATTTGTCATATATTTGGTGTTTAAAGATGATTATGCCGTTTATTCAATTCGTATCAGCATATATGATATTGTGGACGTTTCACAGCCAAATAAAATGTTTTTAAAATCACGGAGTGTCCAAGTAAATTAGAGTATTGGTCACTGTCCGAATGACTGAAAATATCATTTATTGGAATAACTAGTTCTATCTTTATACTATTTATTGACAAGTCACAGGTGTCTTACACTAGAAAAGCGATACAAGGTGGTTTTAAGCTAATGGTTTCTTAATTTCAACCTCGATATTGCTGTGTTTAGAGGGGCCTACGTTTTGGACCAGATGTTGCGGATGTTGTTTTGTTCTTGTTTTAACACTTTTGTAGTAAATTGCGGAAGTTACTGTTTCAAATCGTAATCTTCGCGTATATGAAACGAACTATAGAAATTAGACCAAGTGTAATCGAAAATTTAGTAGAACTCATTGCTTCAAATCGTAAACTTTTTAGAGTCGACCCAATTGTCTTCTCACAGGTAAGAATGTACGTTTGTTATCATTGTATTGCATGCAACTTGACCTTCACTTACACAACAAGATTAGAAATGCAATAAATTAGAATAATTATTACATCCCAGTCAAACTGCAATATACATTTCACTTTGGACATAAAAATTCTTTGACAAAACATAAACGAAATAATTATACTAAGATAGATGACTGATGTGTATGAATTTCAAAGAAAAGACAAAGGCACCCCCGATTTCCCTTTACCAATTTCAACCTATACATAAACTGTAGAATGAAAATTCATAGAGTTTGTCATGCGAGTATGTTTTGGGATGGTAAATATCGTGCATTAGGAATAAACATTGCGAGCCTTGCCTTGTGTTCACGCGGGCTCAGTCTACGACCATATCCAAATGCAAATGTCAGCTCGCGTAAACACAGCGTTACAGGCAGATTAACTTAAGACTTACTCTACGTATTTACTAAAACTCATTAAACAAGCAATATGTATATTACACTGAAACTGAATATCAGGTAATTGAACATGTGACTCAATCTGCTGTGGGTTCCCATGAGTACAATACATTTGAATTGATATAGTTCAAAATATGTAGGCCTATTTTCGGCAGATTTCAACCAGCAATAAAATTCATTTGGCACTGCTTGCTTGACTTCAAGAAACAGTCCGTTTGGCATTTATTTAACTTATTTTTATGCATTAAATTATGAATATAATGATGAAGCGATGTTTGTTTGTACAAATTTTCGAAATGACAGAGCGTGTGACGTTATATTTAATTTCAGAAAAAATTCCGGCAGTTGACCGTTGGAATTGGCAATGATATTCGCGTATGAATACTCGTTGCCTTTATCATTCCGAAAAAACTATCCATTGTATGATGGATATAGTTATCATTTATTGAGTATATAAACTCTCAGTGTAATATCGCATCGTGAGTTCGAAGGTCTGGCATAGAGAATCACACACTTCAATCAATGTGTGAATATTGCAAGATTATGTACTCGAGTGTGAAAATGTCCCTAATAAGTAGTATATTACATTATCTTCACTCACTGGAGGATCCCAAAGCAAAGCACAAATAAGGATCGATAGATGTAGCCAAGTTAGCAAGACGATGACCTTCTTGATTGACTTAGCATTTCACTTGACATTTACATTTGATAGGGGCAATAGCACGTATTTTAGGTAAACACAGTGATGTCATGAAAACGAAATAAATTTTAGCAATTGCAGGACAATCTTATTTAATCAAAGCAACCAGTTCAAAAGAAAATTTTTGTTCCGTTAAGCGACGTGAATTCGTTTCCATTTCTTAAAGAGCCACTCCGTGAGTTGTTGGAGTCATATATGCCAAACGTAATCAATGGTGTCATTTGATCGCGAAGTATCGACTGTTACCAAAAAGACACATTTTAAAGCTTATTGGGTTTTTTACGGTGACAATAGGAAGGTAGAACGCCGTAATTATGATCGAAAACCGGACAGTGGCGCGCGTCAAATAGTCAAACGTAATTTTGGAGACTTATCTAAAACAGCAAGGAGGGCAGCTAGGAGTTGATAGTGTTTGTTAGGTTATATAACTAATATCCATGTATATTGGACGTGATATCTACACCTCTGTGCATTTATAAGGCTGTTTTTAGATTTTCATGGAAAACCAGTATTTGTCATATATATGTCTTTTGGACATGAAAAGTTAAGATGTTTTGATTTTATATCACCACATATGACATTAAGGTTCGTATCAAAGGTAAATCATATGTTATGAAAATCACGGAGTGGCTCTTTAAATGATTACAAGGTGTTCATATCAAAATGGCTGACAACAGTTTTTGCTTGATTCCTGATTCGTTCTTGTATGACTACGGATAATCAGGTTGAGTAATGAGGTGTTGACCCTCTGAAGATTAAGCATCTGGCTTAAAAACATATTTATTGAGGGAAATTTGAAGAAAGAATTGTAACAAAATGTGCCACTGCCACTTGTTCTTTGTGGGACCTTAAAAGTGACATTCGAGAACACGTAAAGTCAGCAGTAGATTGACTGTTCTCCTAAGTATACTTAGACTACAAGACTTTGTACAGTGGAATCTGTCTATATTGACATCTGTCTATTCCGACATTTTGTCTAATCCGACATAATTTTTCGGTCCCGGCAGAGCTTCTATATGTTTTCATAAAATAAAAACTGATCCATCCGACATCTGTGCATCCTGAATAGCGACACCATTTCTTGGTCCCAGTAGACAAAATATGCTGTCTAAATCGGCATTAACAATTAACCGATGCTAAATATCTCTAAGTGACTGTATTTACACTAAATCTAATCAAATAACCCACCTATATGAATTAGTATTACATCAAATATATACCATAAACGGACTTTAAGAGACATAAAAAGCCCATCTTATTTGATCAATATATCGTCACATAAGTTATTAATCAGCATCCAAGAATAGTTCATCTTTGGTAAGCTGTTATGATCAGTGACATTCTTCTAGAAACACGCCAGTATGGAGGGCGCC
This sequence comes from Phorcus lineatus, assembly GCA_921293015.1. NCBI lineage: Eukaryota > Metazoa > Mollusca > Gastropoda > Trochida > Trochidae > Phorcus > Phorcus lineatus. Next base: position 16,396,211 of record OV121091.1, on the reverse strand, counting down.
ATCGCTGTAATTCCTGTATTTGAATAACAAATGCAAGATGTTTGAATAAAAACTTCCTTAATGTGGCAAGTACGGAGTTTATGCTAACTTCTCCATAAGGTGGAATGTGAGGAATAACAAATGAGATACAAAAATATACCTTAGTGTAAAGCGCAAAGAAGAAATTTATCTGTTCTTACGTATATGCAATTTCCTTATGCCCTTTATTCTGACGGATTGTGATGCATGAAAGTATGAATGCACGAGGCATGAATTCACAGTTTTGTGTTCAAATGGTGTATCATAAGAAATAACAGCAACAACAGGCTACAAACAGTTACATTGATTATGGTTTTAATTGATCAATTACTAATTGATTTTTCTCCTTTAATATTCGATTGATGTGAGTTTAGTCTTGAATATTTAATTTCGTATTGTTAGGTAAATATATATTTATATAAAACCTTTCACAACCTACATTTTAACCTTCAGTGCAAACGGGGTTAACAAAAACCTCTGTGAGAAACTAATCGAAAATAGAAGACCACAAACCTGTTCTAGATAACCTAAACTAAACACTAAACACTGAAGACACATTAGCAATGCTAGTACGCGGAGAGATAAGACGTACTCGGAAACAGCACACAGCAATTAAAGTTTATTGATATCTGTGTGCACCTGTTTTTGCAATATTCTTGATATGTTCTATTTCGGTTCATTGGCAAATCTGTTTACAGCTGCTTTTGATTAGTATGACAAACAGCAAGCTGTGGTGTAATCACAAGATATTCAAGTAAAAATCTCACTATTTAGAATTTATTGAATTACTTTGGCAGCCATCTTCCAGCACATGTACTCAATCTTGTTTATGTGAATTTGTTGTCGTAAGTAATGCAGTAAATTAGATTAGGGGGAATTCAAACTTATCTGGAATTGTTTTATTTACCTGGTTTACAGACTCTCTCGAGCTCCTTTCTGCTTTTGTAAAACTATTAACCTGAGGGCCATATCATAAGTTACCTTGAGTCACGTTATGTAATGTAATTGAAATTTCAAATTAGATGGATTTGTAACATGAAAATACATCTTATTTCGGAAAAACGCCTACCAGAGACGTTTATTTCTAAAAACAAAACCTCATGAATGCAAGATTGTCTATTTGTAAAATTAATGAATTCTTCATCAAATTTGTATTAATGTAACATAGCTTTGATGTAGTATATCATCAATGACAATTTATTCTTATACTGAGACTAATACGTTCATAAGCCATAAAATAGTTTTTTGAACTTAAAATAAAGATATTCATCAATTATTCATGATATAGCCAGTAATCAAATTTGAATTATCCTCTAGGTATTATTTTCAGAAATAAATGTAGAAGTCTCAGGCATCATGTTTTTCTCGAAGTAATGTTACATAGTATTTCTATAGATAAATTTCGATCCTAGTTAACTGAAGTCAGTGAGACCATTTTACAAAAACTACTTCACAAAGAAGAACATAGTTGTCTTGTTTATAATTCAATAACATACACGATAAAACTAAGATCACTGTATGCTAATTAGGAAAATAATAGGTTCAAAATACATTGTGAGATATCTTAAATCTGATAATTATCGAGCCCCTAAGGTGACATTCTTCAACTAGTTTTTTTTATCACAGAACGCGTTCGGGGTACGTTTTGACTGTTATGAATGCGTTCATTATGCTTCAACAAGTAGTTGATGTCCTTGTTCTGGTTACACTAAAAACTCGAAATAAATTAAAACGAATACAGATATACACAAAATGAAAATTCAAAAACACCTCCTCGATAAAAAACGGAAACGGATTAAAAGTGTCAATAAATTAAAAATTGAGATTTAAACGATATCCAAAAAGGTCATTCAAAACTCCTTCTCGATAAAAAACGGAAACGGATTGAAATTGTCAATAAATTAAGAATTGAGATTTAAAAGATATGTGCCCTTCTGAATGTCTTAAACAAGGTTAAAGAGCCACTCCGTGAGTTGTTGGAGTCTTATATGCCAAACTTAATCAATGGTCAATTTAATTTGATCGCGAAGTAACGACTGTTACCAACATTTTTTTAAAGCTTTTTGTTTTTTACAATGACAATATGAAGGTAGAACGTCGCAATTATGATCGAAAAGCGGACAGTGGAGCGCGTTTAATAGTCAAAAGTAATTTTGGAGACTTATCTGAAACAGCCAGGAGGGCAGTTAGGAGTTCATAGTGTTAGTTAGGTTATATAGTGTGAGTAAGGTTATGTAATTAGTATCCATGTATACGTATTTGTTCAGGTATGTCCTTTTTAGCTATTTAGGCCTGAAAAGGCCGACGGGCTCATGGCATGATAAGACGTCAAGTGTCCGTCCTTCCATAAACGGTTTTTTTTTTACTTGTTCTCAAACACCGCTAACCCTACGAATTCGAACTCTTGTGTAAAGACTGATTGCTAATAAGAATTCTCATTTATAGTTTTGGTGACTCTGTGGCCCCTATTAAAGACTAAATCATTCTCGCTTTCTCTAGAATCAAATGGCCTGGGATCTGATTTCCGGTGTACATATTACTGATCGTAACATAGATAATAGAGTTTGTTTTCCCTTTTCGCTTCCTTCTCTAGAAGTGAAATGCTCTTGAAATGTGAAATCGTGTGTTCAGACTCCTTAGCTAATTTGGATAAAAAATATATACTGATTAAAACAAAAGCATCGAACGTCTTTCCTGACATATTTCGAACTATATATTTTGAAGCTTTCCACCTCTCGGGCTAAACAAAAATGAATTTCTAAAAAGAAAATCAAGATAATTTGTTTCACTTGTGAGAAAGGTCATACGACTGAAACCTTTTAGACCAGACTAGGAATTATAAAATAGATTTGATGATCACCTGGCCTCGGATAAGGGACACACAAAAACATTACGCTTCTTTAACTGATGTTTTACTCCCAACCTTCATCTACATCAAGTACTGTGCTGTAAGCAACTGAATCATCCTACCTTCAACAAGTTGTTCAGTGTATCAAGAAACAAGCATGGATACGGGTAAAAATAAAAATGCAAAGAAGTTGAAAACCCCAAAAGGCACATCTCCGCATGATTCCCGTTGCACATACCAAATTTCGTCGAGATAGGTCTCACCGTTTTGGAGTTGTGCTCCGGAAACGAAATCCTATATTCCATTTCCATGGAAACGGGTAAAAATAAAAATGCAAAGAAGTTGAAAACCCCAAAAGGCACATCTCCGCATGATGCCCGTTGCACATACCAAGTTTCGTCGAGATAGGTCTCACCGTTTTGGAGTTGTGCTCCGGAAACAAAATCCTATGTTACGTTTCCATGGATACGGGTAAAAATAAAAATGCGAAGAAGTTGAAAATCCCAAAAGGCACATCTCCGCATGATTCTCGTTGCACATACCAAGTTTCGTCGAGATAGGTCTCACAATTTTTTATTTGTGCCCCGGAAACAAAATCCTATGTTACGTTTCCATGGATACGGGTAAAAATAAAAATGCAAAGAAGTTGAAAATCCGAAAAGGCACATCTCCGCATGATGCCCGTTGCACATACCAAGTTTCGTCGAGATAGGTCTCACCGTTTTGGAGTTGTGCTCCGGAAACAAAATCCTATGTTACGTTTCCATGGATACGGGTAAAAATAAAAATGCGAAGAAGTTGAAAATCCTAAAAGGCACATCTCCGCATGATGCCCGTTGCACATACCAAGTTTCGCGCAGATAGGTCTAACCATTTTGGAGTTGTGCTCCGGAAACAAAATCTTATGTTACGTTTCCATGGATACAGTTAAAAATAAAAATGAAAAGAAGTTGAAAACCCCAAAAGGCACATCTCCGCATGATGCCCGTTGCACATACCAAGTTTTGTCTAGATAGGTCTCACCGTTTTGGAGTTGAGCTCCGGAAACATTATCGGGACGGACGGACGAACGGAAGGACGGACGGACGGGCGGAGACCATTTCAATATGCCCCGCCAACTACGTTGGGGCGGGGGATAAAAAGCAACCATTTTATGGGCATGGTCATGAGGGAGATATTCATTTACTTAATTCAACAGGTGCGCTCATCATGGAAAACATGCAACTAGTTCTCCAACGCGTGAACGAGTTGACACAGACTGTGATCGCGTTGTCGAGTCCCAACACGTTGTAGACTTGTACATTGTTGTAGATGATAATGTACTTAATGAACAATTGGAAATGAATTAAATAGTTTCTTTTTCAAGTACCTCCTGACACTTTTCAACAACTCGAGAATAATTTAGTCAAACGAACTAGTTGTACAAAATAAAAACGCGTTCTAGATATTTAGAACTATTTCCAGGAAGATTTAACTTGTTCTCATTCAGTTGCAAAGTTGCGATCAGCTTCCGTACGAAAAGCATTACTACATTATGCAACAAAATGGTTCTTCATAAAGAAAATGTGTGTTAAACAACTCGGTAACAAGTTCTTGAGTGGTGATCGAGTTGTTGAAAACTTGACCGAGTATGCGTATCATCAGTTTGAACTTTATTTCATCCCAAAAGACTATACTGTCCATTTGCAAAGGTTTTTAAGAGATTTATTTTAATCTTTATTACCATGGTGGAAAAAAGAAAAAAACTTCTTGTCAAGGTCACTGCATTTAAAGAACAACTACTTTGAAAAAACTGAGCATTACTCAAGATGAACATAGTGCAAATCTCCATTTTATTCTCCATCTGTTCGTTGTGTATATATCCCTGATGTCATCCGCTAAAACCAACTCAGTAAGCACGAGGACCCCTCGAATAAAACAGCGTGAACGACATGTCACTAGTAGAGGAAATGAGGAACACGTTCTGCAAAGCGTGAACTAGTTGATGCAAGTTTGAACGCTACGACTCGGAGACCCACGATTCAAACAGAAGGTGTATTGAGCGATACAACTAGGCAAGTGTGGGTATATCTAATACAAGTTGTATGTATGTTATAATTGGACTTTGACAGATGGAAACCACTTGTACATTTTGTAGATCTATTTTTTAGTTGTTGAGTACGTGGAATGAGTTGTATATGTGTGATTTAGTTAGTTGAAGCACAGGATGAGACGTAGAATTTATATATTTGTGCATGTTAAGAGTGCGGAACGCGTTATACAAGCGTGATTTAGTTGTAGGGAGCAAGAAACTAGTTGTTCAAGGGTGATTTAGTTCTCGAGAGAGTGGAACGAGTTGTTAAAGTTTGATTTAGTTTTTGATAGCATATATCGAGTTGAACAAAGGTATATATGTTGAAGATATGTGAATTAGTATAAATAACGGCAAACTAGTTGTATATTTTTTATTTAGTTGTTGGCTTATCTTCAAGTTCTATAAGTTGGATCTGCATGTTGTGAGTGCGAATAGCGTTGTAGACGTGTTATTAAGGTGTTGAAAGCATAGACTTTTTTTGCATGTTCGAGGGTTATTAAGTTGTGAACGATTTGTAGAAATTTGAGTAAGTTGTTGCCTCAGCGTTAGTGTACGTTATCGTGTACGTAAAAGGAGTTGTTTGAGAGAGATTTAATTGTAGAAAGCCTGGACATGATGTAAAGTTGTGATTTAGTTTTCGAGAGCGTTGAACAACTTGTTCAAGTGATATTTAGTTGTTGGCTGAACATCGGCTCAGTGTATTTTTGAGGTCTTGTGATATTGCACCAAAATTAAACTTAACTAAAACACATGAAGGAATTACCAAACACTGACGTGCATGTATCATGTTCATCACCCTGTATAGGGCAGCGAAGCCGAATTCCAACTGTATTGTTTTATATCATTGAAAAATTCAATAAACATAGCTTTTGAAGTTAAAGATTTCAAAAATGTAAATAATAGAAATATTGCAAGAGTGTGAAATAATCCCACATAACTTTTGCCAAGCAATGATTGATTCAGCGCGAGTTACCGTATTTTGTAGTCAGTGACGATTATTCATGACGCCACTATTACGGGTCGTCGAATACACACGCGTTTGAAATAGAATAGAATCGGTATTAAGAAGTTATTACCCTCGGAAGTGTATCATATGACACTTACGAATCTCTTTCAAATGTGTATATAACCCGAGCGAGAATAAAAAAAATCTCACTCGTTTCGTAAAAATCATACAACACACCCCCTCGGGTAATAATCTCTATATATTTAAGTAGCTCAAGAGTTACATTAAAAGGCTTCTCCGAACGGAGAATAAGCATTTAAAATGGACGACATAAAATAATTTCTTCAATTTTAAATTTTAATAAAAACCCGGAAAATAGTCTTTGGAAAGAAATCTTTGGTTTACATTTATCTCGACGCATGTCTACCTACATGTCGATATATCCTTTCAACTGCAATAAAACCTATACGTTTTTGTGACTTGGGTACTTAAGTTTTCCGTTCTGCGACGGAAACAAATTTCCTGGATGTGTTTCTATGCAAACGGAAACCAAAATATAGGTTTCATTAAATGAAATTTCCAAAAGGCTCAGCCACAAATTATGATTGTTCAATATGTTAATTTAACTAGGCCTTATGGTTTTATAGTTGAGAAAAGCTGAGACGGAGATAATTTAAATATGACCTGTCAGATTCGCTGTGTGTGGGGAAGAAAAGTATAAGGACTTATATCCGTCACCAAATTCTTTCATGATAATCCTCATCAGGTAAGAACTCTGTACAGGCCTTTTGCTTCTGGAGCAGAAGATAAAAAAGACCCCGTAGAACATGGGATGAGCGTTATCAATATTGATCGAATAAATCCCACTAACGTTACCCAACGTAAAGAAGTGTATAACTCTAAAATCGAAACAATGCAATTTTCAATTTCTCCTGTGCCCTAAACTGTTGAACTAATTGAGCGAGACGATGAACAAGTCCAGAAAGGCATGAACTAGTTGCTGAAAGTCCGGAAAATTCCATTGTAGATTTTAGCTGGTAAAAAGCAAATTTTGCAAACACTCTTTGAATTTTAGATATCGCTACTATTTATCAAATCATTTATTTTATGTTTTGAGAAGAAAATATAAGTATAAAAAATCGAAAAGAGCTGCTGAATTTACATTTTCTTTTAATTCAAAAGAATCATCAAAGAATGGTAAGCTGTAACAATCAACAATACATTACTACTACAGTCACCCCGAAAAGTGCAACGGTGTTAAGATTCAACAAGAAGCAAAAAGTTCACCACATGTGCTCTCGTAAAATCGCTTTGAGGACTCGGAAGAATGTGAGCAAAGTTTGAATATTAATGACCAAAGTAGGATAAAATAAGTTATTCCTTTTCATAAGACATGTTTTATTTGTTTAAGAAATACGTTGGAACCTACCTTGTTGTTTTAAACAGACATAGCTGACGACGTTGCGAACTAGTTGTAAAAAGTCATAGCGCGTTCTAGACATTTACAACTAGTTCTCGACATATCGAACTAGTTCTCCGAACATCTAACGAGTTGTGGATTTGTTGGAAACCATTTGTTATAAACTTTGTCATCATTAAGGAGAAATGATTCTTATTTAGTTTGATCTCATTAAAACTCGTGAACTAGTTGTATAGCGCTGATCGAGTTGTTGAAAAGTTTATCGAGTTGTATCAGTGCGAACTGCCTTATACTTTGAAAGTCTTAACACGATGATCCAATAAACATCTCTCTAGTTCATTAAGTTACCTTAAATAATTCAGATCTGTTTTGGTAATTAGTTTAAGATTTAGATCTCGAACTTAACTTTTTTTTACTAGTCCTGAGTGAATGAATTCGAATCTATTATTTTAGCGTTCAATTGTTTTTTGAACAATCATGTATCTACAATATCAATTCAGCATAAGAATTGCTTTTTATACTGTTCTTGATCAAAATCGTCACCAGAGAAAGAAGTTACTCTCAGCTTCTAACAAAAGCAAGTTGTGAAAAACGTTTAACGCGTTGGATCGCGTTGTGGACTGTTTGTGATCAAGTTTTTGAGAGTTTCAAACGATTTGAGGAACTAGTTTTACAAATAACTGTAAAATGTTCAATATGTGTAAGTCATTAAATGTTAAATAATTTAGTCAACGTCAACTCAGGGGCTCGATAGTTACTTCTAAGACAAATGAAACATGATTGATTGATTTAAATCTGCAATACGACCAGAGGTAGAACTCGTTCCGACTTTTCAACAACTAGTTCACAACTAGTTCACGCTCTCGCCGAACTAGTCGAACTGTTGTAGGACAAAAGAAGAAGTGTATCACTGAAATCAAGTGGGAGGGCTAATGAAAGCAACCTTAATTGTTGTTGAACAGTTGCCGTTTTCAAGATAGAAAAAATAACTATCAGTCGTTGAAAATTCAGTCACTATCCCACTTTTATTGTGAAACATCAGGAGGTATGTCCATGCAAAGTCCATTTTCCTGCACTTTGTTCCGCGTGACGTCAATATGAAACTATATGTTCAACAAAATGATTACAAAAAGATATCATCTCACGAACAATCGGTCGTAAACATAGGATGTAAACATTCCATCATGATCACCGTCATTTTGTCTCTTGAATAATAACAATTGAATTGCGCTTTTAAAAACAATAAATTAATTACAGCCAATGAAACAATGGAGTAACAGTTCACGTCCATGGAGCTTTTCCGTAAGAAAACGTCTACCGTTTATAATCAACGCATTTTCATCTTTATTTGAATTTTCTCGTGAAAAAGACCTCGACCCAATCACATTCATTTCAGCACACTACAGTTGAATTTTTATTATGTTCTGAGCATTTGTTAACGCCTAAGTGAAATTTTTGTACAACGTTGCCCACTATCTTGTTTTCGCACAAAATATTAGCGGCACTAGGTATTCAGAGGGTAAATGGTAATTTAACAATTACGTTAATCCAATGTGATAATTATATTCTTTATTCCTCCAACGGAGAGTTACAAAAACATGGACGTCTCTGTTTTGCGTTCTTAGTGGTTGTTTTTTCAACACGAGGGGTGTTAGGGTTTGAAATTTTGTCGTTAATATAGAATCTACTTATAGGCTTCACTAAATCTTAAATGTTTTGAATTTTAAATATAACTTTAATCGAACGTAGCAATTCTATCCACGCAACGATGTACGGCTAAAACAAAAGGAGAGCTACTTTGTCAGTTTAAATCTTGTATTCGTCAGTGGGTGGAAAGGAACATAGAGACGCATCTTAACAACGTCACGACTGGAACCCGAAGATTACAAACTCGTCCCGCTCCGAGAAAATTGATAGTCTATATCGATACGTTTTCACTTTGCCGTGGGATGATGGTAGAATTGAAGCACGTAGATTAGCCTTTCAATCACCTCGAAGCGAAAAAATGACAATCCCGAGCTTGGATGAAACCATTTCAACTTATTCCTACATAAAATTGAGATACGTCAATTAATTACAATTAACATTCTTTACTTAATTCCCTTTCTCTATAAAACGAAAATATTAACACATTTTGAGTTAAATGTTTCTAGTACATGTATTTACCTGCTTAGTAGCAGGTCAGAGCAAGTTCAAGCAACGCGTTCGCCAGTTGTGGAACTAGTTGTATTTTCGACAACACATTCGCAAGTTGAAGAACTAGTTCAATTTTCAACTACAAGTTCGCCAGTTGTGGAACTAGTTCAATTTTTAACATCACGTTCGCCAGTTGAAGAACTAGTTCAATTTTCAACAACACGTTCGCCAGTTGTAGAACTAGTTCAATTTTCAACAACACGTTCGCCAGTTGTAGAACTAGTTCAATTTTCAAAACACGTTCGCCAGTTGTAGAACTAGTTCAATTTTCAACAACACGTTCGCCAGTTTAACAACATATTCTGCAAGGTTAAAGTATCATCCGGCAAAATATGATAAAATATTTTTTTTAAATTATTTGTGTCTCACCGAGGAACGAGTTCAACGTTTTTCAGTTTGATTTTCTCCTGATTCACGGCTGTGTTGTATCAAAAGACATACAGGTATTACAGTTTTCTATATTCACGTCATGTTTCCCAATCTTAGACACATGCAGTTTAATTCAACATGATAAAGCCTGACCCTAACTAGACCGTTTGTGTTGGAGAGCGTGTTTAAGTTTAGCACAACTTGTTTTGCTTACATGATGAAAAGTAGCGATATGAAAGTATTTCTGCAAACGAGTTTAATATGTCACAGGTAAGAAATATATAAACCTTGTACATTAAAAAATCATGACCGAATTTAGTCACTCGCGTTACAGGAGAAGGCAGTTCACACTGATACAACTCGGTCAACTTTTCAACAACTCAATCAGCGCTCGAGAACTAGTTCACGAGTTGATGTAATTAGAACTAGTTCACAAGTTGATGTGAATTTGACCAGACTTATAAAACTTTTGAAATACTAGTAGATAGTCAGTCTCTCTTGGAATTAATACATGCAAAATTCGGAAACACCTCCATAAATAGTACGAGTGACATTGATGAATAAACTCGATACATTTCAACATTATCTGCATCACATTCGCAATTGTTAAACCAGTTCGAGTTTTTCATGAACGCGTTTCAAGTTGTGGAACTAGTTACAAATATCGTTTTGCCATATGATCTTTGGAATATCTTAATCACATTTATAAAGCAAGGTTTATATCCTCTACATGTGAAATAATTTTGTATTGTCACAGCTTATATTTAATCAACAAAGACTTCACACATTGTGGAACAAGTTTCACAATAAACGAGCTTGTTCCAACACACGCTGTCTCGATTGTCTTCACCGGATTTCGCGGGCAGCCCATACTTGAAGACGCAAGTGCTACATTTTTCTATTTTATTACAGGTATACCTCTATAATCCCTAAACAAACTCTACAACCCGACCTGGCCTACATCAACTACTTCACCATTGATGAACGCGTTTCACGTTTTGCACGTTTTTATGAGGAGCAGAACTCTATATTGCAATTTGTTCAATGTGAAAGTTTTTCTGATGACGAAAAGAGGAAATAACCTGTTAATTTGGTTTTTTTTTCTAAACAGCCTTTGAAGCTACAATATTCTTCATAATACCGATTTTTGTAATCGAAATTATTCACTCGATATTAGTATAAATAGTAAAGTAAATAGTTATATTACTAGTAATAATAGTAAAATAAAGTAGAATATTTATCTTTCATGTTGGAATCTTTCACTTAATGGGACCGAGATCTTAAATATGTTTCTAATGCAATATTTTCGGTGGTTTGAATAAATCAATTGGGTAAACAAACAATTTTACACTAGACAAACTCGGTTATGTATCACTTGGACTCGTATAAGGATTGAACTAGTTCAACATGTCTAGAACTAGTTGTAAATGTCTTGAACGTGTTCTGACTTTTTACAACTAGTTCGCAAGATCTTCAACTCATTCCGAATTTGACAACCATGTACATACAGGTTTCGTGTTATTTCATGGACAAAACAAACATACTACCCAATACTACCCACCAGAGGCAGAAGTCATACCGTCTTTTCAACAACTGGTTCACGTCTTGCGAACTAGTTCATCCTCTCGCCGAACTAGTTGAACAGTTGCAGGACAAAAGGAGAGGAGTATTATACGGAATTTAACTTTACTTCCCGACTCGGTTTTCGACTTTAAATAGGATCACGTACATGTTTTTGCTTAAATATTCTATCAATATGCATTGCTGTCAAGTCATTTTCGTAATGAAATAAGAATTAGGTTTGTTTAAACACAATACAAAGTACCAACATGTTACTTATTTGAATATTTACAAATATTGTTTTAGGATCAGAACTGAATTAATATGATGTTTAGGTTATTGAATCGAGGTATATTGACAAAACGTTATGTTTAATTTTTATGGGTTTTTTTGGAATTTCAATGTTCAAACGTTATCGTTTCCTTGGGAACAAAGATTTTCGATTACCACATAGATCTAATTATCACAAGCCTTTATTATAAAAACTGTGCATGTTGTTTACAAAATGTCATCATGGAAAAACATATAATAATTTTAAAAAGGACCTAATTTTTATATAAAATCCCATCTCAGAGATTTAAAACCTAATGCATAAATGCATAATTGAAAATTTTTCAATACATGTAAATATTAAATATTCAAATTAGCATTCCTTGAATGTTATATAATTATTCCGGGATGTTAGTACATAGCCACGGTGCGCCCGCGCGGTTAGGAGCGAGATTGCCCAGTGGTGAGAGCGTTACACCTTGGATCAGAAGGTCCGTGGCGCATCCCACAATGGTGATGCGGGCTTTCTCCCTGGATATTACTGCAGCCGCGCTACAAGTGAAATAATCTTGAAAGCGGCGATAAACACCAATGCACGCGCAGTGAGATCTACATTCCTTACTAAGCTAAAATAATTCTTCCAAACGCACATATTTCATAACGTCATTTGAAACGTGCTGAGCCTAATGTATGCGTGACAAAAATGTGAACAAATTACATTTGCTAATGTACTTGCACTCCACTCCAGCCATACTCCTCCAAACTACGGTCATACCCAGAGAAAAAAGAAATGAAAGAAACTTAAACTTAATATATCATAAATGTCATGTCATCTTGCTGTGTTCAGTGCAGTAAGAAATCGACTGATTCAAATAATCCAATGAGAGGACAGATAGGGTTAATTGACAAAGATAGTAAAATGACTCACATTGAACGACTTCGTCCCGACATACTTGTTTATGACTATAAGTCGAACTGGGCTTTTTATGCAATAACCGATTAGGCCCAAAAGCTTTCACCACAGGTCGACTAGAAATAATAATGATTTCAGAAACTTGCTGAACACGCCAATAACAATTAAGGCTGAATCCAGAATAACAAAAGAATTCACTTATAGAGCGCCTATATCATGGTCAAGCCAAAAGAGCCCAAAATTGTTTCCATATGATAGCAGCCGCGATATAAGTGAAAAACTCTTGAAAGCGGCGTTAAACCTCACCCCACATCACATCTACAACTCGTCCCGTTCAGATAATTATATCTCGTTAAAAACCACCAGCAACTAAATAACTTAAAACTTATTATCTAACAGTTTGTTTTACACATTTGACAACTATTTGTAAAACTCGTTCCTTATATTAAACAACAAAATGATACATGTTCAACTCGTTCGAAACTCTTAACAACTTGACCACATTTATTTACTTTTGAATCCGACTTGTTGTACCCCTTAAAGCCTTTCGACAACACGATCACAATTGCGCAATGAGTTCAACGCTCCGAAAAACGTATACAAATCGTCTCGACCATACACTAATGAAATAATACGTTTATAAATCCGCCAACTTCATTAACAACAATCTCTAACACGGTCCACACAGAAAAAAAATATAAAAAAACATCTAGCACATCTAGTTCCTAACCCACAGCATTTCAATAATGTTCCACGTTAAAACGTTCACGGGTGCAGCGAACAACTAGATTGCGCTTCGTTCCAAAACATTTACGTCAACTATCCTCATCACGTTTCATGACTTTAAAAACTTTTCGCTGTTGATCGTCGGCATTTATAAAAACACTTGTGATAGTTTTCGTCGTTTGAATCCTGCAACTGATGAACTCGTTGTGCGAGAAGACGAACTTGTTGAGGCCTTAGAAAGAGTGGGCGCGTTGAAAGAGTTCTCTAATTCGTAGTGCTTCCGATGCCGTGACATGGATTTCCATAAATGAAATGGTGACCTGATAAGCAGAGGTTGAATGAATTAAATAACTTCCGTATGAAGTGATACATGAATACTAAGGAAGTTAATTTGCTCACCCCTCATGTAACCATACTCAATTGACACAAACAAAACAGCGGGCTAAAATGTTTACAATTAAATTGCATTCTCATCATGGTACGACACCTTTTTTATGTTGACATACATGACAATATCATGAAAATTGGCTTCTGCATTAAGCTTCAGCATCATATTTAATCTAACAGAATCAAACGCACTGAGCCTTTAAAATCTTGACAAATTGTACATGTACTTATCAAAAAGGCTATCAGTACTTGAAGGTCGGTTCCGAATATATATTTGCGGAAAACTCGACACGCGTTGATTAGTAGGAACGCTTTGTACATTTTGGGAGAGAAATATGACTTCCATTCAGCAACGAATTGCCTTGAAAAGGATAGAAATTGTTATCCCTCACACAGCCGGTGGACTAGTTCGCCAAAAGTGGAATCCTTAGTTGTAAAGAGGGTGAAACTAGTTCTCAAATTCTGGTCCTATTGACGATTTCACTCGGTTAAGATGTTCAAATGATAAAAACTTGCACACTGATGTTTATAAAAACAACTTTTTAGCAGTGTTGAGAAAAATTGTAAATTACTACGATGGAAAAAGTCAAGGATATATTGAAAGGTTCCACAGTAGCTGCAAATAGTCACAGCTGCTACAGACTTTGAAATGTGCGAGGACTCGACACGCTGTGAACACATTATTGTTACATACATGTACATGTTTAATGCATTTTTAAACAATCATCGAATGACTTATTGATCAAATACTTTTCATCTCTCTGAAAAATACCCTGCAACCAATCCTGTGTTCCAAAATGGAAAAACTTTAGATATTGCGAACTAGATGTACAAATCCGGAACGCGTTCAAACTTTGGTGAACTAGTTCTCAACATATGGAACTAGTTCATCAAGGCTCGCACATGTTGCATATTTGGAATCGTTTTTCAGTTCAAGCAGACCAAAACGGGTTCGCTTTTGTTTGAAATGGTTCAACATTATGGCAAAATAACATATTTGATAAAAATTGCCATCAGCACAAACGTGAGCAGACACTTTTTAACTTTGGTCTCAATACAAAATTTACATCAACTCGTGAACTAGTTCTAGAGCGCTGATCGAGTTGTTGAAAAGTTGACCAAGTTGTAATAGTGTGAACTGTTTATTTATAGCAAATGACCAGATTCAAATTCATACCTTTTCAAGGTATTAGCTGTATTAAGATTTTATGCATCTTCGATAATAAGTATAAATTTACCCGTGACAAATCAAACTTGGAAGAAATACTTTCATATCGCTGCGTTTCATATTGTAATCAAGTTTTGGAAAAGTTAAACAAGTTCTCTTCAAACAGAACTAGTTGACTTAGGCTTGATAATTTTGAGTTGGACTGTTAGGAAGATTTGCAAACAATACGTTGACATTGAGCTGTCATACATGTATCTCTTTCATTACAGGAGACTCGTAAAATCAGGGTGAAAAAGAATCTACACAATTTCTGTTGAACGATCAAGCCCTATATAAACGTGGAACTCGTTCGCCTGTGGGACAAATAGTTGTTGATTTTATTACATTTTGCCGGATGATACTTTAACGTTGCAGAGTACGTACCTGGCTTTATGATTTGAAATTTATTATTCGTAAGATGTACCAGTTAAAAAATGTGGAAGTACAGTTGTTTTACTGGCGAACGTGTTGCGAAAAGAAATGAAGTAGTTCTTCAACTGGTGAACGCGTTGTTGGAAAAGGATGAACTAGTTCAACAGCTGGCGAACGTGTTGCAGGAAGTTAGAACTAGTTCATCGCAGGGGAACCGAACTAGTTGTATAAAAGGAGAATCTGTTCCCATAAGTTGGAACTTATCTTACAACTGATGATCGTGTTGGAAGGAATGTTGAACTGGTTGTGTAACAGGCGAACGTTGTGAAGTAGACTGGCTCTGACTTATGAGGAATAAAGGGAAGGGGTGAAATTTAACCAAAATGTGTTGATTGTTTCTTAATTATAGAATTGTATAGTGAGTTATGTAAAGAATGTTAATTGAAATTAATAGAGGTATGTCCATTTTATGTAGGAATGAGCTTAAATGGATTCATCCATACTCGTGCATTGACATTTGTTTCGCTTCGAGATGTCATTGAAAGGTAACTCTACGCGCTTCAATCAATTATACATGATCTCCACGTGATCTCTGCGCGACGAACAGAAAATGTTAGCGACGAGAGTAACCCTGCGTCTTTGTGAGCTTTACGTAGCCGTGTGGATATAATCGCTGCGTCATCATTCGGTAGGTTGTTCCTGGCTTGAGGCACATAGTCTCAAACGTTAAATTTAAAATTTTACATTTAATCGTCCTTGAAGGCTATGAGTATACTCTAAATTAATGAAGGCATTTTCAAAACCTAACACTACTTGTGAGCGTGACAAATAGCAGTGGATTCTTCTGGTAAAACTCGATACACTGACGTTATCACCATGTACTAATGTGCAATCAATGGGGTCAACACATACGATTTCAAAGTTCTATAGTGAAAAATGATAAAGGTAAATGGACGGAGGATTGGGAGTACTGTATTCTAATCTCGTTAAAATGAGACAAAACGTTCACTGTACGTTACGAATCTTCGCGTAATCAGTGTAGCAAAATGGGTTTAATTTAAAGTGAAACAGGAAGATGTTGATCAGTCAACATTTTGCATCCAATTTACATAATTATAAGTTAATTGATCTACTAAACACTATCAGTATATTTTTTACTTTTGTATGCTCTAATTAAGTTTCAAAAACTAAACTTGAGTCATTTCCGCATGTCATAGTCCGGTTTTTGAACAAAAATAACAATGTAAACCTGTTCACTTTCTCATTACTGATCTTACCAGCAACACAATGCTTAAATTAGTGCTGAGTTAACTACGAATTGTCGCCTGTACGTCATCCTGTAAGTTCGACTCCATTGACCAACTCTTAAATCCTCTAGTGAGAACACGTGACATGCTCATGTTTAAAGGGTTTGTGACTGTGCATCCATAATAACATAAGCCACAATTGAAGACTTATGCTTTTATGTCTATATTTTCTTCGCAGTGTCGATACTAAAAAATAAGAAATTAAACAAAATATGTGTATCTTATTAAAATATTTGCTGTATAATAATTTAAGTATATTAGTATCTGTTTTATGATTAACTGTTTGTTACTCATAGACCTTAAAATTGATGAAAACAAGACCAAAAAATTATTTGTTCTAACCAAAGTAATCTCCCCTAAACAATTTTTGCCGATTATTTTCAGTTGATTGTGAATAGCTCTGCTATTCGTTGGTCACACATAATTTTGTTTGTGAAAATACAATAAAATGTATCATTTACAATTGACTTTTGATATCCAAAACAATATTTTGTTATTCAAATAAATGACATTTTGAACGCTAATTCATGTGTGACTCATCTCATACTGCCATACATTGTTGCCTTTTATTAAAAGAGGCTTTCATCAATACCAAAATACCTCAATAGAAGAATATAAACTTAATAAAAATAACTAAACTTTTACTTAATGTAGTTGGCCTTGCCACATTTTTCAATCTCATGATCAAAACCATCAAGTACATGTAATCTGACCGACATACTGAACAATTCATCGGGTTTATGATTAAGATTTGATGATTAAATGACTAAACCACCAAATGGAGTCACAATAAGAATGCATGAGTCCTATAAATGTAAGTAAATCATTCATAGATTGATGTAAATTATAAGGCTCTATCAGCTCCTGGCATTGTTAGACAATTTATTCATTTCCTTACGAGTCCAGCCGACATCAAGCGGACTCAACTTGGCTTTTATTGATTCGCTAATTTCCCCGGAGTGGTAGGTGTAATAGATGGACCTAACATTCAGATAATTGCACCTTGCCTGCACGAACCTGCTTATGTGAATAGGAAACATTATCACAGCATAAACACTCATGTATTCTTTGCTCACAGATCCATAGTCTAACAATTAGACCTCTGAAATGAAAATATATCAGTAAATGAAAATTTGATAAAAAATAAATGAAATGAAAAGGAGACTAATCTTTCTTCATTTCCAGAGTCTAAAGAACTGGGCAGGTCCTTAAAATTTCAAGCATCTCCCTACATGCGTAAATATCTAATCACCAGTTAACCAAAGTCGACATGAAATTAAGCTCTAGGGTCTTTTTATAGACTTGATTAGGCTCCTTACTTATTTCAGGAAAAGTGATTCAGACATACTCATCTATGATTAACATAAGTTTGATTGGTATTTGTACATATGTGTGTCGTCTCTTCTTAAAATATTTACATTTTTCTACACTAATATAAATCACTCAGACAGTCAGGTTTATGAATTGTAAAACTGATGCCTGTATTATAGAAACCACAAGGACGAAGCTTTTACAAACTAGTTAAAACTAGCTGTAACATAATACATCGCGAAAAGATCATTAGAGCTAAATTAACTAAATTAAAGCCTTTACTGTCATTAGTGTATATGGCTTCAACCTCAGATATATTAAATATCTTGCGACCTAAATGTCTTGCATAGTTTGTAATAGTTTCCATATATATCCTGCAAAATGTCCATAATGATTAAGTAATCAAAAAAGAAGATTACTGTATTATATGTGAGATTTTACCTGAACAATAAACAATTTTTATAATGATATTGCTAGTAATTTTTTAGATTGTTTTTGTTGGTTCACGTATAGAAGCATAGTGGTGTCCATTAAATCAGGAATCCAACTGATTGATACATTGTCCTTTCCCAAAATATCCCAAACAACTTCAGTTGCTTTAGTTAACCCTTGTTGAGCGGGACAAAATCCTTTAAAAACATTTACTTTGGATAATGTATTATGATACTACGTAACTGTGTAGAAAGGGATGTGAGGCTAAACTGTGATAGAATGTATGTACCATCTATTCGTATAACGACACTGGGAAATCCATTTCCAGAGGTGAATATTTTCAGCATACAGAATCTTTCTGAAAATTAATGATTACCGGTGGTAGTGGATGTTTTCTTGAAAGCAGCAATTTTCGTTTTTGATTTCGACTGAATTATCATTTCTTTTCTACTTCTTCCATTCTCCTTACACATCCTGCATTCGCAGCATTCCTTCGAATACGGCGACAAAACAATGACTTCATTTCGCGAGCGCTTCTGACGTCATATAATCCTTATCACGCCGTCATAGTAATTTACTGTTAAGAGTCATCTATTTGCTTCATAGGGATGTTGCGGTTTTTGCTTGCTATCAATACAAGAAAACAGACTCTTTAAACGATTCTATATGATCATTTGTTCTACATACTATGACAAAACCATTTAGTGAACATGCAGGACCAGGTTTAACTTTGTTAACGGTTTAATTTATTTTCAATACTTACACGCAAAATCCCGGATACAGAGGAGTTTATTTTTGTCTCCTGAAGTCAGAACTTTTTACACTGTGCATTTCGCTGGGAAAAAGAGATCAGCATTCGCGTTCGGTTTCATTTTTAAATTTACTCGCTATCAATCCAGTATAACATCTCTCTGATTTTTAAACACACAAAGTTTATCTCCTAAAGCTGTGGTGGGTTTGATTGTTAGACTGTTACACGTACATGATGTCTTGCTAAGTGACGTCATTGTGCGATGACGTCATGATAGTCAACTGTTCCCGTCGTAAGGCCCACTTGCGTCGCTAGCGAAATAAATAAGAGAAGCCATTAGCCAATAGAGAGATATTGCAAACGGATACCGGCTAAATAATAAAAGTCCATATCCCATTTACAAAAATACATTTAACCATACCTTAAGTAAGATACTTAATTGCGACTTCATGTCCCATCAATTGTGTTTAGTTTGTAGGATGTTTTTAGCCCTCGGCGAGTCTGTCTTCTAAAGCCCTAAGATATGAGGAGACTATATTTTGTAACTCTTGTATTCCTGTCGACGATTTTGAGGGTAAGTAAGTCAAGTCTAAGAAAATCAAGCGTTTTCAGACAACCAAGTTTCAGATGAAAACTGTTCTCCAAAGAGGGAAGAGCACTCTATTCCAGACAAAAGCCATCAATGAACCAATACCCAGTTATGTGCAGTTCTTTTTACATCGGTTAAATCCGACCGTGCTTTTTATACTGTACGAGGTGTCGGATCAAATCCGCGATCGAGAGTTTTAAATGATATCATGAATCCGCGATCGAGAGTTTTAAATGATATCATGAATAAATTAACGTCATAGGCTACCCGAGTTTTATGAAGGTGAATAAATCATAAACCAAATGTATTTTCTATAATTCTACTGTCATTAGATAGTAATATTTTCCGGATCACGTTTTATGCAAAATTCAAAGTTCGCGGTGGGGATATAGTTGTTGGCGATTCTTGCCCTACACTGAGGGCTTTCACCCCGAAACAAAAAAGAACTTCAGTTTGAAGTTATCCCAAACGTAGCTGATTAAGATACAGTAAACATGTTAACAAGTGGATATAATTCTAAACTTTGTGCTATCAATACAAACGATCTAAAACAAACATCTATAAAATCCATTTAACACCTTTCCCCTGCTTTAATTGGATTTATTACTCAACCGTGGTGAGATCACTCATTAGATAACAATGAGTTGGTAACACACATATGTGTGATACCATATCTCGTGCGAACAAATAGAACTACTTTCGAACATCACATGACATCGTCCAATCACGTGACTTGTAAGTTAGAAAATGGCGACTTTCAAATTTTGCAGGGGGACATGACTATCAAAAAATATAAAATATCCAAGTGTCAATAATCACTCTCATATTTGTGAAAACCAGTACTTTTCACATAGTCTTTTGTAACTCGCAACTTCTGTGCCGTCGCAAGTTTTGTTACGTCCCCCCTCTGCCGGCCGTTCCACGCCACACAGCTTGGGCCTTCCATCATCCGACCTGTCGCACCCCCCTCAACAAGCAGACAATATGAACATGACATCCTGCAACTCCCGTTGCCTTATTTCTATATTTGCGGGTCCTATTAACAATTCTGTTATTCACGTCAATGTTTTCAATCCTCCTCAACTGCTGGCACTGTACGTTCCACCAACTTTTTAAAACTGACTGACCTAGAAAGAGGCCACATTCCGATGACGTCACGACTCACGTATCGAGTACATAATGGCTTGACATTTTTCGTTGCTTGTTAGCATTTGTTATATCAACAAATTTCTCGAAAATGAAATACTTGTTAACCAAAATTATTTTTGTTCCATGTTTAGGCGAGTCACTTATGCAGACAATTACAATGAGCGAACTATTTTGTTCTGCGTTTTGTGTGACTGGTTGATATTCTTACGCCTGTTCGCGATCAGCTGACTGTTGTTTTGACGACTAATTCATCACAAATATTGATACGTGGGAATGAATAATAAATAATATACTAAACTCATGATAATGTAATAACATTTTCATGCAACTCGTGAATGGAATTTGATATCGTCTGATACCAAATTCCATTCACTCGTTGCATAAAAATGTCATCACATTACTATTCGTTTTGTATTCTATATTCGATAAGGTTTCTAAGTCTGAATAAAAGGAGTTTGAAAGAGGCACATAGAATTATGATTTTCCTATTTGTTTGATGGTTGGACATATGCTTTTCACAAACATTTTTACATTTTTATCTGTGCACTAAAACCGGTTTGATCTAATTTTTCATTCCGAAAAGTTATTCTAGAACTAGAATGACGTCACAAAACAATTCAACAGTTCGGCAATTTGCCGACTTATCTTTTTACACTGCTAACATAGTTTTTGCTGTGTAAAATCAATTGTGTTTAAATATCTAGATCTAAGTCAGAATAAATTGAGTTTGAAAGAGGCACATAGAATTATGATTTTCCTATTTGTTTGATGGTTGGACATATGCTTTTCACCACAGGGGCGTGTATCGCTTAGAAATAGCTTTAGAAAGACATATATACCCATAGACCCTACCCTACTACTATATAAAAGGAAAGGGACGTAACGACCAAACCACCCCATGCTCAAACAAAGTCAGTTTTCGCATCCAAAATAATTTTTCTGGACAAATTGTTCACTACGATTCGAAAGCTAAATGATTTCCCTACAAAACGAGCTATGGATTGTCAAAATCGGGTAATTATTTCAAAAGTTACATGCAACGGCGTCCCGAAAATTGCTACCGCCAGATTTTCAGGCCAAAATCCCCACTCACGGAAAACAGCAAAAACTCACCGTTTAACATCGTTTATTGATTCCAGCAATGTTGACAACACCAATGGAGAGCTCGATTCGATCGGCGACATCGAACTACATGTTCACAATATGAGAACAGCACCTAATTATTATTTCTACGAGTGCTAGCAGACATTATATAAAAAATCATCTGCTTTGCGGTTGTCTTGTCCACCATAACAGTGGCCTTGACATTCATTTGACCTCGTAGCCGCAGCAAATAAGTAAGTGAGCGAACTCCGAACTCTGATCGAACTCCTCACAGTCCTTTCAATACCATGTTTGTAAACAACACAACGTGGTTGAAAAACGTTTAGGATTTTTAGACGTGTCCACCTTACCACAAACAACTGGAGCTGTTGTTTTTTGGAAATTAGTAATTTAAGAGAGCCTTTTGTAAGAGTTTAAAATATTTATGTCTGAATCGGCAAAAGAAAAAACGATTCTCCAACTCCAGGCGCTTCGAATCACTTCTCACCGCTGCTGGCAGTGCTGGGAATAATTAATCGACCGATGCCTTCAATTTGCGAAGCCTCCATCAGGTAAGCATCGGCGTATACGATGTTTTCACTGATAATTATATTTTTTTCTTTAATTGCGATCAATCTATCATTTTAACATAAATTTATTATTTTACTTTAGTGATTGTTTAAACATCTCTAAAAAGTTATTTATAAATGTAATTACTTTGCCAATATTCCGTAAAAAAAACCCCAATAAGACAGGCTGAATTGGTTATTGATTTTAAATGAAAGTGCCATGTTTTTAACATTTGACAATAATACCAACTTTATCGATTAGGTATGCATGCCTTTTGAAAATTTGAAGGTGCTATATCTATATATGATTATAAAATATATATGTGAAACTAGAATAGGTAAATGATAAGTTAAATTAAGTTTGAAACCATTTTAACAAAAGTCTAAGTCATGATTTTTATTTTGGATTTCAGATGAAGGCATGCATGTCACAGACATAAACAGTAAGTATTTGATTGAGAATTATGTCATTTTAATGATCTGGTTATCAATTTGATATAACACCATCAAATGTATTTACTAGCACTTCTATTTCTAAGCTGCTCAATATTTGATTTTTATTCAAGACTGTTAGAATACCTGAATTATTTCCATTTTGTAATATCATTTTTATACATGTAGATAATTTAAAGATTGAGCCTTCCATATAACACTTACAAACTGATGGTGACAGCTGGTTAATAGCCTTCTGGCTTTTTGTAATAAATATCAAATATATGATCATGTACATATCTATTCATTTGGGTAAAAGTTTCTAAAGAGAGTAGCAGAGCAAATATGGTTTTAATTTGACAAGCACAAATACATGATGTAGCCTAGAATTATCAAAAAAAAATTAATTTAAGAAATAAAGTGATGAAATGTACATCGTTTAAAATATAGAAGTGTTTTTTCAAAAATGATTATCTCTTCGCAGGCATGTGTCTCAATACAGGAGGAGAGAGTGGAGACACTTTTCCATCATTATTTGAAAGTTTCAGGTATGCACAACAGCCACAATCTAAAGATTTGAATCATTGCATGATATACTTTTTTAAATTTTCTGTTAATGTATTTCAGCAGATAATGTAGAGTTTTAGATATATGCCACTGAGACATGATCCATTTGACATATGTTTCTCAAGGTAATTTTTTAGATATATTACTTCACCATGAGTGAGAGAAGGGAAGACAATTGTCACAACAGGTTTAATGGGAGGAGAGGTATTGGAAGGGCCTAATCATGGGGGGGGGGGGGGGGGGGGGGGGGGGGGAAGATAAGGAGATAACAAGGGGTTAGGTACCATGTCTCAAGCTGTTGTTAATGCTGTATGAAACCTTTTTGGTGAAAAGTGTCACTTTGTTTCTAGAGTTTGATTGAGCAATTCTGTAAAAGAGGCAAAAGAAATCCAACTTAAATTTAAAACCTATTTGTTTCAGCTATCTTAAAGGCAAAATGTTGTAATCATAGGTGTTTATACAACACACCTTTACCAATGTAGATTATGATTAACCAAATATTAAGTTCCATGATTGTTTGAATTAGAAGAGCAACCACTTTGATTATACTTTGTTATTTAAAATGTTAGTTTGTAACATTAAATACAATTAATATTGCAGTACTTGAGGGGCTATAATGACAATGGAACAATCTTTTTTTGCCTCATATTTAATTTGGTTCCAATTTATATTTTTCAGTTACAAGATTCGATATCAAGAGGGGACAGTTTAATCTGGAGAATATCCTTGCTGCATACATGGAAAAGAATCTCTAATACATGGACACTCTTGAAAATTTTCTGCTATTGTAATTCAATAAAATCTTCAAATAAAATAAATAAATTGACTATCAATGAATTTATTTGTGAGGATTCTTTAATATGTTTTTGTATATATACAGACATACAAGTGAGTCCCCAATTAAGAAAACAATACATTTACCCTCATCAAATTTCATCCAATTATATTGATTGTATTGAATTCACTTGATTCTTATTATTTGATATGTGATCATAATAGGTGCCATTAACCTTCAAAGAACTCAATGTGTGTTTTGGGGAGTATAAAATAGTTATTTCATGTGTTTAATACATGAATTTCTAGCCACCTATGGATAACACCCCCCTTTTCAAAGTTTTAGTTTAATACCATGCATGAGTAATTGTTAAGACTTTGCAAACTTAGATGATCAGTAGGTTGTACTTCATAAAAGCCTTTCATGATGTTTTCATGAATATTTAAAAGGTTGAGTTGGTAAATTTTAAAGGATGTTCAATACTGAATACAAATACTTTTATGACTATAATATACACAATAATAGGCAAGGAAAGTTTATTTTGGCACAACTTGTAATGAGTGCTTAACAGTAGGTGAAATATGGGCTACAAATAAAATCTGTCTGTTTCGTGCTGGATATATAACAGATGATGTACAAAGAATGTGTTTTTAGATTTTCAATTATAATTTCTACATCAAATATTCAATGCCAATTGAATTAAACTGCAAGCATATAAGTGATTCAATTTCACTTTTCACCTCATCTAGCCTGACTTGGGACAATGTCCTAATATAATTTTGAGTACCAATTCCTTGACTACTAAGGATCTAAATTTATTAATTTGGTGACCTAAGAAAGGCCTCCTCAAACCTATTTTCATTTTTTTCTCCTGAAGATGACAGTGAAGAAACTTGAATTTGTTTGTACATTCTAATGAGGATTCTAACTATATATTATATATCTTGTTTGTCACACAGGTCATGGCCTTATAAATATCTTCTTCTTAAATAATCTTAATAAAGCTAAGAAAGATGGAATATTTCTATGCACCATAAGCGATTGGTATTATAATACTATGGTCCAGTGATAATAGATTTTAAAGCCTGATGAGCTCCAGGGTCATGACTCTATTCTTTTAAAACTGAGAAAACTATTACAGAACTGATGAGCCTGTGAACCTTGTAAAAAGGTTGAGTGTGTATCACTGTTAAGGTTTGTGTTATTCTATCACGATCAACTCAAATTAATTTCATTGAGCATAATTAATTTCTTTGAAGTGTAAAAAAGGTAGAGCCATCATTTGATTACCATTACCATTACAGACATGTTTATGAAACTAAAGAGTTTATTGCTTGCAAGGCAAACAAATTCGGGACATTTTAGGGAAAATGCCCCCATACGCAAATGTTCTAAAAAATATAACTAAATCAGATTTATTGCATTTGAAACAGCAATTAAAGATACAAGTACTGTGCCAGTCTGGAGATCTGTCACTTCAGACATGCTTTTTTTGACCTTATACATAAAAAATATACTGATTACTTTCAGAATGAAATTTATTCTCTTATTTATTGGACACACTGTTAATGTTTGTTCCTTTATCGGGAGGATACAGGCCTTATTTGAATTCTCTCTGCCAACAGGACTATTTGCTCTCAACTTAATCAATTTACCTTTTAATGAGGCATAAATATCTACCTTTCAACTGAAGTTATAAGAAAAGTTATTTTTTTCAACATGATTATACATAACTGTTAATAAGTTTTAATGCAGCATGTTGTAACTTAATTTGTTTTTGTTATTTTAA
Source organism: Phorcus lineatus (assembly GCA_921293015.1). Taxonomy (NCBI): domain Eukaryota; kingdom Metazoa; phylum Mollusca; class Gastropoda; order Trochida; family Trochidae; genus Phorcus; species Phorcus lineatus. Next base: position 16,370,151 of record OV121091.1, on the reverse strand, counting down.
TCTTTTAACTATGAAAATCAAAATTGCTTCCAATAAAGAAAACTAAGGTAACCTTCCAAGCGAGGCATTGCATTTATGCCCCTAACCACTAGGGTGGTTGAACAGTATGAATTACAAAATACAAGTCATTATCAATGATTGCTATCCACATCTTTTATGATTTACATGATCTCACTCCTGAGCCAAGCCAATATTGATAAAAATATATAATTCTGTCTGACCTCTGAGAAATAAATATCCCTTTTTTGTCGAACACAGTTTTGATAATTTTAATCATATCACTATTGTTTGAAGAAATGAAATTAAATCACCTATCTAATTGTAACAGAGGTACTCTATAGTCTATATGGTATAATGGTTAACTTATTTTATTAAATAATGTATCTGAACTGCACATCAAATATTCAACATGGAATTAGTTTATCTAGAATTAGGAGTTGCTTTCAAATTTGCCTTTGAGATTCAAACCTCTTTACAAATTCTTTTAATTTTTGAATATTTTCTTTCCCAATTATAAAACATAACTGAGTTTTAAAAATATATGCTTTAATTAAGAAGGATAGCGAAATCTATCAAGTTAATGTTGGTAACAGGTTAATATTATATATGCCATCACTTTTTGGAGAAAAAGATCAAAACAATATTTTTAGGTAAACCGAGTAAAAGTTGTTTATATATTCTTTAATAAAACATGAAAAATCATACTAATAAGTATATTGTTCTACATAAATTAAAAAAAATTTTTTTGTCAATTAAAGTTTATGTTGCGATTTTCTAACGATTCGTTTGAAATTTTGACATTTGCCAGTCGAATAATTTCATATTTCTGGAACGTTTAAAAAAAATTATGATTTGACCCATAGTTATAAAAAATGAGTTTATTTAATATTTTGGGCTCATTAAAACACACACGACTGCAGAAGGGAATTTAAAAGAAAATACTCAATGTTAATTTCTACCAAATCCTATAATTTTTAAATTTGCTGCGGCTACGAGGTCAAATGAATGTCAAGGCCACTGTTATGGTGGGCAAGACAACCGCAAAGCAGATGATTTTTTATATAATGTCTGCTAGCACTCGTAGAAATAATAATTAGGTGCTGTTCTCATATTGTGAACATGTAGTTCGATGTCGCCGATCGAATCGAGCTCTCCATTGGTGTTGTCAACATTGCTGGAATCAATAAACGATGTTAAACGGTGAGTTTTTGCTGTTTTCCGTGAGTGGGGATTTTGGCCTGAAAATCTGGCGGTAGCGATTTTCGGGACGTCGTTGCATGTAACTTTTGAAATAATTACCCGATTTTGACAATCCATAGCTCGTTTTGTAGGGAAATCATTTAGCTTTCGAATCGTAGTGAACAATTTGTCCAGAAAAATTATTTTGGATGCGAAAACTGACTTTGTTCGAGCATGGGGTGGTTTGGTCGTTACATCCCTTTCCTTTTATATAGTAGTAGGGTAGGGTCTATGGGTATATATGTCTTTCTAAAGCTATTTCTAAGCGATACACGCCCCTGTGCTTTTCACAAACATTTTTACATTTTTATCTGTGCACTAAAACCGGTTTGATCTAATTTTTCATTCCGAAAAGTTATTCTAGAACTAGAATGACGTCACAAAACAATTTAACAGTTCGGCAATTTGCCGACTTATCTTTTTACACTGCTAGTTTTTGCTGTGTAAAATCAATTGTGTTTAAATATCTAGATCTAACCACCTTCGTGTTTCATTACAAATATTTGGAGTTGTGCGCCTCGCAAATGAAATATCTTATGCATGCTTTGTTTAAAAGCCGCGTTTCTTGCGATTGTCTTATACGTGTTCGAACTCTAAAACGTGATCAAAGCCTGTATCAACTAGTTCATGCGATGTATAAGTAGTTGCACCTTTCTACATCGGGCGTATGTATCACAGGTGATTTTCATCCGCATTTTGACTTTTCGTGCACAAATTGAAGCTCTGTGAATATTTTACCTATTTAGGATTCATACATTCTAATTGTGACTCCAATGGATTATTTGGTAATTCAATCATCAAATCTAAATTATACAACCGATGAAGTGTTTTTCCATATGTTCGTCAGATGACTTGATGGTTTTGAGACCTTATGACTTACACAATTCGACAATGATATCAGGCCAAAAAACATTGAGTTAAATTTTGTTATCATTTTTCAGATTATATTTTTCTGTTGAGGTGTTGTGGTATTGAAAAAGACTTATGTAATAAAATCCATCAACCAGACAATATCAGATAAATCACACATGAATTCGCGTTCAAGAAGAGGGAATGTCTCAGTTTGATAATTGAGTCAAATAAGGCGAAAACCTAGAGGATTATGTACAGTCAGTTATTATGTACAGTTATTGTAGAATTTTGAAATGTTATGTGTTAATCCCATTAATTGTACGTTAACACAAGATGATAACGTCACTGTATTGAATTTTAATGGATGGTTTTTCCACCGCTATTTTTTCCGCTTGTCAGGGGTGTGAGGTTTTGAAAATTTCTTCCTTAATATAGGCTACACTCATAGCCTACAAGGATGGTTAAGTCTAAAATGTCTTGAATTTGAAATTTAACTTTAGGGAATATGTGCCTTTTAAGCTCCGAACAACCTCCCGATTGATGACGTAGAGATTATATCCACACGGCCGCGTGGACCTGACACATAAGGCGGGTTACTTTGTTCGTAAAATCTTCTGTTCGTCGGCTGGTGGGTAACGCGCGGAGATGACGTCGAGAACATGTATAATTAATTTATTAAAGCACGTAGAATTACCTTTCAATCACATCGAAGAGAAAAAAAATGCCAATGCACGAGCTTGGATTAATCCATTTCAACTTACTCTACATAAAATGGACATAGTTCAGTTAATTTCAATGAATATTCTTTACTAAACTCAGTGTACATTTCGGTAAAAACGAAACAATCAACACATTTAGATTTAATTTCATCCCTTTCCTTAATTCCTTGCAGGTCAGAGTCAGTTAAGTTTAAGCAACACGTTCGCCACTCGCCAGTTACACAGCTACATTTCTTCCTCCAACACGATCACCAGTTGTAGAAGTAGTTCTAACTTCCCGCAACACTTTCGCCAGTTGTAGAACTAGTTAGATTTGTTCAACAACGCGTTCACCAGTTGTAGAACTAGTTCATCATTTTAGCAACACGTTCGCCAGGTATTTCTTACGAATGATGAATTTCAAATCATAAAGCAAGGTACATATTGTGCAAAGTTAAAATATCATCCGCCAAAATGTATAAAATCAACAACTATTTGTCTCTCCGAGGAACGAGTTCCACGTTTTTTTAGCTTGATTGTTCAACAAAAACTTGATTTGATTACAAGATGAAATGCAGCGATATGAAAGTATTTTCTTCTACCAAGTTTGATTTGTCAGAGGTGAATTTGTAATTACTATTGAAGATGGGCGAGATTTTAATAAAGCTATTACCTTGGAAATTAATTAATTATTAATCTAGTCATTGGCTATCAATGAGAAGGCAGTTCACACTGATACAACTCGGTCAACTTTTCAACAACTCGATCAGAACTAGTTCACGAGTTGATGTAAATTTGTAATGAAACCAAGTTTTAATATGATCTGCTAACGTTATATTGATGACAAAATTAACAATAATGTTATTCTGTCATACTGTTGAACCATTTCTAATGAAATGGAACCCTTTTGGTCCGCTAGAACTAAACAAAACGATTCAAAATAAGCAACGCGTTCAAGCTTTGATGAACTAGTTCTCCAAAGTTTGAACGTGTTCCGACTTTGTACAACTAGTTCGCAATATCTAAAGGTTTTTTTTTCCATTTTAGAAGACACGATAGGTTGGAAGGTATTTTACAGACAAATGACACATATTTGATCGATTATGCATTAGATTATTGTTTCAAAATACATGAGACATGTTAGTAACAAAAAAGGTTCACAGCGTGCAAGGTCCTCGCCACAGGGGCGTGTATCGCTTAGAAATAGCTTTAGAAAGACATATATACCCATAGACCCTACCCTACTACTATATAAAAGGAAAGGGATGTAACGACCAAACCACCCCATGTTCGAACAAAGTCAGTTTTCGCATCCAAAATAATTTTTCTGGACAAATTGTTCACTACGATTCGAAAGCTAAATAATTTCCCTACAAAACGAGCTATGGATTGTCAAAATCGGGTAATTATTTCAAAAGTTACATGCAACGACGTCCCGAAAATCGCTACCGCCAGATTTTCAGGCCAAAATCCCCACTCACGGAAAACAGCAAAAACTCACCGTTTAACATCGTTTATTGATTCCAGCAATGTTGACAACACCAATGGAGAGCTCGATTCGATCGGCGACATCGAACTACATGTTCACAATATGAGAACAGCACCTAATTATTATTTCTACGAGTGCTAGCATACATTTTATCAAAAATCATCTGCTTTGCTGTTGTCTTGTCTGCCATAACAGTGGCCTTGACATTCATTTGACCTCGTAGCCGCAGCAAATTTAAAAATTATAGGATTTGGTAGAAATTAACATTGAGTATTTTCTATTAAATTCCCTTCTGCAGTCGTGTGTGTTTTAATCAGCCCAAAATATTAAATAAACTCGTTCTTTATAACTATGGGTCAAATCATAATTTTTTTTAAACGTTCCAGAAATATGAAATTATTCGACTGGCAAATGTCAAAATTTCAAACGAATCGTTAGAAAATCGCAACATAAACTTTAATTGACAAAAAAATTTTTTTTTGTAATTTATGTAGAACAATATACTTATTAGTATGATTTTTCATCTTTTATTAAAGAATATATAAACAACTTTTACTCGGTTTACCTAAAAATATTGTTTTGATCTTTTTCTCCAAAAAGTGATGGCATATATAATATTAACCTGTTACCAACATTAACTTGATAGATTTCGCTATCCTTCTTAATTAAAGCATATATTTTTAAAACTCAGTTATGTTTTATAATTGGAAAAGAAAATATTCAAAAATTAAAAGAATTTGTAAAGAGGTTTGAATCTCAAAGGCAAATTTGAAAGCAACTCCTAATTCTAGATAAACTACTTCCATGTTGAATATTTGATGTGCAGTTCAGATACATTATTTAAAAAAATAAGTTAACCATTATATTCCATATAGACTATAGAGTACCTCTGTTACAATTAGATAGGTGATTTAATTTTATTTCTTCAAACAATAGTGATATGATTAAAATCATCAAAACTGTGTTCGACAAAAAAGGGGATATTTATTTTTCAGAGGTCAGACAGAATTATATATTTTTTATCTCAGGAGTGAGATCATGTAAATCATAAAAGATGTGGATAGCAATCATTGATAATGACTTGTATTTTGTAATTCATACTGTTCAACCACCCTGGTGGTTAGGGGCATAAATGCAATGCCTCGCTTGGAAGGTTACCTTAGTTTTCTTTATTGGAAGCAATTTTGATTTTCATAGTTAAAAGATTAAAACAACAAAAACATATTAAGTTACAATATGCTGCATTAAAACTTATTAACAGTTATGTATAATCATGTTGAAAAAATAACTTTTCTTATAACTTCAGTTGAAAGGTAGATTTTTATGCCTCATGAAAAGGTGATTTGATTTAAGTTACTAAAATAAGGCCAGTCTCTCCCCAATAAAGGAACAAACATTGACAGTGTGTCCAATAAATAACAATAAATTTCATTCTTAAAGTAATCAGTATATTTTATTATGTATGAGGTCAAAAAAAGCATGTCTGAAGTGACAGATCTCCAGACTGGCACAGTACTTGTATCTTTAATTGCTGTTTCAAATGCAATAAATCTGATTTAGTTATATTTTTTAGAATATTTGCGTATGAGGGCATTTTCCCCCAAAATGTCCTGAATTTGTTTGCCTTGCAAGCAATAAACTCTTTAGTTTCATAAACATGTCTGTAATGGTTAGAATTGTAATCAAATGAAGGCTCTACCTTTTTTACACTTCAAAGAAATTAATTAAGCTCACTGAAATTAATTTGAGTTGAGCGTGATAAAATAACACAAACCTTAACAGTGATACACACTCAACCTTTTTACAAGGTTCACAGGCTCAGAGGCACATCAGTTCTGTAATATTTTTCTCAGTTTTAAAAGAATAGAGTCATGACCCTGGAGCTCATCAGTCTTTAAAATCTACTATCACTAGGCCATAGTATTATTATACCAATTGCTTATGGAGCATATAAATATTCCATCTTTCTTAGCTTTATTAAGATTATTAAAGAAGAAGATATTTATAAGGCCATGACCTGTGTGACTTTAGTCAGGGACAAACAAGATATATAATATATAGTTTAGAATCCTCATTAGAATGTACAAAAAAATTCAAGTTTCTTCACTATCATCTTCAGGAGAAAAAAATGAAGATAGGCTTTAGGAGTGGCCCTAGAGGCCTTTCTTAGGTCACCAAATTTATAAATTTAGATCCTTAGTAGTCAAGGAATTGGTACACAAAATTATATAAGGACACCGTCCCATGTCAGGCTAGATGAGGTGAAAAGTGAAATTGAATCACTTATTTGCTTGCAGTTTGATTCAATTGGCATAGAATATTTGATGTAGAAATTATAATTGAAAATCTAAAAACACATTCTTTGTACATCATCTGTTATATATCCAGCACGAAACAGACAGATTTGATTTGTAGCCCATATTTCACCTACTGTTAAGCACTCATTACAAGTTATGCCAAAATAAACTTTCCTTGCCTATTATTGATGTGTATATTATAGTCATAAAAGTATTTGTATTCAGTATTGAACATCCTTTGAAATTTATCAACTCAACCTTTTAAATATTCATAAAAACATCATGAAAGGCTTTTATGAAGTACAACCTATTGATCATCTAAGATATGCAAAGAGTTAACAATTCCTCATGGTTAATGGTATTAAACTAAAACTTTGAAAAGGGAGGTGTTATCCATAGGTGGCTAGAAATTAATGTATTAAACATGAAATATCTATTTTACACTCTACAAAACACACGTTTAGTTCTTTGAAGGCTAAAGGCACCTAAAATGATCACATATCAAATAATAAGAATCAATTGAATTCAATACAATCAATATAATTGGATATGAGTGATGAAAGTAAATGTATTGTTTTCTTAATTGGGGACTCACTTGTATGTCTGTATATATACAAAAACATATTAAAGAATCCTCACAAATAAATTCATTGATAGTCAATTTATTTATTTTATTTGAAGATTTTATTGAATTACAATAGCAGAAAAGTTTCAAGAGTGTCCATGTATTAGAGATTCTTTTCCATGTATGCAGCAAGGATATTCTCCAGATTAAACTGTCCCCTCTTGATACTGAATCTTGTAACTGAAAAATATAAATTGGAACCAAATTAAATATGAGGCAAAAAAAGATTGTTCCATTGTCATTATAGCTCCTCAAGTACTACAATATTAATTGTATTTAATGTTACAAACTAACATTTAAAATAACAAAGTATAGTCAAAGTGGTTGCTCTCATAATTCAAACAATCATGGAACTTAATATTTGGTTAATCATAATCTACATTAGTAAAGGTGTGGTGTATAAACATTTATGATTACAGCATTTTGCTTTTAAGATAGCTGAAATAAATAGGTTTTAAATTTAAGTTGGATTTCTTTTGCCTCTTTTACAGAATTGCTCAATCAAACTCTAGAAACAAAGTGACACAAAGTTTCATACAGCATTAACAACAGCTTAAGACATGGTACCTAACCAATAACCCTAAAGCCCCCTTGTTATCTCCTTATTTCCCCCCATGGTTAGGCCCTTCCACTACCTCTCCTCCCATTGAACCTGTTGTGACAATTGTCTTCCCTTTTCTCACTCATGGTAAACACAACTATTAAGTAATATATCAAAAAAAAATTTACCTTGACAAACATATTTCATCTTGATCATGTCTCAGTGGCATATATCTAATACTCTACATTATCTGCTGAAATACATTAACAAAAAAATAAAAAGTATATCATGCAATGATCCAAATCTTTAGATTGCGGCTGTTGTGCTTACCTGAAAACTTTCAAATAATGATAGAAAAGTGTCTCCACTCTCTCCTCCTGTATTGAGACACATGCCTGCAAAGAGAGAATCTTTTTTGAAAAAACACTATATTTTAAACAATGTACATTTCATCCTTTTATTTCTTAAATTATTTTTTTGGATAATTCTAGGCTACATCATGTATTTGTGCTTGTCAAATTAAAACCATACTTGCTCTGCTACTCTCTTTAGAAACTTTTACCCAAATGAATAGATATGTACATGATCATATATTATTATTATTATTATTTTTTTTTTTTTTTTTTTTTTTAAAAACTCCATACAAAAAAACACATATTAGAATAACAGTTCCCAACATAAACAAATTTTACACAAGTAATATTTCATTAATGTATACAAGATATAATGGATAGGCAATCTTATATTCAAAATCAATTCCGACAGTAGGTTGAAAATAGCAATAATTAAAAACTAATCTAATACTTCAGACAAGAGTATGACAAATTGACCAGAAATTCATAAAGCTATCATATTTACAGTTTGTGTAGGCGTTAAATCGGGCAACAAAATATGCAGTTTTAATATCCTCTTTAATATGTTTAAAATTTGGGATTTTCTCCTGTTGTTTCATTTTAAATATATTGTATTTCACAATGTTTGTCAGTAAATTCAGAACATAGTTTCATATCATGATCATATATTAGATATTTATTACAAAAAGCCAGAAGGCTATTAACCAGCTGTCACCATCAGTTTGTAAGTGTAATAGGGAAGGCTCAATCTTTAAATTATCTACATGTATAAATATGATATTACAAAATGGGAATAATTCAGGTATTCTAACAGTCTTGAATAAAAATCAAATATTGAGCAGCTTAGAAATAGAAGTGCTGGTAAATACATTTGATGGTGTTATATCAAATTGATAACCAGATCATTAAAATGACATAAATTCTCAATCAAATACTTACTGTTTGTCTGTGACATGCCTTCATCTGAAATCCAAAATAAAAATCATGACTTAAGACTTTTGTTAAAATGGTTTCAAACTTAATTTAACTAATCATTTACCTATTCTAGTTTCACATATATATGTATTTTATAATCATATACAGATATAGCACCTTCAAATTTTCAAAAGGCGTGCATACCTAATCTATAAAGTTGGTATTATTGTCATATGTTTAAAAACATGGCACTTTCATCTAAAATCAATAATCAATTAAGCTTGTCTTATTGGGTTTTTTTTGATGGAATATTGGCAAAGTAATTAGATTTATAAATAACATTTTAGAGATGTTTAAACAATCACTAAAGTAAAATAATAAATTGATGTTAAAATGATAGAATGATGGCAATTAAAGAAAAAAATATAATGAAAACATCGTATACGCCGATGCTTACCTGATGGAGGCTTGGTAAATTGAAGGCATCGGTCCATTAATGTATTCCCAGCACTGCCAGCAGCGGAGAGAAGTGATTCGAAGCGCCTGGAGTTGGAGAATCGTTTTTTCCTTTGCCGATTCACACATAAAAATTTAAACTCCTAAAAAAGGCTCTCTTAAATTACTATATGTGACTAATTTCCAAAAAACAACAGCTCCAGTTGCTTGTGGTAAGGTGGACACGTCTATAAATCCGAAACTTTTTTCGACCACGTTGTGATGTTTACAAACATGGTATTGAAAGGAGTGTGAGGAGTTCGATCAGAGTTCGGAGTTCGCTCAGTTGCTTATTTGCTGCGGCTACGAGGTCAAATGAATGTCAAGGCCACTGTTATGGCAGACAAGACAACAGCAAAGCAGATGATTTTTGATAAAATGTATGCTAGCACTCGTAGAAATAATAATTAGGTGCTGTTCTCATATTGTGAACATGTAGTTCGATGTCGCCGATCGAATCGAGCTCTCCATTGGTGTTGTCAACATTGCTGGAATCAATAAACGATGTTAAACGGTGAGTTTTTGCTGTTTTCCGTGAGTGGGGATTTTGGCCTGAAAATCTGGCGGTAGCGATTTTCGGGACGTCGTTGCATGTAACTTTTGAAATAATTACCCGATTTTGACAATCCATAGCTCGTTTTGTAGGGAAATTATTTAGCTTTCGAATCGTAGTGAACAATTTGTCCAGAAAAATTATTTTGGATGCGAAAACTGACTTTGTTCGAACATGGGGTGGTTTGGTCGTTACATCCCTTTCCTTTTATATAGTAGTAGGGTAGGGTCTATGGGTATATATGTCTTTCTAAAGCTATTTCTAAGCGATACACGCCCCTGTGGTCCTCGCGCATTCCAACGTGTGTAGCCGTTGTGACCTTTCTCAGCTACTGTTGAATCTTTATTTATATCTTTGACTTTTCAATCGTAGTAATTAAATTCTCGATTGCTTGCCGGGTTTCAACAATATTATAACTAGTAAACAAATTCACTTAAATAGTATATGGAATTAAAGAAGAAAATTTTATTTCTTTACATTTCTTTACATTTTTCAACTGCTACAAATATACTTTTTTAAACATTAGTATTATTTAGCTTTATGAGCGTGGGCAAGTTGCTATCATATGAATATCTTAACCACGTGAAATCTTCATTACGACCAGAATTTGAGAACTACTCCCACCCTCTTTGCAACTAGTTCACGCTTTTGGCGAACTAGTTCATGGTCGCCCAACTAATCCACCGGTTGTGGGGCACAGAAATTTAACTTGAAATTTCATGGTTATTCAGATGCTACATTAGATAGTGTACATGTTTTTGTATTGTACTGCCATTTCATTTTCACAATAAGATAGGAAATAATTTATTGGAACATATTACATAGTACGCACGGTGTACAAAACCGGAAACTTAGTTGCATAATTATGTAAACATAGTGAATTACAGGTTATATTATGACAATAAATGAGGTTAGGAATTTCTTATTCAGTTACAAATGGTTGTCTTGCTATACTTCGTTTGATATTTCATTAAGAAATAGAAGACGAGTTGCTGTGCATCTATCGTTGAATAAAACATAGCAGGTAGCATAAAACACGACGGGTGTTCATTTCTGATTAACGTAGAATCCAATTTGCGTTTTATTCTTGGTTTTACCCATCACTAATCAGTCTGATTAATCAGAAGGATGTTTATCAACATAAACCAGAAGTCTTAACATAATGAGGTTCAATACCATTTTACTTTAAACATTTAGCCAACTGTTCCGTTTGTGTCAATTGAATACGGTTACTTGAGGGATGAACAAATTTATTTAATTTCTAGATTATCCATTTATCACACGATATCACATGATATTCATGTAGTTTAACTTCAGTCATCTCTTATTATCAGATCTCCATATAATTTCTGGTACAAACATATATCGCGTCAAGAATTACAGAACTCTTTCCACGCGCACATCAACTACTTCAGGCTTTTGTGAACTTGTTCGTCGTCTCACACAACTAGTTCATCAGTTGCAGGATACAACTTTGAGACTTGAATGTGAACAATACAACATGATGTTGAGAGGAAATGTTAATGATACATACGAGAAGGAGCAGTAGTGTTTTCTAAAGGCGCAATCAAGCTCAATCTTTTGTTGTTGGATTCACCCGTGAAGCGGGAAAAGAAAAAAGTTCGTTCGTGCCAAGTTAGATTTCCTGAATTATGTTAGCGTGGAACGCGTTGGTGGAAAATGATTTAGAGGCTGTGAGCGACGAACGAGATGTGCAAGTGTGGTTTAGTTTTTGAGTGTGTGGAGCGTGTTGGAGATCGGTATTAATGAAGTTGAACGAGTTGTAAACGTACTATTTGATAAGAGGCTTGTATGGGTGAAACAAATCTGATTTTGTTGAAGGGAAAAATGTGATCAAGTCGTTTAGTTTCGAACGAGTTGAATAAGGGGCATTTTGATATTCAGTCCAAGGAATGAGTTTGACAAATGTAAATAAGTTGTATGAAAAGTGTTAGTTATTAAAAAGCCACTCCGTGAGTTGTTGGAGTCAAATATGGCAAATTAATCAATGGTGTCATTCGATCGCGAAGTATCGACTGTTACCAAAATGTATCGTTTAAAAGCTAATTGGTTTTGTACAGTGACAATACGAAGGGAGAAAGTCGCAATTATGATCGAAAGCCGGACAGTGGCGCGCGTCAAACAGCCAAACGTAATTTTAGAGACTAGATAAAAGCCGCCAGGAGGTCAGTTTGGTGTTGATAGTGTTTGTTAGTTTATATCACTAGTATCCATGTAAACTGAACGTGTGATATCTGCCTCTGTGCATTTATAAGGCTATTTTTAGATTTTCGTGGAAAACCAGTGTTTGCCATATCTATGTCTTTTGGACATGAAAAATTAAGATGTTTTGATTTTATATCATAACATATGTCATTTTGGTTCGTAACAAAGGTGAATAATATTTTCTGAAAATCACTGAGTGGCTCTTTAAATTGCTGGTGGCTTGATACGAGATGTGAACGCGTGATTAACAGCTGTGAGATCCACGGGTAGAGTTATAGAATGAAATGTTCATATTTGCGCGTTATAGAACCTTGAGTTGGTTGTTAAAGACATTTGATTTGTTAAAGTTGTGATATCTCAAATCAAACATATTAAAAGTCATTATCTACCCCTCGTTTGATGACATATCCCTTTGATATTTCGCTTACACCTGTTTTGTCATCACGTATATAACATTGTAATTGTCTGTTGTACAGTGTATGTTTTATGTATCTTAAGTGTGTATATAATAGTCTCTCGGAACCCTCAATGGGTGGCTCGTAATTATGTGTTTCGTTGTATTTTACCATGTATATATGCACGAGGTGAGACTTGAATAAACTATCTGTCTGTCTGTCTGTCTGTCTTCCAAATTCCAGGGGGGGGAGGTCATAGCAAATAGCTTTATATAGACAGTCAGTTGTTCGACCGATTGACCCCTCTCACACAGAGAGTGACATCACCAAGTAGTTTAACGCTAAAATCTACTGAAACTAACACTTGCTAATAGTGTGCAACAAGAAAACGCTTCGCATATATACAAACTTGCAGTTTACCGTCTACCAGTAGGTTAACAACTTACCTACAAAACATTCAGCACGATCTCAACAACTGCATCACATTTTTTTAAATCTTCAAACTTATTCTAACCTTACATTTTGCTGAATCATATGAAGAAATATATAGAAATATATTTTATAGAAGTAGTTCTAATGTTTTAGAACGTGTTATCAAAATGTGAAACTAGTTCACTGGACATAACTTCGTTCTTGTTTTATAACAAACATGAAGTGACTGTGTCAACTCCTGTCACGGTGTAACGATATCTAAACTCAGGTGAGACCCGTTATCCGACAGGAAGATAATAAAAGAAAATAATCAGGCCAATAAATAACTAGAGAGAAGCCAATCCGTGAATCAAGTGATTTATTTGCAGTCAACACAAGACGATAACCGGGTACAGCGACAAGCTACCCGTAATCCACTCAACAGGAGTTAACAACTAATTAAGGAAGTCAACAACCCATGAATAAACAAATAGACAAACTGTAGGGAATCACTCAAATATACCCCCACACGTTGTAATAACAAGATAAGCTAATGGCCGTCTTAACGAGATAGCATTCATAAGACAAATCAACACTTGGCGAATATACAAAAGAAGGGAACGGGGCCCGGGTGACCTAACAATAGGGATGTATAAAAATCAAGCACACAGTACTTTAGATTATCCCTAATCACTACTTGAGTGAGTAAATGAATAACAACACTAGATAAGGTATAGTAGAACTTATCAAATAATTGGAGGGAAGGTAAGGTTAAAACTGTAAGTTCTTAAAGGATGTGATCACATACTCCAGAAAGGTAAAGAGGAAATAAGGAATATCAACCTCACCAATTCACCTCCAACGTCCAAGGTCACCCGTGACCTCTCCCCGCAAGATTCAAGCCAGGACTACTGGTACCAGAGCTCGCTCGGCTTCTTTTTGGTTAAGTTCGGACGTCAGTGAAGACAAGGCCGAGGAGATGGTAGCTTATCTAAGGATATCGTGAATCTGTGTTTCTTTGCAAAACTAAACTATCCCTAGCTACATTAATAGTTAAGGTATGGAGCCCTACACTGGCTTATTGTAAAGGGAGGAAACTCCTCTACAAGAACATATAAATATATATATCATGAGTATTGTCATATAAATGCTACATGTAATAAGGCTGATAAATGGAGCATGAAAATGACATTTGAACATATAAAAATAGCCACAGTCGGCGAATAAAGACATGAATGATAAAAATAGATACATTAATGTAAAGTACATAATATGTACTTTCGATATATATAATAATTGATGATATTTTATAAAAGTACATTAGAGGAGAGGCGAGAAATAGGTCGCACGCTCGAACTGCGAGACAAACTGAAAGTTTAGCAGAGTTCATGCAAAACTAAGTTGTCACTCAGTATGTCTTTCCTTATTTCATTTCCACGTAACTAGAAGGCGTTCGGACTCTACAACGAGATTCAGGCCTACATTAACTCGTTCACGGGATGTAGAACACTTGCACGTTTTTCTCAACGAATCCTTTGGTCTAATGAGAATACCTTGTTTATTTTAATCTGAATTGTGATTTCAGGCATATAGAATTAAAGTTCTAGTATTGAAAAGGGAATATGTTTAAAATGATACAGACGTGTTTACATCTATATGTTGTAAGATAATAACGTTAGAGGGTCTGGGACTGTTTTTTTCAAACTTAAACATATTTCCTTTCACCACATTAGATCTACAAAGAAGAGCACTACGAATGCAGCAGAAACTGATAAGGACATTTTTATCACTCTCTCAGGTTGACCAAGTAAATTGAATTGGACCTTTCTCGCAACAAGTTCGCCTGTTATGCACCTATAGTTCAACATTTCTTGTTACACATTAGCCATGCAGTTGCAGTAGGAGTTCGAATTTTTCAATTGCTCTTTAATTTCCATTTTTAAATGCATACAAACATTGATAATTCATAAAAATAGTGGGACACCTTTTTACCTGCGATAAATTTATAGGATCCAAAAACGGTATCAATCACATGACTTGTCCATTGTAATTTGTACACCTTACGCCACGAAGAATGCTTTCCACGTGCATTTTGTGCCATGTCAATTACAAAGAGTAATTGTTTGCTTTAAGAGGAAACTAATTTACAGTGCATTTTATTCAGAATTAAAACGAAATTATGATGCTATTTAATCCAATAATGAATGTTCGACAAATTCGACGAACATAAATACTTGATATTTGACTATTTTCGTCTTTTTATAATCAGTCAATAAATATGTTTACGAACACAACAGTATGGATAAATGCCTGTGGGTTGTTAATTAATGTTTAATTACGGCTTCTCGCTTTCAGTCTTACTTTCCACCAAGCTTTCTTTCCTCAGGTTTTGAAAACCCAAGCATAACCTCGTTATCGTGTTTTAACCCTAACTTATAGTGAAACCTACAACTGTTACCGCAATACTTTTGGTTACACATCAACTAGTTCGCGCTTCGGTGAATAGTTACACGTTCCATAAACATCTGAAATATAGTAAATCATGAATATTTCCTATCTAACCTGAAATTTCATTACGCATTTCCATTTTCATTTAATCTAAGAAATCTTCAGTGGCGTGTTTTGATATTTTGTTTTGGGCGTCATCAAATTAAAAACTTGAAAAATTACAAAATTATTGTATTATGATATAACTCTTACAACTTTTCAACTCGATCGGTACTCTTAAACTTGTTCCCAAGTTGGTGAAATATGAGGAGATAGGTCCCGGCAAACATTCATCTGAAACACATATCTGAGAAAATGTTGTAGTTTATTCTCAACAGACGTACAGCATGATGAAGCTACAATACTACAACGCGTTCAAGCTTGCATCAACTAGTTCACGCTTTGCAGAACGTGTTCCTCATTTCCTCTACTAGTGACATGTCGTTCACGCTGTTTTATTCGAGGGTGCCTCTTACTTACTGATAGCGTATGCCTTTTTATTCGATCGCAACTTTGTAACTGACTGAGAAAAAGTTAAAAAGTTTCGTGAACTAGTTCCAAAAATCTAGAACGCGTTCAGACTTTGTACAACTAGTTCGTTTCATTAAATTATTCTCGAGTTGTTGAAAAGTGTCAGGAGGTACTTGAAAAAGAAACTATTTAATGCATTTCCAATTTTTCATTTAGTACATTTTCATGTACAACAATGTACAAGTCTACAACGTGTTAGAACTCGACAACGCGATCACAGTCTGTGTCAACTCGTTCACGCGTTGCAGAACTAGTTGCATGTTTTCCATGATGAGCGCACCTCCTGTTGAATAAATAATTTGAGTATCTTCCTGATGACCTTGCCCTAATGATAGCTTTTTTACATATGGTTGTCTTAATATTTTGGTATTCTGTGGATACACCTCTCCTTTTGTCCTACAACTGTTCAACTAACTCGGCGAGACGATGAACGTGTTCTTAAGAGCGTGAACTAGTTGTTAACTAGTTGTAAAACAGTTTTGAACTAGTTGTTGAAAAGTCGGAACGAGTTGTTGAAAAATCGGAACGAGTTCTTCCTCTGGTCGTTTTGCAGATATAAATCAATAATAATTTCATTTGTCTATGAAATAACACGAAACCTACCTGTGCCTTGATATCAAATACGGAATGAGTTTAGAGTCTTGAGAACTACACTGTAGTTGTAAAAAGTCAGAACGCGTTATAGACATGTACAAGTTCTAGAAGTGTTGATTATCGGGTGACTTGACAGCAAATCATATTGATAGAACATTACGAGCAAAAACATGTACGTGATCTAATGTAAATCGAAAACCGTGCCAGTAAAAAATTAAGTTGAATTTCGTGTTTCACCTCTTCATTTGTCATACAACTGTTCTACTATTTCGGTAAGACGATGAATTTTGTTCGCAAGAGCGTGAACTAGTTGTTGAAAGTCTGTACGCGTTGTAGAATTTTGATACTCTTGTTGAGAGCAAGGACTGCGTTGAGGATAGCTTACATGAGTTGGGAGTTTCAGAATTTGACCTACATGTTTAGAGCGGAACGAGTTTTAGAAAGCTAATTTAGTTTTGAGAGCGTGGAACAAGTTGTTCAAGTGCGATTTAGTTTTGAGAACGTTGAAAAGTGAATTAGATGATGTACAAGACGCTTCGTAGAATGTGCATGTTGCGAACTTTGAACGCGTTGTTGAACAGTGACTTCGTGTTGTACGATACTTTTTAAGTTTTAGTGCCTTCAACATGTTTAATATTGGTGGTTTTAATTGTTGAGAGCGTGGAAGAGTTTTATAAGTGGGATTTAAATATTGAATGAACAAGGCGAGATATACACGCGCGGTGTTGCTTTTGATAGCTATAGTGTAGACGAATTGTTCAATTATGATTTCGTTGACGGATGCAGGATACGGATTGTAAGAGTTTGATCTACATGTTTGAAGCACTAATTAGGCCCGACATTTTTTAAAATATTGTTTTCGTCAATTTCTCGGTAACTTTGAACGATATTAAAATAGTGTTGATGGCCATCCCCGTGTCATAATGGATACAGAATCAGATTGTCATTTCATTAGAGTTAACACAAATACATTTTGTGCTAAGTAAGAATGTAGAGGCCGCCTCTGCTGAAAATCGGGGTCTATCAGAATAACATTTAACATGTCAGTAAAGTTTCCTATATGTGGTTTATAGTTGTCTACTGCAAGAAGCGAGTTACACAACATTGTTTTAGATGTTGGAGAGTGGTGATTTTTTCAAGCGTACGTGATGTAGTTGATCGTTTGGAACATAGAACGTGTGCAAATGTGATGTAGATGTGGATGAATAATTTCTGAATGTTGCGAGCGTGTAACGAGTTAGTTAGTGTGATTGGGTTATTAAGAGCGTGAATGACGTTTTCGAATTGTGATCAAGTTGTTTACAGAATGATTTGCATTTTTGCAAAAGTAATTTTGTTGTTGAAAGCGGGGATCGCGTTATACAAATATGATTTAGTTGTTGATGGCGTGGTTGGTGTTGTTAAATTTTATTCAGTTGTTGAGAGCGTAGGTAGCAACGTAGAAGATGTGTTTTTCAATGTGGAGGGTATTGATCGTGTTGTACACGTGAGATTTATTTTTTTTGGAGCGTGGATCGGCTCGTATAAGAGTGATTTAGTCAAAGAAAGGGTGGATCGCTTTGCTCAAAGTGAGTTATTTGATAAGATCGCGTCGGAGGAGAGGATCTTTTTTGTTGAGAGCGTGGATCGCATTTTAGAAGTGTGAGAGTGTTGTTGAGAGCATGGATTGCGTTTTGCAAGTATGATTTAGTTGTTTAAAACATGGAACGCGTTGTCGACGTGTGAGTTAGTTGTTCATAGCGTAGATCGTGTTGTTCAGATCTAAGTGTGATTTTAAGGCTTCAATCACGTTGAAGTGTCATGTAGTTGTTGAGAGCGTGGATTGCGTTGTCCAAGTGAAATTTAGTTGTTTAAAGCGAGGATCGCGTTGTCCAAGTGTGATGTAGTTGTTCAAATCATACATCGCATTATCTAAGCATGATTTAGTTTTTGAGAGCGTGGGTCTTGTTGTAGAAGTATGATTTATTTGTTGATTTGTGACGTGTGAGTTAGTTGGCGAGAGCGTAAAATAAGTGGTTGAAGCCCATTTTCGTCGTTGCAATTATGGATCGCATTGCCCAAGTTTTGTTAAGTTTTTGGGGGCGTGAAACTGACTTTTCAAGCATGGGAGCGTTGATCGTATCGTAGAAGTGTGATCTGGTTGTTAAAAGCTTAAGACGAATTGTAGAGAAAGTGATTTAGTTGTTTAGAGCGCGGATCTACTTGTTTAGAGCTTGAATTAGCAAGGAACGACGAAGGATAAGTTTTATAAAATGATTAGAAGTGTGTTTTATTAAAAGTTTAAAAAAGTGTTGAAGATATGGTTACTACCAGCATGGGACGAAAGATACATTTGTGACTTTGTTGTAAAAATGTTCCACGTGTTTAAAAAATGTAGTTGTTGTAAAGTTGTTGAGAGGCGAAGACGTGCATGCATATTAGGAGCATGGAACGCGTTGTAGAAGTTTTACAAAAGGCATTTTGGTTAACGAAAGCTGAAAACAAAAAGATAGTTGATTTTTTGAGGGAGGAACAAGGAATCATATTTCGCTATTGTTATCTTGATATTGTTTTTAACCTATTTCTCATGTTGATCATAGGTGATGTAGTTGTTGATAGCATAGATCGAATGCAGAGTTTAATAGGTCTTATTGTTTCTTGAATAAGTTGAACGTGTTACAGAAGGGTGCTTTATAGTTGTTGAGAAGTAGGAACGCGTTGTGGAAGCAACATCTGCGTCTAGCAAAGAGTTGGCAAAGTGGACGTTTTTTTGTATGATGCACGAGTAGTGGAAGTTAGATATCTGCAGATTGCCTATATCTGAATCTAAGTTTTAAAAATGATTTATATGTTTGATGAATGGAACGTCTTGTAGAAGTTAGATCTGAATTTCGGGAACGTGACAGGAGTTTTAAGAAAATTTGTTGGAAATTAAAACCTATGTGCCTTTTGGGGTTTTCAACTTCTTTGCATTTTTATTTTTACCCGTTTCCATGGAAACGTAACATAGGATTTCTTTTCCGGAGCACAACTCCAAAACGGTGAGACCTATCTCGACGAAACTTGGTATGTGCAACGGGCATCATGCGGAGATGTGCCTTTTGGGGTTTTCAACTTCTTTGCTTTTTTATTTTTACCAGTTTCCATGGAAACGTAACAGAACCGAAGACACTAGATTAATAATTAATTAATCTTCAAGGTATTAGCTTTATAAAAATCTCTCCCATCTTCAATAGTAATTAAAATTTACCTGTGACAAATCAAACTTGGTAGGAGAAAATACTTTCATATCGCTGCATTTCATCTTGTAATCAAAACAAGTTTTGCAAAAGTTGAAAAAGTTCCCCTAAGAAAGAACTATAGTTGACTCAGGCATGATAATGATGAGTTGGACTGTGTGGAAGATTTGGAAACTAGACGTGGATATTCAGCTGTAATAAATGTATGTCTTTCGATACAGGAGAGTCGATAAATCTGTGTGAAAACAATCTTCACAATTACTGTCGAACAATCGGGCTCAATAAACGTTGAACTTGTTCATCGGCGAGACAAATAGTTGTTGATTTTATTAAAATTTGGCGTATGATACTTTAACTTTGCAGAATATGTACCTGGCTGTATGATTTGAAATTCATCATTCGTAAGAAATACCAGTTAAAAAATGTGGAACGAGTTGTGTAACTGGCGAACGTGTTTCGGGAAGTTTGAACTAGTTCTACAACTGGTGAACGCGTTGTTGAAAAAATCGAACTTTAATTCCATATAATATTTTAGCGGATTTATATACTAGTCATAGTATTGTTGATACCCGGCATCCCATCGAGAATTTAATTACTACGATTGAAAAGTCAAAGATATAAATAAAGATTCAACAGTAGCTGAGAAAGGTGACAACTGCTACACACGTTGGAATGCGCGAGGACTTGGCACGCTGTGAACCTATTTGTTAGTAACATGTCTCATGTATTTTGAAACAATCATCTAATGCATTATCGATCAAATATGTTTCATTTGTCTGTAAAATACCTTCCAACCTATCGTGTCTTCTAAAATGGAAAAAACTTTAGATATTGCGAACTAGTTGTACAAAGTCGGAACACGTTCAAACTTTGGAGAACTAGTTCATCAAAGCTTGAACGCGTTGCTTATTTTGAATCGTTTTGTTTAGTTCTAGCGGACCAAAAGGGTTCCATTTCATTAGAAATGGTTCAACAGTATGACAGAATAACATTATTGTTAATTTTGTCATCAATATAACGTTAGCAGATCATATTAAAACTTGGTTTCATTACAAATTTACATCAACTCGTGAACTAGTTCTGATCGAGTTGTTGAAAAGTTGACCGAGTTGTATCAGTGTGAACTGCCTTCCAATTAATAGCCAATGACTTTATAAACATCTCACCCATCTTCAATAGTAATTACAAATTTACCTCTGACATATCAAACTTGGTAGGAGAATATACTTTAAAAAATGTGGAACGAGTTGTGTAACTGGCTAACGTGTTTCGGGAAGTTTGAACTTGTTCTACAACTGGTGAACGCGTTGTCGAAAAAATCGAACTAGTTCTACAACTGGTGAACGTGTTGCGGGAAGTTTGAACTACTTGTACAACTGGTGAACGCGTTGTTGAAAAAATCGAACTAGTTCTTCAACTGGTGAACGCGTTGTTGAAAAAATCTAACTAGTTCTACAACTGGTGAACGCGTTGTTGAAAAAGGGGAACCTGTTCCGATAGGTTGGAACTTATCTTACAACTGATGATCGTGTTGAAAGAAATGTTGAACTAGTTGTGTAACTGGCGATCGTGTTGACTGGCTCTGACTTGCGAGGAATAAAGGGAAGGAGTGAAAATCAATCAAAATGTGTTTGATTGTTTCGTATTTATAAAATGTACAGTGAGTTTAGTAAAGAATGTTCATCTAAATTAATTGAGTTATGTCCATTGTATGTAGGAATTAGCTTAAATGCTCGTGCTTTGCCATTTTTTCGCTTCGAGGTGTGATTGAAAGGTAATTCTACTTGCTTTAATCAATGTTCGAGACATAAGTTGAATTTCAAATTCAAGGCATCTTAGATTTAAACATCCTTGAAAGCTATGAGTAAACTGATTTGATTTAAAGTGACACAGAGTATGTTTCATATTTTCCCTTATTAAAACAGTGGCAAAATACCATCTGCCTTGAGTTCAATCAAAATATCGTCCCTTAATTTGCGACTTCATCTTTATATTTCAAAATAATGATATTTTCTCATTTAAATGATGATAGAAATGCTAAGAAGTCAACAGTTTGCAACTAATTTACATGAATATTAGTTAAATGATCTACTAGACATTATCAATATATATTTTTCCTTTTATCTGCTCTTATTAACTTTCAAGAATTAAGTCTTAATTAAGTTAATCATTTCCTCACGTCAATGTCCGGTTTTCGATCCTTATTACAATATGAACCTGTTCACTGTCTCCTTACTGATCATATCAGCTATAAAATGCTGATTTAATGTTGAGACAACTATTTCTCGGTTGTGCATCATCCTCAAAGGTTGACTCCAACATCAAAAACTGTAATCCTCTAGATAGATCACGTGATTAGACTGTTTTTGGGGTTTGTTACTAAACATCCTCAACCTTCTATTGGTGAGGTGAGTTGGAGTTTAACGCAGCTTTCAAGATTAATTCACTTATATCGCGGCTACTAGCTAGTATTATTGCAGGGAGAAAGCCCGCATCATCATGGTGACTATGCATTGCGGTAAATCCTGCGAGCATTGGCTGTAAGTACCGCTGAAATTCAGTGTAGCCTTAGTACCCCACCTGATTGCGTGTAGAACAGTTTCTATTACAGACATAGTTGGCGAGCCCCTGGCGGTATTCGATCCTCAGACTTGATCCGAAGCCGAACGCGCTACCCACTGTGCTACCTCTAAGAGAGATTTGCAAACTTATACTTTCATGTCAATATTTCCTTGGCAGTGTCGAGAATAAAAATTACGAAATTCAAATAATGTATGTATCTAGTTAAAATATTTGTTGTATGATAATAAAGTATGTAAGTATCTATTTTATGGTAAAATACATTTTACTCTTTGACCTTGAAATTGATAAAAACACGATAAAAAGTTGATTTGTTCTAACAAAAGTTATCTCCCCTGGATTGACAATTTTACAGATAAGGAGTATTTGATTGTGAATGTCTATGCTATCCTTTGGTAACATATAATGTTTTTGTTCTTGCATATTATTTAAGTGTGAAAATACAATAAAAAGTTTCATTTACAAATTACTCATAATACAAAAAAACAATATATATTATTCACATATTTTATTCAAATAAATGTATTTTGAACGCTACTTCAAGTGTGATTTATCCCATAGGGCCTCTTTGTTGCCTTTGTTTTTTTTACATAGGTCTTTATTGTATTTTACCGTAATACATACATAGAACAATGTAAACTTAATATTAATTACTAAATTTGTACTAATGTTTTTTGGGCCTTGCCTCATTGTCCAATCGTGATAGTCATAAGGTCTCAAAACCATCAAGTCATCTTATCGACAAACGGAAAATCAATTCATCGGTTGTATAAATAAGATTTGATGATTAAATGACCGAATTATCCATTGGAGTCACAATGTGAATGCATGAATCATAAATATGTAAATATTCACAGACCTTCAATTTGTGCACGAAAAGTCAAAATTCGGATTCACCGCCTTCACAAATACGCCGGATACAGAAAGGTGCAACTAGTTTCACAACGCATGAACGAGTTGACACAGGCTTTGATCGAGTCGTAGAGTTCGAACAAAATTACTGAATGACTTGTTGAAAATGTTGCTGAGTTGAGAACGGCATTATCAGTTTCAAATGTATTCGTTGTGCTATGATCTAACATGTAAAATGTTTGGGAAACGTGGAACAAGTTCTGCAAACCGTAAACTAGTTGCTGTAAGCGTGAACGCGTTTTAGGCTGTCACTTGATCACGAGGTCCAAAATGCGAACTAGTTCAAACGAGGTCTGAGCGAGTTGTTGAGTCGGAAGTATTTTAGATTTTGGGAAGAGATCACCAACAATGCAGTTGAACCTAATATGCTGTTTTTCAACCAAATGGTGTCCGTGTGTGTAGCCAAAAGCAATCCTTAACCTTGAAACTTTAGAACAATTGTGATTTTTTTTAATCCGAAAAAGAGTTTTAGGTTTCACATTCAAGTATTAGCATTAAGAACACGTTATGTTACATACTTCTAAAATCCACAAAACATATCTAGGTAAATTTAAAGCGTTTGCCTGACGTGGAAAGGATACTTCCACATAATAGGTTTGTTAGGCTTGTCAGTTGGATGTGCGTTTTAGCGTCTTAATGTGCGTAGCGTGGAACGAGTTGTATAGACGCGATTTAGTTGGTAGAGAAAGAAAAATCTATTACAATAATTTAGGTAAAAGTTGAAAGTTTTGAAGTTAAGTAATTTTTTGTTGAAAACGTGGAACGGCTTTTAGAAGTGGAATTATGTTGATGCGTAGAATGTGTTGGAGATTGGTGATTTAGTTTGTGAAGGTTTTGAACGAGCTGTTGAATTTTAGAGTACTTTGATGCGCAGAACGAGTTGTGGAATTGATATAAGTTTGGTGAGAGCAGAGCCTTCAATTATTACAATGGTTTTGTTTATCCCTTTGAATTATAATGTCTCCAATAATACAAACTCTTGTATATCTCCGAGCCTATTCGTGTTCGGGATTCGAAAGCAAAACTTCAGAGTCAGGCGACACAGCCAGTTCTCAACAACTCGACTAAAAGGGCCTCGACAAAAAACGAAGGTTAGTTGAGCTATTGTTATAATCGTGCCAGTCCAACGGGCCTCTGATTTCTACCTGGGCCAATACGGATATACTTTCTTAATAGTATCCGGTTCAGTTGCATGTTGCAAAACGGTAATTCAAATTATATTTAAATAAGCAGTTAATTATTTATGATATTTTCGAGGTCCAAAGTTTCTTCGAGTTCAGGCTCAAACTCTGTCCTTAATTTTATGATGGAAACATTCCTTAAAGACACATTTACACATTATGGTTGTTTAACAAACAAAGTTTCGTTGTCCTACCCTGTAAGGTTTTTTGAGTTTTCATTTCATCAACAACAGATCACACTACAAATCTGAAAAAATCTACAAGCTTACATTTACACATCATAATATAGTTTCACATATCATTTTTGGTTTAGCTATAGGAATTGACGTATATATTTCACAACGATAGATTTCTGTCTAACATTATCCTGAAAAGAGCCAAAATTAAGAATGTCCAATAGATTGGAAAGGATTATTGTGTCAACTCTGATTGAGCAAGTTCTTTAGTTTGAATTCTGGTCTTAAACTAACCCCTGCAATATGTGTTTACTTAAAATACAGTGAACATAAAAGTTTAAGAAAATGATAAAAAGACAAAACTACTTTTATCATTCCGAAAACATATATACATAATTACATACATACACACACAAAGTGCTTTAATGTCTATCAAGATGCCTTTGTCCCTTGTATACAAATGAATAATTTTGTATGGGCCAGAGGCCATTAAAATTGAAAAATTCCGTATGTCTGAAAAGAAGGAAGTAATTAAAAATCTCAAAAGAACAACTAATCATTGTGTCGATCTTAATGTTAGTTTCCCTGAAATAGGCCTCACGTTATTTTTAGTTCTTGTCCAGAAAAATATCCTTAAAAGCGTGTCCATGGAAAAGACCAAAATTGAAAGATCAAAGAAATTGGAAATCGCAAAATGAAGATGAAGACTGTTCCATAAACCAAATTCCAAACACAAAGGACGTACGCGTTTTTAAAAAATACAAGTTACGTAATAAATGAAATAAAAAGTTTAAGGAAGTTGAAAATCCTTTAAGGAACACTACATGCAAAGTTTTTGTAATAAAGGCGTGTGATGATTACATCTAGGCGGGAAGCTAAAATCTGTGTTCACTTTGAAACGATAACAATTGATGAAGGAGGACGGCGAAATTCCAAAGAAAAAACACAAAACTTATACACAACGTTTGGTCAATATACCTGGAGCCAAGTACCCTAATGTATAATGTTTCATTTCTGATCCGGAAACAATATTTGTAAATATTCTCGAGGGAAATGTCCATATATAAGGACGAAGTAGATTGAAAAAAGGCACGTTACAAAATTTCAGTATGTGTTTCCACGGTCAAAAATAAAAATTAAAATGGAAATTTAAAAGACACCACCAACATGTCAAGTTTCAATGAGCTAAGGCTAATGGTATTCAAGTTGTGATCCGGGGAAAAAACGACGGAGGACATTTATAGATCTCCTTCGAAATCCAACAATAAGCTGTATGTAACTATATTAAGAATATAAACCATCTATTCTTCAAGCACATTCGGAATAAGCTCGCATCAAAGAGAAATCACTACGTCTGGATCGAGTTTCCAGGGCCATTAACACGTTGGTACATTGTAAGGTGTTTTAAAAAAAACCTCATTCGTATCTTTTGTTGAAAATGACATGACAGCATATTGATAGAATATTATGAGGAAAAACATGTACCTGATCTAGTAAAAATCGAAAACTGTGTCGGAAAGTTTAGTTGAATTCCATGATACATCTCTCCTTTTGCCAAACAACTGTTCAACTAGTTTGGCGAGACGATGAACTAGTTCGGTGAACTAGTTGAGAACTAGTTGTTGAAAAGTCGGAACGCGTTCTGCCTCTGGTCGTATTGCTGATTTAAATCAGTCATGATTAATTTGTCTATGAAATAACAGGAAACCTACATGTACCTTGATGTCAAAGGGGGAATGAGTTTAGAGTCTTGCGAACTAGTAGTAAAAAGTCAAAACGCGTTCTAGACATTTGCAACTAGTTCTAGAAATGTTGACAATCGGGTAACTTGAAAGCAAATCATATCGAGAGAATATAATTACGAGCAAAAGGATGTACATGATCTAATGTAAAATCGAAAACTGTGTCAGCAAAAATTAAGTTGAATCCCGTGATACACTTCTCCTTTTATCCTACAACTGTTCGGCGAGACAACAATCTCATTCAAATGCTCCACTACATTACCGAAAATTTCAGACTGTTTTCCGAATGTCGAACTGCCTAAATTTCCGAATGAATGTATTTTATGTACTTTCAATCTACCCCAGCTTAGTTTGGTGGACAAAAAAGTCAAATCGAAGCTATGGAGTTATCTTTCGCAAAGCAAACTCTGCATACCTCAACGTTATCCTTTAGTAGACGGTACTAAATCAAAGTGCGTCTTCTGGAAACAGATACGTTGAATAAAAGTTTCGTCTTTAGTTTGTAGTAATCGTTAAATAATTTTTAATTTCGGGAAAAAATTATATCATAAACATGCTGAAAAAAGAATATCCCCAAAACATGTGCAAATACCATTAAGAACTTTCTTGATGATTATATATTAGTCACTTGCGACGTTTATATGCAAATGAGATTGACCCCACTTTCGTCAATGACTGACAGGTTATAAATAACCCTGCTGTATGAGAAATCGTAAATGGAGTGAGACAAACTATCTCAACTTCATTTCCGTAATATCATAATGTTTGAATAGTGTCTCAAACTCATGTTCGATCATGATGTAGATCATTGAGTGGCACGCATTATGATTGTATGTAGGTATCTGCTGCAAGCTTCTCGGCCTTTTGGCTCTGATCAAAGTGTAGCATCTCACGAGTTACACTTTCTAAAGCGATTGAGGAATTTTTTCGTTTAGTACATGCTATGTCGTAACCACCCCTTTTTCCAGATCTACGTGCGGGCAGTCTTCGGACTAAGACTTCGGTCTCCCCACTTTTTCCTACATCATGGCGTACCAGGGAGCAACACAGGAACCACCAATTCCCCAGCAGTACATTGACAAGGTCAAGGTTGCCAGTACAGTCCGCCTCGAAGTGCATCGTAAGACCATACGTAGGGAGGACGTCGCTGAAGTGCTCAGAGTTTGTGATATCCGGCTCACAGAGGTGTCATCTATCTGGAAGGGTGAGGCAAACAATGTTCATTTTGTGACTTTTGATAGGAGTGAGACTGCTATTTTGTTGAGCCGTACTGGTCAAGTTACAGTTGATCAGACTGTGTATAATCTATCCCTATATAAAGCCCAAATCATCGTCCTTAAAGTTCACTGGCTTCATGACGTAGTAAGGAATAGTTTTCTTATGTTATACTTTTCAAAGTTCGGAAAAGTATTGGATGTGCAAAATATCATGGAAGAAATTGACGGTGAAATGGTCAATTCCGGAATAAGGGAGGTTAGACTAGAGTTGCCAGAGTCGGGTAAGGAAGATATCTCGTACATAGTACGTTTCGGGCCATCCAGGTCAATGTTGGTAACGGCACCAGGCCGTCTACCAATTTGTTTTTCATGTTGGCGCCTAGGCCATAGGCGAGGAGACTGTCCATCTAGACAGGGTCGCCAGAGACCTAACCCTCAGGCACCCCCTCCCCCTGCAGTTATTCCAACCCCCCCGGCAGTCCCGACCCTTGCACTTCCAGACCCAAGTCTGACTGCGGCGGACTTCCCCGACTTGACAGCTGACTCTAGGGGACCTGAGCCCTCAACCTCGAAGGAGGGGGAGAGACACAGGGGCCCCGGGGACGAGTCGGAGGTCGAGGGAGGGAGGGACGTAGCGGCGGACCGGGAAAGGGAGAGTCTTGGGCCTGGGACACAGGACTCAGACTCGCTGATGGTGGAAGTTACGGAAACTGTGAGTAGAGAAAGAGATACTTTACTTTCGTCACCGGCATCAACAGTCTCGTCTGGCCATATGATGGCTACAGGGAAAAGAAAATCTAGGAGCAGGGCAAAGAGTGATAATAGAACCAAGCAGCAGAGACATGATTCATCGCCCCGCCCTCTCGGGCCTCTTCTCCCTATACCCACCAGGAATAGGAAGTCGAATGTTCCCGACCCTCCCTCATGAACATGATCATGTATAATGCTCACACAATAACGGACTCTGACCGCCCCCTGGACAATGAGAATAGACCACCCCCAACCTTCTCCCCACGGGGAGTGAATCTCTATACTTTATTACTTACATTATATTTATTGTTTGTATTATATTTATTGAATGTATATAAATCCTTTTTATCTATATATGTTAATATAAACACCAATAATGTATAATTTCCAAACAATTAATTGTAATGGATTGCTGGATTCTCCTGATAAATTAAATAATCTTTCTCATAGGTTTAATTCTAATTCTATTGATGTTCTATTCCTTCAAGAGACCCATGTACATAATTTATTTTTAGCTAAGAAATTTGAAGCGAAATTTAATGGGAAGGCTTTTTGGTCTTTTGGAAGTAATCGTAGTTGCGGGGTTGGGATTATTGTTTCTTCTAAATTAAATTATAATGTTTTTAAGTTTCATTTTGATTCTACCAGCAATGTTTTTCGGCTGTTAAATCATTTCAATCTATTTCTTCAGATCCGCTGGTAGAAATGATAAATTTCAATACTAAACAGTTTTACAACTGTCTTATTTAAAAAATTGTTGAAAATAAAATTGAAAATTTATATCCACAAATAAATTTCACTTTTGTTTGGCGTAATTTACATCATAAATTTGTGGATAATATTCCAAAATCGGTTAATTTCCGTCTCATCTATAACTCTCTTCCCCTTGGTTACAAACTCTTTGCTCGTCACATGTCTATCTCTCCTAACTGTGTTCTCTGTCGCTCTGCAGTAGAGAACTCTGATCATCTCTTTATCTACTGCTCTTGTGTGAATGATGTGTGGGAGGTTGTCTTCCAGTGGTTAAATATTTTATCCAATGGCCTTGTTGCCAAATCTAACGAAATTATTCGCTTTGGGCTTGTTCCTCAGCTTCCAAATTCTTTTAATTATGCTGTTTGTGTATATTTACTATCTTTGGCAAAATATTCCATTTGGCTTACTCGTAACCTTAACAAATTCGAACACAAACAGCTGACTGGAGATGACATTGTCTTACGTTTTAAATGTTTCCTTAAAACACGTATTCGGGTTGACTATTTTCGTCTGTCATCGTCTATATTTTCTAAGTACTGGCTATCCACTAACTGTTTCTGTAAATTAAATAATAACACACTTGTCTTTTTATTCTAACCAGTATATCCCTGCATTAATGTTTGTGTATATTTATCTATACTTTTTACATAAAACTTACGTATTTTGTATGTATTGTATTGTATCGGGCTTTTAAATTTAATATATCATGCCCCTTTGTATCATCATATTTTAGAATCACAGAAACGTATTGTATACGTTTGCTTATAAATAATTGTGTATTTTAGTGTTACAGAAACGTATTGTATACGTTTGACTGTAAATATTTGTATATATTATGTAAGAACGTATGTTTTACGTTCGTCGCTATTGTAAATAAGCTTTTAATCATTATTGGTGTAAATATGTCATTTTGTTAATACATGTATATACGTTTGAGGGCACATGCTTATGCCCAGAATTGTACATATGTTTGTTAATGTTGCGTTTATATTGGTCTATCATTTATGTACTTTCTCTTCCTTTTCATTCTATGTATTATTTATCTCTCTTATAGTTTTGAATTGTATAAGGCCGCTACCTCTTCCAACTGTGATAGGTTTCTTTTATTTCTAGGGGTAGCGGCCAAACCCCTGCTGTCCAAATTTGTATTTTTCTTTCCTTCTGTGAATAAATATTTATCAAAACGAAAAAAAATATCATAATGTTTGAATAGTGTCTCAAACTCATGTTCGATCATGATGTAGATCATTGAGTGGCACGCATTATGATTGTATGTAGGTATCTGCTGCAAGCCAATGAGAGTTACAGGGCAGAAGTTAACCTGACGGCTTGAGTAAAAGAGCTCAGTGAGATGTATAACCTGCGTAACGTAGAGCAGCAATAATATATTTTATTCAATGAGATTGGCGGGAAGATGAACTTGTTCTCAAGAGCGTGAACTAGTTGTTGAAAAGTCGCAACGAGTTGTTGAAAAGTCGGAACGAGTTCTACCCCTGGTCGTATTGCACATTTAAATGAATCATGTTTCATTTTTCTGTGAAAAAACAGGAACCTACACATACCTTGATGCCAAATACAGAATGAGTTTAGAGTCTTGTCCTAGAAATGTTGATAATCGGGTAACTTGACAGCAAATCATATTGAGAGAATATTACGAGCAAAAACATTTACGTGATCTAATGTTCAACTAGTTCGGCGAGACGATGAACTAGTTCGCAAGAGCGTGAACTAGTTGTGAACTAGTTGTTGAAAAGTCGGAACGAGTTCTACCTCTGGTCGTATTGCAGATTTAAATCAATCAATCATGTTTCATTTGTCTATGAAATAACAGGAATCCTAATGATGTCAAATGGGGAATGAGTTAAAATCGAGACATTTACAACTAGTTCTAGAAATGTTGAACTAGTTCTCGAATCCTTAAACGAGTTATTTTGGTATTCATTTTTTCCAGTCCAAGTGATACGAAATCGAGTTTGTTGAATGTGAAATCGTTTAATGATTATTAACATTTTTGCATAAATGATTAATTTGTCAGCAATATCAGGCGATCTGTTACTTATCTACATGTATTTTGACCCCTTAACAACTTGGCATGAACGCGAGAACTAGTTCTAGAGCAATGATCGAGTTGTTGCAAGGCTGACCCCAGTTCCACCTGTATGATTAATCAACTGGAAGTATTTCATTAATAACTATTTTAGATACCGGTTGTATCTTTCATATTTGAATCTTAAACTTTACAAGTCTTTTTGATTTTAAGGACCAAAAATCTGATAACGTACAACAGTTTTATGAATAATCTTGTAGCTTCTAAGTCTTTTCAGAAAGAAAGATTGAAAGATATTTTCTATGATAAATGAAAATCGACAGCATAAATACTTTCAAATAGAACAGATTGCGATATTGGGTTCTGCTCCGCATAACACGTGCAAAACGTGGAACGCGTTTAGCAAAGTTTGCAGGGGCAACTGATTTATTTGAAGAAATTAATCATGATTTCATTGAAGAACAATGATGAAGTTTGTGAGAAGAAATGAATATTTTAACAAAAGTGTTATATTTTCTGTCCGAGTTAAAATAGTGTTATTTATTGTGTGGTTAAAGCAATACAACAAATGTTTAATGGTAAATACTATTTCATTGGTATACACAAGTACAAAGTAATCATTTGATTTTTAAAAAGTGCAAACGGCAAGGGCAACAGTTTTTGTTAGCAAATGCAATGGCGTCTTTCAAAATTGATTTATTTAAAAAATGGTTTCAGTATTGTGGAAATTATGTTTTCGTCGACTTGCATGAGTTGGTTTCACGA
The DNA here is from genome assembly GCA_921293015.1 of Phorcus lineatus. Taxonomy (NCBI): domain Eukaryota; kingdom Metazoa; phylum Mollusca; class Gastropoda; order Trochida; family Trochidae; genus Phorcus; species Phorcus lineatus. The sequence continues at coordinate 16,338,106 of OV121091.1, read as the reverse complement.
GATTGTAATATGTAGAGTTAGCTTTAACAAAATTATTTGGGTATATTATTGTGAAATTAAGTAGACAATTTGAAGGTTGGAAGATTCGTTTTGGGAGATTTTGAGACGGGGATTTTTGTCGACCTACTTCAACTGGTTGAAGTATCGTTGTCAACCAATATCATAGAATGTTGTGAAAGTTGTCCGAAGCGTTGTACATTTTAGAAAGAGTATTGCTCACTGCTTATGTTGATAAAAATAACTATCGGTATACTGTTTTGAAAAACTGAAATAGGTAAAGTTGAACCATGTTGTTGTTGAACATTGCGTTATGCTTTTCGTTCAGTGTATTCAAAACATAAGTTTGCTAGTAGTGCTAAAAATAAAAATATTTTAGGAGGTTATTAGATTTTCAGAAAAGGTTTAGCGGAAAATACAATTATCTTGCGCGTTTTGAATCTAATCTGTTTGCCTCTCATACTACTAAGGACCTACATGTAACAAACTGTGCGAACTGCGGTACACGTTCCAAAAAGCGTGAACTACATGTAGTTAGGAGCTGGAAAACTTCGTAGAGTTATTACGCGTTTTTGATTTTTGGATTGAGCTATTTCATATTCCAAATAGGATTTTTTTTTCGAATACCACGTTTTTACACGCGCAAGGAAAACGGGCTTACAAGCCATGATAGGCTTTGTCTTAGCATGAAATTGCATCCTTACGGACGCGTTGTATTCAGTTGAAACACGTTCTGTGTTCCTTGAACTAGTTGTGAGAAAATGAACTAGTTCCACTAAGAATGAACGCAATTTTGCGCGAGTCAAGAGAATATTTCAAAATGTCAAGTGAGGATTTCGAAATAAATAGATAATTCAAACCAAAACTAAAACGCCATCATGAAAGTTGATGAAAACAAACAAATAATTCCGTCCTTATCTTCAAAGTTTGCACCGGATCGTCTTGTGTGTTTGTTAAGATGCGTTAAGCTTGAATTGATACTAGTCTTCATTTACTATTGACAGATAAGTGTTCTTAAGATATAATTCATTGTTGGGACATCACCAAAACTCAATATTTTGACAATCATTTAAAAGTGTGTTTTTTTAGCTTTGATACGTATTAACATATTTGAATTTATATTATCGACAAATGCCAGTCTATGGGAATAACTTGATTCCATTTTTTAAAACTTAAACGACAGTCTTGTTTGTGTGAGGAGCAGATATTTTACGTCCCGTTTACATGTTTACTAGTCACATAGCTTATTTGAAACTTCAAACTCAAATGTCTCTGATTGTAAGATAGGTTTTCTTTTGAGTGATCGGTGAGCGCCAGAAACAAAATATAAAGACGCAGATAAACTAAACTGATTAAACTTGAAATAGTCAAGTAAATACTTAAAACAATTAATTAAAAGCATGTCGGCTTAATCTTAATCTACCCGTAGCCTCTCCCTGTCCCTGCTCCTTTCTGTCGATCTGTCCGCCTGCGTGTCTGTCTGTCTGTCTGTCTCTCTCCGTCTGTCTGTCTGTGTTTCTGTCTGTCTGTCTGTCTCTGTCCCTCTCTGTCTCTCTCTCCCTGTGTCTCTGTCTCTGTCTCTGTCTCTCTGTCTCTCTCTCTCTGTCTCTCTCTCTCTCTCTCTCTCTCTCTCTCTGACTACAACATGAAATCTAAAAATAAAATCATCAAAATCATTTTCCGTTTCTTTAGACTGACACAGTTTTATGATATTTCAAATATCATGTCTTTGTTCGTTTCTTTACACTCTCAGTATTTTGAGTTAACCGCAACTGTCACTACGTTCTAGCTGGGGACTTAACTGTTCTGTTTAACGCGTCGTTTACCCTTTGATGACCGCGTTCATAGGCTCTAGAACGCGTTCATAGACTTTAGAACGCGTTCGGCTTAATATTTTCTCTATATAAACTGAAATGTCACCTTAGGGGCTCGATAGATAATACATGATTCTGTTATCTAAATAATGTTTTCATGGTAAGCAAATGGTGCAGTACATGTATATTACAAGAAAGAAAAGCATGTACTCGCCTCTGAGTTTAGCTTATGTCAGGACCACCAAGATGGACTTATGATTTGTTATTCCAGCCTAGAAAAGTTCACAGAATATTTTTCTTGGCAGGCGAAAAATATCGTAATCGTCTTAGAATTTATGCTTCATATGAGTCTGTTTAGCGAAACATTCTTTTACAAGGATGGAGGCCTGTGTTTAATGTAACACATCATGCAGACATAAGACAGTGTTAAAGGGCTTGTTCCATCGGCACACGTTAAGTGAAGCAATGCTCCCCAATTCACAAACATGCTTATCTAATACCATAGGGACCAACATATATATTTCCTATGAAAAAAGCTTAAATGTCACAAACGTAAATATCAATTGGAATCTGCAACACAGTAACATCCTTATTTATATTCAATGAAATATTTTCAGCTGATTTCTGTCTCGTAAGGAATATGTGTGCACCTCACAAGTAAATGTACTCTAATCTTCTCAACGGTTACGGGAATTTGCCGGAAACTCAGTTTGTAACCTCTTAACTTAGATTTAAACCAATCAGAATTCAGCATGTCTAAAATATAAAGTACTTCACTTGCAACAGAGGGTACATGGGAAAAATGACTTTATTTACAATTGTAGCGATAACTAGCAAAGAACGAGGAAGGAAAATATTTCAGGAATCTGTTCAACCTGATTAGTCATAAGATACAATGCAATTAAGAAAACTTACATTGTCTATTATCAACGACTCTCATCAATTATTGCTGCACACACTTATGATTATGAAGTGAGTATATCTGATACCGATCTATGCTTGAGCACGTGGCCATAAGCCCTGTTCTTTTGTCCGATCGAAGCTATAGATGGACCCTTAATCAGATGAAGATTGAGGAAGCAATTGTGTTATTGGCACCGACTAGACGACGATTTACATCTGTTAATACGCGTATGTGAACAGAATGTTGTTCAAATACGGTCACCACTGAACATACCGATTAGATGTAACGTCTTGAACTGAAGGAACAATTATTTCTCTATGTTTGATCAGTTAAAGGATATCTACACATTCGCCGTGTTGTACACACATCAAAGGCATGTTCGTTGAGATAGATGTATAGTTACAGTTATTCAAGTAATACTACTTCAACACAAAGAGGGGCGGGATAGCGCAGTGGTAAGCGCGTTCGCATGCGGGTCTGGAGGTCCGTAGTTCGAATATCATCAGGGGCTCGGTAACTTTGTCTCCAGTAGAGACCTGTTCTACAGGCAGTAAGGTTTGGGTGCAATTTTACACTGAATTTCAGCGCAGTACCACCAATGGTTCGCCACTTCGATCTAATGCTCTTAGGTTTCACCGTAATCCGTAGTCACGATGGTGTTGCGGGCTTTCTCCCTGTAATAATACTAGCAGTCGCGATTAAATTGAAAACTCTTGAAAGCGGCATTAAACTCCAACTCACCCCACCTCACCCCACCTCATTATCATTGGTTTTCAATCTGGGAAAAGAAATGATCTGTCAGAATTTGTGTCAGATCCTTTACAGAACATTTGTAAACGTTTAAGAGAATATACATTGTAAGTTTCAGTTAAATAACATTTAAAAGTACTACTTAAAACTTACTACCACATAAAAAAATCGCAGTGGCCATCTGTCATCCATATTGTGTTTAAAATGATTATGAATAAACCGATGAAAAAGCAAATGTACGACATGATTGATAGATGATAAAACATACTTTCTTATCCAATGGGCCATTTAGGTTTTAACAAATAGTCCGTAACAAATATGTTTCAATGAGCATACACTCGATATCCAAGATAGGTTTTACATGATTATGGACGGTTCATTAGACTGTTCAACAGACTCCATAATCCTTATCTTTATTTACATTTTGCTTGTTCGTGCATCAAGCGACCTTTCTGAAAAGTACTTTTATTGACTAGAATGATACAAATAGGACTGGTTTCAATAAGTCGCAGCGTCTCACGACATGTTTTACTGCTCAAATGACCTTTAAGAGTTCCTGTTTCCTGATAAGGGGGAACAATAACACTGTCAAATAAATATCAGTGAACATACAAATTTATCATTTATATTCAGTAACTATTGTTTCATCGAGAGTTACCGTTTGAGAAGTCATAAAAGTATTGTTCGTGACGTGTAGCGAAGCATCCCATGGTCAGTGGCTAAGGATTTAAATCGAATTTGCATCAAACAAAATTCAACATTTGAAACTTTGCCAAAAAACTTTCAATAAAGGAAATCATGCACATTTTTGGAAAAAACTCGATTACTATAGAAAAGACTATTTCACTTAAAATCATATGATACACGTGCTCCTATCAACATGAAGCATCAATGGTCGGATAGAAAATTTCAGACTTCAGATGTTGTGATTTAAAAAAGAATGGTAATGTTATGTTTTACATTTTGGAAAAGTATCTACATATTGAGAGATGGTCTCTGGTGAGAGCCTGAACACCAAAGCTCCTCAAATCAGCGTGCCAATTAACTATTGATTGAAAACGGTGTACAGAGCGTATGTTCCTTTAATATCCGCTAGTATGAATACGACAGGGGATTTGGTACTGCTGGGTTGACTTGACCAACATTCAAGAATCACAATGTAGAGACCCAGTCTGATTAATGCCATGCACTTTAAGAAGACCACGCGACAAACTGAACTTTCTCTTGGTCCATGATATTTGTAGTTCGTTGATAAGGTTAACCAAAGTTTTAAGCAATAACCGTCAACGAAAATGTAAGCTAATGTCATTTTGAATCATATTCAGAATGAAATGCTTGCAGACACAATAGTTAAAAAATATAAGTCATTATTTTGCAAGTATTAACCCTTAAGGGAAGATGGTGGCAAAGTTTTGACATTTTAATGAAACATATACGTTTTTTGAAAACTGAGAAAATTGGAGACCATTTTATTTGTTCACGCGCACATGCCTGAACTGAAAAAGGACGTCAGCAATAATATCTTCTCTCCAAACCTGTTATCTCAAATAGCGATGGTGGTCACAACTTCGGGGGCTTAATTTTGAAATCCTTTACATATTAACAATAGCCTTAGGAGCAATACTTAAAGCTTAAGAATTATATATTTGATGATCTCAAACGTGATTAAAAGGGAATTATTATTCTCATCAGATCAAACGCATCACTCGTCCTTCGTAGGAGTCACCTTTTTTTGGTATTGCACCTTCATAACGTTCAACGGGCCAGCATTCATATGCGTTTGTGGCGACGATTTTCTAGCATTTCACGGGCCACATTCATATGCGTTTGTGACGACGATTTTCTAGCAACTCACGGGCCAGCATTCATATGCGTTTGTGACGACGATTTTCTAGCATCTGCGCTGATTGGTTGAAGTGAAAGGTCTTAAGACATACCTCTTCGGAGATTAAGCGATGTGTGAATGTTGAATTCGATTTGATTCTAAAATGATAATAGAAAAATAGTTTCCAAAGTTATTGAAGCAATTATGATAAAAACATAAGTTTTTCATCACTTGTTGCGTGCGTTTGAGAACTGCTTCTTTTGATTTTAGAACACTGCCATGCAATAAGTACATGTAGAATCTATTTTCGTTTTCATGAGACCGTTTTGTTAACCTTAAAATCGTGGTACTGTCCCTTTGATAACATTTTCAATTACGTGAATGAACCACACGAAGGGAAAACTGGGTTTTCTTGTATATGTTGCGCAAACCTAGTAAGCCACCATTAGCTGGTGGTTAGGTGCATTCATAGTGGAAATCTGTTTTTTCTTACAGAGAGAAATGCAGAAAACAGAACTTGCATCATCCTGTTGCTATTAATGTGCAAACATTGTCATACAGAACACAATATTTGCAGCATCCTGTACCTATTAATGTGCAAACATTGTCATACAGAACACAATACTTGCATCATCCTGTACCTATTAATGTGCAAACATTGTCATACAGAACACAATACTTGCATCATCCTGTATCTATTAATGTGCAAACATTGTCAGCTTACAACTTAAAGATACCAGTGGACTTAGAGCTTAGTGGACGTTCATGAGACGCTTGGTTCAATTCTAGATCTTGAACTTGGATTTTACTCAATATCAGCATATTCATGTTTCGCCAGCCATGAGAAGAGTCTCATTGATTTGTCGTCTTTTCTCTAAGTTACATAGTTTGGATGATAAAAGTTAACCTCTATTTGGTAAGTAAAGGATATTTCTACCAACACATAAACTTGATTTACAATTACGGATCTGAGTGTGAAATTTTATGTGCGCTTCTAGTTTTGCAGACATTGTTATTTATGGTCCCACTGACATGGAATATTATTGAAAAGTAACAATTTGCTATACAATTGTCATGAGAACGATAACTTTGACAGAGGTTTCAGGGAAATATTCATCTTAAAAGAGATTTGCAACAACCTATCAACAACCTTCGTGATTCAAACGCTGAATCTTCCAAAACGTTTAACATATGGCGCTTTCACCATGACAACCCGTAAATCATCCATTAATTTATACTTATCTGAAATTTATGTTGGTCCGTAGTGTTAAATTGGTAATACAAGTACTCATATTGAGGCCTAAGGCATAAGGCCCTAAATACTGAAATAAAATAATTGAAAAATAACTAATGGTAGAAATGGAAATTAAATGATTAAGGAGTTTGTTTAGTTGATCAAGGGGGCGGGATAGCGCAGTGGTTAGCGCGTTCGGCTTCGGATCAATGGTTCGAATCCCGCCAGGGGCTCGGCAACTTTGTCTGCAGTAGAGAACTATTCTACACGCAGTCAGGTTCAGGTGCATTGCTACACTGAAATTCAGCGCTGTACCACCCATGGTTTGCTAGTTCCAGCCGATGCTAGCAGGTTTCACCGCATTGGATACCCACAATGGTCTTGCGGCCTTTCTCCCTGCACTAATACTAGCAGCCGCGATATAAGTGAAATAATCTTGAAAGCGGCATTAAACACCATCTCACCTCACCTCTCACTAAGTGATCAAGTTATAAAATCCTAAAGTTTCGACATATTGAGGATGACCCAACTTGGCCATGTGAATCCATCATGTAAGTGTAATTCAAAGTGCTTTTTCTAAGAAAAAAAAATTGCAACAAATACCATTACAAAAATGCAACGACCACAAACAAGGATTTGGTTAAGGGAAGTATGCTTCACTGTTTGCATGTAAAGATGCATTAGTGAGTTCGTTGCCATAACAACTGTAAATTTGACAAATAAAGTAAATAATGAACTCGTAGCAGTAGTAAATTTTCTCACGCATTTAGTACTGTAACGCAATAATAATTTAAAAGAATTCAATTATTTAACGTAGTTGTCGTTTCACGTAAGGAATAACTGGTAAATGACATTAGAAGAGTAAATATTTACATAAAGCATAACATTTCAAAGATTGTATTAAGAATGTAGCCCATGTACATACAATAGTTTTAATCAGAAACGTACATTTTCAATTGTGTCAGTGCGCAAATGACACTATTTGCTCTCTGTAAACTCTAACACATTTGGTGTCAACTGATAATAACAAAGTATAGTTTATCTGTGTTCCGAACTTAGAAACAGTGATTAATGTATAGGCTTCTATGACTTAAAGCAAGTTTTTAATGCATGAGGTGTTTTCAATATTTGAAAATTTGAATATAGTGTGTTTGCTTCTAGGGATGTCTACCGTTGAATGTTATAACTTGAGCTGCCCCTGTGGAGAGATAATACATTAACTCATCTTATTATCTTGAAGGGCCACAGAGTATGTTGCTGGTGTCAAATATGTCAAAATTTTTAATTGGTGTTATTCTATCAAGAAGTAATGTTTGTTTCTGAAAATAAATCTCTTAGAGCTTATAAGTTCAGTATAGTCACAATAAAGAGATTAAAGTCGTGATTCGTGATCGAAAACCGGACAATGGCGCTCGCCAACTACTTAGATATAACAACTACTTGCACATCGTTAAATTAATTTAAATTAATTTAAAAAGCATTGAATGTTTCCTTCAATGCGGTAAATAATTGTTAAGATAAGACAAAAACAAACTGAAACTTTTTCACTCTATAAAATGACAGGCAAAATACTCAGCTACGATGTGTTGATTCCTCTGGGCGTGACGTTTATACGAGAAAAACACGGATGTTGCGTATTCACGTTATCTAAACCAATGTTAACCTGTCTGTGACCTCTGACACGGCTGCAATGTACATGTTGTGCGAACGTCGCACAGGCGTGTCAATGACGCGTCAAGCTGTGACGGAAGTGAAATGTACATGAAGGTATAACATACGAACAAATGGTATGCACGAGCGAGTATGTAGTACAGGTAACATACAGGTGACAGGTAAGTCATGTCAATTTCGATAATAATATCGTTTTCAAATAATTCACATGTCAACAGTTTCAGGTAAGCTAAGATATAATGGATATTTTTTTCTTATATATATATGTAAATTTCTGTGCTAAATGATCAATCAGTCTATTTTTAAATGGTCACTTAGTCGGAATAGTTTCCACAAGTAAGATAAGAATAGAAGCGAGCACCTATTAATTAAGATACTTTTATTTAGATAAGATATTTGTTTGTGAGAGTGTAAATTAACACGATTCACCATCTTAATAGGTAAGTAACGACGCAATGATGTACTTACTATGTGTGAAAATAATATCACCATAAAAGGATGAATTACACGGGGGATTTTCTCATTATTTCGTGTCGTTTTAAAGTCGAAGTGACTGAAATAGATGACGTGATACGATTAACCGTATTTTAGAGAGGTTTTGTCAAACAAGAGAATATATAAAGAATGTCCTTCTTCATAAGCGTATTTGTATCCGGTGAACTCCTACAATTCCCTCAGATGTATTGGGTAAAAAGTCTCGTATCGCTTTTCATAAGCACACACTGAAAGGACTTACAATGGGTACAAACTGGATGGGGGACCGACAAGTTAGAGTTATTGCTTCAAGCTCCTTAAACCACTTAAAACATGACGTGCCCATAAATAACCAGTTACCTGCAATACGAGATAATTTATTAGACAGTTATCATGGTGATGTAGGGTTATGAGGATAAAAGATGATATACAAATCTACGAAGAGTATTGCAGAATTTCTTCATATTCCATTTCAAAAGTACTACTACTACCACTACTACTACTACTACTACTACCACTACTACTACTACTACTTCTATTACTGCTACTACCAATACTTCTACTACTAGTTCCACTACTAGTTCCACTACTACTACTACTACTACTACTACTACTACTACTACTACTACCACTACCACTTTTAGCTGCATTAATGCTTTGTGTAAAATCAATTTTGTCAAATGTCTGGTTTGTTTACAAGCACCAACACTTAAAACAAACTGGCCCAGGTTCGTTTCGAGTTTCGGACAGTATGGTCGATCCAAATATTTGGAACTTATGAATTATAATAATGTATGATTTGGAAAGAAAGTTGTTACCATCAAATCAAACTATGAAAATGTAGTATTTTATTCTATTTTTATTTTGATATTCAGAATTAATTTGAATTAAAAGAGAATATAAGTTTTATTTGTGCATATCAATTCACCAGAAGTTTTGAGGGTTTTTAACGGTCTTTAGCAGTTCCTTTTCGCTTTCTAACTGACTTAAAATATATATGATAATGATTTCACCCCAAATCACGAAGTGAACAACTCTACGATAATACATGACGTTTTCGTGTCATGCTTTTCTTTATTATATATTCTCAACCACTGCTGCAAATTTAAAAAAAGAGATATTTAGACCCTTCCTTAACTGAGAATCTACATTTGAATTGAATGTTTTCCCCAGTTCTTACTCGAATACGTAAATAACTTCCAGCAAATGTCAGAAACGGAATATTACCTACAATCAAATAAGAAGCTAGTGAAAAAGAACATTCAACAATAAACACATTGTACAGATGGAGATTATCATTGCATCAGAAAATTATGTGTCCAAAGTCGAGGCGAACTCAGGTGGTGTCAGAGCCCAGGTCAGTTTGTTCTATATACAAGCAGAGCAATGAACATATGTGTATACAGCTTTTGAACAAACTTTTGTTACATTACCTGCAAACTTAGTGAAAATATGATGTCATCCAATAAATGTTTGACCAAACGGGTAAATATTCTAATAGTAAAATACCACGGGATAAACGACTATGTATACACACTGCAATGTGCATGATTTAGAAGATGAATTCCGCTTTCTACTACAATGTCCATTGTACTCCCATTTGAGATCCATCTACTTAAAGAACTATTATTGTAAACTTTCTCCGTAAATAATTGTATACAGTTCCTTTCAACAGGTAATTAAACATTCAGCGTTCATTGAGCAAATACGTGTTTAAGCTTTTCAATTAGGAAACAACACTTAACTAACAGTGTCGATTTGTAACCTCTCCACCAAAACATGAATTTATGACATTTGATGTATGGCCGGAGGCCAACTTTGCTTGCGCAATACAATCTGTCTGTCTGATGTAATGAGGTGTTCGCTTGAGTTCGACACATCCAATATTGCTACAGCCAAAACTTTAAATTTTTTCAGGAGATGAAGAAACATCACATTCCTTTCACATATTTGAATTTCATATTCATAGTTCACACAATTATCATGGATTTTGAAACAAATGGGTCCAAAATGAAAGACTTTTTTGAATGTTCATTTCAAAATATCTTTGCTAATAACCTAATGTATGAATGTAATGTTACATAAATAACAAAATTGTGTGCCGTAAAGGTGTTTAATTAATATACTTTTGAAGAAATATCACTAAATGTGAGTAACGCCAGAATTGTTTCCCGCATACCACATAAAGGTACTTTGTGTGTGTGTAGAGTATACGTAGAAATGAACCGTCAAGATATTGATCAAAAAGTATGTTCGGTTAATTATTCTGTTGATTTATAATTAATTAATCATTCTGTGAAAATTCCAAAATTACCGAAAATTATCATTTCACATAAATCATTAGGAACAGTAAAACAAACTGTCGTTCAACAGCTGCATTATGTATGACAGAGAAAATCTATACCGTGTCATATTCACGGTTTGTGGTAAGTAGAGGGAAATGTGTTGTGAAGATATGTGGTAGCATAATAATTTGCCAACAGTATATTTTTTCAAAAAAATCTTTATTTCAACACACGGAAATGCAATTATTATCCTCGTATGTCAATAAGTATCCACACTTCCCTGTATATTAAAACAAAGCTGTTACAGAGAGTGACACGTTTACATGTGGCGACATGTGGTCGAGACAAGAAGGGCTATGACATTGTAAACACAGCAGATACATACACAATGTAAGTATATTTTCTATCATTTCTATTTATCGATAATAGTGTTTTTCATTAAGTTTCATTCAGTTTTTCCATTCTAATAGAAATAATAAGGTAAATTCGAGGCAATATCTTCTTCTATCAAAACAAACAATAATATCAATTTGAATAAATCAAATGTACAAAAGTATAAATAATCTATGTATATAATACTGTTGACTATTGTAAGCTTAAATTATTTTTCTATGCAATGGCAATTGCAAGTATGTAAGAGTAGCCGTTGTGAACCTTCCCCTAATTTGGATCCTAGGTGTGTAATGAAGAATACATGGGGAGGTGTGAATTCGTGAAAAAATAATCAGCGACCTCTGGAAAGCGATTTTAATGACCCCCCCCCCCCCCTTAGGGTTTAAAGGGTTTATGCACACCTGTTTTCGATAGTATGCGGATGATTATCACACAAAAGTAACTTATAGACTTAATGTGTAAGGTGTACGCGTTAAGTCATCTAACGTCTGTGGTATATTTGCTAATAAATATCTCTTAAAAATGAAAGTTCATTCTAATTCTAACGTGACATTTGTGTTTACCTTTCAAAAACTTGATCTACATATTAGAATTCAATCATGCATTAGTATTTTGATTATTAGAGTTTGTAAGAATCTAAAGTTTAAAGATATATTTTATGGGAGCTTCAGTCAACATTCAAAGAGTTTTTGGAAAATAAAATCTCTCATCGGTTGTTCTATGTAACGATATTTAACGATGCGCTTCATAAATACATTTAATTAGAGCTGAATCTTTTAATTTGTTTTACAGATTTGATAATGAAACGAATTATATGAAAATCAGTGAAGCGTAGTTCAGTAAAACGAACGGGAAAGAGAAATTTTAATGAGAACTTTTCAATCCTGTCCTGCCTTTATACAAGGGACGTGTATATGATAATTTTTTACAAGCTTAAAGTGGCAGTAGCAAATCAGAAAAAAAAATTCTTAAATTTTTCACCACTTGATATAAATTTATGACAAATGAATTATCTTTAAAAGGGTCAAAACGTCTCATTTCTCAACCCGATTATCCGTAGTACGAGAAATAATCAAGTATAAAACAAAACCCACTGTAAACCACTTTAGTGTGAACACCTTTTACAGACAGAAAGATATACAGACTGACAGATTTTATTATCATATATGACCCGGAGACCAACAGTACCATGTAAAGTAGTTTAATCTAAACAGAAACAGAACTACCATGTGATAGGGTATCATCCACACGCATCGGGCGAGATATGCATTTACAAGAAATTCACATACAATAATAGGGATAAATATCATAACAGGTGCATATAGTTTGTTGGTTTAAAAACATTAGAATTTTCTTTTGTTGGTTGTTGACACAAATGCAGCGGTAGATATTCATATCTCTAATATGAACACTGCGGGCCTTCTAAGATAAGATATTTATCCTCGACGAGATTACAGTGGCTACAGGCTACATGTGGTTGTTCAAGGGCATCTTCGCTGCTTTCATCTTAAAATCATGACCATTTCATCTAAACGTAGTTTTAATTATATGTTAAAGGCCTGAAGTTTTTCTTTTATTCCAATAAATAGCCAATACATTTTCATAACATAATCAACAATACGATTACATGGATAATATACTAATTCAACCAAATTATAGAGTCATAGTATAAATTATATGAAGAGAGGAGATAGACGGAGGGAGCTACAAATGAGGAGAGAGATAAAGAGAGGGAGGGAATGGGAGATAGTTTGTAAGAGGTAAAAACATATCAAATAATACATTGGTTTGGTTTGAGTCAAACTACAGATGCAATGGGGCCCATTTATTTTTAGTAAATTCACTTTTATCTTCAGAAATGAATTGTTCAATGTTATGATAATGTTTTATTTGATATAATAACTGAAGAAATATGGAAGATGTATGGGTATATTGACACTTTTGTATGTAACGTTTTGTAATTATAAAAATATGATATTCAAGAATATTCAACTTTGGATCGCCAAGGAGAAAATTATTACAGTTCAGGATTAATTTTCTAGAAGTTTTTCTTTCATACCAGGTTATGAGCTCGTGTATCAGAATTTGAACCTTTTGACATAGAAAAAATAAATGTTCAAGTGTTTCATTTTCAGATTGGCAAAAGGTACAGAGATTATCCTCTGTAAATCCTATTTTGAAGAGAAATGATTTTGTGGATATGATCCGATGGGTGAATTTATATTGGAAGTTTCTTGTCCTACTGTCAATCACACAATTGTGAGTTGTTGGAGTCATATACATGTATGCCAAACTTAATCAATGGTGTCATTTGATCGCAAAGTATCGACTGTTACCAAAAATACACATTGAAAAGCTTATTGGTTTTATACAGTGACAATATGAAGGTAGAACGTCGCAATTATGATCGAAAACCGGACAATGGCGCGCGTCAAATAGTCAAACGTAATTTTGGAGACTTATCTAAAACAGCCAGGAGGGCAGTTAGGAGTTGATAGCGTTTGTTAGGTTATATAACTAGTATCCATGTATATTGGACGCGATATCTACACCTATGTGCATTTATAAGGCTGTTCTTATAGATTTTCATGGAAAACCAGTATTTGTCATATATATGTCTTTTGGACATGAAAAGTTAAGATGTTTTGATTTTATGTCACCACATATGACCTATAGGTTCGTATCAAAGTTGAATAATATGTTATGAAAATCACGGAGTGGCTCTTTAATAACTGTTTTAATATCCGCATACTAACTAATACTGCTTGAAGCTTACAAGCATTGTTGATTTATGACTTTATTTCTTAATGGGTTGAAAAGGACAGTATCCGTATTCTAAGTTTTAATCGTGAAGCGATACTGTGATTATAATAGAATGATGGAGCAATTGTAACAGAGTGAACACGGGAATATGAGTTGATATCGGTGGGGAAATAATGAATTAAATCATTGTTTAATGATAACCCTTCAAGTTTCGTAGATACAGGTATAACATAAAACAGCATGGACATAAATCGTAACTTATTTCTATTTTGTTTTCTGTCGTTTCTATACTTAATATAAGAAAACATTCATTCCGGATTTGTACCGTTCATTCGACTGTTCAAAATCGAATGTAGCTTATGTATGTCATGTTGGATTATTGCCGGTAATGCTCCTAAAAATGATGCATTTATGATTTCTTCTTTTTCTGTTCACAAAATGCAAGTCATACTTATCCGTAACAGCATATTGTATGTGGTCCAGAGATAATCGTAGAAATAATACAGAAATATTGCTCGTGTAGTTTGCCGAATTATATTAATCAAGTTTCCATTTATTTTGATGTCAGTTTTACTTACTCAGAAGTTCATGGTTACATTATGGGCCAAACTACATCAGTCAAACGGAGACACATCTGACAATGATTGACAGGATAGGATCCCTTTAATCTACCTTTCGTTTTATGTTTAAGCAAGGGTCAACGATATGCACCGATGAACAGACACACTTGACGAGAAGCTGACACCGTGATACTTTACACAGATGTTTATTGTCACGATAAAATCTGACGTTTCAACCTTCGAAAAACACATATACGTAGGTACGATTTGACCCTGGCAAACCGGTTTGTTCAGGACACGGCTGACAACAGCAAGAGTCCGCGATGCTTGGTCGCCATGAAATAATGTTAATTAAGTAAGTAAGTTCGCTTGTTGTTTTTACATTTCTGTATCTGACGATTGACAATGGATATAAATATAACCATGACTATAAGTTTGTCGATCAATGTCACCGGACCCTGGTTAATCCTAAGCGTTTGAAATTTGGTCTGCGAAAATTATTTCTTGTTTTGATGTGATATCTTGATATCATTTCATTGTTACAATGTCACCGGACCCTGGTTAATCATAAGCGTTTTAACTTTGGTCTGCGAAAATTATTTCTTATTTTGATGTGATATCTTGATATCATTTCATTGTTACAATGTCACCGGACCCTGGTTAATCATAAGCGTTTGAACTATGGTCTGCGAAAATGATTTCGTATTTTGTTATGATATCCTGATATCGTTTCACGTAATTGAAATTTAGGATGAATATAGACCAATATTCAACCATCGTTGCTTATTATTTTAACACTGGATAAGAGCTATGAGTTCCTGTTTGATACCTTGGAAACCTACTCTTATCTTGTCATCTCTGTCGTATGCAATTGTATACCTCGGAAATGTCCAAATGTTGTATAAGTTTGATGAGAAATTGTAAATAAGCTGAAAAATGGGCATGTCGTAAGTGAAATCGAAAGGATGATCGGAAATTGCCTGTCATGCTCTTACATATGTCTTCATCAAGGTGGAGTCTTAAAATAACAACCAAGTTAGGGGTTATAATCAATCGTTGAAATAAAACCTCGTACCTAACCCCTTGAAAACTAACTTTAAAATACTTTAACTATGTTAATCCCAAGTTTGGTTTTAATAAACATTCTAAGCTACATCAAGGATTTTGAAATGTCTACCAAAACCCAATCCTTGTTTTCCATCCTGACCTGAACAAAATATTTGTTTGAGATTTTTTATAGATTTTGATATATCTTTATTTGTAGAGGAGACTGCTATGAGGAATGAGGACCCCAAGTACAGTACTGCTGTGTCTCCTCTCCCTGGGAGTTATCCTTCTCACCTGCTGCCTTTTGAAGAGAAGTACGGATTTATGGATTTACACATTCTGCTTCATCAGCGTAATTGAATCCGCTGATCCAGCTTCCTCCTTATTCCCTGATGTCCTTTAAGCCAAAAGCCTCGTATCGCTAGCTATCTAACCAGCCAATGAGACGACTCGCATCCAGCAACAGCGGCACAACCCGGATGGAAAATTCAAGCTCCTTGGATAACGACATTTCATTGGCTGAAACAATAACAGGTGAGCACAGCCACGAACATCAAGCCACGCCAGCCGTACGAGGGATTTGGCTCGAAAGAGATCAGGGTATATGGAAGGAGCTCGATCAGCGGATTCAATTATGCTGATGCAGCATGATGGGATTTACAGAAAATCCATAATACATATCTTATTAATGGTTAATCATAAGTGGTGACATATTTTCAATATGAGAACAGGTGCACATATCACTTTGCCTCGCAAAAATTGTTTCATCGCGAGCTAATGTATTCTGTCGCCTGGGACGTCATAAAACCAGTGTCACTGTATCCGGCCGTCGTCAAGGGAAACAATACATTTTCTGAATATTTCCATGTTTTTTTAATGGAATAAAATCGGTATTAAAGTAATTATTAGATTCGGGAGTGTTTCATACGAGTTTTACAAATCGAGTGGGAATTTACGAATAACCATCACTCTTGCGCGGGTTATTAAAAAATTCCAAATCGTTTCGTAAAAATCTTATGACATACCTCCTAGGGATAATAATCTCTTTTTATAGGAACCAAGCTCTGACTCTGGTACTACACGTCCTCGGAAAATAATCTCCAGCTTCTGCAATAAAATAAACGATAAAAATCAGTTTAGAAATCGGGCATCACTGATTCAAATAGCCTTTTGCAATTGTAAATTATCTCTATGTTGTGAATTGCACGGAAAGGTAATATAATTTCAAAATCTAGGTACTATGTATCTGATGGTGTAGCTCAAAGTCACTCTTTGTTGGACACGGTGTGAGGTTTGTAGTGTTGTAGGCACTCTTTTTCTCTAAGGAAGCTATCAACATTTGATGTTTATAATACTTGTGTATATACGTAATGGTACATCATACCCTGTGAAATGTCTAATTCTAACTAGAACTTCTGGTATTGTTTCAGTTAACTCAGGAAGTCACTCTTTGAGCTTGAAATTTGGAGCCCTGAACAGGGATAAGTTGCAACTACCAACTGACAACGAAGATAACCCTGACGTCATCGCACACTATCCTGATGACGTCATCGCCAAGATTGACCATCCAGATGTTGAACCCCCTCCGAAGTCGTATTTCAATCGTCCTACATAAATATTTTCAGTATGAGCAGCTAAGGCAGCAGACGGCTGTCTGAGTGTAAGGTCCTCCCCGATATATGAGTTTATTCCACCTGTTATAAATTCATTAGGGTTCAAGTACAGGTAAAATGTTTGCATGGTTGTGCTGTGGTTGTATGAGCAAACTACACTTCTGTACAAAATTAAGTACAGTCGGTTCGCGAACATTGTGAAACACGATGTACATTTTGAACAGTAGTGCATTTAGCTTTGGCCTGTATTCCTAAGATATATCGCAATTTAAATGTTTATGTAACACTCTCCTACACTGCGAAATCATTCTATTGGCATACTGTTGCACGTGTGACGTTGTTATCGACGTTAAAGTGCCTTTGGCAGAGACGGCCATGCGAAAATAAGAGCGATATCACAATGACAGCTTTTCGTCATTCTCAGGGAGAAAATGAGAATACTACACCCCCTCCTGTGCAATAACATTATATCAAACATATTGGAAGTTTCTTTGGAGTATCTGTAAGTCAATGTTTATTTATAATGTTGAACTTCTCTCACTTCCTGTCTGGGTTTTGGATGCCGATACATATTGATTGGATAACAGAGAATGCAGTTATAGCTATCTAATACTTTCTTGTCATATTTTTGTAAATTACAGTGTATAAATATAGGAAATTAACTTATTTTGTTATAACCACTGAGGAAATTAAAAATTATTTCCAAACATAAACTTGTTTTAACATTGTTTACTATTTTCATGATAAAGGTTTATTGTATAACGTTATGAACAAAACAAATCAGGAATAATACGATATAGAACTATGCATGAGATGAGGGACTGTACAGAAAGAATTGATAATGACAACTGATTCACCTTGTATTAATTAGCCAAACAGCTTGTAAACATGTTTGTTATCCAAAGCTTATATTGATTTCATTTTGAATCTTCAATAACCGCAGTTTCAAAAGTACAGTTTTAAGGTTTATAAAGCTTCAAAATAACGCCCCCGTACGGATCATATCAATCAAGTTTCTTTTTCAGTTATTTATGCATTTCAACATATAGAATTTGTAACGCCCGAAGCCTCGAATATCGACTTTTTAAATACGAGAACATATTTGACGTAGTTTTTAATCTAGTATTATATATGTCTGCGAACATCGGAATATAAAATCGTAAAAATTCATATATATCATTTGCATTGTATATACCATTTTGTCATATACGAGGTTACGACTTTTGTACAAATACAAATAGATAATTATTACGTCCCTCACACATAGCATGATAAATAAAACTTTCGTAAATATAAAGAAAATATATTCTGATGTTGACAGACAAATAATATGAATGCGTTATACACTTAAAGAGATACACTTTTAATAAGACTGGCGTTTCGGCTACGGTCCGGCATGTTGCTTTGAGGGAAAATAACGCTGTACTTTTACTTTTTACAAATAATCTATATGTATGATGAGAAGATTATGATAAGACTAATCAAGAATGCCCTGTAATGCCTTGGCAAAGCTTTTAACGCCCGTTGAATAGATGAATAGCTTCACTTCTCATTCTTGTTTATTTATTTAAAATGTTTAATCCTGCAAATAAACGTCTTTTGTATGACCGTTTTTGTATGATCCCGCTCAATTAGTCAGACTTAATCCGATGAAGTGTGACTTGCGAGTAACCTTCTGACATCTTGTAAAGAGTTTTTAAGCGTTATCTTTATATCGAGTTATATATCAAAATTAATTAAGGGCTCGTTACCTGACTAAAGAACATACTCTTAGGTTTATATCCGTTTTTTATTCAAGACCTAATAAAAGAACATTTTGTTTCTGTTATGAAAAAGACTGTATGATACACTGAATGAGACCGTTGAGAAAGAGTCACAAGCCTATGAACAAGACACTCCACTTCATGGCAATATATCTCTTCTGTTCAAACCTTTTGATATAATAATGAAAAAATTCGTTCATGTAAACTAGAATTTAAATTTTGTGTGTCCATAATCTCAACTTAAAATAACATCTGCCGGTTTTATTTGGATTTTTTTTCATGGTTTTCATACTTTTGAAATATTTTAAAACATACTTTTGTTATGTGTTAATTTGTAAATATGAAATATATGTCCAGTCAAATAAAAAATGACAAAAAAATGTCAAAACAAATATAACACTATACTTGAACAAAAACAGAGTTTAAGGTTACAATATTGATAAATACACTAAACAATATTTACTATACAATATCAAATCACTATTATAAACTATACAATATCAAACGGGTCAAAAGGCTACCTACAAAGTAATATTCACCATATTTTTCATGAAGTAGCAGCGATAGGTTGAGTCCTAACCCTGATGATCATTTCTTGATGAATTCGGTTGTAAACAGTTTCCAATAAAGGTGGAGAACAGTGGCGAAGCAGAATGAACGCAAAGTCAATTTCAGAAAAGCAGGTTGATCAAAAGTGTGAGTGAGCTTTCTACTAGCTGACCTATAAATATATAGATCACAAAAATTCCAGACACTTCTATCTAATATCTTCCACAAATAGCCTAGTCTTAGATATTCAGGTAACTGAATTTCCGGAAAGTCACGTGACATAAACAAATAAGTGTGTGAGCCATTGAATCAGTGATTCTTATAACACAATAAAAATTGTAAAGGAGAACCTTAATAAACTGTTTAAAGTAACTTTGTTAGGTTGAATTTTGAAATGATATGTTCACATTTTTACAAGTGGATGACAAGCGGATATTATTGTTTATTAAAAAAATACTGAAGAACAAATATATAAAGGTAATAGCGACAACAATTTCAAGTATATATGGCCTAAAATGACCATTGTCATAAAATCATGACATCGCCAGCATGAACAAAATAAAGAAGATTATAGGAGACATTGATAACGCAAGATTTGTTTCGGGACGACGCCATGCCAAAATCCGAACAAAACTTACAACAGGCTTCTTTGCCAATGGAGTTAATGACTTTAACATTTGGTTGCCAATAAGTTCGGCTCTTTTCAAGAACTAAAGACTTCACCTGATTGGTATGGTCGAAAGGGCCTTATACCTCTTGAACCAAACAACACTAAATCATAAAGGTAAGATAAGGGAGGCATATATAAGGTATCAGAGATCACTTACCAGTTAAACTATTAAACTAAATAAAGTTGAACCTCGAAAGTGAAAGTTTTCTAGGGACATAACCATCTGAGTTCATCAAATAAATTTATTTTGATGTGTAATCATCGACAATGGTTGATCAAAACATGTAAGGGGAGGTTGTTTGCGAGACAAGTTCTATCTTTCTGAATTTGGTATGTCAAGCTCTAAATCAGGGATCACAAACATTTCGTCATTTCATTTCATCCCCATATGCAATTTCACTTTTATCATCGTCGATAATCACAGGTAAGGTTCCGATAAATCTCCAGCTTTACCGACTCTACACAATAATTTTCGAACAATCATTTTATTTTACATTATTCAAAGTTAATGTGCAAAATTTAAAAGTCTTGTGTTTGAACTAAGCTGAAATAGTTTATATACTATCCCAAAAAAGTAACGCATAGGTGATTTTTCATAATTGAAATCGAAATATCTTTATTTGTATTATTTTTATTGTCCAAAAAAGTAATGATATTGATGATACTGACGAGTTGCTTTCGTTTTCTTTTCCAAAAATGGATCTTACATGGAAATGTTGACTTTGGTGAACATTTTAAGGGTAAATCAAAAACGCTTCGCCACAACGCAACACGTGCAATTACGCACGTGAAAGTTTTGTGGAAAATGCATGCAGTGTGTGGCTATAAAAAGGGATGCCGCATTCGGATTTGCCACTTGTTTGGAGATTGATTGTAAGACACTCCATGGTGGCACGTCTTGACGCTATAACAAGAAACATCGCCATCGGAAGACTTCAAGCTGGAGAGTCCCAATGTTCGGTGACAGGACGTCTCCACGTTAGCCAGAGCACCATTTCAAGACTTTCCGACAGGTTCTTTCAGACCAACACGACAAATGACAGTCCCCGTTCAGGCAGGCCATGTGTCACCACACCAGCTCAAGATCGCTACATCCGGGGCATCCATTTGCGTTATCGCACAACTACTGCCTAGAGTACTGCAGGCAACATACCAGACTGAGAAGAATTTCAAGCCAGACTGTAGGGAACAGCTTGAGGGAGGATGGATTGAGAGCCAGGAGACCCTACGTTGTCAACGTTCCACGTCGTCAACACCGTGCCAATCGACTTCGTTGGTGTAACACAGTTGGTGTTTGGAATCTTCGCAACTAGCGCCTAGTTTGGTTCGGTGATGAATCCAGGTTCCTATTGCGGAGGCGAGATGGCAGAAACCGTGTTTAATGGCGTCGGAACGAACGTTTTAGCGCTTACTGTGTTCTTGAGGTGGACAGATTTGGTGGAAGCAGCGTTATGATGTGGGCGTTCATGGAAATTTGACGGTCGTACGCTACAGAGACAACATCCTGCAGCCACACCCCCTGCCCGTTATTGACGTCCAATGTGAACTGTTCCAGCAGGACAACGCCAGGCCACATGCTGGACGAGTCACTGGAGATTTCCTCGCCAGAAACAACATTAATAAGTTCCAATGGCCGTTTCGTTACCAAGATTTGAATGTAATTGAACATCTTTGGGATGAACTTGATCGACGTCTTCTTCAGCGTCAACAACAGCCTCAAACTCTACAAGAACTGGCTCTATTTGTGCAGCAGGAGTGGCAGACGATTCCAAAACCAACCATATAGCGTCTAATCCAGTCGATGCCAAGGCGGGTGAGAACTGTCATCAACGCACAAGGTGGCCACAACAGATGCTAACTTTCTACGGACGTCTGTGAAATATTGTGAAAGCCATATCTAATGTTTTACGTAATTTCGTTAATTGATATTTCCTTAAATCTGATGTAAAAAATCACACTTGTAACTTCATTTCCTTTCAATTTATATGCGTTTGAAAATACAACAATTTCTCCTAACAAATCTGGCTATGCGTTTCTTTTTTTGGATAGTATATATAAAATATGAAATATGATTTAGCAAACGGTCGATTGCTTCTCTATTCCCTGTATAAGTTACATGGTATACATATTCGGGTTTTGGTGACACCATCCTAAAGAAATAAATATACTAAATAAAATCATTAAACTCAAATGACATCATAGAAACTTTTTTTAAGTTATCAAGTTTAAGTTATGAAGTTCAAGTTTGCAATTTTAAAGACTATTTATAAAAATTGACTTGCTTTTTTGACAATTTATGTTCAGACTTTTCGAACTCGCTGAAAGGTGAACTACCTAAAGAGAAAATTCCGTAGGTTCTTAATGTAGTCGCTTCAAACTAGTTCAAAGGCTGACCTGCGAGTTTACATTTTTCAAATTTACTATTTTGAAAAGATCTTTGACCTGACCTCCCATGAATGAACTTCGCACTCAAGTTTGAAAAAGAACAGGGTCAAGTTTTATATACTGACCAAAGTACATACTTAATCAGTAGGACCTTTGCTAGTTACCAGGCCGGGTTACTGTTCAGCAACGGTCTGGCAGCACTGCTACTTTTATCTACTATTAGCTTATTAGGACTCGAGCATAAGTCTAGTAAGCGTTTTATCAAACATACAGTTCTGTCAATGTTAACAATGTTATTTCAAGATACTAAGGCGCTTCTACTGAATGTGGTTGAATATCTATGCCCATCAGATGTACAATCGAATAATCCTCATTTTCAGTGGTAATATATCGTTTCTTATAAATTTTTCAAGGCATAGATGAAGCTTCAACACAATTTGTTAACTGGGAAGGCTTTTGCTAAGCGTTGTTTCTCTCAACCTATGACATGTCTTAATGTCAAATATTTGCATCTGTCTCTCTTTGCTGAAATACTGATAATAGCACGTTAACTCCTTCTTCCTTACACACTGTGACTTTTAGAGGACTTTTATCTTCTTATGAGGAAACTAGATTCAGTTGGCAGAATAACTTGGGCAATATCGGTTAAATATCTCTTATGTTCCTTTGGTTTCGGATTTGTATGGTACAGTCAGGATGTTGGTGATATCTCATTTTATTTTTAATTTCAAGAATCGAATTGTGGACTGTAATAAACAACATATATTTGGTAAAATACATGAGTCTGTACATCTTAGATATTACAAAGAAGTTAAATCGTTGTTATATATTGAATATTATGTGTCTACTATTAATCATATAGCTATCCGAAGAACTATTTCTTTATTAAGATTACATGCACTTCCCCTGAGATGTTATATTCGGGGTGTTAATGTGAATAGAATCTGTAAAATGTGTGACTGTGGCCTGATTGAAAATGAAATTCACTTTTTGTTTGAATGTGACGCATATTCTTCAATTAGAGAAAATTATTTTACATCTTGTAGACCGGGTACCACAATAGAAGATTATCTTAAATTAATTAGCAGCAAATGTAGTAATTCATTGTTTAAATGTGTGAAATATATTAAGGAAGCTCTTGCTCTTAGAAAGCGTGCTATGTCTTCTGTAATAACTTAACTACTGTTTTAAACTTTTATGTGCTACTCTTATTTTGTGAATTATATTCCAATTGTACATGGGCCAATGGCCTACAAAACCGAAATAAAATGAATTTGAATTTGAATTTGAATTTGTGACTTTTCTAATCGCTGGCTCTCTTTCAACATTTGTCATAAATTCATGTTTAAAGGAAATTATTCTTTTTCATCTATGATATTTCTTGAACCATAAGAACGATTCGTGTAGCAGCGCAAAACGCTTAAAATGTGAACTACGATAACATAGAGTTCGTGAGAAAAAACATATGGGGCTTGTTAATCTCTCACGCAAATCGCAAGGGTCAATATCCTGCAACTGCATTCTCTCCAAGATCATAAGGTATAATACATGTTAACGCATTGTTTAACTGTTTGTTCTTGAAAATGGAACTGATGTATGATTCACGCGATTTATAAGTTCTTGATAATCTCCTGGACCTATATTCAGTGAAAAAAACAGAACGAGGATAAATTATCTATCTTGCGATCCCCCAGAATAGTCTCAACAATATCGTTTTTATGCAATGTGAGTATTTGTTAAGACAATCTCTGTATCTTTAGCGGTAGAGACATTGAGACATTCAAGCATTTATGTTTTTCATGCGAGAAAAAAAATCTTTTTCACAGTTAGAACCATTGTACTTTTCGCGAACCAGAAACAGCCTTGACATAGAGATTCCAAATTCCTACTTGGGAACCCAAAGGTAAATATATTGATTAATCACGTTTTCATTATTACAAAAGAATATAAAAAACTACATTTACCGCTAATATTCTTACTTTCAATCAACTTATTCAATGCATAAGATTTCAATATCATATAAAAAAGCACCTATTTTCGGAGGATGATCCTAAATTCAAACCAAAACGGTTCTTTATTTTTGAAACATTGCACCATTAGTCCCTTTCACTTGATCTATTTGCATGTTGAAATCATATCAGTCATTTAGTCAGCCAATTCCATCTCTACTAAAAACATTACTAATAGGATAAACCTTTTTGACTACAAAAATTTACTTTTTTTAAATGGTTACTTTAATGTTTTTTTTGGAAATGTAAACTTTTATATTAATTTTTGCTCTATCCTGATAGAAGATGTATGGTAAAAGATATTGGAAATTTAATCATTGGTGACCGAAATCGTTGAAGATGACCGATGATGACACGCAGTCATCCAACTATATATCTTTGAAAATGCAAACCTCTCACAAAACCAGGAATCCATAACAACAAGCGCGAAAAGCTTTTGATTATGGCTCAATTTGGCAAGTGTTTATATGCACCTTGCACCTTTAGTCGTCTTTACAGAACATAAACGCCATAGGCCTCCAACCATCTTAACAGCTGATATGTCTCTCTATATTACACTTGGAATTTTCAAAGGAACTTTCAACCAAGCATACTTAGCCTCTTTGTATTTCGGCAATATCGTAAACCAATGAACACATCTGTATTAAATTTAGAACCACGTGACCATGTGGGTATTCCGAAATGATTGGCAACCTTTAATACGAAAAACGATTGTTTATGCAAATCTCAACGTGAAAGGGCAATCAGTGGTGTTTAAGAATGTTCGTGAACTAAATTAGACACATAGATTTCTCATGAAAGGTCAGAAACATCTATTCCATATTAGTAAAAACCCCTTCCTTTACAACTGTACACGCGCGAAACAAGCAGCTATAAGTCGAAAATGTGAAAGTAGAAAATGTGAAAAGGCGAGTCAACTAGTGTGATATCACTAAGTGACAGAGATAGAGGTAGTGAAATACGCTTCAGACAATACTTCAGTACATCTTGTCCTGGCAATCCTTGAGAGTTTAGAAACAATTGAGTTATAACTGATGCATGTGGACATATTAATTTGCAAAACCATCGAACACCCTTTCGCCTTTCTCCAAGGGATAAATCGGTGACTGACTGACTGACTGTCGAGTGTTGTTTAAAAGGGAACTGTATATATATATATATATATATAATATCATATTTGCCTCACTATTCTATTGATATATATATGATTATATAACCTTTTCTAAATAGAGGATAGCATGTAGGTCTATTGTTCTTTTGTTGGCCTTAATCTACTCATTTGCCGTCATGCAAATCCTATCGTAATTGTACCCTTTTATTTCGCAGTATTTCCTAGCCGTATTAGGGTGCCTCCAACTTTGCTTTTTTAAAGGCTTTTCTTGTTTTGCGACTGTTTAATTGCACAGGCCTGTGTGACAACAAAAATGTTATTCATGCATTCGTTGTTTTCATTGGCTAAGATATAGCCAGGTAGTTTGCAATATTGTCAAGCCAGGGGGAACTGCTGGAAGCCCAAGAAACCTTAATTCGTATGAAGACAGAGGTTGTATAGGAATATATGAAGGAACTACCTCTGTCGGGAGAGAATGCAATATACCATGTTAATTCACAATTTTATTATATCATTGATATACATAAATAGAGTTTTCTTCACCAGCCAAATGATGATATTTTTCTCTTGATGCATTAAAGATTGATTTTAAAAAATTAAACATATCTTTTAAAACAAATTAAAAAACATCCTTTCAGAAAGCTGACCTTAAGATTTTGTTTCTTTTCGCCAGTGAAATGTCAAATTATAATCAGAGGCTACTCCAAGGTCTGTTATCTATATTCTAATCTTATCCTGGCAAGGTGGCATATTGTCAGATCAGCCGAACACAAAGAAGTACCAACAAATGATGTTTACGAGAGTGATCATAGGTAAGTATGTTAACTATCAAAAGTCAGATTCTTTGCTAAGTTGGTAGTCGAGACTTATTTAAATTTCCATATTCGAAATTTTAAATAGTTGAAACAAACAAGTCATGCAGGAGACGTCAGATGATGTCATAAAACTACAAACATTGTTCTATCGCGAAGACTCGTGAGTCCAAAGCATACGGAATCGACCAAGGCTTTGCCAATCATTACTTTGACTCTGCGTCGCTGATCGCTCAACTAACTTTGATTGCATCTTATTAGGCCTCTTCCTTTCTACCCCGAGATAAGCTAGAATAGAAACAGAAGTTAATATGAGGTTTTATGCCTTGTGCGATCTCTCTGTGTTGTTGGGGAAGAAAATATATATTTATAAACTCATTAAATATTTCATAAATAATGGTCAAAATCCACACTAGGCGCATCTGTTACCTTATAACAAACTTCTATAAACTTCTTTAAACTCTATTCTTACACATTCATAAATATAATCCACTTAATGATTTTACCCCACTTCAACTTGCCATCAATTGTAAGCTGTTCTGACAATGAGTAAAGGTTTTTCTGCAATAAGAAATCTAAAGTTTGTAAATTCTTAGCGAAGGTCGTTTGGAGATTTACAATGATATTGAATTGAAATATAGTAAGTACCCACCGTTTTGTCACCTCTAAGATAAAGCTGAAGTCACTCGGAATATAAAAATTACAAACATTTGCAAATAAATAATGAAAGTTTCTAACGCTTGATCATATTTTAGCTGTGTCATTCCTAGCTCGAAATTGATATTCAATGTGAAATAAATATGGGAAGTATCCACCGTTTTATCACCTCTATGGGTAGCTAAAGTCATTCAAAGATGTTAAAATGATATTAAAAGTCGAAATATAAACTGAAGTACAAAAGAAAGTACACATCCAAATATTTTCGTATTCTTATATAATTTCTGACAAAATATGAAAGGAAACATAAAACATATCGCCCAAACGCAACTGAGGCATATTAGTTGAGGGAAAAGTGAGTTTTTCAGAAATCACGTGTTTTGACATTTGTACATGGATTGGACACTAAGAGTATAAAAAGTGGTGAATCCATTCATTCACTACTCGTGTTACGGAAAAGCAGAAGAAAATGCCATGTTTAACAGCAGCAGGGCGAGAAAGAGTAATCGGTATGTCAAAAGTGGGGATTCGAATTACAGGCCATCGGATCATTTAAAAAATTATTTTAAAGAATCAAAAACAAAAAATAAAAAAAATGCTTTTTTTTAGAACACCCCCTGAATCGAATTGTACCTCTGTTAAGGCCAGACACTCGATTCGTCCCCACCCGCTTTCTTGACCGAATGCTACAATAAATACGCACGCAATCAATATAAAAGTTATGCAGACAAGTCCAAAAATGACTTGACTTTCTACTCCAACTCACGTAAACAAATAAATCTTTGGGGTTATATCTAATGAGGACGGCCAAAAGACGATTTCCACGTGCACGCCCAACCTAATGCTAGGGGGACAAATTGCCGCCGTCACCTTTGACCCTACGGGGGTGTGGCCGCAGCGAGAGATCTCAATGGTTGCAAGACGTACAAGAGTACAAGACCGAGGGTGACAACGCACGAAGAAAACTGAAATCTGCGCACACAACATCTACGCAACAGTTTCGTAAATGTGACGTATAGTGCACCGAGGGCTTTTTATGAAAGTCATTAGCTTAATGTCCTCTTATCTGTCCATGTGAATTTCAAAATATACCCCAAGTGGACACATACAGTTATAGAGAAGTGAGATGTTGAACAAAACACTCAAACATGTCCTTGTAATGTTCGAAAATGGTTCACTATAAATTTTAAACATTTTAAATGCTCGAAAAAAATTCAGTTTTCTTTAATAACCAAATTCCTTGGGTGTGTACTTTCTTTTCTACTTCAGTTTATAAAGAAAGTAACCACCATCTTTCACCTCTAAGCTGAAGTCATTCCCAGGTTTAAAAATACTTCCAACTGGAAATAATTAAGGACGGTTTGCACTTCATCTGCGAACTGTTTTGAAAAAAAATGCTAAATATTGCCTTCATTTTACAGTGTTAACTCGTGAATTTGTGTAGCGTTAGACAGGAGAGAAAGTGAAGTGCAAAGGGAAGAAAACTTTTAAAAGGACCTGCTTATAATGATAAACTAAGAAGTCTGACATAGTAAGGAAACTGTTAGCTAATAAAAACCTGTGACCAAGGCTTATAATTCTTCCTGTGTAAAATATGGTCATAAGATATAATTAATACCTTTGTCTCTATATATTTGCTTGCCTGATGTCATAATCTCATAAATTTCAGTGCTAGTGGTGTGTGTCGGGTTAGGTTCCTGTCTAACCTGTTATCACTGTCAACATCACCAGCCACAAAGCTGCAGTCCACTTATCTGTTCCAAAGGGGAGGTAATCAATAATCAATATGTTAAATTCGATAATGAAGCGATATGATATAGGTGCATCACTGAACCCATATTGTACACTCTTAAAAATAAGGAAACGCAAAGTCACTTTTTATCATTTGACCTTGAGAGCAATAAATCCCATGCTTTAAGGGGCAAGGAGGTGAAAATTTACTCGATAATAGACAAAGACTGGAAATTTTGTTGTTGCGTCAAAGACCAGACTTTATATTAAGCGATACTTGCTTGGAATACTTGCTTGGCATCCTTTCGGCAAGGATTTGATAATTTGATGAAATCTCTTGTAGAATTTCTTCCCTACTCTTCATCCAGTGTAATGACCATTGATAATGTGAAGTGAGGTCGATGTGAATGTCAAACGAAAATTTTCCAAGTCATTGCAATATTTAAACGATAGAATGGGAAAAGTAGTGGATCTTGCTGGCAAAAGCTCCCTCTGTCAGTCAATAATCTGAGTCAAATGATGTCCGAGGACGTTGATGATTTGCGTAATGTTTATCAAAGTCCCCTGAGTCAATAAAATTCGGATCTGTCACCAAAGGAACCTTTTCCTAATTTTCATAGGTTTAGTTCTTGACTTTCCAACACCACAGTAAGGGATTGCATATTATTTTAATTTCTGAAATCTAGGCTTATCACTGGCCTTTTTGTATGGAAAAAAACACTATAGGCAAACGGATGTTGCAAGTTTTTTTTACTAATTTAAGAGAATGACGCAAGTGGTTGACCCGTTGTTGCGATCCTGGGTTAACTCGTAACTCTGAGATACTCGAGGAAGTGGTCAGCAATTGCAGCAACCAACCATAAATGAAACATAAGGTGCTATTATGGAAGATTAAGTGTCAGGCAACTGCAGAGAACGACTCGGTTATGATTTGTCCTATGGCGACCTTATCATTTTCACCTGTCCGCTGTGACAAAATGACAGCCTGCTTTCCATGCAAAAAGTTATAGGAAAAAGTGAAACAATATATGTTTTTCATGCGCAAAGGAACTATATGCTTTTGCGCCTACTCATATTTAATGCCATACAATTCATATTTTGCATGTATCCATGTCAGTGCCGTGCTCAAAGCGCATGAAAGAGTCTAGAGTTCCAGAGTCACCTTATATAAAACAGGCATGTATACGGTTTAGTCCATCTTAATATGTCACCAGGGGAACTCTGACCTGTACAAATGAGTCTTGAGGCTCCTGAACAGTCCAGAGGGGGAGATGATCAGGGACATCGTGCATTTTACAGCTGCTGAGAACGAGAGCGACCGGCGTCCCTGGAGAGTCTATCAGTTTAAGACACTTGTAGGAGATTCCTTTAATGAGGCCTCACCGGTCAAGAAGGCAGATAAGGAGAGTGGCAACTGGAGAGTTATACAGCCAGAGAGACAACGGAACACATTGCATAAGAGATTGAACAGAATTTTCTAGTTCAACTGGTGGCCAGTTTAGGGATTGACGAACAGGGTTGATGTGTTTTTACTTCCGTACTTACTTTGTTGTGCCCATGACATGCATTGAGACCCATCAACTCTACTTACTGAAACCAAAGATGAATCTCTTATTTTACACTTGTACCAATCACTAAAAGCATTTCAATTTTTAACACCAAGAGATTTTGAATTAGAGTCAGTATATTTCTTATGATGGACTGTAATGAAATTCAGAGCGTCTATAAAATAATTTTTGGAAATAAAGGATCTCCATGCAAACCGTGTTGTTCAGTGTACAATGATTAATTCCAAGCCTCACAATCGAATGTAATGAATGTTGAAAAGAACAGGTGTCGAACTGTTCTCTTTTAAAAATCAATTAAGATTTTAACGAGTCAAACTTTAACAGAATATGTTGTGTATGCTCAACCGATCTAATGATGAAACATTTATTCAAAATACATTTTACGGACTTCTATTGTCTATGTAAAAACTAAATTTCATTTTCACAAAATTCAAAATAATTGTAATTTTGAGCCGAGTTTTTACAATCAACGGTTTTCATTTATTCAACTTATTTCAGGTTTGTACTATTCATCAAGGGCACAAAGGCCGCAGTACACATGACAATTTTGCTCTTCCTAACGGCTGTCAAAAAGCTTCGGTAAGAAACTAAATAAATTTTATTACATTCTCTCCCTACAGGGGTGGTTAAAACATCCTTACTTCACTTTTTGCACTGAAGGTTCGCTTGTTGTCATTGAGACCTCATCATAAGTGAAACTCTGTACTTCGAACCTCTGGCCTGTCATCATATATTTAGAGGCAGCGATAACTTGTGCCCAGTGAAATAGGGGGACAGCTACTGTAATCTGATATCGGAATTTACTCTCTCAAATAAGTCTTTGGGATTTGAGTTCTACTGTGAAACAAAGACAAAACGTGAAATAACAACTGACATTTTATTCAAGAGTATCTATTTTGAATGGTATTAACACATAGCTAACATTTCATACTGTCATTGTCATAGTGATAAGTAGTGACAATCTAAATTCAACTTCTCCATTGATCATATTCCTAATTGGTTTAAAATTGCAAAACAGATTTCCTACTTTAATCTTAAATTTTAAGAATAGTTTAGATTGTAAGATTGAAATTAGACAAGTTGAACCAATAATCAAATGTAACAGTATCTACACAAGATTGAAAAACCACTGTCCCTTTATGGACAGTACATATAAATGCATATATGAATTATTTCATAATACTCCTTAGCAAAGCTGTGCTTAAAGAATTGCTGTGAATTGTCGTGCTTTTGCAACTACGAAGTTTTAGCAGGAGTTCTTTTGGTGCGTCTGTTGGAAGTGATGGGATGTTATCAACTGATAGCCCAAACATCCCTTCTTGGACTGCAAAGCGATACATGAGCTGATGTCCTACTGAAAAAGACTTAGCATCAAGCAGGGATGGAGACAGATCTTGAAAGACTTTATAAATGTTCCTAGGATTTTAGTGGTTCCTAGTCTCTTTCAATTTGATGACCATCATCTCAGCTGTTGGTGTGATATGTGCTATGTCTTTGCTGGTAATATGCATCAGTTCACGTTTTTCCTCCTCTTTTGTAATGTCCTCCGCAGCTTTCGACCTTTCAAACAGTGATCTTCTTGTCAAGTGTGAAGTTTCAAAACTGTCTACAAGTGAGATTCTGGGGAAAACTGACGCAATGGTTGACCGGGGTCTAAATCCTCTCAAAACCTCTCTGTGGTCCATTTCCCGCTGGGTGTCAAGGGCAATATTGACATTGCTTTGCCTGTGTCTTGAAGAGAAGAGTGACATCTTCATTCCTTGCCAGTAGGGACCAGCAGAGTAGTGTTCTGACAAAAGTTTCATACAGAATGAAGCATAAGATGATGCTCCATTCAAAAAAGAAAATGGCAGTGATGACTTCACTGCAGACAGGAGCAGATGATATCCGTCTTCACCACCGATCTTCTCAGAAATATAGATAGCAACTATCTCATCACAATGCTTCATCATGTAAATGTGCATAGAAATTGTCGCATTACTTGCACCTTCTTTTTCCAAGAAGTGATGGTATTTTTTCTCAAGTGTCAGATCCTCTTTGATCCCAGCTTTCAAGTTGTTCATGATATCTGTCCTCTCATCGGTTGTTATTGTCCCTAGAAATAACTTCATGAATGCCATATGGAATGCCATGGAAAGTCTTCTAATATTCCTTGTGGCAACTTCAATATTTTGGATGGTAATTAGTTTTAGCCATTCGTTGGTTGTGTCGTCATCATTCATATACATAAGCAGTTGGATAATTCCTGCACTTTTGTAGGCACTGCAAAGATTGATTGTTTTTGATTTTCTCAAATGCAGAAGAGGAAACTCTGGTAAATAGATCCTATACTTTTGTTGCTTGATTAATTTCAAAAGATTATTTCCTATTTTGTGATCAGGGGCCAAAAGGATACGATTTTCATTTTCATTTGTCACACAGTGACTTCCTGTCTTGAATGCAATGTCATCCAAAATCTCTTTCAATTTGGTAATGTCATCATCACGTCCAAAAAATGGTGGAGGGTGCTTTTCGATGTATGGTGGAGGTTCAAAGACTTTGAAAGGAAATTCTTTGATCTCTGCATCTTGCTGGTCATAGCTTACTGATGGAGTCTGAATGTTCTCATCAAAAGATTTTTCCAGTTCGATTTGTAGATCATTCTCATAAGCTTCAAATTCATCACTGTCATTTTCTATAGCAACATGTCTTCTGAATCTGGATTGTGATGAGAATAGACTTTCATCAGTTTCTTCACTGTCATCAACATTGTCTTCATCCTCCGTATTCAATTTCGAGATATCAGAGAGGTCAAGATGTGTCTCATCAGATGACTCATCGGAAGAATCATAGTCTTGTAGCACCAAAGCATGAAGGGACGTGTTCATGTCCTCTGTTTCATCTTGTTCATCACCTGTTGGGAGTTCTTCACTTGAATTGTTTTGCCATAGGCCCGTCAGTCCCCATGTCATCATACGTGAAAATTTATTAAAAGCAATATGTTCATCATCTGTTTGTTTCAAAATTAATGGTACAAAATCCTTTGCAAGCAACTCTCTTTGTTTCTTGCATGCGCAAACTTTGCTTCCATCACATATAGCTTCATCATGCCAACTTGCAGCTGCTAAACAGTCTTGGGGAACTCCTTTTAAAGTATATGGTAGTGTGCAAACTTGATTTGACCTGGCTTGACCTCTGTCAGGATCTCGTCTAAAAGTCAAACGGACAAGATTGTCCAGACCAAGAACGAGATGACAGTTTCTTAGGCTCACAAGTTTCTGTACAAATCCAGCTTCAGTGTCATACTCTAAAAGATGTTCCTTAATGTATGATTCCCAATACAAGAAATCAGAATCGGCATCCTTCTTCAGTTGTCTTTCAGCGGCAGGCAGTGATTTGGTAATTCCCGCTTGTGATGTAATAGTGAAAACTGTTGTTACATTGTGATAGTTGTATACAACTTCATTTGTATTAAGGTCCTGAATAACACCTGAGTGTTTCCGGTTGTACACTTGGAGCAGTGAGTCATATGTTGCATATAGTCTTGTAAGCTTTGAACTCAGTAAACCTTTAAAGTTTTGAGTCCTTGTTAAGCTTTCATGGTTGAGGAATGTCTCAAAAATGATTTGTATCAGCAAAGGGACATCCAAAAACCACTCCCTTTCAATGTCGAGAGATCGCCAATCCAGAGACATCAAGGAATATGAGTCGTAACATCTTGTACAATTATCATGTGATCCTTGCCATGATTCAGCTGTTGTTTTTCTTTTATAATGAAAAACTATGTCTCGTGATAACCTACCTTGAGTTGTGTCATCAAACAATTTGAAGCGTTGTACATCACCGGCTTCATTTATATATGACTGTATGCCCCTCTCCTTGATGAAAATGATGTCCAGTAAAGTGTCATTGTGGTTGTTTTCAACTTCGTTGACAATAGCTGGGCTAATCTCTCGGAGATCATTTTCATGGCAGTCCTGGGATAAACATACAAGGAGATGTAAACCTTGATGATGTTTGCAGGTTCCATTGCAATTAATCACAAGAGCAAAATCCTTGGAATGTGATGGATATTCTCTGATAATATTTGTGACATCATCATCAATGATACAGGGTAGATGTTTGCAGTATCCCTTCAAATACACTCCATTCAAAACTTCAGCTTGATCTTTTCTGAGTTTTCTGTCCCTGAGCAATGACTTTTGTTGTGTGATAATACTCGGAACTAAACTGTTAACTTTCTGGCAGTCTTTCCAGAACTCGTTCTTCTGCTTGATTTGGTAATGAAGATCAAGATTTTTGCTTTTTGGAAATGCTTTATTGAAATGGAATTCAAAGTATACAATCCTCGTCCATTCTATATCATTGAATGCATCTTTGTGGATGACAAACAAGCTTGGTATATCCCTGACCGAAAGACTTTGGATGTTTGAGTATGCAGATTCCTTGCATGTAATTAAATCAGTCTGTGATACCACTTTATATAAGTCAAGAACAGTTTCTTCATAACTAGACTGTTGTGGCTTTCCAACATATCTTGAACATTTAAAAATTATAGTTTCAATTTCATCAGTGATTAGTTGACAGATTGTAAGGAAACTTTTATGATTGTAGGCAAATTTCACTATTGATGAAACAGGCACATGCTTAACATCTTGAAAGGTCACAAAATCCTTTTTGAATTTATCATCAATAGAACTTTTTTTAATTTCCTTCCATTTATCGCTCCCTTTTATAATGTGCTTTCTCAGGAATCCAAGAAATTCTGTGTAATTTACTAAGAGTCCAGAATCGCTTTGTATCAATTTGATATCTTTCAAACTTTGCAAACATGATGTCATGTTCTGCTTGCATCACTTTAAATCCATGGAATGC
This sequence comes from Phorcus lineatus, assembly GCA_921293015.1. NCBI lineage: Eukaryota > Metazoa > Mollusca > Gastropoda > Trochida > Trochidae > Phorcus > Phorcus lineatus. The sequence continues at coordinate 16,302,667 of OV121091.1, read as the reverse complement.
TGAAATAAATTAAATAATGCTTTACTCCAGGTAAAGGAATTGCAGAGGGGTCATTATAAATTGCGTCTACTTAAAATTGATTTCATTTGCATGGTATATTATATGATGATATTATATGTTATATATATACTTCTTGCATTCCGACAAAGTCTTCATAATGTTATTTTCTTGTTTAGCCCTTGAAATGTGATAAGATCTGCATATGTTATTGAATAATCTATTGCTTGAATTATTTAATAAGCAAAATTCGATAGCTTCAATGACATAAGTAAAGTTATAACTTTAAACTAATCCCAAAAAGTGATATTTCTTTTAGAAATAAACCCTCAATTTTGGCACCAAAAAACCATCAGCCTTAGTCACAGTCAAAACGTGAGTACCAAAGTTCAGAAGAAAATGGAAAATCTGGTCTCCCTTTCAACACAAAACTGGCATTTAGTCTCACAAAAGCCTGATTTATTCTTAATGATTAGAAAACTAACAACTTTTTAAATTAGTTGAAAGAACTGACAGACAAAAGGGAATTCTTATATATGCCTGTAAATTTTTAAATAAATTTCAGAGACTTATGAGTTGACTTATGTAAAATAATGTTAAAAATGAAGTGAAGGGAAGGCTGTAAGTCATGTCCCAGCATGATCCCCTCAGTGCCAGAAGGGAAGAAGAAGCGGGGAGTCATGGAGCGGTCAGCTCCAGCATTGGCGGAGTATCAGTTTCATATTCTCCCCCTATCATGTCCCTCCTCATGTTTAATCAAGATAAGACACATTCCCTGTCAACTGAATGTCTGTTAAATGTCGTAAACATAACAGTAGAAATACTATACACGAACCCTGCTTACAGTCGCTTCGGGTCCGATATAGAAGTGTAACGGTACTCTGTCGTTAAGCCTCAAGGTGCGAAGTGCACTGTCGAATAAATCATAATTTTCTCAAAGCATAAATGAATGAGGTTATTTAAAAGATTACTTTGATAACGGTGTCGCGGATCGTACAACTGACATTGGCTGCGTAGAATCATGCTTCTCTTTTTCAAGTCCGTTAGATGCTTGTATGCAAACAGAGGTTAGGTTAGGATATTATCACTTGAGCTACCTCTGTTCGGAGAAAACCATTGCTTGAAAATAGTTAAAATGAGTATTTTCAAAATATGGCCGAAAACAACTTCCAAACACTCTTTGACCATTTGATGATGCTTTTTTTACAGAAAGAAAGATACTTTAAGGAGGCGTTCGTACATACTTATATTGTACTTTGCCTTTATTACAAAGTAGTGGTTTTGGGCATTTATTTTCGCTTAAACAACTTACAGAATAGGATTTGATTTTATCAGACAGTTATTCAGTAAAATAATAAACAATACGTCAACATCTGAAAGACTTAGGAGAAATTTGCTTTATTTTCAAGGAGTGTGGACTGAACAATTGTTGCTATGACGACGAGTGTGTCGAAAAGGTGATGACAGCTGCTAACGGTAAGTCAATTAAACATTTCATAATAATCTTGATAGTATGTATTCGAAGTCTTCTGAATTTCAATTTATCTGAGAATGTCTTCAAATTATCATAAGGTTTGATAAATATATTAATGCTGAGAATCAACAATGAAAACTCGACCTAAATAAAATTGACAAAATACCGTTATAAAGAACTCATTAAAAATAAATTTGATGTTTTCATCATATTACATGCTATTTTTATAACCTGATTGCATTCAGAAAATCCTCTAATATATTAATAAAATTAATAAAAATATTATAATAGCGCAAGTTCGTTTGTGTCGTAAGTTCGTGACGTCACTTTAGCAGTCTTATTTCGCACACTGTTTACGTGAGCATGATTAGATATTCATTAACATTCAAGAGATCGAAGCCGATGATCGGACATACAAATAAGTAGAAATGAAATTCATTCAGATGATATTCACTTATAGGTACATTTAACATGAAAATAAAATTTGTCAAAAACTTTGTAAAACTTCTATCAAAATTCACTGATACATTAAAATATATGAACAAAATTTTTAAAAAAATTATCAACTGACCAGCGTAGGATCATTGGTCATGGCGACGTAGAGTCAGGGCTGTCTTCACAACAAAGCAGCATACTAATAAAATACAGGCACAAACAGGTGTACGTGTCTGTTGGCTTAATCATAAGTGAATGAATTTTTTCTAAATAGGCAAACTACATAACATACTTCGTCACATGTACTTACGTATTCGAATTAATTACTATTGTAATTTAAATTTAGATATCGAAAAAAACATTTTCATTTATTTTAGTTCCCCATGAAATAAAAATCTACTTACCAATTTCTTTAATCAGATTTGGTGACAAATTGACAATAAAGTATCAAACGGTTTGTCATGTAAAATATGATAATGAGACATACCTGAAACCTTAGAGTTAAAAAGGAAAATCGATGACTTTAAGAAAATATCTTTCGAGCTTTCCAATTTCGTCAGCGTCACGAACTACAGACACTTTTGATATTATGTAACAGTGATTTATGGACTTTTATAACCGTTTTCAGCTCCTCACATTACACTAAGTGTTCAACTGACAACAACTTCTGCGCCCGTTTGCAAGGACGAAGTTGTCTCCTTTATGACAAACTGCCATGACTTAGCATCTACTGGAGCGTGTCTGGTAGGAATATAAACCCTTTTACATCATCTTCAGTCATCGATTACTTAATGTTCTGTAATTCAAATATACTATGATTTCTTGAGGAACCTTAACACTTCACATATATCTGACTAAATATTGTAGGACAGAATATTTGAGCACTTTGTTTAAAACTTACTCCTTGCCGTCCTTCGCTTAGGTCCGTGTTTTAACAGATAGGTGCTTGAAAAAAAGGGCTGGCATCTAACATACCGTACCACAGCTCTTTCCTCCTAGGGCGTGGTAGGTTTTGGTCTTCCAGAACGCTGCCACCACTGGACTCAATACCTTATCGTGGTGTGGTGCTTTGCGTGCTTCAGAGACCCTGAGAGCTATGCCAGCTGGAGCTAACATGCTCCTGGTAGGGGCATTCACGCTGAACACGCTTGACGGGTAGAAGCCAGACCAAATTTGATTCCTTCTAAAACCTGGTTTCTATCTCTCACTATGCCTTTCTTTCCGTCTTTTCCCTTATCCTTTCGATCCCTTTCTCCCTGATCTGTCCACTCTCTTTTGGATGCTTGTCATCCACGTGTTTAATAACTGAAATATTGTTCAAAGCACGGTAAATCCCAACTCACTCACTCCAGAAAGCTGAAGGTTCTCGCTTCATTCGTGTACGCATCCTTCCTCACCAGACAGCTTATTACGATGTTGTAGTCCTGAGTTCTGTTGTTTTTTTCCTTGTTGGAAAACCCTGTCCGATAAAATCCAATGATCTGCCATCTTAATAGGAAATTCTCTTTCGTGCCATTGACAATCAAAAATGCAAAAAGTGGTAATGAAGTCATTGGTGGTTGTTCGAAACTTTCATGTGTGAACACATGGGTTGCTGCGTTCGTGAGAGACATTTTGCAACAAGTAAGACCTTACTCTATCACCAATACACCAATCTAGGATTTGATATCATGATGATTTAAATTTTTTTCCAAACATATCCCTATAATTCAGCTTTAATGTTTTCCAAGGGAGGGGGGAGGTGGGGAGTACTTTACGTATTTTATAGATTCTCTTGAACTGAAAGTCGACTTCAAATGGAACAGGTAAATCGCATGTTCTGCTTAAGCACACAAACTGATTTTACATATATATATATATATATATATATATATATATATAAAATTATATTTGAAAATAAAATACTTCAGACGACACTTGCTGTAGACACTCACTGTTGAAAAGACTTGTTATCAAGTCTAAATGCGACGCATCCAGTCATCATTAAAATGATATCTACAGCAAGTGTCGTCTGAAGTATTTTATTTTCAAATATCTTTTTACTTCACGTGAGACCTTCTTCACCTTTTACCTACATATTTATAACAGAAAAACATTGTTTCAACTTTAAATACAACTTCTTGATAAATCCTGTGATAGATTTCACTGTCTAATTGATGCATTTTCACAGGAAAGTGTAGGAGTCCATGTCTGTCAAAAAACATGCGGTTTCTGTGACTACCTAAAGTCTACATACGGTGACCAAGGCTACTGCAGGGACATGTTGACCAACAATCAGTGTGCAACGCAAAACGTCTGTGCGGATTCTTTCGCCGTTCAACTCTGTCCTAACACTTGTGGGCTTTGTGGTAAGGAATAACCCACCCTGTTTATACGGCGAGCGTTTGCATATGAGTAAATCATTACACTTATGCAAATTTGCTCATATGAGTACAATTCGCCGTATGGACTCATTTGCACATATGAATAATTTACTACCGTAGGCAAATTTTTCACTATCGAAAGCAAATTTGCACCTAGTCAGGGGCAGGTGTAAATGCCATACGACCGTGAGTGAATGTCGATTTTATTACTACCCTAAGTAAATCTCGCTGTATGAACGTGTAACAACTTTGCTCGTGAAGAAATTGCCAACCGTCCGTTACTCTGATGATGATGCTAGCCAATATATCACAATTACAACTTTTTTTCAAGATCTAGTGGCTTTTCCACAGTGTGATTTGAAGGCGTCTTTTAGTTTCTGGCAAATCATATGCATGGTTTCTCTCCTCATTCTGAAGTTTTTTTAGCCACTCTGAATCATTAAAATGATTCAAAACATCATCTTCAAATCACTTGCTTGATCGCAGCTTTCTTCGACATTCCCTAAAATTTGCCAGGCCAAATACTAGCCCAGCACTAACGTAAAATGGATATTTCCTGTGTTTCCGGAAAGTTTCAAGTCTTACCCGCTCCATGATTATGGGTGAATGATATGTATCGTAAGCACTGAAAACCCAGCTGCTTAGGCGACATAAAACCCCTCTGAACGCATAGCAAAAATACTTTTACACACGTGTGTATATTTACTACCCTGAGCAAATTTGCATATATGCAAAGGTCGCCGTATAAACAAGGCTTAAGGTTATATGTAAAGGGACATTATTCAACTACTAACACTTTGAATCGTTTAAGGTAGGAGTTCCATAACCAAATTGACCATTGTATGTTTGTTTTTAGAATTGCAAAGGGACTTGTAATTGGAAACGTATTTTTTTCGTGCGATCGCTTTATTTATATAAAAAAAACCCATCATATAGCCCCTTTAGAGAATTAATGTACCGTCTAACATATATCCACGGGTCATTTTCAGATCTTACTAAACAAAATGTTCAAACTTTATGGTCAAAATCCATCTTACAAAATCTAAAATTTTTTTGACGGACAAATATTTGGTATCTACAAAATTTAATGTTGATACACATAATACGTGTCCCTTGACAGCCCTGAAACTGAAGAACGTCATCAATGAATTCTTGAATAGAACCACATCAATGGCTTCTACTATTACGATGACAACAACCACAACGACAACCACTACAACAACTCCATGTCTCGATGCTATTGAGAACAACGGTTGTGCTTCTCTTCCTAACGTGTGCCAAGATGGAATTGCCCATACAGTGTGTCCTCGATTCTGTAATCTTTGTGGTAAGTTATTTGTGAACGACGGTATAAAACTATGACTTATATGATTTATACAGGAAGAACCATCTCGTATTGTTCGGATAGGATTACGACTCAAACGGAAAAATATTCATATCTGCATAAACACATTTATTCATCATTACATTTTCAAAACAACAAATCGTTACATACATTTGATTGCAATATTGCCTTGGTTTTTTGGCTTTACACTTCCATTTTTGCGTAGGCGATAAAAACTCAGAAAAGAATAAATTTTATGATGAGTTTGAAAGCTTAAGCAATACAATTTTGATGAAATTAAAAAAACACCTTTTTGTTATGTCGTACTATAGTCTATGGTAATAAAAGAAAAATATTTAAGGTATTAAAGCTTTTCAAATTGACAATGGACATTTCGGTCCTTGGTTATTTTCAACCTGATTATGAGTATTTTGGCAACAAAACAGCAAGATTGGTAAGTGAGGTTGGGACTCTATCTGAATGTCAATCACCTTTGCAGTGGACCTAATAAGATTAATTATTCTTTATGAACTTATGCTGAGCCGTTAATATAAACAGTATTGTCATCACTCGAATACTATTGACTTTTAAACAGATATAAATATTGTCTCAGCCGTTCGAAGCATGCCAACAACTAAGCCCACATTACCAACCATGTCAGCTTTGGCATTAACCAAACTTAAGGCAACTGTTTTGGCTACTACACAGAGTACATTGTCAAAACCTACGACAACAACGTTTACTTCTACTAGTGCTAAGAGTAGTGTATCACAACCTACTTCCACAAAACCACTTTGTGATGATCAACTTGAAAACGATGGATGTGCTTTGCTACCCACAGGCATATGCCAAGAGTATTGCTAACACGATGTGTCCTAAATTCTGCAAAAAGAATTCTGCTAGCAAACATAACCGAAACATGTACAGTGGAATCTGTCTAAACCCTCACTTGCTGGGACCGGAGAAAAATGTCGGTTTAGACAGAGTATCGGATTGGTCAATGTTACCATTTTCATGTTGACCTAGACATATGAAAGAATTAAGATACTGTTCAAATATAGGGACATATCACATATTGTCACTTCCAAATGAACAATTAAAACACTTATGATATAAATATTATCTTTTTCAAGGGGTTCATCACATCTCATAGCAATACAACAATGAACGTAATAATCTATAATTTTGGTTAGATAGTCTGACAGGATGTTTCTTTGTCCTACTCTCCAGAGCAAATGCCTCTGTTTTATGTTCTAATACAAGGACGGCATTGATGAGGCAGGACTCCTTTCTTCTGGCAAACTTCTTGATGGTGGCCAAGTACCTAAACACACCATGATAGTTCAAGTTTGGTAGGTCATCTTCATGGTCAGGGTCATCTTCGTCAGAAGTCAGGTGTTGGTTAGGATGTTCGTCACGATTTTCGATGGGGATGTTGTCGTCGAACTTGATGAACTCTTCTTCAGCTGCAGGCATGTTGAGGGTGACAATGTGGTCAGCAAGAGGTATGGTATCTTCTTCTTCCTCTTCTTCAGTGATCGACTGATCGGTGGAAGTGAAGCCACAGTTTCTGAAGCACTTCTGGATGGTCAATTCAGTGGTTTCTTCCCAAGCACGGCAAATCCACTTAACGGCATCTAGGACAGCTCTGCAACATTGTTGCAATCATCCATCCTACAGACTAGTGTCTTAAGAAGGTACCGACGATACCGAGCCTTAAATGCACTTATCACACCCTGATCAAGTGGCTGAAGAACTGATGGTGTGTTAGGAGGGGAGCGCCCCGGTTTGCCAGTTTCTAATCCCTAAACAGTTAACGAATATCGGATTATAATTAACAACACTGATTGGATTAATCAAGTTAGCCAGTTCTGTGGTCCAACTGTGTTCACACTCTGTTTATTGAATGAGTGGTGAATTCATTTCAGAAGACACACAATATATATATGGGAACACTGTCATAGGTCAAATATCACAAGATGGCAAACGTTCAGGTAGACATTAGCTTCATTCCCAATAAACATGGTGGCCACGTACAGAGATTGCCACAACCATCAGAGTTAGGAGGAAGACATTTCACTGCAACATTGCTGAGATCATCCTCCAATCAACAGGGGATTAACACCTTCCATTGACACATGGAGTGTAACAATCACATCGCATAATGTATTGCGAAACCGCTTATCCTTGACAAACAGCTGTATTAACTGTAATTAACAACTGTAAGCTGCAATTTCATGTGTTGATGTCGGTTTAGACAGCATATTTTGTCTAATGGGACCACGGAATGGTATCGGTATTGAGGATAGACAGATGTCGGATAGGTCAATGTTTATTATATGAAAAAATATAGAAGCTCTGTCGGGACCAAAACATTATGTTGGATTAGACAGGTTGTCGGATTAGACAGATGTCAATATAGACAGATTCCACTGTATTTCATCTGCAAAGAACAATTGAACGGATAGCGGTTATCTTAACGTCCAGGTGTTTTGCCTCCCTTGTGCGTCCTGACATTATTCGGATCAAACAAATAAGTAGTAACCTAATAGAAATGAAGCAAAATGAAAACTTTATTTAGGGGATACCTTAGGTTGTAATTGAAAATTTGCAGTTTTTATAAATATTGATACTTTATATAACATCTACAAGTGGACGTTTTTAATGAAGATATAGATAAAAACATAACGATTGTTTAAATGCTATTTATTTTTTAAAGTATATGGGGATGAATATTGTTCAATTGAACATATTGAGGTCAGTATTCCAGACAGATATTTTATTTATTTCAATTAATCTCTTGAAAATTAATGAATTCCTAAAATAGAGATTAAAACCAGCATCATCAACAGGATGAAACCAATACGTACTGTACAATTTCATGATGATTTTATGGTTGGTATTTCAATGCAAGGATTTGAATACATATTAAAAAGACATCTCTTTGTGTACGTACTATTCATTGTATACAACCGTTTCTTTTTATTTTCAGGTTAAACAGGATTGCTGTTGACGATTCCTGCAATTTATGAATAAACTAAGAAATATGTCAACGAATTTTCATCATCTATTCAATTTCATACGTCAGAACAAGTGGTTGCTACTAACATGGATACGTCCTCCGTCGAGGTCGTTTATAATGAAACGACAACGATTAATGTACAAGTGTTTATAATTGTGTAGCAATTTGTAAGATGACTAGTGTTGACCATAAACGGTTCTGCTATCACATTTTTGGAAAAAGGTAAGTTGCTCGAGAGGATTGTCAGTATCTGCAAATGTAATGTTAACAGGTGTTTGAAAATTGGCCAAAGTGCCATGGTGACCTTTAAACTAAGGTCAATTAAGGAGAAAACAATTGACTGTTGTCCCCCATTTGTGTAGGCTTATTCATATCGAAAGTGTTCCGAGGAATTACATTTTAAAATAATGACTTAATCGAGATTCGAACTCGTTCTATCTTGGGTTATCCTCTTCAAACAGTTTGACCGCAGCCTAAAAGAGCACACATCCTATCGTAGACTCAGCTACCCAACCGCAGTGCCTCTGTGTGAGTACCTAGGGGCATGTAACTCCCGTGAATCTCGATCGCCGCAATACTTTTTCAAACGCGATGTGATTGATCTGCTAATGGCTAACTTTTGTGTCAAAACTGGTGTCAGAACGTGCGCTAGACATAAACTACGAGTTCGAATATCGATAAAGTCAATATTCTGAAACTTTTATTTCTCGAAACACGGTCGATTTTAATCAAACTGCACTTTGGCCAAAGGTGGCTGTAGGAAAATTTAGAGAAATTGGGATCAATGGTTCAAGAGAAATGGGTAAACAAGTGTTTGAACAAATGAAAGTGCCTGGCTAACCTGAAAACGGAAATGTCACCAAGATGTACAGTTGTCTGCGTAATCTCTCATTTCAATCTATGTTCAAATTTGAAGACTTTCAGTCAAAGTACTGTTCATGAAATAATGGTCAAAATGCTGCGATGAACATAAAAATAAGTCATTATAACAACTCGTGTCTGCAAAATCCGCCAATGAAAATTAAGTAATGGTCACCATTATCGATATATGTTTGCGTGGTCCCCCAATATAGTCTATGACAATGGTTCATTAGATATCATTCTAACAAGACTCCGGAAGTGTATACGTAACTAACAACACTGCCGAAAACAATACCCTGCGTTAAGCGCTGCGGTAAGGGACAATTGAATACATGAGTTAATATTCTATAGCAAGTCGGGTTTTGAAAACAGTTAACAGAAACATAATTTTGCCGTTTTTTTAGTGATTTTTGGAAAAAGCTAAGGCAAACCCCGATCAGTTATTAATCAGAGATTAATCAAAGATTTGTAAAACCAACAGTTGAGCTTTTAATAGCGGGATGTTTGTCACCGTGAAAACCGTTGGCTTCTTTCATTCAAAAAGAGGCATAATTATAATTCTATTCGACTGTGAATTTCCATTTTAGTTCAGTGAAGAATCAAACCGCAGTAAGAATGATGGGACTTTTTTGAGTGTCAATTAACTTTGCCGCTAGGGAAACCAGCCAGAAGCTCGAGAACAGCTCGTACTAGAACAGAGATTGTGTAGGAAATAATGCCAGAGCTATACCACTGTTGGGAGACAATGGGTTAGACTGTGCATAAACGTTTTTTCTAACAAAAGCTCTGCGTGGAACAAGGGTATTTGTAAAAAAAAATTTCAGAACGGTTCTCTAGAATGTCTAGGATGACTATACTGAAAAGACATTGAAAGCGTTTTACAGATTTGTAAATGCTGAATTGTATAATGTAAACATTTATTCCTGGTATTTCAATAATTTCAAAATAACATCACTTTATAATTACACTGGACACCAGCTCCGTCCCCACTTACTCTCGTCATCATGGTCTGTGTAACGCGTAATCTGAAATCGACATTCAGAAAGATAAGAAATCTTTAGAACGAGATTAATCAACAGAAATGTGTTTATCATTAACTATTGAAAAGGAATATCAAATGATTGAGGATGAAATAGGCGTAGGCGTATGCGTTTGCGTTAAGACCGGTATTTCTTCATTATCAAACAGACTTTTTGTATATTGAAGAACGTTAATCTGCTTTGAAAGAGAAACGAGGCAGTTGAGGAAGACATAGATAGTCCTATAATGAATTATTATTTTTTCTGTTGTAATGAAGTCAAACAATATGGAAACTCCAATTGATTCTTGCAGTTTTCAGGCATTTTCATATTTTTGTTTTACTTGCTGAAAAATTATGTTTGGTTAGATATATCCTTAAAAGGAAACGTAACATGCTTTATGTTTTCATATTAGAATGAAAAGCTGATTAACGAGGTTCAGAATTATTCTCTTTTGAATAATAAACAGTGTGTTTGGTAAATGTTTCCTAAGTAAATCACATCATTATTGGATGAAAGTAAATTACATCCAAATATAGCCGACATCCGATATCGTAGATGTTCTTAATGTTAATAAATGGATCCAGACAATCCCCGGGAGTTCAAGTCCGGTATCTTGTCACATTTTCAATTACCGAGCGGATCCACGGTAGAGTATGCTGCCGATAAGCTCTTGGTCTTGAAATCGACAGCCTATGTTTCATTTATTGCAATATGAATCTGGATTGCCTGCCCAGAAGCTATGAACCTCGACCACATGCTATGTCAACTGATAGAAAATACTCGGATATCGTGTACCAGACCCAGATTTCAAAAGCTCTCTAAGTGTTAAGAAAGCCATAGGTCAATGTTAATGTATGGTTCTTAAGACTATTGAAGTTCTAAGAGTGCTTCGAACTTATAGGCCCTGGAACCTTCATTCATGTCTTGGAATGTTGAACTTAGCATTACGTGTATTATTAGTTTTGGTTGTTTTTAACTACCAGGCAAAATAAATGTTTCACTCATCTTTAAAGTCAATAATATAAAAACAAACGCAGATATGAGACTTCTGACGATCATTTTCCAATATTCACTTTAAAAAAAATCCATTGGGGGATTTGATTTGCCCCCCAAAAAATAGAAAGGGGGTCAATATTAAACTTACACAAATGTGGAGTTAAAGACATTTGCACAGAAACTCTCAGTAGGCACATGAATCATGGAGTCTGTCATCAGTAGCGAGTGTGACCACCCTTGGCATTGATGCAAACATGTATACGCCTCCTCATTGAAGTCGTCAGGCGTTGGATGACGTCAGCAGGGATCCTGTTCCATATGTCTAACAGAGCTTGCTCAAGTTCCAGCTGGTTGTTTGGAGGTGGCACCAACTGTCTCAAATGGCGGTCGAGGTGATCCCAAAGGTGTTCAATAGGGTTCATATCTGGTGACCAGAGCAAAACAGTGACGTTGGCGTTTTCGAGGTAGTTACTAACAATTCGGGCAGTGTGAGGTCTTGTTGTCCTCAGTTGTCGTGTTGCAACATCAATCTTCTTGGCTGTTGTTGGATGAAAGTTTGGTCTCAGTACCTCATCAATACATGGCTGGCCATTCAGATTCCCTCGAATATTTGTTATCATTTTTGATATTCTATATCATATTTTATTATTATATTTATTTCCTAAATAATATATTTGTGCCAATACATGGTTATGATCAAGATAACATCAAATTATGTGATTCGGATTTGTTCTTTATCATCATGATCAATTAAAATTCTTTTATTTTGGAAAGTAACCATTGGCACAATTTCATCCATCACATGATTCAAAATATCATGAAGGTTAATGATTCTCCTTTTAATTATGTCATGATATATCAGATTATTTGTAGAGACTTTAGCGAATTCACTACAACCTAAATGTTACCAAGTGACAATTTGATTAGTAACGTTTTACGCTGTTGTTAAGAGATCTAAGTCAGATCACGTGAAGTCTATTGCACCATACCTTTATAGAAGTATTTGTATATTCGTTGGCTGTCATGAAATTGTCATCAAGAATTCGGTTCCGCAGATGATGTAGTTTGTATCATATTTTGAACGATGGCAAGACAGCCATCATTATCACATCACAATGCCTATTTGTCGTAATGTACATTAACGTAGTACCTTAATCACACTAATCTACTAACACATAACTGTTTTTCTAATTATGCATTGACAACTGCACAAACAATAGATGACGTGAATGAAAAAACGCTTTGGAAAATATCCCCGATAGGTAACAATTAAGCAAATACTCGACGTACATTTATAACTAAGAACATCTATTGCAGATCGAGAATAGCTGAAAATGTTGATATTGGAATTTCCTTTTTTAAAAATCACCTGAAAGCCAAGAGAGTCACGTGATAGGCAATTTTTAATTTCAACTCATCGACAACTTTTGCATGGACACTATCAGCCCATTCTTATCATTAGGAAATATCTAATGAAACATCATCATGCCAAACACAATGTCTATCTAAAATCATTTCTATGCGAATTTGAACATTATCGCATCGTATCTAACCTTTCATCTCTCCTTACTGAGCAGGAACTAGAATGAGATTAATCCATGAAATGTGACATAGTTAAGCAAATACATCAACAGCCTTTAAACAAAGTTTAGAAAGTTAATGTAAGAAGATATACTGGTTGAGGATCAGAATCATCTGATATTTCTGAGAGATCGCTTAGATTCAAGACTGCAGGACGTCCCCGTTGTCATCCTTGAAGTATTATCATAGCGATTGAGCGATATCAAAGATGAGTTTAATATTGACCGACAATGTGTATGTTACGAATGGAGGTATATTTGCTCACAATCTAGGAATTGTTTAAACAATCTGCAGATTGTGCGACCAGAACAATCTGGGAATGATCACAATCTGGGAATTTGTGTTTTAGTAGTATTTTCATCATTATAAAATGGCATCCTGTCTCAGGGTAAGACGTATAGCTGACGCTCCACTCTTCTAAGAAGAGTAAGAAGAGTGGAGCGTCAGCTATACGTCTTACCCTGAGACAAGAAGAGTGGAGCGTCAGCTATATATACGTCTTACCCTGAGACAGGATGTATAATATGGGAACTATCTAGCTTATTAAGGTTTTTCTATTAAGCAAGTATTAAGATCGATTCCCAGATTGTAAAAGGGCTTACAGCTCACCTTTATTTAACCTGAGAGGGTATAGCTGTCGAAACTCAGATTGTGAAGGGCTCATAGCTCGCCTATATATCAAACTGAGAGGGTATAGCAGTCGATTCTCAGATTGTAAAGGGCTCATAGCACTTCTTGAAAATTTTTTTTGCAACACTTGCTTTTTCAATAACTTAAAGTTTTAATTTTTATGCATCCACGTCTCATGATATGAAAATCAACAAATTCTATAGTAGTTATCTAGTTTTTCATGTAAAATAAAACCCTTGTAAAACAAATTTGTAGTCGAAAATGGTTTTTAATGTAACATCAATGCTCTATTAGGTTTTGGTGGATGTCGACATTTATTATCAATTAATTGGTAATGTCATATAAACAAATATATTTTTGGTATAACCCCAATAATGTTCCCTCATTTAATGGACAAGACACTGAGCTCTGTTTGAGGCCGTTGGTTCTATCATGTTTCGTTTGCCAAACATTTTAAGAAGCGCTCCGAATAAAATAGTAACCCTCGTATGTTCATAAGAGTCGTAGAACACGAGAAGAAATCAAGATCAATGTTGCAATACCTTCTTTCATTTATTTATGAATGTTCGTAACTGATAAAATAGTGTGAAAATTTTAAGTTACAGATTTAATTCTAATATGTAAGCCAGAATGATTTTAAATGTTATCATACACAGAACAGATGAGAACAGAACAGGTTTATATTTGTATAAGGGCTTCATGGCCTAATTGCAATAAAGTAAACTGAACAAAACATGAAATTCGTCTTCAAGAATACCAATGTTACACAATTTGCTGGCAAAGTTTCTGACATCACTATCTTTTGATTTACGAGAATAATTCACTCTAAGATCGTGTACAGAGATTTTAAATATACAAAATGATTTAATTTTTAAAGTATTATAGCAATTTAAAGTCTCTCTCAGACCCTTAGTTATATTCGCCATTTAAATGATGTAACATCAGATCATACATATCAGTTAAAAGAGACTCCAGCTATCATTCCATTAACTGAAAGTTATAAACCACCTGACACTGCCTAATCCCCAGTCACCTTTATGGACGACTGCCTTTACAACTGGTAATCTTATTGTATTTCAACCGAGGGGGTGATAAGTGAAACGCGATATGGGCCTTGTATGATGAATGTGATATACAAAGATTTTAGCAGAGATTACACGATCCCCTGCCGTGTAATGGCGATGTATGTCGAAAGCGTGGTGATACCTACTTATACACGACGAATTCTTGATATATGTTTGAACGGACAAGACGTTCATACAAGAGAAAATGCATTGACATCCTGACATTTGAAAGAACAATCTACCTTGCAAGAGCAAAGACTAACAAGGCTGTAAAGTTGTCCCAAATTTTATATTTTCTTAAAGTAGTAAATCATTTTGATTATTTATAGTTTTTCCCCTTGCAATATCAGCTTTCAACCAACTCTTTTATATTTTGCTGATGTTTTTACAGCCTTCGCGCCGTATCAAATATGTGCCTTTGAAGTCATTTTCATTTCATCAAATTTAATCCGGTTTCATCATTTTACTGTAGTAAGGGTTCGAACCTCCAGTTTTACCAAAAATATTGTTTTCAACAAAGGCACACCAAAACGCTTACAGTAGCTTTAATGAAAAAGAACCTACATGAATCAACACCAAATGAGAAAATATCGGAAGATAATGGGTTTAGAGAATAAAACAGAAATACATAGATTTATTTGCCTCTCGTTAAAATGCCATTAAATGTAATCAATAAAGCAGATATGTTTCTTTTATGTGTTTAAATGTTAATAGAATTGTATCAGAATTAAGTCAACGAGCGCCAAATAAAGTCCGTAACCTTCTGAATTATTGCATAAACCTTCAAAACAGTAAAGGTGCACTACATGTAAACAAAGTCTGCAAAGTCTCTTAAGATTTTTATCTGGAGGTGAAATGCGGCTAATTCTTGTAAATAACATCCAAAAATGTCAATCACTCTTGAAACACTTCTCATTCGCCTACGTGAGCTTTCCTAAAACGAATATCACACAGGCCTGAAAATGGAGATACTTTGTAGTATAGTATAGTAGTATAAGACATATTCATACCATCTTTTATCATACCTTTCACATGATTTTCATTTTACATTCTGAATTTCGCATTCACATGACATAACCTTGCGCCTAACGGAAAAAAATTCGGTTCTAATTAATTAGTCATGTGGTTGAGATGAAATTAATTTTTTGTGTGATTTTAGATGAAATTAAGAATATATCGAGCAGACAGGTGGGCGTTACTGAATAACATGGTCAGTCTATTGTAATGCCTATATCTGATCAGTAGTGTAGTCAACGGTATGAATGACTCTGTATAAAGAAAGAACTTTATACTGATTGCAAAATAGAATCAGTTTGAAAACACAGCAAAAAAATACAAAGACACAAATACTTGGTATATTACTGCACAAATACACAGAACACAGAGCATCTTTCACTAGAATGATTACTATTAGGTTATCCAAAGTCATCCTCAAATTGGTGTTCAAGGTCAAAAGCTTTCTAGTAGAGAATAAGAAGCCTAAAGCTGAAGAAGTAGGGATTTCCTCACGAAATAACAAAGACCGAATAATTCTGAAATTAGCGGCATTTCAGTAAGGATCTTTTTGGGGGTACAACATCACCCATTAAATGCAAACAGCAATAGATGTAAATATAGAAAAAATACTGGCAGACATGCCACCATTTGGTGACAGTATAGTAAAACATTAGTAAAGTTTTGAACTTACAGATGAAGACATTCAGATCAGAATGAAACACATTTGGCGTTGTTGAAGATGCCATCCTTGATATAGTAACTTTACTGTATAAATGTGTCGTGAGAAAATATCTTTGTTTTTTCTCGTTACCATAATTATTTTCGTTGAAATAATATTCCAGATGTTTGAGTGCACTCATTTCCATGGAGACTTAAAAATTTGAGATCGGAGAAGAAGATCCCATTTTTCTCTTTCATTAACCGACTTCGGCGTGCGAATATCGCCCTCCTGATATTCTTAAGTAGAGGTAGGAACGGCTGATTGCTACTCTCGCTTCTCTGTCGGCCATGACGAAAATCTTCTAAGTTTTCACTTGATTCTCCGAGATTTATAGTGTATCACTTTGAAATGAATGTGACTGACACTTTACCTGCTCGGTTTGAGCTCATAAATATCCCGAGGGAAATTGTAGTATTTTCCTTTTTTTTGTTTCCTCGATGCCATAAATGAGTTAATAAGAAGTTCTATCTTGAAATCTTTGAGTCGAATTCTTTTCTGCAAGAAGTGCTTTTCAGTTTGAATTTTGTGAATATGTGTTGTTTACTTTCATGTGCACTGATACACAGCTCTGTTTATACTGATATTTCAGGTTTGATGACTCTGTGTCTGATTGTATTCTATCTTCATACTGTCAATGCGAAGTGATAACCTTCTTTTCAACTATCTCTCAAAAGAATATTTGTTAATATGTCTCTTTCATCCAAACAATAAAATTTCATTTCAAAATTACATAAATCTTTAGCAACAAACTTTATTTTTAAAAGTCGTAGAGTCACATGGATAATTCGAGTTATGCTGAAATAACTTCATTAAAACACGAGTAGTGCTCTGTCACATTTACATAACATTATTAGTACCATTCTAAAAAACACTTTCAATACAATCTTTCAAAACTGATTTGTAGAAACAATTTGTTTACATGCTTGGAGCTTTCCCTTTTAAAATGTAGGTAGGTTTAGCTTTTTAAAATTATGTTTCTTATATAATAATAATAATAATAATAATAATAATAATAATAATAATAATAATAGCCTAGATCTTATGAGATAAGATGTTTTGTCTTCTCAGTCCTTCAAGAAAGTCAACGTCAACATATATTTGATGAAGGAGGGGTCACTATAGACTTCTTGAATGGAAAACCTGCTTATGTATAAAATCTCTTCTCCCTTGAGAATTGAACTGACATTTAGCTAACTGTGTATCATCAGCCGAATCACATTGACATGTCCCCAGTCACACTTGAAACCTCTGCCCACATCATTTACGAGTGACAACCGTATTGTATTTCAGCCGAGGGAGTGATAATTGAAAATGTAATCTTGCGCACTCAAATTGCTAGATTTTGATTGGTCATGTTCCAAGGAGATATGACCTGAAGAGCACAATTGAGACCCAGTTCACATTGCCTTTTTGCTTGTTCATTAATCAATTTGAAAAAAATAAGTAGTGCATCTTATATCGGTTTTACGAATATAGGGGAGCAAAAAAATTAATAAATTATTAAATGGGCGATGGTTGCATAGCAATTTCGAAGTATTGATAATACATTACTACATCTGAGTATAAGAATAATAGCAAACATATTTTGTTAATCTGATTTCCGCCATTCTTGACGGACGAGAAAAATACGTAAGCTTGTATTCTTTTTTAACATCAAAATAACGAATATAAACTTTATGACAACAATTCTTGCATGTAGGTTATTCAAGTCTAATATCAAATAAATATAAAATCTTATTCATTTTGTAAATCTTTAATGTGAATGTGGACATAATGATGGTGATCTCTATATACCACATACCCTTTTCCTGATACATATAGATACTTATATGAGTTAGTGTGTAATTAAGTTTCAAAACTCCTGATCGGGAGCTAGGAATATCCATACAATCGCAGGGATACGTAAGCTTGTGACACACATTTTTAGTCATGCATTTAAACAGAACCTATACTGTCAAAATGTTATCTTATAACTGAATCATACTGTTCAATTAATATTGCATATATCTATATTATAATATAATATAATATCAAATGAAGGGGTTCTTGTTTAGCAACGCTAAGGCAATTGTACATTTACAGCCATTAGTCGCGTTAATATTTAAGACAATGGTATAATGAGAACATTTGCCCTAATGCTACATATTTGTTAAACAAGCTGCATATTAAATACATTTGATTGTGGATAGCAATATTACGCGTTGAAGATACTACCGTTTTGATATATCATTTATGTTAACATATTGAATTGAATTATATTTATCAAAACTTTGTTACCGTCGACGATGAAATTAGTGCTAGGTGTCAGTTTCGTTTTTACTAAAAAAATGATAACTAAATATTACAACTTAATCTCATGTTTATGATCTACAGGCTACGGGTAATGATGGATTGAGTCTTTGCACAGAAATTATAGTGAAACTCTATTGGAACTCTTTAATAATAGTTTGAGATGATGATGCATGTATGATATTGCTATACAATGAAGACAGGCCGAATCGCACTGTTGTTAAAGATGAGTTGATAGCACCTTTGGTTAACAATTGTAGGTATTTCTGACCTACCTTTTTATGTTTCAATATGTAAAACTAACTAAAGATCTAATCTTTATATCTTTCTCAGATATGAATACTTAATTAACTATTGAAGAGTTTTCACACATTACAAAGGAGACGAATGGGTCCACATGAAGCTTTTTACTCAACATGTGCATCGCATTCCTGTAATTTTCACTCTCGTATAGCATCTCTTCTTGCCCGAGACGAGCTGATACGTGCTAACTGTCTGTCACCAGCAAACTAACACTTAAAAGTCCCAAGTCACACTTGAACTGTGAGCCCAGTACTTGACAAGTGACAGCCTTATTGTATTTCAGCTGAGAGAGTAGTAAGTGGTAGAACAATCCGGGCGTTCAAAGTTATTGTTTACAAGTGGTTGTGTTTCACCTAAAGTGATATGGTGTCCTGTCCTTCGCGAAGAAATCAAGAAAAAGTGTACTTTAGGGATGAGGAAAAGTCATTTTCCCTTTATACAAAGCATCTTAAGTTACGAATTAAAATCTTATCATATTTCAGCCGGTTTCACTAACTAATTTATCGTGTCCTTGAAACAGTTTGAATTCAGGCTGTTTAGTTGACTGATTTAGATTACTCCGGTGTTCATAACATTAGGGCAACCTTTAAAGCCTTAAAGTGAAAAATCAAATTCACCCAAGGGTGAGGTTTTCATATATATTCGATATGGTTCAAATATGCAAAAGGCACAAAGACTATTTTTGAAAAGCAAAAAATGACCCTGAAAAAGACATTTGCTTACAGAAGGATACATGCTTTTAGCTTACATAAGTGTGTTAAATAACGAAACGAAGTGTATAACCACACCGTAATGACTTAAAGGTAAAGATGTATAAGTTGTAAATGCCATTTTTTGTTAATTGGTTTCTTTTCGCCTAGTGACATTCAAGTATCGAAAGTTTATATCACATGATACACAACTGTTTAAAATCGTAGTGGAGTATCAGAACTTTATTGAATGACACTTAGAAGTTGGAGACTATTTCTATTATAAAGTTTTCCTTCTAAATAGCTGACGTTCGTCAGTGTTGTTCTTTCAAAATATGCATTTAATTTGAATCCAACAGCATGCCATTTCGAAAATGGTCAACAGGTAAATGTTTCGTAAAAATCTTAAATTTGCGTACTGACATATGGGATTGTGCATAAATGTTAAGTTGTAAAATATAAATAAATGATATCATCGTATGTTGCTAAATTTTAAGAAGAACAATGTCAATAAAATTATTTGTGAAACAGAATTTAGTTCATTACTGAAATTATTCACTTTGCAGACCTCGTGCAGTAAAAAGATTTTGTAATGCGTAATGTGCCCTAAACTTAGAAGATATAATCGTCAAATCTTAAATAGGTAGGAATTGAATTGTTATGAACATTCACGGAACATCAATTCCGTCTTGGTGCAAACATAGGGCAGTGTAACCATAATTTGAAAAAAGATAAAACTCATCAAGGTTCTCTCTGGCAGTAAATGATCAATAAGTTGACAACCTTTCGAAAGAAAATTACAGACCCTACATAGAGTCTATACTTATCGACTTACAGAACAGTTAATACATCAACACACTTTCACATCCCATAAATATAGCGGAAGGTCAACGTTCAGTTCCATACGTTGCAATTTGTGTTAATTTGTTATCGTTAATGTTTACCAAGGAGATTGTTAAGCATACATTAGCCGTTATTCCCACCAAGGAAATCGAGAAAACTAAATGTGTATGCACTGAGTGGCCTATCAATCAAACTCATTTAAAAGTGTGATTTTGTATTGTCAGAAAGTTTTTCAATATTCTTCTAATCATGATAAATGATAGCCTCGATTGAGACTATCAGTACTGAATGAATTGGATTCGTAATTTTAAGCGTTTTTATTCCTATGATTGACCTTTTCAAAATGACATTATTTTTAAACGAACATTATATATCTTTCTTCTGCACAGGCAAGTATCATATATGATGAATACGATTTAGCTTCTCTCCAATATCATCGTGCCTTTTCAATAAAGGGACTGAAAATTCAAATCTTACTGAGACATGGGAGTTGTAAGTATAAAAGTCGTTATTTTCAGTACGTTAAGGGTATTGCATTCACCTGCAAGCTACACGCTTATCATAGCCCACCATGATATTTTCATATTTTATCCAAAATTTCAAATATCAATAATATTTAAAATCAACTAATTTTTCTTTACAGATTTATTGATAATTGAATTGAGGTTGCTTTATTGCTTTCCATATCTTAACATTGATTTTTAAAGCAATGATTTTTACCGACTAAATGTATTCCGAAATATCTTCAGTGTACATGGCGAAACAACGATATTTATTCGTTCATGTCAAGGGCCACTGAAACTAGAAGAGGTGACACGATACCGGGGTGTTATCAGTTGAGCAAACACAATTCTTGCCCTTTAATGAACCTATCTATATTGTACAGTCTGATACATATTAAATCAACTACAAACCATGATTCTCTAATTAGAATTAAAGATAATTGAAGAAAATGCAGTCGCCTAATTTAGAGAAAATTCAATATGGGAAATTTAAAAGAAAAACTCTGCGCCTTCATTTATGTTATTTTTCAATCAAATCTAGACTTACTGAATGAGGATCTAGACTGTATTAAAGACTTCATTTGATACACAGTTCACCCTGCTTCATCAGCGTAATTGAATCCGCTGATCGACCTCCTTCCATATACCCCGATCTCCTTCGAGCCAAATCCCTCGTACGGCTGGCGCGGCTTGATGGTTGTGGCTGTGCTCACCTGTTATTGTTTCAGCCAATGAAATGTCGTTATCCAAGGAGCTTGAAGCTACTCTTTTGTCTTAACGGAATTCTCCATCCGGGTTGTGCCGCTTTTGCTGGATGCGAGTCGTCTCATTGGCTGGTTAGATAGCTAGCGATACGAGGGATTTGTCTCGAAGGAGATCAGGGTATATGGAAGGAGCTCGATCAGCGGATTCAATTACGCTGATGTAGCAGGATGTACACAGTCATGAAGTAGAACTAGCGCTAAATTTTTCAACCACAGAATGTAAATGGACAGTATCACGTTTTATGAAAATCGATTTTGTTCCCAATAAACATTTATTTAAGCCAAATGTATTATCTTCAGATGGTAAAAACTTTTCATTAATCAACCCGATCATCCTACGACTCTCCTGCATCATAGTAGTCGTTGAGGAAAAAGGTAGCATAAAAACACGGGCGGCCATTTTTGTGTGAACGCCTTCATTTGAATCACCTAAATCATTCGGGGTAGGGAAATAGATTCGCATCGCTTAGCTGATCATCGTTCATCCGTTTTAAATCTGTTTCTTTTGATTAAAGGTCATTATCTTGCTATTGGAAGCATTTTTTTCGTTCTCTTGAGATAATTTTATTCTGCCCAGTTAACATCAGAGTCGCTGTAAACGTTTGGTAGCCGAGTAAGAATGTGTCGTATGTTAGATAAGTTAATGTTTTACTATAAAAATATGGTTCAAGAACACTTATCATAAGGAAATGAAAAATCGTGTTCTCGTCCTGAAGTGTAAGTGAAAGTGATGTTGTTGTTTGTAATAAAGCGGATGCATTCATTGTACAATAAGCATAACTATTGCTAAGAAACGCTTTTGACTAATGTGTGCAAATTAATCTTTGAATGACATTATCGTTCAATGACGATTTAGAAGTGACATCTCCTGTTTTCTGATACGCACTTTTGGCATTATTCATTCCTTATCTGAGTAAGAGCAGGATAGCACTTTCAAAATCTGATAATTTGTTGATTGGAAGGGAAACGAGTGACAGACTTGTTAGATCTCGTTCACATAATACAAGTATTTGTCATTATCTGATTCGTAATAAGGACATTAATATTTCTTATTCAATGAATATTTATTCTTCATTAAATTACTCATATATCATTTAACGACTGAAATCAAGTTAAGACACAACATAATCATATTTATTGTTATAGAAACACATTTTTAGCATAACAGATTATTTCAAAAATAATTCTTAATTCTGACAAATGAAGCTTCAAATAGAGGTTCTTATTTCTTGACTTCCTCTCTTTAAGAAAATAAGTAAAGCATTCAATTTATTTAGTAAGATGAAACTGATGTAGTTAAGTGATTGGAGGGTCAAATTTCATTAGATACATACCTTTTCAAACAATAATCTTTAGAAACAAATTTGTCTCAAAAGCTTTTTGTCCATATTACATGGGATAAAGTTATTTTCATTTAATCAATTTATTGCATGCAACATATCTAATCGCCATTAACTTCTTCCTGGTAAGTTTATCGAACTTTTAACATAATTACAGAGATTGTGGAAAGAGATTAACCTGAAGTGTTTCATGACAAGAGTCAGGTAAACACTTATCTCCATTTATCTCTAGGAAAATGAGGTAAAGTGAGGTGAGGTGGGGTTTCACTTATATCGCTGCTGATAGTAATACGCTTGGGCAGTATTGCGCTGACTTCAGTGTATTATTGCACCCAAACCTTATTACATTTCTCTACTGCAGGCAAAGTTGCTGAGCGAACCCCGGAACTCTTGATCCGAAGCTGAACGCACTAACCACTGCGCAATCGCACCCATCCGAAAAACGAATATTGGTTCATCGTCGTTACAAAATAGATTAATGCAATTAAATAAATAAAACTGTTCTTGTTTCATGAGATATATATCTTCCATTTTTTCTTTAATCTCGCGATTACTGGTGTCAGTTCGATAATTGAAATCTCGTTACTATGTCAACCATGCTACAATATAATCTGAAGATGTTTTTGTGGTTGTTTAAACCATTCTAGAAAACAAATGTTCAATGACTTGATTTTGCAAGTTCAAGCAAACTTGCCTTCTGATCATGCAGCATTCAGTTGGAACCTGTTATCATGCAGCATTCAGTTGGTACCTGTTATCATGCAGCATTCAGTTGGAACCTGTTAACATGCAGCATTCAGTTGGAACCTGTTATCATGCAGCATTCAGTTGGAACCTGTTAACATGCAGCATTCAGTTGGTACCTGTTATCTTGCAGCATTCAGTTGCAACCTGGTATCTTTCAGCATTCAGTTGGAACCTGGTATCATGCAGCAATCAGTTGGAACCTGTTAACATGCAGCATTCAGTTTGAACCTGTTAACATGAAGCATTCAGTTGGAACCTGTTAACATGCAGCATTCAGTTGGAACCTGTTAACATGTAGCATTCAGTTGGAACCTGTTATCATACAGCATTCAGTTGGAACCTGGTATCATGCAGCATTCAGTTAGAACCTGTTAACATGCAGCATTCAGTTGGAACCTGTTAACATGCAGCATTCAGTTGGAACCTGGTATTATGCAGCATTCAGTTGGAACCTGGTATCATGCAGCATTCAGTTGGAACCTGTTACTATGCAGCATTCAGTTGGAACCTGATATTGTGTAGAACAGGCTTCTGCCTATTTGCAGTTTTTAATGTTTATAACTATTGCTAAGAAACGCTTTTGACTAATGTGTGCAAATTAATCTTTGAATGACATTATCGTTCAATGAAGATTTAGAAGTGACATCTCCTGTTTTCTGATACGCGCTTTTGGCATTATTCATTCCTTATCTGAGTAAAAGCAGGATAGCGCTTTCAAAATCTGATAATTTGTTGATTGGAAAGGAAACGAGTGGCAGACTTGTTAGATCTCGTTCACATAATACAAGTATTTGTCATTATCTGATTCGTATTAAAGATCGACTGAAATGACCCATGGCAACTTTCGTGATTCATAAAATACGTATTCTAATTTGCCAGTAACTTGAGTTTAAATTTTCGAAATCGGCCCATAAACAACTTTAATACGGCTTTTTCCAATCAACAGCTAATTAGCACCAGTGAACAGAACTGAACAGGCCCGTGGTCACTGAGGCGTGTCCTGCCGCGTGACGTGCTAGTTGGCAGAAGTATAATCTCCTTAATGAAAAAACAACAGGAAATCTCACATTCTAAACAACTGTTTAAACATATCTAAAGTCATCCAAGCAACTCAAACCTCCGATGAATTGATGTTAAATATATCTTTAATTATTTGTATTGTTCCAAGCGAAAGACAGTGTTTTAATATGATGCTATGCGCACTATCCCATAGCATGTGTACATGAATTACGACGTCTGCCAAATGTTGTCACAACAATCAGACTGATTCAAATATCGTTATATAATCCTATCGCATTCAATTTCAGTTCTTGATTTAATTGTCTCTAATGTATACCTTTTGAATTTTAACGCCATGGATCCACCAAGCGGAATATATGTCCTGTCATAATGGCGTAATCTTGGCATTCGACTGCTACTTAGTTTATTGTCACGGCGTCCAGTCATTTTGAACCAATGAACTTGTAGAATATATATTCAACAAATAAATTAAAAGAAGGAGATTTGGCTCATGTACTTCTAAGGACGATGACACACATTTTAACAAGTACATCGTGAATAACGGGTACCAACATTCTTTAGGATTACATAGGATGTTTCTAACGCTTGCGCCAGGTATGTTTTCATGTCATTGATTGTTAAATTCGAAGACAGAGATATTGCAACACGGTGTGAGATGTTATACTAGCTAACAATATAATCCACTATGTACTAAGTTGTCATAAAGTGAAGTGAAACAAAATTATTTTTTCTACAGTAAACATTAAACAGGTTTTTACATTCTCTCCCGTTTATTACAAAAACCTTCATTTTTTTCGAGACATTTTAGAACTTCATATCGATAATAAATGTTGTAACACTACGTGATATCACATAGTAATGGATCTCTCACCGACCAAGTTCTTAACCTTTTTTATATAAACCCACCCACGAAAACCGCGTCAAAGGATTGTCACAGTCCAATCAAAATGGATTTGACGACTAAGAGGTAAAGTAGATATCATGAAGCAGTTACATATCGTATTTTGGAATTCTTTCGGTCATGCTATTGCCTCTATTTTGCTGTTGAATTAGCTTAAAAATACAGAGTGGCTTCGAGTCATGCTTCGGTGATTTTGTGTAAGCGTTCGCCAGGCTCATTAGGCGGTTACCCAAAACGGGTATAAAAGGTCTCCTAGTAGTCGAATTAAAGCGTATATTTTCTCATATTTTGGCTCTATTGATTCTTATAAGTGAAGCGACTACAGATAATAATTTGTAATAATCACAATTAATCCTCTTTAAGGACATTAATATTTCTTATTCAATGAATATTTATTCTTCATTAAATTACTCGTATATCATTTAACGACTGAAATTAAGTTAAGACATAATATAATGATATTTATTGTTATAGAAAATTAATTATAGCATAACAGATTATTTCAATAATAATTCTTAATTCTGACAAATGAAGCTTCAAATAGAGGTTCTTATTTCTTGAATTCCTCTCTTTAAGAAAATAAGTAAAGCATTCAATTTATTTAGTAAGATGAAACTGATATAGTTCAGTGATTGGAGGGTCAAATGTCATCTAGCGACTATTAAATGTATGAGAATTTACGTTTTCGAACTAAGAGTAGTAAAATGCAAGTCAATTAAATTTCTTGGCATTATGCATCATTTATCTTGATATTAGATTCATCCGAATTAGAATTATTTTTTGTAGTTTGGCCATTTTGATATTCAAAGAGTTCTTGCTCAAGCATACACGTTTGTAACACGAAAAGTAAATATCAACATTTGTCTGCCTTAAAAAATATGACAAGGACTATAATTGCATAGTTTTGCTCATCATAAACGACTCTTTGAAATTATTTTTGAGCTGTACAAAGCAATATCTGAAATCAACAAAATTCCAACATTAAAAAAGTACCTGATAACAACCCCCCTCCGTCCGAGTAACAGGGGACAGCTTTCTCAGAAATTGCTAAGATCAAAAAACCAAATTTAAAGGATGACTTCAGGGTATTAACATCTTGAAGGCATAAAAATCAGAACTACGCAAGTATCATTTCCGGGTAACTGCCCTTGTTTGGTGTTTCAATTTGATTAGGATCTTAAGGCATAGGTTGAGAGTAATAATGCAACCAGTCTTCCTAAGGATGTTGATGACTATGTCATTTTGTTATTTTATAACCGTTTTTTAAAAAGTATTTTAATGATTATGAAAAACACTTGGGAAATTAAAAAAAAAACTGACATACATATTTTTTCTTCATCGCTGTCAAAGAAGTTTTTCACTTTAAACGGAACTTTTCGAGTTCACTCAATTGTTGTAACTAGTTGGCATCTCCACTTCCTCTGACTCTGGACCTCGAAATACTAGCTACAAATCACAGTTATACTGGCTTGCGGCAGACAGGTCTTCCTTCGGGAAACATCACAGACGAGGTACAAGGCCAACCTTTGCAGTATCAGCCAATAGCACATCGCTATGCCAATGTACCTATATTTTACAGGAGTAAACGACAGCAACACTATCTTGGGAGCTGACTCTGTGACTTAAAGAGAATTTTGAGCTCTCAGGGGTCATCACGAGATAAGTGGATGAGTTGACTCGAGCAAGTTCGCCTGTTAAGATACATTCAATCAATGCCTGACCCACAATTTGTTTGATGTAAGTCAGTATTTGTTTCTTTCATGCTTTGTAATGAGAAACAGTGTAAGTGTTGTGACGAAGTTAGAACACATACATTGCTAACATTGGAATTGATTCATGAAAATAAATATTTGCTGATAAGAATACATAAGTATACAATTTCACCTTTCGATAATAATGATATTTACCCAAAATTATGAGAAGATCTTTACTAGAAATACAGTGAAAAGGGTAAAACATGTAATAGATACATGATGACACAAGGGCTGTATACGAAATATCAGCGAGCTATCATCTCACGAGGGGGCGGAGCCCCCGAGTGAGTGATAGCAAGCTGATATTTCGTATACACCCACTTGTGTCAATCATGTATCTGTTTTATCCAATGGGTAACCTTTTGCTCTTTGCGTCCTTTCACCTGACATCATTTCTCTAAGTGATTATCGACTATTGAATCAGTCTGAAGAAGTAGCCCAAAGAATGACCCTTAATGTTCCTCCTGGCGCCAAATTTGATCTGATAAATAATTGCGATGGTTAGGATAACCTGATCGACTTTCAACGGGCTTTCGTTTTCCCTTACCCAAACAGGCATGTATCTTAGTATTACTTAATTAATATATTACTGACCTGTCTTTTGCCGTTTTGTTTTTCATTGAGTGAGTGAGGTGTTATTTAACGCGCCTGCGCAGTCCGCCATTCGCTGCGCATTTCTTAAAATTTTGTTTACAGTTTTGTCATCAGGGGTCTTTTCCTCTCTTTTATCTATCAAAGGGTAAATCTATAGGTGGACGAAGAGTGTGAATTACTTGAGTACTCAGATTTCTTTCACAAATCGCAAGTAAATTCCTATTATCAGTGATGACTTAAACCTGTTTGATGCGTTTCACGATTAGCTTGATATTAATTTTGTTGTTTGAAAAAATTGAGAAAGAGTGAAGTGTCGGGTAATGTTTTTGTTTTGATGCCTTTTGTCACTGAGCGACTTCCTTTCCTTTGATCTCTGGCTACATTCCTCAATGTGCAACAATGTTGGAATGTCTCAAGGTCGTCGGCCAGATGTGCCTAGCTCCGCCCTATAACTGCCCCTTTCCTTCACGATTGCCGAATCAGAAGGTCGGAAATAAGTGTTGGTGATAAATTCGTGACGTAATAATTATAGGTTGAGTTTTATTGATGCATGATTTAAAGATCAAAAGGAAATAAGCCGCCCATTGGATAATAACAGATAAAATGTTCTCGTTTCTTTGCCATAAACACAATTAATTCTATAGATAACAAATGTCATTTCTTATCGATAGTTTTTAAAAATAAAGTTGTTTAAAATGCGAATTTGTTTTCCTCGAACCTCTTATTGATTTTGTCTTTTATTTTCTGAATAGAATTGTTTGCTGTTTAAAAATAAAGTAGTTTAAAAGGCGAATTTGTTTTCCTCGAACCTGTTATTGATTTTGTCTTTTATTTTCTGAATATAATTGTTTGCTGAATTACAATCATAGTCGATTTTTTTGTAATCAATGAATTCATATCTTGTTTTATGCATAGATTTAATTGTAAAAGACAAGTGTCACATTATTTTATAAATTAACTCTAC
Source organism: Phorcus lineatus (assembly GCA_921293015.1). Taxonomy (NCBI): domain Eukaryota; kingdom Metazoa; phylum Mollusca; class Gastropoda; order Trochida; family Trochidae; genus Phorcus; species Phorcus lineatus. The sequence goes on along the minus strand of OV121091.1, from coordinate 16,273,470 downwards.
TAATTGTACTTGTCATCAACATATATTATCTTAAAAGTTTAATCATCGGTTGTGAATCAGTAGGTCGGTCAAGCCATATACTGTATTGGAGGTCTTCAAGACAAGATTAGAAATTCGAGTTCCTTTTAATCATTTAATACTAGTTTGATCAACGTTTCTGTCACATATCTTGGTATTAGAAACCAAAATAGTCTCTCATCCTGGGATGAATAAACGATGAAAAGGATAGCATGAACGTTATATACATCGTCTCACCTTTGCAACAGGAGAGAACTTCATCTGTAAGTAATTAACGTTCCTTTCAATCATACATTAATTGTTTTTATGTGACGGGAAGTTGATATCGTATCGGCAATAAGTAACACAATCATCCTTCAATCTGTCATTTATCGCCAAATTCTGATTTGAAAAGTGAGCAAATTAGGGTTAATGTTAGTGCAAAGGCCTTCATTTACAATCAATTACTGACAACAAATACGCCAGAACTGCCATTGTAAGAACAGATAAAACAATGAAGAACTTAAAGATAATATATCCTCATAGGGTTTACGATTAGCGGAAATACTTCATAACACAGTTAAGAAAAAATATCAACAACTATTTAGGTTCACATCCACCTGAAAATAGCAGAAAAAACGTGTTTTATAAACACTTCCGGAAAACAGACGCGAAACGTTTTATTAGCCAATCAGGTGCTAGGGGGGTTGTGACGACATAGACAGGACTCGTTAACGACTGGCTGATCTGTGTCATTGTTTACATTATAGATTCCAGCGGTCGTGGACGTATATATTTTCACTGATTGTACTTATAAAAAAAGCCCCTATGTCACCAAAGCTATTAATATCAATACATCGACTTATTCTGTTTGACATTAATTATCTGTTGTTGTTGTTGTTTGTTTGGGTTGTTAATCTCCGATAATGCCGATCGAGTGAACCCATACTGTTATCTGCCGCCATTGTGACTGTTTTTTGTTTGAACACATTGACAAATCGACTATCCCCCTGTGTGGTTGATTGACCATTGTATATGTAGAATATTTGTTACTACTTTGTGCCATTTGTGACTCAATATCGCAACTCCGTGTTTCTGCTTTGCATGAATGTAACGATGAGATCCCGCGTTCGATGGTCTGTCTCTCGGCAACTTCCGGATCTCGTCATTGGGATACGAGGTTCCGAGCATCTGTTTTTCGCCTTATTACTCCGTTATTAGTGATAATGAAGATCAAATCTTTGATGTGTTTAGTAAATGTACCTCTTGATTCGCAATTTGCCACCTTCATAAAAACTTAGAGTTACCTACTAATGTATTTTTCATAGTAAGGATACAGATTATTGTTCTTTTGTGTGAGTAACGATCAGTGTTTGAGATAAAGAGTCTGGTACTAATCTAGAGTGACGTAGGCCAATATTGTCAATAATAACACAACATTTATTGTTGATTGTGATGTAAGTTAAAGCCTGCTTGGAAATGTGTCGTAAATATGAAATTCTTTTTCAGTTTTAACTGTTGTAACCAAATAAAAATATTAACGCTGAAAAGCATATTATTTCCATTTCCTTCAGTACTTTATTTTATCAGAGAGAGGTTTTTAGTTACCTAACACAACTTTTTCACACCAGACAATATAGTCATAAAGTTATTACCTAACAGTCTACATGAAATGCCACACACCTGTACATTATGGCAATTAAGCAATAAAGTTAATGACCTCAGCACCTGGCACATTTCAAATAGGTAATACACAAGGCACTGATTAGTTATCCTGTCTAAACTTTATCCTCACCCATGATCAACAGCCTTTATTGAAACTTGATGAAGGTAATTAGGTTTGTCAATACACGTGACACATGACAATATATTAACAAATCTGTATTAATACTAAATATCTTATTTCATTCTGCAATGTTTATCAATATATAATAGTGTCACGGTGTAACGATATCTAAACTCAGGTGAGACCCGTTTATCCGACAGAAGATAAGAAAAGAAAATAATCAAGCCAATAAATAACTAGAGAGAAGCCAATCCGTGAATCAAGTGATTTATTTGCAGTCAACACAAGACGATAACCTGGTACAGCGACAAGCTACCCGAAATCCACTCAACAGGAGTTAACAACTAATTAAGGAAATCAACAACCCATGAATAAACACATAGACAAACTGTAGGGAATCACTCTAGCATACCCCCAGACGTTGTAACAACAAGATAAGCTAATGGCCGTCTTAACGAGATAGCATACATAAGACAAAGCAATACTTTGGCGAATATACAAGTGAAAGGGACCGGGGCACGGGTGGACTAACAATAGGGATGAATAAAACAACAAGCACACAGTACACTCATGGCAAAAATGGTTGTCACCCCCAGACTGAGAACGCTACGTCAAGTTTAACTGAGTGTTGACAAATAATCAAACATGCAATAACTGTCAGAATGATTTGTGTGATTGGGAAAAACATTCGTAAAACATACCAGCTTGTATTTTGGTCTTGTGCTGGCCAATTTAAGAAATTCTACTAGGATATGTATGGTCCCTGTGAAAAAGGGCAATTTTTTACAGTATCCATATAGTATCAATTGGATGGGTATCAATAAAACAAATTACATTTTCAAGTTCAATTGTCGGTTTTATTTCATTCTGCAGTCATGTATGAGTATATTTACAAGCCTAATATCGGGTAGCACCGCCTCTGGAATTTTCAAGGGCGATAATTCGGGCAGGCATACTGTCTATCAGTGTGTTGATGTTTGCAACAGCCAAATTGTTCCATTCATTCACAAGAGCAGCCCGCAATTGCTGTAAATTTGCAGGAGCAGGGTCCAGTCTTCTAATTGCACGGTCAAGCTGATCCCAAGCATGTTCAATCGGATTCATATCCGGACTTTTTGAAGGCCAGGGCAATCTTGTTACTCCTTGTGCCTGAATGAAAGCGTTCACTGTACGTGCACGATGGGCTGGTGCATTATCGTCCTGCAACAGGAAGTTGTTGCCATACACTCTTCTTGCATGTGGGAGGCAAACGGTTTCAAGAAGACGTCTGTACGACCTCTGGTTGACGTTTCCTTGAAGGACGACAAGATCCGTTTTACCGTTATGGTGTATTCCTGCCCATACGTGTACAGAACCGCCACCGTGGGCAACCTGATGCTGCAGACAGTCGTCATTGAGCCTTTCCCCACGTAAACGTCGCACTCTCATTCTCCTGTCCACCTTATGCAGTAGGAAACGAGACTCGTCAGTAAATATGACGTGACGCCAATGTCCAAGTTGGATTCTGCGGTGCTGCTGCGCCCAAGCAAGCCGTGCCCTGCGGTTGGCCAGTGTCCAGAATGGTTTGATGGCAGGTCTTCTTGCCTTATATCCATGCTGGAGCAACCTGTTCACTACAGTTCTCCGGCAAATGGGCGTATTAATATGAGCCCCCCATCTCTGTGCAAGAGTCAAAGACGAAAGACGTCTATGACGTCGGGTCAAACGAAGAAGAATTCTATCCTGACGAACCGTATTTTTGTTGGGACGGCCTGAAGACTTATTCGGAACAACATTTCCCTGTATGGCGTGCAGTCTTTTAATCCTTTGAACAGTTCTAACACTGACGTTACATGCTGCAGCAATGACACGATTCGAAGCGCCACCACGACTCATGCCAATGATTTCATGTCTGATTCCTGGTGGAGTGGGACCAGGCATGGTCTATGCTTTTCAAAAACTATAGTCGTGAAGCTGTATCTTATGAAAGAGGTCTATAGTAATCGATGGAAATGACAAACCTAAGGAGACAAATTTCCATCATTTCAAAGAAATGCACGTGGTCTACATGAAACCGCTGACACTGTTCATTGTAAAGTGTGAGTTAATGTAACTTCATGCCTGTAATGACATTTCCATGGAAAACCAACATTGCCATGCATACTATGTGATATAAACTCCAATTTAATTAAATATTAGGGGGTGACAACCATTTTTGCCATGAGTGTACTTTAGATTATCCCTAATCACTACTTGAGTGAGTAAATGAATAAGAACACTAGATTAGTTATAGTGGAACTTATCAAATAATGGGAGGGAAGGTAAGGTTAAAACTGTAAGTTCTTAAAGGAAGTGATCGAATACTCCAGAAAGGTACAGAGAAAGATAAGGAATATTAACCTCACCAAAAATACTTCCAGCGTCCCAGGTCCACCCGTGACCTCTCCCATCAAGGGTCAAGTCAAGACTACTGGTAACAGAGCTTAGCTCGGTATTTATATGGTCCGTGCGGACGTCGAAGTAACCATGGCTTTACTCGAAGAACAGAATGTTAGCCTATCGCAAGGATATCAGGAATCTGTGTTTCTTTGTGAAATTAAATTATCCCTAGCTCCATTAATATAAAAGGTATGGAGCCCTACAATGGCTTATTGTAAAGGGCGCAAACTCTTCTACAAGAAGATATAAATATCTATATCATGAGTATTGGCATATAAATACTACATGTAATAAGGCTGATAAATGGAGCATGAAAATGACATGTGAACATATAAAAATAGCCACAGTCGGCGAATAAAGACATGAATGATAAAAATAGATACATGAATGTAAAGTACATAATATATACTTTCGATATATACAAAAATTGATGATATTTTATGAAAGTACATTAGAGGAGAGCCGAGAAATAGGTCGCACGCTCGAACTGCGTGACAATAGGTTATAAGTTATCCACTGTAAGGCTACATAAAATGGTAAATGTTTCTCCGGGGCAGCTCTTTTACTTTAATTTTACTTTTTGTTGCTTCTAAAATGACGCTGTAGCAAGAAATTTTAATTTTTCATAAATGGTATAACCCAAACTGTAGTGTCAACATACAAACATAAGTGACTTGCCCACATGTTTGTATGTATCCTTAGAGTAATCAGCACCAAAAAAAATAACATATACCCCAAAACTAGTAATGTAACAAACTACAAACCTGTCACTGTGTATAATTTACAGATCTATATATATATGCACATTAGTTCATTTTAGTCTCCAACATGTTAAAATAACTATTTAGTTCAACCCGATGAATTTTTCAACCCCATATGCAATCAAATACTAAAAATTCAAACAGTTAATGGGGTTTGAATTAATAAATTCTGCCACTAATCTAAAGAGACATAAATTCATAATGCAGATAAAAACTCAACATTCGTCTGCAAAATCATCAATTATAGTCAACTCCCCAAAAATTTCATGATTATTTATCTCACCTCCCCCGGAATAGAAATTTGAATTGGCCTTTCTTTCAAATTTCTTACCCTCTTTCGTTCCCTCTTCTCAAAGTATTCCGTCCGTTTTCTCTTCCGATATGGTTGACTGTCATATCTCGCTGGACAGACGGGTAGCGGGCATGTTCTCATCTTCATTTGTTTATTAACTGTTCGTACGGCATTTTTGACGAGTCTTTTCCTTTGTGGGGCAAGTCCAAAGTCCGCTTTGAAATCGTAGAAAAGATCGTAACAGTCCTCTGCGAAATGATCGGAGCAGATAACAGACCTGTCATTGGGACTCCACTTCGCTCTTTTCTGACTAACAAACTTGTCGAATTGGACAGGATCCTTCGGAAACCGATGCAGGTGAATGTCTCCTGATTTCTTATTAGTACAGTTGGCAGCAACGCAGGAAGAAGGCATGTTTCTATCGCAATGAAAACGTCGACGAATGCGACCCATATCTGCATTGATATATACTTGTTTACAAACAAACGCGGAGCTAGTCCTGTCTATGACGTCACATCTGCCGAAGGAGAGCTCAGGTCACTCTAGGGACTTTTTTAATTGGGCTTTCGAGGTGGCCAATTTCTACGCGCTTTGAACCGTTATATCTTTTTAATTAAAGGACGCATCGAAACTCTGTTAGGTGTTTTATTTACTTGAATGTATTGTCTTTATGAAAATGGGGATTGAAGTCGGATACAAAACTAGGATATAATATCTTTAAGAAAACACAATTACTTTATAATGGCCAACAAATCTTATAAACTATCGTTTGTCAAACAAGTGGAGTATTTTTTAAAATTCCAAGAGCACGAGATGTCAAGCAAATTTGAGAAGATATTTGTTTCTTGATAAATAATAATGATAACTTTTAATGATGCTACAAACAGTTACAGACATTATCAAGGAAATGTTATCATTTGAAGAACAAAGTTGCTTGATTTTCTTAGTTGAACCACGTGGGTTAGTAAGTCGAGTCGAGTTTTCCAGCTAAAAGTCCCAGTCGTAATGTAGTGTCAAAACATTTAGCAATGGGTGAATGTCGTTATCATCTTTTATCACAAATTTGAATAATGCACCTCACTGTCATTACAGAATCATATAAAAAAAATTCTCAGTTCGGAGAAAATATCATATATCCTCAGATCGGATATCAGCTTAACTAAGGGATAGATTCAAATCTATTGCATGCTCTTTGGTTATAGAGGTTAAAGCAGTCTCATGAAAACAAGATAGAATGTCATACTCATTCTTCAATGCGTCAAATGGCTTGATCTTTGTCCTTACATAGTTTATACCAATCTTTCTTAGGCATGCTTAAATCATCAACTTATGCTGACAGCTTAATTGCTTTACTGTTGATTGGCTGAAGCGAAAAGTCATTTGAAATGACCTGTCAAAAGTAGTCCTCAGATCAGAAACGCAGCGAGATGTAAAGGTTAGTTTCCAGCTGATTTTAATGAGATTGAGGAGAAAGTGGCGGTCTCACATCCTTGCAACACATGTAAAAAATGCTATTGGTTGTGCTTTCCTAAATACTCGCCTGGCTGGATACACTATTCACTATCACTCATTATGTTAACTAGTTGATGGTTTCTACATGAATATCTAGGGTCACTTTAACACTCTACGTCAATTTAATTGCTTTTGTTTATGGTGTAATCTTTCATTTTTCAACTCTATCTGCAAAGGGTATTATATCTTATTATTTTCAAAATTCTGCATTGAAAGAATTAGATTTTAACAGAAGGAGAAACAGCAAGAAATAAGATTGCCCAGTTCACATTTATTGTTATCACACAACAAGGGAAATAATACATACTTTATAAAAGGTTATACTATGGCACTGTTCTAATCAACTACAACGTATTGGTTTTGAGAGGAAATGAATCACGTTGCGAGGTATTCGCACAGCTTTTCACAACATGTTCTTTCGTAAATATTGGAATATTTCTCATCACTTGATTTTCTCTTAATTTTACGGTTAGTTTTGAGAGGTTGTTGAGTGCATTTACAATTAAGAAATACGTGTGTCATTTAAAACCAATTTCACCAATTCTTCTGGGCTTGATCTCCAAATACACTTAAAGATTCTTCGGAGAAACTAAATAAGGATTTATTTACGGAATAATCGCATGACGGTCTTTTCCTAATTATTTTGTAAAGGCATAGGACAAACCCAAATAGTTGCAAATTGATCTATTGAATATCTAAAAACGTTGCTATACTGTAAGATTCAAACTTGATCTCAGTTTTCTATCAATAATACCCTTTTTCACATTACAACAATTATGTATAGTAAACCTATTTAAGACTTAATGAATCTCAAAATCGCACCATAAATATATGGTACCTTAACCTGTAACAGGTGAGGTCCCACAACTGAAGGAAATGATAGCTACTACCTATCTGAATTTTTTAATCAAGTTTTCTCATCAAAAACATAATTTGTGTAATATGTGGGAGATGATATCATTTCAACAAGTCATTTCTGGTCTCTGGCCAGCTATCTGTATTGATCTTCTGGTTAACAAACAGATACATTGGCTATAAGTATTGTCATATTGAGTTTATTAGGTTTATTAGGTTGGAGCTGGTATCTATGAACAAGACTCATCACTCACAGAAAAGCTTACAAGTCTAAATCAAATGAATTGGATTACACAATGTAGTATATTATTATAATTTATAAAAAGAGAGAAAAATCAACGCTTTTCCTACAGTTATATTTTACTGAACATTATTGATTCCACCTATTGATCATTATTCAAAAATATCTTTATTGAATTTACAAACCATCGAAAAAAGGTCACTTCACTTCTATTCAACATAATCTTATCCTGAAATGTATTTGATATAACAACGAAGTTTCAGTTTGCTTTCCTTTGATACTTGTAAAGCCAAATTGCCACAATGTATAAAGTTAAGGTAGTCTGTGGTTGATTGTATCCCTGGCTTTATTAATGACACTGTCTACTTGAATGCCATTGGGAACTAGATTTCATCAAGACCAAGCTAATTGTAATCCATCACTAATGTCCAAAATACTCTCAAGGCTATTTCATTGTGGTATAAAGTTGTTGTTTTTAAATATGAAAATACATGTCCTTTTTGAATACATGTACTAGTAAAAAAGCTTTAAATTTTTATGCAAGTGGATATATAAATATATATATATATATATATATATATATATATATATTTATATATATATATGATACATGTATATTTGAAAATAAAATACTTCAGACGACACTTGCTGTAAATATCATTTGAATGATGACTGGATGCGTCGCATGTCGACTTGATAACAAGTCTTTTCAACTTATATATATATCCACTTGCATGAAAAAATATATATATATATAAAATAAAACACAATTATAAAAAGTCGGATCCCCGCCCCCCTATATAATGAAAGCGTTTTGCCTTATTAATCTCACACAAGACATATATGCCAAGCCTTTATGATTACAGACGGTTGGATTTTGAAATGAACTGCCTATCGATCCTATGTGGTAACAGTAAATAACAGATATATTTTGTTCCAAAGCTCGCATATGTGCTCATAACCGTCATGTTCTATATTTGTAACAGTAGAATTGTAAGCTTAATTTTCGCCACTCATTTTATTTTAGAGGTGAGGTGAGGTGAGTTGGTGTTTAACGCCGCTTTCAAGAATATTTCACTTATATCGCGGCTGCTAGTATTATTGCAGGGAGAAAGCCCGCAACACTATTGTGGCTATGCATTGCGGTGAAACCTGCGAGCATCGGCTGGAACTAGCGAACCATGGGTGGTACTGCACTGAATTTCAGTGTAGCATTGCACCCAAACCTGACTGCGCGTAGAACAGTTCTCTACTGCAGACAAAGTTGCCGAGCCCCTGGCGGGATTCGAACCACGGACCTCCTGATCCGAAGTCGAACGCGCTAGATTTTATTTTAGAACGAGTATTCATAAAGGAAATAGATTAAAAATTTAGAGTATCAGAACTTGGCCCTTGCTTTTTATGAAACAGGTTTTGGTCTTCAATACGTTTTTGAGTAACTTTTAACCTCTGACACAGGTTCCATGGGTTTAAACCTTATTTAAACTGCGGAATATTTTATATCAAGTCAAGTCAAGTCAAAGATGTTTATTGTATTAAAGGCCTCCGGCCCATATACAAAAGAGTTACAGTAAAGTACATGAAAGTTAACTAAAACATAGTTACATAAAAACAACATTCTACTACAATATCTAAGGTTTTACTAATTGCTTTATGAGAAGATCTCTCTTTTTTAATGCATGTTTTATATATAATGCTAATTGAACAATAATAGCTTCGTTATTAGTTTGCAATAAAGAAGTATAAGCATCCCTTGGTTGTTTATCTAGAAAGTGAAGTGGTATATATTTCTGTCTTAATTCAATATAACAAGGGCATGAAAATGTAAAATGCATTTCATTTTCTATTCCTTGGTTGCATAAAGGACAAACTCTTTTTGCTTTCTCGATAGTTGTTTTCCTCCCCTCATTGATCATTAAACTTAGCAAACCCAAGCGATATTTTACAAATATTTTTCTTAAGTGATATGAAGTTATTATTGATAAGTATTTTTCTGGCTGAAGTAAGGTCTTGAAGGTCCTGTAATATTCATATCGTGAACTTGAATCTAAAGTGGAATGCCAATCTTGACTGAACATATTTATTGCTCGAAGTCGAAACTCATTAATAAATCTGTTAACGTCCCCGATTGTCTCGCACAACCATATGAATCCAAAACCATGAGAAAATAATAAATTCCTAATATCGCTTGCCCAAGTATGCTTTCCCAAATTATCAAGACATAAAAGCATGTTATAAGCTAATCTAGGTAGACGTTTTTCGTGCATAGTTAAAAGCTTGAACCAAAACCTTAAACATCGTATTTGGGAATTAATGTACAATGGAAACCTGCCACATTCACCATACACCATGCAATTAGGTGTCTGTGAGCTTACACCAAGGAACTTTTTGCAGGCCAACAGATGCACTCTCTCTATACTAACGAAACGCTGAAAACCCCATATTTCAGAGCCATATAATAAAATTGGTTGTATCTGAGAATTAAATATGTTAAAGAATACATTTGGAGACATGGTTCCAACTTTGCTTAAAACTGATATAACTTGTACTAAAGCCTTTTTACCGCGTAAAGCTAAATTCTGTGCGCAATTGTTTATATTCAGTCTGTGTGAAAACAAAAATCCTAAATAAGAATAGTGATTGGAAATATTTATCAAATTGCCATTATAAAACCAACGCTCTCTTGCCGCCACAGGGCCACCCTTTCTAAATATTACAATTTCTGTTTTACTTAAGTTAACTGACAATTTCCATTCTTTAGTGTACTTCTCTAAGATATTTAGTTGATTTTGTAAACCGACTACAGTGTCAGAGACCAAAATTACGTCGTCAGCAAAAAGAAGCATGAGGATTTCTACAAAACTTGGGTACATTTGGATACCATGCTTTCCACCTGTACTGATATCATGATATAATTCATTAATGAAAAAAGAAAAGAGAATTGGACTTAAGCAGCAACCTTGTCTTAAGCCTAAAGGACAATCAAAGAGATCAGTTACTCCATCTGTACAACGCACACAAGCTCGAATATTGGAATACATAGATTTCAGAATGTTGAACATTTTCCCTTGTAAACCTGCTTTAAGTAAACATTGCCATAATTTAAAATGATTAACAGAGTCAAAAGCTTTTTTAAAATCTACAAAAGCTATGTACAATTTATGCTTCCGTTTTAACAGTGCTTTCTGGATCATTGCATACAGAGTAAATATGTGATCTGCTGTAGAATATCCCTTTCTAAATCCGGCCTGAGATTCCGGAATTTTTTCATACATATTCGCCCAGTTTGATAATCTCTTATTTAAAATCGAGTTAAACACTTTTCCCAATATACTCATTAATGATATACCGCGGTAGTTATCTGGATCGTTTCTATTACCTTTTTTATGAAGTGGGACTATTGTAGAATTAGACCAACTACGTGGGAAAATTCCATTTTCAAACAACCTATTAAAACATTTCTTTAAGAACGGCATAATTTCAGATTTGGAACACTTTATCATTTCAATTATGATATCATCAGGTCCGGCAGCTTTTCCGTTTCTTAAGTGACTGATAGAATCTAATATTTCCTGTTCAGAAATTGGACTGTCCAGGATAATTTGATCTATTTCTGTCAAATCATTATTGGTTGGATCTACATCCTTATAGATATCATCGAAAGTCAGATCCAATATGTCGTCGTTTGAGTGCACATCTTTAAAATGATTTAACCACTCAGATTTTGTTATGTTGTTCGTAACAGTGTTTCGGTTTTGTAAATTACGAATTTTTTTCCAAAAAGCATTAGGGCTGTTGATAGATCGTTCTAGCTGGTCTTGATTACGCCTCTTCACATCACATTTGAATTTTCGACAATAAGCTTTGTACCTATTTATACTTTCGCAGTATTTCCGTCTATCGTAGTTGCTACGAGTCACTCTGAACCTTCGAAGATTTTTACGAGCATTTCGTTTCGCGGTCCTACATTCCTTATTTAGAGCTGTTCTAAATGGTTTAGGATTGACACACTTAAGCATACATTCGGCTGAAGAAGACAAAATTTCTACAAAGTCATCAATAGCTCCGTTTGCATCCGTATCTATTATCTCCAAAATATGTTTTCCAAACAAGTGTAATTTTTCTTTAACATTTGTTAAAAACGTGTTAGCAGAATTATCATTCCAAATAAACCTTTTCGTATTTGTAGGCAAGACATCACAATTCATTTTATGGTTAGAGAGTGGGAATTTGCAAGTCAATTCAAGAGGTAAATGGTCAGAATCCTGTCGATCGCCAATATTCAACAAGTCGACATACTGGAAGAAATCAGGCGTACATATAAAATAATCGTTCACACTTGCACCTTGATTTGCACAATAAGTATACTCCCCTTGCAGATCACCAAAAACTCTTCCATTTACAATGAATAATTGGAATGCATAACATATGTCTATCAGCTTTTTTCCAAATTTGTTTGTTGTTGTGTCGTGTGACTTCCGATTTTCAATATCTACAAAATCATCTTCGGGAAATGGTACACGTCTGTGCAATAAATCATCTGAGGAAGTTGAAGGGTTATTTCCATTACCAGTACGGGAATTGAAATCGCCACATAATACGTAATGGAATTCACTAAATTCAGACTGCTTTTCAAAAAGAAATTCTTCAAGTTTACTTAAGTTACAGTTAGTATCTACGAGGTTGTAATATGGTGACCCTTCAGGTGGTATATACGTGCACATCAAAACAACATGTTTATCAATTTCAAAAATGGCTTTGGACATTTGTATGCAAATGAAGTTATCAATGTCTGTACTTATCAACTTACAAAACTTGCTAATAGACTGATGTATACACACGCAAACACCCCCTGATAGTCGACCATAGCCAGATAACTTTACAGCTGAGCTAGAGAAAACTTCATAATCGTGTAGCCAGTTTATATCGTAAAACGAATCCACAAAAGTCTCGAGAAGACAAAAAATCTTAAATGTTCTAATGTAGTGAACAAAGTCTTCATCTCCTTCTTTGCTTTTTAGTCCGTTAATGTTCCAACACAGAAATGGAAAAGTTTCGTTACACTTGCTGGAAGGAGTGGATGTACTGCCGGTGTCCTGGTTTACGGTACCCTGTGAAATACAATCCGGGCCTCGGCCAAGATCCTACGGCAGTGAGGAGTTAGATCTCGTCTGTCGGGTCGTCGTTTGGTCGGTGGGTCTCGTGTCCCTAGATTTAGTAGACCTGTTTGTTCCAGTTGTAGAACGAGGCACCGTCACAAGATGACCATCTTTGAAATATCCAAACGTATTAGTTCCCTTTAACGCTTGAAGCTGTTGGCGCTGACGTGACGTCAAGTCACTCGAGATACCAAGCCCTGCCGCCTTAAAAGCTGGTCTCGCTTTCAAAGAACGCACTTTGTCATCTGACATGTGAAGCTTCACGATCATCGGACGAGGCCTTGATGCATTAACTCTCTTTACGCCAAGCCGATGAGCGCGGATGACGTCAGACGTCTCCCATGTTTTAAAAGTAGCGTGGTCGTTTAGTGTTGACAGAACTGTCTGCTTGCATGCCATCGACTTTTCCTCACTGTTGGCTTCAGGAATACCATGGATTATAATATTGTCCCTCCTACTGTACGATTCCAGCCTGTCTAGTTCGACATCTACGTTGGACATCTGTGCTATCACCGTATCGATCTTTCTATCGAGAGCATCGACGTCATCATTCACGATATCATGGTTTTGTTTCATAACGTCAAGTGCCCCACGAATATCGGTTACAGAGTCTTCCAAGTTCTCACACTTCGTGTTAATTGCGTTAATATCAGCCCGAAGAGAGGAAATCTGTGTACTTAAGTCATCTCTGATTGTTGATATCTCAGATTTTATGTTATCGATTGCCCCGAGTAGGATTTCTTGAACTTGCTCAAGTGTAACTGGGCCCGGGTTGGTCTCGACATCATTGGAGCATAACAAACGTTGCATTATCACTCGCACGGGAAGCGCGTCGTCTCCGAGTAGACACAGGGCACGATCATGTGCAGCATGTGCGGCCTGGTTGATAGACAAAACTAGGTCACAGTTCGTGGTGGTGACGTCACACGTTACACACAAGAAAGTTGTTTCTTTTGGTAAAAACTGGTCAAATGTGTTATTGTGGAAGACATTTTGGTTACAAATAATGAGACCAGAGAGTGAGAGATGCACTGTGAACAATAAAGTGCATAAGATTAAGCGATAAGGCATGTTATCAAAGTCTCGATCGCGTCGTTGAGTGAATGGCGTGTACCCGTCAACATGGCTCACCTGCCGAGTACCGGGTGGTTGTCGAAAAGTTCCTATCCTCGCTCTGTAACTTGCCAGATCCACCATGATGTAGCTTCAAAACGTACGCTGTCGGATGGGCTTCTATGTGATAGAATTATATGTTCCAGTTACCCTTTTTTCGTGTTATTTTCAACAAAAACATCAGAGCGTTTTCAAACGTGTCGTCAACCATCAAGGGCGGGTAACTCACATACTGAACTCATTTCTATGAATTTCGTTCTTGTTCATTCTTATTTCCGTTTTGAATTTCAAGTGAAAATGTCGACACCATGCCATCAAAAAAGCATATATGTGGACAAGAAAAATATATTGAACCAACTCTACATTCAACAATATTTAGTACTTCTTTTTGCAGTTTGAACATTATACATTAGGTAAAATGCCTTCAGATCTTTCGAAGAAATATGTCACGGGGTTCGAGCGTGCGTCCTCCTTCCCGCCTCTCCTCTAGTGTACTTTTGTAAAATGTCACCAATTATTGTATATATTGAAAGTTCATGCCTTAATTCGCCGATTTTGGCTATTTTAGGTGTTCAAATGTCATTTTCATGCTCCATTTACCAGCCTTATTACATGTAGCATTTAAATGCTAGAAAGAGCTTTCTGACTAAATGTTTTTGAAATTAGTGCGATTTATAGCAATATACCACATGGCAACTTTCATGATTCATTCAAATTTATTCGAATTTATCGTTGACTTAACTTAAAATTCTGAAATCGGCCGATAAACAAATTAAATACAGCTTTTTCAAAACACCAGCTTATTAGCACCAGTGAATAGAACGGAAAGGACCAATGCATGGTCACTGAAGCGCGAGTCCTGCCGCGTGATGTGTTTGAAGTCGCCCCTTTAACCTCCTGTTGAAAAAAGAGCAGCAGAGCTCGCTTTTTTCTAGACAATTTGTACTTCTTATCGATGAATACATGATTTAACAATACGTGTTATTCAACAGTGGTGTACTTCTCACCACCGAAGTTCTGAACCTTTGGTATAAACTAACCCGAGAAAACCGTGTCCAGGGAGAGTTGATATCATTAGGCAGTGATATTTCATGTGCAAAAAACGCGTTGCTACCCATATCTCCACTGCATCTTGTCCTCTTGTTTCTAAGGTCGAACTACGGCAGGTGTGTCAATAGTACCCAAGTTCTGTTTGATGTATGGCATATCCGTTTTAAGTACGTTGTTATATATTCCGTCCAATTACAGAACGAGGAAAACGTTGCATGCTCAACGATCATGGGTACCCTTCCGGTTTCAATACGTCCGAGTCCGTCCATAAAGTTCCTAAACAGTTGCCGAAATGCCCATGCTGTGCTCGAACAGTTGGAGCAAGATGTCAAGAACGTATTCATAACAGAATCGGTGTGACAGGGGTATAAAATGTCTTTCCCTCAAACTATCAGAGCTGTCAATCCTTCAGAAAAGATAAGCTTTTTTGCATATAAAACTTAAATTGAACCAGATGATGTTAAGAGGAAACATTCACACTTCAGAAGGACATACACTGAATAAACAATCTAAAAATTTCAAAGAAAATTGAAGTATCACAATCCCTTACAAATCATTAGTTACAAAAATTGATAAAAAAAACCCTGCGTAGGCAGCACGCTATTTAAAGCTTGTGATTCATTGGTTGTCTTGTTTAAAGATACTTATCTTATGTGACTCACACCTCGTCAGTGATAACCTGATTATCATCAATCACATGATAAATGCAATCCCGCTGAATGAAACAGAACTTTTTCTAAGATGTGACAGCGGTACGATATAATAATTTAAAAGTCTTAATTGTTTTCATTGAAGCTAAATTTAAGATGATCTGTTTTTATAGACTGAATCGCAATACCCTTCCCGATCAAAATCTTCGGGAACCTGCTACAGATAAAATGTGCTCCTGATACTATACGTGGACGAAGAAAGACAACTAGCATGTTGGACTATATTAATTTGTACACGTTGTCCATTATTCAACAGATATAAATATAAGTCCTCTAAATTAGAACTAGCCTATATGATATTCATTTACAATTTACAATAACATAATAATCTAGTTCTAGAAAAACATTCAGCAAAAAAAACCCCTCCCACAACACTCTACGTTTTCTTATCTTTTATTCTTAAATCTCCAATCGCTACTCTTTAGGCAATGCCAATGAACCAATATTTCTCATGAGGTAATGGCAGCAGCAATGTCCTCTGAGACAACTCTCTGACATAAGTAGAGATTTGAGCGCATTAGGGTCATTATGAGATGGAGGGGTCATTAAAAGTGGGTAGGTGATCTTGAGAAAGCTTCCTTATTGAGGTGCATTTTTATCAATGCACGACTAGGCTGATCTGATAAATATATGCATCAATCTCATCCTGCTACATCCGCAGAGCTTCCTCAATACCCTAATATCCTTAGGACTATTGCCTCGTTTTTCTGCCATCTGGTTCTTCGTGGCTATGTGGTTAGAGTGGAATTATTCCAGCCAGTGAACTCTCGTTATGCTTATGAAGGTAATATATTGAACGCAACGATTTTGTCATCTGGGTTATTTCATTGGCCGATAAGTAAACTGACGACACGCAACAATTGCTCTGAAGAAGGTCAGCG
This sequence comes from Phorcus lineatus, assembly GCA_921293015.1. Classification (NCBI taxonomy): domain Eukaryota; kingdom Metazoa; phylum Mollusca; class Gastropoda; order Trochida; family Trochidae; genus Phorcus; species Phorcus lineatus. Next base: position 16,256,695 of record OV121091.1, on the reverse strand, counting down.
GTATTGAAAGAACTCTGAGGACTCAAATACGCTGATGTAGAAGGGTCAATCGTTCACGTAATGGCATTCTCTCCCAACAGAGGTAGCTCCGTCATAAATTCCTATGTAAAGGACTTTATGACGGAGCTACCTCTGTGTGGAGCGAATGATGTAATGGGTGAGTTTTCAACAATATTACAATCATTAAAGACGCGCTTGAAAATCATCCAAAATACAGATGACAGATCACTGGGGAAAGGGGTCGAGAGAATGGGGGAATAGACGGAAGGATGTTTAGTGAAAGAAAGAGAGCAGTTTTTAGGAGAAACAGTCAAATTCTACGATTGCATTTCAGTGGTTTGGGTTCTTTATTTGTGAACAGAATTTCATGATTGAACCTCATCAGAAGCCTCGATTACAAACGAAATGCCTATATGTTTTTGACTTAGCATGTATTGTAGCAAAAATACTTATATTTAAACAATTTAACATTAATGTGATGTCTTTATTTGGCTATATCTGTAATTTCGCAAGTTTCCCACCCATAGCCTATACTTGCCCCAGCCCAAATGTGTTGCTAAGAGATACCTTGCTGCATTTCCTGTTTTCTTCATTACAACTTTTCGCCAAAGAATAGCGCTGCACTCGAAACATAAATTTTGACGGACTGATAGCAATGTTTGAATTAGCCAGGGGTAGAAGCTGGTGCAGTTGAAAGCCATGCGGGTCAAGACGGATTTTACAAATTGAAAACATAACGATAACTCTCTGTTTAATTTTGTTACACGTTCTGTACATTTAACTTTCAATGTTTTGATATTTAATTTCGAGATAACATACATACATGTATAACTGTTTTACAATTTCAATTGGTATAACTCTAAATACAAAGGTTTTGAAATTTTAAACATACATTTAAATGAGTTCACAAAATGCAAATAATCGGATCATGCGCCATTAAACGACAAAAGACTTAAATACTTTGTTGATGATCCGTAATTGTAAAATAACAAATGTAACATAATCAACAAATAACAATCAATTAAATTAAAGATTTAAAAAAGACATTCATACTCTCTTCAATCCAGTCTCCTGTTAAGTATAACAATATATTTCGTAAAAATCATGTCATCATTTGTACATTGTATATTTCGAAATAAAAAAAATGATTATCATTGATGATTAAGTGTGTCCTACCTACGAGCGATTAAAACAGAAGCTCAATTGATTTCAATTCAACGAATATGATGTGATGATATGATGATATTTGACATTAACATTAAAATTACATCTGTGATACTGACTAAAGGTTTTTAATCGAAGTAAATTCACTTGAACTTTATTAACTCACAACCTCACAATTCTTTTTTTGATGCCAGAAATATTTTCTAAACGCAACCATTGGTTATAAGCCTATAAGAAAGTTTATGCTTTGATGATAACAGAATAACTTAATGAATAATATATTAAGTTTATCACACAGTTTATATATCAGTTAGATATATACCTTTATTTTCAAACAATAATCTTTAGAAACAAATTTGCCTCAAAAGCTTTTTGTCCATATTACATGGGATTAAGTTAATTTCATTTAATCAATTTATTGCATGCAACATATCTAATCGCCATTAACTTCTACCTGGTAAGTTTATCGAACTTAAAACATAATTACAGAGATTGTGGAAAGAGATTAACCTGAAGTGTTTCATGACAAGAGTCAGGTAAACACTTATCTCCATTTATCTCTAGGAAAATGAGGTAAAGTGAGGTGAGGTGGGGTTTCACTTATATCGCTGCTGATAGTATTACGCTTGGGCAGTATTGCGCTGAATTCAGTGTATTATTGCACCCAAACCTTATTACATTTCTCTACTGCAGGCAAAGTTGCTGAGCGAACCCCGGAACTCTTGATCCGAAGCTGAACGCACTAACCACTGCGCAATTACACCCATCCGAAAAACGAATATTGGTTCATCTTCGTTATAAAATGGATTAATGCAATTAAATAAATAAAACTGTTCTTGTTTCATGAGATATACATCTTCCATTTCTTCTTTAATCTCGCGATTACCGGTGTCAGTTCGATAATTGAAATCTCTTAACTATGTCAAGCATGCTACAATATAATCTGAAGATGTTTTTGTGGTTGTTTAAACCATTCTAGAAAACACATGTTCAATGACTTGATTTTGAAAGTTCAAGCAAACTTGCCTTCTGATCATCTGAAAAAGAATGAAGAAATACGGAATCAAATTGAAATTCGATGATAATTTCCTCTACGCAAACCAAAGCATTTTGTAAAGTATATTTTCAGAGGATCGATGGTCCAATCGGTGTAACAGCGTGATTGGCTTACAATTATCAGGGGCGGATCCAAGGGGTTAGATAGTTTAGATTGTCGCAATAATTAAGCCTTTGGCGACCGATAATGCATGTTACAATGTCAGACAGGAAGGAAAAGTTCATTTAGTCTTTCAACGAAGGGTTTATATACACATTTAAATGAGAAATATAAGAACACTTGAATATGCAACCCTTCGTTGAGTGGTAAAAATCATCCGTCGTTATTATGTGATTAAATTACTCCAAATTCCCTAATAGTTATTATTATCAGAGGTTACTCAAAGATTAATGTTCAAATTGATACTTCGGTCAACAAAAAATCAAGTGTTTGAAGCCAGTTTTCAGAATAAATGCGTTTTACTTTATACACCTGAGTAACATTAATTTTTCATTGAATATCACACTAGACAAGAGATTCAATGGGTGTGAGTGTAAAAACACATGATGACACAGGAATAAGAGCAATATATATATGATTTATGTTTTACTCCCATTGTTTTTAGCGACAATAAACTCAACAAATTATTGTGAGTTACGATTTGTTTATTTTGTAGCCAATCAGTGTGATCCAGAAATTGTCAAAATCATTATGAAGCATTGTGGTACGAACATTATCACACTAAAATAACTAAATCCACTACCAACAATAAGTCTAGCATATATTTACAATTATCCAGTGTTCTGACTCAATTATTAAAAAAAGAAATGGATTTGGAATTTTACAAATTGACATTATATAAATTGCATTATAGGCAAAAAATATGATAATTATTGCAAGCATTTCAACAAAACCATTAAGCATAGTTTCCTCGTTCAAGAATAAATGAAACAGAAATCAAGATCAAGGGTATGTGTGTCTATTTCATGCTGGACTGCAGTGACATGTATCCGCCCTGTTTAGGGAGAAAGGAAGTTAGTAAATGGTTTTTGTGAACGTGATTTGACATGCAGTGGTAAACTGACAGGAAGTAAGGTTTCATTTTTAATTATGTTGGTCTGTGTAGTATCCACTTACAAAGAAAATCAGAAATTATAGAGTTGGATCGAACTCCTATCCAATTGTTTCAGCCAAAGATCTGTCCCATTTCATGCTGGTTGCTTCAGTGATTCATCTGGGGACTTAATGAGAAAATTTTGTGCACGTTTTCACTTTACCTAACCGCGGGATACACAGTATCGACATTTGTAATATTGATACTGAAAATGTGTCAATATGAAAAAAGAAACCCACATCGGAGGACTTTATGATAAAATGAATATATTTCATTTCTGAAATATAAAAATGAAAATGTTTGATATTATACACAATTCTAGCATTTTTGCGGTAAAGACCAAAGGCGCCGCCTCTCCTTTATTCCGCGATAAAGTATAGTTTTTCAATGACGTCATGAAACAATGACCCATGGCGTCGACAACAATAACGTTATGACGTCACTGGTTTTGGCCCTGGTCGAGCATTTTCAATTAACTGCCAAATTCGATGTATTTCTTTTAAGTTATTTTTGGCTGAAATATGATTTACACGAGTTAAGATCGACATGCTAGAAAAAAAATAGAGTAGCCTCAACCATCATGTGTTTTGCAATAAAGTATAGTTTTGCCCTGAACTATTATTCACGTCAAACCACTCGGCCTTCGGCCTCGTGCTTTAACTATAATAGTTCAGGGCAAAACTATACTTTATTGCAAAACACATGATGGTTGAGGCTACTCTATTTCTTAAATATACAACCTTTCTAGCAGTCGAAATAAGCAGTTTGATTGATCACTTATTTTTTTGTTTTGTTTCAGAACATGCGTCAAAGCCAATGTGACTAAAACAGGAATGAATGAAATCTGATTTAATTTTTTTTTAGATTCTTAGATTCCATGTACATATAAGCTGTATCTAAGTAACAAAAGTAGCAAAAAGCTTGAATTGTCCTGAATGAGCAAATCATATAAACACACGAAAAATATATACCAAAATTGACTGTTATTGTTTTCACCTGAAAGTTAAGGAGCAATATCTGTTGGAATCATTAGAGTAGAAATGCAACAGTGTAATCATGTAACAAAGATCTTTTCAGTGAATATCATAACTGAGTTATCAATTACATTGGATATAGTTAACTTTAATTACCCAGATTATGTCCGAATCACAAACAGGAAACTTCACTCTGTTTATGGAACTGTTAACTTAATTGCAGACATTATGTGAAAACATGAACCTAAAGTGTTTCATGACAAGAATTTGGAAACCTGGAATGTTCTGCAATGGTATAAAAACAAAATGTAATACTGAATTATCTACGCCCACTAAATAGGTCAAAGAAAATTATCAGAATATGAAAATAATTTTGTTAAAATATTTTTGAATATTTGAAACTGTGAATGGTTTATTGCATTGTTGTAATTTGAGATCTTTTACAAGTATGACAATTCAATATAAGTATAATTGATGTGAATAAAGGAGGAATAGGTTGAAGTTCTCAGTTTAAAGCCTTTAATTGTTAAAATTGTCCATTAGAAATGGCTCAGTTAACATAAAAATAATCAAAATTTTTATGCCCTTAATGTAACGCAGTAATTTCATGAAAATGAAACAATGTCAAAATATTTAACTTTCAGACTAGGTTGTGCCATCAAGACGTAGGTGTAAACCTTCGGATACGGAACACTTCCGGTGGAGAAAATGTAATAAATACCACCACACGAGGTTCAGAGTGTATCTCCTCATCTTAATATAGATTCTGTTACCAAAACGTTGACCAAGTCATTTCATTCCTAGTTACAAGTGGGCTAGTTGTCTGTTACAATAACCAGTGATTGGAGAGTCTTTAAGAAGTACGTTGCGCACAAATTTCTCACAAACAGAAGTCATTTAGCGATAACTGTTCATCCTGCTACATCAGCGTAATTGAATCCGCATCAGCGTAATTGAATCCGCTGATCGAGCTCCTTCCATATACCAAGATCTCCTTTGAGACAAATCTCCCGTACGGCTGGCGCGGCTTGATGTTCGTGGCTGTGCTCACCTGTTATTGTTTCAGCCAATGAAATGTCGTTATACAAGGGGCTGGACGCTACTCTTTTGAACTTAACGAATTTTCCATCCGGGTTGTGCAACTGTTGCTGGATGCGAGTAGTCTCATTGGCTGGTTAGATAGCTAGCGATACGAGGGATTTTGCTCGAAGGAGTCAAGGTTTATGGAAGAATCTCGGTCAGCGGATTCAATTACGCTGTTTTAGCAAGATGTAACTGTTTTGATAAAACAAAGACGGTATAAATATTTTTAGCACTAGGATTTCTTGAGAGAACTACGAATGAGAGCATTTTGTAAAAGATGTTCCATGTAGAGATTTGGGTTGAGTACCCTTTGTTGGTAGGGAATGGTTACAACAGACTGAAATTGTTTGAAGTAAATAAAGGCATTAGATATGTTATTCGACGGTTACTCATAGCACAATGAAGGTTACTTCTACAATGTGACAAGGCCCTATTAGCTTTGATGGCGATTCAGAATAGTTTTGATTTTGAAACGCGTTATAATTATATTTGTTATCAAATTTTATTGATGACAGATAAGTTTTCAAAATAGAACGGATAATTAGATCACATTGGCCTTTTTCAACATGAGACTAATTTTAGATAAGTGGGAATAACATGGCTTTTTTATCGTTTCATCTTAGATGAATTATGAATCTAGAATCTAGGAATCTGGACTAAACTAACATACCAACGAAAGCAAACGAACGATCGCGCTCCATCAGGAAGCCCGAGCAATTGAGATGAGTAGTTAATTTGTTCGTATTCTTTTTTCTGGATAACTGGGATTATTTATACCAATACGAAGGAAATCAAATTATATTGTAAAAGTGTTTTGGCAAAACTGACCATTGAAGTTTCTGTTTTTCTTTTAGTAAATGTCACATATATTATAACCGTGGCCTTTCACGATAAGTTTTAAACTCCAAAATGATTAGAACAGATTAAAGACAATGTGAAAGACATGGGGAATTACATGAAATACCAACTTGTGGCTGCTAGTTTAATGTCTATCGATATTATATTATCAATGTTTCTCTATTTGTTTTGAAGTTATGTCGACTACCTTTGTGACGAGTGAATTTATTAATGAATGACGATCAGTAGTAACACTATGGAGTATGTACACTAAAGTACAGCTTGCAAGGGCTTACTGAGGAGAAAATAAAAATAGTTTTTCAGGACGTAGCTACAGATGACCTTAATTGTAAGTTTAATGTGACACAGAGTATGTTTATTAGTTTTCCATGTCACTTAAATACGAGCCAAAACACAATTTATCCCGAGTTACTCTCATATCGCCTCCTTAATCTTACATCTTTATCTTTAAAATGCCCAAATTATGAAATTTTCTTTTTTCAATTATAATCAGAAAACGGTCATAGTAAGGTAACGAAGTTGAATTTCTGCGTCCCATTTACATGTACGTTACTTAAATGACCTACTTAACAACCAATCCATGTTTATGTTAGCACCTACTGTAAATAAGTTTTCAAAATTACGTTTTAGTCATTGGCGCGCGCCATTGTCCGGTTTTCGACTTAAACCTGTTTATTGTCCACATACAGAATCCATAAGCTTTAAGATACTGATTTTCAGCGACAACCACTGCCCCTCGATAAAATAACGCTATTTATGAAGTTTTACATATTTGACTCCAACAGCATACTCTGTGTCCCTTTAAAGAATGGATATCCAACGTTGCAAGGATAAGTACAAGAAGGAACTCTCAAAAATCTCTACAGATCATAAAGAATTAGAGGTATGGATATAAAATGATTTCATTCAATTGTACTGACCACAATGTACCGCCATTGTGTGTACCGCCGACGTTACGAACGCTTTTCTCAGGCCTGCAGTGGCATCATTTAAAGGATGGTTGAGTGATGATATGGGTTGGAATGACGGATTGTTCAGAGCAACATCACTAGTATTTGAAACCCTGACCAGATTGTTTGCAACCCTTAGTTCGTACCAAGTATGTGAATTACAAATCTTTTAAGCATGAAATGGTGGCTCTATGCTACTTGATAAACTGATACATATGTCATAATTGTATGATCTTCAATCCGTGATATAGAGTTAGAAAAACAATACAAAGACAACAGTACATGTGCCTCCTTAGTTCAAGAATCGATGAAACAAAAATCAAGATAAGGGTATGCATGTCCATTTCATGCTTACGTGTACTGCAATGATAGTGTCCCAATTGTTATGGAGAAAATATTTTGCTAGATGGTTTCAGTGAACACGTTTCAGGTTTCGTTTTCAAATGAGTGTTAACAATTTGAATGGACTAACTAATTTCAAAGAAAGTTCCATGAGCATATTTTATCTAACAGGAAATTAACAAATGTTATAAAACTGCAGCATTAATATTA